>OY720678.1:68041228-69462617 GCA_963170755.1 Amphimallon solstitiale | reverse complement strand
TACGTACCGGCAATAATAATTTGTGGCGTAAAAAGAAAGAAATACACATCCGTCGATAAAGCATATTTAATCTTTAAATATGACACAGATATTGCCATTTCATTTCGTAGATATTTGTAAGAATCAATCATCGGCATAATGTTTCGTGTTGTAGAAATATTAGTAGTAGATTTGTAACGAAAACGAAGGTTTGAGATTCCAAAGAAGTAGTAACTAGTGATTCTGAATGTACCTAGTTAAATAAAATTAAATTGCAAATTACTAAACCAAGAGAAAATAAGAAAAATAATTCTAAAAAGGAAGCAACATGGAGAAATTAAAAAACGTTCAAAAAGTAATAATTGATGTCAAACAAAAAAAATTCTAGAGAAAATAAAATAGAATTCTAGAGGCTAATAAATATCTCTTTCAAACAAGCCTCCATTGTTTGCCTCACAGTAGCCCAGTCTGTTGTAAAATTCTCTACGTTGTACATTAGAGAGAGTTACAGGTGAAATACTATTACAGAGTTGTGTAATTCGCATTCGTAAATCATCTAATGTGCGGGGTCTTTCATTCTGGTGTACATAAATGGTTTCATTCAAGTATCCCCAAAGGAAAAAATCACATGGCGTTAAGTCAGGGGATCTAGGCGGCTAAGAAATATTACCTCTAGTGCTAATGGTATGTGGAAAATGCAATGAAAGACATTCTTGTACTATTCTGGCATTATGAGCTGGGCAGCCATCTTGCTGAAACCAAATATCATTAAAGTTTACAGCAAGGTCACGCACTGCAGGAACAATATGATTTTGCAGTAATTGTAAATATGACTGCGCATTTAATGTTCCGTTTAGGAAAAATGGCCCTATGATGTGATCCCCTAAGATTCCTGCCCAGACATTTAGTTTCTGTGGATATTGAGTGTTGACATCCCTGCTCAAATGTTTGTTTTTCTGAGACCAGTAGCGAACGGCAGATGGATTATGGCGTTTGTGAAGGGAAAATGTTGATTCGTCAGTGAACAAAATATTTCGTGTAAAATTATCATCATTATCACATTTTTCTCTAATAGCCTCACAAAATTCGAGACGTCTAAACTGGTCATCTGGGAATATTTCTTGATTTTTTCTAACCTTATAACACTTATATTTCTTTTTGTGTAATATACGCCTAACTGTGGTTTTTGGAATACCTAATTGTTCAGAAATTTGGCGGCTAGAGCAGGGCTCACTTGATTCTACAAAGGCGCATACACTGACTTCCTTCTCTATTCTTTCCTCCGAAATAGGATGGAAATTACTCTGATAGCATTTCGAACATCCAATAATGCAGCCCGACTTTTCAAAACGATGTATGATATCTAGTATCGTCCGACGGCAGGGAACTGGACGATCAGGAAACGAAAAAACAAAACGACCAATCACTTCTTGCGTACTTAATAATATTTATTTTTTCTTCTTTACTATAGTAAATACGTAAATGAATATCGGTAAAAAAACAGAAAAAAATACTGAGCTCTAAATAATTCTAAACCCTAAAGATGCAGACAGCAAAAATTTGCGTATTTTTGCAAGTTCGACCAACTATGAGTATACTCCACCGCAGTCAAGACACGACTGACGCGGTTGACTGTCGATCACCAGCGTCGGCATAGACAACGCTTCTGATAAACGGTAGGACTAGATACATAGGTATATGTACACATATAAATGTGTACTGCATACAATTCCCTATAGGCAGATGGCCGGTGGTTCTATCGGTATATGTATAATAAGGGCGAGTACCTATTGATGTGTCCGAAACAGTTACATGTTTTTGAATAACCAAATTTGTAATCCAAGATTTTTTAGTAGTTATATAATATTTCTTTAAGGGTCACTTACAATAAAATTAGATTCAAGTATGGGTTAACATTTTTATATCTGCTTTGGATACATTCATGTAAGATCAAATGTTAAAACACTTGCTTTGAAAATCAGAATAGATATTGTTTACAGTGATTTAGCAATTACTGTTTTTAACGTTTGCGAATTCATGCGGAATCACAGTGATAAAAATAAATGGAATAAGTGTGTTTTGGCTATTCTTCGATTTGCCCCCCCCCCCCCCCCCCAACAATATTTAAAATACAAGAAATATCGACTAATATGTATGTAGGTATTTATCAATATATTATAATAATAAATTTACAATTATTATCAAATTATTATATTGATTGTATAATTTATGTTGTTTACAAGACAAGGCGAGTATATATTAATATTTTATTAAGTATATAATAACACTTCCATTGTCATTCGGTATCTAAATATCTATTTATTTGACCAAAAGAAATATATTTAAAAGAATAAGAAATTCAAAATTCGCGCGTAATAGAAGAAACACCGAACATCCTTTTGACGCGTTTCAGACACAAATCTTCTTTACGAAGTGGTGTGTCTAATATGTTTTTTGGATCAAATAATTATTAATATAGTTCTATTATCTTTTAATTTAATGCATTTTCTTTATTTATAAGTGTTAACTAATAGTTTTTGTGTTCAGTGTTTAAGTTATAAGTTATATATACATACTTCATCTTCATCATTAAGGTAAGCATTCCAAAGATCCACGCTTAAGTTGTACAGGTTAGGTAATTTATATTAAATGTAGAATAGACATGATACAAATACCTACAGTTCTTTTAAGAGATTCAAAAGTACCATAAATGATCTTTAACGAGTCATTGTTTTGCGCTATTGTGAAAACTTGTTTGTTTCAAGTATTTGTCAGACTAATAACGTTCCATCGATAAATATATGACAATTTTAAATCAAATACGTATAGCTTATACATTTGTATCATGGAATAAATACTACCTAATCATTTTTCATTTTTAACTATAAAACCAGTATAATAATTTATACCTGTGCAGATAGATTTAAATTAACATAAGATTTCTTTCTACCTACAGATGCGTAAGAAAACCAACTTGAGACAGGTTAAAGGAAAAAAACATCACAAGAAAACTAACGTCAATAGAGTTGAGGAGAACGATCATGATGATGTTCAAACCGGTAAGTGTATTTATTTATCGAAACTATGCAAATATGAATGTGTCCTGTAATAATACTTATGACATGACAAATAATTATTATTATACAAAATCTTAGTCTTTTTTTGCCCGTTAAATCACTGTTACATAGTTTATTAGTTATCAACTTGATTTTTTCATATGATTTATCGATTATGGTTGTGATTATCTTCATTATTATTATCTGCAGACCAATTACACAAAGTGTTTGACAAACAATTCGTTCTAAGGCATAAAACACATACGTTACAAATACATTTGATTGTTGTATAGTTACCACGGATGTATAATAGAGAAGGTGGACCGACAACTGCTTTTCAGGCGGCCGCGAGTGTGGTCGTCTCGGTTAGTCAAGGACAGAAAAGGCGCTTCGTCGGAACTATGTACGACGGAAGTAATTCACTACGGATAATATGATTTTGTATAGATACGTGATAGATACTAGGTATCAGAACTTAAAAACAAATTACATATTATTAAAAAAATAAAAAATAGCATGTATTAAGTAAACATGGTGAGTTGGTTTCAACATATTTTATTTTTACACCATTTAAAAAAAAAAAGTGTAGTTGTTCCGGTTTCATTAATTTTATCCTAACGAACAATTATTTAGGAACGGTGTAATTTCGATTTTTTTTTTATCTATGGCAGACTCCTTTCTTACTTTATCTTGCTGTTGTCTATAATACTGCTTGTAATGTTTTTTTTGAAATAACGTATTGATTTTATCGCATTTTGACGAAGAAAACAATAGTTAATATTTTTGCGTGAAGATTCTCTACTATTCAAAATATATATGCAGTTTTCGTGTCTAATGGATTTAGAAAATGCATCATTGTAATATCGTGCCTTACTGAAGTCAATAGTCGAACTGCCGCTTACCACCCCATAACATGTAGAAAGCTCATCAAACTCAATTATTTTTTTTTTCAAAATCAAAATCGTCTCAATTTTGTTAAGTGATTCTACAGTTAAATGATCATGTAAATGTTGGAACACAGAAAACTTTATATGTGATTTTGATATAACGATTTTTCTTTATTATGTCATCTTCAATTGCAGCAGTTTCAAAAATAGCAATTACATTATTATGAAATTTGGATGTCCAGGACTCAGGTGGAACTTAGTTTCCACAATACTGCAAATAATTTCTCTAACCAAGATTTACTCTTTTTTGAATAAATGCCTAAAAGATAAACTACTTTAGAAAACAACAACAAAATTATGGCACACGTGTTTACTTGTATTCGTAGGTGTATCTTCATTATATTCATTGGAAGTTGAGAGTTCATCAAAATCTAATCAAAAGTTATTGTGATTAAGCATAAGACTTTAGGAATTGTATTAGGTAGGACGTTTTACCTTTATTTACGTCGCATATATTATGTTGTTGAGGTTTTGTAGGTGGGACATTTTCATGACGTTCGATCAGTCTTCCTTTCTTTGCAGGATATTTTGACAAATAAGTTGAGCAATTAGGCCAAATACATGGTTTTGCATTTTCTTTTAAACGAGAGAACTTAAGTGAATACTACAAAAAAACGAGAAACGAGTATTACATTGATCGATTAAGTCTGACGGTCAATTTCTCTACTGAAAACATGTATAACGCAGAAAATTATCCTTCTTCAATATCTCTCACTCGTATCGAGTACTACTACAATAATTATGAGTTGAAAAATCACACATTCACCACTGGTATATTCATTTATTGAGGGAAATTTAGCATTCAAAATTAGACGTAAATAATTTAAAACCTACCGAATAAGTTTCTGTGATAACTTCACGTATAATATCTTCTTTTAAAAAATGTTTTTCACACAAAGCGTCTGTAATTGTTTGTCTGCACGAGGTTATTAATAATAATAATGTTAAAATTGGACTATTTCTATAATATACAAATTCAATGTTTTTACAGAGCACCTGAATAAAATATTATAAATATGTCCTTTGCATTCGCAATTAAATCTAAATAATTAATATGTTCTGATTAAAATTACGTAAATACCTATATTATTTACTACATTAAAAAAAAATCCCATTTCAAGATTTTAATGAGCCTTATTTATACAATTTAGAAATTGGCCAGAATGTACAACAACTGGCAAATACTGAAGGCCATTCCAAGGAAAGTGGAGATATTAACTACATTTCCCAAACGAAAGCAAATGGTTTAGAAGATTTGAATAATGAAAGTGGTAAGTATAAAACAAATACTATATTGAGAAAATTTGAAATGAGCACATGACTATTACAAAAAAAAAAGGTATATACAGGCTGAATCTTTTCCGTGGGAAAGACAGATTGTGAAATTATGAGTACAGATATTTCAAAACGGTTTCTAAGTCACGAATTAGGAGCACGTTTTCAAATTATTTTTTTTTATACAGAGTGTTCCATAACTTGGTGACTGGCTATAATTATAGCTTTTTGAAATGAACAGCCTATATGATATTGCATTCGTACATTCCCCATATAATTCTATTATTATATAATAATATATTTACGATCTCCTTTAATTATTATATGTATAAATTATAAAGTAATTGGATATAGCTAAAATTTTAATAACCCTGTACATTCACAATACTTAAGAATTGTAACAAATGTGAGACAAAACGCAAGAGGAAAAATCCTTTACCATAAAAAATAAAAAATCTATATACATATTACGATAACTAAGTTGCATTTTTCAGTAAAAATCTGTGGAAAACAGAAAAGAGTATAGAGCATAGTGTTTTTGGCTAAGGTGTAACCTTAGAATAATATATGCTCTTTACCAAATCATCAGTGGGATAACACACTCTACGTATATAGATTTTTAATATTTTTGTAGTTAGGGGTTTTTCTTTTTGCATTTTGTTTCAGATTTTTAGTCACAGTCTCCACCCATTATTGGAACAAAGGTGAGAACAAATTTAATCGATGAACGATCACAAAATCAATGCTGTTCAACACAAAGTGAAAACATTAAGGTTGCCCTAATAAAAATGACTAATATAGAAGAATTGAAAACTATAAGTGAAAAACACAAAATATATACTATCTAGACAAAATTAAAATACAACAATGTAGGGGAAAAAACGGTAAATGACACAGAATTAGTTAATTGATGTATAACCTAAAAAAAGAATTTAAAAATGAAATGCGTATACCATTTAAGTAGTTAAAAAACAGATTACACCATAACATCAAATCATTCTAAGCATCAATTACTACTCTATCTAAATATTTTGGAATGGTAACATATAAGGATACTATCGAAAATTCGAAACGTATCTATCTATTAAACAATTTTTTGACACTTTCTATATTATTAATTTCTTATCATTAGTGTAATTCAAATGTAAATAGTTACTTTCTATTGTATATTATTAAAAAGTCTTTTTATTATAAGCACATTAACATAATTGTATTTTTTTAGTAATATCTACAAGTCCTGGTAAAGCAGTATACATTGAAAGACAGACAAACATTCTTATTCCAATATCGGCAGAGATTAACGTAGAAATGGATATTGATAATGGTAAATTTAATAATAATGAACTAAGATATAAAAAATACACAACTCTTTTATACGTATATGCGTTTTGACTGTTTGTTTGCTGTTTCAAATTGAATTTCAATTAATTTCATATTTTTAATAGACCTGCGAGTAAAAATTATGTAGCTCGATTTAAAACAATTCATGTGAAACAGATATTTGTGAACTAGGATCGCAAGTAACACTTTTACTTCCAGGTATTTTAAAGAGATAAAGGTAGTAGTAGATGTTCTGTTTAAAACAACTTTTAAGTAGTAAAATCGAAACGCACATACTTATAAGAAAATATTATTCAACATATGTTAAACAATTATTGATATACAGATTAAAAACTAGATAACAATAATATATACAGGGTGAGTCAACTATGCGGGTAAGGCCGATTGTGCCTTTACGAGTAAAGCTATTTCAAAGCGGTTTTACTTTCTTATACGTAGTATAAGGAAGTATTGTGATGATGAAAATTTTCGACCTCGAGATTTTTGCAGATGTCCTCGTTTTGAGGTCCCCTGATACCAAAAAAGTGGTTTTTAAAAAATGTCTGTCTGTCTGTCTGTCTGTCTGTCTGTCTGTCTGTCTGTCTGTCTGTGTGTGACCACGATAGCGGTCAAACCGCTGGAGATATCAATTCCAAATTTTGTATTTACGTGTATAATCTCCCTCTTGAGATCTGATTAGTTTTTCAGTAAAATCGGTAGACCGGAAGTAGTAGTTTACTTCAGCGAAAAAATCGAATTTTGCCAATATTTCGTCAACTACTAAGTTTAAACAAATTTATAAAGAATTCATATATACTTAAAATTAAAATTGAGAATAATTTTATTTAAAAAGTTTTTTGAAATTCCTACCGGAAGTAGGTCTTTTACTCTTATCGAAAATCAGTTTTTTGCGAATATTTCGCAAGTCATGCTTTTTAGACAAGTACGTTACGGGTATAAAAGTATTTCAAACATAATTTTCAATCTTTTGTATAAAAAAAATTTCAAAATTCAGACCGGAAGTACCACTTCTACTCTTATCGAATAGCGATTTTTTGCAAATATGTCGTAAGTTATGCATTCTATATATATTTATCAAGAGTACAAAAGTATTTAGAACTGGATTTGCAATATTTTTTGTATATATGAAATTTCAAAATTCGGACCGGAAGTAGCACTTTTACTCTTAGCGAGGAGCACTCTTTTGATATCTTGCAAAGTATGCATTCTATAGCGATTTATTAAGCGAATGAAAGTACCTAGAATAGGATTTTGAATAAGTTTTGTATAAAAAAATTCTTAAAATTGTGTAGTTTGAAACGCTCATACGTATAAGAAAGTCGTGTGGTGACCACACCTCATTTTTTTTCTTGTGGTAGCTGTTCATTAGGGGCACATTTTAAAAATATTTTGTATTATACAGAGTGTTCCATAACTTGATGGCTAACCATAGTTATAGTTTTTTAAATGGAACACCCTTGCATTTTTGAATTCCCCGTATAATTTTTAGTCAAACAGTTATAAGATAGTATAGGTCTAAAGTGTAAAGTTTTTGACTTATTCCCATTTTTCTGAAAAATTCAATGTTTGTATAAAATTATATTTCTCGAAAACGACGTATTAGATGGACAACATTTTTTGCAATATTGTTTACAATAAGAGGTTCTAATAAAAGCGTGTTTTATTTTTTTACAGTTACTAACTGCATGTGCAGGAAACTGGATTAAAATTAGATGACACGTTGTTGTATAAAAGTCAATTTTTTTAAATGGAACACCCTGTATATCAGTTCATTTTTGAATTATTTATTAAATTTCGTGTCAGAAACATGTAAAACGTTAATACAGTAAAAGTGACTATTACAGAGTTATTGTCGTTTTTGATAGGCTTTTGTTAGTTTTTGCAAAAAAGTCAATTTTACTTTCTTATACGTAGTATAAGGAAGTATTGTGATGATGAAAATTTTCGACCTCGGGATTTTTGCAGATGTCCACGTTTTGAGGTCCCCTGATACCAAAAAAGTGGTTTTTAAAAAATGTCTGTGTCTGTGTCTGTGTGTCTGTGTGTGACCACGATAGCGGTCAAACCGCTGTAGATATCAATTCCAAATTTTGTATTTACGTGTATAATCTCCCTCTTGAGAACTGATTAGATTTTGAGAAAAATCGGTAGACCGGAAGTAGTAGTTTACTTCAGTGAAAAAATCGAATTTTACAAATATTTCGTCAATTAAGTTTAAACAAATTTATAAAGAATTCAAATGTACTCAGAATTAAATTTGAAACAAATTGTCTTAAAAAAGTTTTTTGAAATTCCTACCGGAAGTAGGTCTTTTACTCTTATCGAAAATCAGTTTTTTGCGAATATCTCGCAAGTCATGCTTTCTAGGCAGGTACATTACGAGTATAAAAGTGTTTAGATGATAATTCTAAATATCTTTTGTATAAAAAAAATTTCAAAATTCGGACCGGAAGTACCACTTTTACTCTTACCGAATAGCGATTTTTTGCAAATATGTCGTAAATTATGCATTCTATATATATTTATTAAGAGTACAAAAGTATTTAGAGTTAGATGTGCAATATTTTTGGTATACATGAAATTTCAAAATTCGGACCGGAAGTAGCACTTTTACTCTTGGCGAGTAGCACTTTTTTTCGAATATCTTGCAAAGTATGCATTCTATAGCGATTTATTAAGAGAATGAAAGTACTTAGATTAGGATTTTGAATGATTTTTGTATAAAAAAATTCTTAAAATTGTATAGTTTGAAACGCTCATACGTATAAGAAAGTCGTGTGGTGGCCACACCTCATTTTTTTCAAAAAGAACACTCTATATATTATTTCATTTTTGAATTTCTTATTAAATTTCACATCAAAAACATCTAAGACGTTAATACTTTAAAAGTGACTATTACTGAGCTATTGTCTCTTTTTAATATAATTTTGTCAGTTTTGTGGTTTAATTAATATAGTATAGTACTGACAAAATTATATCAAAAAGAGACAATAGCTCAGTAATAGTCACTTTTATGTGAGGTGAGACATCTCCGCGGGTAAGGCCGATTATACCTTTACGATATTTTGAAGCGTTTTTTTTTTATTGTGATAGCTGGTCATCGGGAACATATTTTAAAAATATTTTGTATTCTACAGAGTGTTCCATAACTTGGTGGCTAACCATAGCTACAGTTTTATAAATGGAATACTTTATATATTATTGCATTTCACTTTCTTATACGTAGTATAAGGAAGTATTGTGATGATGAAAATTTTCGACCTCGAGATTTTTGCAGATGTCCACGTTTTGAAGTCCCCTGATATCGAAAAAGTGGTTTTTAAAAAATTCTCTCTCTCTCTCCCTCTCTCTCTCCTCTCTCTCTCTCTAAAATCAGTAGACCGGAAGTAGCAGTTTACTTCAGCGAAAAAATCGAATTTTGCCAATATTTCGTCAACTACTAAGTTTAAACAAATTTATAAAGAATTCATATATAATTAAAATTGAGAATAATTTTATTTAAAAAGTTTTCCGAAATTCCTACCGGAAGTAGGTCTTTTTTACTCTTATCGAAAATCAGTTTTTTGCGAATATTTCGCAAGTCATGCTTTTTAGACAAGTACGTTGCAGGCATAAAAGTATTTAAAACATAATTTTCAATAGCTTTTGTATAAAAAAAATTTCAAAATTCAGCCTGGAAATACCACTTTTACTCTTATCAAACAGCGATTTTTTGCAAATATGTCGTAAGTTATGCATTCTATATAAATTTATCAAGAGTACAAAAGTATTTAGAACTGGATTTGCAATATTTTTTGTATATATGAAATTTCAAAATTCGGATCGGAAGTAACATTTTCATACGTATAAGAAAGTCGTGTGGTGGCCACACCTCAATTTTGAATTCTCCGTAGTTCTAAGTCAAAAAGTAGTAAGATAGTGTAAGCCTAAACTCTAAAGTTTTTGACTTATTCCCATTTTTCTGAAAAATTCAATGTTTATATAAAATTATATTTCTCGAAAACGACGTTTTAGATAGACATAATTTTTTGCTGTATTTTTTACAATGAGAGGTCCTAATAGAAGCATGTTTTATTTTTTTACAGTTACTAACTGCATGTGCAGAAAACTGGAATAAAATTACATGACACGTTTTTGTATAAAAGCCATTTTTATAAATAGAACACCCTATATATATCAGTTAATTTTTGATTGTTGATTAAATTTCATATCAGAAACATGTAAGACGTTAATACTTTAAATGTGACTATTCTGAACTACTGTCGTGTTTTTATATGATTTTGGAACAATCAATTCATTTTTAAACTTCTTATTAAATTTCACATCAAAAACATGTAAGACGTTAATACTTTAAATGTGATTTACTGAGATGTGAAATTTAATAAGAAATTCAAAAATGGACTGATATACAGGGTGTTCCATTTGAAAAAATTGACTTTTATACAAAAACTCACAAAATTATATAAAAACACGACAGTAGTTCAGTAATAGTCACATTTAAAGTATTAACGTCTTACATATTTCTCACATGAAATTTAATAAACAATTCAAAAATGAATTGATATATAGGCTGTTCCATTTAAAAAAATGACATACAAAAACGTGTCATGTAATTTTAATCCAGTTTTCTGCACATGCAGTTAGTAACTGTAAAAAATTAAAACATGCTTCTATTAGAACCTCTTATTGTAAACAATCTTGACAAAAATTGTGTCCGTCTAATATGTCGTTTTCGAGAAATATAATTTTATATAAACATTGAAATTTTCAGAAAAATGGGAATAAGTCAAAAGCTTTAGATTTGAAGCCTACACTATCTTACTACTTTTTGACTTACAACTATACGAAGAATACAAAAATGCAATAATATATAGAGTGTTCCATTTAAAAAACTATAACTATGGTTAGCCACCAAGTTATGGAATACTCTGCAAAATACAAAACATATTTAAAATATGCTTCTAATGAACAGCTATCACAAGAAAAAGCCGCTTCGAAATATCTTTACTTATAAAGACATAATCGACCTTACCCGCGGAGATGACACCCTATATGTATATATATATACAGGATGATCCATTTCCGCGGATAAGGCCGCTTGTGCCTGTGTGTTTGACCACGATAGTGGTCAAACCGCTATAGATATCAATTTCAAACTTGGTATTTACGAATATAATCTTCGTCTTGAGATATGATTAGATTTTCAGTAAAATCGACAGACTGGAAGTAGTAATTTACTGAAGTGAAAAAATTGAATTTTGGCAATATTATGTAATATAGATAGACAAAATACGAAAGCAGCAGACATGCAACTTTGCAAAAATAAATATTATAAATTTTTGATTTATTCTAATTTTATTAATACATATAATTCGTAAATTAAAATTTAAATTTGCATAATCTACATTCCATAGAAATACTATTAAAAGAAATCTGTAAATGATGATATCGCATATAAATTGGTTGCTAAATTAAACCAATAAATTTTATTCCTATTTATAGTCACAATATAATGATGTAACGGTTATTGTGCTATTTTTAATTAGATTACTTAGTAAGTAAGTGTATTTGTGTAAAAGTGTAAGTGGGACATTTATAAATAGTTTTTATTAGAACGTTTCCTATTATTTTACTTAAACCACATAACTCTGACAGATGCATACTCTCCTCACCACAATTTTCATATACTGTAATTAATAAAATTACAAAATTAAATTATCTCTCCTGTAAAATTAATTAATTTTATTCTTCCTTAGAGGCATAATAATTGAAGTTTGCATATAACATTTTTAAAATAAAATGTACGGATGAATTATTATTATTATTTTCATAATTTTATTAATTATAATAATGTCAAAAATGAACTTAGGATTGAATGCTTCTAATATATAGAAATATTTCTGTATTATCCAACTTACACTGTTTACAAATAACATTAATTACTAATTATAAAATACAATAATATAATTTTAAATGGTATTTCTAAGGACGAGGTGCTACGCGCATTCGTTCAAATAGATTTCCTGCCTACCCTTGAGAGCATATAATCAAACTTAATATATTGAGATTCTGCTCACAATTATACCTTTTCTATGAAACAGTATTTCTATATCTGTCGATGGTTAGTCACAACACTAAATGTTTATGCAAATGGTATTTTCATGTTTATATACAGGGTTATAATAAAGTAACGCACAAAATTCATAAAACGTACAATGTTGATTTTTGGAAAAAATGCAAAAACACGTCAAACAGTTTATTTTATTCCGCGTCTTTTAACATAAGTCAAAAAAATAAAACGTCAAATTTGTCAAAGTTATGACGTCATCAATATTTTTTTAAATATGAAGCTTGGTTTTTTTTACTTTATTTGATAAAGCTTGTTTTTCTACATTATAAAGAAATAATTGAAGTAGGGGTCACATAAGAAAAAACTAGACAATTTAGAAGACTTAATGGAACGAATTAGACATGAAATGACTCGTATAACTCCGCAGATGATCGAAGACTCCGTAAATCAGGTCTACCATCGTCTTGGCCTATGTCAGATAGTGAACGGGACACAGTTTGAACAATTCCTGTAAGAAATCGTTTTGGTTTAATGGACTGTTTAGTTAATTTAAATGTTATTATAAAGTTTATTTTGTTTTTTATTAACTCTCTCAGTTTTTTCTTATGTGACCCCTACTTCAATTATTTCTTTATAATGCAGAAAAACAAGCTTTATCAAATAAAGTAAAAAAAAAGCAAGCTTCATATTTAAAAAAACATTGATGACGTCATAACTTTGACAAATTTGACGTTTTATTTTTTTGACTTATGTTAAAAGACGCGGAATAAAATAAACTGTTTGACGTGTTTTTGCATTTTTTTCAAAAATGAACATTGTACGTTTTATGAATTTTGTGCGTTACTTTATCATAACCCTGTATATTTAGTAAACACTGAAATATCTACTACAAATAATTTGTTTGACAATTAAATTATTATGTAGAATTGGTCTGCATCCAATTTTGTGCCATACATATTGTATTATTTAAAAATTAAAAACTGAATGTATACCACTTATACAATATGATCAGCAAGCAAATCATTAGAATCATCAAAGTATAATATATACAAATTAAATAAATTAACAACTTCTCCAAAAGATTATTAAAATGTTTATCAAACATATAATTTAACTTATGTGCATCATTTTTAACATTTCCATATAATACCAGCATAAATGGAAAATGTCATTCGCACTCTTCTCAATGTTTACAAATATACATTTAAAGTTTTTTTTATTTTATTATATGGTTTTAGATATGCCAGCTAATGAAAACAGGACCGATATTACCCAAGCTGATTGCGTAGAGGAATTAGATTTGATAAATGGTAAGTTTGAAATAAATTTTTAACATATTAATTATAAAAACATGACTAAATATATACGTAACAATAATTAGTTGATATATGAATCATAAAAATGAAATCCAAAAGGATACTGATACTTTTATATCTATATACTTTATTTTAAGAATAAAAAGAACATTTTTAAGGTGGAATTTTTAATAAGTTATATACAGTGTGATTTTTAATGTTTGCAGTACAATTAAATTTACCACCACATACAATTTTTCATAGTGTAGTGACAATTACTTTGTGATTCCATGATATGACAAACAAAAATTGTAAAATAAAATAGAATCTGTAAACTGTAAAATAGAAGTAGTGATTAACTCAAAATCTGTTCTCAAAAAATCTTAAGGGAAACATAAAAACTTTTAGAAATAATCATATCTTTTTTTGAACAGCATCACATATTCTTATTGATGATTAAATAAAGAAAACAATCATCATTCAATCTAACATTTCAAGCCAGTTATTAACTAATACCCATCATGACGACATAGAATACAAAATTGTCAACATTCTTTCTGGATAAACGCTCAAGAAAATAAATTATTTAAATATTGAAAACTAATATAGATTTTCCCATGAATATTACATTTACAATCTTCATTGATTATTGTATATATAAATTATAAAGTAATTAGATACAACTAACATTTTAATAACCTTAACATTCACAATACTTAAGAATTGTAACAAAGGTTAGAAAAAACGCGAAAGAAGAAATAAATCCCTTACCACAAAAAAGTCTATATACGTATTTCGACAACTAAGTTGCCATTTTCAATAAAAATCTGTGGAAAAACAGAAAAGAGTATTAAGCATAGTGTTTTTGGCTAAGGTGTGACCTTAGAATATATGCTCTTCACCATATCACCAGTGGGACTTTACGTATATAGATTTTTAATATTTTTGTGGTAAGGGATATATCTTTTGCATTTTTTTCAGATTTTTAATCACAATCTCCACCTATTATTATAACAAAGGTGAGAACAAATTTAATCAATAAACGATCACAAATTCAATGCTGTTCCACACAAAGTGAAAACATTAAGGTTACCCTAATAAAAATGGCTAATATAAAAAAATTCCAAACTAAAAGCGGAAAACACAAAATAAATATTATCTAGACAAAATTACCATATAAGAATGTAAGGGAAAAAATTGATAAATGATACAGAATTAGTTTGTCCATATATAACTTAAAAAAATAATATGTAAAAACGAAATGCATATATAAATTGAAGTACACCATATACAGTTCAGACCATTTAAGTATTTAAAAAACATCATAACATTAAATCATTCTAAACATCAATTAGTACTCTATGTAAATATTTTGGAATGGTAGCATATAATAAAATTCTATATATGAACCAACGATACTATTGAAAAGTCGAAACGTATCAACCTATTAAACATTTTTTTGACACTTTCCATATCATTAATTTCTTATCATTAGTGTAATTCAAATGTAAATAATTATTTTCTATTGTATATTATTAAAAAGTCTTTTTATTTTTAGCACGTTAACATAATTTTATTTTTTTAGTAATATCTGCAAGTCATGGTAAACCAGTATCCACTGAAAGACAGACAGACGTTCTTATTCCGACAGAGATTAACGTAGAAATGGATATTGATAATGGTAAATTTAATATTAATAAACTAAGATATAAAAAACACATAATTCTTTTATACGTATGTGCGTTTTGACTGTTTGTTTGTTGTTTCAAATTGAATTTCAATTAATTTCATATTTTTAATAGACCTGCGAGTAAAAATTATGTAGCTTGATTTGAAACAATTCATGTAAAACAGATATCTCTGAACTAGGATCGCAAGTAACACTTTCATTTCCACGTATTTTAAAAAGATAAAGGTAGTAGATGTTCTGTTTAGAACAACTTTTATATAATAGATTCGAAACGCATATACTTATAAGAAAAATGTTATTCGGACATATGTTGAACAATTAATGATATATAGATTAAAAACTAGATAAAAATAATATATATACAGGATGATCCATCTCCGCGGATAAGGTCAATTGTGCCTGTGTGTGTGACCATCATAGCGGGTCAAACCGTTATAAGTATCAATTCCAAATTTGGTATTTACAAGTATAATCTCCCTCTTAAGATCTGATTAAATGTTCAGTAAAATCTACAAACCGGAAGTAGTAGTCTACTTCAGTGAGAAAATTGAATTTTACCAACATTTCATCAAGTACTAACTTTATACAAATTTATAAAGTATTTGTATGTACTCAAAATTAAATTTGAGAAGAATTTTATTAAAAAAGTTGGTCAAAATTGCAACCGCAAATAGATCTACTCTTATCGAAAATAAGTTTTTTGAAGTTATGCTTTTTAGACAGGTACATTACGGATATAAAAGCATTTAGAACTTAATTTTCAATACTTTTATATAAAAAAAAACACAAAATTCAGATCGGAAGTAGCACTTTTCCTCTTATCAAATAGCGATTTCTTGCAAATATGTCGTAAATTATGCATTCTATATATATTTATCAAGAGTACAAAAGTATTTAGAGCGAGATTTGTAATATTTTATGTATACATAAAAAATCAAAATTTTAACCGAAATTATCACTTTTGCTCTTAGAGGGTAGCACTTTTTTTCGAATATCTTGCAAAATATGCATTCTAAAAAAATATATTAAGAGAAGAGAAGTATTTGAAATAAGGTTTTTAATAATTTTGGTATAAAAAAAATCATAAAATTATTTGGAATGGTGATACGTATAAGAAAATAGTGTGGTGACCACAATTCATTTTTTTTCTTCTGATAGCTGCTAATTAGGAGCACATTTAAAAAATATTTTATATTATACAGAGTGTGCCATAACTTGGTGGCTAACGATACTTAGCGTTTTTTAAAATGTAACATCCTATATATTATTATATTTCTGTATTCCCCGTATAATTCTTATTCAAAAAATTATAAAATAGTATACGCCTACAATTTAAGATTTTCGACTATTTTTCTGAAAAATTCAAAATTTGCATAAAATTATGCTTTTCGAAAACGACGATGGGAACAATTTTTCGTTACAGATGTACACAATAAAGGGTCCTAATACAAAAATATTTTATTTGTTTGTAATTACTAATTGAATTTGCAGAAAACTGGATTAAAGTTACATGACATATTTTTATCTAAAACTGATTTTTTTTCAAATGGAACACTGTATATTGGTTCATTATTGAATTACTTACTATTGTCGTTTTTTTATATAATATTACCAACTTTATGTTTTTTTTATTTTGATAAGGTCTTTTTGTACTGAAGAAACGTTAAAAGAATATTTATCAGTCCAAAGAATTTACCAGTAGTGGTACTCTGACATAAAATGTCCCAAAACAGATGCTTTTCGAAGGGTAATGGATGCTTTCACTACTACTGGTACTTTTACTAATTCAAAATTCTAATAGCAACAACAGATAATTTATACTTATGAAAGAAATTGTTTGCTGGATATTAGACAAACCATCGTCGCAGTAACTTTAAAATGAAATAAATAACGTCTGTAATAAATACATTTGAATATTGAGTTACCCACCCTTTATTTTATAGCTAGAAAAGTGCTCTGCCAATAAACGGGTTATAAGTAAATAAATCTTTGGCCAATTATTTTTGTGAGTATGTGATTTGTTGTGCATAAAGCTGGTTTTTATAAAAGTGAAACTTAACAAAAATAATTTTTATTACTATTCAAATGAAAATTTTTACTCAGTAATAAATAGATCATTAGCAATGGGGATGCATTCTTGTGATTGAATGATATTTTTTATTTGAAGGTAGTATTAACGGAGAAGCTTATGAGTAATTTTTATTAAGCATTTAGTGGAATTATTGGTATGTTTTGTTAAATTTACCAAGGAATGTATATGCAACAAGACGGCGAATCCCCACATTCTATGATACAGACACGAAATACTTCAATTAAATGTTTACAGTAGAGTGGCTACCCCGTGGAAATTATCCTATTCACTATCCCTCGGACTTCACAAAATTGATTTCTTTTTATAACGATCCGTAAAATAGCAAATATACAATATACCTGTAATCACAACCGAAGTTATGCGGGAACAGATTTTTCTTACATCTACATTTTTTATAACATATAGTTATACTGTTTAGGAGGCAAGCATTGTTAACACATTTAAAATGTTTAAATAACAATGATAACAAATGTCAAAAAGTGTATGAAAATTATTATTTATTAGTCCTTGATTTCAGTACAATAATTAAACTAATCATTTAATATTTTCAAATTTAACGCCATTTTTATTTAGTGACACATGTTGGTTGCGTGAGCGACTCAATTATAATAAATCAAGAACAGAGAAAAATTATATAGGGAATTCAAAAATGTAATAATATATAAGATGTTCCATTTATAAGAGACTATAACTATGATCATCCACCAAGTTTTGAAATACTCTGTATAGTACAACATATCTTTAAAATATCCTTCTAATGAGCAGCTATCACAAGAAAAAAAACATTTTGAAATATTTTTACTCTTAAAAGCATAATCGGCCTTACCCGCGGACATGACTGACCCAATATATAGATATATACACTTAAATATAAAATTCAAAGACATCCTACAGTATTAGCACAAAAAGTAAAAAAAAAACTTTTTTTATAGGTGAATTACTACATGACGTAGACGAATATCTGCCGGCCAAAATAAGAAAAATTGAAAAAACAACTGTGGTAAAACCAGTAATGGTATGCATTTGTTATGTGGCAGGACCAGCAAGTAGGCGTTGTCCTTTACACGAAGTTGACATTGTCGAAGAAGACCAACAAAGTCAATCGAGATTTAATATTCCGGAAAGTGATTATCTAGCAGATTTCTTGGAAAACACAGGATTCAATACACCCAATTCACCGGAGGGTATGATTGATGAATATGCAGACACTATTGTTGCTCCAATACCAAACGAAAACGTGGATATTCAAGTGGACAACAACGATAATGCAGAAGAACAAGATAACCCGCTAATAAATCATCCTCTTCCAAGACAAGATTATCTTCGAGCCACTAACCATGACAATGTCGAAGTTCTACATTGCGGCGAACTAGATGGAACATGTCCGTTTTGCAGTGCAAAATTTTTCATGATGGAAAGAACTCAAATTGGTACATACGGCAAATGCTGTTCGAATGGGAAAGTATTCTTACCACCGTATCAACAGTACTCAGAACAAATGCAACATCTTTATAGAGGACAACATCCACTTTCAAGACAATTTAAAAGAGATATCATTACATACAACAATCTCTTTCAATTTGCAAGTATACAGGCAAATTTACGGGAAATACCTGGTCGCGGTCCATACGTGTATGCAGTTCAAGGACAAGTATACCATCACTACACCGACATAAATGTGAATCGACACCAGCAACGATACGGGCCAGTATATTTCCTGAATCCTGAGGAAGCTATACAGCAGAGAATTGTCAATGCGGGCGAATTTAACATACATCGAGAATTGATTGCATTAATCGAACACGAAATGCAAATGACAAATCCGTATGCACAACAATACAGGCACCTAGGACAGATGTATGAGGAACAGCGGTTGAGGGCACTAGGGGGCGAAGTACAAATACCGCGTGTATTTTTAGAATTTGTTGCCCATCGTCGAAATGAAAATAGACGAGAACATGACCTTCCGCAAGTAAGAGAAGTGGCTGTAATTGCACAATACAACGAAAATCAACCGCCCAATTTACAAATGAAAGTCTTCCTAATCAACGGTGACGGTAACTTCAGAGTTATAGAACATGAGAGTGAACATTCCGATCCCCTAACATTTCCGTTACTGTTTCCAAATGGTGAATTGGGATGGACTAACGATATTAGATTAAGAAATGTTAATCCCAATGGACGGCAACGTGTTACATTAGCACAATACTACAGCTACCGACTAGCTATAAGAGATAATGATCAACATTTCAACGTCCATAAATATGCTGGACGATTAAATCAAAAATTCATCGTATCAGCATATTTGAAGATAGAAGCCAACAGACTTAGTTACATACGATTCAATCAAGACGCTTTGCGAAGTACAGAATATGTGGGGTTAAGGGACCATTTACAAAACCGTGGTGAACGTGAAAATGTGCCAATCGGAAGAATGATCATCTTGCCATCGACGTACCAAATGTCTCCTAGAAATCAAATGCAACGCTTCCAAGATGCCATGGCCATTGTAAGAAGACAAGGTCACCCATCCTTATTTATAACTATGACCTGTAACCCGAAATGGGATGAGATTCGAACTCACTTGAACGCACCAGATGATGCACCTAATCACCCGTTATTAGTGTGTCGCGTGTTTAAAATGAAGCTCGATCAACTAATAGAAGATCTAACAAAGAGACATATCATGGGAATATGTACTTCATATCTGTACGTGATCGAATTTCAAAAAAGAGGACTTCCCCATTGTCATATTCTTCTTACATTGCGTAACGAAGACCGATTTCACGACAACGTCAGGATAGATCAACTAATAAGTGCAGAACTTCCTAATCCCTATGTTGAACCAGAATTATTCGAACAAGTGGCACAGCATATGATTCACGGACCTTGCGGAATGTATAATCCCGCTAACGTGTGCATGGACAATGGTATATGCACAAAGAATTATCCCAAATATTGGTATAACAATACCACTATCAGAGAGGGAAAAATTAATTATCGACGGAGGCAAAACGGTCAAACAGTCGAAGTTCGCCGACTAAATACCAGATATGTGGTGGATAACTCTTTTGTTGTACCACACAATCCGTACCTATTGCTTAAGTACAGGACACACATCAACGTCGAGGCTTGTGTCAACATCGGTACTGTCAAGTACCTTTATAAATATTTTTTTAAAGGTACTGATCAGATAACTATGAGAGTCGTACAGCAACCAGACGATGACTTACCGGCGAACGTCGATGCACAACGAATTCTTCATCATGACGAAATATCATCCTACTTGAATGCTAGGTACCTAAGCCCGCCAGAGTGTTCATGGTATATATTGCAATTTGACATGCATGGTAGTTCACACCATGTGGAACGTCTGCAGATACATTTACCGGGACGTCAAAATATAATGTTTCGAGATGGACAAGAACAAATAGCCATTAACAATAACGGTCGAACGCAACTATTGGAATGGTTCGAAACTAATCGCAACAATGAAGTTGCACGGCAATGGTTGTACACTGAATTTCCCCTTCATTACGTTTGGAGAAATACTAGATGGAGTAGAAGACAACGTACTGTAAAACCAATCGTACCACGATTAGTGAACGTGTCCATACGTAATGGAGAATTGTATTATCTCAGATTACTATTGTTACATGTTCGAGGCGCTACGTGCTTCGACGACCTGAAGACGGTGAACAATATCGTATGTGAAACATTTCGCGAAGCATGTCAAGAGCGCAATCTCCTGTCAGAAGACCGAGAATGGATTCGCTGTTTGACGGAAGCATGCGCGCAAGATATGCCGAAGCAGCTACGTCAAATGTTTGCTTTTATTTTAATATTTGGCATAGTAGATGATGCACCGGCTCTGTGGAGACAGTTTCAGCAATATCTTATGGAGGACTTTCTCCGTAGACAACATTTAACAGAAGAAGCTGCCGAACTTGCAGCGTTACAAAGAATTCAAAGAATTCTATTGGTAAACGGGAGAAGATTATCTCATTTCGGAATACATGATCCACCAGAAAATAACGCTCAGATAGAAGACCATGTCGACATCGATGAAGAGCGCCGCCAGGCCGACGACATGTATGCCCAACTTAATAATGATCAAAGGGATATATTCGAAACGATTATGAGAGCTACTGAAAATGAAAACGAACGAGATAGACTATTTTTTATCTCAGGGGATGCTGGTACTGGCAAAACGTTTCTGTATAACACCATACTTACAAATTTGATTGCGAGAGACATTAAAGTAATGCCTGTTTCAACAACTGGTATTGCAGCAGCATTACTAAAACAAGGCAGAACAGTGCACTCACGATTTCAATTGCCTGTTCCTATTGTGGACTCATCTACATCTCGAATAGAACGCCAGTCAGATGAAGCTCGATTTATCAAAGATGCAAAACTAATCATATGGGACGAAGTAAGCATGACTACACGTCTGACATTCGAATTAGTTGACAAAACATTACGCTTTCTCTGTAATAACGACAAACCATTTGGAAACAAATGTATTATTATAGGAGGTGATTTCAAACAGTGCCTACCTATAGTACAACAAGGCAATCGTGCAAGCGTTGTCCAAGCTTGCATCAAAAGTAGTGATTTGTGGCATCAATTCCGACAAATACAACTGCAAACGAATATGCGCGTTCGCCCAGATGAACAACACTTTATCGCTTGGTTGAATGAATTGGGAAGTAATTCACTGCCGACATTACGCAACGATTTAATCGAAATACCACGCGAATGTGTTGTCGATACATTGAATGAGTTGATTCGAAACGTTTTTGGAGAAATTCGGAACGGAGATGTTCCAAATAAGGCAATTTTAACACCTCTAAATGAAGACTGTCACATAATCAACCAACAAATATTGGACAGTATGCAAAATGTTGAAGAAGTGGTATACTTAGGAATCGATAATGTTGTCAGCGATGACCCAATGGAAACTGATTTATATCCCGTTGAATTTTTAAATTCACTTACACCGAGTGGTTTTCCGCAATACCACTTGAAACTGAAAGAAGGATCAATTATTATGCTTCTGCGAAACTTGAACGTGAGAGCGAATCTTTGTAATGGTACGCGCCTCTTGGTACGTCATCTAGGAGAACATTACATTGACGGTGAAATAATTCAGTTTGACGGAAGGCTATCCAATGAACGAGTGTTCATTCCAAAAGTGGACTTCATAACAAATAACACATCAGTGTTACCATTCGTTATGCAACGTAGACAATTTCCAGTTAGAGTATCGTATTGTTTGACGATTAACAAAGCTCAAGGACAGTCGTTCGATGCGGTTGGAATATATTTACCCAATGCAGTATTCGATCACGGACAGTTATATGTTGCATTTTCTAGAGCACGAAGTATACATAATGCTTTTGTTTGTGTTTTAGATACCGCTCAACAGGGCAGATCTAGGATAAATCACCAAACGTATACCAAGAATATAGTGTATGAAGAGGTACTGTAGGTATTAATAAGACCATCATATTATTATTAAATTACTTTCCATGAAATGGCAAAAAGGTTTGGTAAACATTTTTTTAAAATTAATACACATACATATTACACTAATACTAATTTACAATTAGTATATACAAATATATATATTTAAGTATATATGCATACACTGTCAAACATTTTCTCACCAAAATGACACAAAACAGTAGTTTTAGAACAGTGAGAGTTGCGATTCTATCACGCACGGAATATACCTTTCAACGTGCTACAGAAGGAAATACTACAAAAAAACCAGTTACTGTCTATACAGTGGACAATAATGATACGTTCATTATATATTGCTCCTAAAACTCGGTAAAAGTAAATCCTTCAATATACAGCAACAGTTGTGTATAATTCCTGTAGATGATAAAATCAATATTGCAGTAAGCTATAATTAAAAACACTGCATACATGGTTAAAATATGGCTCTTGGCGATAGTTCCATGTAAAAAAAAACCTCAACGAGTTTAGAACTGTACCTCATTAGGTAACTTGGAAAACAGTTCACTTATTTCTGTTTAAGAAAAAAATAGCATCTTATAAACATCATAAAGAAAAGCAGAAAAAAAAATTGTGAAGAGCTAAAATTTTCGACAGAAATAGTAATACAATGCTGGAACGTGAAGACAAATGAATTTCTAATTTTGACTTAACAAGAAAAAGGAAATAATGTTAACGAAATCATCACGCCTGCCAGAGTAAACAGTACAAGTAAACAATTAAGAGGAAGTACAGGAACTATATGCTAACATTATACCAATTGAAAGGCGAAAAAACTACACGAGATAAGTAAGGTAAAACTAATTTGTATTTCAACAATACTTCATAACATTAATAGAAATGTTACGTTTGCTTTAAAAAATTCTTAAAATATAACACATTTTTTTCTTTATTTACAGGTTGATAATAAAATGGCACAAAACAATGATTGAATTCAATGTGAAAGAGAAACATCAATGAACAAATATTTGTAAAGAGCGAACATCATCCATTCACATAGTGAAGCAATACTGAAAAATTACATACAATTAAATAAAAATGTAAGACACAAATGGAAATTTAATTTTATAAATTAAAAGAACATTGAAATATTCAAGTGTTTCATTTGATTTAGAATAATAAAATTATTACAAATAGATAATTTTTAACAAAGTAAAACTGTACAATTATCCAAACAATGTACACTTCATTCAACTAGAGCTGTTTTTACAATCTACATATCAATTTTTTTTGTCATCCGTCTACATTCAAATATACGTACTGTATCTTCCATTAAATTTTCATTTAAAATAGTACAGACATTTTATTAGGTGCATGCATTTTCTGAGAACTAATAATAATAATGAAGAACTACCACATAGAGTAATATTAAATTAATAAAAGCAATTATACAAGGTGTGAATAATAAATATATACATCATCAATATATCTCTCAACAGAGCACATTAACACTTTTTTTTGATAAGAGTAAGAAATCATTTCGAGTACTTGCCTAACTTAATAAGTTGGCAAAATATCAGTAAAATTTGATTCTTCACCAAAGTAAAACTACTAATTTCGAACTACCATTTTATCTAAAAAGAAAGAGAGAGAGAGAGAGAGAGAGAGAGAAACTTAGAGAGAAATTTTTTAAAACCATCTTTTTCGACATCCGAAGACTTCAAAATACCATCTGTAAAAATTTAATGGTCGAACTTTTTCGTATCAGAGTATTTACTTTATTATACTACGTATATATAGGTAAGTAAAAATTTATATATTATTTTCATTTATGAATTTACTTTATTAAAAAAAAATATTTCGTAAACTGATGAAAAAAATGAGGTGTGGAGTGGAACTTTTTAATAAAATATTCACACTTTTATCAAATTATTGATGAGATTATATTTAACTGTGCACATTCTTCATGTACAAACTTACCTATTGAGAGATTTTTCAACATTTACATTTGTTTCACAAAGGCTTTCATTCAAAAAAGTGAGGCTTACGATACTTTCAACTAGGTAAGCACTGGAAAAGTTTATCAGAGCAAGGAGAGAACTATCGAGCTTGTAACACTAAGAGATTATGGTGTGCACAATACATTTCGATATTTATTAAGAGTTTAAAATACTACAAAAGTACAAATTTTACTCTTTACATGAGCACGCAACAGTGAACAAGCGTAAGTTCCATATATTTAAATTCCGTTTCTATATTAAACAATAAATTCAGTGTGCTTCTTTGTGTGCAGTTCTTTTTCTTTCATTTCAAGAAATACACCCGTACGTATTTAAAAGCTATTCTTTAGCAAATGTTCTGCACTAAAAATATAATATAAATAAATAATATGTATGTAGGTATATATAAATATAAAGCATAGGTTTTACAGCATCCAAAAATTTAGGTAAGAAGTACAAAGATGTAACGTAAAATATTGTCTCTTAACCGAAATTTTATACTTCTTGAAAATTGACGTATAAATGTGAAATTTTAGACACGGGTGTGTCTTAGATCACGAATCCAAAATCAAAATGTCAAAAAAAACAAAATGGCGGACGAGATTTTTGAAAATTGACATATGAATGTGAAATTTTAGATACGGAGGTGTCTTAGGTCATCGATCACAAATCCAAAGTTAATATGTCAAAAAAAAAATGGCGGAAAAGTTTTTTGAAAATTGACGTACGCATGTGAAATTTGAGATACGGGGGTGTCTTAGGTAGCCGATCACGAATCCAAAGTCAAAATGTCAAAAAAAACAAAATGGCGGAAGTTTTTTGAAAATTGACGTATGAATGTGAAATTTTAGATACAGGGGTGTGTTAGGTAGCCGATCACGAATCCAAAGTCAAAATGAAAAAAAAATTGCCGAAGAGTTTTTTGAAAATTGACGTATGAATGTGAAATTTTAGATACGGGGGTGTGTTAGGTAGCCGATCACGAATCCAAAGTCAAAATGAAAAAAAAATGGCCGAAGAGTTTTTTGAAAATTGACGTATGAATGTGAAATTTTAGATACCGGGGTGGTTGAGGTCGCCGATCACAAATCCAAAGTCAAAATGTCAAAAAAAAATGGAAGAATTTTTTGAAAATTGACGTATGAATGTGAAATTTAAGATACGAGGGTGTCTTAGGTTGCCGATCACGAATCCAAAGTCAAAAAAAATGGCGGACGAATTTTTTGAAAATTGACGTATGAATGTGAAATTTTAGATACGGGGGTGGTTGAGGTCGCCGATCACAAATCCAATGTCAAAATAGGGGAAGAATTTTTTGAAAATTGACGTATGAATGTGAAATTTTAGAAACGGGGGTGGTTGAGGTCGCCGATTACGAATCCATAGTCATAATGTCAAAAAAAAACAAAATGGCCGAAGCATTTTTTGAAAATTGACGTATGAATGTGAAATTTTAGATATGGGGGTGGTTGAGGTCGCCGATCACAATCCAAAGTCAAAATGTCAAAAAAAAAATGGCGGAAGAGTTTTTTGAAAATTGACGTATGAATCTGAAATTTTAGATATGGGGATGTCTTAGGTCGCCGATCACGAATCCAAAGTCAAAATGTCAAAAAAAATGGCGGAAGATTTTTTTGAAAATTGATGAATGTTTGTGAAATTCTGGATACGGGGTTGTTTGTGGTCCCTTATTACGTCTTCAATTTGGCGATTGGCATTGTGTCTTTCGATACTTTAACATGACTTATGTTTAACATTAAATTACCTTTCTCGCTCTTGACTGGGTACCAGTTTGTGTAAAAACCAGTTCGAGAAGAATTTTAAATAAAATATACTATTGGCTTAACAAAATATATGTAGGGGTGCTTCAAAAGTTTATAAAAGTGGCCATTCTAAAAAGTGTGTACCGGTTTGTGTTAAAAGCAGTTCGAGAAGAATTTTAAATAAAACGTCCTATTGGCTTAACAAAATCTATGTATATACAGGGGTTCTTCAAAGGTGTATAAAAGTGGACATTCTAAAGAGCGTCATGCCAGTGATTGCGTTTTACAGGAAAGACGCTTCAATTTAAAACTTGGGCTTTTATTATTATTTTGTGCTCCTTTATTAACGATAGTAGTATAATAGGCTTTTACACTTCCACATCAAAATAGTATTGTACACTATCCTATAGGCTTAACAAAATATATGTATATACGGGGATGCTTCAAAAGTGTATAAAAGTGGACATTCTAAAAAGCGTTTTTTACAAGAAAGGCGCTTCAATAAGGCTTAAAATTAAAACTTGGGCTTTTTACTTTTATTATTATTTTGTGCTTTTTTCTTAACGAGAGTAGACTTCGAAAGGGTTGACATTCTTTTCCACTATCACATCAAAATAGTATTGTAAACTGTCTCGATGAAAATATTGTGGTCTTTAAGGTCATTGTTTCTTTGGATACTTTAACATGACTTATGTTTAACATTAATTTACCTTTCTCGCTCTTGAGTGTGTATCGGTTTGTGTAAAAAACCGTTCGAGAAGAATTTTAAATAAAATATACTATTGGCTTTACGAAGTATATGTATATACAGGGGTGCGTCAAAAGTTAATCAAATCGGACATTCTAAAAGGCCTCATGACAGTGATTGCTTTTTACAGGAAACTATGAAAAAGCTGTAAGCGGACGCGAAAAAAAGCGATTCCAACTAAAAGAGATTGACGGACCCGCTGTAAGCGGAGGACCTGCTGTAAGCGGAGGACCCGTTGTAAGCGGAGGACCCGCTGTAAGCGGACGTTGAGCTAGTTATATATACTAAAAGCCAATTGTCTCGCTCTTTTTAACACGAACGATTAAAACGGCAAAGCTATACCCCAAAATTGACGAATTGGGGAGACAGTTTTCTGAGAACCTGGCGCATCTACGGTGGGAACGAAAGTGTCACGCGACGGGGACCACGGTCCCACGTGCCTTAGGCCATTTTTCACGTCTCCGAAGAGAGAACGAGGGCCCGAAAGGAGTTTTTGAAAATTTTAGAACGTGCAGAAAAAGAGTATGAATCATAGTATTTTGCCATAAGGCCTACGTGTAAAATAAAAAATATGGACTAGGTTCGATTTTAAAATGGCGGTGGATCGATACAGATGACCGTGACACATCAAACTTCGGATAAGGTTAAGTTAAACGCACGAAAAATTCAATTTCAGGTTATAAATTATCAAAACCGTCAAATCAGTTTGAGTTCGCGATATGGCATTTGCCGGGAAACGTCAAAATTGGCGGAAAGCACCAGTTGTGTAATACACAACACATAATGACTATCTATTCACGTTTATCGATCGGTTGTCAAGTTTAAATGTCAGAAGGCCGACAAATAAAGGGATTATGAAGGGAAAGTGGTACCTTTCAGATACGTATTAGTGTTATTATTATCAATTGTTACTATTTCTTTTCTATTTATGAATATATGAACAATGCCGACGGATATGATAAAATAAACTTAAAGTGTATTATCGCACGTAAGTACAGTGACAAATATAACGATCTTTCTATATTTTATTAAGATATATTAAACACAAATTATATATGTCATCGAAATGTCGTCACTTCTCGCGAAAGAAGTACCGAAGCAAGCCTAAATAAAGAATCATCTGAGTTTTCTTTATTTGTCAGATGTGTCCGAAACACTTCGAAATAACATAAATACATCAAATATGTAAAATTCCCATAAGCATTTATGTAATTTCGTTTATCAATTCAGTTATAAAAGAAAGCATTTAAAGTACGCGACTATGCGGGTTGGCACAAACTAATCAGAAGTACATTTTCGGTTAAATGGTATTAGGAGCCAGCAAGATTTTTGATTGGGTTTTACAAAGTACATATATATACAACTATTAAAGCGTAATATGAAAATTAATTAATTCTCTCAATGACCTGTAAGTTTAAAACATGTTTTGTTAAAGTTCATCATGTTATGTTGTTAATTTCATTTGACAATTGGAAAGACAATTTGGTTAAGCACTCTCAGTCTGACATTTCGTTCTCACAAGTTTATGTGTGAACGAATACACAACAACGAAGTATTGTCACGATGACAGGTGGAACGACAATTTGGTTAAACATCAACTTTTTATTGTCGTATAAGTGTCACGATGACAGTCTGTCAAAAAATTTGAAGTATACACTATTTCTATCGTAAACTTGACACAAGGCATGGTACTACCAATTTTATAGAACGAATAACATGAAACAACATTTCATTGCCGAACCGTCTTGGTTTTTTTTTTTTTTTTTTGGTCTGTCGACGTTCACCTTGGGCTAGATGCACACAATTAGACAATTAGACTTAGCAATCAGTAAAAACATTAACAAAACCATAAAGATAGAAACTGAAAGTGTCATGGGTTCTGATCACAATCCAATTATAATAACTTGGAACGAAGACATAACCGAAAGAACATATCACACCTTCAAGACAGACTGGGCCGGCTACAAAACAGAACTAGAACAAACCATCACTGCAGTTCCTAAAATACAAAACACTGCAGAATTAGAACAGAACATAAAATCACTACAAGATAAAATAACAAACGCTGTTGAAAATAACACCATCAAAATAGAAAGGATATATAAATCAGGTAGTCTACCACATCATATTAAAGAACTAATAAAGGAAAAGAACAGAGCTAGGAGAAGACAAAACTATACTAAACAACCTTCAACATCAAGTACATAAGGAATTACTGGAACTGAAAAATGTAGAATGGCAAAGAACACTCGAAGAAATAGGTGCAGACCCCTCTAAGACATGGAAAATAATCAAGGCAATCAAAAGAGAACAAATACAAATCCCACCACTTCAATTCAATAACTCCACACAAGTTACAGCAGAAGAAAAAGCAGAAGCTCTAGCGGAATTACTAGAAGAGCAATTCACTCCGAACTTGGATGAAGTAGACATGCAACACGTAGTGCAGATTCACAAAGTAGTAAGCAGAGAAATACGTGAACCCCACTCCCCAGCAACGACCCAGTCACAGCCGAGAACCTAAAAGCAATCCTTAAAGCATGAAATCCCAAAAAAGCTCCTGGTATAGACAACATCACCAACAGATCACTACAAAACCTCCCCCCAAAAGCAATAATGTCAATTCTAGCAATAGCAAACTCCGTTATCAGACTCCAAACATTCCCAAAGATATGGAAACATGCCAAAGTAATAGTTATACCTAAACCAGGAAAACCAAAAACAATACCAAGCAGCTACAGGCCCATAAGCCTGTTACCATCCATTAGCAAAGTGATAGAAAAAATAATCCTACAGAAGATAAAGTACCACTCTGACAATCAAGACATAATACCAGAAGATCAACATGGGTTTTTAGAGAAGAACATTCAACGATAACACAACTTTCAAGAGTCACTGAGATTATCCAAAACGGATTCAACAAAAATCAAGTGACAGCAGCTGTATTTCTCGACATAGCAAAGGTATTTGATAAAGTCTGGAGGCAGGGACTCATATATAAAATGATAATACACAATTACCCAACACACGTCATAAAAATCACGAACAGTTTTCTCTAAGGACGCTGCTTTCAAGTTAGCATTCAGAACACACTTTCCTCAATAAAACATCCAACAGCGGGAGTCCCCCAGGGCTCATGCCTGTCACCTCACCTATATACAATATTTACAGCCGACATACCAGTGTCAAATCCTACAAGATATTTAAATACGGCCACCTTTGCAGATGATTCGGCACTGCTCTCAACATCCCGACGAACGCGGTACAGGAACTCCAAACGCACCTAGACAACACGATAAAATGGTTCAAACAATGGAGGACAACAATAAACGAAGACAAATCCCAAGCAATAATCTTTCAAAGGAATCTGAAAACAACAGACAACGAAATAACCATCAACAACAACACTATACCATGGAGTAGAGAAATTAAATACCTGGGAATATACCTGGATATAAAGCTCAATTATAACACACACATAGCAAAAACGATAACCAAAACCAAACAAACAAGATGTCAACTATGGCCTCTTATAGGAAGAAAAAGCCAGCGAACACGAACAACAAAATTCTACTTTACAAACAAGTATTAGGTCCAATATTCACATATGCATGCCCAATATGGGTGCATATGTGCAAGACCAACATCAAAAAACTGCAAATAATACAAAACACCAGTCTTAGAATGATACTAAATGCTCCATGGTATATGAGAAATAATCAAATAATGAATGAAACAAATACCCCAACCATTATTGACTACATCAAGGAAAGAGCGCTCAGTTTCTATAACCAGATGGAAAACCACTCAAATCAAAATCTTAAAAGAGCACTTACACATGATGGAAATGAAAATTTCAAACACAAAAGACCTAAAATGGTTCTACTTTAGTTCTTAATCAAAATAAAGATAAACAATAGCTAATCAAATTCAACTTCAACAATCCAAGATTCACCGCACTCAGATGAAGAGTAAAAGACTAAATAGTCTAACTCAAAGCCACAATAAAGAAGAAGAAGAAGAAAAAGATGCACACAATTGATACAAAACCTGAATGTCAACAAAATTTTTCTAAATATAAATGTTCAGTAAATTATATAATGTAGAAATGTTGTTCGCTTTGTGGGCAAAGTCTTAATAAATAAATTCATTTGCCACTAATTATAAATGTCACAATAATATTTAATTTATTTCTAAGAGACATTTTGCTTAATATGCGTCTTCATTCATAAACAAGAAGAAACTGAACTGCGGTTGTAATTACTCTACATTGTCGGTCATTCGGGTACAGTTTCCAATATCGTAGTTTTAAAAATTAAAGCAAAGGCGCGATTAATAACATTTAACGTCCACTGAAAGAAATATTATAACCGTTAATATTTATATTTTATTGCATTATCAATTATTATTATTATTACTATTGTATCGGTCATTTATCGTATCTTTAATGTCTTGGACACATCTCTGTCATCTTTCTACATACAAATATACATACTGCGTCTTTAATTTAAATTTAGAGTAGCTTATGATATCAATATTAATTTGCGAATACTGTGCTACAGTAATGTTTTTCATTTTGACTACTGTCATAGTTAAGTCAATTTATTGAAAAGTTCCACAGTGTTTTCAAATTAATATTGAAATCGTAGGTTATTCTAAAAAAAAATAATTGAAGGCACGGTATGTCTACAATGATATTCAATTTGACAATTCATTCTCGCAATAGATCGAACTGTCACCACGATGACAGTTTGCAAGAAAATTTAACGTATGGGCAACGTTTATCATAAAACTTGAGACAAATAGAGTTAGAGTACTACCAAATTTAAAAAACAAAGAAATTTATATATGATACAACAAATCTTGATCATACAACCATCTTAGGTTTACCTGTTCGGCCTACTTACATTCAACTTAGACTAGGTGCACACGCATTATATCAAACTTGAATGTCAACGAAATGTTCCAAGTAATCAGCTTTCAGTAAATTCTATAGAAATGTTAAACATTTTAAGGGAAATTTTTTAGTTAATAAATCCATTTGTCTATAATTATAGATGCCACAATAATGTATAATTAATTTCTAGAGATATTTCATTTAAGTTGCATCTTCATTCATAAACTAATTAAAAGAAAATTTATAACCGTTAAAATTCAAGTGCCTCTGCGACTGGCAGTAGTCACGTTCCAAAGAAGCAATTCAAACTCGAAGAGTTTCATGGAATAACAAAAAGAGCAAGTATTCTATTAAATTAATGTGTCCTAAATAAAAAAAAAAGGGGGGAAAGAGTAAATTGAATAATCAGCACTTGATGACTTATATCGACATTTTATGACAAACATTATGGAGCACTGATGAGCTTGATTATTTGCAACGAACGTCATATAAATTTATTTCTATTGACTATTGTCCCGGAAGCCCTACGTTAATTGTAATTCAAAGAAACGAATACATCATGCTGATCAAAATTGGTGAACATAGTATATTATTAAACTAAAATTAAGTAACAGTTAAAGGGTGTAGCCATCTTTACTCATCTATTATTATTTTAACACCGATATATTTAACTAGAGCATACGCGAAATGTTGGTCAACTCAACATTCACGTTAGATGGCTTAAATGTTACAGGAAACGTCAGAATTGTCAGAAAAAGTCCATCTGACTTTTGATTAATGTTGGCAATTTCACAAAAATTTAATTGCGGGTTATAAAACGTCAAAACAATCAATCGATTTCAGTTCGTGATGAAATCTGAACTGCTTTCATGATGACAATTATTTCAAAAAAAAAGGTTAAACACCCTGACATCTGTCAGATATTTCATGGTTCATGTTTTTAAGCTTCATCGATATTTATTGTAGACCTTGACACAAAAAGATATGAAATTACAAATTTTATACAGCGAAATGACTAAAATATTAATGAGAAAAGTGCTATCAGATCCATTTTAGTTTTGCCTATATACCGTGCCTTCAAATACTTTCCGCATTAGAGACGGCCATGCTTTTTTTTAATGGTTGGTGACAGTGCATAATTTTAATAGTTTGATTATGTCATATAAATAATAATAGGCGTCTATAATTTGAATTTAAGTATGACAACTGTCAGAATTTGAAGTTTTCAAAAATTAGCATGTACACCAACATTGATTACTTAAAAACTTCAAAAACAGCCTACTCTAATGCGGAAAGTATTTGACGGCACGGTATTAGACAATTACCTTAAAATATGATTTATATTATTATTAGTAGGTGACATTTTTTAAAAACCACTTTTTTGGTATCAGGGGACTTCAAAACGTGGACATCTGCAAGAGATAAGAAAGTAAAATAAACTTTAAAATATTAATGAGAAAAGTGTTATCAGATCCATTTTAGTATTGCCTATATATTAGACAATTACCTTAAAATATGATTTATATTATTATTACTAGGTGACAGACGAATCAAATTCCAATGTAATGACAATTGTTTTGTAACTATTCAATTTACTAAAGTAAATATTCCAGTCTAATTCAACAATTACTTCTACTAAATAGTTTGATTGTCAGTAGAAAGTTTGAAGTATGGGCAGCGTTCAATCATTTAATGCGATATGTTTGAAAATACACCATTAAATCAAATTGTTAATCAAACATTCTGATGATGGTTGATGATGATCGTGTCCCAGGCTGGTGGCTCTTATTTCGATGGATTGGTTGTAATCATGAACTAGGTACCTTTTCGTGTTATTTTTCCTTAAATACGTAATAAAAATCACAAAATGATCCAACAATTACAAATTATATTCTTTTTACAGTGTGTGTAAGCAAAATGTTTACACAGATATTCCAACGTCGGTCAGTATTATTTTTGGTTATTGTTTTTAGTTCAACTACCAGCGTCACTACTAAATATTTAAATTATAATAGGATCGTCTCAGCAACCGACATAGCCAGAGCACGATCTACAGGCGACGACTCAATGCCACTGCAAACTCACTTTGACAGGAACAATTTCAGAGCAGACAAATGAAACTAATTATTAATATGGAAGCCAGTTATAAATTCACTATTATAAATAAAAGTAATAAGTCATACTTATTCTATACCAACATTTTATTTAAAACTTGATTCTTCTGTGTAATGGGCATGCATTGTTCACAAATTTGCATTATAACAAAGCTCAAAAGGTATGTCAAAAGTATGTTTGCGGGCCATGATAATTGGCAGGTTAAATTATGCAAAATTAAAATAAATCTGATATTACATTTTCAATAATGATTTAGTCCTTTCATTGTGTAAAACTAATAAAACTATGAATCTTTTAGTGTCAAGTCTTAGTATTACGCTAAATAGCATCTAAATTTCAAACTCCAACAACGAAAAGTCAGACTGACGTTAAGATGCTTTAAATTGTCGTTCCACCTGTCACCGTGACAGTACTTCGTGGACAAAAATATAGGTCTATACAAGGTGTGTCAAAAGTTTAGAAAATCAAAAATGATTCTTTTTGGCGTTTTACAGCGAACTGTAATAAAACTGTAAGCGGACGCGAAAGGCGATTCAAGCTCGAAGAGATTGATGGACAGCTAGTAATAACTAAATACTTATTAATTATAATAAACTGAATACATGTTAAAATTAACATTTTATCCCAAATTCACATTTGCCTCTACGTAATTTTCGACACAAGATGGCGGCCAAATGTTGTGTGTCGCCACTGTTATATATCAAGTCACTGTAATACTTACTAACGTCTCATGACAAATAAAGAAAAAATGAAAATATGATGCAAGTTCGAATTGAAAAATTAAAAATATATTGTTCTTGAGAGTTCGCAATTCTTTCTCAATGCCATATCTGTCATACTTATACAGGGTGTCCTGGAAAATGTTAGAAATCTCTTGGATGCAGATAGAACATGAACTATTAAGATGACAAGTTCCTATAAAAAAATTTCCTACAGGCACCTCCTACGGAGATATGCGTCCCTGAAGGACGCCGCTGGAAATCGGCTTTTATTGAATTCCTTTTAAGGTAATTAATATAATTTAATAAAAATTTAATGTGATGGACAGTAGTAAGGACCTCCTAAAATAGTGTCCATGAAACATATTCAGTTTTTGTAGTTTACCAGGGGCGGGCTAATCTTTACAACTTAAATTTTTAACACCCTGTATGATAAAGACTTTAAAAATATTAAACTGGATAGCTTGAACCATAGATTTTAAAAAAGGTACTCTTGCTTATTGTCGTTAAAATGAACCGTTTACGAGAAAAGGTTTGCAAAAATGTACGTTTTATTTTCATCAGCACCAAAAAAACCTATTGCTATTGCAAACGTTACTATGATACAAAACAAAAAAATATCCGGCATTTTAGAGCTTTTTATCACATCGTTGACACATTGAATTTATTCGAAGTATGGAATACACGTTTATTGAGTATGCAGATATGCATCTGATGTATGGTCTTGCGTCTTGTAATGCTTTAGAATCCAGAAGATTATATCACGAAAGATTTCCTAATCGTGCTCTACCAAACCATAAGACATTTCAACGTGTTGACCAATGTCTAAAGTCAAGGCGCGCACCAAAGTGGCGTGGCGATGGCGTGGATTTGAAATGGCAAGTGATGTAGGAGTGGAACGTACGTGGTGTGGTTGTGGAATGGCGGTAGTATGGTTGCAGTGTGGTTTAATGCGCACCGAAGTGGCAGCCACGCCATTCCACTATTGTGATTAGCAGTCCTAATGTAGTCATCCGAGAGTGACGATGCTTTCGCATTTGTTCAAATCGCAAATTCAGTGGTAATTGTAATAATCGTAAAAAAGCGCACTGGGTTCATCCCCTGTGGCAGAAAAATATGTTGTACGGAATTCATAATATTTACCGCAATGATTTATTCTTGGACGACAAAAAATGTAAGTTTTTGTCGAATGAAAAAGGCCACTTTTTGCATGTTACTTGAAGTCCTATAATACACAAAAACACGAAATAAACATATAACAAAACATAATTTCCATTTAAAAAGTCCTTTACTTCCGCTCATAGATCATTCTCGTATAATACATTTAAGGCATTTCCTGTAGAAGGCTGCTTCATCTAGTTTGTGTATCTGCCGTAAAAATAACTCCTCAGCAAGGTTTGAACTCCTATTCTCTATTGAAGATGGATAGTACGTAGCTACATGTCGTACATGAACGACTTGACGTGTTGTCCACTGCAGTTAGTGCATTACTATTTGTAGACGCCGGAAAAGAGTGAGTTGCGTTTGTATCAGTTGTAGGCTCAAGATTTGCTCGGCAAGGGTCGAAATTCCCATTTTAAAAGATCGTTTCTGCCTGTCTGTCCTTTTACTTTGAAGTATTGTGATGATGAAAGTTTTCGACTTCGAGATTTTTGCAGCTGTCCACGTTTTGAAGTCCACTGATACCGAAAAAGTCGTTTTTAAAAAAGTCTCTCTCTCTCTCTGTGTGTGTGTGTGTGTGTTAGATTTTCAGTAAAATCGGCGGACCGGAAGTAGTACTTTACTTCAGTGAAAATCTAATTTTGCCAATATTTCCTCAACTACTAAGTTTAAACAAATTTATAAAGAATTCATATGTACTCAAAATTAAATTTGAGAAGAATTTTATTATAAAAGTTTTTCGAAATTCCTACTGGAAGTATGTCTTTTACTCTTATCGAAAATCAGCTTTCTGCAAATATTTTGCAAGTCATGCTTTTAAGACAGGTACGTTACGAGTATATAAGTGTTTAGAACTTAATTTTCAATAACTTTCATATAAAGAAAATTTCAAAATTCGAACCGGAAGTAACACTTTTACTCTTATCGAATAGCGATTTTTTGCTAATATGTCGTAAATTATGCATTCTATATATATTTGTTAAAAGTACAATAGTGTTTGGAGCTAGATTTGGAATATTTTTTGTATAAATGAAATTTCGAAATTCGGCCAAGAAGTAGCAATTCTACTCTTAGCGAATATAACTTTTTTTTCAAATATCTCGCAAAGTATGCATTCGATAGAGATTTATCCAAAGAATACGAGTATTTAGAATTTTGAATATTTTTTGTATAAAAAAATTCTTAAAATTTGGACTTGAAGTAACACACTTACAGGTTTATTTTTCGGATTATTTTTCTACGATAAAAGTATTTAAAACAATTCAGAACAACTTCCGTATAATTTGAAACGCTTATAAGTATAAGAAAGTCGTGTGGTGGCCACGCCTCATTTTTAACTCTGGTAGTACACTTAAGAAAAAGTGTGCGTCAGCGTCCTCCTATAACGAGACATTAGGCACCGTTGTATGATCCTTGTCTTTTTCTTTCAAAATATTCAAAAGCCGATTTATTTACTTTATACTAAGTAATTCCATTTTGAATGCTTTCACGTTGTTCTGTTGTGCTATCACCGAGTAAATCCTGTATCACTTTTGTTTTTATACTATTTCGCAGTTGTCTTGCATTATTTTCTTGCAATGAATTGGGCTCCTTAACTGCAGCAAAATTTTCCTGGAAGACATGTTGATCGTCTTCTTCTTAAAATAATACTTCTTCGTCATAATTCACTCCGATTTCCTTTCTATCTACGCAGTCATCGTCTGAGGAAACATCCTCAGTAAATGCATTAGATACTTGTTCCGTAGAGCCAATATATTCCCTTTAACTAGAGTGGAAAAATACTGGCTGCCGTATTCTGCCACACGCCACACGCCACTCGAGATTAAACTTGTCAGAAAGCAGTGGCGAGCGACTGGCGCCACGCTACATCTATAACATCACACCACTGCCACTCCTTGTCGGTGCGCGCTGTCGCATATGATTTCACTCGTTTAAAAATTGCCACATGCCACGTCGTCACCACGCCACTTCCACGCCATCGCCACACCACTTCGGTGCGCGCCTCGACTAAGAGAGAATGGTGGGCGATTCCAGTTAATAAGGTAATACATATTATTGACTATCTTCATAATTTTAGGAGAATTTGAGAAAAGTAGTACTGATGCTGATGTGAGAAGAACCGTACATATGCCGCGATTAGAGGAACGTATTTTAAATGCTGTAGCTGACAATCGATCAACGAGCACTCTACAATTATCAGCACAGCAACACAATACATCGAAAACAATAGTACACATACATCTTCTTCATGAACTGGGTAGTGGATCAGCAACGTAATAATGTTAACTTCATGAGCATTATTCTTTTCACGGATAAAGCAAGGTTTACCTAAAATGGTTTCACCAATTTACACAATACTCATGTATGGACTGATGAAAATCCTCATGCCACTATTGTTTCGGATTATCAACATCAGTTCCAATCACTTAATATTTGGGCAGAAATCATTGACAATTTTTTGATTGAACCATTCGTTTTGCCAGAAAGATTGAATGGACAACTTTATTTGGAGTTCCTTCAGAACGCTTTTCGAGAATAGAGCACTTACCACTTGAAACCCGCCGAAACATGTACTTCATGCACGATGGGGCACCACCCCATTTCAGCGTTCGTGTGCGGGAGCACCTGAATAACGTCTATACAAACCGTTGAATGGGTAGAAGAGGACCAATTACCTGGCGTCCTCGATCTCCTGACTTAACGCCGTTGGATTTTTACCTGTGGGGACACCTCAAAAACACTAGGGAGGAACTTCTACAGGAATCACGTTGCATTGTGTATATAAGGAACACGGCTAGGTTATAGTTGCGGGTACAGCAGTCCTGAATTCGTCGCGTCCGCGAGTGTATCAGACTTCACGGAGCCCATGTTGAACCCTCTCATGAAGTTTTTCAATAATTCCGTTAAGGTGTCTCCGGAGACACCACTGCGTTTATATTTATATTAATTACTTTAAAATGAATTCAATAAAGGGGCTGTAGGAAACATTTTTATAGGAACTTGGCATCTTCTATTCATGTTCTATCTGCATCCAAGAGATTTCCCACCTTTTCTCGGACAGCCTGTATACGGCGATGCTTAACATAAATTATTTAGCATGTATTCAGTTTTTCACCGAGAAGTGTGAGTAGTAATTTAAAAGCGAAATAACTGTAACGGTCATAATGTTAATAATTAATATGTATTCTATTGCAATCCAAGTATCTTTTACATAGAATTTATAAAATGTAATTCATTAATTAACATTAATTTCAAACATACTTTTTTCATTCATAATTGTATTTAAGAATGAATAAATCTGAATATTTAAGGCAGCAATACAATAACCAACACGTCGACACGTTAATTTATGTAAATTGTAATTGTTTGGGTAAATATTTGAATATTTCACTATACATTCTGTATTTTCATGAGCTTAATATAATATTCGTAAATGATTTCTGAAGTTCTAAATACTTTACCAATTACCGCGTTAACGATCTGTTAGAGCAAGCAAATAATTCAGTGATTAGTTGGTGAGAGTAATTATGTGTTACTTTCGTAATAAAATGCTTAATGGCCCCGAGCGTTTATGATAGTCACAATGTCGACATCAACGCACTCCCAGAGCAGCATATTTGAAACTGCCTTACTTCAATATAAATTGTTAGGTGAAGATATACAGTATAATTCTACAAAACTATGGCTATTTCGCACGATTACTTGTGCCGTTTTATTAGTCATATCCATTTTAATTTTCCTGCAGTATTTTCATGCAGAAAAGGAATTGTACGCACAAATTGCCGAATCAAATATAGTTATACTTCACGTAAGTTTGTATGTAATTCTTTGAATCATTTCTTAATAAAATATTTTTGTAGACTTTTCTTAAATATATTTCATTCATTTATTACAAACTAGACGTGGAAATATTAATCTACAGCGCAGCAAATAAGTTTTGGAATCCTGAGGATATGGACTGGCATGCTTCTGTGTCATATAACAAGTTGTATGAGGCGACAGAGTACATTTTGCGAATTATGCAAGTCGTAGCTTACATGACAATAGTTTTGTTCATGATGCGACCTCTACTTAATAGAGAATCAGTAACTCCCTTTGATGTTTGGCAATTCGATGATTCCTTTATAACATCAGCTTTAATACTAATACTACAATTCTATACATTCTATATTATGTATTCGGCAATGTTTGGTTACAATATATTGTATATGACGTTTTGCATGCATATTATCATGCAAGTAAGGCTCCTAAAGTATAAATTACAACACTTTTCGGTGAAGGATGTCAAGAGTAGTCATGAAGAAATAACGGAATGCGTAAAATATCATCAATTTTTGCTGCGGTAAGTTGTTGGCAAAGATTTTCACTAGAAAGTAGAATAAAAATTTTTATATACTGTGAAAAACATTGGATAAGCTTCATATAAAAAACTATTTTACTTCTATAATTACTTGAAATATATTCACTTGATAATGAATGATATATAAATTATTAAGTTTTTTTTACGTGAAAGCTTTTGACATAATAATAATAATAATAATAGTAATAATAATAATAATAGTAATAATAATAATAATATAATCTTTATTAGCAATTGCTATTAAAATATACTATATTACTTAGAAACTAAAACTTTATCTATAATATAATTACGGACTAATTGTTCAAATATTCTAATGTTCTTAACACTTAAAAAACTACAATTAAATCATTACTAAGTAAATTAATCCTACTTATAATCTAATTGTTACATATATTTCTTTTTCTTATCTAAGTTTTTTTCTATTTTAATTTTATCTGAGACGTCCTGGTCTACGCATGTTAAGTCATTTTGCCTAATAATCGCGTCTAACACCTTTTCATTATTTTCATCAATAACACTTGCTTCAACAGCACTAATTATTATTTTAGGGTTTCTTAATTGCGGTTCAGAAACTACATATTTATTTCCAATTTCATTTATCACTTTTTCTCTTAATTTTTCTTTAGAATTCCTATCACTACAATTAATAGCGATACCACCTTTTCCAACAGTTTTTATTATTTCAATTCCAAGTGGTAGTTTACTTGGATCCATTTTATTTGTAATATCCTTTTTTGTTTCGTGTGATTTTTGATCATCCTTTTTAAGTTTAACGATTTACACATCATTTTTCTTTTTCAATAGCTTGCTATACAATGTCTTCTTTTCTGCCTTATTTTCGGTGTTCGAAATAAACTCTAAAATTTTGTTAATCAGTACATTTTCTTCTGATATTGTTTGGAGACAATCATTAAGTTTCTGGTCTATTTCTTTCATTGTTTGACAAACTTTCATTTTACGACAAATATCGCATAAATATGTAATAATATCCGTGTCACTCAACTTCTTAGCTGTTTCGTCACTAATTGCAGCACATTTACTATGTCTCTCTTCCTCACATACGAAACACTTTACAGTTCTTTCTGTTCTTCGGAATTCCACGCGGCAAATATAGCACTTATTGTTAGACATATTTTTGACGTTTTATACCGGGTGTCTGTTTAAGCTCGGCCACCGGCCATATCTCGGCAACCGTTTATCGTAGAACCTCGCGGAAAAAATCTTGATAGTAAAATGGATGACGGAAATTACAACTAAAATATTTTTAAGTTTCCAAAATAATCGCAAGGAGGCGCAATTCTCAAGATAAATTAAAAATTCGATAATTTTTCATTAAATTCTAGATTAAGGTAGATTGAAAATTTTTCTAGCAACATTTTTAGACGCTTTTATACAACTTTCATTTGAAACTTTTTGATCTAACTCCCACACGAAGAGGAGAGGGGAGAGGGGTATGTCTGCGTACAAAAGTCGGTATAATTTTCGTTTGCACAAACGGATTTTAATGTATGTGGGCTCATTAGATAGAGAATTTTACAAAGAATTGAAGGACATGTAGCATGAAATTACGTGGTTGTCTAAGAAAATAACAGGGGGCGCTGTTCTCAATGTATGTTGTTCTTTTTTTTAACATTTTAAATGGAACGACATATTTTTAATATAGTAATATTGAAGCACATAAAAAACTGAAGAGAATGATGAAAACCGGAAGTTGCTACCTTTTTTCTTCACGAAGATATAGACATACGAAGACAATCCAAAAAAAATAAACAATTTTTAATATAAATTTATTTATTAATTATGAGTAATACCTTTATTTTAGTTTTAAGTGTCACTAGACAATGCACTAGACAGTGTATAGTTCGCTTTCACTTGAATTTTCATCATAGTCTTCCATAAATGTATTTATTTAAATCTTCTCACCGATTTTTTAATTCTTGCATATGTTACACTAGATTCTCTTCTTAAATGTTTTCAAATTCTCTAGCTATTTTTAAATTTTATGCCTTGCCTTTTTAGACATTGGAATAAAATAATAATAATAATGATAATAATAATAATATAGCTTTATCACCCAACTGATATAGGTAGATCTAATTATAGGAAAACAGCAAAAATAATTTCCATAACTCATGAACTAAGTAGACAATAAAAAGGAAAAAAAACGACATAATATAATGAATTAGTTATAGTCAAATCATTTACTTATTAGTAACGAAAGGGTACACAAATTGATATCTAAATCACCCCCGCCTGAAATGAAAGTAAATAAAAGAACCTATTATATACCTAAACATAAATAAGAATAGTATATTACATACCAAGGTTGAGAAGATGACTATTATTGCCCGAGTGGCGAGATTAAATTCCGAGGCGCAAAGCGCCGAGGAATTTAAGCCACAAGGGCAATAATAGTCTTCTCAACCGTAGTATGTATACTATTTTTTGTACCAGTAGTCTAATTGGACCTTAAAACCTTAATAATTATGAATAAATTTACTCATATATGTAAGAATGCCCTTGTAATAAAACTTCATGTAAACAAATAAGTAGGCTATATTTTGATGTTGACAAATAAGTTTTGACATAAATGCTGAAACTAAAAGTCAAGTATTTTTTAGATTATTTTTCATTCCATTTATAATGTCTGAAGAGTTTAGATGTACACCACCTGAAATGCGCGAGATTGCAGAACAGGCAGCTGAGAACTTGCTTCCGCATAAATCTAATCACTTATACATGAAAACATTTACAGAATTTAAAAAATGGTATAATTCCAAATATACAGTAGTAACTTCTGAAAACGTACTTCTGGCTTATTTTCATGAATATTCAAAAAATAAAAAAGCCTCGACTTTATGGGCGCAATATTCAATGTTGAAAGCTACACTTGGCCTAAAAGAGAATATTAACATATCAAAATATTTTAAATTAGTTGCCTTTTTAAAAAGAAAAACTTAAAATTATAAGCCCAAAAAATCATTAGTATTTACTCGAGGAAATTATAAAATTTTTTACTGAGGTACCCGACACATGTTACATTGCAACTAAGATAGTATGTTTATATATTAATACTTTGAAATTATTGATAATTTATATCTCTGTAGACTGGTCTTGTAATTGGTGTTGCTGGTGCATGCCGAAGGATGAGTTGTGTAATTTATTAATTTCTGATGTCATCATGAGAGATAATTTAATTGTTATTCACATCCACAATAGCAAAAATGGTACGTCTCAAAAGTTTGTAATAATGGAACCACTTTGTAGCTAAAGGTTATATCGAAGATTCCCTAGTAAATAAAAAGAATATAGAATGTATGTTACAAGATCTACCTACATCTACTTACGCAACCACACCTGCAATATATACAGGAATTTTCAATATGAATTAAATAATTATTTGCATCTGTAATAGTTAGGTGATATATTGATTCCATATTATACTATCATACATATTTTATGTATTAATAGACAAATGCTTTTTTTTTCATGTAAACAACAAAGTATTGTTAGAAAATATAAAATTAATAGCAATTGCTAAATAAACGTATATTACATTCTGGTATTGTTAACCTAAAATTGTGCCTAAAATAGAGTTACTTATTTTGACGGTTCACAAACAACTTGACATACTACTACTACTACAAGCATGAGTGCATGGTTGCGGCATTCGTTTTATTTGTTTTCATTATTTCCCTAGGTCAATAATAGCCTCATTATTTACCTCTTATTAGTTCCAGGTCGTGAAATGTCATTTCGTGGCGCTTTGTTACGTGTAAAAATGCTATGATTTTTTACTACTGGTACAAAAAATATATTGACCAAGTAATATAAAGGAAAAGAAAATATATTTAAATCAGAAAGTAAAAAAAAAAAACTTCAACTTAACAAATGTTCAAAGTGTTCACCCTCATTTTCAATACCCGTTTACTTGTCGATTAGTAGACAGCAGAGTTACTTCCATTTCGGAGGCAGCAATTGTTGTACTCGGCTTTTTGTGATAAACTGTGTCTTTTATTCTGCCCCATAAATAAACATCAACAACATCTGGCAAGGTAAATAAAAACTCAATAATGTCTTCTTTCGGGATAATTTAGGGAATACTTCCCCGAAGCAAGAATGCATTTTCAAAGCATTGAAAGTACATTCTGATCATGTCATAAGCTTCAACGTTAGAATTCGACATTTTACAAACTTTTTATAATTATATGCAGGTGTCCAGAAAGGCTTAATTTGCTAAATACGTACAAAAAGTTTAACTACAAGTGACACTAATATCTTTGCATTTCGATTTTCATTGCCACCTTGTAAATCTTATCATAATGTAATTTAGTATCACTGTGCATGCCATGTCGTATGATGAAAATTTAAAAAAAAAAAGCAAACTACACTGTTCACTATTATTATTTTATTTCAATGTTGGAAAGGATAAGAAATGATATTTAAAAAATAATAGCTGGAGTATTTAAAAACATTTAAAAGGAGAATCTAACGTAACATATGCAATGAATTAAAAAATTGATAAAAAGATTGAAATAAATACATTTAGCGAAGAGTATGATGAAATTTCAAGTGAAAATGTACTTATACACTGTCTAGAGACCCTATTAAAATTAAAATAAAATTATTTCTTCCAATAAATAAATAAATTTATATTTAAAGAGTTTTATTTTTCTGGATTGTCTTCGTATGACTATATCTTCGTCAACAAAAAAGGTAGCAACTTCCAGTTTTCAACATTCTCTTCAGTTTTTTTATGTGCTTCAATATTACGATATTAAAAATATACCGCTCTATTTGAAATTTTAAAGAAAAAACAAGAAATATACATACATTGAGAACAGCGCCCCCTGTTATTTTCTTTGACCACCACGTAATTTCGTGCTACATATCCTTCAATTCTTTGTAAAATTCTCTATCTAATGAGCCCAGACACATTAAAATCCGTTGGGGCAAACCAAAGTTATACCTACTTTTGTGCGCAGACATACCCCCCCCCCACTCCCCCCTTCGTATGGGAGTTAGATCAAAAAGTCTCAAATAAAAGTTGTATAAAAACTTCTAAAAATGTTGCTAGTAAATTTTTTAATCTATCTTAATCTAGAATTTAATGAAAAATTATCGAATTTTTAATTCATCTTGAGAATTGCGCCCCCTTGCGATCATTTCGGAAACTTAAAAATATTTTTGTTGTAATTCCCGTCATACATTTTACTATCAAAATTTTTTCCGCGAGGTTATACGATAAACGGTTGCCGAGATATGGCCGGTGGCCGAGCTTAAACAGACACCCGGTATATGTTGACCCACTTGACAAATGATTAATCATCCATTTGCTTCATCGATGCATTTCACTAATAGTTTACATCATCACAATTTCATTTTTGTCTCAATAATAAACAACAGTATTTTTCTTTTCGACACTGCACTATATGCAGAGCCGATAAAAATACGTCCTCACTCTTCGAATGTTAAACTACTACTTCCATCATACTTTAAATTGCACCTACCCTGTTTGCAATATGATATACATACTTTTTTTTTAATAGAAACCAATGACAGCATTAAAAATTGTTTATACTTCAACCGAGGGTCCTAACACGGGAGCCTTTTATATTATCTACTTAGCCAATGCAAAAACAAATGACAATCTAAAATTTTTGCTGTCATATTCCTCTAGCATTTTGATATTTATTGATAAAATTTGCTTTCCATATCCAAACTACTTTGTTAAGTTTTTACATGAATGCTACTGACATCATCATACTTTGAAATGCAATTAGCGTTTTCGCAATATGACATACCTACATCTTTTAACGAAAGCCATAGCAGGTCATGAAAGCATTCAAAAGTGCGTATAGGTATCAGCGTCTTAACAGGCTCATAATATATACTTCATTTAAATAATACACGGGGAGATTCTTATACTATCCACTAAGCCATGACAAAAACAATTGACAAATGAAAATTGTTGCTGTCAAGTTTCTGTAGCATTTTGATGTTACTGACAAAAAAAGAGAGTTTTGTGGTATTTGTGCAATCTTAACAGACAAAAATCAATAAAATTTAGCTAGAACATATAAACGTAATCAAACTTTTGACAAGGGAAAACATGATTGCAATTATATTCCCAAGTATGAGCAAGATTCGACGTCGTATTTAAGATGCGGAAGGCCTTCTGAAGCAAGAACCAACAAAAACATCAAGAAAGTCGCATTGGTCTTAGAAGTTTGGAAAATAAAAATTGCAATGATTGCCGATAAAGTAGAAACATCAGCAGCTAGATTATTAAAAACTTTACTGGAAGGTTTAGCAATAGTAGTAGTTTAGAATTTGTAGAGAGGGGACGTAATTCTACCGGCTCTGCAAAAGTGCTGTGTCAAAAACTAAAATACTGTACGTTGTTAAACGTGATATTGAAACTATTGTAAATTTCATCGGTGGACAACATTAATGATTGATCATTGGCGTGGGTGAACATATATAAAGTAATAAAAAATAGGTCATCCAGTAGGTTTTATGTTTGCCAAGAGGAATTTAAAAGGACGGAAAGAACGGTAAAATGTTTCATATGTGAGGAAGAGAGACATGGAGAATGCGCACGAGTAAGCGACGAAACAGCTAAAAAATTAAGTGAAACCGATATAATTACCTATGTGTGCGATATTTGTCGTAAACCGAAAGTTTGTCTAAAATAAAATTAAATAGAGAAAAAACTTAATGATTGCTTTCAAACAATTTCAGATCAAAACATATTGATTCATGAAATTTTAAACTCTATTTCAATCGTCGGAAATAAAACTGAAAGAAATTATGATAAAATTATTATAAAACCAAAAAGTGAAACACAAATAGGCAGAAAACAAGAATAAAATTTCGCAATAATATTGACCCTACTAAATTGTCCGTAAGCGTAGAATCAATAAAAATATAAACAAATGTATTTTATTAGTTGCGGTGATACTACTTCCAAAAAAAAAAAATTAAAAAATGAAATGAAAAAAAAATGAGAAATAAATATGAAGTGTTGGATCCTAAGCCTAAAGTTCTACAGATAATTATAGTAGGAGTGGAAGAAAATATACTGACATGCAACCGGAGGAGATTATGTACGCAATTGTTAATCGGATGAACTTAGATATATTAGGTTGTGATATAAAGGATAAAGTAAAGGTAAATAGGAAGTATCTCAGCAAACGCAAAATGAACTATAGTAGCATAATAATTGTATCAATAGACAAATGCTGACATTGCGTAATATACAGGTTATGTAATGGAACACTTGATATAGCAAGTCCAAAATACATCAGAATTGCAACGTCGCGTACAGTATCCTCGCTCTCGCTACGTTAAGCGGTGAAGCATCGACCGACAAAATCGCATTTACCTCTACCCTCTCCTGTCTTTCGTCCCGCCCCAGTACGGTCAGAGAATACGACGTTGCAATGTTTACTTGGTAATATCAAGTGTTTCATTACACAAGCTGTATGTAATGTACGTATATTAGTCCATAAGCCTGTTTACTGTTATTTTTTTATTAGGTTAAATTGTTTCATGTAAACAACAAAGTATTGTTATGTCAGAAAATGTCAAATAATAGCAATTGCTAAATAAACTTATATTATTATTATTATTATTATTATTGTTATAAATAAGTTGTCAACATATGGATTCCGAAACTGCTTAATCCAGAATAAAATTGTATCGGTAATAAATTAGCGAAGGAAACGTGTGGTTTTTTGCAAAAAAATATAATTTCAACAATCAGAAAATAGAAATCGCAAAAATGACCTACAACTGTTGTTTTACTGACTGATGTCAGTTATGGACTTCACAAAGCATTCAACGTCGGTGAAATAATCGACGAGTGCAGATTTGTGGAAATGAAGTATCCATCTTATAGTCCAGATTTGGCAATCAATGAATATTCTTTTGTTCTTAAACTAAAAGAAGCACTTGGCGGACTCAGAAGGAATAACTGACAAGCGGCAACTTTTTTGTTGAAAAGCATCGGAAAAACATTGGAATAAATATATGGATCAATTAATGGATCATACGTTAAAAAATAAAATATTACTTTCCCCCTTATAGCAAAGTGGACAATATATATCCACTGATATATTATCTGAGACATTTAAGCAAATAATATAGTTGCACATAATACAGAAAAATATATAAATTTCATGTAATAATCGTTGCATTACGTAATTTTATAATTAATATAATTTTAAGAATTGAATCGAATTATTTAGACCTTAGGATATCATATTTTAGTTATTAGTAAAATAATGTAGTAATTTTAATATTTGTTTAAAGTATAAAATATTATTATAATTAAAATATTTGTCGAATAATGTTTGATAAATATTGGAGTATACACTAATAAAAAAAACCTGTTTTAGGATTGTAGGACACATAAAGCAAATCTACTCCATGATGCTGCTCTTTCATTATTTTACAACTCTAACGGGTTCCTGCGTTGAACTCTACAAATCCGTAGTTGTGTATGTACAAGCTTATTTTCAATAAAAAATTAGGTACCTTATGTCCTCAAACGAATTAGATAGTTTCAGTAATATATAAAGCTGAATTATATGTATGCTTCATCGTTTTCAGGAAAGCCGGCATGTCATACACTATTGTAAACTACCTCTTCACGGCTGTGGTTTTCTGTGAATTTGCTTTATTTACGTTCACTGCTGAGCAAGTAACATTTGAGGTGAGAAAATCTTTATTCTTTTTAGCTTTTGATTCATCATAAGTAGCGCTACTTATAATATGATGATACCCTCGTTTAACATTAGAGGGGATATCTTCCCATATGTTTCTCAGGAACTACTGGGTTGATTTATTTAAACTTTTCTTAAATGACCGCTGACCCGAATCAAATTAGGGTTCACGAAAACAAAGCAGGGCTTGGCAAAGTGACAAAATCTGCAAAATTTGGATAAAATGAAGCTGACCCTCTTGAGCAAATCGCCAATTTTTACGATAAAAGGCTGGAATTTTGCGTAGTTATATTATAAATTATAACATGTCCTATAAATTACTTTTTTCGTTTTGAAAAATTTTCGTTAGAAGCGATTTTATTCAAATTTTTCGGAATATCAGTAGGGTAAGTCCGGGAGAGTTCGACCACTTTTTGGGGAAAAAATTATAACTTGCTTGTGTTCTGAGATAAAATTTTGTTTACACCGTCAAAGCATTGCCCAAAGGGTTTAGAGACTATATAAAATATAATTTATGATATCATAGCAAAATACATTTTTATTTTGAATAAAAAGTACAAACATTGCAACTGGGCGATCTCACCCGGATATCTGGGTTAGACCGACCACCAACTACGGGTGAGATCGACTTCAAAAAATAACAAGACGTACCTATATCTTCGAACAGCATAATAGTAATAATAGTATTAAATTAGTTTTTACGACTTTTCTTTTCATTTTTCCGCTTAAATCACAGAAATTCTTAAATTTCTGCGATTTAAGCTGCTGATTTTCGTAGCAGAAAATGGGATTCCAACTAATCCTTGAAAATGGTAGCGTTGACATACGCCGATTTAACTGAAATTAAGGTCGGAGAATTCCCTGTGCATTGGAGCAACCTATGACGGAAATGGCTTCGCCCTTCTCGCCTGATGTCAACGAAGAAACATTTTTTGAGCCTTTTGCGGCCAACACTTCAGTTGGCTTATTGTTAAACTGCAAACCGCTTTCGTCCATGTTAAAAATATTAGATGGTTTGTCATGGAGTTGGTTATCAGTGAGAATATTGTCTAATGGGGTAAATTGTCTAATGGCGGTTCATTCCAGTCGCACAGCAATCGAAATTCCTTCTGCTTTTCTAATTGATATATATGGATGTCGTCGCAAAAAAGAGTTAAGCCAATCATAGCCGGCTTTGCCTTTTTCTTTGTTGAACGTGTGCTTCAATTTGAGTTGTTGGACAAGTTGAAAGGCTCATATTCTGACGGATTACCGATCTGGTGGAAATCCAAATGTTTGCATTTTTTTAATATGTCTCACCAATTTCAGTTCTGCATCATCTACCAACACCGATGACGGACCCAGTCCTTTCGTTTTATTCCCTCCGACTTCTTAATATAATCTTTTAGAGTTGTTTTAGGAATCCCAAACTCTCAGGCGGTTTCATTTACACCCATTGTACGATTTTGTACACATTTAGTTGTACTTCTTAAATAATCGGCACACCATTTAGCTATTTCTTCATTTTTTCTTTTGTAAATTGAGGACATTTTTGTTAATCTGTAAGAATATTATTTTACAATATATTTAACTGTTTAAATTGGGCTTCATTAATTCTCTAATTTACTTCAAATCAAATTTTAAATATTTTTTTTCGTGGTCGATCTCTCCCGGATTAATGTGGTCGAACTCTACCAGAGTCACGGGAGAGATGGACCACCTTATTAACTGGAGCAAAAACGAAGAACGACTACATTTTTGAGGTTATGTTACAGATTCATGCATATTTTATCATCCAGTATCGAAATATTTTAAATAAACTTACCCGTCTTTAAAATATCACTAACACAGTAAATAAGTCAAAAAACTTTCAAGTTCGTAAAAAGCTTAAAACTTAATTTATAAATTCAAACTGATGTCACGGCCCGTGTTTACACGTTGGTTGCAACAAGCTCAACTAATTCCATCGAATATGTGAAGACACAGGGTCCTCTCTTCCTTTTTTCTTGAGTTATCCGTACTGGTCGGACTGTCCCGGTGGTCGATCTCTCCCGGACTTACCCTAGTGTAAAGTCGGCATTGATGCAATAACGCAGGGTCAATTTTTGAAATAAAAAGTTGAAGGCTTGATAATAAATTATTCAACGACTCAAGCTCTATCAGGAAACTTTTTCCGTTTTTAAAAATCTTACATATCTAGATCGGATTTTATTTAAGCTTTAGGGTTAAGAAAGTTTTAAAAAATTAGAGTTTTTTAAAACTTCACGCACTTTATGACAGGTAGTTCAAATTCTACTGACGGAAATGAGTAACTCTTCAAACTTTTACTGCTATAATATCATTCATTATATATACGTACGAAAGCTTTCTTAATGATTTCAGTCATAAGCACAATAAATGTATCACAAATTTGATATTAATTATTAGAATATTTAATGTGTATAATAATTGTTGTTATACGAGTATTAATTACTGTATTTAAGTGAGTCATTTCAAAGGTAAGGCTTTAATTGGCATTGAAAATATATGTATTAGCTAATGGAGAAAATGTCCCGAAGGGGGCAGAAAGAAGTGGGGGGGGGGGAGCATGAAAAAGATGAAAAAAAGTGTACAAGCATGAAAAGGTGTGTACAAGTTTTATTAAGAACTGGATTTAACTGCTTATTTGTGCTATAGTTACAATATAACAAGATATTTTCACTAAACGATGTATATTCCGCAGCCGAGTAAGTTTAGGTTAAATGTTAAAGCGGGATTTACTGTAGAATGCGAAATAAAGCTCTCCCAACATGAAACTACACTAAAAGCCGTTCTGTTAATTTTGAATGTACATCATGAACATTTACTTTTTAATGTAAGCCAGCGAAATGTCTGTTGCCTTATTGAAGCAGATTTGAATGCCATTAGGACCATTGTGTTACCAATTGGCCAATAGATAATTAAGTTTACAAAGCATTGTTCTGAATGTAAACAACAACAAGAACATCTAATTAAGCGACACTCACCCATCATTCACTTCAGCAATTCATGCAGAGCTTGCTTGCGTTCTTCCTGATTAAGGAAGTGATAATTGGTAATTATAAATTCATATCCTATATTCTTGGCTTATGGGTACATTTTTGTGTATGGGTGATGGAAGAAAGCGCAGTCTGGCGTGACTGGTTTGTTGATTTCTTAAAGGTTAGAAAATCGCATAAAGCAGGAAAGGGTTCGAGGTAAAATAATAATAATAATAATAATAATAATAATAATAATAATATCATTTTATTGTCCAACAGCTAACACCATTTACAGGACATTTTACAATAATATAATAACAAACAAACAAAAAAACAAAAAATACACGTGAACCAAAATAGCACAAGATAAAACATAGAAATATGTATACACATATCTATTATCTGCATGAGCATAAAAAAAAATAAATGAAAAGTGAAATAAACAATATTTAGAAGTAAGTCAAGAAAAATAATCCGGATAATGCCTATTGTAATTACGAGCCATGTGTGTTAGAGGAGCCTTTGATAAAACATTTGTATTACATCTAGCCACGCGAATAGTTTCTACTGAGCGCGCATTGTAGGCAGGTACAGAAAAATGAATCTGTGACAGCAAATACGGTGAGCTTATGCTGTTTCTTAAAATATTAACAAGAAAACGAGCGCTGTAGCGATCCCTCCGTACCGATAAGGAAACAGTACCGTGTCGTTCAAGTAGATGGTTATAATCTGAACCTCTAGCTGGATAGGTACCATTCATTTTGTATGATAAATATTTCAAGAAACGCTTCTGTATACGCTCAATTGCTAACTGCAGATATGTGTAAATGGGATACCATACAATTGAAGCATATTCAAGTTTATTCCTAACAAGTGCATTGTACAGCGTCTTCAAGGCAAGCGTATCCTGAAAGCCACGGCACGATCTGATTAAGAATCCCAGAGATCTGGATGATGCACGGCATATAGAACTGACATGTTCCGAGAAAGATAACCGATTATCGAAAAGAACGCCCAGATCACGGACTGTATCCCCCCTTGTAAGCGGAGTATGATTGACGTGATATCTGTATAACACGGGATTGCGTATTTTTGCATATGAAACAACAACAAAAAAAAAAGCAAGGCTGTGGAATTTAAATTGTTTGGTGAAAATATTTTTTCCAAGTTATGAGACTATATCATAATTCAGCAGTTAAATCCACTTCTTAATGTGCTGATGAAAATAACACATGTACATACCTTTTCATGCTTGTCCTCTTCTTTTTCATGCCTGCCCTTTTCTTTTTTCTTGCTTGTACATTTCTTTTTCATACTCGGTGCCTTCATATAAGTATATTTACTTTTTTTCTGTCTCCTTCACAGCATTTTTTTTATTAGCTAGTAGGACTACATATGAACAACATAAAAAGGTATAATAATAATAATTGTCTTATATTTACATAAGCTAGTCACGTGCATAATATACATTTAAAAAAAAAATCAGAAAATATATGCTATTAATCGTCATTTTGTACCATATTAACTAATCACGGAAATAAAACTGTTTCACTATGTTTTTCACCACTTTATTTTTCCATTGCCGCGACCAGTTTGAATTAGTAACCCTGTTAAATAATCAGTATGTAAATCGCTGATTTGGAAGAGAAGAACTAGTATATTGGCCTGTGAGGTCGACCGACATAATAAAAGTAGATTTTTTATGGGTGTATGTAACCAGGTTTGTAGGGAACTTCCAACCACTAAACAAAACATGCAACAGAGAATTGTCGATGCGTTTGCGTCTATTACACCTGCCGTACTCAGAAATGTGGAAGGGGCCTTTCAAGTGAGAACTGATAAATGCTTTGAACAAGATTTCATTTCGGACATCTGTAAAAACAAGAACTTTGTTTACTAATGCAAATTCAAATGTAATTTTTCAGGACCACTTTAACTTCAAAGATGCCGTTTATTTATCAATCATCTCCAGTATGTCTCACACCGCTTTGTTTATTTGTTTCAAATGGTCCTGTTATGCTTTGTTGGCCAATTTCTAAGCATGTCAGTAATATTGCTGCCAGTCTCAAGTATCTATCTTGAAAAACTGAAAAAGTGGAAATATCTACAAAACCGTTGGAGATATACACAATGATAAATCGAAATAAAAATAAATGTTGCTTCCAGTTATGTAAAAATTGCTATAACATTATGTTTAAAGAAATCATGTTATCCATGGATTTAGAGTTTGAAAATTACAGATCCCTTTTTAATAACCCTGTAATTTCAACGTAAGAATTTTCTAATAAGAAACGTGCGCTATTTCATGCTAAAACGGAAATTGAAAACCGCATCTTTCTAGCTTTTACATTTTCGGATGTATTTCAAAAATTCGAAGAAGTTACGGATGTCAGTTTTTTTCGAAAAACATTATGTAATTCCAATACGACGCGACATAAACCCGATGTATGCCAAACGAACGAAGTACAATTTAAACCTTAGTTCGTCGCGTGGGGTCATTATGACCCCACAGCGCATGATCGCCACTGTAACTTTGAACTCAAGAAGTGTATAACCGTTTCCCCTACTTTACCAACCTAAATAGACATCTACTCAAGGTTCTTATGATCAGTATTGTTCTGAGTGTCAAAGAATGCGGTCTGTCGTATAATATAAACCTTTTTGACCCCAGGCGACTAACTGTGTAACATTTGTGGGAAGGAAGCAGCTTGATAAGCTTGCAGCAATAAGAGAGCTAACCGATATTTTGTCAGAAAATTTTTCGTCTTCGTATGCAACAGGAGGAAATAACAATTGTCTCATACGTACCTAAAACATCAAAAAGTGTTATCTTGGCTTCAAGCACGCACCATGATGACAAAATAGACAAATCCACAGGAGATCTTCAGAAGCCAGAATTGACAACGTTTTATAATTGCACAAAAGCTGGTGTTTATGTTTGCGCCCTGCTCTCTGCTACTTATAATGTTGGAAGACGCACCAAGAGATTGACACTAGCTGTCTTCTTTCATTTTTAAAATGTTGCTTCAATTAATTCTTACGTTATATATAAAGCAAACGTAAAGAGTACCGCCAACATGCAAAGAAGAATATTTTTAAAATCATTGTCACAGGATTAGTGAAAACTCACCAAGTATCTCGCAGTTCTTCCAATTTTATTTCAGAAAATTTTCGAACACGTGTCCACCTGCAGCAAAATATATCTGACAATATATTACTTCAACCCAATGCACCTGGACCTTCCCGAGGGACATGGGGAAAATGCCCAAGGAAAAACTATAACAAACTGTCTGTTAGATGTAGTGAATGCAACAATTTTATTTGCAAAACATACATAAAGAAGATTTTTTGTACCGATTTTGTTGATAGCTATTAGAGTATCTTTAAGAATATTTCTATGTTGTTTTTAGTAAAATGTTTATGTTTCGACTTGCAATGTATGATTTTCTTAAAATAAAGTTTATTCATTAGTGAATTTAAAAAAGAAAACATCATTCTGGATATTAGGTCATAATGACCATACGCGATCAGAAACTTAATTTTTTATGACGCGACTAACTAATAGTTAAATGTAACAAGGAATTCAAATGTACTTAGTACATAGGGTGTTCCATTTAAATAATAAAGTTAATATCTACTTCCGGTACAACAGGAAGTCCGCTATTACTAAAAATATATTACTAAGATAAAGCCTATAATGTAATATAAGTTGCCGTATGAATGAAATTCGTAATTTAAGTCGTAAAGGAGCTATGGTAGCCTGATGCACTATTGCAGGACCCTGTATTAAAATGAATTTTGGACATGTTGCTCTTGTCATCCTCATCTCTAATCCATTTTTCAGTTTTAGTCGATTCTGGTACATTTGCAACAATTATTGCTAATGTTGGTTTACGTTCCTTACGATTGATTAATTCGTCACATTCTCCTAAAGCATTTTATCCTTGTTTTTCAGAGGATTTGAAGAGATACTTGGACTAACTTTTGCATTTTTTGAATATTTGCTTGCGGCGACTGAACTGTATCGTTCCTCTTAAACTTATGTAATTAAAACTAGGCATCTTATGCTAACAAGACCCTTATTTCGTGATTGCAGCTATCTGATATCTCGAACAGTATATATTTGTCGAGATGGTACGAAGATATTCACAAGAATACACGAGAAGGATTGTTTTTAATAATGCTGGTGTGTCAACGTCAACAATATTTTATTGCTGGTGGTATAATTCCCATTAACATAGCAACTTTTCAATCTGTAAGTGAAGTACACAAGGATGATTATACTACTATATAGAATAATTTATTTATCTTTTAGGTTTTCCGAAAGTCAATCTCCTTCTATGCAGTACTAAGAAACTTCTTAAATGATTAGGGTGTATGAGAAGGAAATAGTCTTCATGGAGAAAATTGTACGTCAAAAACTTAAGCACGCTGAAAAAAGAAGATAATTTTACATAACCTATCTTCCACATCTCAATTTTGTTAACACAATATAAGTGTTATTACATTTTTACAAACAAGTAATCAAATAAATAATTTTGCAATGATTGTTAGCTTTTCTATTACCGTGAATTTCTTCTTTGCTAGCAAAGTGACTATAATTCCTTAAGTAAAAATTGGAGCTGAAGGTTAAATATACGCTATATGTAGCAATTCAAGTCATGAAATTAGCATATTTTTCTCGGAGGGAACTATTGAACATTATAATCTTTTCAATTACAATTGATAAAATTGAATAGCCAAAATCTATTAAGATGGCCGATTCAAACTCAAAACCCGTGATTGCCGGTTACGTACTTAACCAATAATCCCAAATGCGCACTTTATACGTCACAGATGACAAATATGATTTGCGCATGGCAATTTAGTTTTTGGAAGGTGGCTACTTGTAATTTGTAATTCTAATGTCAAAAAATCTAAATGAAATCTATATTTTCAATGTACGATGTGTAAAATATGCATAAAAATGGAAGAAAGTAAAATAGTTTAGAACTATAATAATTGGTGCAGACGGTTTTCATCGAAAATTTTTCAGGGTTTAGAAATATACAGGGTGAGGCATTTATCGATGAATATCTCGCCAGCGCGACGTTTTGGAAAAATATGTTTCAGACAAGAGTTAGTTGATTCGGAGGGGAAATGCAGCGGTAATGCTTATTTTTCATTCGGTGGATGGGTTCAAGGTTATTCCAAGGTCAACTTCGTTCTTTTAAATGAAAGCCTATATTTTTCTCGTCAGTTCCGCAATCTACGGAAAAAACAAACAATTTTTGTTCGAAAAATTATTCTGTTGGACCTTTAGGAAAAGGTATATCAGACGCAACCAACAACACGAGAGGACATGAGGGAGTGCATTCGAAATGCATGTATCAATATTAAGAGAGAGACTCTGTTGAGTGCGAATTATTAAGTGTATCGAAGTCGAAGTCGTCATTTTGAGCATCTGTTATAAAGCCTTGCAACCTTGTGCGAAGCTCTGAATTAGGTTTGATATTGATATTGACTTACGAATCCTATATAGTGTAAATAAATTTCTAAGTTTAATATCTCAAGAAATAAAGGTCTAATAGAATAATTTTTCGAACAAAAGTTGTTTGTTCTCTTCCGCAGGTTGCGAAGCAGATGAGAAAAATTTAGGTTTCTATTTGAGAAAACGAAGTTGAGCCTGAAATAACCTTCAACCCTTCCACCTAATGAAAAACAAGCATTGTTGTTGCACTTCCCCCTCTAACTCTTGTCTGAATTTCTTTTTTCAAAAAGTCTTGCTTACGATATAATTAGTAGTCTCAAGATAAACACCTCACTCTGTATATCACTATGGGCAAAATAAATAATCACTCAAGTATACATACACGAAAAATTTACGTATATGAGTAAATGTATGAATGCACATCTACCGTAAGCTGGCATTGCGAACAACAAGGTGCAGACAGCTGTTTCGACATTACATTGGTCTCATCAGTGCACGTGCGTGTTGTGCACAATGCCTTAAAGACTTAGATTACCTGATATAGTCAACTTACGTACCAAATGCCATGAGAGATTTCCAGCGGCATCTGTTACCCAAGCGCGACATCGCAAGGTAATGTTACCCTCCGTAGTACTACTACTAATCGGACGAAAATTTTTCGTGTATGTATACTTGAGTGATTTAATAGTGTGAGAGCGCTTACTCTCCCAGAATTACATTGTTACATTGTATTGTAATAGGTACGCCACCTATGACGTGTTCATTGAATGGACGTATATCTACAGTTGCCCGATTAGTAGTAGTACAATATCAACTAGACTACTTATAAAAATAATATTAGAGAGGCTCTATTGATAAAAATAGGAAACTAATAACAATAATTAAAGACAACCTGCCAATGTGTAATTTCTGTTAAAAGGTCCTCAATTTATTGCGGCCAAAAACCTGCTGGACAATGCTTACCTATGCTTTAAAATACGCACACAAAAATGTGTAAATTAAAAATGAAGTATTAAATAATTCTAGGAGTAGTTCTGCGACAAACACGTGTTTCTAACTTATTAGTCTTTTTCAGTTTTAATTTGAAGCCATTATCGTAATATTTTTAAAACAGATATGATTATGCCCAATAATTTGTTACTTACTTATTGCAGGCAGGCAGATGTAACCGACATCGCAATAAAGTCTCTGACATTGTTTTTTCTATTTGGAGAATTGACGTATTATGTATTTCGGGCGGACGAAATAGCTTGTCAAGTCATTTTGTATTAATATTAAAATAAGCATTTATTAGAGTAGATTTTTCTTCAGTTTTCAGATTAGAATTCAAAAATCTGTTTTATTGATGATGATTAAATGCCAACGGATACAGTACTTTTCAGGAGCGGGCATGATTGACATTAATATGGACGCTTTTGGTTCAGTAAGTTGAATTAGATAAATATTAAATACGATTATCAAATGCAAAGTATTTTCAGGTTACAAGAAAAACATTCTTCTTCTATACAATTATGAGGAACATCTTAAACAACTGAAACTGTAAGTTCTTTAGAAAGTTGTAAATTTGTAAAAGTGGCAATAAATAAACAAACACATGCGCTTTAGTTTTTTCTATTTTTGCTAGTTTCTTTTCAAATGTATGAGGAACAGGATTGTCGTCACAGTCAAGATGACTCGGCAAGTTATATCAATGAGATCTGATCATAATGAACTTATGAACAAAAGGAATCAAAATTTACTGATAAGTTTTTGTCATTTCGTTAGGAGTGTCCAATACATCAAAATAGATATTGACATTAAATATATTAATAACATTAAATGGCATAATTATGACAGGCAGATGACACCTATAATTAATACCGTCTTCTTTTTTTCATTTGCTGTAAATATGGCTATGTTGTACACTTAAGGAAAGGGCTTCAGGTTTGCTGTCATTTGTATAAACATGTATATTTCTTCATATTACGAATATCATAAAAACATGTCTGTGCTAGATACTTTTAGAAAGTGCAGGTACGGATCTACGCCACTCGTCCACTCGTGATAAAAATGCATTTTAAGGGAACACCTACACACTCTGAGAATCACTCGAGGATGCATTGGTTTTAAGACTGAAGATTTCAAACAATAAAACAAGAAAAAATTGATAGAAAGTGGAGTTTAAATTTGAGTCTTTGGAGAAAAACAATGTTTCTGCTGCTACTTTAGATATACCCGATTTACATTTCCACTCAACTTGCTAATAACAGTGGAATTTCAGAATCTGAATCCTATAAAACGATTTCTCACATTAATACGTCCTGACGAGCTTGAGATTATTTTCTTACACCCATAACCTGACTAACCTAAAATTCATTCTGACTTAGAGGCTTGACAGATATAGTAGACTAATAAAAGAAAGAAAAAAAGCTGCCACTTGTACGAGGATGAATTAAGAAAGAGTGTATAAGCAACAGCATTTGATGAGCAATTATTGTCGAGGGAGTGGCGCGAAGACAGATGGTTAGATGTCTTAAATGGTTATGCGATTAAGCAGACGCGCCAGTAGGTTGACATGGCAAGAAGTTTAGAAAAATGATCTCACCTGGTGCATGCGGTAATTTGTTTCTTATAGGCAACGAATGTATCGGCATATGAAATTCACAAGCAAATTGCAGATGTTTATAGTAAAGAGGCAATGAGCAAACAACATTTTTAAAATATCTACAAAGAGTACTTGCAGGAGCCACGGTGAATGTCCCGCGATTTCCTTAATTTTCAATGTTGTTGCTCGTGTTTCAGCTTTTTCTAATTTTCCGTTAATTGTTTCTTTTTCTTTTCTTTTCTTTGCTTTTATTTTTATTTTGTATAGTTACAGGGCATGTGGAGAATTACAGACGATCAAATTTTCTGGTCAGTCTGAGCCGTTTAATCTTTTCCATTAATTGTAATGTCTTCCTTTTTTCTATATGTGTATATGTACGAGGTGGGCGCCATAAATTCTTGGCTTGATATACAAACAAAAAAGCAACTTGGAACAACATAAGAATTTTTATTTTTCAATGTAATCTCCCCTATCTTCTATACATTTATTACAACGATTAATTAATAATACGATACCCTTGCAAAAAATTCTTAAGTTTTTCCGTCAAAATGTTCTATAACAGCTGCTTGCAACTCACTGTCGTCCTTAAAACTACGTCCCCTAAGGTCTCTTTTTTTAATTATAAAACAAACAAAAATTACAAGGAGCCATATCCGGACTACACGGTGGATATTCCAATTCTTGAAAGCCCCATTCGTGGATTTCAGCTTGTGATTTGGCAGCAGTGTGGACGGTAGCATTGTCGTGCAATAATCGCACACCTTTTGTCAATTTTCCACGACATTTTGCACGAATACTGTCCCTTAATTTATGCAATAAAGACGCATAGTATGAGCTGTTCACACTTGTATTATGATCTTCAAAGTCAATTAGCAAAATGCCCTCACAATCCCAGAATATTGACTAAACCACAAATGCACTTGTGAATTTACTACTAACATTCGCGATATTGGAATGTGTTGGGCAACTTATTAAATTTTTAGCTTTTTTATATTACATATTTCTTAGTTTTGTCTGAAAGCATTTTAATAGCATCAGCTAACCAGGGAATTTTAGGCTTACGATGCAAGACAGTTAGGTACATATGATGCATAAATATCGAGCAAATCAAGAAGACAATTAGAAAGAATAACAATCCTTATATCGGTTTCTGAGATATCAAGAAAGGATATGTAATTTAGAAATAGAGAAAATCAGAGTAACTTAAATACCCATGCATGTTTATGTAAAACCCCGAATAATTTAAAATTACTTTATAAATAATTATATCAATACTTTTGGAACGACCTGTAAATATGAATTTTTATTCGTTCCGCAAGTTTTATGAAATTGATATAATTATTGTAAGTAATTTGAAAACTCATAGTCACAAATTACAGTGATAGCCATCTATTAGAGGAGGTAAATAATTCGATGACCTCTTACTAATTAAGAATAATTATGTTTTATTTTCGAATAAATCCCTTGATGGTGGAAGTGTTTGTAATAGTTATAATGTCGACACACTCTCATAACATATTTGAAACTGCCTTACTTCAATACAGGTTGATAGGAGAAAATATACAGTACACTTCCAAGAAGTTATGGTTATTCCGATTATTTAACTGTTTTGTCTTGACATTCGTTTCAGTTCTTATCTTTCTAAAATATTTTCATGTGGAAAAAGAAATGTACCCAGAAATTGCCGACTCAAGTATTTTAATATTTCATGTAAGTGTATATTTCTATTTTAGTGATATTTTTTAATCCAATGTTTATTACAGACCTCCTTTAAATATATTTCATTTATTTATTATAAAACTGAAGTGGAAAAATTAATCTATACTGAAGGAACAAAGTTTTGGAAAGGTCATGTGATTGACATTCATGCTAGTGTCTCGTACAATAATTTGTACAGGATGACGAAATATATATTGGGAATTATCCTAGTTATAGGTTATATATGCCTCGTCCTACTTATGTTACGGTCACTTGTCAATAAGGGTTCGGTAGTGATGCCCTTCGATTTTTGGCAATTCGATGATTCTATTATTACACTAACTCTAATATTATTATTCCATATTTATGTATTTTATATTATGTATTCAGCGGTATTTGGGTACAATATTTTGTATGTGTCATTTTGCATGCATATAGTCATGCAAGTTAGGCTTTTAAAATATAGACTGCAACACTGCTCTGGAGATCATGTCAATAGTAGTGAAGAAGAAATAACGAAATGTGTAAAATATCACCAATTTTTGCTGGCGTGAGTATACCGTTTATTTTTCAACATTTACTCTGTCGTACGGTTTCGTAATATATTTTGAACGAAATACCAAAAATGTCAATAATATAAAAGGTTTTATTAATTATTTGTTGTTTTGTTTACTTTTACTTTTGGATTTTTGGCATTTGCAATTGGTTTTATGCTCTGAATTTAATGTTGATTAACTTCGATTTATGTGTCTATTTGCAAATAAGTAATATCTCTCCAAAAAGGTTAGACTTATAGGTGTGACATTTTCTATTGTAGTACTTCGATATAACTAATTATAATAACAATTTGTTCAGAGAGGTAATTTCAAAATGTTATTGCTTTTGAATAAGCACAAACTGTTTTGTCACACAAAAGCATTTGATCAAACATGTATGCGAATTTCGACAAATAAACGTAGTTCGAAAATCGGCTTATTTTTTTAAATCTTGATATAGGCTAACTTTTTTATTTGAAAAGATAGACCTATGGTTCCTGAAGCAAAGTTTTAGGAATTAATTCAAATAAACGCGTTGTTGCCAGATTGGGCGCTATTTCAGAAAAACCTATTTTCTTAAATGGCAACACCGCATTTTTTAAACAATTTTTAATACATCTTGAGATTCTAGACAAAAACTAAAGTGGCGGTTTACGAGCTAATAGTGCCTAAACTTTAATATATTTTCCAACATTAAAGGAATAACAAGGAGGCTATGTTTGTCCCTGCTGTCATAGCATGACAATAAGTTCTGTGTAATCTTAAATTAAAATGGATCGTATTTTTTTTGCATGTTGGTGGTATAAGTTTGCGAAAAGCATGCACTGAATTCCATGTTAGACATCCCAACAAACCTCGTCCTAGTCCAGAATTTTTAAGACAAAATTTGGTTAAGTTGAAAGCTACAGGAAGTGTGCGTCCAAAGTTTCGACAAAGAAGTAAAAATTCTGCAGTACAAGAAAATATTCTTTTGGAAAGTGTTGATAACCCAAATCGAATTACAAATAAGATTGCGCAAGTAGTGGGCTGCTCTCAGACTACAGTTTGGACAACCTGAAATTCAAATAAATTTCATCCCTATAAAATGATGAGTGTACGTACAGCAACTTCATGACGATTATTGTGAACGGCAACTGGAATTTTGCGATCGGTTTTTTAGAGAAAAAGCGGCTACAACCACATTTTCAAAATTATATCTTATTTAGCGATGAGGCTTCCTTTTATTTAAACGGTTTGGTAAACGGGCAAAATTACAGATATTGGTCTGATAACAATCCTTGTTGGGCTGAAGATAGGCGGGGACAGATCAATCCTAAAGTTAATGTTTGGTGTGGCATATTTAACAACAGAGTGAAACGTCCTGTTTCCATAGAAGGGAGTTTTACAGGTGCAAGGTACTTGACACACATTTTACTTATTTGGACTAATTCCTAAAACTTCGCTTCAGGAACCATAGGTCTATCTTTTCAAATAAAAGGGTTAGCCTATGCCAGGATTTAAAAAAATAACCCTGCACAATAGAAGTAGAATATTTGAAATAAAGGTTTTCTTTCTCATTTCTGGTAGTGAGTGTAGAAAATAATCTAACGGTCTATGTAGGTTTGTCTACAATATATGGAATACATTTGACTAGTTTAATATGCATATGGCTTATTACATAATTCATTTACTAAGACCAGCGACATGAAATTTAAACCTGGTCAGATCTCAGCAGTAAATTCAAATGCTAAATAAACAGATATTTTATAAGGGGTTGTATGTCAACATAATAACATTGCCAAAAGAAAACATGCGATTATTAGTAGAAAAGAAGTGTCGGGGTGTCCAAAATGTCTATAGCCGAACAAGATGAAGCCACGGCAATTATTTAAGGCAAAATCCATTTTAGACGGCAAGGCAAAGTGCATTTCTAAATAACTTTCCTTGGTCATCGTCAACAGTTTGCCAGAGAATAAACAATAGGAAATTAAGAATTTGTGCTAGTGCTAAAAAGCAGCTATTGATGGAAGAACAGAAATAGTTTTGAATTATTTTTTGTTTAAATTATATACACCGACCGCAAAGGTTTTGGAATATTGTTGTTTTTCAGACAAAAAAATTTTTCAGTCTCGCAATTCTGACACATACGAGTCTATTGCCCATTTAGTTTTTACAGCACATTTTAATATATATTCACACTTAAGTACTAAAAAATTGAATACAATTTATCTTTGTGCGTTGAAACGTACTACAGTTAACCAGGCATATCTTCTATATCACTAGCCTTAGGTCACGACAAGACTGCGAATAGAAGACTTGAATTGTGTGTTGCCTATCTATCATTTTATCGATGTTAATTTGTGATCAATCTCATTGGTTTCAAAGAAATTTTTTCAAGAGCAGGGTTACTTTGAAAATAAAGCAAATACATTGTCGTGTTCAAAATGAAAATATTCTCATGAGGAAAACATAGTACTATATAAGCACAGTAAGCTGTACACCACTTAAAAAAACAAAAACGTCAAATTGCTAATCGCTAGGACAAATAATGTTTATGTAGTGTAAATTCTTTTAAATATTTTAATTTACTCGATTTTTTGCGCGGAAGTAGACGATCTTGTTGCATACGCCATTCAAATAACACCCCCCCTTCCAAGCCTTGAAAAAGGCGGTATATTTCAGATTTTTGATAATATGCTGAGAAACGTTTGCGAAAGTTACGATTCCGACCTATCTATATTTTCCATATACCGTATGTGTCAATTTCATTAGGTATAGGGATTCAATGTTTACGTGCGATTTATACGTATACAAGTAATATGTGGCAATGTGGTACACCTACTGTCCGTCACCAATCCCGGCAACAATCGACATCACAACGATTTTCTCCGATCTCCTTACCAGATTTTACATTCAAAGTTTAGCTGCGAACACGTTGCGATCTAGTCTGCAATAAAAGTCGTCTTATTACTGGAACGGGAAACATCAAATGGCCGCCGCCATCTTTTGATCTAGTAGTTTATTATTATTTTCAGAATCCTTTTATATTTACCTTATTTTTAATTTTATTAGAATTACGCTTTTGTTTATGTCATGCAGCGTAAACGCAGCTTAATAATTCTCTGCGTTTACTGAAAGGAAAAAGAAGAACAAATCCTTGCAACTCGTAAATATTATTTCTGAACGCATTACAAACACCCAAGTCAGTGGTCCAATAGTGACTGCTATAACTTGTATTTTCGAGCATGTATCGGTCGCGCTGGCATTGGAGAGGAAAGTAGGGGTTCCACGTTCTCACGTATTGCATGAATTTATCGCCTATGGCTAATGAAAATTGACACATGCTGTATATACAATTTAAAATTATTTGTGTTGAATTTATATATATAGCGAGTTTTTACAGTTATTTCCGCTTCTCGCATCCTAAGCGCATTTATCTCTATCGTTCCACTCTTCCTCGAGTAAACCTTTCTTCCTCATTTCTTCTTTTATATTTTCCATCCATCTCCTTCTTGGTCTGCCTCGTTTATTCCTTTGAGGTGGATTCCAATTCCATACTCTTCTTGGTAATCTTTCTTCCTTCATTCGACGCAGATGTCCATACCACCCCAGCTGACTCCCATTTATAGCATCTATAATAGTCCCCTTCACCCCCATTCTATTTCTGATGTTCTCATTTCTGACATGGTCGTATAATGTTATTCCGCAGCATCTTCTCCAATATGTCATGTCCGCCGAAAGCAACCTTTGATTCATTCTTTTGGTTCAATGATTGCTTTAAATATGTTCGTTTTTGTCTTTTTTGTCAGGTTCATGTTCCACAGAGTAGGATGCAATGCTTTCGTCATATTCTTTGCTCTGCCTATTTTCTTCATTATGTCCTTGTCGTCTCTTCCGTCCTCGTCTATTGTGACCCCCAGGTATTCATACTGGCTTACATTTTTTATTGTTCCGCTGTTTAACTCTTTATCCCGTCCTATCGCTCCTATGACCATATACTGGGTTTTCTCCATGTTTTGTGTTGAATTTAAAAACGGAATGTATGAATAATTTTCATATACTTGAATTGTTAGAAATTCCAATCGAGAGGAACCACATAAAGATCAAAGTTAGGGTAATAATTACAGTAATAACTGGCAAAAATTACGACAAGTTTACGACAAGTCATTGAAAAAAATAAATTGTATTTTCTTTAATTTTCTTAATTTATCTCCAAATTATATTGATATAAAAAGTGTAGGTTTTGTTAAACTTTCTTCACGACTCTTTAAATTTCGTTTGTTTTCTTAATATATAGGTAACACAATATGTTTGTAAAGCTTTGAACAATCACTCTCAAGTGAATATGATTTACACAGACTTCTCAAGAGCGCTTGCCAGTATTGACCACTGCTTACTGCTAAATAACTTAGCAGTTCAGTTTCTCTACTCCTTGACTTAACCTGGTCTCGTCATATTTAACAAATCGACCTAGTTATGTATTCTACAATAGATATCAGTCTGGCATTTTACCCAAACATCTGGTGTGCCACAGGGATTCAACCTAAGCCCGTTACTCTTTAATATGTTTTTAAATGATCTACTTACTTTGCTAACCTTTGGTGTTTTGGTATATTCTGATGATCTTAAAATATTCTTGCAAATTAATAGTTTGAATGACAGTTGTATACTTCACGATAACTTGCTGGTACTCAGTGAGTAATCTGCTGATAGTAAAGTACTTTTAAAAAATTGTTAAATGTAAGTTTGTTACTTTTGCTTAGATCACGCTCATCTCGTGCAATTTAAACAATATTACGCTAATTAATCAGCAAAAATTTAAAGACCTGGGAGTTTTATTGACTCAGCTCATCAATTGTTAACCCACACTTATGGAGTTCGTAATACCTTCACAAGATCTCTGGGCTTCCTGGTCCGTTCTTGCAAAAGTTTCACTAGGCCTTTTAATCAATTTATTTTGCGTTTGTTAGGAGTAGATCGGAGTACGAAGCCACTAATTGGTACTCCTACTACTTATATTAGCAGTTAGCATTGGAGAAAGTACAGAGGGTTACTTAAAGTTCCTCAATTACAAAAGTGATGGGTTTTACCCGACTTTGGACTACTTTGCTAAACACTGACAACTATTTGATGCCCAAACGAAGAACTAACATTCTTTTAAGGGGGCCTCGCTCCCATATGGTGGAAAATATAACATATTTTCCGTGATTGTTTCAGTTAGGCTGATAACCCACTAGTGCAGTAGATTATGTTATTTTTATTTACTATATTACTTTTGCATTTTAATATCAATTTCAATGTATCATTTGTTTATAGGGAACAACTGCTTACATGTTCAAATTTATATTGACATGTAATTTATCCTGTAAGTCAAGCTTATCTCTGTTGAGTAATAAATGTATTATTACTATTATTATTAATATGAATTGATTTAAATTCGTTGGTCCGAATTTTTTGATAAAAATTATTTTTTCTGTTTTGACTGATTGAAAAATATCAGGTATCAGCACGTTTTAAATTTTGAATACTTGGAGCTAAAAATTGTAGCATTAAAATTAGTAGTACTCTAATTTAATAACAATCGATCTACTTTTCCAATTATTGCAAAAAAATATTCATAATTAAGAAATAACATGTCTTTCTGGTTTTAGGGTAGTTGGACGCATAAAACAGATGTATTCTGTCATGTTGCTTTTTCATTACTTCACAACTTTAACCGGTTCTTGTGTTGAACTCTACAAATCTGTAGCTGTGTAAGTAAAACTTTCAATTTTGCTAAACAGTTATATTGTCTATTTACTTATGCAAAAATATAACGCTTACGTAGCTAGACAATACTTACATTTTGGCTTTTTAGGGAAGCAAATATATCATATACCATCATAAATTACATTTGCACAATGGCAATTTTTTGTGAATTTGCATTATATACCTTCACTGCAGAGCAAGTATCATCCGAGGTAAGAACAGCTTTAGAAATACTTTCTGTGACCTTAACATAGTAATTTTATTAGGTGCTTTCTTTCGTTTCAATCACGTAAACATATACTTTGTGAACATGAACATATGTTCACAGTAATCCGTGTTTAAACCGATTCATCGAACGAACACGGAACGAAGTAACAAACACAAATTGCTTCTACTCATCTATTTTCGTTACAGGTTATGTTACATCGATACATGTGCTTTAAAATGTCGAACATGAATTTATGTCTAATTGTTTTATTTTATTGTTTTAATAAAATATATCAAACATATAACATTTATTGCCTTTTGTTTTTCTAAAAACTAAAATATTAATGTATCATATTTTCCAACTAATTCGTTTGCAAATTCTGGTTCTATACAAGCTATGGATACAATATAAGCTATGGATTTTTAATAGTATTAATAATAGTATACCTGTCTCAAATCTTTCAATTTCATATTGTGTTAAAAATACTTCAAACTTATAACCTTCATTTGAGATGAGTTCCACTTCTTGAACGTTCATTTTTGTTGTTATTAAATGAAATGTCTCTAGCTGAACGAAATTAAAGAGAATTTTATTATAATTTAATTATTGTAACATATTACTATTATTAGTACATAAATAAAATAATTTATTTGAAAGTATTAGTTTGTTTTAAAAAACTTAAACTATATAAGCTTATTAATAATTTTGTTTCCTCTTCACTCCATGTTTCAAATTTTGTATCTTCCAAGCTTATATTTTCATCATGATCCACTTCTTCAGAGATTTTAACTCCATTAATTATGCCTTGTTGTCTGAGTGTGTCATATTTTTGAATAAATTCTTGAAGAAATTTTGCATCTTAAACAGAAAATTAATTAAAAATCATTAAAGAACATGAAAAATTTTTCTTTACCTTTGTCAATACGTACGGACTTAAGTTTAATATATATTTATATTCACCGTGAATAATTTCTTTTCGTTGTAACTCCATACTTTACTATTTCTAGGTTAGTGAACACAAACATCTATTCGAATCATACAAAATCGATGTTTCGTAGGGGCAAGGGGATTTCTAAACATGATCAAAAGTTTTGGAGTGGGAGAAAATATGATCACAGCGAAAGAACAGAATCATATTGAACATGTTCGCTATGTTCACGGAACATTGTGGGGAAAGAAATCACCTATTATGTTAGGTTAACATACCTATCTAGAATGTGTTTATTTTGCTTTGCAATTAGCCATTTCTTTCTTCTGTTAATATTACTGTTAAATGTTAGTAAAGAATCAATTTCGAAAATACGTATTTCGATTGTCTAAACCTTTTGTTCGTTTGCAGAATTCTTTATGTAATGGGAAATTCATTAAGTCCCCTATTAGCCGAAATATTTATGGACGAATTAGAAAACATCAGTAGCACACACCCGTTATTCAGATATTTGCACTCGGGTTCTAGATACACTTGATTTCTCGAGAAATATGTATAGAATGCCTAATTTGCCAGATATTTGCACAAAACTGTTTTTCAATAAGACAAAATGACGTACGTCCGTTCAGAGCTTCGAAAAACTTTTTCTATAAAGTTCTTTCTAATATTTCCTTTTTAGTATTTTAGTATTCTTTAGATTTTGTCTTAAACTTAGTAGATGACGATTTTTAGTAAATTCTGTTTTTTACTGAAGTAAACTACTACTTCCGGTCTAACGACTTTACTGAAAATATAATCAGAACTCAAGAGGAAGATTATAGTAGTAATGTAATGTTTGGTATTGATAGCTGTAGTGGTTTAACCGCTATCGTGGTCTAGCACACATATTTGTCTAATCTTGGTAGTTGATCAGATTTAATAAATTCTGTTCCTTTGCTGAAGTATACTACTACCTGCGGTCTAGCGATTTTAATGAAAATCTAATCAGATCGCAAGAAAAAAATTGTATTCGTAAATATAAAGTTTGGTATTGTAACGGTTCAAAAATCACAGGCTTAATTATTTATATTTTTAATAAACAATTATTATTATTCTTAGTTAAGTGGTACAACTTTGACTCGTTATAATTAGTAAAAATATTATTTGTCTATTCGGTATATTAGCTTCATCTGTCTGGAATCACTTAACTTAAGTAAGTTCGCAATTAAGTCAACATAGCTACTCGTCTAGTGTTGTTGTAGTTATCTGTAATTTAAACCACATAATATTGGTATCATCTTGGCTGATTGGACTATTTTTCTTTCTTAACAAATTAATAACATTTTAATTTAAAATTTAATTTAATTAATTCCGCTTTATTGGTATTTCCTTTAAATTGATTTTGTTCTTCTTTACCAGCGTGCAGTTGTCTGGCACATCGTAGCGCAGGTCGTGTAAGTGTTATTCTGTTTCGAATCATCGTTTTGATAACAAGGTTGGTACCTCGTCGTGATTAGCTTTGCATTTTCATTCTATTATTTGGGATATAAGGTAAATCCATCATCATCGTCATACCGACGGATGTTAATGAGTGAAATGCTGTATGTGGAAATTTTGTATTTAGTATTAAATTGATTAATAGCGCAATTTCCTGTAACGGCCTGGCCGGAATTTTTCGTTAATCTACACGTGACTTCGTTGCCATTTTCGAATGCTTGGTATTGACGATTAATAGTATTTCTCTATCAATTAGTTTGAAATTGTTAATGATTTTTTCATAACCTATATGACTCATATGTTGATTGATTTTCATTCTTGACATTTAGAACTAATTATTTTTTCTATTTAGGGAAAAATTGTTGTGACTTTGAAATTGTGACACGTATTTGCGAAACATAGGTCCACGATTATATGTTGGACTTAACTATAAAGCCCCCTGGAGAAGGATTATGTTTTTTTTTGTTCGGTTGAAAACTTGAACCAATTATTCTTGGCCGTCAGTTCTGTCTATTCTTTTCATGGTTGTTGTTACCAGCTAATGAAGACCACGTTAGTTACAGATAAGTGTTTACCTTGATTAAAATTGGAATTTTGTATTAATAATCAGTAATTGTTGGAGTAAGGCCTGTCGAGGGAGAGAGAGGGAGAGAGGGGGGGAGAGAGACATTATTACAAAAATCACTTTTTGGGTATCAGGGGACTCCAAAACGTGGACATCTGCATCTCAAGGTCGAACATTTTCGTCATCACAATAATTCTTTACACTATACATATAAGAAGTAAAAGAGCATGGTGTACCCATATTTTTTTGAATAAACACATAAAATAATTGGTGGAGGATTATTTCGATGACTCAAAAGAATATTTTTTTGATGACATATCCTTATTGGAAAAACGTTGAAGTAAACATGTAACCGATCAGAATCATGTTGAAAAATAAGATATGCTGGAAATCCTCATACAAATGTGCGTAAACATTCTAGATTCCTTGATGTTAGCAAAAACTTTATTAAGAAAACCTTAAAGAAGATTTTATTATCTGTTATATGATAACTACGATGTTTGATAATAGTAACTTATATGTTCTTCAAGATATAGCGAAATTTATAGAAGCTTTCAATAACGTACATTTAAATACTTGTATTCACGGTTTGCTTTTCAAGTGAAGTATGATTTTTTTAATTTTAAAGTAATTTAAAATTTAGTCTAAATATGACGATAAACAATTTTATGACACAGAGCGACTGCGATCTTTTAACTATTGTTAATTCATGTAATTAAGTCAAACTAACTCAGATTTTTAAATCGTAATCGAGTCTATTCAGATATAATATCCTATAACTTTTCCAATATCGCCCACTGGCACTAGTAAGTATATATTTTTAATCAGTAAATTTTAAGTACTTTTCAATGACATATAAATATACAGGGTGTTCCATTTAATTTTTTTTTGAGAATTCTTAACTTTTGCGAATGGTATGTAATTCTAAAGAACATGCGCAGATATGTCGAAATAAACATTAATTTCGCGTACTAAAATGATATCTTACTAATTCAGCCCATAATAGGTATTTCATCATCAGTCGTAATTTCATAGCCACTTTTCAAATATTGTACGATTTTTAACGAAAAATTGTCATATCTCAGAAACAGTTTAAAATTGACAAATATAAGTTAATGTCAATTTAATCAGCCCTTCATGGAATATCATGAAATGAAAAAAAATGCATAGCATTCAATTTAAAAAGACCCAAGTTTGTTATTGTTAGTCATTGTCGAACACTCTGTATATATGATGATGCATGATTTTGAGGTTTTGTGTGATTATCTTGAAATTTTACTTCTCAATAAAACTGTCTTGCTATTAGGAGATTTTAATCTTCCTGAATTTTTTAATGTGCATACATCATGCTCTAAATGTTCCACTCTGCGTTGCTTCTGTAGTTCCCTTAATGTTAGGCAGTTTAATTCCTTAGTGAACTGTAATGGTCGACTTCTGGACCTTATTTTATCCAATTCCAGCAACGACATTACTATTGCACTTGATGACCTACCGTTTGTCTCTGTTGATGTGTTTCATCCACCCTTGGCTATTATTTTTTCGCAGCAAACGTTGTCTGCTAACTCTGCATTCCCTATAAGTCATAATACATACAGATACAATTTTCGTAAATGTAACTTCAACCAATTGTACACCGATCTACTAAAAACTGATTGGTCATTTTTGGATAATCTAAGCAATGCCGATGATGCGCTCGCTGAATTTTATGCTGCTCTAATCGAAAAAATTGACACATCTACTCCTAAATACATACATCGAAGTACTGCATCACAATATCCTTCGTGGTTTAGCGGTTCCATTATATCTAATCTTAAACATAAAGAATATTATCGACGCAAATGGAAGGCCACTAAATCGGAATTTTACTTCAATGAGTTTAGGAAACGAAGAGCTCGTTGTAAGGCTGAATTGAAAACACTTTACTCGAATTACATGCAGAATGTTGAGGATTCCATCATCACTAATCCAAAGGAAGTTTTTAATTATATTCACTCTAAACGTGGTACTACAAGAATCCCAAATAGTTTGGTTTATGATGATGTTTGTGTTGATACCCCTCAGGGTATTGTAAATGCGTTTGCTGACAAATTTTCTGCTATTTATCAGGGACCGTCATATTTGTGTCCTGATTCTCTGCATAGTGATAGCATCCCGTTCTCCTTAACACCTGTTACCGATGATGAGATTATCGGGATAATGTCAAAATTTCCAAACAACTTCAATGCAGGTGACGATCTAATACCTGCTTTCCTATTAAGAGATGCTAGATTTGTCCTGGCTAAGCCGCTAACATTTGTTATAAATTTATCTATTAAAACCTCTACTTTTCCCAATCTATGGAAACGCGCCAGAATATGTCCTGTTTTTAAAAAGGGTGATAAATCACTTGTTGATAATTACAGGCCTATTTCCATATTGTCTAACTTCGCTAAAGTCTTTGAGCACGTAATCTACTCTTGTTTATGTTACAACACCAAATCTATTGTGTCCGAATATCAGCATGGCTTTATACGCGGCAGATCTACAGTCACCAACTTAACTGTTCTCACTGAATACATTAGTAGAGTTCTTGACGAAAGGGGTCAAGTTGATGTTATTTATACAGACTTCAGTCGGGCTTTTGATACGATCGACTTTGAAATATTAATAGCTAAACTATCTACGATTGGCCTTAGCCCATCGTTTTTACAATTATTGCATTCTTACTTACATAACAGATGTACTTATGTTTTTTACAATGGCTATAGATCCTATGATTTCTTCCCTACATCTGGAGTCCCTCAAGGGTCCAATTTAGGTCCATTGTTGTTCGTCCTCTTTATTAATGATCTTTTAACATCACTAACTTGCCCTGCGCTCGCCTACGCAGATGATCTCAAGATTTATATGTCCATTGCTACCAGTGATGAGGTTGTTAATTTACAAAACAACCTGAACATTATAATCGATTGGTGTGCCAAATTTAATCTTCACCTGAACATTCCCAAATGCTGCAGTGTATCATATACTAAAAGAAAGTCTCCTATATTATCCACTTATATAATTCACAACGAGTGACTGAAGAGGTGTGATAGTGTAAAAGACCTTGGGGTTATCTTCGATTGCCAACTAAGCTTTGCTCCACATATTGCTGACCTTTGTGTTTCAGCTTCGAAAACATTAGGATTCATCTTGCGAACGTCCAAATATTTTAAGAACATTAACCTCTTGAGGGTATTATTTTTCAGCTTTGTTATTAGTAAGCTGGAATACGCATCTTCGGTATGGTCACCGCACTATGTATACCTCAAACTCGCGGTGGAGAAAGTACAGCGACGCTTCCTTAAGTTCCTGTCATTTAAACTGGATGGAATATATCCGCAGAGGAACATAGACTACGCGTCGTTGTTGGAAAGACATGTTCTACAACCTCTGGATTATCGACGCGAAATACATGGAGCCCGTTTCATTTGGAAGTTGGTGCATGGCATGATTGATTGTCCCTTCTTACTTTCCATGATTAGTTTCCTCGTTCCTAGGTCATCCTCCCGTTCAACTAACACTTTTTCCTTGCCCTTTCCCAGAACCAATATTCTCTTGAGCTCCCCCCTCTCTACGATGTGTCGTGCCGCTGATCTGCACTACGAGGATATATTTTTTTGAATATGTAATTATGTTTCATTATATGTTACTTCTGTATATTTTTCTGTGTTAACTGTTAACTGTATTATTTTTGTTTCTAATGCACTGTTTGTATGTATTTCCTTCTATTTGTCCTGTAAATGGGAAACTGTTGGACAATAAACGATATTATTATTATTATTATTATTATTATTATATGAAGATATCTTTAAACTGTAGAGGTTATGATTATCTACAATTTTTGTATGAAAAATTATTGCTATCTATATTACTAGATAGTAATAATGGACTTTACCGCTACACTTGGACACCCGGTATAACAACAAAAAGTATAAACGCAAAATAGTAATTTTCCATTCTTCTATTTCTTCTAAAATTTAACCTATATAAATAATTTTAATTTTAAACTAATCAATCAATGATTTGTTTCAGTTATCCGACATCTCCAACAGTATATATTTGTCGAAATGGTACGGAAGTACACGCAACAAGACACGTCAGGGATTATTGTTTATAATGTTGGTATGTCAACGTCAACAATACTTTATAGCTGGCGGTATAATTCCCATTAACATAGATACATTTCAGTCTGTAAGTACCAAAACCTAAAATCATTAACTAACTATATGTAATATACATATAATTTTGCGAAACGCATGTGTTTTAGGTTGTTCGAAAGTCACTTTCTTTCTACGCTGTTTTAAGGCATCTTTTAGAATAAGCTTTAATGGGGATGAATGAAATGGCGATTAATTCCAAGAGGTTATCATCATCCAAATCTTAACTTCCTTCAGATAGATAAAAATGTGTATTTAATTCTTTTTGTGAATAAATAATTTTGCAAAATACTAATAATATTAATAACTCTATGATAATATTAGTTTTTTATTGCCCTAATTATAATGATCGTAGGTAAAATTATTGACGAATCAAAATTCCAAAGGAGCGAATAGAAAATACAATAAGATCTAGACATCTCACGAAAGAAGTTATTACTAATAATCTGTTGGATAGCTCAACACCCTCCTAGAGAAATGGTGGGTGTTGCGTTATCTTAATCAAAACCTTGTGCCAATTACTTTTAGTTTACTTAAAACCACAATAAGCAATTACAGCTTCAGGAAGTATTAACTTTAAAACTAAAAATTCTAATGCTGTGTACTAAGCTTGCATATTATTTTCTATTACAGAATTACCCTTTCTCGTATACTTTAAAACTTATTTAGAATTTTTCTGTACAAAAGCAGGTTTTAGTAACCAGCCAACCAACGTGACTAGCGCACGAAAATTGAGTACCGCGCGGTCATACATTTTTAACAAAAGACTGGGCATAAACCTTATCACATTAAACAACGTTTAGACGACGTTTACTGTGATTCATATCCTGTGTATTCAACTGTAAAAAAGTGGGCAAACTGTTTCCGTTTGGGACAAGAATCCCTCAAAGGTGTTGATCGGTCGGGTCGACGAATTGAAGTGAAAACGCCTCAACAAATTTCAATTATTGAACATTTAGTGCTAGAAGGTCGCCGTTTGAAAGTGAAGGAATTAGCAGCGATAACAAACATTTCCCCGAAACATCTGTTCGCCGAATTCTCCATGACCATTTGGGTATGAATAAAATTAGTGCTAGATGGATACCGCGACTTCTTTCTGCTCTCCAACGTGAACGTCGAGTCGAATGTGCGCAGTCGTTTTTAAACATGTGTGGAGACGACGCAAAACCGATTTTGGAGTCCAATGTCACAGGGGATAAAACAATGGTTCTGTTTTACGATCCCCTATCGAAAAGGGAGTCCATGGAATGGCGGCGACATGATGAACCTCGTCTCAGAAAGGAGAAAGTCGTTCAATCAACGAAAAAAGTGACGGACACAATATTCTGGGTATGTGAGGGCATTTTGCTAATTGACATTAAAGATCGCAATACAAATGTGAACGGCATATTATGCGTCTTTATTGCATAAATTAAGTGCAAAATGTCGTGGAAAATTGACAAAAGGTGTGCGATTATTGCACTACAATGCTCCTGTCCATACTGCCGCTATTTCACAAGCTGCCATCCGCGAATGTGGCTTTCAAGAATTGGAACATCCACCGTATAGTCAGGATACGGCTCCTTGTGATTTTGTTTTGTTTTCTTATTTAAAAAAGACCTCAGGGGACGTGGTTTTAAGGACGACAATGAGTTGCAAGCAGCTGCTGCTGTTATAGAACATTTTGACGGAAAAACTTCAGAATATTTTTACAAGGGTATCAAATTATTAATTAATTGTTGTAATAAATGTATAGAAGTTAGCGGAGATTACATTGAAAAATAATTATTGTTATGTAACCTATTCAGCATACTTTCACTATTTTAGTTATAATTTAGTGCAACAAATTATGAAATTCTTTTCTGACATATTTAATTGTAAATCCTTATGTAATTGTAAATGTAAATATGTTAGAAAATTTCTCTTTTGACTTAAGTGGTCTGTCTTTGTTTTGGAGAGTGGAGATAATTTAATAAGAAAAGAATACAAAAAATAAAAATTTTATATTAAATTTATGCAATATTATAAATCAGTGGTAGGTCCAACGTAGAGTTGATTTCTGTATTACCTCTTTATTATAAATCCAGTTTAGAAGAAGGAATATTTCATTTTTGATATATGATTCGTTAAGGGTCACACATTTATTCCAATAAAGATTTGCTTGCCAAAATAATATTCAATAAGTTTTCAAAAAACATCTCTACCGTTTCTTTCAAGTATCCATCCAAAGAAAACTAATTCAGGAAAAATAACATTTACTGAGTACCTTATCTGAGCACTTTAGAGACCTTTCAATTCTGGTGCCTTATTTAGTGAGGAGGGATTTCCAGGCCTCTGAGTGACTCCATATAACCCACACTGTTACTGTAGAAAAATATTTCATACATTTACTAAGTTTCCTTCCATATTTCAAAGCACCTTTGTGATCAGCTTTTTTGGTAAAATCTATGTTCTAGAGCCCCCGTTGCTAAATTTTTCATACGTTGTCTAAGTATCTTTCCATATTCAAAACACCGCAGTCAGCAGCTTTTCTGATAAAGTTTATATTTTTGTATTTGTTGGATGTGGACATACCTCGTGGGCACACTTCATGGATTATTGTTCTTTCGCTGGATACCAGTGATACACATAATTTTTGGTAAATTCGTAAATGTGCAGCATACAAAGTTTTTATTCGGGAGTTAAAGCAATTTAAAAATTGAACGTTAGGAAACTTTATTCGTTCATAAACATTACGAAAATATTGTAACCTTCGATATCCTTACTTAATCGGGAATCACTCTTATTCTTCGATCTTCTAAGATCAATAAGTCAGCTTTCTTGATATTTTCGATGGTTCTAGCGTAGACACTAGACACGCAGTTTGGATATTCTTCACCTTACTCCATAGAAATTATTTGTGCCAAAATATTATTTTTGAATACAGCGTAACAATACACGTCCTCAAAAAAGGAGATAACACCTTCTTCTTCTTCTTCTTCTTCTTCTTCTTCTTCTTCTTCTTCTTCTTCTTCTTCTTGTTTTAGACCTATTGGTCTGTTAATTCCTGAATTTGTAGCTATGGTTTGTCCTGTGATGTTGATTTTTGATTTCCAGCTGTCTTTCCATCGTTTATGTGGCCTTCCCTCCTAACGTGACCGTACCACCCTCTCTTCAAAAAAGGAGATAAAACCGATCCAGCAAATTACCGTGGAATAACATTGTTGAGCACCTCGCTAAAACTCCTAACTAAGATCATTGCGGACGAAATATCTACAACCGTGCCAATAAGGGAAGAACAACAGGGATTTCGAAAAAAACAGATCTACAACTGATGCACTATTCATACTTAGACAACAGATAGAAAAATCCCTATCTCTGCTTTGTAGACCTAACCAAGGCCTTTGACAGAGTACAACTAAGACGTCATAACGATCCTGGAAAATGGTAATACGAAGAAAGAATACATAGAACCCATTAAGAACTTAAACACAACAACGCAAATACGCACAAATCACACCCTAACGCAACATCTACGAACTACAACAGGTATCTGCCAAGGCGACAGTCTCAGTCCTTTGTTATTCAGTACAATCATGGACGAGATGGTGAAAGCTGTAAAGAACACCGGACTAGGATATCGAATGGGCATGCATAAAATAAATATATTATGCTACGCTGATGATGCAGTACTTATTGCGGAATCGGAAGATGACCTCCAAAGATTGTTACAAGCGTTCAACAAGCAGCCAGGAAAACTTAATATGAAAATCTCCACAAACAAAACCAAATGCATGACATAGCAAGTTAAACCTCTGCGCTGCAAATTGGCAATAGAATATAATGTGATTGACCAAACCATGTCAATCGAATACCTTGGATGTAAAATTACAAGCGCCGGTTTTCTGGGGGGACGAGATGAGGAAATAAGTTAACAAAGCAGCAGCAATATCGGGAAACCTTAAATATCCAATATGGAGAAACAAACACCTAAGTACAAAAGGCAAATCACGAATACACAAAACATTTGTACGACCAGTGATGACATATGGTGCTGAGACGATAGCGGAAAAAACGGTAACAAAGAGACTACTAAGAACAACTGAAATGAAGACCTTAAGAACGATAACGGGACATACATTGAAGGATAGGCAGAGAAACACAGACATAAGACAGAAGTGCCAAACGGACGACGTGATCAGATGCTCGAGGAAGTGAAGAAGAGAATGAAACCACCATGTTAGTCGAATGATCCGCGACAGAATGATCAGGATAATACGAAATAACACACCTCATGGAAGAACACCTATAGGACAACCACCAAAGCTGGCAATCAAATTTACAAGGATCGCCATTGCATAGAAACCGGAACTAAACAGGCGATACGCCTATTAAAAGAAGAAGAAGAAGAATATAATGGGAAATCTGCTCTTTACATATTAAGCATTATCTGGTGAACATTTATGGATATCTTTCTTTCCGTCGTCAAGAATTTGATTAGACTTCTATGTACTAGCTGGATGTTAATCATTGTTTGGTAGTAAATCTTATACAAAAACATCGACGCGTTTGGCTATGAACCAAGGTTGGTCCGTAAACATCAAAATGTTACAGTAACTTGATAGCAAATATTTGTAGGCGCTACTTCTTTTTGTCATGACTATTTATTTAATGTAATAATCTTCTCTTGTGTTAATAAATGCTTATAATTAAACTTATTGTCGCCTCTGTCTCTATTCCTGCATTTTGATTTCTTCTGCAGTTTACCATTTTAAAATTATCTCTTAAAATGGAATAGTTTGTTTAAATACGCTATTATGAACTTTTTTATTTGATTTTTACTTTTTTATACGCAATATAAGAAAGTATTGTGATGACAAAAATTTTTGACCTCGAGATTTTTGCAGATGTTCACGTTTTGAAATCCCCTGATACCATAAAAGTGGTCTTTGTAAACATGCCTGTTATTCTATCTCTGTATGTGCCCATAATAGTGGCCAAAGGGCTACAGCTATGAAGACCAAATTTTATATTTGCGAGTATAATCTCCCTCTTGAGATCTGAATAGATTATCACTAAAATCGGTAGACAGGAGGTAGTAGTCTTCATTAACAAAATCAAAATTTACTAATATCTCGTCTACTATTAAGTTCAGACAAATACACTAAACAATACGAAAGTATTAAAAAGTGAATTTTAGGAAGATTTTATAAAAAAAAGTTTTTCGAAATTCTTACCGGAAGTAGGTCATTTTGTCTAAGCGATATCTCACAAGTCAAGCCTTCTAAGCTGATACAGTATGAGCATAAAAGTATATAGAGCATGATTTTGAATACTTTTTGTTTAAAAAAATTTTCAAAATTTGGATCGAACAGCATTTTTGCAAATATCTCACAAATTATGCATTCTATACAGATTTATCAAGACTTAAAACATATTTAGAGTTAGATAAGGAATAATTTTAGTATAACAGAAATTTCAAATTTTGGTCCAGAAGTAACACTTTTACTCTCATCGAATAGCATTTTTTTGCAAATATTTGGAAAATTATGCATTTTAAACAAATGTATTAAGGGATAGAAGTACTTGGAATAGAATTTTGAAAATTTTTCTTTTAAAAAAGAATTCAAAATTTGGACGTAAAATATTTACCCAGAGGTTTATTTTTAAAGTAAGAGTATGTAAAACTTGATTTGGAACAACCTTTGTATAATTTAAAACGCATAAGAAAGTCGTGTATTGTGCAAACCTCATTTTTAAGGATATATATGATTGCCGCCCTTAAGTTTGCTTTATTGCTTGATAATAGTATGGCTCATTAAACCACTTACATTAGATATACTGGAACGATATGTTTCGTTTTCAGTACTTAAAAGATAAATTTTGTTTAAATTTTCTCTTAGATTTATCTGCGCTTCTATTGTATTAACATCAGTGAACCAAAAGTTTGCAGGTTTACAATACCAAGCATTCTCATGTTTAACATAAATATCAAGCAAATCTGAAGTTCTGAACATAGAACATCCGTCCAAGTCATCAAAAATTTAAAAACATCTTAGTATCAAATTAGTACGGCACACGTGTGACAGATTTATATTAAATACGGAACAATTGTAATAATATTACATATATGTGTCAATATTTTTGGAATGCATTGTAAATGCAACACTGTATGCTTTCCATAACTTCTATGAAATCAATATAATAATTGTAAGTAATTTCTCAACTCTAAATCGCTAACAAATTACCGTCTTTAATCTACTAAAGCAGGCAAATACTTCGATAACTTCGTACTTATTAAATTAAGAATAAATATGTTTTATTTCCGTAATAAATCCCTTGATGATACGAGTGTTTGTAACAGTCACAATGTCGATACACTCGTATAACAACATATATGAAATTGCTTTACTTCAATACATTTTGATAGGAGAGGACATACAGCAAACTTCCAAGAAGTTATGGACATTTCGATTATTTAACTGTTTCGTTTTGATATTTTTTTCAGTTCTTAATTTCTTAAATTATTTTCATGTAAGAAAAGAAATGTACCCACAAATTGCTGACTCAAGCATAGTAATACTTCATGTAAGTCTATATTTCTGTTTGAGTATTAGTTATAAGTCGAATATTTATTACAGACCTCTCTTAAATACTTTTCATTTATTTACTACAAAACTGAGATGGAAAAATTAATTTATACCGAAGGAAAGAAGTTTTGGGAACTTCAAAAAATTAATATACACGATACTATCTCATACAGTAATTTGTATAGGACGACAAAACATATACTGAGAATTATCCCAGTGATAGCTTATTTATGCATCGTTTTATTTTTGCTGAGACCATTTTTGAATAAAGATTCGGTAGTGATGCCTGTCGATTTTCTGCAATTCGATGATTCCTTGATTACGCTAACTGTGCTATTATTATTCAATTATTATATATCTTATATTATGTATTCAGCTCTATTTGGTTACAATGTTTTGTATGTAACATTATGCATGTATATCGTCATGCAAGTTAGGCTTCTGAAATATAAATTCGAACACATCTATGTGAATGATGTCAATAGTAGTCATGAAGAAATAACGAAATGTGTAGAGTATCATCAATTTTTGCTGGGGTAAGTACATCTTTTGTTTTTTAACATTTATTCTGATGTATTCTAAAGAATATTCTGAAGAAAGTAATAGATACAATACGTCAGGTATTATAAAATAAATGGTTTTATCAATTGTTTCTTCCTTTGTTTACTTTTACTTTGGGTTCCTGCCTATCTTACATTTCGGTTGTATGCTTTAATTTCAATTTAGCTGAAATTTCATTTATGTACGGATTTGCATATAAGTTTTGTTCTTTAAAAGAATGGAGGTGTTATTATTGATTGTAGTACTTCATCGGGCATGTGATGATAATAACAATTTGTTACCAAAATTTATAATAGCATCCTTTCTAGTATTAAAACTATGATCCGTATATAGTTTTTCAGTAATGTTCCATAAAGTGAATGCGTCCCTTATGAAAATATTCTTGAAATATTAAAAAGTCAAAGTCGGAAGAAAAAAAAAGTTATAATAAAAAAAAAGTTATATTTAAAATAGTTGTTTATTTAAATTTGTGTTGTGTTCTTCAATTTATTGCTAAAAAGTTTCAAAATCTAATAATTTGTTATAATCATTTATTCTTCCATATTTATTAAAAATAGCCGCATTTAGAAAAGTGTATATGCTAGAGGCATATAAGCAAGTAATAACAAAAAACACACTTGGTATTGTTTCACAAATAAATATAATTAAATACTCGATGTACATTTCGCCTTGCGGCATCGTCAGGAGTTCTCGAGAAACTAAAGTAAAATTTAATATACTGTAACTACCTACTTCTAACAAAAATGTAAATAAAATTGTACAAAAATAGAAAATTATGAAAAGGTCATGGCTTATCTGGAAAGACCGTTTTTACAAGGCTAGGGTTTATTAGCGGAGAATTTATGAGTTCTGTTTGTTCATTAAGAACATTGCCTGGTTGTAAAAGTAAACTTTCTTTTATAAAATAACCTTCTAGAACATTCATTTTTTTACTTTTATTTAAACTATACAGTACTTCTAAATTGTCTATTGAAAATTGATGTCCCGTGTCTAAAACATGGTTAGCTACACTTGAATTTTCATAATTTAATTTAACGGCTCGCATGTGTTCTGAGAATCTTAATTTGAAATTTCGCCCTGTTTGACCTATATAAAATTTACTACAATCACTACAATTAATTCTGTAAATTCCTGATTTGTTTAGTTTAGGATTCACTGTTTTATTATTCGTTAATTGGCTTTTTAAAGTGTTATTATTATAGAAGGCTATTTTAAAATCCAGTTTCTTTAAAACATTACTAATTTTCATACTTATACTACCTAAATATGGAATTTTAACCCATTGTTTTTAAGATTCTCAGAACACATGCGAGCCGTCAAATTAAATTATGAAAATTCAAGTGTAGCTAACCATGTTTTAGACACGGGACATCAATTTTGAATAGACAATTTAGAAGTACTGTATAGTTTAAATAAAAGTAAAAAAATTAATGTTCTAGAAGGTTATTTTATAAAAGAAAGTTTACTTTTACAACCAGGCAATGTTCTTAATGAACAAACAGAACTCATAAATTCTCCGCTAATAAACCCTAGCCTTGTAAAAACGGTCTTTCCAGATAAGCCATGACCTTTTCATAATTTTCTATTTTTGTACAATTTTATTTACATTTTTGTTAGAAGTAGGTAGTTACAGTATATTAAATTTTACTTTAGTTTCTCGAGAACTCCTGACGATGCCGCAAGGCCAAATGTACATCGAGTATTTAATTATATTTATTTGTGAAACAATACCAAGTGTGTTTTTTGTTATTACTTGCTTATATTTCGACATGTTTCACCAAGAGATTTCCATCACTTCATTTAATTATTTGCTAGAGGCATATCTGATTTGTAGAAAAAATGCAAGAAGTGAGCTTCCTTACTATCAAAACACATATGTGAATCGTCAATCACCAAATCAGACTTATTTTCTTGGATTGTATAAAAAATTTGGAAGTAACGAAGAAACATTTACGATACGAAGGTGGAAAAAGGATTTTCTAATAGACGAAGAAACGGAAGTAAATGTGATAGCTTATTTTGAAACCAATCCAAAAAAATCCATTCGAAGTTGTACCAGAGAAGTAGATTTGAAAAAGAGTACATTGCACGGTATTTTAATAAAGCATAAGTTGCGTCCGTAGAAACACCACAAAGTTCAGACTTTACTTTCCGACGATGCAGATAAAAGATTAGTTTTTTGTAATTGGTTGAGAAATTTTTATAACGAACGTCCAGATAATTTATATTACATTCTATGATCTGACGAATCTAACTTTTCCAGTTTAGGTATGTGCAATAAGAAAAATCAGCATTATTGGAGTAGAGAAACTCCTCTGAGAGTTGATCCGCGTAATCCTCAGCATAGGTTTAGTTTAAATGTGTGGTATGGATTAATGGGCAACAGAATTGTTGGTCCAGTTTTTTATCAAGGTACCTTAACTGGAGACTGCTATGTATGGTTATTAACAGAAATTCTGAATGGTCTCGTAGATCATAGATTTCGTATTTATTTTCAACAGGAAGGAACATCTCCTCATAATTATGTTAACACTTTCAATTTGTTAAACGAAACGCTTAATCAAAAATGGATAGGAACCAACGCACTCATTCGTTGGCCTGTCTAAAACGCTAAATAATATTTCTGGTCGAACTATTAGGGAAGCTACAGGAAGCGTTATCGTGAGAGCCGAAAAATGCATTGAACATTGTCTTTGAAAATGTATTAAGTTAGACAAAATGTTGAATAGGTATTAAAAAACGTAATTTATTTGATTATTGTATTTTTTTTTACCTTTACATTATATTTTGTTATTATTTTCCACGACCAACATAGAATTAAATGTTAATACAGTCATTTTCTTTTGCTTTTCTGCTTTTGTCATTTGTGTTTCACTATTTGTCAAATGACTTTCCAATTATTTTATATAGTAGGCTTCCTTTATGAAATAATTTCCGTTTCTGTCAAACGGTTTTCCTTATTTGTCAATTTAGTTTCACGTGCACAAATATTTGAATTATTAAAATGGAAACTAGTAACAATAATCGTCAGAGAAGGCTTAAGATAAGCAATGAACTAGGCGAAACGGATATAATGAAGAATATTGGACGACAGTTTGGAGTTTTGCCGGATACTGTTAGAAAAATTTATACAACATACAGGAAAACTAATAATACTGCAAAAGTAAGTGCAGGACATCGGCAACAAAAATTATTAAATGCTCAAAAAGAACAGATTTGTGACTGGGTTGACCTGGATTGTTTTTTGACCCTCCGCCAATTGCAAGAAAAGTGTTTAAAGTAGTGGCCACTACTTCAACAAATATCACTATCTATGATTAATAGAGCAGTTATTCTGTTAAAAAAGTGCCATTTGTTCCTGAAAGAAGAAATACACCGGACATTATTCAAGCTCGCTTTGATTACGCAGTGCAGTATAACAGAATGATGTTGGAAAGAGAAAAAATGTTCTTTATTGACGAATACGGAATACAAATATATTCTCGCGTTTCTTACAGAAGATCTGTGAAAAATTCCAGAGCACCAAAAATAAAAGCTCAGTTAGGAGAACACAATTATTCTATTGCCGCTGCAATGAACGTAAATTCATTGTATTTATTTGAAATTCAAGATGTGCCCTTTAATGTACTGCACTTTTCTGAATTTCTCACAACTCTAATTCAACATTTACGTAATGACGGTGTAGAAGGGGCCCGTATTGCTATGGGCAATGTAAGATTCCATAGAAGTGAGAAAGTTTTGGTTCTTATGAGGTCATGGTTATTTTCCAGCATTTCTTCCTGTCTATAGAACTTTTGTTAATCCAGTAGAAGACCAACCAGTAGAAGCAGATAATAAAAAGGACACAGTCAATGAGTGAAAATGAATATGAGTCTGTACACAATGCATCTGAATATAAGTCCACAAAATTGTTTGAATTATGTTTAACACATGGAAACATACTGTGTTTGTATCTAAATAAAAAAATAAATCTCCCAGTTTAATGTGTAAATTGCTATATTTTTTATAAAATGGTAGAGGTATACGTACCTGCATATAAAAAAGAAAAGCAATTGATATAAAGGGAATGTAATTTGACAAAAAAGGAATTCCATTTGACAAAGTCAGCTGATGTTAACATGGAAAGTCATTTGACAAATAGTGAAATGCAATTGACAAATGCGGAAAAGCAAAAAAAAAGACTGTAAATTTCTTAAGCTTTAAACGCTTCACATTTTTAGTTAAAGATAAATTTGATAGCTTTTGTTCAAAATATTATTCTCTTTCAAAATACGTAAAAACATATAGGGTGTTTTTTCATGAAGTGCATACTAATCAGCGTTAAGAACACTAACAATTTTCTAATTTGATCGAAACCGTAGCTCCAAAAATAAGGGAGATAGCAATAGTGCACCGATAACCTTGGACACGCTGTATATCTTCCGAACCTAAACATCAAGGAATTTGAATTATCTTTTATTCATTGGCTTTAGGTTTAAAAAAATTATTGAAGAGGGAAACATAAATCCTGTTATAATTAGTGAAATCCTAGATTTACTTAAGATCTGTATGGAACAAAATTATTTCCAATTCAATTACGAATATTATAAACAAACCACAGGTTGTGCTATGGGTAAGCCTTTAAGCCCATTACTAGCGGAAACTTTCATGAATCATTTCGAATAAACTATTAGCTCTCACCCCCTATTCAAAAATTGCATTTACTGGTACCTATAGGTATGTAGATGATATATTGGTATGTTTTAAATAAATAAATAAATAAATTTATTTAGTTCTGTATAGTGCATAAAAATAAAGGTACCGATAGACAATTAAATATGTTTTTTGATTATATTAATAATGTACGTACATCCTAATATAAAATTCACAAAAGAAACAGAGACTAACGGTTCTATTAATTTCCTCGACCTTACTATTTCACAGAATATAATTAAGAAAATGAGGTGTGGCCACCATACGGCTTTCTTATACGTATGAGCATTTCAGCCTAAACAATTTTAAGAATTTTTTTATACAAAACTTATTCAAAATCCTATTCTAAGTACTTTCATTCTCTTAATAAATCGCTATAGAATGCATACTTTGCAAGATATTCGAAAAAGAGTGCTACTCGCTAAGAATAAAAGTGCTACTTCCGGTCCGAATTTTGAAATTTCATGTATACAAAAACTATTGCAAAACCAACTGTAAATACTTTTGTACTCTTAATAAATATATATAGAATGCATAATTAATGACATATTTGCAAAAAATCGTTATTCGGTTAGAGTAAAAGTGATACTTCCGGTCCGAATTTTGAAATTTTTTTTATGCGAAAGATATTGGAAATTAAGTTCTAAATACTTTTATATTCGTAGCGTACCTGTCTAAAAAGCATGACTTGCAAAATATTTGCAAAAAACTGATTTTCGATAAGAGTAAAAGACCTACTTCCGGTAGTAATTTCGAAAAACTTTTTAAATAAAATGGTTCTCTATTTTAATTTTAAGTACATATGAATTCTTTATAAATTTGTTTAAACTTAGTGGTTGACGAAATATTGGCTAAATTCTATTTTTTTCGCTGAAGTAAACTGCTACTTCCGGTCTACCGATTTTACTGAAAAACTAATCAGATCTCAAAAGGGAGATTATACACGTAAATCCAAAATTTGAAATTGATGTCTACAGCGGTTTGACCGCTATCGTGGTCACACACACACAGACACACACAGACACACACAGACATTTTTTAAAAACCACTTTTTCGGTATCAGGAGACTTCAAAACGTGGACATCTGCAAAAATCTCGAGGTCGAAAATTTTCATCATAAGAAAGTAAAAGATGAATTTGCAATTTATCACAAGCCCACACATACTGATACGTTCTTCTTCCTTTCACCCTTTAAAACATAAATTAACCGCATATGAATCAATGATACATAGACTAGTGAATACTCCGCTTAACAAAACTAACTTTAATACAGAATTAGATAGAATATACACTATTGCTACCAATAATAGCTATACTAAAGATATGATCAATCATATCCTTCGAAACAAACAAATAGCACATACCCGTTCTTTAATTTATTTCTAGTAAAAATTCATTACATTATTCTACCCTACTAATGGCAAAATAGCTTACAAAACTAGTAATACTTTAGAATGTTTTTTAAAAAACAATAAAGAACAAACACACAAAAAAATCAAACTCGGAGGTATATAAGGTGCCCAGAGAGTGTCCGAACATAATAGAAGTTACCGGAATAAAAAGGATGATTCTACAATTGCGAACCGTTTTTCAGAATATAAACAATTTTTAACAATAATTTTAAAATACTTCATATCCAAGTTAAAAGCAAAAATCTTGATCTCCTAGAAACATCAGAAATTTCTAGAACTATAAAATTATGGTCAGCGTTAAATGATCAAACCAACCTGTCACCCTCATATTTGTCTTTAAATTTGTAATATGTTTTCCAGGATATAATTTCTCGCACTATTGTAAATTCTTCATTATTCATCCACATGATGAAGTCGTTGTGCGACGGAACAACGTTGTAGTGGTTTACTATATTAAAATTTTGAAACTTTTAAATCAATGTTTTGTTTTTGTTATTATTTGGCTTTAGGTTTGTTACATAGAAAGGTCTGGGCTTAGTAACTATCGCAAGACAATCCAATATTAACGACATGGATGTGGTTTTTGATTCCCGCTTGGACTTTACTAGCCACATACAATTAATTTGTTCTTTTGCTTTACGCAACATGGCTCTTTAATAAGGTCATGTTGAGGCTTTTCGATTCTCACAACAATAACCAGCCTTTATTATTACTGGTACATCCAAAATTAGAATACGCATCAATCGTATGGTACCTTGCTACATACACGAGAAACTAGCTTGGGAGAGTGGGCAGAATTTTTTTTAAAATTCGTATATGGTATGCAGGATGAGCGGTGTTTACCCCACTTTTAGTACTGATTATGATGCACTTTTATATACATAAAATTTTATAAGCCAAACTTCAAGAAGGAAAATGACCAGTGCAGAGTATTTAAGAAAATTAATTCACATTCAAATTAACTCACCCTACCTAATGTATAGAACGCGTTTCATTAAAAATTTTTTAGTAGGCAGAGCAAAGATGAATGCTATGGTTATAGCACCATTAGCTCACAAGACAAGAATTCCTTATTCTGACTCCTTTCCTTCCATTTAAAATTATTAGTAACTATACCAGTGCACTACTGGTCTATGTCAACTCAACCTGCTTGATTTTTGTTTTACAATATTATGTTCTGCATTGTATCTTACTGTAATTACTGTTTTTGCCTGTAAATGAATTCGGTCTGTTGGATAATAACGTTTAATTTTGCTATTATTATTATTATTATTATTATTATATTTTCCTTCTGCAGATATATTAAGTGAGTGGTGGCAAAATATTTTTCATACTAAAATATTTTTAATGACAAATGTTTGTTTCATTGAAACACAGTTTTGAAAAGCAATTCAGCGTGTTTTGTTGATTATATTTCGCACCCTTTATGCTTGATAAATGTTGGATGCTTCAGAAGCTTCTGCTGATAGACAACGATTAGTGAAAATTTCATTTTTGTTTGTTTTTTAGTCTCTCAGGACGTTTTCAATTTTTAGTACTTAGATCTTAGAATTGTAACATTGAAATTGAAAATAATATAATCTAGTAACACAAACAAAAAAAATCGATTTCTATACAGTTGAAAGATTTGGATATGTTCTTTCAATTATTGTAAAAATTTGTAATCTCGAAATAAACAGTGTTTTCTGATTTTAGAGTGGTCGGGCGTATCAAGCAGATGTATTCCATGATGCTGCTCTTTCACTATTTTACCACTTTGATTGGTTCTTGCGTTGAACTTTACAAATCCGTAGCTGTGTAAGTAAGAACTTAAATTCAGCTAATAAGCTGGGTTGGGTTAATTTGTCTATGTTCTTGTGCAAAACTATGAAGTTGACGTACCTATATAATAAGTATATTTTGACGATTTTAGGGAAGAAAATATGTCTAATACCATAATAAATTATGTCTTCACATTGACAATTTTTTCTGAGTTTGCGTTATATACCTTCACTGCTGAGCAAGTATCATTTGAGGTAAGAATATTTTTAGAAACAGTTCTAATTCTAGGGATTTTATCTTAGGCTCATATACTTAAAATAAGTTTACTTTGATTGTCAATTAAAACTAAATCCTTTCCCTATTTCTTTATTAACTATTCACAAATTTTTTTTTCTGCGATTGTTTCTATAGGTATTGTTAGTAAATATAGATGAAATATGAAATAATTATTTTTAAATTATGTTTCTTTGTGTCCCTATCACTTAAGAGGGCTTACATAGGAGTGCCGACTATCTGCCGTGAGGTAGGACATAAAGTGTGGCGCCATATGCGCTAATGTAAATTCCGCCGAAGTTAGGTATACGTTAAAATAAAACAAACAGCAGAAATTTTTGTTTTTCTTATTATGTTTTTGCATTAAATTGAATACAAAGGATTAATTAAGGCTTCGTTGGAAGTACTTTCTTATAATTCAAATTAATTACTCCTACATTTCACACTCAAAGTTGGCAAGTTTCAGAACTTTATTTTAAAAACTCCTTCCAGTCGAGCATGCACTGATCCTTTGTTTATTTGTGTTTTAAATTTCGTTTTGATGTTTCGTAAATAAAAGCGGTGCTATTGTTTTAACGAAACCTTGTAAAGTCCAGAATTTATATTGCAGCATATGGCGCCACCCCCTTACGTCCTACCTCACGGCAGTTAATCGGCACCTCTGAGTAAGCCCTCTTAATTAGACTACTGTGTTAATTTTGAAAATATTATCCTTGAACTGGTACAAATTTATTGAATATGATTTAGAACTTAATAAGTAATTTTGTTAAAGTTCTTTTAGGAAATATTTTTTAAACAAAACCAAATTTCCAAAGTTCTTCTATTTTATTAAAAAAATACGCATTACATGTTTACAATTATTGACGTATAGCTATTTTGCTAGATTTTGGAAATATATTTGAAAATATTTTACACAACGGGATCAAAAATTACTTCAACCTTATTTCTACAAGTTAAGATAGGTTTCTTAAAGTCAATTCCACATTTAATGCGTTATTAAAATATATAAATAAGGTAACTAATATGATTGATAATTATCTAGCATGTATTCATTTTGAATCAACTAACGTTTTTGTTCTACTTAACAAGCGCTTACTTTTAAGAATATTAGAATATTATGGCATGAGAGGTAAAGCATTTAATACATTTGAATAGTAATTCAATACAATGAAATTGGTTTACCGCAAGGTTTGTCCCTTTACTTTTATTTTCATTAATTACTTCCATGCAAATATTGCAGCAAATATGATGTTCTAGACTAATGTCAATATATTGAATACGTGTGATACGCAGCGGTTTTTCGTTTAATATGGACAAGGTATATACTCTATGTTTAGAAGCAATATGCGTGAAGTAAATACAACTGGAAAAATCTGCTAATCCCAAAACTTATATAAAAATAAACAAAATATTTCACAAGTTCTTCAAGCAAAAGCAAAGTCTATAAACAATGAATTTTTAAGGAAATAATTCGAATATGTCCAGTTTTTTACTATCAAACAAATTTTGGTGTCAAGTGGCTATATGATTCTAATATTTACTGACAAAATTTGGTTCACATGGAAATAGTTTTGTTGATTTTTCTGCAGTTATAACTAAAAAAAAATTAATATAGTTCATATAAATCATTCATATTTTCCAATGACGTTTTGGTTCAAACAATTTCGATTACGTAGGAACTAAATTGAAGATGACGTATGTGATGCAGAAAACGTCTTGAAGCCAAGGCAAACGACATCAAACAGGTTGAAGTTATGATCTTATATGATCGAAGAGTAAGTAATTAGTGATGATGTAGAAAGTTACAGTATTAACAGTTTTTCTCAAAGATTTAGGATGAAATAACATTTCAGCACATTAGATTCCGCAATTGCTTATTACGAACAAAACCTTCATCGGCAACATTTTATGAAAAAAACTAGTTGCTTTAGCTGACGTCAATGAGCTTTTTTAGAAAAATATAAAAGGTGATGAAATGTGGGTGAATCACTAAGACTCAATTAAAAACGAGTTCTGATGCAGAATCCCTCATGAAGCAAAGCAAATGACGAAATCAAGAAGGCTGAAATGACAGTCTTAGATGATCGAAGAATAAATGTTTCAGTAATTATCGATGACGTAGATATTTTTCTCAAATACTTAGTAAGGAATAAGATTTCAGCATATTAAATTCTGCAATTGCTTATTTACGAAGAAAACCTGCATCGGCAACATATTTATGAAGAAAGCTTGTTGCTTTTAGCTGACGACAATGAGCTTTTTCAGAAAATGATAAAAGGTGAAAAAAGTGGATGTATCACTAAGAGTCAGTTATCGATGAGGTAGAAAGCTAGAGTATTAACATTTTTATCAAATATTTTGTAAGGAATACGATTTCAGCATATTACATTCTGGAATTGCTTATTTACGCAGAAAATCGGCATCGGCAACATATTTATGTAGAAAGCTTGTTGCTTTTAGCTGATGACAATGAGGTTTTTCAGAAAATTATAAAAGGTGAAAAAAGTGGATGTACCACTAAGACTCAATTGAAGATGACTTATGATGCAAGAGGCCTTTGAAGTAAAAGCAAACAACAACTTCAAGAAGATTGAAGTTATAGTCATAGATGATCGAAGAATAAATGTTGCAGTAATTGCCGATGAGATGCAGTATTAAAATTTTTTCCCAAAGATTTAGGAATAAGATTTAAGCACATTGAATTCCGCAATTCTCTTACTTACGAACAAAATCTGCGCCGGCAACATATTAGTAAAGAAAAGTCGTTGCTTTTAGCTGACGACGTTGAGATTTTTCAGGAAATTATAAAAGGTGATGAAATGTGGATGTGTCACTAAGACTCAATTGAAGATGACATATAATGCAAAAGACCTTTGAAGCAAAAGCAAACAGCAACATCAAGACGGTTGAAGAAGAAGAATAAATGTTGCAGTAATTATCAATCAGGTAGAAAGCTGCAGTACTAATTTTTTTCTCAAAGATTTAGAAAGGAATGAGATTTCAGCACATTGAATTCCGCAATTGCTTACTTACGAACAAAATTTGCGTCAGCTACATATTAGTGAAGAAAACTCATTCCTTTTAGCTGACGCCATTGAGCTTTTCCAGGAAATTATAAAAGATGATAAAATATGGGTATATCACTCAATTGAAGATGACGTATGATGCAGCCAATGCAAATCATGACATCACGAAGGTTGAAGTTATAGCCTTAGATGATCGAAGAATAACTGTTTTCACCGCCAAAAAATCATAAACGCAAAATCAAAATTTATCAGGAGAATGTGCCTTTGAATATTGAAGGAATCTTACTGGATGACTGCATGAAAAAAGCTCAACAATACGAAGAGGACTCTCCAAACATAAAATCCAGACGTTAGAAACAGCAAAAAGCCTGCATAACTGTAAATAAAAGGATTATGCTTCTTCATGAGTATTGCAGAATTCTCATAAGGATCACCAAGTTAGTGAAGTAATCAACGAGTGGGTAGATATGGAATATTTGCCCTCTGCCCAGACTATTATGCTAAATTAACAAAGTACTTGAATAAAAGCCATACTTCTTCGGACGAATACCGAAATGAAATGACAGCGGAATTTTTTGATAACTTATCAAACAAAATTTTTTTTTGAAGCAAAAGTTTTGCTAGCAGAACATTGAAAAGAATATCATTAATAAATCATATATTAAAAGATCAAAACTTTTTCCTTCATTACTACGTAAATAATAAAATGATCTGTTTCAATTATCAAAGCATATGGCAACAATATAATGAATTACGTCTTTTAAAATTTGAGGAATATAAATACCTTTTTGATTTTAAACAAAATGTTCAATGTTTATTTAAGTTATCCGACATCTCGAACAGTATCTATTTGTCAAAATGGTACGGAAGTACATGGAATAAAACACGACGGGGATTATTGTTTATAATGTTGGTATGTCAGCGTCAACAATATTTTATAGCTGGCGGTATAATTCCCATCAACATAGATACATTTCAGTCTGTAAGTATAATAAGCTAAGATCATTGGGCGACTATGTGGTATACATAAAATATTGAATGTTTTTGTTTTAGGTTGTTCGAAGGTCACTGTCTTTCTATGCAGTATTAAGAAATCTCCTAAATAATTAAAATATATTTATAGTTAAGTTGAATGTAGAGGTGATTAATTTCAGAAAGTTTTTGTCATCCAAATCTTATCTTTCTTAAGATAAATAAACAAGTGTATTTAAGTTTTTTGTAAATAAATAATTTTCCAAAGTACTATCCTCAAATTAATATTAGTTACCATTATTTTGCTAGTTACAATGTTCCTAGCGAAAGTAGACGAAATTCTTTACTCGAAATCAAAATATCAATGCAATTATTACCATGTGCATAAGGAATAGGTAATCAAGAAAATGTTCTAAGAAAAAACAAACGAGTGCTCTTGAATTCTTGGCGATTTTTTCCTTTTTTTAATATAGATATTTCACGGCTCCGATAAGATTTAAGACCACAATTCGAAAAAAATAATGCAAACAATACGTCTCTCATTTTAAGCCTTAACGAACATTTAATACCCAAAATAAAAAAAGTAGTATAAAATACACGTTTTATAAGACATTTTATGCACTTGTTCTTTAGAAAATTCTTTTTTTTTACTTTCTTATACGTAGTATAAGGAAGTATTGTGATGATGAAAATTTTCGACCTCGAGATTTTTGCAGATGTCCACGTTTTGAGGTCCCCTGATACCAAAAAAGTGGTTTTTAAAAAATCTCTCTCTCTCTCTCTCTCTCTCTCTCTCTCTCTCTCTCTCTCTCTCTCTCTCTCTCTCTCTCTCTCTCTCTCTCTCTCTCTCTCTCTGTGTGTGTGTGTGTGTGTGTGTGTGTGACCACGATAGCGGTCAAACCGCTGTAGATATCAATTCCAACTTTTGTATTTACGAATATAATCTCCCTCTTGAGAACTGATTAGATTTTTAGCAAAATCGCCAGACCGGAAGTAGTAGTTTACTTCAGTGAAAAAATCGAATTTTGCAAATATTTCGTCAATTACTAAGTTTAAACAAATTTATAAAGGATTCAAATGTACTCAAAATTAAATTTGAGAAAAATTGTATTAATAAAGTTTTTCGAAATTCCTACCGGAAGTAGGTCTTTTACTCTTATCGAAAATCAGTTTTTTGCGAATATCTCGCAAGTCATGCTTTCTAGGCAGGTACATTACGAGAATAAAAGTATTTAGAATGTACTTTTAAATATCTTTTGTATAAAAAAAATTTCAAAATTCAGACCGGAAGTACCACTTTTACTCTTATCGAATAGCGATTTTTTGCAAATATGTCGTAAATTATGCATTCTATATATATTTATGAAGAGTACAAAAGTATTTAGAGTTAGATTTGGAATATTTCTTGTATAAATGAAATTTCAAAATTCGGACCGGAAGTAACACTTTCATACGTATAAGAAAGTCGTGTGGTGGCCACACCTCATTTTTAAGCTTGAATGCGTGCGCAAAAATCGTGTCTTATGAAACTTTATTTTGCTATAGCTACTATTATTTAATGATAGTTATAAAAACTTGTCTCTATTTGTCGTGATTTTTTGCATGTTTTGTTTTGCAAGTATTAATACAACAGCTTTTACAAGGTTATCTTTGCCAAAATGGGTCTCTTTGAACCACGGAATGTCTCAATAACTGATATGTCGTAATCCATTATTTATGGTTTTACTTTGTTAGTCCAGACAATGAATACATAAAAATGGGCTTTCATTACAAAAGGTCAAAGAGAGTTCTTCTTTGGTAGATTTTTACAGTTCGGTATACTAATTACTATTCTGAGTTTGCTATCTTGCCCGGCTGCCGCTCGCGCCGCCATATTGGAGAATGGTACCAAAAACAATTTCTTCGAAAATATCTTCTCTCTAGCGCCACCTAGGTGAAAAATAGTTAATACAAAAACTATAGAGCATAAAATTTCCTGCAACTTCTGTAATAGACTTTTTCCAATCAGATGAATAGTTCACGAGTTACAGGGGAGTCAAGTACAGGAAGTTTCTAGAATTCGCAAAAACGCTAAATTTTTTCTCGAAATTTTAGTAAATACCGATTACTTAATACGTATTACCCATTTCCTTTAGGTCTGTTTAACAAAGATAGAAAGCTGTAATATGACAAAATATTTATTCTACGAAGCTTTTACGCCTGTGTCAGACAATACTAAATCAGGAATTTGCAGTTATGTCATAGATGGTGAATATCTGCTACATAGAGACGGCATCGCGACGAATCGTTTGCATCAATCTGCATAAACTACGTTCAGTACGTGTAAAACCTTTATAGTTCTAACACAGTCGTTGTTCTTGACGGATTTTCAATTAATGCAGCTACCAAAAGTACAAAAAGTGCAGAAAAACTTTGCGGCTCAAATAAACAAACTTGGTACTGTTTCGTAAAAAAGATTTTACTCAAACGAAACAAAAAAAAATCGCTTGATTTTGGTGCTAAAGAAGAACTTGAGAATTATAATTTCACAGAAAAACAGGCTACAGAAGATGCTGACACACTGATCTTTAACACGGCGATCAGTATGTCCGGATCGTTTGATTCCGTATTTATAGTAGGGGAAGATATAATAGATCTCGTCCTCCTAACAGCACTGGCGAGATCTCATCCAAATGTTTTACCATCGCAAACTAGACAGAGGCAAAATTGTTGAAAAAATTTACTCTCCTCGAAGTCTACAGTATGGAGAAATAATGGCGGACACTTCTGAAAAGTTTACGAAAACACTGGAAAAAAGCAAATATTTAAGCCGAAATATGCACGCTTTTAAAGAGCGAAACGCAACAGATCCCAAAGTTATTGCTGTTGCGGAGGTAAGTTTTTTTATCGTCTTTACGGCGATACCAAAGAAAACACCATAACTCTGGGCTCCCTACGTTATTAAAAAATCCGTAACAAAGAGTAAATTCGAGCTTGCCCCCTACTAGAGAAGGTGCACGGAAACATTTCCTTCGGAACTACCACTAAGTTCAGGCTTGGTATAATATAGGTACACGAGAGTCTGGAGCATTGGGAATAGGAAAGAAGCAATAAGACTTATTCCTGTGATAACAACAAAAGATCTGGTACTCGAAGCACTCCCAAAAGTCATTTCGTGCATAGGAGTATTTGAACAAAATATCTTGCCAAAAGTCGAATTCTGGAAATGGGTCATAATCCACAATGCAATTATGAATCAACTATATAAATAGATGTACAATATGGAATAATATTTGTTTTGTCACTTCGTATTACGAGTGAGCTTCACAGGTAGTTGAAAGTTCACCGTATTTCATGTTGCACGTACATTTGTTCTTAGGGTTATTTAAAGAGCGGTAGTTCGAAAGTGTTTTTTTGCTCAGTTGTGTAAAATAGTAAAGTTCTGGGATATGGAGTCATCTATGGCAGGTATATACATTATAAAGTATAATATTAAATAGTAGCCAATGATACAAATCTGTTAGTTTTGCGTACAACATTTATGAAACACGAGGGTTTTTTTTTTATACTTCAGAGTGCGTCCCGGTTATGATCTATTTTTATCTGATAGAGGAAGGGTTTTTGTACGTAACGCTGTAAAAAATAGTTCCGACTCCGTCCGAACTGCTACGCACTACCTCTTTTATTCAAAGTCAACAAGCAAAAATAAAAATCTGAAATACATAATAATTTTCTTAATTTAATTTTAGGGCCGGCGGGAGTGAAAATAATGACTCGAAAGCAGTTTTATAAGATTATACAATATCATCAGCATGACGCATCAACGGGAAATTGGATCATGCCGAACAATTCCTCCTAAATTACAACAATTACGCCGAAGAAGAAGTGAAAGTTTTAAAGCACAAATATTCCTACAAAAAATCGGAAATCAAAAGAAAATGGACTGAGTCGAGTTACAAAGAAGAACTTTTCTTAAAAAGAACGATTGAGATACCTAGGGTAATGGACGTTGAAGAATTAACGTTTGCTAATCACGCATGAAGTTGCGAGAAGAAGGTATGATAGATGCGGCAAATGTTATTAAAGATATAACAAAGTGTCCAAAACGGTTTGGTAAATATAGTCCTCATCTTCTGAAAAAAGACAAGGGAGCCGAGCAATGAACACCGTACGATGTAATTAGAAGTTTCAATAAAAAGCTATAGACGTGGTACTCTATTACACAAAAAGAAAAAAAAGAGTGCTACCCTATACAAGAATCCAATCGAGTGACCGCATCTTCATCCGAAGTAAATCTGTAAGACCTCTTGGATCACACAGTGACACGTCTTCTGAGATATTCAGTAGAAGTTTTTTGCTCATTAAAGGAGGATGATAGACAAAACTTAACTTTGATTTCTAAATGTGGAAGTGATGGGTCTCAGTAGCTACAATTTAAGCAAAAATTTGAACATGAAGCTAAATCTGATGCAAAAATTTTCCAATACTCATTTGTTCCGTTACAAGTACTTTGTGGACCAGATAATTAAAGTTATTTGGCAAAATCCAGTGCCCTCTTCACCGTGATATTGCCGACCGATACAAACACGGTTTGTAAAAGAAACCGTGGATGTTATAAATGAAGACATCAATAATTCAAATAACAACATTGAAAGTAACTGAAAGCACAGAAGCAAATTACTCTTTTTCAGTCAAACAGAAGATGATGCTAACAATGGTGGATGCTAAAGTATGTAATGCCGCTACTAGCTCCAAATGGACTATGAAATGTTACATCTGTATAGTAACATCGAAAGATATTAATCAAAAAAGTTACCATTAAAAAAAGAAATCAATCCAGAGTTTTTGACATTTGGTTTATCCATATTGCAGGCAAGACTTCGATTGTTTGACAAATTCTTCCATCTAGCTTATAAATTGCCAGTAAAGAAGTGGCAACTTAGAGCTGAATCGGACAAACAAATTGTAGAAGAGAGAAGACTACATTACGAAGGAAATTATAAATGGGACTATTAAAGAGACGTTAACTTTTAATGCCGATTATGAAATTCATTATTTATTTAATACTAACTTTAACTGATATGTATTTGTTTACCTTTTGTCATGAAATCAGTTCTAAAACAATTTTAAGCAATCTAACTGATAAAATAATGTTGGCCAATTTTTTTATACAAATACCCTATGTGCCTCGTCGTAATTTAAACCTGGCACGTCCGCTCTATGTTTATCACCGATAAATAAAATTTTTCGGTCATTCAATATCTACAATAGAAATGTCGAAGTGTTCAGTGATTCTAGGAAAGCATTTATAATCTCTGTTGATCTGCCATCTACTACCATGATTGACGACTACCAACATTTAGGCTCATGAACTGATATTTAACGTATACAATTATGATGAGTTTTTAAATATTTAGTAATATAAATAACATTTCTTTTGTAATTGTTATTAAGTTCATAGTAGTTATGAAACTTGTCCTTTATGAATATATCGTTCAAATAAATAAATAATCTTTTTTGATAAACGAATAATTGTTTAATCTGTAAGCTTATTCATTCATAGCAAATAAGAGCCAAATAAAAAAAGTATTACATTTTTTACATTATGATATATTTGGTTGTTACTTATTCGAATTCCATTTTTAATAAAATGCACAAAACACTCGAAATAAAACATTACAAGTTATTTGGTTAAATGGTACTTTAAATTACTATTTAGATGCAATTTAACTATCCGAAACATCTGGTTCCTGAACAAGTGTTTAAAGCATAAAGTAATCCCGAAATACATCAAACTTACTAGAAGAACTATAAATAGAAGCAATTCAGCCACCATAAGACAAGGAAAAGGTCAACTTCAGTGGATAAAAGAAGATGGTAGACACCAATTCACCATTAAAGATAGCTACAATATCCACCTAAAGTTAATTCACACAAAATGAACTCTTTGACTTCATCCTATACAATTTGATTATTTAGACAATTTGTTTAGACTCAAAGCCCAATCGCACCACCATTATAAATACATAACACAAAACAACAAATTACATTATTTATCGAATTCTGTTAAACAAGTCAAAAGCAACATCGAGACTACTCAATTTTTGAAACCACACGTTCTTTTGTATATTCAAAAACCTTTCTAACACTACTTTTAACAAAGAAGAGAAAACTCTTTTAAACAAAGGTTTCAAATATAATTTAAAATCACGGAGCAAAATAACAAAAACGGGAAATCCAAGGCGCAGAAGTAGAATCAGCTCCATAATATCCCGAACTAAGCTCGTTTAATACATAATATCTCAGAGTTACTAAAAATGAACCCTAACCAGAATAAATTACAAACTAAATTTGAAACTAACATAGTAAAATCTATCAAAAAATAAATCTATCGCCAGCAATATTATCTTTACAAAAGCAGACAAGGGTAACACAGTCATAATAATAATAATAATACTAATATACATAAACAAAGGTAAATACATTAAAAAAAAACAGAAGAAATCTTAATAATAAAATAAAACACCTTTTTCACAAAAATTAGTTTAATTCACTAAATGTAACATTTCGTGTGCACTGCACACATCTTCAGTAGTAACTATTAAACATATTATCTACGAGACATTTTATAATAAGAGAAATACATTTTATTCAGACAAATTTTAAAGGTAGGGTGAAAAACGATTAATGCTAAATTACAACGAATGTTAACAGTATAAAATTATGAGAATTAGTTAAATGGGAAATAACAAAATATTAATGCCAAAGAACAACGTTTAAAACTAGCGGTGACAGGATTACGGAAACAATTCTAATAGGATATTAATGAACAGATTTACATAATTATTTAAACCTAATCTACGAGACATTTTATAATAAAAATACATGTTATACAGAACAAATTTAACGGTAGTTGAAGAACGATTAAAGCAAATTACAACGAATATTGACAATATTAAATACAAAATATTTCTGAGAAAGACAGCGGGGTAATTTAAGAGTTACAGGATTATGAATTAACAATTCTAAATAGGATATTACACGAAAATTGAATACATATTTCGAGAGTGTCTTAAGTGTTAACCGATGTCGGTATACAAGATAACAGTTTGTTATTAAGGGGAGAAATATCATTGTTCAGGAGATAATTTTTATATTTTTTCATGTACCTATATGGCTTCCCACATATCTAAATTTCTATTGTTGCTTTGTTTAACTAAACTAACATTTTCTAGGTTGAAGTTGTGACCTGTATCACTATGATGTAGAGCTAATGCGGATTTTTCTACATTGTGTAATTTGACATGAGCCATGTGTTCTTTATATCTTATTTGAACGTTTCTTCTGGTTTGTCCGATATATAATTTTGGACAACCACTACATCGTATTCTGTAAATGCCCGATTCTTTCAATGGATCTGTATTAACAATTTTAGTTTTTGGACACTGTTGTACTTTATTATTATTCGAGAAAGCTGCAATTAAATTATATTTTTTAAACAGTTTTATTACACTGTGATGCCAGTTTTTGTGGAAAGATATCTTACAGTATTTTTTATTTTTATTTAGAATGTCTGGTGTTAATGTAGTTTTTGGGCTTATGAATTTTTTCTTCTCTAGCTTATTTTTAATTTTCAGTACTAATTGTTTATTATAACCAATCGATTCTGCAACTTGAAAAATATAGTCCAATTCTTTCTTAAAATTCGTAGGAGATAGGGGGATTGAAAGTAATTGATTAAAAAATAAAAACTACTCTCTTTGTATTTGTGAAAAGTATATGAGTCTTTGTGAATGTAATTGTCTGTATGTGTTTCTTTTCTGTGAATATCAAATTGAAAATTGTTGTCTGATATTGAAATTTTTAGATCTAAAAAGGGTAAAGTTTTTTCTTTTTCTAATTCGTGTGTGAAACGTATTGAGGAATATTGGTTATTTAAAATGTTTAAGAAAGCTACCGTATTTTAAGAATCGGGTATCACTGCAAACACATCATCAACATATCTAGCCCAAAACTTTAGAGCCAAATGATAAACTTATTTCCTTTGACGTAGTGTCCCTGTTTCCACCGTACTGATGACGACCAATTAGTCAGAAACACGTGTCTACGGTTGCACTACACACTACCCAATATTCTCTTTTTCTTGTTATATATATATATATATATATATATATATATAATAAAAATATTAATATTCTTGGTGTTAGCGGCCTGTTTCTTATTCCTTGTCAAATATTAAAAATTTAACAATAAAAAACACATAATTAAAACGTTTCGACAATTTTATTTTTGTCTTCTTCAGTTAAAAAGTTTTTGTACTTATCATTTAACTGAAGAAGACAAAAATAAAATTGTCGAAACGTTTTAATTATGTGTTTTTTATTGTTAAATTTTTAATATTTGACAAGGAATAAGAAACAGGCCGCTAACACCAAGAATATTAATATTTTTATTGCTATAAACGGCCAAGAAAAAAGATTTTATTTTATTATATATATATATATATATATATATATATATATATACAGGGCAATCCAAATTAAGTGTTCACCATTGGTAACTTTGTTATTATTAAAGATACAAGATTGTTTAAATTAGCAAACTTGTAGTACTTTTAACGCTCTTTAAGATGGAAGAATAAAAAAAACAAATGAGCAACGCGTTTTCGAGTTTTGCCGAAAAATATTTTTTTTTCAAATGGAAACCCCTGTATATTATATCATTTTCTGCTAGAACTTTAATTTTTAAACAAAAAATCTTATCATTAAAAGAAAATAAAAATCACTGATTTTTTCATAGAAGATGATCAAAAATACCACCTTGTAGTTCAATACATTTTTGTACACGCTTCCGAACTTCTCGAACTGCCTTCAGTATGGTCCTACCATCTATTTGGTTTATCTTTTCACTAACTGCAATCTTTAGGGCGTTTACGTTTTCGTACCTTTGCTTATAAATCTGGTTCTTTAAATAACCCCATTAAAAGAAAATCAAGCGGCGTTAAATCTGGCGATCGGGGAGGCCACTGAATAGGACCATTTGTTCCTATCCATGAAGTGTTAAAAATAGTATTTAGAAGTCGATGAGTACCTCTGTAGTTGTGCGCAGGTGCGCCATCCTGCTGAAAATGCAGATTCTGTCTACTTATGAGATCCAGATCGTCTAAGAAATTATTCAAAATTTCAGTCAAAAATTCTATGTACCTTTCACTAGTTAGAGTGCCCTCATAAAAGAAAGGACCAACAATCCATGAACCGATTAAACCGAACCAAACATTAAAACTGAAACGGACTTGTGGACGTCTTGGATTTACTAAAAGAAGGTTTTCCTTTGACCAGTAATGATGATTTTTTTTATTGTACATTCCAGAATTTGAGAAATTCGATTCATCGGTCCATAAAATATAACGAAAGTTGTTTACATTTTGGCGACAAAAGTTAAGATACCAGTGGCAAAAAAACATTCTTCTCTCTGGATCCCCTGGCAAAAACACCTGAACTGGTTTGTACTTACAAGGAATGAATTTGTGTTTCTTCAGAATCCTATGCACAGTACCGTGACTCAAATCAGATTCATTGACAATATCTAGTATGGAATTCTCACGGTTGGCCTCAAAATATGCGATAACTGCAATTTCCGTGGCCTCGCTTTTTATAAAAGTCCTTTTTGTCCTTGTTTTGGCAAAAACACTCTCATTGCCTCTAAATTTTCGGTAAAGTGTCAGAAAATATTGCTCATGTGGTTGTGTTCGGAGTGGATATAATTCAGCGTAGTGTTCTTTTGCCCTCCTAGAGGATTTTCTGCACACTAAATATGATTCTAACATATCACACTTTTCTGAATGGGTAAAAATCCTTTTTTTTTTGGCAAATAACTAGCACAATGAAACTTATGAGTGAAAAACTAATAAAACTGTACTAATATTTGACGTTTGGTAGAAAGACTTATCGTCGTTTTCATAGATACATAGAAATGCACTTGACTTAGCTGTTTTTGTGTATTCATTATAACTCAAGTATTTTTAATCCCAGTAAAAAATTTCTTATAAGATTTTTTGTTTAAAAATTAAAGTTCTAGCAGAAAATGATATAATATACAGGGGTTTCCATTTGAAAAAAAAATATTTTTCGGCAAAACTCGAAAACGCGTTGCTCATTTGTTTCTTTTATTCTTCCATCTTAAAGAGCGTTAAAAGTACTACAAGTTTGCTAATTTAAACAATCTTGTATCTTTAATAATAACAAAGTTACCAATGGTGAACACTTAATTTGGATTGCCCTGTATATTGATCTAGTCTCGTATCTGCTCCTCGACTATTCAAATACACATAAATAGTTACGAGTTACAACACTATTTTTTTTTTAACTTTTAAGTTTGTTATTAGGGACGAACCCTTGTACATATTGAAATGTTGTAGGTGCCATTGATTTACTTAAATAAAGGAGAGAAATAACAATGCACACAGATTCAATCCCATATAATCGTTTTAGCAAACAATTATATCTTGGTCATAAAGTTTAGTCAAAATAATAAGATATAAGAAAATAGCATAAAAACATGACTATATTAGGGAGAACAAATTTAAATACACAGAAAAGCACTATACAGTCTTACACTGATGTGACATACATTATTTTCAATCTTTCATTATCATTACACATTGAGTTTTGACAAAGCATCTTGTTTAGCACACACAACACATGCATTTAGGGCATACAAATATGGCCGATATAAAAATGCCAATTTTGACTCAATCAAAACATAATCATGATTTGTACATACTAGGAGTGACACTCCAAAGCTCTTGGATGGTATATCTCTTGTTTTTAAAAGCACAAATAGAATTAGTGACCGAGAAATATTCAATAGCATCATTTAACGCAAAGAATGGACGTTCATCATGAACGCCCATTATTAAATCAAATACAATTTAACTCAGTGAGGAAACCAATTTTAATGTGAAAACATGAATTAACTACAGCCTTTGCTATATGTAGAACAGATTTGAATTAGGGCATGAATATCAATAGGACTTTAATTTAAGTACAAACAGCATTTGAAGTATTACTAAGAGACCTAGATCACATGTCATATTAAAGCTAGAATTTCTTGAATATATGAGTAATTGCCTGATATCTGATGTTAAATACATTAACAGCAAATATCACAGCACAGTTAGGATTAGGAATTGACATGAAATACGTCCTTACTAATGCATAATTATCGAAAGCATCTTTTCAAATTTAGGCCGAGTAGCTTCAGTAAGAAATGTCAAACATCAATATTTTAATTGCAGTAAAACTCACTAAATATAAGTATGTATGGCAAATTAACAATATGAGTTGTGTGCACGAATAGATGCCCTATTTAAATAAAGCTATTAACAATTAATTACTGTCAAAACTAAAATGTTAGTTGAAATCCAAAAATTAAGTGAGCACTTGGTACAATTAAGCGCATTTACAAATGTTAATATAATTCCTTGAATGGTAAGATATGACTGACTTGATAAAGTTTTGATAAGCATTTAAACAATTTAAACCAAAATGACTATATAAAATGAATTTGACTTTAATTTGGAAATTTAAAATTCGCAACAGGCATTTTATTATTAATGAATGGATTTTAATCAAGTAAAAAACGGAAATGAATTTATATGTATTTAAAACTTAAGATTATTTGTAAACCAGGTCCACATAATCTCTTAATATCCTTATTTTTGGATAAAATCCAAAAATTATAAAATTTCATTTTTTTTTGTACATGACTGTACTGATTTTTCAAAAACCGACGCCAAATCTGTCAGACGCATCAAAAATTCAAATATGAGCATTCAAAAATTATACGCACTATAAATAATTTTTTTATTTGTCATAAATATAGAAAAACTATTAAACAGTATCCAAATCACGTTTAGATACGCAAAATAATTATAATTAATTAAATTGTAATGCACGACTGCTTTGGGTTCGAGGCGTTAAACAATAGACTACTGTGACTTATAAAATAGGTAGACATTCATTCAGAATATCATTAAAAAAACATCCGTCAATAGACGAATATCAATCAAACCGACAAGTCGATATAAACTCCAGTGCGGCAACACCTCAACGCCGGCTAGATAAGGCGTCCTGTCAATAGCAGTACCAATATCACCTTCGGTGAAGCAACTGCCCTGCTTTATCGATATAAAAGCACGAACATAAATTCCACGTGCTAGAAAAGAGAAGGAGATATCAACAAAGAACATAACCAAAAACTTCGAGACGGACACAAGAACAAATATCGATACGTTAATACACCTGAAAAATAACTCACCTGTACGTATATTTACGACACCGAGACCTGCTGCTGTCGTGACTTGAAGTCTAAGATACTGCATAATACCGAAGCTGATACCGCAATCCTGTACCCCGTCCTACGAACGAGATTCCCGCAAGCGTTACCTGGTCATAAAATCCTGAGATCCATTCGCACCAAAGACAGGAAGATTCCAGGGAGTAGCCAGCCGCAATTTCCGTCCCTGTCGCTCAAGGAAGCCACCATAAAGCTAAAGGACATTTTAATATGTTTAGATGAAGGTATTGTTCAAAATTTCAGTCAAAAATTCTATGTACCTTTCACTAGTTAGAGTGCCCTCATAAAAGAAAGGACCAACAATCCATGAACCGATTAAACCGAACCAAACATTAAAACTGAAACGGACTTGTGGAAGTCTTGGATTTACTAAAAGAAGGTTTTCCTTTGACCAGTAATGATGATTTTTTTTATTGTACATTCCAGAATTTGAGAAATTCGATTCATCGGTCCATAAAATATAACGAAAGTTGTTTACATTTTGGCGACAAAAGTTAAGATACCAGTGGCAAAAAAACATTCTTCTCTCTGGATCCCCTGGCAAAAACACCTGAACTGGTTTGTACTTACAAGGAATGAATTTGTGTTTCTTCAGAATCCTATGCACAGTACCGTGACTCAAATCAGATTCATTGACAATATCTAGTATGGAATTCTCACGGTTGGCCTCAAAATATGCGATAACTGCAATTTCCGTGGCCTCGCTTTTTATAAAAGTCCTTTTTGTCCTTGTTTTGGCAAAAACACTCTCATTGCCTCTAAATTTTCGGTAAAGTGTCAGAAAATATTGCTCATGTGGTTGTGTTCGGAGTGGATATAATTCAGCGTAGTGTTCTTTTGCCCTCCTAGAGGATTTTCTGCACACTAAATATGATTCTAACATATCACACTTTTCTGAATGGGTAAAAATCCTTTTTTTTTTTGGCAAATAACTAGCACAATGAAACTTATGAGTGAAAAACTAATAAAACTGTACTAATATTTGACGTTTGGTAGAAAGACTTATCGTCGTTTTCATAGATACATAGAAATGCACTTGACTTAGCTGTTTTTGTGTATTCATTATAACTCAAGTATTTTTAATCCCAGTAAAAAATTTCTTATAAGATTTTTTGTTTAAAAATTAAAGTTCTAGCAGAAAATGATATAATATACAGGGGTTTCCATTTGAAAAAAAAATATTTTTCGGCAAAACTCGAAAACGCGTTGCTCATTTGTTTCTTTTATTCTTCCATCTTAAAGAGCGTTAAAAGTACTACAAGTTTGCTAATTTAAACAATCTTGTATCTTTAATAATAACAAAGTTACCAATGGTGAACACTTAATTTGGATTGCCCTGTATATTGATCTAGTCTCGTATCTGCTCCTCGACTATTCAAATACACATAAATAGTTACGAGTTACAACACTATTTTTTTTTTAACTTTTAAGTTTGTTATTAGGGACGAACCCTTGTACATATTGAAATGTTGTAGGTGCCATTGATTTACTTAAATAAAGGAGAGAAATAACAATGCACACAGATTCAATCCCATATAATCGTTTTAGCAAACAATTATATCTTGGTCATAAAGTTTAGTCAAAATAATAAGATATAAGAAAATAGCATAAAAACATGACTATATTAGGGAGAACAAATTTAAATACACAGAAAAGCACTATACAGTCTTACACTGATGTGACATACATTATTTTCAATCTTTCATTATCATTACACATTGAGTTTTGACAAAGCATCTTGTTTAGCACACACAACACATGCATTTAGGGCATACAAATATGGCCGATATAAAAATGCCAATTTTGACTCAATCAAAACATAATCATGATTTGTACATACTAGGAGTGACACTCCAAAGCTCTTGGATGGTATATCTCTTGTTTTTAAAAGCACAAATAGAATTAGTGACCGAGAAATATTCAATAGCATCATTTAACGCAAAGAATGGACGTTCATCATGAACACCCATTATTAAATCAAATACAATTTAACTCAGTGAGGAAACCAATTTTAATGTGAAAACATGAATTAACTACAGCCTTTGCTATATGTAGAACAGATTTGAATTAGGGCATGAATATCAATAGGACTTTAATTTAAGTACAAACAGCATTTGAAGTATTACTAAGAGACCTAGATCACATGTCATATTAAAGCTAGAATTTCTTGAATATATGAGTAATTGCCTGATATCTGATGTTAAATACATTAACAGCAAATATCACAGCACAGTTAGGATTAGGAATTGACATGAAATACGTCCTTACTAATGCATAATTATCGAAAGCATCTTTTCAAATTTAGGCCGAGTAGCTTCAGTAAGAAATGTCAAACATCAATATTTTAATTGCAGTAAAACTCACTAAATATAAGTATGTATGGCAAATTAACAATATGAGTTGTGTGCACGAATAGATGCCCTATTTAAATAAAGCTATTAACAATTAATTACTGTCAAAACTAAAATGTTAGTTGAAATCCAAAAATTAAGTGAGCACTTGGTACAATTAAGCGCATTTACAAATGTTAATATAATTCCTTGAATGGTAAGATATGACTGACTTGATAAAGTTTTGATAAGCATTTAAACAATTTAAACCAAAATGACTATATAAAATGAATTTGACTTTAATTTGGAAATTTAAAATTCGCAACAGGCATTTTATTATTAATGAATGGATTTTAATCAAGTAAAAAACGGAAATGAATTTATATGTATTTAAAACTTAAGATTATTTGTAAACCAGGTCCACATAATCTCTTAATATCCTTATTTTTGGATAAAATCCAAAAATTATAAAATTTCATTTTTTTTTGTACATGACTGTACTGATTTTTCAAAAACCGACGCCAAATCTGTCAGACGCATCAAAAATTCAAATATGAGCATTCAAAAATTATACGCACTATAAATAATTTTTTTATTTGTCATAAATATAGAAAAACTATTAAACAGTATCCAAATCACGTTTAGATACGCAAAATAATTATAATTAATTAAATTGTAATGCACGACTGCTTTGGGTTCGAGGCGTTAAACAATAGACTACTGTGACTTATAAAATAGGTAGACATTCATTCAGAATATCATTAAAAAAACATCCGTCAATAGACGAATATCAATCAAACCGACAAGTCGATATAAACTCCAGTGCGGCAACACCTCAACGCCGGCTAGATAAGGCGTCCTGTCAAAAGCAGTACCAATATCACCTTCGGTGAAGCAACTGCCCTGCTTTATCGATATAAAAGCACGAACATAAATTCCACGTGCTAGAAAAGAGAAGGAGATATCAACAAAGAACATAACCAAAAACTTCGAGACGGACACAAGAACAAATATCGATACGTTAATACACCTGAAAAATAACTCACCTGTACGTATATTTACGACACCGAGACCTGCTGCTGTCGTGACTTGAAGTCTAAGATACTGCATAATACCGAAGCTGATACCGCAATCCTGTACCCCGTCCTACGAACGAGATTCCCGCAAGCGTTACCTGGTCATAAAATCCTGAGATCCATTCGCACCAAAGACAGGAAGATTCCAGGGAGTAGCCAGCCGCAATTTCCGTCCCTGTCGCTCAAGGAAGCCACCATAAAGCTAAAGGACATTTTAATATGTTTAGATGAAGGTATTGTGATATGTTTACAAGTATTAACAACACTAAAAAAAAAAAGGTTCAACTTTCAAGTAACAATATTTACGTCAACTATCTTGTAATCCGTGGTTTTTACGAAGATTAAAATCAATGTCAGTACTTTAAAGGTAGTTATAGTCATCTAAAGTCAAAAATATAGAATTCTCATATCAATAAATTGTTTTTCGTTAAAATTAACTAAATATTAAAGTCAATATTTAACATACAGTCAGTCACATCAAAGGAAATGAAACCTAACCTATATTGGTAAACAAGTAGCTCTATACATTGCTCAGATTTAGATAAAATAATATAAATAGCTAACCTTTACAATAGATTTGTTTTTCTCCAGTCAGAACTAATATCATTAGAACTAAACAGATTGCTTTTACATGTTTTTTTAACCATAATTAAGTCCACATTCAGTTCATTCATATTGGCACTCGCAACAGATGTGTTTACATGCTGTGGAAATCTGTACAATTAGGTGGATCTGGGTAACATTATCTCTCTGTGTTATAAATTGTTTCTTATTAATTTTCTTGTTGTCTCATGATAAATATACTCTATCTACAAACATAACTCATTTGATTTAATGTGAATGTAACAAGTTGAATTAAATATATAAAGAATTAGAAGTTATACCTACCATTGTGTTTATTATTTGAGTTTGATTGACATCCATCGTCAATTTGTGGAGACACATCATTAAATTTCTATAGGTACTAGCAGCAGCCCACAACGTGTTCACAACAGGAGTCCGAGGATCCCGTAAGAATAACAGGTATTGCGTAAGTCACTCTGAGCTGTAGGTACTCCCGCGGAACCCCAGCAACGGCCCTGAGATAAAATTTAACGAAGCGCACACTAGCGTCATTGTATACTCACATAATTCATTGTAGAATGCCGGAAGCAACCCCTTCTCCTATTAGAAATAGATCATTGGTCAAAATATAGCGATAGGAAGTCAATTTCAAGCGCGAAATTTAGTACAGTTCAAATTTTATACCGCAGTGATAGTCACATTTTCATTGAATTATTAAATTAGACTCACATATAGAGTTAGCCGTAATTTTAGAGTAAACTTTCACTTGCATAATATTAGCGTTCGTAAACTTAATTTGCTTAACATTTGTCTCTTAATTTTTAACAGTTTTTTCAATTTGAATTCAATTAGTCTCATTGCTCTTTAAGAATTTTAACTACTAGGGGCTTTGTAAGGTACCACCACCCCCCTATAGCAATATATACATATTAATTTAATATGTATTAAGTACATATATCAAATTCTTAGCCGTATCTGTTAATACATATGAAACACACACATATACCTATATACGTGCGAGTAGATTTCTTGAAAATTTGCGGCTTATATTAAATTGAAAATTACTTGCTTTCTTTAAGTTAATTAATGAACTTAGGGAAAAGAGTAATTCCATTATCGAAGACTAACAATGTTAGTTTCGCACAATGCTCGTCAGTCCGATAATGAAATCAGACCTTTTCCCTCTTATTTTCAATTTGTATTTATACAAACTGAAGTGATCTTAGCAAGCATGAGAGAATTAATTACTTAATTCACTCTATGATACAGAGGAAACATATTTATATGTTTTGCCTCCTACCGACTTGAAACACATATTGTGTACGTAACGTCGGTATTAATGAAAAATCCTTATTTCATTCAGGATAATTGTATTAATTTAATATGTATTTTAATATGCATTAAATACATATATCAAATTCTTAGCCGTATCCGTTAATACATATGAAACACACACATATACCTATATACGTGCGAGTAGATTTCTTGAAAATTTGCGGCTTATATTAAATTGAAAATTACTTGCTTCCTTTAAGTTAATTAATGAACTTAGGGAAAAGAGTAATTCCATTATCGAAGACTAACAATGTTAGTTTCGCCCAATGCTTGTACACAATATGTGTTTCAAGTCGGTAGGAGGCAAAACATATAAATATGTTTCCTCTGTATCATAGAGTGAATTAAGTAATTAATTCTCTCATGCTTGCTAAGATCACTTCAGTTTGTATAAATACAAATTGAAAATAAGAGGGAAAAGGTCTGATTTCATTATCGGACTGACGAGCATAGGGCGAAACTAACATTGTTAGTCTTCGATAATGGAATTACTCTTTTCCCTAAGTTCATTAATTAACTTAAAGAAAGCAAGTAATTTTCAATTTAATATAAGCCGCAAATTTTCAAGAAATCTACTCGCACGTATATAGGTATATGTGTGTGTTTCATATGTATATATATATATATATACATATGAAACACACACATATACCTATATACGTGCGAGTAGATTTTCTCGGCATATATATATATATATATATATATATATGCCGTTTAATCGCTATCGTGGTCAGATACACACACACACAAATTTTCATCATCACAATACTTCCTTATATTAAGAAAGTAAAACTCTGTCGCCAACAGATTTACCAAGAAAGCTTTGGTGATTTTGGTTGAAGACAAATGTTTTTTTTTTAAACTATAAGTGGTGATATTACATGAGTGTATCACCAGAATTCACAAATAAAATACGAATACGTGCATTGGGTTCACAAAGGAGAAAACAGGCGAGAAAAAAAGAACACATTGCAGAATTCGGAAAAGCTGATGTCGATGTATTTTGGGATATGAAACTAACCTTACTAAATAAATACAGGAAAAGATGTTTCACAATAACAGGGAAGCCTATAAGGCAACAATTAAAAAGTTGCAAAACGCCATACTGCAATGCACTGCTCAAAGACAATTACGATGTACAAGTTCGCCATATCCGGAAAGCAATCGAAGAGTGCACCTTTGTAGAGATGTAACATCCATCCTATAATCCAGATTGATATTGAGTGACATTTATCCATTCCTTAAATTAAAATAAAAAGCTCTTGAGGAACGGCCGTTTTTCTACGGATGAATATCTGAAAGAAGCTACGGGGTAATTTTTGTTCTCAAAATGTTGGCATAAATATGTGACCATATGTGGAAAAATGAAATTTTTCTCTGAACTTTTTCCTGTCATAGCTATTAGATAATATAATACAAATCTCACCTTGTATTTCGCTATTGACTGTATCGAAGCATAAAAGACATTTGTGTAAAGCGACTTTTTTTCTACAAAAATCATATTAGGTCAGTTCTTAATGTGTAATTATCCAACATATCATATAACTTACAATTACTGCCAATTAGATAAAAATATGTGACATATTATATAATAAAATGTTTGAGTAATTATTTATTTCTGTAAACCTTCGTCAGATTGACGCGGCTGATTTGATGTAATGAATATTTAAAAATATACGTTAAATAAGTTATCTATCTAAAAGAACGATCATATAATTTTATGTGAAAAAATATAATTCTCCCACACAAACTATTGAAAACTAATGTATTCTCTCTAGATTGGCCAGCCTTAACTTCTGTTGTTTGTTTTAAAAGTTTATATAGGATAATAAGTACCATCAAATCATGAATTAGAAAAGTAGATGGTTGATTTCTTATTTCGTTCGCTTGGTCTTGTAACGAAAACATCAAATTAAAGTAGTTTGCTGTTCCACATCAAACAGTTAACATGTCGATACTACCTGAAGATGATGTATATGAAAGAGCAATATTATTAATAATTCTTTTGGGAGAAAATGTCGACGGTAAATCAAAGAAAATATACGTACTACGCATAATTAACTTCGCTATCACATTTAGTTTCTTGGTTATAACTTTTGCGAACTTCTTTTATGAAAAAAAAGAAAAATATATACAAGTAGTCGAGAATAATATTTTTATCGTTCATGTAAGTGTATACAGTTACATCTAAAGTACCTAAAATGGTTACATATTTTAGATATTACTTAAGTACATTTGTATTGTATATTATAAACCATCTATAAAAAGAATTATCACAGTTCAAAAAAAGAATGTCTGGAAGTATGTAAACATGGATCAACATATTATTGCCATTTACAATATTTTACACAAAAAAATAAAATTTGTGCAATTGAGTATAATTCTTATAGGATACGCATGCATTTTGATTGTTCTCTTGCGACCATTGTTCACAAAAAATATAGTATTCCCATTTGATTACTGGGCATTTAAGGATTCCATTATACTAGACACTACTGTTTTATTCTTTGGACATTATGTATGGATCATTTTATGTGGATCAGTTTTTGGATTTGATATTATCTATCTGACATTTTGTGTAAACCTAGTTCTGCAGATCAGACTCCTCAAATACAATTTATTACATCTACCTAAGGGTCCAACAAAGTCTACCATTAAAGAAATAATTAAATGCATAAAGCATCATCAACTTTTATTATGGTAAGTTGTAACCTAATAATATTGTTATAGTATTGTTGAGTATAAGAAGTCGATTGAGGTTTATATAAAAGTACATTTAGATAATTTTTATAAATTCGAAAAATTAAATATGTCAAAATGCGTGGTACCTATACTATATCGTCTTTTCTTCCAGGATACTGAAACAGTTGAAATCTGTATTTTCAATTCCACTACTTGTCCAGTACTTTATTACAATGCTTGTTTGCTGTGTTCAAATGTACAAGCTTATACTTATGTAAGTAATTTATTTCTGGTAGGTATTTATATTAGCTCTCCATTTTTTGTGTGTGTCATCACGTTTTTAAAATTCTATAAAAGGAACATTTTCAAACTTCAACTATCTTTACATCAGAAAAATAGAACAATAACTATAGATTTATTAAAGTTACAAACGGATGACAAAATTACTTAGATCAAAATTTAACTGCGTTTCTTTTTAATTCGGAAGCTTAATTTATAAAAACTCCATCATACTTCTTCTGTTCTTTTGTTGAAATTACTCTGAGTATTTCCTAAACTAGAATAACCTATATAAATCCTTTTCGTTTATGCGAAACTTTAATTTCTTCAGTGCAAAAGATAATACCATAATATATTATTCATGTTTGCCAGGTTCTGTAATTAATTTGCATATAAGCCCCAATTTTTATTTATAAAAATTCCACTGTTAAATGCATCCATGAGAAATAAGAAGAACGTATCGTTAAATATTCTATACATTTGCGTATTTGCCTTGCCAGTATGAAATTAATTATCCTGTCGTTCATGTTTATTTCATTTGTTGGCAATTCATAAAAAGATCTTTCTAAGCACCCCTTAGCCGACCGAACTAGATTGTTACCCACCACAGCGTTATAAAATTATAAAATACTATTTTTTCTCTTTGTCTATCTCTGAATGTATAGTATGCGTTCTTAATATAAAATATATCTGTCTGATTTTAATAGTATTTATAAGGTAAGCGAGGCAAAAGACAAGAGCTGCAACAGTATATGTATTTGGATGTAGAAAAAACTGTAAATCGTATTCAAAAAGCAAACATCCGATTTTCTACTAATAGCGCTTTTCATGAAAATATAATATATTTTCAAGAAAATCCTTTTTGGTAGTTAGTTCAACATCCTGAAATTATCTTTCTCTTTTCTGAAGCGATCAACTATAGTGCGTAACAGTTTATTGATTCATTAACATTCATGAGTAATATAACTCTGAAGTTTGCTAAATTTTGTATATAAAATGATGGATGAAAACGAGCCTCCCAAAATTCTTCTCTTCAACCCCAAGATTACATCTATTTTCAATTTGGTAGAGTAGTATGAGTTGTAATAGATGTACCTTTGTGAAGCTAAAGGATTTTGGTAACAATCTGGCTAACAGATTTCTGTTTAATGTAAGCACTTTCATAACAAGGAACGATATTTAACCGTTTTGTTCTTTTTCAATGCTAAACTGTAGGTTGGTATTATAAGTGTTGAAAACCTCGAGTATCTCACTCTGTTTCTTTGGAAATAACCGTTATAGTATCATGAACAAACTCCTTAATGAAGGGTAACTGAAAGATAATTTGGGTATGCATATGTCAAGTAACCAATTAGTCACATACTGAGGAGTAAGGGGGAAAGGCTGCTCTTCATAAGCAACATAAAAGATTGTTTAAAATAATTAAGTTTAAATTAACTGGAGTTGAAAATAAATTTCAAAATTTTATTGTCGTTTGACAAATTCAGGTTGCCGTGTTGTTTAATGTCCTCTCATTTCTCAGCAATTACCTTACAAGCCATCTCAGACGAAATATTTTATTAACCAGTGAAATAACATCCAAGCTTCTTATCATATGTATATATTTTATTTGATTTTTCACAATTCTTCTGTATTTATCAATACGAGTATTCAACCTTGTTTCAGCTTGACTCAAATTGGTCGATTTGTCGCACATCGCCTTTTAATGAATATTATAATTTTTTTATATACATAATCTATAACAGATCTTCAGAGGCTATATTCTCAAAACAAATCCTACAATTTGTTTATTAAAATAACTACCTAATTATAAACCATATAATTTTAAAAAAACAAAATATGGGGAAAAAGCACAATGGCACCATCTTACGTCCTGTGCTGGTCCATTCTCTATCAATACTGGCGATTATAAGGATTTACAGCGCCATTTAGAGTATATGTGGTTTCATCGGAAAATACAATATTGAAAGCAACAAGGTATTCTTTACCCACGTTAATGATTTTTTACTGAATAATGGTTTTTATATATATTTTTTTAATATTCAAAATAACAAGAAAGCTATAAATACATAGCAATAAAACAAACGAAGATATAGAGAAAAATGTCAAAATATGAACAATGGAGACAAGCACATTAGTCTAAATCACATTTTTATGAATTTTCGAACCACAGCCATTATGAAAAGTATATGATTTTCATTGCGTATCGTACACCAATCTGAGTGTCAAGTAGCATCGAACCAATATCATTAATTTAGTATGTGGTGGTAAAACATTTTTCACATCCAATCATATTACTGACCAAATTTGGCAGGTTTATGAATAATCAAATGTTTCTATTTGCCATCCGTTCTTCCACTTCATAGAAGTTTATCTTCTTTGCAAAGGGCTCTCGATCTTTTTGTAATCTAAATTGCATTCCAAAATAAGCAAGATGTATTTGTTTCACTAAACTCGTGATAGTTTTTTACACGTTTCGAGAAATCTCGTATATAGTAGGTATAATATATTCAGGTGTATTATGTATTATAAGTTCATATGTGATGATGCATCACGCGTCTTCTTGGCAAAGCTTTGATATTTTTTGAATACATTTTGCTGTTATACTCTTCCATTTTAAAGTCATCTGTGTACATTTCTTTCGGATTGGTTTAATTTGCAAATGATAAAAAACAGTAAACGCAATTTATAAACTGGAATCAAATACGAATCCAAATAATTAGAGATCGGAATTCAGGTTTACATGATGTCAATTCCAGGGCGGTATAGAGGACATCATGAATCCCAACTTGATATTTTCCACACCCTAATCAAAATACATATAGACAAACAAGCACTTACCAAGTAACAGTAAATACATCTACTCCAGAAGCAATACTGCAAGATTTATGAAACATATCACATATTTATGTCCAGGCTTGGAATCTAAGCCTACGATAACGTAGAAGTTTGTAAATAGCCATTTATACTTAGAATTTAGAATACTCATTAGCTTTATAAATTCATATAGATAGGTTAATCTTGTATTATTACATTCTTTACATTAGGTATATTTTGGCTATAAATAATAATAACTTAAATATTTATATAAGAAATTTTATTCGTTTTATTTTTATAGCGAAGGAAAGTTATGGTATGTTATTATACAAGGCCTTAGCATATGCATAGCATACTTTGAATTTGCTTTTTATGCGTATCCTGCAGAACAAATTACTTTGGAGGTAAGGAGTTCTAGAAAAGCAATTGCATACTTCAATTATAAATTTTTATGATGACATGTATTTCAAATATTTTATTTTCAATTTTTATTTCTACATTTTTTAGCATTCCTATATGGCCCGGTTTTTCTTTTGTTAAATTGGCTGGAAGGGTTATCATTAGAACAAGATTAACTAGTGTTATGTTTATGATGTTTAAGATACGGTAAACTTAACCTGGAGTTAAATAAGACAGTTTTCGTTTAATGTCAATTGTTTGACATATTCTTTTAAATTTTGTAATCTTTGGACTTATAAAAGAAAAATATGAATTTAAGTAAAAACATTCTAGAAAAAATTCACTAGACAAATATAAATTGAAAAGAAAAATATTAGTAATAAAGTCATTAATACAAATAAATAACATTATATAATTTAAATTTTTTAATACATTTAAATGTTTTATATGCAAAATATGCATTCCGCAATTTTATTCTTAGAATATCCATATTCTTAAAAGTATATCGACAACATAGATTATTTTAACATGACTAATGTCTAAGCAATGGCTCATATAAATATTAATTGTAAAGAAGGTGCTTATTACAGTAATAGATTGAGAAGTTTACTAGAAATAAATGCCTTAAACTATTTTTTTATTAAATATACTAGATCAACAAACACCAAGAAAAACATTTGTTTATTTTATTGCAAACAAAAAAGTATTGAAATAGATAAGTTAACTAATCTATTTCATAATAATGAAAGAAAAACATAGGATACTATACAACTATAATATGAAAAACCGGGTCGTAAACGTGGTACAATTAAGTTATTGTACATTAGATCAAAATAATAGCATTTTCTAAAATCTCAATATATACAATTCTAGTTTGCCGATATTTCTAATAAAATATACATGTCGAATTGGTATGATAATAATGTGGATATTCAGAAGCAACTTTTAACAATTATGATGAAATGTCAAAGAGAAGAAGTTCTTTCTGCAGGTGGGATTATTAATATCAATGTGGAAACAGTCACAAATGTAAGTATGTATAAGGCCCTTTGTCTAGTAAGGTAAATGGAAAGAAATTTGTTTGTAGGTGATTCGAAAATCATTATCTGCTTACGCTGTATTGAGGAATCTATTAAATAAGTAATCAGAGTCAACGAAAAACATGCGTACAATAATTCTGTATTAGTTATTGCTTTATGAGTACTTTTCGAAAATACAAATGAATAGTCGCTTGATGATTAAATAGCTACCACTATGGACCTGTATAAGTTTTGTAAATGCTAAATTTCCGGATTCACATCCTGAACTGGTAACCTGACGGTTGATCTACTCACTTATCAACAATTGGTACCGTTCAGCATAGGGGGCTTTAGATCATGGGAACAATGAAAAATATATGGATTCCTAAATTCCTTTCGACAACGCACTCTAACATGACTATTATTACTGTGGTACTTAGCTCATCCCAAAAACTTTTAACTATATGAAAAGTTTACGAATCTTGTATAAAAATTTATAAATCATTGCACCAATTTTAAACCATTTGTTATGTACATTCCTATATCTCACATGTATAGAAAAAATATATTTCCTAATATTCCCCACGAAGCCTTAATTTATTACACCTACATTAATTAATAAGTTAGTGACACATTTATTAGAGTAAAATAAATAATCATAAGACTACAAGCTGTCTCCGTTGTGATTAAAAAATATATAAAAAAAATTCAAGCTTTTGCTCTCCCCTAGCTCTAAGACTGCTGTCTAATATGATTTTTCTGATTAATTTCAAAAAATTTACTCAGGGTGAGGCTCGAACTCACTCCTCCTATTTGAAAGTCAGGCGATCTAACCAAGTACGCCACCTGGGCAATCAGTTTCCTTATCGTCTTGAATCATCTAAAGAAACCGATGTAATTATATATTTAGCGGCAGTACGGACAATGTGTGAAATTTTAAATAATTTTAAAATTCGTTTTTCTCCACGTAGAAAATGTCTAGTATGATTTTTCTGCTTTGCACTGAGTAATTAATTAAGTAAATTTTAATTAGACAAATTTTTCAGTCTGCCAATTGAGGCTTCAGCAAGCATGTCCTCGATGCTGAAGATGAATCTAAACTAGGTCGCGAGGTAGACGTTGACCACCTGACGAGGACGAAGTAGTTCGAAACACGTGTCTGCAGTTGCATTTTCAGTGGAGTTACCCCACAAAATTGTTTATTAATTATTCTAAGATCCGCATTAGCTACTTCTCTACTGCGGGTTCGGATGGCACGCAGGTGAGGCTTTAATCGTTTTGAATCTCATCAAATCACAGATGTTATTTATATTTGTCGACAGTATTAATAAATGTGTAAATTTTAAATATATAAATATTATATATACATATATAGGTATATAAATATATAAGAAAAAAAATCAAAAAGAAAGGAAATTAGGCGGATACATTAAATAACAAGAAGGAGAATAATAACACTGATCAAAACTAATTTTATTGTCAACAATGTTTGGGCGATTTCTAGGTAATTTCGTGGTGCTGATCACGAATTTGAAGTCCATTTAGGTGAATTGGCTCTAATTTTAGAGATATATTATCAAAATATGATAAAACAGAGAAAAATATCAATTTAATAGACCAATGGCCCTTATAAGCAACTTTTAGTAAAAAATATTAAAGTGGTTTCAAAAAAGAGAAACAAAAAAATAATAAAATTCATTTATTGATTAGGTATAACAGCAAAGAAATAATTTAATTTAAAAAATTACATCTAATTCGTTGGAAAGAAGCTCTTTTTGTAGGATTTTCTTTCATGAGGACCGTCAGGTACATCACGTTGGAGACTCCAACAATAGTCTGCCATCATATGATGATCCCATCTGCCCTGATACCTTACCTCCATCTCCTTTATATCCTGGTGGAACCGTTCCCCTTGTTCCTCACTGAAATTGCTAAGATTGTCGGGAAATTTATCCAAGTGGCTGTGAAGAAAGTGTACTTTAATACTCATATTAGTACCCAAGTTTTTAAAGTTTAATAACACCTGTTGCACTAATTCCTCGTAATTGTCCGCTTTGTGATTACCCAAGAAATTTTTAACTACCATAACAAAGCTACACCAAGCAGCAGCTTCAAGTGTCGTCATGTGATTTGTAAAATTAGAGTCCTTAATAAGTTTGCGAATTTGAGGGCCATCAAAAATACCCGCTTTTAGCTTTTCCATACTTAGCCTAGGAAACGATCTACAAATGTATTTGAAGCACTCGCCATCTTTACTCAAAGCCTTAACAAATTGTTTCATTAGTCCTAACTTGATGTGGAGCGGTGGGAGAATGATTTTTTCACGGTCAACCAATGGTTCGTTTATGACATTTGCTGTTCCTACAGTCATATTTTGTCTTATTGGCCAATTAACCATATTCCAATGACCTTGCTTCGCCCTACTATCCCACAAGCAGATAAAACAAGGGTATTTTGTGTACCCACCTTGCTGCCCAAGCAAGAAGTTGACCATTTTTAGATCAACACAAATGGAAAACTGATGTTCTTCATAGGATAGTTTCTGTAATACCAACTTGATGTTTTGATATTCTTCCTTAAGTTTTGTTGAGTGGGCGATAGGAATTGACGCATATCGGTTGCCATTGTGTAGCAAAACACACTTTAAGCTTCTACTGGAACTGTCTATGAATAGTCGCCAATCACCTGGAACAAATTGTATTCCCATTTGACGAAAAAGTCCGGGAATGTTGTTGCAATAAATAAGATCTTCATCTTGGCAAAAGAAAGGAACAAGTTTCACCTCTCGTGTTCTATAAATGGTTATTTTTATATCTGGCTGTAGACAGTTTTTTTCTTTTAATCTGGATGCCAGAAGTTCAGATGCTTGCTTTGATAGACCGAGATCCCATATCAAGTCATTCAGTTCTTCTTGAGAGAACTGCTGTGGTGTTGATTGTATTTCCTGCTCATATTCACTTCCACTGCTACTGTACTGGTCCTTAATTTCTTCTTCTTCTTCCGCCATCAGAACATCTGGCAGTGTTGTATATACTGGTACGGGAATCTCTTCGCTATGTGGCACAGGTCTTCGTGCTGATTCTAAATCAGGATAATCCCATTTGCCTTTCTTGTATTTGTTAAAACCTTTTACATTAACTAAACAAAAATAACAATCATCATGGTGGTTTTTAGGTTCTCTCCACACCATGGGCACACCAAATTTCAAACTTTTTCTTTTTTCGTTTGACCACTGTCGTAAACATTCGACACACGTTTTGCACACTATATGGGGAGCCCAGGACTTGTCTTGGTCTCCAAGCTGTACGCCGAAATAAGCTTGATAAGCTTGTCTAACAAAATCTGTGATATTTTTTCTTTGTTTCGCTACAGTATATTCGCCACAAATGTAGCAGAAGACATTAGGGCTGTTCAAACAGCTTCTGCGTGAAGAACTCATTCCTCTGAAAAAAGAGTAACTTTAGTTAAAAATATAGGTACAAATATTCGTCACATGTACTCCTACCTTCCACTTGACGTGTATTAAATTTAAATAACTTCACTAGGTAGGAAATAAGAACTAAATACACAAAATACGTAAGAAAAGCACAATAACCGCGACGCTAAGTCTTAGTAGAACAACTGCTTACGCTGAACTGACAGTTAAAATCAAGAGACACAAGACAAACAAGTGCACGCACTGATCACGTGATCAGCAGTCGGCACGTGGTACGCTCACTAAACAGGGTCGAACTCTCGTTTCTGCGTAAATTTCTTGTTTGTAAATTATTCTTAAAAAATAAAAAGCCTATGTTGTAGCTGAATTCCTTAAAAAATTATGTATCCATTATCTCAAAAACTAGAGCCAATTTCGGAAAACTGCTTTTATTTTTGAATTCAGCAGACCTGAATTACCCTAAATTCGTTCAAAAATACTTGGCAACAAAAATTTTTTTAAATTTTGTAAGGCGGTGTAATAGGAAAGTACCGCTGTATAGTAACCGTAAACACGTGTTTCTGACTATTGGTCATCAGTACGGTGTAACCAAGGAATAAGGTGGTCTAACCTTGGAGATGTAAGCTATACGGAAGACCATCAGGTGACAGACTCCCATTTGTACCTTCAGCTAGAAGATCCTCAATTTTGAAGGCAACAACTAACGTCACCACGAGGAAGACTAATGCCAACCTGCGTGACATCCGAGAGCCAGGAAAGATAAATCAAAAAAAAAAGGAAATAACGCGGATACATTAAATAACAAGAAAGAGCATAATAGCAGGTAAATTCCTTGGCTACATCGCACTGATAACGAACAATAGTCAGAAACACTTGTCTACGGTTGCTGTACAACGAAATTTACCTATTGTTTTCTTTCTTGTTAAATATATATGTATATATAAAATCCAGATATTTCATTCTTGGCATTAGCGACCATTTATTTACTAGGTACCATTAATCTTTATTTAACATAGTAAATTAAAAGTCAAAATTAAAACGCTTCGACAACCGTATATTGTCTTCTTCAGTTTTTACACATACAAACGTATTAAAATTCATTTTGTTTTATTTCAATACTGCAAAGAAAATAATTATTTGAAAAAGTTTTCACTCCGAGACGCTTGTTTGAAGAACTCACCACACATATGTATTATGTCATAGAAACATGGGAAACCTTAGTTGCTTTTTTCTTTACTTATGTTTATAAAATATGCACAGAACAACTTGTTTTCTTACAGATCTTATTATATCTAATAATGTAAAATTAGTGATTTCAAAAGTCGTATAAATATTTTCATTTCAAATTTTTAGGAAGATGCACGTTTTTGCTAAATGATAATAATAAATTATAGGTTTTTATCCATTTTTATAGCTTTGACCTCCACTGTTTCTAAGGAAGACTTTATAAATAAAGTCGAGACGTACGAATGTTTTTCATTTAACCTAATTAACCAGCAAAGCCACAAATAACCAAAAAATAATGTACATACATGTATATGAAATAACGGCTAAGAAAAAGAAGGAAAAGGAAAAGCCCATCACAAAAATTATATACAGTGTTACCGTTAAATAGGTACCAGGCTATACGAATCTGAAGAATACGTATAGATGTCTAGCTGAAAATCAAAAAAGAAATTTATTTGTAATTCATCAAAAATTTCTACATTTTTAGGGCCAAAGAGTAGTTAAATTCGGTCCATAACTTTGTTTATCCTATACGGATTTACGTAAATACCAGGAGTAATTCCAGTTCTTCCAAAAAAACGATAAAATGCAAATAGTTACGACCATTGAGAATGAATGGCAATTGAAAAGATTTATGGCAATGGTTTTTTTTTTGTGAAAAAAGCCCACAAACTCAGTGCATTACCATGTTTTTTTTTTCGTTAAATAGAATTATATTATTTTGAAACTTAAATTCTTCCATCTGAAAATGATAACGTTTGTATATTAACTGCAACAGGTTCTGACTCGAGGAAAGAAATATCAATTTCTCGTCACTGCGTGCACATTGGACCGCGATTTTTTTTTGTACGGGCATTACTCATATTTTTCTTTCACCCCCTTTTTTTAATGACGTTATTTAAAACTAACCCTGTATATATAGATAGATATCAAGTGGCGTTCAGTCAACTGACTAATGTATTGAAAAAAAGTTTTTTTTTTGCTGAATTATGGGTTTTGTTAATAAATAATTAATACACAGTTTTATGTACGTAATGTGACATTTCGATTGTTTTTTACAATCTTCTTCAGACCTTTAATAAGAGAAACAAAGCTATACATATTAGTCCAACAATATGTGAATTATCAACTTACACCAACATAGCACTGCTACAAAAAAGCAATCATCTATCATGGCCTTAATAGTTAATAATGGATACACACGAGTGCTTTGCTTATCGTGTGTATCCATCCAGGCGTTTTATATACATTCATACATTTTAAAAATTGACGTTATATTTAACATCACAAGTAAGTATACTTACAACATTGATTAAATGATATTGAACAAGTAAAATTAGTAAAAAATGAATAAGAAATAAAAAATTGATTATTAAGACCTTGCGTGTGTTGATCATCAAATTCACACAGCACATCAAATGTAAATAACTAACATACAAATAATTTCATCTTGTTCTTGTTATTAGATTCAATAAATTACCTTGAAAAAGGCAAGGAAAATTGCCGAAACGTTGGTGTAAATAAAAAAAAATTGTATAATTTATTTACTATTCCCTTATGGCCGGTAATACCAGGAAAAAAAATTGATTATATATATATATTAGTTAATTAACAAATTTTGTTCACCAACCCAATAGAACGAAATATTGGTTTGAAATATCTTTGAATAAAAGAAACTCTGTCTAACTTTGTGACGTTTTGGTTGTTAATTCTAACCTCCTTTAGACTCTTGCTAGTATTAAGTAACGTAACTATTTTGACACATAGTATAACACAGCGCGAGAAAGAAACAGACAAACACATAGACCTGTTTGCAAAGGCTACCTATTACGTATCAGGAAAAAACTGGACATTACAAGAACTCCAAGGTGGAATATTTTCATCGCAATACGTCCTTATACTATGTATACTATACAGTATAAAGGCCACTTTACACCATGCTATTTTCATACTTTTTCTATACTAATATCTAGAAACTAGAAAAAATAGTCAGAAAAAGTATCATGTTAATCACAAACATGCTTCCAAGTTTTAAAACTATGCTAGATACTATACTATTTCAAAAACTAGATCCAGTCCTATTTTTGTTTCTAAATTAATTCTAGAACATGCGCAGAAGTACTTTTGGCAGATTGGCCAACATCGGAAAATAAATACAAAGTCAGTATATTATTGGAAACGGAGTTAGGTTATGTACGATTGAGCGCTATCGGTAATTGTAAGTTGGTAGAAGCTAATGGCTGTTTAGTAGCGCCACCACGCATTGATTTGTTGTACTGACACCTAAAAAAGTATTTAGAAAATCCTAGAATAGAATCTATTATAGAAAAAGTATAGTTCTAGTCAGTTCTAGTATCGTGTAAAGCCTGCTTTACACAGTTAACTACGAAAATGCACAGTGATGTCATTGGTGCTTAGCAATAATAGGGGAAAGGTGGGGCGAACTCAATGGACTTTTATATTTTACGCGGGAGAGAAACAGCAACGGTATTTCGGTATAAGAGAAAGTAGAACAATAGACGGCTTTGGTATACAATTATTAAACTTCGCGGCTGTCCTTACCACCAACAGTGACCAATAATACCAACATTTACTGCATATTTACTGCTACCTGATTTTTGTGTTGATAGCGTGTTTGTGGTTTATTCTTGTTGTTAAATTTGCGCGGTCGGCAGCGCACGCATCTCGTAGAAAGGTCACGCTGATGACATAGTGGTGGGCGTTAAAATATAAAGGTATTAAACACTTATTAAGTAAATAAATAGAACTTAAAAATAATAATTTATAAACAAAAATTCTCGGTTGATTATACTACATTAAATGTTCAAATCGTCCTCTTCTATTTCTAAACAATACGTAATTCGATTATAAAAGTTACGCCGTACATTGGACAAGACTTCGGGGGTGATTGTTAAAAAACAGTTTCTAATTTTTATACGCAACTCTTTTAAATTATTTGCACGTTGTTCTTCGTGGCCGTATATTTGTGACTTTATGTGACCCCACAGAAAAAAGTCATTTGGTGACAAATCAGGAGACATCGCAGGCCAATGGATTGTGTCCCGTTTTGAAATAATTCGGTCTTCAAACGTATTTCTTAGATATTGCAGCACAATCCTGCTTGTATGGGCACGACATCCGTCTTGTTGACACCAAATGTCTTCCATTACAATGTTAGGTATTCCGCGTATAAAAGGAATAATACTGTGTTGCAGTAGATCTGAGTATTTCTGTCCGTTCAACATGCCATCAATATAAAATTGGCCAATGATATTATTGCCTAATATCCCAACCCATACATTTACCTTTTGTGGGTGAGCAGTATACGCTATAATAATAATACGCAATGTGTTTATTTGTTCTGGACCAATATCGTAGTATCGCTGGATTATGCCGGCCATGTAAGAAAAACGTAGATTCATCCGTAAAGAGGATGTTTGAAATAAAACCTTGATTCAGTGCACATTTTTCAATTATGTCTAAACAAAACTGAATGCGATTATAATTGTCCTGTGGAAAAATTTCATTTATCTTCTGAACATGATAAGAGTGATATTTGTTTTTCCTTAAGGCTCTTCTCACAGTTTCACGTGATACATCCAGTTCTTATCCTATTTGTGATGTTGTCAGAGTATAATTGTTTTACACGCTAGCACATATCATTACATTGAGATCCTGGTTATCATTATTTTGAGGTTTCACATTAAACGATGGCGAAACACAACCGAATTTTTCAAAATTAGTTTTGATGCGACGAATGGTATTCAAACAAGTAATAGGTCGATTTTCAAAAGTATCCCTATAATAGACATCAGTGAGTGGCCTTGAAAATACCATTTTACAATCTAAACCTTTTCATCAATTGTATTCACCATATCCATAATTAATTTTACTATAACAGACACTTGACAGATCACGAACAACTCACATAAACGAATGACATATTGCCGTGATGTCTTGCATATTAAAACTAAAAATAATAATAGCATTAAGAATTAATTTAAGTATAAAAATATAAATGAAACAGTAAAAGTCAGATTCTATTGTATTTAAAAATTTTCAACATATGAGTATACTAAGTTGCATACACTCAGGTATAGAAAACACAGACATAAAAATGAATTTATATTTACAATTTAAATATTAAACAGGTACAAAATAAAAGGCGAAATAAATCTAAGCTATATATATTTTTTTATAGAAAAGTAAAAAGAATTAGTCATTTAAACGCAGTAAAATTGTATGAACAAAATCAAATACGTTATGCACGGGAGAAAATATAATTGAATAAATTATATGAATTTGAAGACGTGCACAATGTAATAAAACTTTATAAGAGGGATTTATATAAATCATACTTAAAGAATAAAATTTACCTTAACTTATAACTATAGATAAGAAAAGGATATAAAAATATCTTGACATGATACAATCATCAATTATGTTTTTATATAAAGACAGCTGAACAAACAAAAGTAAACATTCATGAATTTATGTGTAGCAATATGTTTCATTGACTGTAGAGAGATTTGTACGGTTTTAAGACCTACAAAAAGAAAATATGATGTAAACTTCTTTTGTAGTTTCTTACAGATAAATATATCACCATTAGGAAAATCTTGGGTGGAAACAAGCGATGAAATAGCAGGCCAGATGGATCGTGGTAGTGCGAGTAATCTTGGAAGAAGAATACCTGTTATTTACAATATATTTCCAATTTTATCGAAAGCTGAAAATAAAAGAAAAATAAGAATTGTGTTAGTGAATGGAAAAAGGAAGTATGTGGCAAATAATGAAGAAGGTAACAAATTCATAAACAAATATAAGGAAGAATTGTATTAATAAAAATATACCTACTTTGGAAGATACTGAATAGCTTAAGTGAAAGACTTTTAAGAAAGCGAACAATTTCAATGTGTTGACGTTTTAGTGAATGAACTGTCAAAAACAATATATGTGCGTGTGTTAGTTTCACGACGGCAATTTGAAGGCAGAGATCTCACTGAAGACGCAGGGTGACCACCTAAATATTACTTCCAAGGATGGCGTAGCGAGCGGTACACGTGTCATCCCGGGTATATAAATTGAAAAACAAGAATGAACTAGATTATTAGTTAGTTACTTGGAGAGAGATTAAATGCGACTTGAAAAGACATTAAATCGTAGGGTCAGATACACCACGATTGTATTCGTTCATTATTTTTTTGTATTAGCATATTAATTTTATTTGTATTTAAATTTCATTCAATATAATTATTTTTCTTTTGTTAATAATTTTTGTTGCCTATGGCAGAATTTGAAGAGTTTTTCAATGATACAAAGTAAGTTTTCGATACAAAGATTTATCAATGTTGCTATGCGTGTATTGCAATATAACGTGCAAATGTGTACTCAATATAACGTTGTGCAGCAGGGATAATAGATATTGTCCTGTAGTAATATGCATTCATTAGTTTTTTTTACAACATAAATAGAATTATTAATAGTGTTGGGTGTTAAGAGGATATAACGTGCGAATGTATATTTTCTGACATTTTATTAAACATCATTAATTCTCACAATAAATAATTTTTGATTTTAAAATTTAAAATTTAAAATAGATATTTCTAAAGGGAAGTGTTTCTGGATGCAATTCGTGCAAATGATCGTTGCCAGTGGTTAAATTCAAGCTTTTACTCCGAATATTGACCATTGCGAAGTTCTAAGTTTATCAGAGCCATTACGTGCGAATATAATGTTTCTGATGGAATAGAATTAGCATAATGTCAATAGAATACTAACATTAATTGAATTTTCTTTGTTTTGAAACAGGATAATATTTTATTTTGATTAAACATTATCGATATATTTGTTCTATAAAACATTACAACCGAGAACACGGTACAAATGTTTTCTTTCAATTACGTTTTCTTTTATAAAATTTTGGTGAATATAGTATAGCGATGCGATCTATTCTAAAAAAAATAATGTTGAATAAAATATACAATTATGTTTTATATGGTTTCTGATTTTTCTTTAATATAAGCTATAACCTTGTCCCTATAAAAGAAAAACAAGAGATTTGACGGGAGAAAAGAAATTTAGATACACTGATAGAATTCACGTATACTTATAAAGTACGTGCTGTTAAGAAAATAAGTAGATATATATATATAAGATAATAAAAATTATCATTATTTTATTAATTATGTTGCTGGAACAGCACACAGCATAATCTATTTGGCAATGCCTAACGTATGGCAATACTACAATTATTTTATACCAAATAATTATGTTGCCACAGCAATATGTCAGTAAGATCAAGTAAGATATAGTTGCCTGGCCGTCAGATGTAATGTATCAATCCCCACTACATTCCCCATTCAGTATATATTCGTAGTATGTTGTGGTTTACTGTATAAAACTAAAATCTGTAAAGGTTCTCAAAAATAATTACATTAAAAACTGACTAATGTGATTATTCTATACACTACACAAGTTTCAAATAGTTTTCTTTTGGAAATATGTGCAAGATTGAACAATTAGATATTTAATTAAATAAATATTTCTTTAAATACACAGTAAAAAATATTCATGTGTAACTTGATAAAAGATTGTGAGTATATCAACTGAGTAAACTTTTTGTGTTAGATTTTACTCACTATTGCTTTTTTCATGGTTTTATTATCTACGGTGTAAAATAATGAGTAATTTTCACTCATCTTTGAGACTTTAAACCACAGTTCTGCGTTAAAAAACTCATTAATTAGTATATTCTCGAAATTCGCTCAAAAAGAACACTTATTTGTGCTCTGAGATTGAAGCGCGTGCGCAGTGATCATTCTGCACGCTTGCCGGTTAGTTCCTGTTAGGTGTATGCATCACTGATCACATCTTCCAGTGCGTGTACATGTATGAGCAGTTAAAAAAATGAATAATTACATCATAATTGAATTAAAAGGGCAGAAGAAGTGGGCAGCAGTACAAAATGCCACAGTAGAGGAGTTAACTGCACTCGGTAAGTAACCAAAATTAATTACATCATTTTAAACAAACCAATACCGGTTTCCAGTCTGTATAGCATGCACCTTCTTACTTGTTTTCCTGTTTAATCAGATTTTGTTCTCTATTGAGATATACATTATTGTTATTTACCTACTCAATAATTGATCATTTTATTAAATGTAATTTTTCATTTATCGGTAGCTATTTAATTGCCTAATGTTATAACTTGTCTGAAGTAGTGTGTCAAGGTGTAGCAAAAACTATGCAATTTTTAAGCACAAATTTTATAATATGAGTTTCTTCTTGCCTACGCTCTTTTGATATTTAAACTTTTGTAATTCTTATTTTTAAACTTATAAGATAAACTGTTGAGAAAAAATGGCGACGGCAAGAAAAAATTTACTCAAATGTGAGTAGAATTCTACTCAAATGTGAGTAGAAATCTACTCAAATGTGAGTAGAAATCTACTCAAATGTGAGTAGATAAACACACACACATGAGTTAAGTAACACCATCGTGAGTTAATTTTATGGGATTTAAACAAAATTTTAAACACTGATATTTATATTTTAATTCGCACGCTATCAGCAATTATTAAGAAGAAAAAAAAAACATTTGATGTTTGATTTTAGCCCGGATGAAATATCCAGAGTTGCTAGACAGAAGCATTTATTTTACGGACGTTAACAAAATAACAATCGAAAATGATTATATGGAAGAATATTTGAAAACAAATAAATATCTCAATATTGAGTTTCCAAATCAAGATATAAATGACAGTGTTATTTGCGTGATGACTTCTCCCATCGACACTCCATCAGCAAATACGGACACGGCATCCACTGTAACAAACAATAGTAATAACAATAATATAACATTGTGCTGGAGTGACCCTTTACCAGAACAATACATACAGAGTGATGAAACAACACCTAAAAAGACTTACAAATGAGGAGAAAATATAACCCCAGAGGTAAAAGCAATAGAATGATGTATAAATTTTCACAATAAATGTAAATTATTATACCTTTACCTACGTAGGAATTTCAAGTTCGACAGACCGGACTTTTTGAAGAATATGAAAAACTGGGGTGCCTAACAACGCAGAAAAGGAAAATTTTGGTAAATTTAACGGTCGACTTAATGGTAGAAAGATAGGGGTTCAGCATACCGACACATGTTAAAGAAGAATTTGCACTGGCCATTATTTCAGTGTTTCCTAAACTGAGAGATCCCTGTAGTCCTAAAGGTTACGTAAGTAAATTTCTGAATAAAATCCGGTTGGTATATCAGCTGATGGCTATTATGTTATATAGGAAGCTTATTTCAACCCAGAAAAACATGATGGTTTCCTGGCTTGGCGTTTGAAAACTGTAGTCAGAAACAGTCCTGAAAAAAACAGAAAGGCCAAAAACGTAAACGAGAATTGAACGAGGAAAAACCATCATGTTCTAAGCATCCACGTACAGAAAACATTGATAGAGCAATTGCTGCGATGAAAATGGCTGATCCCAAAACTGGGATTGATATAATTCTCAGCAATATGCATCAGACTTTTATGTATCGTAGGGAGAATGTAGATAAAATATTTGAAGAATTTCCGCGACTGTTGGATACCCCAGGACTAGTAAGGTTTTTATAATAATATTTTATTAAAAAACAAAATAATGGTCGTATATATTTAAAAATGCTGAAAATATTAATTATTTATTGATTGATTATTAGGGGGACTATACTATAATGTTGATTTTGAAAATTTGTGAAATAGGACAATTGTGTATAATACTTATCATGAATTTATATATCTAGTTTTTAAAGTTAATTGTCTACAGTACGAATTGTTTTCTTTGCAGATTGAACAGGAGTTCTCGTTAATGTTCCCTAACAAAGCAACTTTGGCTGAATGCTTTCCTGCTGAAGTTGACAAAATTCTAATTATTTATGAACAAACTGTGCAAAAAAAACTTGACTTCATACGATGAAAATGATGTTGATGGTAATTCTGCAGATATGTATGTGTCGCTTTGTAGTTTACAGTGAAAATGTTTTAGTTTATCAAAACGACGTTCGTGCCTTACTAGCCATCCAACAAATGCTGCCTCCTACGGCACAGGGTCGTAAAGGAGGACGGCAAAACAGTTCAAGCGCTATTAAGGATCTTATAGTATTTAAAAAGGTAAGATATGCATAGCAATAAGAAGCGTCTACTTATTTTTTAATTTATTTTTCAGAACAATGTACCGATGCACGATATATTAAAAAGTGACGGATGTTCACGTCAACCCTACTTAATAGCGGAAGGACAATATAAAAGTGAATTAAGTGCTTTCCACGTATGTATAGATGGAAAACTACTTCCTACGTCTTCTGAATGTACAGCACTGGAAGCATTTGACTTACTGTTCATGACCCATTTTGTTTTTAACGTAAAATATGCTGTCTCACTGACCTCCTTTTGGTAGTTTGTTCAATCATTTTTTTATAAAATCGAAGATGACGTGACTTACACCCCAAAAATGAGAGAACTTAGATCTAAATTAATTTAAATAATTTGTATTATTTACGTACATAGTTACCTTTACTGAACATTCCCTATTTGTTATTTAAAAGTTGTTATTTTTTTAATGAGTTTTTTACCATATACCGTTTATTATACTGCTTTTTTTGTAATGTCTTCTATTTGTGACACATGTAAGGCATTTATTGAATGTAGGGATATTATAAAACATTTACGAAAATTCCATGGATTAGTTGATAATCCTTGTTTGAGTATTACATGTCCTGTGCAGACTTGTAGTTTAACTTTTAGAACATTCAGTGGTTTACGAAAACATTTATTAAAACATGAAAATTCAAATTGTATACTACCAAAAGAAGAAAGTTCCCTATCAGGCTTAGATAACTACAATTGTTCAAATGAAATAATTTCGGACACTGATGATGATGGAAATATAACATCATATTCATTGCCTATTAACCAAGAGTCTAATGAAATTTTTGAATTTAACGAAGAAACGGATTACAGTGTATCCACTTTGGTAAATTAGATAACATCATTATCAATTCCTAAAACACATATGCAACAAATCTTTGAATTCTCTTGCGAATTTACCGAAGCAATACTTACAAATATAAAGCAATTTGTCACAAATACATATCCAAATTCAGTAGATGTTCAGTACGGTCTAAACAAAGTCAGTGATTATGTTAACAATTCTTTACAACGATATAATACAATATATAAATTAAATAAAGCAATGTCAGATAACATTATTCAACCCAAAGAAATAATAATAGGTGACAGAATCGAACAGGTATTTGACTCTAAACAAAGAATCTATGTGGAACGTAAAGTACCTAGTACAATTATGTATGTCCCGATTATTGACACATTAAAAAAACTACTTTCGTGTCCTAAATTCATAAGCTTTTTAGATAAAAAACATGAATATTCTACAAACCTAACAAATATAAATGATGGAGAGTACATAAAAAATCATTTCTTTTTTATTGATCATAAATACACTTTTAAAATTCAACTTTACTTTGACGAGTTTGAAACAGTCAATCCTTTGGGTTCCAAAACAGGAATCCACAAACTTGGAGGAATATATTTTACATTACAAAATCTTCCCCCTTATCTGAATTCGTTATTGCATAATATACATCTTGCTGCGCTCTTTTATTCTGCGGATCTAAAAACTATAAACTTCAATACAATTTTTGCACCTTTGGTTCAGGATCTTAAAATTTTAGAATCAGTCGGCATTGAAACAGCATTACTAACAGAAAAAGTTTATGGTACTCTAGTAGCCTTATGTCATGACAATTTAGGGGCAAATATAATGTTCGGAATGGTCGAATCGTTCAGTGCTAAACATTTTTGCAGAATCTGTTTAGTGGAAAAGTCAAACATCCAAAACATCTACAATGAAAACGAATGTGTTTTACGTAATAATGATACTTATGAAAATCACTGTAATCAAGCTAAAGACAGTAACAATATAGTTTTTGGAATTAAAAGAAGAAGTATTTTAAACGATTTAACTTATTTTAAATTATGCAATAGTGTTTCGGTAGACATAATGCATGATGTTTTGGAAGGTGTCGCACAGCTAGAAATAAAATTATTTGTTCAAAAACTGATAGACTCAAGAAAAATTTCCATCGAAAACCTTAATAATAGAATCCGCGCTTTTAATTTTGGTCTTATTCACTCAGCAGACAAACCTAGTAATATCAATATAGAAAAGTCCGGACACTTGATAGGACAAAGAGCTGCGCAGACATGGGTTTTAATAAGATTTTTTCCTCTTCTCATTAGTGATTTAATTGATGAAGGAAACTATATGTCTTTTAAAGTAATACTTCTACTTCTCTCTATAATGAACATAATTTCTGCCCCCAAAATAACGCCTTCAATGATTAACCAACTGACAGTATTAATAGAACGTCATCATATACTCTTTAAAGAGCAGTTTCAGGTAAATTTAATTCCTAAACATCATTTTATGGTGCACTATCCAAGAGCATTAAAACTGATGGGACCTATTATCAATTTGTGGTCAATGCGTTTTGAGGGCAAACATTCGTTTTTTAAGAATTTAACCATTAAATTAAACAATTTTAAAAATTTAGCAAAAACATTCGCTTGGAGGCATCAGCAGGCATTTTCTAAGGATTTTTTGTTAGACATTAATATTGAGTTTGGGCCAGCAAATGAAATTATTTTACAAAATTATAAATATAAAAATGTCATTTTAAATTGCATTGAAGAATTTTGTTTAGACCAAATGGTAACACATGTAGAGTGGGTAAAAAAAAGGATATAAGTATCAGCCATCTTATTTTTTATATAAATATTACCATCCTAACAAAAAAATGTTTTACTTTCATGAAATCTTGGACATTGTTATAATAGATTCTGTTTTTTTCTTTATAACTCAAGAGTGGAAATCTTCATGTTTTAATAAAAAGTTAAACAGTTATCCTGTTAACAAATCTGAAGGGAATTTGGATGTTTTAGACCTACGTACAATGTTTTATAAAGAACCCTACGAAACACATCAAAATTATAATGATTCACAGCTTTATATTACACCAAAGTATGTGTTAGAATAAAATAAGAGAATTTATTTTTATTTATTTGTTAAATGCATTATATTTATTTAGAAAAACAAAATATTTTTCTATAACCTTTATATCTAATATAAAATGTTAAACATGTTTAGTGATGTTTTATTATTATATAAGGATCCACATCTGAACCGGCATATTATTATTAATATTATTATTATTATTATTATTATTATTCAACTCAATATTTCGTTAAGAGAAACTCACATCTGAGTTATTGTTGGTGTTAATAGTGGATTTTTGTAATGAGTGTTTGTACTCATTCAGTGTGTCATTTTTTACTCAAGAATATATTAAGGTTTAATCAAAATTATTGTGTTAATTTTTCACTCAATATTGTGTGGACTCCTCTGGACACCCAATTTGAGTTCAATTTAACTCAAAATTTTTTACCGTGTAGACTGTTGCATAATAAACATTTGAAGCAAACTACGCAAGTAGCTAACCGAAAATCGCACATATAATTTTATTTGACAAATAAAGTATAAGTCTTGTACAAAAACAATTGAAAAGTAGTGTATTCATTCTAGATATAACAAGCACATATATTTTCAACTTCTTTTGTATGTTTGAAAAGTTTTTATGGTAAGTAAGTAGTATCAAACCATTAATTAGAAAAGTAGATAATTGATTTCTTATTTCGTTCGGATCCCTTTGTAATGAACATATCTAATTAAAGTAGTTTCTTGTTCGATTTCGATGAGTTAAGATGTCAACATTACCTGAAAATGATGTATATGAGAGATCAATGCTTTTAATAAGTTTTGTGGGAGGAAATGTTGACAGTAAATCAAAGAAAATATACTTTTTACGCCTAATAAACTTCTGTATTACATTAAGTTTCTTCGTTATAACTTTTGCGAACTTCTTTTATGAGAAGAAAGAAAACTATATTCAAGTAATCGAAAATAATATTGCTATCGTTCATGTAAGTGTCTAGATCTATATCTAAACTTCCTAAAATGTTTATTTATTTCAGATAATTCTTAAATATACGTGTTTTATATACTACAAGCCCTGTATAAAAAGAATAATCACGGTTCAAAAAAATAACTTCTGGCAGTATCGACGTTTCGACCAACATATTATTACGGTTTTCAACAAATTATACAAGAATATAAAATTTGTACAACTTAGTATAATACTTCTGGCATACTCATGTATTTTATTTATTTTTTTGCGACCACTGTACACGGAGAGTGTAGTATTCCCCATTGATTACTGGGCTTTCAAGGATTCCATTATACTAGATGCTACCGTTTTATTCTTTGGACATTACATATGGATGTTTCTATGCGGAGTAGTTTATGGGTATGATATTGTCTATGTGACATTTTGTGCAAACTTAGTTCTACAAATTAAACTCCTCAAATACAATTTATTACATTTGCCTAGTAGTCGAGCAAATCCTACTGCTAAGGAAGTAATTATATGTATCAAGCATCATCAACTTTTATTGCGGTAAGTTAGTTAAGTTTCATCTATGAACATGTAATTAGACCTCTCAGAATAATATTTTGTTTAAATATCTGTTGTTATTGCTAACTAAATAAATAGTACTAGTATTGGCATAGTATTATTGAGTATAGGAAGCAATATAAGCAGCTATATTCTTATAAAAAGAAATCAAACAAGTCAAAGTGATGGTATACTATTTTGCTTTTTTCAGGGTAATGAAGCAGCTAAAATCTGTGTTTTCAATTCCACTACTTTTTCAATACTTTATTACAATGCTTCTTTGTTGTGTTGAAATGTACAAGGTTTTACTTAAGTAAGTAATTGACTTTTGATATTTATATTAGCTTTTAATTTTTTTGTCTGGTATCTCATTTTTATGGTACTCGGACACCAGCATTTTGAAACTTTCTGTTATATTTACATCAGAAAAGCAAAATAATAACTATAGACTTACTAAATTACTAAAGTTATGGGGTTTTATATAAAAGATGCTTTTTCAAATTTCAAAAAACAACTAACTCAATTTCCTAGAAAATTCGTCACATTTTAGCTAAATTTTTGTATAAAATTAACTTCAATTATTGAAAGCCTCATTTAGAATTGTACATTTAAGAACACTACTTTACCAATGAATTTTTTAAGTTGAAATCTATTTCTTCACTGAGACATTGTGCGATCAAGGCGAACTTAAGAAAAATTTTTATTTATATAGATTCAAAGTTATAATTCTTGGAAAAATTTTTTTTTCTTTTTACCTATCTCTGTATGGTTTATTTCTATAGTCTTCATCAGAAAAAATTAGCTTACCAATCCAGCCGATCTGCTGTCATTACTTCGATCTCTCTATAATATAGTTTTTATTTAGCTATGACGTACAGTGTTATTACTATTTACACTTGGAAAGAGCAAATAATTTTAGCACCGCATAAATACACAAAACGAATTCTTTTAATGATTTGACACAAAACAACTAATTTTAGCGAGATTAAAAAACAATAACAATGCTACGTACCTCTATCCTTCGTATACATTAAGAACTACTTAAAAGACACTATTAATTGAGTTATCAAGTTAAGAAAACACATTTTATGTGTAGAATTATAATACGTTTTATAATTCTAACAACCAATTCAAATTTAAAATTTTTACAACAATTTCCTACGAATTATAGGAGCAATATTTCCCACAGATCTTTTAGTGTACATAGATATAAATACGTTTTCTCAGTGTACACATTGTTTATCACTCAAGTAAGATGAGGCGAAACCGGGACAACAAGCATCAAAGGATCTGACAATACTGTCGATCTCGCTGATCGTTATTCTCTGCTAAAATGTTACAGCCACCATTTGCCACTTTTATTACATATTATATACAAATAGCAGATGAATTTTTATTGCGTGCTTTACAATAATCTGAAGAGTGTCAAGTAACACAAAACCGATCATTAATTCGTTAATTTTTATACCAATCATGTTAATTAATTATTTATAAAAGTGTGAGTACTTTTTATTACTTAGTTTTTGTTTCTATTTTATCGTGTTTTATATTGTATATAGTTAGGCACAATAAAGCTGTAGCATGCTTAATGATTGTCTACATTATATTATAGTGCATAAATTATAACTTGTCCTGTGACTTGAATGTTTATTTGATGGGTAATAAAATATTGTTACTATTATTATTTTTTTTACTAATTTATATTTGGTTTATTTCTTTTTTACCGTCAGAAATACATTTTATTTATTTTATTTTTCTAGCGAGGGAAAGTTGTCCTATGTTATTGTTCAGATTTTTGGAATATGCTTAGTCCACGTTGAACTTGCTTTTTATGCCTATCCTGCTGAACAAATTGCATTGGAGGTAAGACCTTGTAAAAAAAGCAATATAATGTTAGAATTATAAATTTTTATTGTAATTAGGGATCGAAAGTCTGGTTCACATGATATCCATTTCAGAGACGCATCCAGGATATTACTAATCTCAATTTGATATTTTTCACAATCGAATCAAATTATGTATAGAGAAATAAGTAATTATCAATTAAGACAGTAAATAAAACAAATCACACATCCTGACTGTTCACATGGAGAATTTGAACAAAAGTAAAGCATCATTAATTGCTCCATATGCTCAGATGTTAATAATTGTCTATCACAGTAAATATATTTGTTCATAGAAAACGACCAATCGACATCTTCAGTTGTAATAAGAGCACATTTAAGGCACAATAAGTTTTTTAGTGTCCGCACAGTTTCTCGATTCGTAAAAAGTTTTTTACCAGCAAACAACTCAACAATTCGGCGTACGGCACAAATTCCTGGATAGATATTAACTTCTTCAAATTGAAATGAATTGACTAAGACAACATGCGTAATATGTAACATGCGCCATACTAGTGAATGTTTGTTATAAGACCCGACTAGCCTCCTTTAATATGCAGCTCCATCTCTTACAAATAGTAACTATTTTTTACTTTTATCGTGCTTTTTATTCTATTACGACTTTTAGCCAGATGTGACATTATATAACATGAAATCTGCATTAGCTCTATTGACTCTCTTAGATGCGAGTAGATGTGTAGATAATGGGCCGTGCTAGCTGAGAAGTGCTAGCTGCTTTTCCTTTAAACTGAAGCGATACTTCAGTTTCTATGCATAAAAAAGTGTAGCGAAAGCTTGCACTTGTAAGCCAAATGATCAGTGGTTGGTAACCCATTTCCTTGGACACGCGGTGGGGCGCTGTCACCAGTAAAAAAAATTAAGTTCTTCCTTCGTTTTCTTGCCGACCCCAGATTTCAGTCTTGATTTGAAGAAAAATTCGGTATACATCAGAGCAGTTATCTCGCACTTTTACATATGTTCTTAACTGTGTTTTGGAGAAAATGAACTCATGGATCAGGTTCCCTGATACTCAAGAGTGTAATGCAAATCAAAGAGGAGTGACTCATGAAATACCTCTTCCCAACTGCTATAGACGCCCTCAACTTTACTCATATCCGAATTGAGATGCCCGGCGATCATGGTAACGAATATATTAGTCGAAAAGGGATACCACTAACATTGAATATCTAGGCAACGGGCAACCAGAACCATATTTACAGCTATTAAAGCCAATTGGCCCGGTTCTGTGCACGATTCTTGTATTTGGAGAAAATCATTAGTTCGGCAGTCGATGCAGCGGACAACACACACAGTTCTTCTTGGAGATAGCGCTTATGGCATACAGCCATGGCTAGGGACACCGTTTGCAAATCTAGTAAACGATGCGCGGAAGGATGTGAATATCTTACTGACAAGGGAAATAGTTATAAGTGAGTGTCCTTTGGACAGCTAAAATGCCGATTTCCTGTTCTGCAATACAGTTGTAGAGGCAGCTAGAAAAAAATTCAAAAAGTGGTGGTCGCGTGTGCAGTTCTACACAACATTGCGAAATATCTCGGGGACGGGGAGAAACTGCTGATGCCATTCGCACTCCTGGCTAACTTCGCCGCTAGGAGTCAGCAGAATTCATTCATAACAACGATTCCTGAACCTCAATTACAGGAAACTGCAGCTTCCTTCATCTTCTCAGCCATTGAACTTGCGACTTGCTGAGAATTTCAGGATTATTCTTAGCCTTCTCGCAATGAACAATAAATCGCTGACATTTTCACATCAACAGCATCTTCAAAGTCTGCCTCTGACATATTTTATTTATAACAACTAACTTTTAATCTAAAAATTCAGGAGAATTCGCCAAACAGCGCTTTTTTGCCGAAATTAAGAACTCGCCATAATCAGTACTCACTTATAACGAGCGTACAGCTGTAATATTTCACGCTGTTGTCTATCTGTTGTATACAGATGGAGACTTTTCTGCCAGAAGCGTTCTCTTCTTTTAGGTGAAGTGTTTACTTGGAAGAGAAAGCAAAAGGTTTTGTATACGAAAACAAGCTATAGCTTTTACTTCAACCTTTATCTTTAAAGAAATCGCTTTCACTTCTAACTTTCTCTTATGCATACGGCCCATTACCATGTCGCTGTCCCTAACCACAAAATTTGCAATACTAAGTCTTATAAAAGTTGTTTCACGTACTTACACAAAAATATGTTCATCGTTTATGTCATTGATAAATAAAGTATATCGAGAACAAATAATATGTGCTCAAGATGGATTTCGCGAGCACACACAGGTCACCCTATTCACTGTTAGCAAGTCTGTAAGAAAAGAGCAAAACCAAGAATGATTCACCGTATTCCATGGAATGCTACACGCTACATGCACTTAGAAACATGTTTTTTGCCGTTCAGAAGCAGTTACAGAGCTAGCAATACGTGTCTTACATGTATCCAACGACATGTTTAACTACGCAGATTTCCACTTGTCACGACTCTATACACTGCGTTTTTTGCGTAGAAGTTGAACACCGTCGAATTCTAGCATTCTTTCCAACGGGATATATTTACGCAATAAAACACATGTAACTAATAAAAGTTAACAACAGATTGGTCCGATACACAATGCTTACAATTTAACTAAAATACTTTCATCGCAAGAGGCCCTCCTACATTCGCCGCGATAGATGCAATTACTTTTATATATATACATATCGTTCCAAATATCTCTTTTTAGGGCAAAGCGTCACGTAGACAAACAGAGTAGGAGGAATTTGTATTCCTAATATGTACATAAGAACATTACATACATACATAATATACAGCTTGTCTTACTGTTCTTACTGTGCCCAATTCTGAATTATATTATACAAGTCCAGTCATAGAAAGTTAAGTTGACTTCCGATCCCTAAGGATGACATATACTACATGTTTTTAAAATTATATTTATGAATTAATATTTTTTTGCAGGCATATATGACCCGGCTTTTTATTTGAACTTAAGCTGGATAAGTTGTCATTAACATAAGTTCAGCTTGTGTTTTGAATATGATGTTTAAGTTATGGTAAATTTATCCTGTAGTTAAGCTGTAACCATGTAAATTTATATAAGTTGTTGTTAGTGCAGTTAGTGATCTGATCAATATTTACATTACTTTAAATACTGTGACTTACACATACACATTTATACGTAAAACGTATATGCATATATGCATGTGTTGAGATACACACATACATTAAGTGCCATTGCCGACAATCGAACGCACAGACACCGGTGTTTCGACCTTTGAGATCTCGTCAGTGGGCGTGGAGACTGTCGACAATGGCTTCAAGACTTAAGAAGCTGCTTATGTCATTGTTGCGTGTTAAATGCAGTGAGAGTATCACAGCGACATCTAACACCCAAAACAACACAACACATGCATATATGTTGTTTCACGACTAGTAATTAAAAATCCCTTACATACAATCCTAGAAAACTTGAAGCTTGGCTGCTTATCAATTTAACTTTAAGTTAACTAATCGACTTTTTAATAATCACTAATTGAAAAACTGTTTTTTAACTATAGATTTTCTGTTAAAGTATAAGTAAACAAAACTAGGCCTTAAACGTAAAACCACTAAGTAAAAGACCATGCAATAAAACTAACAACATTTTACTAAAATCACGATTTATACGATTCCAGTTTGCCGATATTTCCAATAAAATATACATGTCGAATTGGTACGATAATAATGTGGATATTCAGAAACGACTGCTAACCATAATGACAAAATGTCAAAGAGAAGAAATTATGTCAGGCGGTGGAATTATCAATATCAACGTGGAAACAGTTGCCAGTGTGAGTAATTATATATTATCCAGTAAATTAAGTTTATACAAATTTCTTTGTAGGTATTCCGAAAATCTTTATCTATTTATGCTGTTTTAAGGAATTTATTAAACAAATGATTGCAGTTAACCTAAAATATGCGTACAATAATTTGTATTAGTTGTTGCTTTATGATTATATTTGAAAGTACATTTGAAGAGTTATTTGATGACTAAATAAATACCAATACAGGCCACTTTCTAAGTTTTATAAATGTTAGAGTTTTGAGGTTCACATCTCGAACTCATTACCTTACTGATGATATACTCAGTTAGTGTAAGCAATTGACATCCTTTAACGTAGCGTGCTTTAGTATTTTGAGAACCATGACAAATGAGCGGAAAAGTATACGCATTCTAAGATTTCTTTTAATTTCTCACTCTAACACGACAATTGTGTTAATTAGCTCTTCACAGTCTTTCAATTGTGATAAAAGTTTACAGTGTACAATTCCTTGCCTCACATACGTATATAATTTTTTTTTATATAAATATATAACATTTTCTAATAAGTCTATTATTTCACCTACAAGTCCTAACTAAACTACTAAAGCAGTTAGTAGAGTAAAATCAATGAATCTATGCCTACTACCTGTGCCAGTTATTATCATAAACTATACAGATATACGAGAAATTATTTAACATATTGCTGTGAATTCCTATAAATTGAATTGTAATGTAAATTTGTAAATGTCAAATAAATATTTTTCAATGCCCACGCATATACTACTAAATTATTCTAAATTCGGATAGTTTTTTTTTTTTTTTGCAAAAATTTTGGCTTAGAAAATATCGCACTTTCTCAGTTCTAATGTCGTGAAATATCCTGAGATCTTTTCTGAAAGGTAATATTTTTCACTGAGTTCTCTAAGTAAAACAAATATATTAAAATATACAATTTAGTTAATATAAAATTTTATTCATAATTAAATACCTTTGGTGTTTACATTAAATTAGAACAATAAATAAATAATTCAAAAATGGTTTAATCCTTGAAAATTTTTCTTAATAAATAAAGAAATGAGTATATATTGCACTAGGGAGGGAAGATATTATAACTGTAAATACTTATAATCGAATATAGCCAAAATAATTCAAATCTTGTTATATATTTTTTTTATAATATCTCCTCTCTCACCTAGTCATTCAAATTTACTAAATAGAACAACTGTTAATTATATGCCAATATTTATGTCACACTCAGTATATAGAATTTACTATATCTACACACTATTATATGAGATTTCAATTTTTCAAAGCTCAGTATTTTATTTTAATATGCCCAAACACTCTCTCAGTTTTTATATTTATCCAATTAATTTACTATAATTCTTTCCTTCTTAAGAAATTTTAGATATGATAATTTATCTCCAACAAATTCAAATAATTACTTATTATACACTTCTTTACTGTAAATAAAATTTCGTCAAATGAAACCAGTATTGATTTTGACTACACAGTACTTGCAATACATTAATTTTTATACCGATGTAAGCATGGCATTTGCCGCTATAAAATGATAGTAACAATAACCTCTTAATCTCATCAAATGAAACTGTTAAAATTATTCCTTGTGAATACGTGATGAGTTTTTCTAAAGTATTATTCCTTTACTTGGAATACGATTGTAAGGTATGTTCACTTTTTCCATCAACATTAAACTTATAAATGTTATATTGTTTGGTTTCTCTTTTAGGTTATCGACACAACAAATCTCTATTTATAATGTGAAAGTGTCTTTTACCATAGTTCTACTTTACCAAATAAAAAAAAATATCACTATAATAATCGTTTAATGGCAAAAGCTGTGTAAAATATGATTCAAATAATTATCTAACACATTTCCAAAACGTTACATAAACAATTAAACCTGTCTAATATTACTTGTGCGAATATTGACAAAATGAAGGATTATTAAAAGCTTATCTACTCGATAAGGTATGTATGAGAATTAGTTTATTATAAATCTTTCAATTTAGCATTCATATGCATACACAAATTCAATAATTTATAAAAAGTCTTTACGATCAAATATTCAAATATGTTAAGTAGGTATATTTTAGTTCCAAAATTACGCAAATTTACTAACTGTACATATACTGATATTTCTGATTTAAAAAGAGATTTAAAACCTTTACATAGAATCTTTATAAAATCCTCTTTATAGTATTCAGTATATCTTGATCACTTTAATGTATTTTGCTCGAAGACAATCATTTAAATTTAAACTGTTTCTTTTAAATAAAGAAAATATACAACCTTCCAATAATATTGCTATTCTTTCTTGGTGTTTTTCAAATAATACAATCCATTTTCCTTGCAGGTTCTGGTTATATGATGTAGGAAATTTTGTGTATCTTCTTCGTACAGATGAACAGCCTTCCTGGACTAGTTATATACCTGGAATGATCCGCTGGTTCTCTATTCTACGGGTTCGACAAAACAGGATGTATCTTGTGGTGACCTCGTACATACAGGATATCTTCTGGAACTGGAACTTTGTACTGCACGTGTGATTCTGTCTGGTAGGAATCCCTCGTGATTATAAAATAATTTGGACCTTTTCTACGGAATCGACAAACTGGATGTATCTTGTGGTGTCCTCTTAAATACAGGATATCTTCTGGAACTGGAACTTTGTACTGCACGTGTGATTCTGTCTGGTAGGAATCCCTCGTTTTTATAAAATAATTTGGACCTTTTGAGAACTGGAAATCCGCTTAGACCTTTTGTACAACTGATAAGTTAAATACTCCGCTAGGACTTTATACTTGTTTGGTAAGTTTTTATTTTATTTTGCTATTTCCTTTTCTTCTAAAATTTACTTCTTATACCATAGAATATACTCAATTTCAATAGTAATTCAATTGATTTATTATATTATGCTTCTCTACAAATATTTTTTTTCTTCAAACGTCAAATTATTATATCCAATGCTGAAATAAACACTTTTCGCACCAACTTTCGCGGTTTTCGTGATTCTAATGTCCAATTTTCGGAATAAAACTTTAATTTTCCGAAAATTGCACGCACCTCTTTTGAAAATTATTTTTCAATTCCTTGTTTTGTTATATCACCCAGACAACCTTTTTCATTTTTATAATTACCTCCAATAAAATTCCTTTTCTCATACTTCTTGTTCAAAATAGTTTTTAAACATTTAAATGATTAGTTTCAGAGCTTCCAAATTTCAGTAAACCTTCTGTATTAAATCTCTATTATTTTATAATAATGAATTACTAATACTTAGCACTTCAAAATGCTTTACTAACAAAATCTTATGTAAATGTCAATTTTGACAGATCCGCTTATTCAAACTTTACCCGCGTAATTATTTACCAATTTATATCCTTCATATTTTAATATTCAGCATTAATTTACTTTACTAAGCAATATTTTAAATTAGACAAGTTTTACAAAGTTATAAACCACATTTTAACAAAAATAATAAATTTTAAATCTCCATTTTCAGAATTTAAAGAAAATTGAGGCAACAAAGAACTTGATCCACTACTATACCTTCAAGAACTGTCTACCATATGAATGTACTCAACTTTACAATAATGAACAACTATTTTAAGTATACACAACTGTTCTTTTTAGTTTAGATATTTTTATTTTAACAGTCAATAAATAAATTAGTAAAATTAAATAATCCTTCAAATTTTGTCAATAATATACAATGCCAGTCAATCATATTTGTTCCCCATTTCATATGCCCCTTTTAATAAATGTAAATTTAAACTCGAATCAAAATTTATATTTATTAAACAATTACTGATAAATCACCTGTATAACAATGTGTTCAAAACAATATTTTAATCAATCTACATCCTATAACTACCCAAAAATGAATCTTCTGTTATTTGGTAATATCATTTAAACTTTTATTTATAACTATCTGTACATTACAAAGTTATAAATTATAACTATTATTGACACTCATATTTATGCATCTAACTTCTTTTTAAGTCAATAGTAATATAAGTATTTCTAGTTTTTTTTTTTTTTAAATAAAAAGAATGAGATCTTATTTATTTAAATGGATGTCTAAGCTTTGTATAAATATTTTCCTTCCTAATATTTCTCATATTTCATAAGATTTTCCTACTGATGTTCTAATACCTAATAAAAAAAATACTATCTTCAATTTGCCATAATAAAAAAAAAAATTAATATTCATTGAATTTTATGTTTATCTTCTCAGCTTCATAAACATTTTTTTAACATTGCACTCTGTAACTAACTTTCACACTAATAGGTGATTAACATACCATTTTTATCTGTTTATACTATATTTAATTCCTAGCCTTTTTATATTATAATTCAACCATGCTTACATATTATATATTATTTTCTTTATATACTGTTCTCATACGAACACATTCCCTCAATACCTATAATTGACATTTTCGTCATCCCCTATACTTTCATTTATGGAAAGTGAATATTTTACTTATCGTTTTCTAAGGCGTACGTCACCTATAACATTCTTTTAAGACATTTTTGTCCTATATTTTATATCATTTTGGGTATTATTCACCCTTTAACACATATTCTCTATATAATAATCCCATATTCTCATGGTATTCTTAATATTTTCTATTTATAGTAAGCATTTACTTTCATCTGACATATTACATTAAAAAGGCTCTTCCTTTCTTCTTCCTTTATCACCTAAATTGTTTGTTAAATCTTGATAATTATTTTATAACTTTATTTAGTGCTTTAATTATTCTGAAACATTCTTTTTGTTTTCAAATATGGCTCATGTTTAATTTTCTTCTATACCATCCCATTATCCATTTCTTTTCATATTTATACTTGACAAATCTATTTACTGGTGTACATACTTATATTACCTTCTCTTATGGTTATTTACAAATTTATTTACAATATGGGAATGAGAAAATAACTTATATTCAACTTTTTTCTTTTAAATAAATAATAACTAATACTTATAACAGTTCTATAACTAAATTAAACTAATATAATTCCGGAGTTCCATATCTAAATTCCCTAACTGGTAATCTCTCTCTAAATTCATATTATTTTCTCGAAAAACAAGAACTTGTCTGTATCCATGTATATTTGTTTCATCATTATCTCTTTTATTCACTAATAAAAAGAGAAATTTAATATGCCCCTTTCTTATCACTTTATTAACCGTATCTGGTCATGCCCCTGTCTTATTATAAGGTATTTATGTCCTCCTAATACTTCAGTACTATATGATTATTTATTTTCTAATAAACAACAGGTCACTATTTGTCAATAACTTTTAAAAATTTTGAGATCTACATGTTACTTGGATAAGCAGGTATCGTAAGTACCTTCAGAAGACGATCTCCTTTCTTCTGTCCTGACTATAATTTCCTAGGTATGAATTAGTATGATTCAGAGAAATAATGTCATTTCTCCTTTTACAGTTTAATCTCCTAATATTTTCTTACTTATGAAAATAACGTGAATTATTTGTCATGTTATATCATTGTGGATGACTTGTCTTATTACATTGTTGTGGATGATTTGTTGTAATAAATCATTGTGGAAGATTTGTCGTAATAAATCATTGTGGAAGATTTGTCTTAATAAATCATTGTGGATGATTTGTCTTAACTCAGATTTAGGAAGTGTCGTTACTCACTTACACAATACAATCTCCCAATATTGTGTCTTACCTATATTATTATGCCCCTTTATTTATTTAAATCTGTAGCAATAATTTTCCGAATCATGTTTCTCATTATTAATTTTAATCGGACTCTATTCTTTAAAGTGTCAACTGTTTTAACTTGCACCCTATTCTTGTCATACCATGAATCATTTTCTTTCGTGGTGTCAATGCTCACATTTTCCATGTTTCCAACCTTGTTAAACAATCTCACAATATCAACGTTGTTTATTGTCAATGTATCTATGATGCCTTGAAATTCAAATTGAGGTTTTAATAATTTTCTAACATCTATATCCAAATAAACTCGTTTTCTCTCAACGTAGTCATTCCCATTTGCCGTTCCTTTAAATTGACTCCAAATTTTCCCTTCTGCATTTCCCATAACACTTCTTATATTCTTTTTCATATATGTTGGTATCACATTATGTCCAACATTAAATTTGTTTCCAGTGAATTGATCGTCCCCTGAAACTACCCCTTTTTCCTGCCTTGAAGTAAATAAGACTAACTTTTTGTCATCTTTTGCTCCTATTAAAAGTGTATCTACATACGATCTTAGAATTCTTCTATCAGAATCTAAGTATTTTGTTTTCTTTTGTAATAGTGCGATTGTATAAGATTTCTTAATTTCTACGGTCTTTTGTTTAACGTCAATGCAGTTTATAACATCCTTCTCAACATTTCCCATTACTTCTTTAGATTCATTTCTTTCTATTTCTAATAACTGATTTCCCATAATAATTCCTTCTTCCATCTTCAATATTTCATTAACTTCTGCTGAATCTTGTTTGTCTTTCACGCAAACTTGTTTTACTGGTATTATTACTTCTGGATTACCCACCAAAGATATTTTAAATTCTTCAATATTCCTTTTATATTCTTCTCTAGTATCAATGTTCGCTTTAATCAATTTATCCAATCTTCCACTTAATTCTTTTTTATCCTCCTCTCTATTTTTCTTAGCTTCCATTTTATCCTCATCCCTATTTTTCTTAGCTTCCATTTTATCCTCATCCCTATTTTTCTTAGCTTCCTCACTAGCCTGGTCAAATTTACCAATTAATTCTTTTTTATCCTCATCCCTATTTTTCTCGCTTCTCTTAAGATCCTCCTCTCTATTTTTCTTATTTTCTTCGTTAACCTTTTTATTATCTTCATACATCTGTTTTAACATTTGTAACATTGATCCAAAATCTACTACTGGTGTCGACATTTCTATTTTCGAAGTCTCTCCTTGAATTTCCACCTTATCACCTCTATCCTGTGTTTCCCCTGTCTGTTCAATACCTTCCTGAACTTGTAATGAAAGTTCTCCTCCCTCTGGTACATTCACATCCTGACCTACTTCCTCTTCACTGTCACTAGATGATTCAGATCTATTTAATCCAAAGTTACTCTTAGATCTGGTATTCATTTTAAATAATTATAGTGCACAATTTCTTATATCTTAATATGTTTGTAACTGACTTTACTGCCTTTGTAAAATGTATACCAATGTTACCGCTATTAAAACAATAAATAAAATATTTGAAATATGTTATTGCGAGTCTTATTTTAACTGCTCCACGTTGGGTACGCCATAAAATGCACTAGGGAGGGTAGATATTATAACTGTAAATACTTATAATCGAATATAGCCAAAATAATTCAAATCTTCTTATATATTTTTTTTATAATATCTCCTCTCTCACCTAGTCATTCAAATTTACTAAATAGAACAACTGTTAATTATATGCCAATATTTATGTCACACTCAGTATATAGAATTTACTATATCTACACACTATTATATGAGATTTCAATTTTTCAAAGCTCAGTATTTTATTTTAATATGCCCAAACACTCTCTCAGTTTTTATATTTATCCAATTAATTTACTATAATTCTTTCCTTCTTAAGAAATTTTAGATATGATAATTTATCTCCAACAAATTCAAATAATTACTTATTATACACTTCTTTACTGTAAATAAAATTTCGTCAAATGAAACCAGTATTGATTTTGACTACACAGTACTTGCAATACATTAATTTTTATACCGATGTAAGCATGGCATTTGCCGCTATAAAATGATAGTAACAATAACCTCTTAATCTCATCAAATGAAACTGTTAAAATTATTCCTTGTGAATACGTGATGAGTTTTTCTAAAGTATTATTCCTTTACTTGGAATACGATTGTAAGGTATGTTCACTTTTTCCATCAACATTAAACTTATAAATGTTATATTGTTTGGTTTCTCTTTTAGGTTATCGACACAACAAATCTCTATTTATAATGTGAAAGTGTCTTGTACCATAGTTCTACTTTACCAAATAAAAAAAAATATCACTATAATAATCGTTTAATGGCAAAAGCTGTGTAAAATATGATTCAAATAATTATCTAACACATTTCCAAAACGTTACATAAACAATTAAACCTGTCTAATATTACTTGTGCGAATATTGACAAAATGAAGGATTATTAAAAGCTTATCTACTCGATAAGGTATGTATGAGAATTAGTTTATTATAAATCTTTCAATTTAGCATTCATATGCATACACAAATTCAATAATTTATAAAAAGTCTTTACGATCAAATATTCAAATATGTTAAGTAGGTATATTTTAGTTCCAAAATTACGCAAATTTACTAACTGTACATATACTGATATTTCTGATTTAAAAAGAGATTTAAAACCTTTACATAGAATCTTTATAAAATCCTCTTTATAGTATTCAGTATATCTTGATCACTTTAATGTATTTTGCTCGAAGACAATCATTTAAATTTAAACTGTTTCTTTTAAATAAAGAAAATATACAACCTTCCAATAATATTGCTATTCTTTCTTGGTGTTTTTCAAATAATACAATCCATTTTCCTTGCAGGTTCTGGTTATATGATGTAGGAAATTTTGTGTATCTTCTTCGTACAGATGAACAGCCTTCCTGGACTAGTTATATACCTGGAATGATCCGCTGGTTCTCTATTCTACGGGTTCGACAAAACAGGATGTATCTTGTGGTGACCTCGTACATACAGGATATCTTCTGGAACTGGAACTTTGTACTGCACGTGTGATTCTGTCTGGTAGGAATCCCTCGTGATTATAAAATAATTTGGACCTTTTCTACGGAATCGACAAACTGGATGTATCTTGTGGTGTCCTCTTAAATACAGGATATCTTCTGGAACTGGAACTTTGTACTGCACGTGTGATTCTGTCTGGTAGGAATCCCTCGTTTTTATAAAATAATTTGGACCTTTTGAGAACTGGAAATCCGCTTAGACCTTTTGTACAACTGATAAGTTAAATACTCCGCTAGGACTTTATACTTGTTTGGTAAGTTTTTATTTTATTTTGCTATTTCCTTTTCTTCTAAAATTTACTTCTTATACCATAGAATATACTCAATTTCAATAGTAATTCAATTGATTTATTATATTATGCTTCTCTACAAATATTTTTTTTCTTCAAACGTCAAATTATTATATCCAATGCTGAAATAAACACTTTTCGCACCAACTTTCGCGGTTTTCGTGATTCTAATGTCCAATTTTCGGAATAAAACTTTAATTTTCCGAAAATTGCACGCACCTCTTTTGAAAATTATTTTTCAATTCCTTGTTTTGTTATATCACCCAGACAACCTTTTTCATTTTTATAATTACCTCCAATAAAATTCCTTTTCTCATACTTCTTGTTCAAAATAGTTTTTAAACATTTAAATGATTAGTTTCAGAGCTTCCAAATTTCAGTAAACCTTCTGTATTAAATCTCTATTATTTTATAATAATGAATTACTAATACTTAGCACTTCAAAATGCTTTACTAACAAAATCTTATGTAAATGTCAATTTTGACAGATCCGCTTATTCAAACTTTACCCGCGTAATTATTTACCAATTTATATCCTTCATATTTTAATATTCAGCATTAATTTACTTTACTAAGCAATATTTTAAATTAGACAAGTTTTACAAAGTTATAAACCACATTTTAACAAAAATAATAAATTTTAAATCTCCATTTTCAGAATTTAAAGAAAATTGAGGCAACAAAGAACTTGATCCACTACTATACCTTCAAGAACTGTCTACCATATGAATGTACTCAACTTTACAATAATGAACAACTATTTTAAGTATACACAACTGTTCTTTTTAGTTTAGATATTTTTATTTTAACAGTCAATAAATAAATTAGTAAAATTAAATAATCCTTCAAATTTTGTCAATAATATACAATGCCAGTCAATCATATTTGTTCCCCATTTCAATATAGTACATTATCTTATATATGAATAATGTCAGATGCAAATACACGTGCTCGTATTGGAGATAGCAATGAGATTTATAAATTATATATATTGAACCTGTAAAGCAGGTGAAAGATATTTCAAATGCTTAATTCTCTAGTATCTTACAATGCCCTATATTCGGGTGCCAAAATGAATTAGTATTTTATTCTATACAAACTTTATGTACTTTCTTTTATAAAAAACCCACGCTCAGCTTAAATAATTTAAATCATAATACTATTCTCTTTCCTTATATTTATTAAACTGGTGGGACTATACTTTTAATATACTATACCAGAATATTATAAATCTGGGAGGGATTCTTCACGTTCAATGTCATTGATTTCTAACATTATTTGTAAATCGTTTACCACTGATTTGTTTTACAAAATTCTTTATATAATACTTCTTTTAATCTCAAGAAAAGGATGTATGTGGGTCCGCTGTATCTGATTATTTACTGGTAAATATATGATTACAACTAAACATGTTAGTATTTCTAATCTTATTTAATCTTTTTCAGATAACATTAATTTTATATTTGTTTTATTTTAGGGTTATGTAACTCTCATTAACAGATGATCCATTAAAGGATAAAAATAAATAGTACTTCTAATGAAGGAAAAACAACAATCTCAAGATAAATAATGTATATTGATTGTGCTCATAAATGCAACAGTAATAATAAAATCACTATTAAAATTGTCTAATAAAGATGAAAATATGTACGTTTGAAATTATGTAAATAAACCATTTTGGAAACTGATACATTTATGGTGAGTATGTTCTTTGAATGACAGTTTGTATGTTTTTAACAACCGATAAATAATGATTTGTAATTCTTAATATAAATATTTAATTTATGACGATATTCCAATGGATAAAATGTGAAATATTATTCTCAATAAGGTATTTCTTTGATATATAATTTTATCATGCGAATTTTAATTCGGTAAATCCTAAATGATTTTGCATATAGTTTTAAATATGGATTTTAAAGTTGATACTACTAAATTCGTAAGATAAATCTATTATTCTGTTAATAAATAAATATCTTATACAACCTTGAATTAGATACAATATGAAATTTCACACGATTTGTCCAATTGACAATCCTTTTGTGTTTTATAGATTGTTCGTACCTCGATAGAACCTATATCCTTTACAAGGGTTCTTGTTCCGGAGTGTTACACCTTCCTACGTGCTTAAAAATGATGAATGTTTCCAAAACTGCCAGCTACTAATCCTTATGTATCTTGAATAATAAAATATGGCTGTTCCTAAAAATGAAAAACACTTCCTCGAGATGTTACGGATTCCTGGACCTGGATTATAAATTTCTGCACATCAAATGGTTAAACTTGAAATATTCTCAGACTATTAACTGGTTTGGATCCGGTTTTTATAAATATGCGGTGAGTTATTTATTTATATGTAATAAAATCTTCTTATTAGTTGTATTTTAATATCAATCACATATAACTCTTTTAGTAATAAATTGTTTGCTTGAAAATCCTCTTAATGTTAGAAACTTGTAAGAATCTTCTTATAAATTTCTAATAATGCTCAATAACCTTTTTAAACACTTTTATAACACACAGATATCTCAATATGTATTAATTTTGATGGAATTTTCTTCCTCATCACAATAATACATCCGTACATAAATTTTTCTAAAAAAAATTCTCTCTCTGTTATTTTTTAACAAATTGCCTTGGCGACCTTATTACTTTTTAAAATTGTCCAATGAGAAATCTACACCTACCTTTAAAAATCAACATATCTCTTTACTATTTGCTTTTGAATATTTATATCCATTTAATTTTATATTACACACATTATTTATTCTTTTTCTATTTAAAAAAAACCTTCTTTCAATGCATTTTTTAACATTTACATTCTATTTAAAAATACCTACCACAGGAACTGTCAAAATTAAACTGTCACTTCCACCTGTTCAAATAACTGCGGGAATCTAAATTCAAATTTGTTTGTACTCACGGTACACGTCGGTAGTATTAGTTATATAACTCCAGGCAAACTATACTTTTCGTTGTTGCAGCTGCGGTACGTTCTGGAGATGTATAAGACCATGATAAAGCAACCGGTAGTGAAATTAGGAGAAGTAGGAAACGTGGACGTGGGCTTGGACGTCCGTCCAGGGTTTGTCCGGCATCAGCAGCTAATGCTGAGGCCGATATTTTTTCCAATGGATCTTTCTTCCTTGGAATTAACAAAAAAAACAGCGTGGAAAGTAATTGACATTGAAGGTAGGACTCCAGGAAGGGCATCCGTTCAGAATATTGTTACAAAAACTCCAAGGAGATATGTTGAGTTCATGGCGATTGCTTGTATCTGAACCAATTTTGCATCATGTAAAATTCTGTACTGAAGCTGAAGCTCGTCGCAGAAGTGAAAATGATTGAATTATCACATTGGAAGAACTTGACGCATTTATTGCTTTGCTATATGTGCGTGGGTCATATAAGTGCGGAGGGATGGATTACGATCCTCCATGATCCAAAGATTGGGGGATAGGAATTTTTGAAAACACAATGCATAGAAACCGTTTCCGTAGCATAATGCGGTATCTGAGATTAGACGAAAGACAAACTCGATCTGAGCACCTCAAGACGGACAAATTTGCGCTGGCTTCATATATTTGTGATAAATTTATTGAAAATTGTATAACCTGTTCCAAACCCGGAGAATTTGTAACAGTTGATGAGCAGCTATTTCCCACAGAAGCACGTTGTCCATTTACAAATCCACAAATCCAAATATATGTGTAATGCATTTCCCTACCTGGGAAAAAATTAAAATCGGCCTGCAGATGAAAGCCTCTCTGAATATGTGGTATGGCGTCTTATGACAGTATTTCTAAACAAAGGCAGAAACGTCTCTACAGACAATTTTTTCACATCTATAAAATTAGCTAAGCGCCTAAAAGAAGCTAAAACTATCATCGTAGGCACAGTAAATAGGATTCGAAAGGAGATTCCAGTTGAAGTAATATCGCGCAAAGCACCTCTTTACGCTACAAAACTTCTGCAGCATGAAGACTTGACATTGGCTATATAGCAGGGAAAGAAACAGAAAAACGTTCTGGTCCTGAACACCATGCACTCTAATATAGAAACCGGCACAACTGAGAAAAAGCTACCGGAAAATGTTAGCTTTTATAATAAAACCAAATATAGAGTCGACAATATTGACCAAATGGCTAGGCAGTACACCACCAGAGCTGGTTCGCGTCGTCGGCCCGTTCAGATTTTTTAAATTATACTCGAGGTAGCTCTAATAAATATTTGGGTCTTAAATAAAAAAAAGTGGAGGGGAAAACATAAGCAGGCACCACTTTTTGACGAAACTTGCTGAAGAAATTCGAGCAGCGTATCTTAATAACAAATATACCCCTGATGTTGCTAATGAAACTGAAGAAGCTCCAATAAAAAATCAGACATAAATATCAGGTTGGAAAACACTGCAAAGGAAACAAGTCAATGAAAAATGTCAAAAATTTCTCAAGTTTACATGCGGAAAATGTTCTCGGAAAATAGTTAAAACTATAACTTGTGCCAATTGCCACAAATAGACAGAAAAGTATGCAGTATTTAAATTTTTACCTAGCCAGAAATGTTTATACGAAGAAAAATGATGGGGTCAAAATGACCCCCTGCAGCGCTAATACGTATGAAGGTAAGCCCGGCGCTTCTAGTGTTAACTGAATATATAAAATACCAAACAACAAACTTTTCAAAAAACTTCAGAAGTTAATTAAATTAAGGCATATTAAAATTTAAATGAACATTTACAGACTTATTATGATTGAAATAAAAAGTAGGAGAAATAATAATATTGTAATTTGACATTATTTAAAATGATTCCCACTAAATAAGGCGCAATTCTTACTTTAAAGTCATATTTCACAGTGTACTTTTTAAATCAAACATGATGTTCTAGAGCTAGAGGTTGTAGATTTCAGACAATCTTTTTCTATTGGTCTACATTATAAACGACGCCCTTATATCAGTCACGTAAATTATGACTAAAATCAAACAATCATATACAAACACCATCAAATTAATGAGAAAGAATATAATACAGATTGCGTTCGTTTTGTGAATTAGTGTATCGTTAGTGACCTAATCTTCGACCAGTATCTTTTGTCATTAAGTCCGGCAATTGTGAGTTTAGAACCTCATGTTGACATAATTACTTAAAGACGAGAAAACAATTAAATTAAAAACATGAAATAATTAATTCAACCAATAATTTATGCTAGTCAATCAGTCTAACAAACCAAAAATAATTCTACCAGGCTAAATACATAATAAGAATTTTTATTTAGAGTGATTGCGAAAAAATTAAAATCAGTTTGTTAGAAAAACGTGTTCATAATGAAAAATAAGCGAGACATAGTACCTACGCTATAGATATCCGGTACTAACAAAATCGTCGATAATGAAAATGGAATCAAATGTAATTTATTTCCCACTAAATTATTTGTCCATTTTATCAAATTATAACTCCTGTTACAACTTATGCCTTTGCGTTGGTAAAATAATCATCACTACAGCGTTTTACATACTATCCACAAATATATTAACAATGGCGATCCAGGTGATCAAGTAATAATTTAACCCTAAAAGGGCTGGAGAAAATCGAAGTGTAGAATCAATAATATTCATGAAGAATAAAAAATGTAAATGAGAACGTAAAGAACTTAAAATACAACCAAAAGTAAGAAATAAAAATATTTGGAGATAAAATGAATATACTAGTCTAAAGTAAGAAATGAGGTGTGGCCACCACACGACTTTCTTATACGTATGAGCGTTTCAAATTATGCAATTTTAAGAATTTTTTTACACAAAAATTATTCAAAACCCTATTCTAAGTATTTTTATTCTCTTAATAAATCGCTATGGAATGCATACTTTGCAAGATATTCGAAAAAAAGTGATACTCCCTGAGAGTAAAAGTGTTACTTCCGGTCCGAATTTTGAAATTTCATATATTCAAAAAATATTGCAAATCTAGCACTAAATACTTTTGTATTCTTGATAAATACATAGAGAATGCATAATTTACGACATATTCGCAAAAAATCGCTATTCGATAAGAGTAAAAGTAGTACTTCCGGTCTGAATTTTGAAATAGCGAGTTTTTGACAATATGTGGTAAATTGTGCATTCTATAAATATTTGTCAAAAGTACAAAAGTATTTAGAGTTGCATTTGAACTATAACAACAATATCACAATAGGTAGATGCCACCCAATAAAATTGAAAAAAATTTGAAATATGGTAGACCCATAATGAGCAAGAAAGGAGATATGAGTCAAGCGGGAGTAATAGAATAAAAGTTGTAAACGGACTGTATCGTGCAATGAAGTACATATTTTAAAGTAAGAGAGAGAACAACAAGAAAACTAAAACAAAAATGTACAGTGTTTCTTCAAACATTATATTATGGAAAAGATTCATAAATACAGACAGCATAATAGAAAAACTGGGTGTGAATCTGCAACGGCAATGATGAAAGAAAGTCAATTTAGTTGGTTTGGATACTTCGAACAAATGAACCATGCAGACTCTGTAAAAGAGGAATATGGGAGAAAGAAGAAAAGTAGTGATAGACCAAGAAGAGTATAGAATAATAAAATAGCTCGGCTGGTGTCGGACTGAGGAAGCACATTAAAGGAGGCTCAGAAAATATCTAAAGATCGGCCCAGATAGACAATATATATTTATATAGAATGTATAATTTGCTAGATTGATGTTTTCAAAAAAGTGATTATCGGCAGATGTAAATGTGTGACTGCTTGACCGTTATCGGGGTAACACAGGCACAAAAAAGAGAGAAGCAGACACGGGGAGATGTTTCCAGAATCCATCTTTCAGTATAAGGGAAATTTAAAACGTTGGCATCTGCCAAGACATCGTTGTGGCATTTTTTTATGATTATACAACGTATAAGAATGTAAAATCAGTAGATAGAAATAAATTCACATGAAAGACTGACTTAATGTGATTATCTAATACAACAACACAAATATACAACTTTCTAATTCCAATTTTGTGAAATATATAAAATATTAAACAATTATTATTTAATTAATTATTTATTTCTATAAATCTGTGTCCAGCAAACAATAACATAATATGGTTCGATTTGGAAATTTAAAATTGTCTACTAAACAACAGTTAACCAAAAATCGACATATAATTTTATTTGACAAATATAAAATATAATTCTAGTACACAAACTATTGACAAGTAGTGTATTCATGATACATACAGCAAGCATATATAATTTAAATTTCTTTTGTTTGTTTGAAAAGTTTATATGGTAATAAGTACCACCAAACCATTAATTAGAAAAGTAGATAATTGATTTTTTATTTCGTTCGGTTCTTCTTGTAACGAAAACATCTAATTAAAGTAGTTTATTGTCCGATTTGGAAGAGTTAAGATGTCAACATTACCTGAGGATGATGTATATGAGAGATCAATGCTTTTAATAAGTATTGTGGGAGAAAATGTTGACAGTAAATCAAAGAAAATATATTTACTACGTCTAATAAACTTCTGTATCACATTAAGTTTCTTCGTTATAACTTTTGCGAACTTCTTTTATGAGAAGAAAGAGAAATATATACAAATAATCGAAAATAATCTTGGTATCGTTCATGTAAGTGTTTAGAGCTATATTTAAAGTTCCTGAAATGTTTATATTTATTTCAGACAATTCTTAAATATACTTGTTTTATATACTACAAGCCCTGTATAAAAAGAATAATCACAGTTCAAAAAAATAACTTCTGGCAGTATCGACGTTTCGATAAACATATTATTACTGTTTTCAACAAATTATACAAGAATATAAAATTTGTACAGATGAGTATAATACTTCTAGGATACTCATGTGTTTTGGTTATTTTTTTGCGACCACTGTTCACGAAGAGTATAGTATTTCCCTTTGATTACTGGGCTTTCAAGGATTCCATTATACTAGATACTAGTGTTTTATTCTTTGGACATTACATATGGATGATTGTATGGGGAGCAGTTTATGGTTACGATATTGTCTATTTTACATTTTGTGCGAACTTAGTTCTACAAATTAAACTTCTCAAATACAATTTATTACATTTACCTAATGGTCAAGCAAATTCTATTGCTAAGAAAGTAATTATATGCATCAAGCATCATCAACTTTTATTGTGGTAAGTTATTTAAAATATAATACACACAATGTCAGCTATGAATATCTAATTAGATTTATAGAATAATATTTTGTTGAAATATCTCTTTTTCTTGCTAACTAAATAAATAGTAGTAGTATTATTACTACTACTATAGATAGCGATATGAGCTCATATACTGACCAGCAAACACACCGGCCATTTTAAAGATTTTGCGAAAATATATATCGTCGCTTGAATGCAGAACTAGTCTAAGTCCAAAAGTTGCGATTTTGTGATTTTGATACCATATAATACCTTATAACCTATTTTCTTACATGCAGAAGTATTCGAACTCTAAACATCTTGATAACCCCCACGTTCGTGCTTTTTAATCAGAACTATTCTAAGTCAACGTTTGTCAAGTACTTATACTAAGTTTATGTTTTTGGACATACAATTGCTTTAAACTATCTTAGTATCCTATGTCCATACTTTTCTATATTTTTTACTTCACAGTGTTAAACACAAATGACGTGCCTGCGTTATGTAAATTTAACATACAAATGATTATAATATTTACAAGACCAAATTCAGTTCACTTAGAAAACAAACAAAAAATGCTCTCCTGTAAAATTTGCATTTTGTGACATATACTACTTCTGCATTCAGGCGACGATATACGTTTATTAATTCCATTGGAAATTTGTATTCTGTTGTATCAGTGCACATTAAGAATAACAGACACACGAAATGGAGAGAAGAGAGACAATGTAAAACCAAAAATTAATTTAATTTAAAAATTATAACAGAAACTGTGTATAATTAAATTTTCTGCTTCTAATCGACTTTCAATTGATTGTTAATAATTTGTATGTCCTCCTCGAGCCAGGATTACACCGTTCAGTCGTTTTGGAATTAAATTTACCAAATTTGTTTAGGAAATTTGTGGAATTCCTTCAAATTCTTCTAAAAGGGCTGATCGTAGCTCTTGCAAAGTTGCAGGCATTGCTGGACGACGACGAATATGCCTTTGAGGTTCATCCCATTGGTGTTTTATCGGATTAATGTCCGGACTGCATGCTGCCCATGGAAGTGTATGAATTTTAACTTCATTAAGGTATTCAGTAACGACTATTGCTGTGTGTGATCTGGCGCTGTCTTGCATCAATAAAAATCCATCTCTAATTAAATGTGTAGATGGGAAAACAGCTTCTTGTACAATATCTTCCACGTATCTGTGAGCTTTTAAAGCATCATTTTCTACAAATATGAGCTCCGTGCGTACTTCTGTGGAAATACCTGCCCATACCATAACAGAACCACCATGAAAAGACACACGTTCCGAGAAGGTGCATTCGGTATTTCGCTCATTTCTCTTCTCCATACTCTTTCTCGACCATCAGGGGTGCGTTCAGAAATGTTGGGTATGATACTGGCATGGTCAGTATCATATTTTATGACGTCATCCACTTGGTAAACTTGGAGCGCTTTACAATTCTGAACGCCGTAGAGTGAGTCGAGTTAGTTTGTAACAAAAGTCAAAGGTCAAAGCTAAGCGTTGCAGAGTTAGAGGTTATGTATGAAAAAATAAGGTCACCAAAGAAATACGCCGAAAATTAAAACTAATTAGAACAATTGATCATAATCGAAAAAATTTTTTGGATCAAATTAAAATTGTCCAAAAACAAACTGTTAAAACTCCAAGAAACACAGATATGACTATATGATATGATATGACATGAAATTATAATTATAACCTTAAAAAACACTCAGAACCGCGCTTTAAATACCCCGACCCGAATGCACATGAATCGCCCGCTATTAACCATAACAAATAGGTGGGTGATGGAAGGAACACTCCGAGCGTCGCACCAATCATTTCTGAACGGCAATGACGTCATAATTTTGGGACATCTTTTTGTTTCTGAACGGCACGTGTGAAATTGGAATGACACTTCGATAACATTCTTTCCTTTCCTGAACGCACCCCAGGTGATCGTACACAGAAGCACGATACATCCATAAACAGAACTTCACTCCACTGCTGAAGATTTCATTTCGTATATATTAAAAAAAAATATGTTACTTAAAACACTTTCCTCAAGTCTTCGCCTAATTGTCCTTTCACTTATTTCAACCCGTCGCACTGTTTGCAAGCGATGTTGTAGTTGAAATGCTATTATTTTGCGATCCCTTAATGTACTAGTTACTTTTCGTCATCAAGATCCTGCACGTCTTTCAAATGTGCCAGTCACTAGAAACCGATTCCAAGCATCCTGAACGATAGTACGAGGTATTTCTACTATACGAGACATATAACGCTGACTACGACCATCTTCAACTAAAACAAAATTTAACCAACAACTACACTAATTAACGGCATTGTGAACGCGTGAAAATTGTTGTTTACTGTCAAACTGACGCCCCTAAGCAACTGAAAAGAAAAAAAGCTAAGAAATGCCGACTATCTTATTAATGTGGATTTCAAGAAATATGTAGGCGACTTGTATAAATTAAATATGTTCAGTATGTTAAACTTAAATTAAATTTTTTTAGTTAGACTAATAAATATACAAATTTAACAACAATAATGTAACAGTTTAAATCTTTATTTAGACAAAAAACCGAAACTTATAGAGCTTCAATAAATATTTTAGGATAGCCGGTTTTTTTTTGCCGGTCAGAGTATATTCTTATAAAAAAAAAAATAATTCAAAATGATGTTATACCATTCTGCTTTTTTCAGGGTAATAAAGCAGCTGAAATCTGTATTTTCAATTGCACTACTTTTTCAATACTTTATTACAATGCTTCTTTGTTGCGTTGAAATTTACAAGCTTGTACTTAAGTAAGTAATTAACTTGTGATACTTACATTAGCTTTTAATTTGTGTGTATGGCAACTTTCAGCTATATTTGTATTAGAAAAATAAAGTAATACCTATAGACTTATTAAAGTTACTACACTTCTGGGTTTTCTATAAAAGATACTTTCCCAAACTTCAAAAAACGAACAACTCAATTACCTAGAAAATTTGTCACATTTTGGTTGAATCTTTCTAAAAAAATTAAAAACTCTAGATTTTAGAACACTGCTTTACCAATGAATTTTCATAAAATGAACTGTATTTCCTCAATGACACATTGTGCCATCAAACCAAACTTAATCCAAATATTTATTCATAATTTGGCTATTAAATGTAACAATGATGAGAAAGAATAATATATTTTTGTATAAGATTCTCGTTAGTTAGTCTTAACTTATTGCGTACATAAAATTTGTTAACGATGTTCTTCTGGTTCACAATAGATTCTTGTAGCCAACCCTAAGTTGACCAAACTATGTAACTAACCGTTATAATCTTAGGAAGCATTTTTTTTCTTTTTACCTATCTCTGTATGGTTCATTTCTATAGTCTTCGTCAGAAAACTTCAGCTAAACAACGTAGCCTTCATCTTCTATCATGTGTATGTCCTTTTTACTTGGATGTTCCACACATCGCTGTAATTCATATTGAGCTATGACGTACATTGTTACTACTACTTGCACTTCGGAATACCAAATAATTTTGCACAGCGTAAGTACACAAAACAAATGGTTACTCAAGTTAAGCATATTTCCACAACTAAGCTATCTTCAAAAAACGACCTCTTTTAATGATTTGACACAAAACAATCTTTTTTCGAGTTTTAAAGACAATCACAATGCTATCTCTATTCTTCGTATACTTTAAGAGGTGCTTAAAAGACACATTTTAAATATAGAATTTATAATACATTTTATAATTCTAACAAGTAAATAAAATACTAAAATATTTACAACAATTGCCTACGAAATATAAGAGCAACATTTCCCAGGGTTCTTTTAGTGGACATACATATAAATACATTTTATATTGTATATACGAGGTAGGCGCCATAAATACTTGGTTTGACAGGCTTATACAGGTTCAAACGTGTTCAAACTCCGTCTCGTCATGCTCGCACATACGCGAGGTGTACACTATAAATATGACGGTTCAAAGCCTAGTAGTTTTTAGTAACCAGCCAACTAACGTGACTAGCGCACGAAAATGTCTGAAGTAAGGAAAATTGAGTACCGCGCGGTCATTAACTTTTTAACAAAACAACTGTAAAAAAATGGTCAAAATGTTGCCGTTTGGGACAAGAATTCATGGAGGATGCTGATCGGTCGGGTTGACCAATTGAAGTGATAACGCCTCAACAAATTTCAATTATTGAACATTTAGTGCTAGAAGATCGCCGTTTGAATGTGAAGTGATTAGCAGTGATAACAAACATTTCCGAAACAAGTGTTCGCCGAATTCTCTATGACCATTTGGGTATGAATAAAATTAGTGCTAGATGGGTACCGCGACTTCTTTCTACTCTCCAACGTGAACGTCGAGTCGAATGTGCGCAGTTGTTTTTAAACATGTGTGGAGACGACCCAAAACCGGTTTTGGAATTCATTTTCACAGGGGATGAAACAATGGTTCTATTTTACGATTCTCTATCGAAAAGGGAGTCCATGGAATGGCGGCGACCTGATGAATGTCGTCCCAGAAAGGCGAAAGTCGTTCAATCAACGAAAGAGGTGATGGCCACAGTATTCTGGGATTGTGCGGGCATTTTGCTAATTGACTTTAAAGAGCGCAACACAAGTGTGATATTAATCGGCCTTATTGCATAAATTAAGGACAGGATTCGTGCAAAACGTCCTAGAACATTGACAAAAGGTGTGCGATTATTGCACGATAATGCTCCCGCCCATACGGCCGCCATTTCACAAGCTGCCATCCGCGAATGCGGCTTTCAAGAATTGGAATATCCACCTTATAGTCCGGATACGGCTCCTTGTGATTTTTGTTTTGTTTTCTAATTTAAAAAGACATTAGGGGACGTAGTTTTAACGACGACAGTTAGTTACAAGCAGCTGTTATAGAACATTTTGACGGAAAAACTTCAGATTATTTTTACAAAGGTATCGAATTATTAGTTAATCGTTGTAATAAATGTATTGAAGTTAGGGGAGATTACATTGAAAAATAAAAATTCTTATATTGTTCTAAGTTTCTTTGTTGTATATCAGGCCGAGAATTTATGGCGCCTACCTCGTTTTTCGGTATAATAGAGATGTATATACATACATTGATCAATGATTCGACGCATTATATTATAGTGCATAATTTATACCTTGTCCTGTAACTGGAATGTTTGTTTGATGGGCAATAAATAGTTATTTATTATACAAGGGAAAAAAGTATTAGATTTTAGCTCGAGGTAATGTTTATAGATATAGATAAAATACCGAGAGCTAAAATCTAATTTTTTCCCCCTGTATACACTATTTTTTTCTGTGATGGGAAAAACGACGATTTAATATTGAAAAAAACACGTTAATACTATATATTAAAGTCAGAAAATCAATCGATGTGACATTTGAAGCGACATTACACCTGCGTTGCTCAAGAAATCTGTAAAGTATTTAAATATGTCAATTTAAGCGGGAAAAATGTGCTCACTTTCTTCCCCGGGAAGAAAGTGAGGAAAGTGAGCACTTTCTTCCCGGGTTGAAAAAGAGACATTTTGTTACCTGTCAAGAAAGATAAAATGTCAAACTCTTTTCCCGTCACAGAAAAAATATTATTATTACTATAATATTTTTTTTACTAATTTATATTCGGTTTGTTTCTCTTTTACCGCCATAAATAAATTTTGTTCATTTTATTTTTCTAGCGAGGGAAAGTTATCGTATGTTGTTGTACAAATTTTTAGCATATGCATACTCTACTTTGAATTTGCTTTTTATGCGTATCCTGCAGAACAAATTGCGTTGGAGGTAAGAATTTCTGAAATTTCATATTATAATAAATTATAAATAGAGGGCGGACACGAGCGATTGATGACTCATCGCCCATGGGCTCACTATTGAAATGTTGTATTTTTAAAGAGGTTTTAATTTTATTTATATAATTGGATAACAAGTGGCTGGTGATCTATAAAATACAAAATACCTTATTATTTGTTCATTTTCTCTTCTGTAAGACATGTTATATTTGAATTAAGTCCATCCTTGTAGAACGAAAACGTGCTTTCTACATCGCTACTGGTTATAGGTGCGTACTGGAAATATTCTTTTATTTCAGCATATTTAGCATACAGAATTGCCGCAATGTTATTAAATCTGGATTTATATTAAAATCTGAGTCTAACTTTTGCCGAAGGCCACATCCGAAGTCACTTGGAATACTTTTGAAATTATTAATAGCCCATGTCTAAGGTGGTTAATCCATCTTTTAATTTGAGACTTCGATTTTCAAAATATGTGAGTAGTTTAGGCAAATTTCCAAAGTGTTAATGAAGGAATAAAAACTGATTTTTTAAATTTGGGATTTGTGTTAGTTCCTTGCACTCAGAAATACTTCGAGCATCGTCATTTAAACACGTAACGAAATTTTGTAAACTATCGAAATTCTCTGCATAAAAACTATTTCCGTGTTAGTTTTAGCAAAGCTAAGTAACGAACGTGGGATGTTTTGGCATTCTGTAACGATATTTTGCAGACTTTGTAATAAATTTCGGAATCACTGACAATTCATTTTCATATCAGAAAAAGTAACATAAACAACGTTCTAGATCTAAATAAATGATAACTAAAAACGTACGCGTATGTTATTGAAACTAAACGAAATCACTGTAAGTATATACATATTTACATTCTCTTGCGAAATATAAGGTAAATTTAATAAATTTTAAAAACCCCTCACGCTCCTATCTATGCCGATGTAGAAAGGGTTTTACTCATAAATTCCTTATTTTATGGGCATTTTTTGCTCTCATTCTCGGGCGTAAACAGATGTTGCAGTTCACCATATGAATTAGTGCTAATCAGTTACTGGGTGTTGTTTACATTATTTCTTTGTTCCGTTGTAACTGCGCCGTAGTTTAAACCGGTCATGTCCGCCCCCTAATTATAAATTCTTATAATGACTAGGGATCGGAAATCATTCACGTGCAATCAAATCCAGGAAGGCATCCAGGATATCATAAAACTCGATTTGATATTTTTCACACTCGAATCAAAATATGTATAAACAAGTAGTTAACAATCATAACAGTAAATAAAACATATTACATCCTGACATCAGTGTTTACGTTGACGGTTCAAATCTAAGTAAATTATCATGGATTGCTCCATAAGTTCATTTCCTAAAAATTGTCTGTCAAAATAAATATATTTATATATCGAAAACGAAAATTCAACATCTACAGCTGTAATAGGGGCATATTTAAGGCACATTTACCTCCGGTTTGAAAAGTCTAGTTGTTTTCCAGTAAACAAGCCAAAAATTCGTCCTACTATACAAATTCCTGGATTATTATTAAGAACTTCAAATTTTTGTTTGTCATTATCAGCAACAGGACCACATAATTGAGAAATAAAGTGACGAAGACCACATGCAAAACATGTAATATGCGTCCACTACTGTATGTTTGTTGCAAGAGCCGACTAGTCGACTTCATATATGCAGTTCCATGTCTTACATATAATAACAATATACATATATTCCTTTACTTTTATCGTGTTTTTTCGGTATAGCAATTTCAAGCAAGAAGATACTTTATTTGATATGGACTCTGAGTTGGTTCTTTTGAGTCTCCTAGATGCAAGTAGACGTGTAGACATTGTCGTGTCGCAGTCCACCATCCCAATCACAACATTGGCAATATTATGTCTTTTAACGTCAATTGTTTCATATATTTACTACTTAGGAGTATTAAATGTTTTCTGTCGTTCAGAAGCTGTTGCAAAGCCAACAATCCATGCTTTATGTGTATGTGACGACACATGTTTAACTACGCCGATTTTCACTTGCTACGACTGCGTAATACATTGCAAATTTTGCATCGGAGTTGAACACTGTAAAATCTATCGCACCTTACAACGGGACATATTTACGTAATAAAACACATGTAATTAATAAAACTAAACAATAGATTAGTCCGCTGCACACAGCGCGCTTACAATTTAACTAAAACACTTTCGGCCTTTCCACAGCCTGTACATTTCGCGATAGATGCAACTACTTTTATATATGCATATCATAAGCTTTAAATATCTTTACTTAAGAAAAAGCGTCACGTTGACAAACCCAAGTTGGAAAAATTCGTATAATATGTACATTAGAAAATTACATATAATGTACAGCTTGTTAAGTACTGTGCCCAATTTCGAATTACATTATACATTTAAGACCAGTCCTGGAATGTAAACTTGATATCCGATTCCTAATGAAGACATATACTACATGTTTTTGATTTATATATGTTTTAATATTTTTTTGCTCGCACATATGATTCGGTTTTTATTTGAACTTAAACTGGCTGGGTTAAGTTACAATTAAAGTAAAACTAAATTAGGTAGTTGTTACTGTTGTTTGTGATCTGACAAATATTTGACATAACTTTATTTTTTAGAATTTCATTAACCTTAGTAAAATAAAAGAAATGAAGAACTAATTCAAGAAAAATTGGAATTATAAAATCGATATGAGATTCGGTAGCCTAAACATTTGACTTACAATTATAAAAATTAGTTTAAGTTAGGAATAGACGGTTGTTAGCGTTGCAGGCAAAATTGTTAAATGTATTATACTTACTGTTACTGTTAATTACTGTTTAGAAAAAAGACACTGTTTATTCTAAAATTGTATTTCCTTATTCATTTATAGACAAGTTTGAAGAAGTAAAGTGTAAGTGTACAACACACTAAATTATATATGCCAAATCGAAAGAAAAATCGAACCGTTTGTATATTTTTTTAAAATGAATCTAAGCATAATTGAATAACGTTGAATCTCGCAAACAACAATAATTGTTCACTGCTTCTCAAGCAGGTACCAATGCTGGAAATGCCTGCAGGAAGTATATTTCATTATTCTACTGTCTGCTTATCATAAAAACACATACCGTCAAAGACACAAAAAACTCATTTTCTTCGTGAAGGTATATTATACATAATTATATGAATACAAGTTGAATTTGACGAACTTCTTTTCGGGAAAATGTAAATTAAATGGGACAAGGCTACACTGTTGAAAATTTTGTGTTAAATTTCACCAAAATTGCTAGTTAATTTCGATACACACAATACTTTGTGTAAAAACTGACACATCCAAATTGTGTAAATATTTAACCCAAATTCCGTGTCATTTTACTAAAACACATTTTGAGATAGTTTAACACTATATCCAACCTGATCTGACAAAAAACTTGTGTAAATGTGTCTACACAAATGCATTTGTGAAATATGCACTAAAATAACACAAAACTTGTGTAAACGTTTCAACACAAATGCATTTGTGAAATATGCACTAATGTTACCCAATTAGCTTGTTAAAATTTTATTGAGTGTTCAATAGGCTCGTCTTAAATTACTTAGAGTATACTGAGGAAGCCATCTTGTAGGCAATATGGAACGTTTAAAATGTGTATCTTTATATTTAGGAATTACAGGTTTTATATCGGTTACAAGGTTAATGCGATATTTTGTAACCGATGTAAAACCTGTAATTCCTAAATATAAAGATGCACATTTTACACGTTTCATATTGCTCACAAGATGGCTTCCTTAGTATACTCTAAGTAGTATTTAACACGAGCTTAGTGAACACTCAATAAAATTTTACAAGCTAATTGTGTAAATCATTTGCTAATCATATTGTAGGTATATTTTTTACAGTAAATATTACAGAAAAAACCAGAAAAAATACATGTTAAAGAAAAAAATTATTAGGTATATAAAAAGGTTAACAATAAATATTAACACAAAAATAAATATTTAGTAACAAAGTAATTTAAAAATACAATGAAAAAAAATTATGGGGAATTTTACTCTGATAATCGGATGCAACTTTTCTACCTCCGATATGCGGGTAAATTTCCCGAGCTGAGTGATTTTACCATCCATGTGTAAAATTCCAAAGTAAGAAGGAAAAATTGCAAGTGGTAAAGTAAACATACATGGGAAAGTTACCATGCAAAGGCAATTTTGTTGGGCGAAGGTGAAATTTAATGCTTAATTTTATCATCAAGGGGTAAATTTACTTCTCGTAATTTAACCTTCTAATTTTATAGGGGAATTTTAACCACAGAAAGTAAAATCTGCCCTGCTGTAGTAATTTTACCCAAATACTAGTAGTAATAAAGTTGCAACCGATTCTAGTAATAAAATTGCCCTGTTTTACTGTTCACTTATACTGCATGCATTCACTGTAAGTAGTGATATGTAATGCACTTACAAGCCGAGCTTGCGCATTCTTTTCAATGTCCTAAATCCAATCATAAGTGAATAGAACTCTACACTTTCTATTGGAAATTATTTTAAATCAACCGTGCATAAGGTTTTTATAAGAACTCCGAATATATAATTATACTGCATAGAATTAATTGACATTCGTTATTCTACTATTCACTCTATTGATGTCGTGAGCAATTAACGAAAGGTGGCTGGTATGCTCAGCTTTCATACTTGATGTCAGTACTGTGTGGGATATGACAATATTTTTCCGAAATGGTGTTACATTTCCTTCAAGACGAATTACAATACTTTGGTAATAAGTGGCAAATACGTTAGAAATCGATGATAAACCCTAGAAAAGTCAGTGATTAATAAATAGATTAAAGTCAAATGGTAAAATTTCACTGCGGCCAGAGTTGGGCATTATATATATACTAGCTGTCCATCAATCTCTTCGAGCTTGAATCGCCTTTCGCGTCCGCTTACAGTTGTATTACCGTTGCCTGTAAGGCGCCAAAAAAATCATTTTTGATTTTCTAAGCTATTGGCACACCTTGTATAGACGTATATTTTTGTCCACGAACTACTGTCACGGTGACAGGTGGAACGGCAATTTAAAGCATCTCATGACGTGAAATTGTTGACGATGGATAAGTATAACTTGAGTTAAAAAAATTGTTTGGGCTATTTCCATCGTTTGTGAAAACTTGATATTCCAACGTTTCGGCAGTCCTTCTACTGCCGTCATCAGGGCTCATTTTTGTATAACTACTTTACCACTCGACTAATTAAGAAAAAAACTATTAGCAAAAAAGGAAAGATTATTTTGACGTTAAAAATATTTGACATAATTTGACAAATGTCAAATCCACACCTTTTTTATAGGTTCAGTGTGTATGCGCAATATGCTATTTTTTTCGTGTTCGTTAGTAGTAGTAGTTATTATTCTCCGGTCTCGTGGCTGCCGGTCTTCGGTTAACACATTCTCTCATCATAGGGAGCCAGATATTCTTGATCTCCAGGCTGGGCGTACTGATCGTGTCAGGTGTTATCTTCATATACGCTGTTTCTGTAATTTTTCTTTTTTGGCCGTGTTCTTGTTTGGCCAGGATTGTCGCCTCGTTCCATGCAATGTTGTGATCTTCTTCCCAAGCATGTACCGCCAGCTGCGATTTTTCTGTTTCCCCTAAGCTGACCATTCTTTGGGGTTCTTTTATTCTGACTCTTAGGGGTCTGCTAGTTTCTCCAATGTATACACACGTACTTAATAAAGCCGGCAAGTACATTGTGCCATATAAGATGTTTATTTTTATTGGAACGCTCTTTCCTTGATATTTATTAATGTTCTTTGAAAATGGTCTATTTTGTCAGATAAGTAGATGAATATTCTGAGACCGGAGAATAATAACTACTACTACTAACTAACACGAAAAAAATAGCATATTGCGCATACACACTGAACCTATAAAAAAAGATGTGGATTTGACATTTGTAAAATTATGTCAAATATTTTTAACGTCAAAACAATCTTTCCTTTTTTGCTAATAGTTTTTTTCTTAATTAGTCGAGTGGTAAAGTAGTTATACAAAAATGAACCCTGATGACGGCAGTAGAAGGACTGCCGAAACGTTGGAATATCAAGTTTCCACAAACGATGGAAATAGCCCAAACAATTTTTTTAACTCAAGTTAATTTAATGCATCTTACGTCAGTCTGACTTTTCTTTGTTGAAGTTTGAAATTTAGATGCTATTTAGCGTAATACCAATACTTGACACTAAAAGATTCATAGTGTTATTAGTTTTACACAATGAAAGGACTAAATCATTATTAAAAAAGTAATATCAGACGTATTTTAGTTTTGCATAATGTAACCTGTCAATTATCATGGCCCACAAACGTTATTTCTGGGCTGTAATATTTAATAATAATCATACATCTTTTGACATACCTTTTGAGCTTTGTTATAATGCAAATTTGTGAACAATGCATGCCCATTACACAGAAGAATCAAGTTTTAAATAAAATGTTGGTATAGAACAGTATGACATTAGTTTTATTTATAATAGTGAATTTATAACTGGCTTCCATATTAATAAATTAGTTTCATTTGTCTGCTCTGAAATTGTTCCTGTCAAAGTGAGTTTGCAGTGGCATTGAGTCGTCGCCTGTAGATCGTGCTGAGACGATCCTATTATAATTTAAATATTTAGTAGTGACGCTGGTAGTTGAACTAAAAACAATAACCAAAAATAATACTGACCGACGTTGGAATATCTGTGTAAACATTTTGCTTATACACACTGTAAAAAGAATATAATTCGTAATTGTTGGATCATTTTGTGATATTTATTAAGTATTTAAGGAAAAATAACACAAAAAGGTAGTTCATGATTACAACCAATCCATCGAAATAAGAGCCACCAGTCTGGGACACGATCATCATCAACCATCATCAGAATGCTTGATTAACAATTTGATTTAATGGTGTATTTTCAAACATATCCCATTAAATGATTGAACGCGGCTCATACTTCAAACTTTCTACTGACAATCAAACTATTTAGTAGAAGTAATTGTTGAATTAGACTGGAATATTTACTTTAGTAAATTGAATAGTTACAAAACAAATGTCATTACATTGGAATTTGATTCGTCTGTCACCTAGTAATAATAATATAAATCATATTTTAAGGTAATTGTCTAATACCGTGCCGTCAAATACTTTCCGCATTAGAGTAGGCTGTTTTTGAAGTTTTTAAGTAATCAATGTTGGTGTACATGCTAATTTTTTGAAAACTTCAAATTCTGACAGTTGTCATACTTAAATTCAAATTATAGACGCCTATTATTATTTATATGACATAACCAAACTATTAAAATTATGCACTGTCACCAACCATTAAAAAAAAAACCATGGCCGTCTCTAATGCGGTAAGTATTTGAAGGCACGGTATATAGGCAAAACTAAAATGCATCTGATAGCACTTTTCTCATTAATATTTTAGTCATTTCGCTGTATAAAATTTGTAATTTCATATCTTTTTGTGTCAAGGTCTACAATAAATATCGATGGAGCTTAAAAACATGAACCATGAAATATCAGACAGATGTCAGGGTGTTTAACTTCTTTTCTTAAATAATTGTCATCATGAAAGCAGTTCAGATTTCATCACGAACTGAAATCGATTGATCGTTTTGACGTTTTATAACCTGCAATTAAATTTTTGTGAAATTGCCAACATTAATCAAAAGTCAGATGGAGTTTTGTGACAATTCTGACGTTTCCTGTAACATTTAAGCCACCTAATGTGAATGTTGAGTTGACCAACATTTCGCGTATGCTCTAGTTAAATATATCGGTGTTCAAATGATAATAGATGAGTAATGATGGCGACATAGATGTGCACTATTTCTTTTTATTTTCGCTACACCCTTTAACTGTTACTTAATTTTATTTTAATAATATACTGTGTTTACCAATTTTGATCAGCATCTGGGGCGTAATGCTTAAATTATTTTTTCTAAGGAAGGGATGCTTTTGTGTAATAAAGTAGATCGCGATCATAAAGTCACTGATAATTAGTGAATTATCATGTATGATAAATTTTTAAATCGCATTGTCTTTATATAAGTAGTACTTCCATTTTTAAAATAGTAACTACATTACCCTTTAAATCGTTAAAGTAAAGGTGATATGTATGCATGATTTATTCGTTTCTTTGAATTACAATTAACGTAGGGCTTCCGGGACAATAGTCATTAGAAATAAATTTATATGACGTTCTTTGCAAATAATCAAGATTCAATTTACTCTTTCCCCCTTTTTTTTTTATTTAGGACACATTAATTTAATAGAATACTTGCTCTTTTTGTTATTCCATGAAACTCTTCGAGTTTGAATTGCTTCTTTGGAACATGACCACTGCCAGTCGCAGAGGCACTTGAATTTTAACGGTTATAAATTTTCTTTTAATTAGTTTATGAATGAAGATGCAAATTAAATTAAATATCTCTAGAAATTAATTATACATTATTGTGGCATCTATAATTACAGACAAAGGGATTTATTAACTAAAAAATTTCCCATAAAATGTTTAACATTTCTATAGAATTTACTGAAAGCTGATTACTTGGAACATTTCGTTGACATTCAAGTTTGATATAATACGTGTGCACCTAGTCTAAGTTGAATGTAAGTAGGCCGGAAAGGTAAACCTAAGATGGTTGTATGATCAAGATTTGTTGTATCATATATAAATTTCTTTGTTTTTTAAATTTGGTAGTACTCTATTTGTCTCAAGTTTCATGATAAAAGTTGCTCATACGTTAAATTTTCTTGCAAACTGTCATCGTGGTGACAGTTCGATCTATTGCGAGAATGAATTGTCAAATTGAATGTTATTGTAGACATACCGTGCCTTCAATTAATTTTTTTTAGAATAACTTACGATTTCAATATTAATTTGAAAACACTGTGGAACTTTTCAATAAATTAACTTAACTATGACAGTAGTCAAAATGAAAAACATTACTGTAGCACAGTATTCCCAAATTAATATTGATATCATAAGCTACTCTAAATTTAAATTAAAGACGCAGTATGTACATATATTTGTATGTAGAAAGATGACAGAGATGTGTCCAAGACATTAAAGATACGATAAATGACCGATACAATAGTAATAATAATAATAATTGATAATGCAATAAACTGTAAATATTAACGGTTATAATATTTCTTTCAGTGGACGTTAAATGTTATTAATCACGCCTTTGCTTTAATTTTTAAAACTACGATATTGGAAACTGTACCCGAATGACCGACAATGTAGAGTAATTACAACCGCAGTTCAGTTTCTTCTTGTTTATGAATGAAGACGCATATTAAGCAAAATGTCTCTTAGAAATAAATTAAATATTATTGTGACATTTATAATTAGTGGCAAATGAATTTATTTATTAAGACTTTGCCCACAAAGCGAACAACATTTCTATATAATTTACTGAACGCTGATATTTAGAAAAATTTTGTTGACATTCAGGTTTTGTATCAATTGTGTGCATCTTCTTCTTCTTCTTCTTCTTCTTCTTCTTCTTCTTCTTTATTGTGGCTTTGAGTTAGACTATTTAGTCTTTTACTCTTCATCTGAGTGTGGTGAATCTTGGATTGTTGAAGTTGAATTTGATTAGCTATTGCTTATCTTTATTTTGATTAAGAATTAAAGTAGAACCATTTTAGGTCTTTTGTGTTTGAAAATTTCATTTCCATCATATGCAAGTGCTCTTTTAAGATTTTGATTTGAGTGGTTTTCCATCTGGTTATAGAAACTGAGCGCTCTTTCCTTGATGTAGTCAATAATGGTTGGGGTATTTGTTTCATTCATTATTTGATTATTTCTCATATACCATGGAGCATTTAGTATCATTCTAAGACTGGTGTTTTGTATTATTTGCAGTTTTTTTATGTTGGTCTTGCACATATGCACCCATATTGGGCATGCATATGTGAATATTGGACCTAATACTTGTTTGTAAAGTAGAATTTTGTTGTTCGTGTTCAGCTGGCTTTTTCTGCCTATAAAAGGCCATAGTTGACATCTTGTTTGTTTGGTTTTGGTTCTCGTTTTTGCTATGTGTGTGTTATAATTGAGCTTTATATCCAGGTATATTCCCAGGTATTTAATTTCTCTACTCCATGGTATAGTGTTGTTGTTGATGGTTATTTCGTTGTCAGTTGTCTTCCGATTCCTTTGAAAGATTATTGCTTGGGATTTGTCTTCGTTTATTGTTGTCCTCCATTGTTTGAACCATTTTATCGTATTGTCTAGGTGCATTTGGAGTTCCTGTACCGCGTTCGTCGGACATCTTGATGTTGAGAGCATTGCCGTATCATCTGCAAAGGTGGCCGTATTTAAATATCTTGTAGGATTTGATACTGGTATGTCGGCTGTAAATATTGTATATAGGTGAGGTGACAGGCATGAGCCCTGGGGGACTCCCGCTGTTGGAGGTTTTATTGAGGAAAGTGTGTTCTGGATGCTAACTTGAAAGCAGCGTCCTTGGAGAAAACTGTTAGTGATTTTTATGATGTGTGTTGGGTAATTGTGTATTATCATTTTACATATGAGTCCCTGCCTCCAGCCTTTATCAAATGCCTTTGCTATGTCGAGAAGTACAGCTGCTCTCACTTGATTTTTGTTGAATCCTTCTTGGATAATCCCAGTGACTCTTGAAAGTTGTGTTATCGTTGATTGTTCTTCTCTAAACCCATGTTGATCTTCTGGTATTATGTCTTGATTGTCAAAGTGGTACTTTATCTTCTGTAGAATTATTTTTTCTATCACTTTGCTAATGGATAGTAACAGGCTTATGGGCCTGTAGCTGCTTGGTATTGTTTTTGGTTTTCCTGGTTTAGGTATAACTATTACTTTGGCATGTTTCCATATCTTTGGGAATGTTTGGAGTCTGATAACGGAGTTTGCTATTGCTAGAATTGACATTATTGCTTTTGGTGGGAGGTTTTGTAGTGATCTGTTGGTGATGTTGTCTATACCAGGAGCTTTTTTGGGATTTAATGCTTTAAGGATTGCTTTTAGGTTATCGGCTGTGACTGGGTCGGTGCTAGGGGAGTGGGGTTCACGTATTTTTCTGCTTACTACTTTGTGAATCTGCACTACGTGTTGCATGTCTACTTCATCCCAGTTGGGAGTGAATTGCTCTTCTAGTGATTCCGCTAGAGCTTCTGCTTTTTCTTCTGCTGTGACTTTTGTGGAGTTATTGAATTGAAGTGGTGAGATTTGTATTTGTTCTCTTTTGATTGCCTTGATTATTTCCATGTCTTAGAGGGGTCTGCACCTATTTCTTCGAGTGTTCTTTGCCATTCTACATTTTTCAGTTCCAGTAATTACTTATGTACTTGATGTTGAAGGTTGTTTAGTATAGTTTTGTCTTCTCCTAGCTCTGTTCTTTTCCTTTATTAGTTCTTTAATATGATGTGGTAGACTACCTGATTTATATATCCTTTCTATTTTGATGGTATTATTTTTAACAGCGGTTGTTATTTTATCTTGTAGTGATTTTATGTTCTGTTCTAATTCTGCAGTGTTTTGTATTTTAGGAACTGCAGTGATGGTTTGTTTTAGTTCTGTTTTGTAGCCGTCCCAGTCTGTCTTGAAGGTGTGATATGTTCTTTCGGTTATGTCTTCGTTCCAAGTTATTATAATTGGATTGTGATCAGAACTCATGACACTTTCAGTTTCTATCTTTATGGTATTGTTAATGTTTTTACTGATTGCTAAGTCTAATTGTCTAATTGTGTGCATCTAGGCCAAGGTGAACGTCGACAGACAAAAAAAAACCAAGACGGTTCGGCATTTAAATGTTGTTTCATGTTATTCGTTCTATAAAATTGGTAGTACCATGCCTTATGTCAAGTTTACGATAAAAATAGTGTATACTTCAAATTTTTTGACAGACTGTCATCGTGACACTTATACGACAATGAAAAGTTGATGTTTAACCAAATTGTCGTTCCACCTGTCATCGTGAAAATACTTCGTCGTAGTGTATTCGTTCACACATAAACTTGTGAGATCGAAATGTCAGACGGACAGTGCTTAACCAAATTGTCTTTCCAATTGTCAAATGAAATTAACAACATAACATGATGAACTTTAACAAAACATGTTTTAAACTTACAGGTCATTGAGAGAATTAATTAATTTTCATATTACGCTTTCTTCTTCTTCTTTTATAGCGTGGATCAAGGAATGAACTTATGTTCTTTCTCCTGCTTTTCTTCTACGTAAATAACCAATGTGGTGTATTAGTTGGTACAACAGAAAACAACAGGAAAGTAAGGTGATCTTTTTTTTTTAAGCGACCGGACTGATACAGTCACATTTCCCAGAAAAGGTGGTTCGTCAGAGTGAACAGAAAAATTATAGGGGAAGTTGGCGCAGCAGGAGATGCTGCGGTCTCCTGTGTGAACCCGCGAAGATATTGAAATTGATAAAAAAAAAAGAAAATGTACTTCTGATTAGTTTGTGCCAACCCGCATAGTCGCATACTTTAAATGCTTGCTTTTATAACTGAATTGATAAACGAAATTACATAAATGCTTATGGGAATTTTACATATTTGATGTATTTATGTTATTTCGAAGTGTTTCGGACACATCTGACAAATAAAGAAAACTCAGATGATTCTTTATTTAGGCTTGCTTCGGTACTTCTTTCGCGAGAAGTGACGACATTTCGATGACATATATAATTTGTATTTAATATATCTTAATAAAATATAGAAAGATCGTTATATTTGTCACTGTACTTACGTGCGATAATACACTTTAAGTTTATTTTATCATATCCGTCGGCATTGTTCATATATTCATAAATAAAAAAGAAATAGTAACAATTGATAATAATAACACTAATACGTGTCTGAAAAGTACCACATTTCCTTCATAATCCCTTTATTTGTCGGCCTTCTGACATTTAAACTTGACAATCGATGGATGAACGTGAATATATATATAGTCATTAATGACACGCAAACTCGTCATCGCGAGATTTTTATACCCTGCAGAAAAGTCTTCAATGAGTCGCACCTTCGACAGCGACAGATTTGGCACGTGGACAGTGCACTCGATCGTCGCGGAAAAGTCCACTCTTTTGGTTTCCAACCCTCTTTCCGCACTCTAAACCTCGACGGCCTGAAATTTCTTCGTCAATGTGAAACTTTTACAATTCTTTCGCGCGTGCCTGTCATACCTGACATTTTTACGATTTTGATCGGTTGTCACGTGAATCGTCATGACGTAAGCCATTTTTCTGTTAAAACACCGAATGCACGCTCCTCTTCAACGGGCGATAGCTCTGCACACGCTCCACTTGGGAAGAAAAACTCTCCGTCGAGGAACAATTCAAGGTCGTCGGTAACTTCACGCCAAAGGGCAGCTTTCAATTTCGCGTATCCAGAGACGAGTTCTTCCCCCCCGCGTACCCAATTTTCGTCGATTTTGACCGGGTTTGGTTGCCATTGACTACTCGGCTTTTATTATATATAACTAGCTATAACGTCCGCTTACAGCGGGTCCGTCCGCTTACAGCTGATCGTCCGCTTACAGCGGTCCGTCCGCTTACAGCGGGTCCGTCAATCTCTTTTAGTTTGAATCGCCTTTTTCGCGTCCGCTTACAGCTTTTTCATAGTTTCGTGTAAAAAGCAATCACTGTTATGACGCCTTTTAGAATGTCTGATTTTATTAACTTTTGACGCACCCCTGTATATACATATATTTCGTGAAGCCAATAGTATATTTTATTTAAAATTCTCCTCGAATGGTTTTTTACACAAAGCGGTACACACTCAAGAGCGAGAAAGGTAAATTAATGTTAAACATGTCATGTTAAGGTATCCAAAAGCACAATGACATCAAAAAGTTCAACATGTTGATTAAGACAGTTTACAATACTACTTTGATGTGAAAGTGTAAAAGCCTGTTAACCTTTTCAAAATGAACTATCGTTAATAAAGGAGCACGAAATAATAATAAAAGGAAAAAGCCCAAGTTTTAAATTTAAGCCCTATTGAAGCGCCTTTCCTGTAAAAAACGCTTTTTAGAATGTCCACTTTTGTAAACTTTTGAAGCACCCTTGTATATACATATATTTTGTTAAACCAATAGGATATTTTATTTAAAATTCTTCGCGAACTGTTTTTTCCACGAACTGGTACACACTCAAGAGCGAGAAAGGTAATTTAGTGTTAAACATAAGTCATGTTAAAGTATCGAAAGAAACTATTTTTTCAATTTTTATCACACCTTGTATAGATGCATATTTTTGTCAGCAAACTGCTGTCATGATGACAGATGGAATGATTTTATTGACAATCTTATAATACGCTCTTGAAATAACAGTGGAAAAATATAGTATTTGGCAATCTTTTTGAAGTTTACTGTCATTGAAAGAAAGAATGTAAATAACTCAAAAATAATTTAAGATAGGCTTACACAATAATAATAAATAAGAACCTAAAATTCAATTTAACACTGTTTTGACATCAAAAGATAGAAACCATTTCAAGAGATATTTTTCACTCTTGTGTGTAATATGGAGCAGCTTTTTTAATATAAAATTTCGGTTATCAGTTTTGATATATTGATCTATCACCTACACGAAATTAGTTCGCATATCGATTTAAATAAAGAACTTGTATTAAAGATCATTTTAAATTTACACTGAATTACATTACTATTGGTACGGTTATTTCTCTAGTGATAGAATGGATATTATGTATACTACTCGCCCGCGATCGCGGGCTCGTTATTTTAATTGACATGCTCAAGTATACGTAGTATCTGTATTGTATTTAAAATGTTTATAACAAATTTTGTTTGATAAATGGGCGTCGCTTTCAAACATTTTTATATAATGCTAATAAATGCTGATGAACTTCAAACAACAAACTAAATGTAGTTTAATATGTTAATGACATACAGATTGAGTCTAAAATGAAGTTTTAATAAGGTGCTGTTAAAAGCAATTACAAAGAAGAAAAGAGGAAGCGCAGGCATAAATTTTCACAAATATTTAGAATTTTTCGCAACTGAGATAAAGTCCCAGAAATGTAACAATTAAAAAGCTTTCAAAACACAAGTATTTCCGTAGTAAGCTAAAAGTTGCACATATTCAATATTACGTTTTCATTTTTAATTATACTGTTAATTTCATGTATAGAAGGAGCAACACAATTACTAAATCACTAATAAAAATAATTATTAATTACAAATGCATAAGAAAATATCGCAGTCAATACTAATAAAAATCCAAATCTTCTAGGTTATGCGCATGTGTAAGTAACCCTAATTACTGTTTAATATTTATCAGGTTTGGAAAAACACCGGTTAAAGTATCTTCATTTAATAACGTATTATCCCGTATTTTATTTAATGAGTACGCTGATCTGCATTGGGAAAACCGGCCCGCAATTGAACTTAATCAACTAATACAGTGCAATAATATAAATAATTAAAAATACGTTTAAATTTGCCGTTGTAGTTGTCAGGGCATTTTAATGTTGAAGGTTACATTCAAATATTATGTCAACTTTAATGAAACATGCGCCAATAATTTAAGGGCATTAAATTTGAGATATTGCAAAATTTTACCTGTCAAATATTATACATAGACATGCCATTTCGAGAGAGAGAGAGAGAGAATGTCCGACTTTTGACGCACCCCTGTACACATATAAATTTTGTTATGCCAATCGTATATATTATTTAGAACTTTCCTTTCCTTTTTACACAAACCGTCACACTGAACACAATGTTAAACATAAATCATGTTAAAGTTTACGAAGGAAGGATGTGCTCAGATCCAAGCACTTTTCGAAGAACCTTTCCGCAACATTGTTTTTTAAAATTTTTATTTCGGATTCGTGATCAGCGACCTGAAAATGCCATTTGCTAGATTTCACCAAGATTAAAGACATTTTGAAGAATATTTCTGCCATATTAGATCCGCCATCAAGTTTTTTTTGACATTTTGACTATGGATTCGTGATCGGCGACCTGAACCACCCCAGCATCTAAAATTTCACGTTCGTACGTCAATCTTCAAAAAACTCTTCCGCCATTTTGTTTTTTTGACATTTGTACTATGGATTCGTGATCGGCGACCTAAGACACTCCCGTATCTAAAATTTCACATTCATACGTCAATTTTCAAAAAATTCTTGCGCCATTTTGTTTTTTTTTGACATTTTGACTTTGGATTCGTAATCGGCGTCCTAAGGCACCCCCGTATCCAAAATTTCACGTTCGTACGTCAATTTTCAAAAAATTCTTCCGCCATTTTGTTTTTTTTGACATTTTTATTTTGGATTAGTGATCGGCGACCAAAGACACCCACGTATCTAAAATTTCACATTCATACGTCAATTTTCAAAAAACTTCGGCTATTTTGTTTTTTTTTGACATTTTGACTTTCGATTTGTGATCGGCGACCTAAGACACCCCCGTACCTAAAATTTCACATTCATACGTCAATTTTCAAAAAACTTCCGCCATTTTGTTTTTTTTTTGACATTTTGACTTTCGATTTGTGATCGGCGACCTAAGACACCCCCGTATCCAAAATTTCACGTTCGTACGTCAATTTTCAAAAAATTCTTCCGCCATTTTGTTTTTTTTGACATTTTTATTTTGGATTAGTGATCGGCGACCAAAGACACCCACGTATCTAAAATTTCACATTCATACGTCAATTTTCAAAAAACTTCGGCCATTTTGTTTTTTTTTGAAATTTTGACTTTCGATTTGTGATCGGCGACCTAAGACACCCCCGTACCTAAAATTTCACATTCATACGTCAATTTTCAAAAAACTTCCGCCATTTTTTTTTTTTGACATTTTGACTTTGGATTCGTGATCGGCGATCTAAGACACCCCCGTATCTAAAATTTCACATTCATACGTCAATTTTCAAAAAACTTCGGCCATTTTGTTTTTCTTTGACATTTTGACTTTCGATTCGTGATCGGCGACCTAAGACACCCCCGTACCTAAAATTTCACATTCATACGTCAATTTTCAAAAGACTCTTCCGCCATATTAGATGCACCATTTTTTTTTTTGAAATTTTGACATTGGGCTTGAGATCACCGACACCAAGAGCCCACGAGTTTTACCTTAATCAGAAGAAAAAGTTGATTTGGCTCCACCCACTCCGCAGTGCGTAATTATTTAAATAATTATTTCGTAGGGGCAATGTTAAAAGCATTATTTTTTCCCTTAAGAAAAAGGCATACCCGTTTTAGAATTATTGTATTTTAAATGGAATTTATAATAATTAAGAAAAAATCATGCTGTATGTATGAATGATTATATCATCGACCGGGAAAATTATGTCGAGCAGTCCGGCGTCTTGTCTTATAAATTGCCGGTAAAATACACGAAATAAATACACAATATCGCATTCGAAAAAAAAAATGTTTTGCCCCGGCCTGGGTTCGAACCCGACCCGACAAAGTCCTTGAATTAAGTAGCCGTCAATCTTGCCATTGGGCTATCGACCTAATGTAAATAGTTTGTTCAACTGCCATATTTATATGTAAGCTTGACTCTATGTTGAAATCTGCAATTTTTTTTTTAAATCTCAGAGAAAATAGACATGTAATCTTTAAAAGGTTATAAAAAAACGTTTTAATTGTGTCCAGATAATTAATTTAGTGCCTTGTCCGTGTCCTAAAACTAAATATATTATGTGTGTTTATATGCCATGAACCTATTCTGACGTTAATAATTACATTAAGGAAACTGGGCATACGCGTTCTGGAATTATGGTATTTTAAAATTCAAATTTATAGTAATTAAAAGATATCAGCCTGTATGTAAAAATGTTAAGTCAAGCTACCGATATATAATATATTTACGGGCAGTGCACATGAATGTATATGTGTGTACATTTCATGTTATGAGCATTGCACTTGATTTATTGGGTACATATATTTCTGGCGTATTTCGGCCATTTTTCTACGATGTCCGTCTGCATGAGGAATTTAATTTACACGCACTATCGATATCGTACGTCGATGAAGTCGCAATAGGAATGGGAATGGTCTAGAAATATCTGTACTTACTATTATGAATCTTGTTGGGCCGTCAAAACCTTCTAAATTCGGAATATAAGGCTTAAAAGTCAAACGTGCAAAATTTCTCGTTGGAGCTGTCAGATTAGCGAAAAGTCAATTTTGTGTTTAGTCCTTGTTTTTATTTACGTAAAATGTACATTCTTTAGGCACGTCATGGCTTCATTTCGCGTGTTTTGAAAAATTCGACGGAACGTATATTGTAATTGCTCACGCGTCCCTCGACCTTAAAATATGCTTTCGAGCGCGTTGAAAAGCAGAAAGTACGGGCTTTTTAACCGTACTTTTCCCTATGCGTGTTATACATCCGTTTAAAAGGAGATCCCTTCAGAAAATCGGCAACGTCTTAAAAAACAACGTTTAAATTTGTCCGTAAATATCCGGCCATCGGACAGAGTTATAAGGCCGAAATTTTAACCGTAGTTAGCTCGGACATTCCTCTTCACGCGACAATCGGTCCGAACGCGCTACCTATACAGGGCGTTGCACAATTTCGAGAAACGTCACCCGTTGCACGGTCCTATCTCTATCCCGTATTTTCTCACGTCATTTTTAAAGGTAAGCCGGCAGCTTATATTATGTCGCAACTAGCTAATGCGCGCGGGTTCGAGAACCCGCTGTCGCCTATTATTCCGCTTAGTGTTGAGGTACCGCTCTCCCTTATTTTACTAAATTTATTGCGGATTTTGTCTTTATTGCGTTTCAGTTCTTGAAACACCATATAATTCCGATATATAGCGAATAAGTAAATATAATTGTACTTTTGATGTTCAATATTGCAGTGGTGGCCTTGCTTTGACTTCGGCCAACTTCGTTTGTGTTCGGACATCTTCGAAATGTCAGTGGTGGCCTTCCTTTGACTTCGTCCAACTTCGTTTGTGTTCGGACGTCTTCGAAATGTCGGCGAAGGCCTTGCCTTGTCTTCGGCCAACTTCGTTTGTTTTTGGACGTCTTCGAAATGTCAGTGGTGGCCTTGCTTTGACTTCGGCCAACTTCGTTTGTGCTCGGCCGTCTTCGGAATGTGAGTTGCGGCTTTGCCATGGCTTCGGCCAACTTCGTTAGTGTTCGGACGTCTTCGGAATGTCAGTGGTGGCCTTGCTTTGACTTCGGCCAACTTCGTTTGTTTTCGAACGTCTTCGGAATGTCAGTGGTGGCCTTGCTTTGACTTCGTCCAACTTCGTTTGTTTGAGGTCGGACGTTTTCGGAATATCGATGAAGGCCTTGCCTCGGCTTCGGCCAACTTCGTTTGTTTTCGGACGTCTTCGGAATGTAAGTGGTGGCTTTGCCTTGACTTCAGCCAACTTCGTGTGTGTTCGGATGTCTTCGGAATATCGGTGAAGGCCTTGCCTTGTCTTCGGCCAACTTTGTCTGTGTTCGGACGTCTTCGGAATGTCAGTGGTGGCCTTCCTTTGACTTCGTCCAACTTCGTTTGTGTTCGGACGTCTTCGAAATGTCGGCGAAGGCCTTGCCTTGTCTTCGCCCAACTTCGTATGGGTTCGGACGTCTTCGAAATGCCGATGAAGGCCTTGCCTTGTCTTCGGCCAACTTCGTTTGTGTTCGAACGTCTTCGGAATGTCAGTGGTGGCCTTGCCTTGACTTCGGCCATCTTCGTTTGTGTTCGGACGTCTTCGAAATATCGGTGAAGGTCTTGCCTTGTCTTCGGCCAACTTTTATTATATATAATAGCTAATACGGCAGGCCTAGAAGGCCCTCTGCCGCCTCTTTTATTCCGCTTAGTGTTGAGGTACCGCTCTCCCTTATTCTTCTACATTTATTGCGGATTTTGTCTTTATAGCGATTCAGTTTTTGAAACACCATGTCATTCCCTGTATATACATATATTTTGTAAAGCCAATTGTATATTTCATTTAGAATTCTTCTAGAATTTTTTTTACATAAACTGTTACACAATGAAGAGCGAGAAAGATAATTTAATGTTACACATAAGAATGATGTTAAAGTATCCGAAGAAACAATATGCTCAATAAGTGCATCATATTCATTGAGACAATCGGGATAATACGCTTTTGAAATAACAGTGCAAAAATGTAGTATATTGACAAAAAGTATGTCAATTGCTCAGAAACAATTTAAGATAGGTATACTCAATATTCATGAAAAAGAACCTAATAATCATTTTGACACTGAGATATTTTCACCCAAATTATTTGAAGTGGAACAGCGCTTTCATTATGAAATTTTGGTCAGCAGATTTGAAATATTCGTCTGTCACATACTCAAAATTAGTTCGCACGTCAATTAAAAATGAAGGACTTGTATTGAACAACATTTTAAATTTTCACTGAATTACATCATTATTCGTACTGTTCTCTCTCTCTAACGATAGAAAGGATAATACGTATACTACTCGCCCGCTATCGCGGGCTCGTCATTTTAATTGACATGTTCAAATATACATAGTATCTGCATAGTGTTTAACATGTTTAAATCAAATTTTGTGTGGTAAATGGGCTTCGCTTTCAAACATTCTTATAGAATGCTAATGAATGCTGATGAATTTCAAACATGTAGCTCGCAAACATATGTATGTGAATGGGTAAGGTAAATTTAATTTATAAAGTATATTACTTTCTTACTACCTTTTCGAAGTCCACTATTGTTAATAAAAGAGCACAAAATAATAATAAAAGTAAAAAAGCTCAAGTTTTAAATTTAAGCCTTATTGAAACGCCTTTCCTGTAAAAAGCGATCAATCTCATAACGCTTTTTAGAATGTCCAATTTTATAAGCTTTTCTTCTGACGCACCCCTGTACACATATAAATTTTGTTATGCCAATCGTATATATTATTTAGAACTTTTCTTTCCTTTTTACACAAATCGTTACACTGAACACTGAAGAGCGAGAAGGACAATTAAATGTTACAAAACATAAATCACGTTAAAGTTTACGAAGGGAGGATGTGCTCAGATCGAAGCACTTTTCGAAGAACCTTCCCGCCAGATTGTTTTTTAAAATTTTTATTCCGGATTCGTGATTAGCGACCTGAAAAACCGCCATTTGCTAGATTTCACCAAGGTTAAGGACATTTTGATGAATCTTTCCGCCATATTATCATTTTTAAAGGTAAGCCGGCAGCTAATTTTAAGGAGAATTTGATAGTCAATAGTGTTTCAGTCTATATATGTCGATTCCAATGATCTTTTTGGTTTAAATGAGGATTCATTAAAAATTAAAAAGAATATTTTATATAAACTTGTAGATAGCTTTATAAGATGTTTTATTAACACGAATGTATATTTTAAATAACTCACTATTACCATTCGATAGTTTCATCATTATTCTATAACAAATAATATCTATTTCATTGGCATTTTCTATAATAATTCCCATGCCTATATTTTTTATAATTTGCAGTGTTTTTTGTGGTAATTTGTATTACAACTCTCAGTTATGTAGGATTTTTAATAATGTTGATAGAGTCTTGTTTACACTGTATATAATTATTTACTTTTGCATTGTACACCTACAATTTAAGGGACAAATAGATATAATATATTTATTATAGTAATATTGATTACCTATTGTTATAATCCAAAATACTGTAAGACATCCTTATTGAAGTTCTATTTTGAACTATTGCAATTGACGATGTTGCTTACGGTTCATTTTCATCAATGATAATTAAACAATCTCTTGTGAATACGTACGATATTACTTCGCAATAGATATTTTTCAGTCTTTTCATGCTTGAATAGCCTTTTGCGCGTCTGCTTACAACCTTTTTACAGCTTTCAGTAAAACCTGATCACTGTCAGGACCGTTGTTAGAATTTCCGTTTTTATAAACTTTTGACACATCCCTGTATATACATTATGCCATTATATTTTCTAAAGCCAATCGTATATATTACTCAGAATTCTTCTCAAACTGTTTTTAACACAGACTGGTATACAGTGTAGAGTAAGAAAGATAATTTAATGTTTAACATAAAAGTCATTTTAAAGTATCTGAAGAAATAATGTGCTCAAAGACAGCACCATTTTCGTTGATACAGTCTGCAATACGCTTCTGATGCGACTATAGAAAAGTTTGATGACTGTTTCAAAGTCTACAGTTTTTAAGAAAAAATCAAAAAGGATGGTAATAACTCAAAAACAATTTAAGATAGACATAAACAATAATAATAAAAATGAACCGATAATTCAATTTCATCAAAGACTCAAAAGGAGCCAAGTAAGAACCGACAAATTGCACTCGTCATTTGGCATTTTGAAAGATTGACTTCCAATTCGTCAACAGGGACCACAAAAACCCTCAAGTAATACATTTGAGAAAGATTTAATGATGTTTCGCACATTTCCACTATGTTGGTCGCCCCACTTTTTTTTTGATATTTCGACTTCCAATTCGTTATCAGCGACAATAAGAATCCCAAATATTGAATTTCACGCGGATCCAATACGTTTTCGAAGAACCATTACGCTATATTGGACACGCCATTTTATTTTTAAATATAAACTTCCGATTCTTCATCAGCGAACCTAGAAACCCCAAGTACTAAATTCCATACAGATTCATTTACCTTTCTGCCGTATTGAATGCGCCATTTTGTTTTATCAAATTTCGATTTCAGATTCGTGTTCAGCGACCTAAGAAATCTCCCAACAAAAATAAATTATTTAGTTAACACTTCAAGATATATAGATTCCGCTAGTGAATACTATTACATGAAAACCAGTTACAAATATACCTACTTTTTCTATACATACATTTTATTTAATACTTGGCTACTCTGTATAATGGGCAAGCATTTTTGATAAATAAAGAGGGTTTGAAAGACAATTATAACGAACATCAAAAGGTAATTATGACAAATATCGAAAGGTGTATGGATATCATTATTGATGAGAGTCATGATATGGCTTTTGTAGATTATATTATTTAACAAATAAACTTATGCAACATCTCAAATTTCACGCCATTTTAAACTACTGGCGCATGTTGGTTGCCAAAGCGACATAACCATATAGAAAATTATTGCAGTTGTTGGTTGTGTTGCTTTTGTTTATGAGCGAATGGAGATTCCTCTATAAATATTTATGGAATGTAGATTTAATTTATTTTATTATTTATTTATTACGTGCACTACCTACATCTGTTATTTAGTATGAATAATTATATGATTCTAACCTAACATGTTAAGGAACATGTTGGTTATAATAAATTATTTAAATTAGACTAAGTGAAAAAAGTATTATTAGAAGTGATTAAAAATGTTTGATTCTGTTGAAAATAACATCTCTCCTTTCAGCACAAAAGTAAACAGAACGTGTGAAGTAAATTAAAGAAATACATACTTGTAAACTCGAAATACGTTTTCCAATAAACACAACAGACAACTGCATTCACATTTTGACATGTGTCTTAATTTTATTTTGACGTTTGTTATAACTGTCATCAAAATAATGTAAAATTGTCAACAATGCCTGCCTACTACACAGAATAGCTATGCATTAACTAAAATGTCGGTGTAAGAAAGTAACATGCAATAACATTATTTATAATATTCATTTTGTAACCGGCTTTCCTTTAATGGTATTTTTGTAGCGGAAGCTGTATATTCTAAAACATTAATTAGTTAGTTTACTTTCGTTATTTTGAAGTTGTTGCGGCCAATGTATATTTGTAGTAGCATTGAACCGTCGTTTCTAGTTCGTAGCTTGATCGTGTCATTTACTATATCGAAACTACGCATGTGTCCAAAACGTTTGTATAGGGATTTTTTTTTTAAATTAGTCAATATTTTTCTCATAATGTTTGCGCCATTTTCTACATTTGAATTTGTTTTTTGTGCTTTTTGCACTTTTTTTTTGTTTTAGTTTATATTCTATATAATTAGATATTTAATTTTAGTAAATAATCTGTCGACATTTAGCACATATTTAAAATTTCTATTATGGAATAATAGTGAAAGGTGAAACAATTTGAGGGATACTGAAAGTTTCTGAAGAACCTTTTCGGATGTTGGATCCGTCATTATGTAAATAAAAAAGGCAAAATAGGTTGATTTTATTGTGTTCGTGTTGTTACTTTTATCCATAATAAAAATCTAATGATGTCCAAAAAAAAATGATTTGCAAAAATGAGCCTGAACCTATTGGACATGTTAAAATTAAAACAATTAAACAATAAGAAATGCATAAATTAACTGTTTCATATTTTGAAAATTGAAAATTAAAGAGTATCCATCTGGCCAAACTTCAGCACACGAAGTGTCCTACAGAAGTACATAGATTTCATAAGCACTGAATCATCTTTAGAGCCGCTTTAGAAACTTAATTTTAGTAAATAATCTGTAGACATTTATTTTGTGAATACATCTGAAAATTTTTGTGTAAATAGCACATATTTAAAATTTATATTATGGAATAAATAGCAAAGTACAACAAACTGCAGTGATACTGATAGAAATTTATTGATTACTTACTGCTATTGACAAATACAACAATATAGTAAAAATAAAAAAAACTAATACAACGTACATCGATGTGAAATTAACAGTTACCTACAAATATGTGAAACATGTGACATGTAAAAAATTATAAAAGTGGGAACAGTTTGTTGAAAAAGAAAACACTTCATCTGCCGTCATAAACTGGATTATCGATCATATTCTTAAGCTATGATCAGTAATCCAGTTTATGACGGCACTTTCACATGTCATATTTGAGACAATTTAACTTGCACAAATTTGTATAGGATGAATAAGGCCAGAAACATTTACTGAAAAATCATATATCTACTGTTTACTAAAAACATTATATTTTACTGATTGTACAAATTTCTTAACTCAAAGAAAGTTGATAGAGAAAACCTTGCCTCCAAATTGGTATACATAATTTTGACTGACAAAATGTTATATTCTGGAGGAATCAGAGTGCCAATAATAAATATAATTATTAGTGTAAAATTTAACTACACATTAACTGAACAAACACACTATTTATCCAAGCCCAGTTTAGTCAAGAGTAATTTATACAGTGTCTGCATAAGCTCCTAACGTGAACATGCCAGCTTCAACTTTGCGTCCGCTTACAGCGGCCCGTGAATCTCCTCTAGTTTGAATCGCCCTTTTCGTTTTCCTGTAAAAGGCAATCACTGTCATGACGCCTCTTAGAATGTTATTTAGTTAGTTAGAATTTTGTTATGCCAATCGTAATATTACTTAGAACTTTTCTTTCCTTCTTACACAAACCGTCACACTGAAAACTGAAGAGCGAGAAGGATAATTTAATGGTAAACATAAATCATGTTAAAGTTTACGAAGGAAGGATTTGCTCAGGTCCAAGCACTTTTCACCAAGATTAACGACATTTTGAAGAACCTTTCCGCCATATTGAATCTGCCATTATGTTTTTTGACATTTCGACTTTGGATTTGTGATCGGCGACCCCATAAACGCCCGTATCTAAAATTTCACATTCATACGTCAATTTTAAAAAAACTGGTCCGCCATTTTGATTTTTTTGATATTTTGACTTTGGAATCATGATCGGCGACCCCCAAAACCCCCGTATCTAAAATTTCACATTCATACGTTAATTTTCAAAAAACTCGTCCGCCATTTTGTATTTTTTTGACATTTTGACTTTAGATTCGTGATCGGCGACCTAACACACCCCCGTATCTAAAATTTCACATTCATACGTCAATTTTCAAAAAACTGGTCCGCCATTTTGATTTTTTTGACATTTTGACTTTGGAATCATGATCGGCGACCCCCAAAACCCCCGTATCTAAAATTTCACATTCATACGTCAATTTTGAAAAAACTGGCCATTTTTTTTTTTTTTTACATTTTGACTTTCGATTTGTGATTGGCGAGCTAAGACACCCCCGTACCTAAAATTTCACATTCATACGTCAATTTTCAAAAAACTTCCGCCATTTTGTTTTTTTTTTTGACATTTTGACTTTCGATTCGTGATCGGCGACCTAAGATACCCCCGTACCTAAAATTTCACATTCATACGTCAATTTTCAAAAAACTTCCGCCATTTTGGTTTTTTTTGACATTTTGACTTTGGATTCGTGATCGGCGACCTAAGACACCCCCGTATCTAAAATTTCACACTCATACGTCAATTTTGAAAAAACTTCGGCCATTTTGTTTTTTTTTGACATTTTCACTTTCGATTCGTGATCGGCGACCTAAGACACCCCCGTATCTAAAATTTCACATTTATACGTCAATTTTCAAAAAACTCTTCCGCCATATTAGATGCACCATTTTTTTTTTTTTGAAATTTTGACGTTCGGCTTGAGATCACCGGCACCAAGAGCCCCCGAGTACCGAGTTTTACCTTAATCAGAAGAAAAAGTTGATTTGGCTCCACCCACTCCGCAGTGCATAATTATTTAAATAAAATTATTTCGTAGGGCACATAAATGTTAAAAGCATTATTTTTTCCCTTAAGAAAACGGCATACCCGTTTTAGAATTATTGTATTTTAAATGGAATTTATAATAATTAAGAAAAAATCATGCTGTATATGTGAATGGTTATTTCATCGACCGGGAAAATTATGTCGAGCAGTCCGGCGTCATGTCTTATAAATTGCCGGTAAAATATTCGAAATAAATACACAATATCTCATTCGAAAAAAAATGTTTTGCCCCGGCCTGGGTTCGAACCGGACCCAGCAAAGTCATCGTATTAAGAAGCCGTCAATCTTGCCATCGGGCTATCGACCTACATGCAAATAGTTTGTTCAACTGCCATATTTATATGTAGGCGTGACTCTATGTTGAAATTTGCAATTTTTTTTTTAAATTTCAGAGAAAATAGACGTGTAATCTTCAAAAGAATATTAAAAAAAACGTTTTAATTGCGTTCAAATAATTAATTTAGTGCCTTGTCCTTGTCCTATATTATGTGTGTTTATTTGCCTTGAATCTCATCTGACGTTAATAATTAAAAGCAATCCTTTTCCCCGTTCTGGAATGATCGTATTTTAAAATTCAAATTTATAGTAATTAAAAGATATCAGCCTGTATGTAAAAATGTTAAGTCAAGCTACCGATATATAATATATTTACGGGCAGTGCACATGAATGTATATGTGTGTACACAATATATTATGAGCATTTCACTTGATTTATTGTGTACATTCATTTGTGACGTATTTCAGCCATTTTTCTACGATGTCCGTCTGCATGAGGAATTTAATTTACACGCACTATCGATATCGTACGTCGATGCAGTCGCAATAGACATGCGATCGGTACAGAAATGTCTGACTTTACGATTATGTACCTTGTTGGGCCGTCAGAACCTTCAAAATTTGGAATTGAAGGCTTAAAAGTCAAACGTGCAAAATTTCTCGTTGGAGCTGTCAGATTTGCGAAAAGTCAATTTTGTGTTTAGTCCTCGTTTTTATTTACGTAAAATGTACATTCTTTAGGCACGTCATGGCTTAATTTCGCGTGTTTTGAAAAATTCGACGGAACGTATATTGTAATTGCTCACGCGTCCCTCGACCTTAAAATATGCTTTCGAGCGCGTTGAAAAGCAGAAAGTACGGGCTTTTTAACCGTACTTTTCCCTATGCGTGTCATACATTCGTTTAAAAGGAGATCCCTTCAGAAAATCGGCAACGTCTTAAAAAACAACGTTTAAATTTGTCCGTAAATATCCGGTCATCGGACAGAGCTATAAAGCCGAAATTTTAATCGTAATTAGCTCGGACATTCCTCTTCACGCGACGATCGGTCCGAACGCGCTACATATACAGGGCGTTGCACAATTTCGAGAAACGTCACCCGTTGCACGGTCCTATCTCTATCCCGTATTTTCTCACGTCATTTTTAAGGGTAAGCCGGCAGCTATTAGTATATCTAACTAGCTATAACGTCCGCTTACAGCGGGTCCGTCCGCTTACAGCTGATCGCCCGCTTACAGCGGTCCGTCCGCTTACAGCGGGTCCGTCAATCTCTTTTAGTTTGAATCGCCTTTTTCGCGTCCGCTTACAGCTTTTTCATAGTTTCGTGTAAAAAGCAATCACTGTTATGACGCCTTTTAGAATGTCTGATTTTATTAACTTTTGACGCACCCCTGTATATACATATATTTCGTGAAGCCAATAGTATATTTTATTTAAAATTCTCCTCGAATGGTTTTTTACACAAAGCGGTACACACTCAAGAGCGGGAAAGGTAAATTAATGTTAAACATGTCATGTTAAGGTATCCAAAAGCACAATGACATCAAAAAGTTCAACATGTTGATTAAGACAGTTTACAATACTACTTTGATGTGAAAGTGTAAAAGCCTGTTAACCTTTTCAAAATGAACTATCGTTAATAAAGGAGCACGAAATAATAATAAAAGGAAAAAGCCCAAGTTTTAAATTTAAGCCCTATTGAAGCGCCTTTCCTGTAAAAAACGCTTTTTAGAATGTCCACTTTTATAAACTTTTGAAGCACCCTTGTATATACATATATTTTGTTAAACCAATAGGATATTTTATTTAAAATTCTTCGCGAACTGGTTTTTCCACGAACTGGTACACACTCAAGAGCGAGAAAGGTAATTTAGTGTTAAACATAAGTCATGTTAAAGTATCGAAAGAAACTATTTTTTCAATTTTTATCACACCTTGTATAGATGCATATTTTTGTCAGCAAACTGCTGTCATGATGACAGATGGAATGATTTTATTGACAATCTTATAATACGCTCTTGAAATAACAGTGGAAAAATATAGTATTTGGCAATCTTTTTGAAGTTTACTGTCATTGAAAGAAAGAATGTAAATAACTCAAAAACAATTTAAGATAGGCTTACACAATAATAATAAATAAGAACCTAAAATTCAATTTAACACTGTTTTGACATCAAAAGATAGAAACCATTTCAAGAGATATTTTTCACTCTTGTGTGTAATATGGAGCAGCTTTTTTAATATAAAATTTCGGTTATCAGTTTTGATATATTGATCTATCACCTACACGAAATTAGTTCGCATATCGATTTAAATAAAGAACTTGTATTAAAGATCATTTTAAATGTACACTGAATTACATTACTATTGGTACGGTTATTTCTCTAGTGATAGAATGGATATTATGTATACTACTCGCCCGCGATCGCGGGCTCGTTATTTTAATTGACATGCTCAAGTATACGTAGTATCTGTATTGTATTTAAAATGTTTATAACAAATTTTGTTTGATAAATGGGCGTCGCTTTCAAACATTTTTATATAATGCTAATAAATGCTGATGAACTTCAAACAACAAACTAAATGTAGTTTAATATGTTAATGACATACAGATTGAGTCTAAAATGAAGTTTTAATAAGGTGCTGTTAAAAGCAATTACAAAGAAGAAAAGAGGAAGCGCAGGCATAAATTTTCACAAATATTTAGAATTTTTCGCAACTGAGATAAAGTCCCAGAAATGTAACAGAATTAAAAAGCTTTCAAAACACAAGTATTTCCGTAGTAAGCTAAAAGTTGCACATATTCAATATTACGTTTTCATTTTTAATTATACTGTTAATTTCATGTATAGAAGGAGCAACACAATTACTAAATCACTAATAAAAATAATTATTAATTACAAATGCATAAGAAAATATAATCGCAGTCAATACTAATAAAAATCCAAATCTTCTAGGTTATGCGCATGTGTAAGTAACCCTAATTACTGTTTAATATTTATCAGGTTTGGAAAAACACCGGTTAAAGTATCTTCATTTAATAACGTTCTTAATCAATTATTAGCGCCAACAGGTTTTTGCAAAAACGTTTTATCCCGTATTTTATTTAATGAGAACGCTGATCTGCATTGGGAAAACCGGCCCGCAATTGAACTTAATCAAGTAATACAGTGCAATAATATAAATAATTAAAAATACGTTTAAATTTGCCGTTGTAGTTGTTAGGGCATTTTAATGTTGAAGGTTACATTCAAATATTATGTCAACTTTAATGAAACATGCGCCAATAATTTAAGGGCATTAAATTTGAGATATTGCAAAATTTTACCTGTCAAATATTATACATAGACATGCCATTTCGAGAGAGAGAGAGAGAATGTCCGACTTTTGATGCACCCCTGTACACATATAAATTTTGTTATGCCAATCGTATATATTATTTAGAACTTTCCTTTCCTTTTTACACAAACCGTCACACTGAACACAATGTTAAACATAAATCATGTTAAAGTTTACGAAGGAAGGATGTGCTCAGATCCAAGCACTTTTCGAAGAACCTTTCCGCAACATTGTTTTTTAAAATTTTTATTTCGGATTCGTGATCAGCGACCTGAAAATGACATTTGCTAGATTTCACCAAGATTAAAGACATTTTGAAGAATATTTCTGCCATATTAGATCCGCCATCAAGTTTTTTTTGACATTTTGACTATGGATTCGTGATCGGCGACCTGAACCACCCCAGCATCTAAAATTTCACGTTCGTACGTCAATCTTCAAAAAACTCTTCCGCCATTTTGTTTTTTTTGACATTTGTACTATGGATTCGTGATCGGCGACCTAAGACTCCCGTATCTAAAATTTCACATTCATACGTCAATTTTCAAAAAAATTCTTGCGCCATTTTGTTTTTTTTTGACATTTTGACTTTGGATTCGTAATCGGCGTCCTAAGGCACCCCCGTATCCAAAATTTCACGTTCGTACGTCAATTTTCAAAAAATTCTTCCGCCATTTTGTTTTTTTTGACATTTTTATTTTGGATTAGTGATCGGCGACCAAAGACACCCACGTATCTAAAATTTCACATTCATACGTCAATTTTCAAAAAACTTCGGCCATTTTGTTTTTTTTTGACATTTTGACTTTCGATTTGTGATCGGCGACCTAAGACACCCCCGTACCTAAAATTTCTCATTCATACGTCAATTTTCAAAAAACTTCCGCCATTTTGTTTTTTTTTGACATTTTGACTTTCGATTTGTGATCGGCGACCTAAGACACCCCCGTACCTAAAATTTCACATTCATACGTCAATTTTCAAAAAACTTCCGCCATTTTGTTTTTTTTTGACATTTTGACTTTCGATTTGTGATCGGCGACCTAAGACACCCCCGTACCTAAAATTTCACATTCATACGTCAATTTTCAAAGAACTTCCGCCATTTTGTTTTTTTTTGACATTTTTACTTTCGATTTGTAATCGGCGACCTAAGACACCCCCGTACCTAAAATTTCACATTCATACGTCAATTTTCAAAAAACTTGCGCCATTTTGTTTTTTTTTTGACATTTTGACTTTGGATTCGTGATCGGCGATCTAAGACACCCCCGTATCTAAAATTTCACATTCATACGTCAATTTTCAAAAAACTTCGGCCATTTTGTTTTTTTTGACATTTTGACTGTCGATTCGTGATCGGCGACCTAAGACACCCCCGTACCTAAAATTTCACATTCATACGTCAATTTTCAAAAGACTTCCGCCATTTTGTTTTTTTTTTGACATTTTGACTTTGGATTCGTGATCGGCGACCTAAGACACCCCCGTATCTAAAATTTCACATTCATACGTCAATTTTCAAAAAACTTCGGCCATTTTTTTTTTTTTTGACATTTTGACTTTGGATTCGTGATCGGCGACCTAAGACACCCCGTATCTAAAATTTCACATTCATACGTCAATTTTCAAAAAACTTCGGCCATTTTTTTTTTTTTTGACATTTTGACTTTCGATTCGTGATCGGCGACCTAAGACACCCCCGTATCTAAAATTTCACATTCATACGTCAGTTTTCAAAAAACTCTTCCGCCATATTAGATGCACCATTTTTTTTTTTGAAATTTTGACATTGGGCTTGAGATCACCGACACCAAGAGCCCCCGAGTACCGAGTTTTACCTTAATCAGAAGAAAAAGTTGATTTGGCTCCACCCACTGCGCAGTGCGTAATTATTTAAATAATTATTTCGTAGGGGCACATAAATGTTAAAAGCATTATTTTTTCCCTTAAGAAAACGGCATACCCGTTTTAGAATTATTGTATTTTAAATGGAATTTATAAAAATTATAAGAAAAAATCATGCTGTATATGTGAATGATTATTTCATCGACCGGGAAAATTATGTCGAGAAGTCCGGCGTCTTGTCTTATAAATTGCCGGTAAAATACACGAAATAAATACACAATATCGCATTCGAAAAAAAAATGTTTTGCCCCGGCCTGGGTTCGAACCCGACCCGGCAAAGTCATTGTATTAAGAAGCCGTCAATCTTGCCATTGGGCTATCGACCTAATGTAAATGGTTTGTTCAACTGCCATATTTATATGTAGGCTTGACTCTATGTTGAAATCTGCAATTTTTTTTTAAATCTCAGAGAAAATAGACGTGTAATCTTTAAAAGGTTATAAAAAAACGTTTCAATTGTGTCCAGATAATTAATTTAGTGCCTTGTCCGTGTCCTAAAACTAAATATATTATGTGTGTTTATATGCCATGAACCTATTCTGACGTTAATAATTACATTAAGGAAACTGGGCATACGCGTTCTGGAATTATGGTATTTTAAAATTCAAATTTATAGTAATTAAAAGATATCAGCCTGTATGTAAAAATGTTAAGTCAAGCTACCGATATATAATATATTTACGGGCAGTGCACATGAATGTATATGTGTGTACATTTCATGTTATGAGCATTGCACTTGATTTATTGTGTACATGTATTTCTGGCGTATTTCGGCCATTTTTCTACGATGTCCGTCTGCATGAGGAATTTAATTTACACGCACTATCGATATCGTACGTCGATGAAGTCGCAATAGGAATGGGAATGGTCTAGAAATATCTGTACTTACTATTATGAATCTTGTTGGGCCGTCAAAACCTTCTAAATTCGGAATATAAGGCTTAAAAGTCAAACGTGCAAAATTTCTCGTTGGAGCTGTCAGATTAGCGAAAAGTCAATTTTGTGTTTAGTCCTCGTTTTTATTTACGTAAAATGTACATTCTTTAGGCACGTCATGGCTTCATTTCGCGTGTTTTGACAAATTCGACGGAACACGCGGTCACACGTTTATTTTAATTGCTCACGCGTCCCTCGACCTTAAAATATGGATTTGAGCGCGTTGAAAAGCAGAAACTGCGGGCTTTTTAACCGTACTTTTCCCTATGCGTGTTATACATTTGTGTAAAAGGAGATCCCTTCAGAAAATCGGGCAACGTCTTAAAAAACAACGTTTAAATTTGTCCGTAAATATCCGGCCATCGGACAGAGCTATAAAGCCGAAATTTTAACCGTAATTAGCTCGGACATTCCTCTTCACGCGACGATCGGTCCGAACGCGCAACCTATACAGGGTGTTGCACAATTTCGAGAAACGTCACCCGTTGCACGGTCCTATCTCTATCCCCTGTTTTCTCACGTCATTTTTAAAGGATGACCGTGAGCTATTAGTAAGGAGAACTAGCTATAACGTCCGCTTACAGCGGGTCCGTCCGCTTACAGCTGATCGCCCGCTTACAGCGGTCCGTCCGCTTACAGCGGGTCCGTCAATCTCTTTTAGTTTGAATCGCCTTTTTCGCGTCCGCTTACAGCTTTTTCATAGTTTCGTGTAAAAAGCAATCACTGTTATGACGCCTTTTAGAATGTCTGATTTTATTAACTTTTGACGCACCCCTGTATATACATATATTTCGTGAAGCCAATAGTATATTTTATTTAAAATTCTCCTCGAATGGTTTTTTACACAAAGCGGTACACACTCAAGAGCGAGAAAGGTAAATTAATGTTAAACATGTCATGTTAAGGTATCCAAAAGCACAATGACATCAAAAAGTTCAACATGTTTGTTAATAAATGAACGTACCTTGGAATGGACAAGAATGGAACATTTATTTAGTTGTTATTTAATTGTTATTGTTGTTGAAAGACCTTTTCGAATGTCAGTTTTAGTTTTGATATGGTCAAAAAATATAGAGTGACATATTGACAGCTTAATAGTTTTTATAATAGAAATAGTTAAAAATATAGTCAGATATAGCCAGATAGTAATAGAAAATAACATTGTGGTCCTTCGACGAACTTTATTCAGCCCTATAGATGTACAGATAGAAGAATTATGGATAATAGATCGAGAAAGTCAGATGATGTCATGTCCGACAGCAGAAAAAATTCGTCAAATTTAGGAGAAACTTTACAAAATAGGAATGAGAAAGAGAGTACCGAAGATTTTTTTGGGTTCAGTAATGCCTCTATACTCCATTCAAAACATTTAATGCAAAATATGATGAAAAGTAATGATGACAAAGGTACCAGTAGTAAAAATAAACCTAATAGCACAATTACCTCAAGCAGTAAAGGTACGAAAAAATCTTCATTGTTACCTAGTCAAATACTATGTTTACAGTTAGAACATCAGAAAAAGTTAGCTAATATAGAACTACAAGAAAAACAGCTTAAATATAAACGAGACTTAGAAGAAAGACAACGACAATTAGAAGAAAGGCGACTTAAATTTGAGCGAGAATTAGAAGAAGCAAGACTTCGGAAAGAAAAAGAATTTTTAGATTTAGAACTACAAATACAGTTAAGCAAAGGAAACTCGATAATAAATGAATTTGTTGAAAATAGAGGAAGACTGAAAGAAGTCTCTGAAGGTAGGAATAATATATTTGAAAAAGAGGAACAAGGTAGTTTGCAGAAAGTAAAAACTTGGCTTGAAACTAACAAAAATGATTTAAAAACAGAAAGTTGTAATAGCAGCCATAGAGATGTAGTAGATTCTAGTAAAAATGATTTAGAAATGGAGACATTTTGTCAAGATGACAGATTAGAAAAAATTCTCCTTAGACAGACAATAGATAAAGAACTGCCAATTTTTTCGGGAAATGGTAAGGAGTGGCCAAGCTTTTATAGTAATTACACCTACACAACAAAAGCTCTAGGACTATCAGACGAAGAAAATATTTGTAGGCTAAGAAAAAGCCTAAAGGGTGATGCCCTTAGATCTGTACAAGGTCTGTTAATTTCCATGTCGGTTCCTGCCACAGATATAATAGATATTCTACGAAATAAATATGGCAGACCTGATATTATTGTCAGAAACATGGTAAGTGAAGCTAAAAACTTACCTATCGTAAAAAACAATGATTTTGTTGCACTTACCCAATTTTCGGAAACTGTATCAAATCTTGTCCTGACTTTTGAATCACTCAGTATGGAAAACTACCTGTCATGCCCCCAGTTAATGGACGACTTAATGCAGAAACTACCATTTGGTATGCAGCTATCATGGGGTGAGAAAGTTGCGAACAATAAAGGTAAATACTCACTTCGTGATTTTAAGAAATGGGTAAACGAAAAAGCCAATGCTGCTAGTTACGTTCAAAGCATGTCATCACAAAGACAGCTAAATCCGAATTTTAAAAGGACTTTAGTTGTAGCAGGAAATAAACAAGAAAATAAATGCCTTTTATGCAAAGAAAATCATAACTTAGACATGTGCAAAAGATTTATAGAAAAATCAATAGAAGATAAATGGAAAATAGTCAAAGAAAATAAGGTATGCTTTTGTTGTCTAAAAAGCTACCATAGAATTAGTAATTGCCGAAATAAAAGAAAGTGTACTATTGATGACTGTCAAAAAATTCACCATAAACTTCTACACTTCAAAACAAATAAAACGGAACCTAGAGCAAGAGCTGATGCAAGAAATTTACAGAATGAAAATATTTTTGAAACAGGAAATCATATAGTGGGACATACATTACAAAATTATAGAAAAGAAGTGTTACTGAAAATTGTTCCAGTAATTTTAAGAACAGAAACAATTGAAATTGAAATTTATGCTCTATTAGATGATGGTGCCACTGTCAGTCTACTTGATGAAAGTTTGGCAAATGAACTTAATCTGGTCGGAGAAGAAACTATTCTGCGCTTAAAATGGACTGACCAGCATACAACAAAACAGTCAAGATCAAGAAAAGTGTCCTTCAGCATTTCGAATATTGACAGAGATAAATTTTACCCAATGGAAAATATATATACCTCAAAAGATTTAGATTTGCCCATACAAAATGTTGATTCAAGGCGCATTAAAAGCAACTGGAAACATTTAGAACATATTAATTTTCCAAACATTGAGAGTATTAAACCAAAACTGCTAATTGGCCAGGACTATTGGGAACTGATAACAACCAGAGAACTTATAGAAGGCCCCAAAAATTCCCCAGCCTTGTCACGTACTAAGCTCGGATGGATAGTCCACGGAAATGTAGCCCAATTTAAAGGAAGATTAGACCATTATGTAAATTTCCTTGTTCGAGACGACGAAGCTCACAGTGAAGATCTCCACGATATGGTAAAATATTTTTTTACAATTGAATCTTTAGGGGTAAAATATCAAGACACAAAATCAATAAAAGAAGATGAGGAAGCCGAAAACTTAATAAAAAATATTTCAAGAAGAAAAAATGGTAGATGGGAAACAGGATTGTTATGGAAAGATACAGAAGAAACACTTCCCGACAGTAAAAATGTAGCACTTCAACGCTTTAGGTTTATAGAAAGAAAAATGAGTTTAGATCAAGATTTCGGACAAGCTTATTCTCAGAAAATAAAAGAATATAAAGAGAAAGGATACATTAGAAAACTATCTATTGAAGAAGAAGAAGAATCTCACAAAAAAATATGGTACTTACCTCATTTTGGTGTAGTAAACCCAAATAAGCCTGGTAAAATTCGTTTAGTTATGGATGCTGCTTCAAAAGTCGACGGAAAATGTCTAAATGATTTTTTATACAAAGGTCCAGATTTGCTTAATTCACTTATCAGCGTAATTGCAAAGTTTAGAGAAAAGCCCATAGCCTTCTCAGCTGACATACGAGAGATGTTTCATATGGTTGAAATAAATGATGAAGACCAGCATGCTCAACGAATTATATGGAGAGATTCCCCGGCAAACGATTTTGAGACATACGTTGTTCAGGTGATGATTTTTGGAGCGGTGTCATCACCATACAGCGCCCAATATATCAAGAATATTAATGCCCTAGAATATGAAAAGGTGTACCCTGAAGCTGTTGACGCCATTATTAATCAACACTACATGGATGACTACATTGATAGTTCAGAATCTCCAGAAAAAGCATCAAAATTAATAAATGAAGAAATTAAGAAAAATTGTTTGGCACAAAATATCGATTGGAAATTTATAGCTCCAGCAAGTCCTCACATGGGAGGTGCTTGGGAGAGGATGGTACGAACAGTAAAACAAACACTAAAGATTATTTTAAGGGAAAGAATTCCAAAATTAGAAGTTTTACAGACAGTTTTAGTAGAAGCAGAGAACATAGTTAACAGCAGACCTCTGACTTATGTGTCGTCAAATGAAAATGATTTTGAAAGTATAACTCCAAATCATTTTTTGATCGGAACATCGAGCATTGTTAAACCACCAGGAATATTTGAACAAAAATTTGATTTGAGAAAGCAATGGAGATTTGCCCAACAGTTGGTAGACAGATTTTGGCACAGATGGGTAAGGGAATATTTGCCTACTCTAACTGCTAGGTCCAAATGGTTGCAAGAAACAAGAAATATAGAAGTAGGTGAAGTAGTCGTACTGATGGATAATCAGTTACCAAGAAACAATTGGCCATTAGGAAGAATAACTGCTGTTTATCCAGGAAAAGACCAGAAAGTGCGTGTGGTAGACATTAAAACAAATACAGGGACCTACAGAAGATCAGTATCAAAGATTTGTCCAATTGGCCTAATTGAAGGTGAAAATGTTTTGTGATTTCAAGGGGGAGAAATGTTAATAAATGAACGTACCTTGGAATGGACAAGAATGGAACATTTATTTAGTTGTTATTTAATTGTTATTGTTGTTGAAAGACCTTTTCGAATGTCAGTTTTAGTTTTGATATGGTCAAAAAATATAGAGTGACATATTGACAGCTTAATAGTTTTTATAATAGAAATAGTTAAAAATATAGTCAGATATAGCCAGATAGTAATAGAAAATAACAATGTTGATTAAGACAGTTTACAATACTACTTTGATGTGAAAGTGTAAAAGCCTGTTAACCTTTTCAAAATGAACTATCGTTAATAAAGGAGCACGAAATAATAATAAAAGGAAAAAGCCCAAGTTTTAAATTTAAGCCCTATTGAAGCGCCTTTCCTGTAAAAAACGCTTTTTAGAATGTCCACTTTTATAAACTTTTGAAGCACCCTTGTATATACATATATTTTGTTAAACCAATAGGATATTTTATTTAAAATTCTTCGCGAACTGGTTTTTCCACGAACTGGTACACACTCAAGAGCGAGAAAGGTAATTTAGTGTTAAACATAAGTCATGTTAAAGTATCGAAAGAAACTATTTTTTCAATTTTTATCACACCTTGTATAGATGCATATTTTTGTCAGCAAACTGCTGTCATGATGACAGATGGAATGATTTTATTGACAATCTTATAATACGCTCTTGAAATAACAGTGGAAAAATATAGTATTTGGCAATCTTTTTGAAGTTTACTGTCATTGAAAGAAAGAATGTAAATAACTCAAAAACAATTTAAGATAGGCTTACACAATAATAATAAATAAGAACCTAAAATTCAATTTAACACTGTTTTGACATCAAAAGATAGAAACCATTTCAAGAGATATTTTTCACTCTTGTGTGTAATATGGAGCAGCTTTTTTAATATAAAATTTCGGTTATCAGTTTTGATATATTGATCTATCACCTACACGAAATTAGTTCGCATATCGATTTAAATAAAGAACTTGTATTAAAGATCATTTTAAATGTACACTGAATTACATTACTATTGGTACGGTTATTTCTCTAGTGATAGAATGGATATTATGTATACTACTCGCCCGCGATCGCGGGCTCGTTATTTTAATTGACATGCTCAAGTATACGTAGTATCTGTATTGTATTTAAAATGTTTATAACAAATTTTGTTTGATAAATGGGCGTCGCTTTCAAACATTTTTATATAATGCTAATAAATGCTGATGAACTTCAAACAACAAACTAAATGTAGTTTAATATGTTAATGACATACAGATTGAGTCTAAAATGAAGTTTTAATAAGGTGCTGTTAAAAGCAATTACAAAGAAGAAAAGAGGAAGCGCAGGCATAAATTTTCACAAATATTTAGAATTTTTCGCAACTGAGATAAAGTCCCAGAAATGTAACAGAATTAAAAAGCTTTCAAAACACAAGTATTTCCGTAGTAAGCTAAAAGTTGCACATATTCAATATTACGTTTTCATTTTTAATTATACTGTTAATTTCATGTATAGAAGGAGCAACACAATTACTAAATCACTAATAAAAATAATTATTAATTACAAATGCATAAGAAAATATAATCGCAGTCAATACTAATAAAAATCCAAATCTTCTAGGTTATGCGCATGTGTAAGTAACCCTAATTACTGTTTAATATTTATCAGGTTTGGAAAAACACCGGTTAAAGTATCTTCATTTAATAACGTTCTTAATCAATTATTAGCGCCAACAGGTTTTTGCAAAAACGTATTATCCCGTATTTTATTTAATGAGTACGCTGATCTGCATTGGGAAAACCGGCCCGCAATTGAACTTAATCAAGTAATACAGTGCAATAATATAAATAATTAAAAATACGTTTAAATTTGCCGTTGTAGTTGTTAGGGCATTTTAATGTTGAAGGTTACATTCAAATATTATGTCAACTTTAATGAAACATGCGCCAATAATTTAAGGGCATTAAATTTGAGATATTGCAAAATTTTACCTGTCAAATATTATACATAGACATGCCATTTCGAGAGAGAGAGAGAGAATGTCCGACTTTTGATGCACCCCTGTACACATATAAATTTTGTTATGCCAATCGTATATATTATTTAGAACTTTCCTTTCCTTTTTACACAAACCGTCACACTGAACACAATGTTAAACATAAATCATGTTAAAGTTTACGAAGGAAGGATGTGCTCAGATCCAAGCACTTTTCGAAGAACCTTTCCGCAACATTGTTTTTTAAAATTTTTATTTCGGATTCGTGATCAGCGACCTGAAAATGCCATTTGCTAGATTTCACCAAGATTAAAGACATTTTGAAGAATATTTCTGCCATATTAGATCCGCCATCAAGTTTTTTTTGACATTTTGACTATGGATTCGTGATCGGCGACCTGAACCACCCCAGCATCTAAAATTTCACGTTCGTACGTCAATCTTCAAAAAACTCTTCCGCCATTTTGTTTTTTTTGACATTTGTACTATGGATTCGTGATCGGCGACCTAAGACACTCCCGTATCTAAAATTTCACATTCATACGTCAATTTTCAAAAAAATTCTTGCGCCATTTTGTTTTTTTTTGACATTTTGACTTTGGATTCGTAATCGGCGTCCTAAGGCACCCCCGTATCCAAAATTTCACGTTCGTACGTCAATTTTCAAAAAATTCTTCCGCCATTTTGTTTTTTTTGACATTTTTATTTTGGATTAGTGATCGGCGACCAAAGACACCCACGTATCTAAAATTTCACATTCATACGTCAATTTTCAAAAAACTTCGGCCATTTTGTTTTTTTTTGACATTTTGACTTTCGATTTGTGATCGGCGACCTAAGACACCCCCGTACCTAAAATTTCTCATTCATACGTCAATTTTCAAAAAACTTCCGCCATTTTGTTTTTTTTTGACATTTTGACTTTCGATTTGTGATCGGCGACCTAAGACACCCCCGTACCTAAAATTTCACATTCATACGTCAATTTTCAAAAAACTTCCGCCATTTTGTTTTTTTTTGACATTTTGACTTTCGATTTGTGATCGGCGACCTAAGACACCCCCGTACCTAAAATTTCACATTCATACGTCAATTTTCAAAGAACTTCCGCCATTTTGTTTTTTTTTGACATTTTTACTTTCGATTTGTAATCGGCGACCTAAGACACCCCCGTACCTAAAATTTCACATTCATACGTCAATTTTCAAAAAACTTGCGCCATTTTGTTTTTTTTTTGACATTTTGACTTTGGATTCGTGATCGGCGATCTAAGACACCCCCGTATCTAAAATTTCACATTCATACGTCAATTTTCAAAAAACTTCGGCCATTTTGTTTTTTTTGACATTTTGACTGTCGATTCGTGATCGGCGACCTAAGACACCCCCGTACCTAAAATTTCACATTCATACGTCAATTTTCAAAAGACTTCCGCCATTTTGTTTTTTTTTTGACATTTTGACTTTGGATTCGTGATCGGCGACCTAAGACACCCCCGTATCTAAAATTTCACATTCATACGTCAATTTTCAAAAAACTTCGGCCATTTTGTTTTTTTTTTGACATTTTGACTTTGGATTCGTGATCGGCGACCTAAGACACCCCGTATCTAAAATTTCACATTCATACGTCAATTTTCAAAAAACTTCGGCCATTTTTTTTTTTTTTGACATTTTGACTTTCGATTCGTGATCGGCGACCTAAGACACCCCCGTATCTAAAATTTCACATTCATACGTCAGTTTTCAAAAAACTCTTCCGCCATATTAGATGCACCATTTTTTTTTTTGAAATTTTGACATTGGGCTTGAGATCACCGACACCAAGAGCCCCCGAGTACCGAGTTTTACCTTAATCAGAAGAAAAAGTTGATTTGGCTCCACCCACTGCGCAGTGCGTAATTATTTAAATAATTATTTCGTAGGGGCACATAAATGTTAAAAGCATTATTTTTTCCCTTAAGAAAACGGCATACCCGTTTTAGAATTATTGTATTTTAAATGGAATTTATAAAAATTAAAAGAAAAAATCATGCTGTATATGTGAATGATTATTTCATCGACCGGGAAAATTATGTCGAGAAGTCCGGCGTCTTGTCTTATAAATTGCCGGTAAAATACACGAAATAAATACACAATATCGCATTCGAAAAAAAAATGTTTTGCCCCGGCCTGGGTTCGAACCCGACCCGGCAAAGTCATTGTATTAAGAAGCCGTCAATCTTGCCATTGGGCTATCGACCTAATGTAAATGGTTTGTTCAACTGCCATATTTATATGTAGGCTTGACTCTATGTTGAAATCTGCAATTTTTTTTTTAAATCTCAGAGAAAATAGACGTGTAATCTTTAAAAGGTTATAAAAAAACGTTTCAATTGTGTCCAGATAATTAATTTAGTGCCTTGTCCGTGTCCTAAAACTAAATATATTATGTGTGTTTATATGCCATGAACCTATTCTGACGTTAATAATTAAATTAAGGAAACTGGGCATACGCGTTCTGGAATTATGGTATTTTAAAATTCAAATTTATAGTAATTAAAAGATATCAGCCTGTATGTAAAAATGTTAAGTCAAGCTACCGATATATAATATATTTACGGGCAGTGCACATGAATGTATATGTGTGTACATTTCATGTTATGAGCATTGCACTTGATTTATTGTGTACATGTATTTCTGGCGTATTTCGGCCATTTTTCTACGATGTCCGTCTGCATGAGGAATTTAATTTACACGCACTATCGATATCGTACGTCGATGAAGTCGCAATAGGAATGGGAATGGTCTAGAAATATCTGTACTTACTATTATGAATCTTGTTGGGCCGTCAAAACCTTCTAAATTCGGAATATAAGGCTTAAAAGTCAAACGTGCAAAATTTCTCGTTGGAGCTGTCAGATTAGCGAAAAGTCAATTTTGTGTTTAGTCCTCGTTTTTATTTACGTAAAATGTACATTCTTTAGGCACGTCATGGCTTCATTTCGCGTGTTTTGACAAATTCGACGGAACACGCGGTCACACGTTTATTTTAATTGCTCACGCGTCCCTCGACCTTAAAATATGGATTTGAGCGCGTTGAAAAGCAGAAACTGCGGGCTTTTTAACCGTACTTTTCCCTATGCGTGTTATACATTTGTGTAAAAGGAGATCCCTTCAGAAAATCGGGCAACGTCTTAAAAAACAACGTTTAAATTTGTCCGTAAATATCCGGCCATCGGACAGAGCTATAAAGCCGAAATTTTAACCGTAATTAGCTCGGACATTCCTCTTCACGCGACGATCGGTCCGAACGCGCAACCTATACAGGGTGTTGCACAATTTCGAGAAACGTCACCCGTTGCACGGTCCTATCTCTATCCCCTGTTTTCTCACGTCATTTTTAAAGGATGACCGTGAGCTATTAGTAAGGAGAACTAGCTAATACGGCAGGCCTAGAAGGCCCGCTGCCGCCTCTTATTCCGCTTACAGTTGAGGTACCGCTCTCCCTTATTCTTCTAAATTTATTGCGGATTTTGTCTTTATTGCGATTCAGTTTTTGAAACACCATGTCATTCCGATATATAGCGAATAAGTAAATATAATTGTGTTTTAGATGTTCAATATTGCTTAGTTGTTTTTATACATCCCTGTATATAGTTTACAACTATGCAATATTTTGATCAGAATGCTTATCAGATGAAAAGATTAATAATAGATTTAGTGGTAATAGCAGTTTTTAAATTTAAAATGTTAAATGGCTGGCCATGAAATAAGTATTTTATCGTTTAAAGTTATATTGACATTTTTCACATACTTTTCCTGTGCCTTCACAGTCGGTATTTTTTACTCTATTTTGAATTTTTCTACTATTATTGGTTTTTGTGCCTTGATTGGCCGATGATTTATTTCACTTTTGCCTAATTTATCTATAGTTTGAATTTTGTTTGTGGGTATAAAATTAGAATAATCTCGAAATCTGTGTTTTTTGTATAAGTTGGAAAATGTGGTTTGATAGTTTTTGATAATAGTGTTTCAGTCACATATGTCGATTCCATTGGTCTTTTTGGTTTAAATGAAATTTCATTAGAAATTTTAAAAAAACATCGGAGATAGCTTTATTAGATGTTTTATTGACGCGAATGTATACTTTTAAATAATTCATTATTACAAATTGATAGTTTATGTAATCATTGTTCTGTAACAAATAATATTTATTTCATTGGCATTTTTTATAATGATTCCCATTCTTATACTTTTATAATTTGCAATGTTTCTTTGTGGTAAATTGTATTACAACTGTCAGTTATGTATAATGTTTAATAATGTTGGTAAAGCCTTGTTCACACTCTACACAATAATTTTCTTTTGCATTGTACACCTACAATTTAAGGAATATATAGATATAATTTATGTATTATGGTAATATTGATTACTTAGTGTTATATTCGAAAATACTGTAAAACATCCTTATAGAATTTCTATTTTGAATTATTGTAATTGACGATGTCGCGGGAGGTACATTTTCATCAATGATAATTAAACAATCTTTTTTGAATACGTATGATATTACTTCTCAATTTGCCTGGCACAGTAACAACATGATTAAGTGCTTGTTTAATCTTGTAGGAATATATTTTAGTTTCTTTTTTCTATTTACAATATCTTATAATATTTTGAAGTATTTTTACAACTTAATTCATGGACGAAATGACTTCAGTCATGTAATGATAATTGCTAAAAATGAGTAGACAGTATTTATAAACAAAAATAAGGAATCGAATTTATTAATTTCTTACCTATACACTATTATCATTGGGCCAATTATTATATATTGCAATATATATTGTGTTGAATGTTTGTGAGCTAATGCTTCAATCTTTTCGAGCTTGAATTCGCCGTTTTCGCGTCCGCTTACAGCTCTTTTACAGTTTCCTGTAAAACGCGATCACTCTCATGGTGGTTTTTAGAATGTACGATTTTATAGACTTTTGGCGCACCTGTATATACATATATTTTGTAAAGCCAATTGTATACTTCATTTAGAATTCTTCTAGAATTTCTTTTTACACAAACTGTTAGACACTGAAGAGCGAGAAAGATAATTTAATGTTAAACATAAGAATGATGTTAAAGTATCCGAAGAAACAATATGCTCAATAAGTGCATCATTTTCATTGAGACAATCGGGATAATACGCTATTGAAAGAACAGTGGAAAATGTAGTATATTAACAAAAAGTATGTCAATTGCTCGGAAACAATTTAAGATAGGCATGCACAATATTAATAAAAAAGAACCTAATAATCAATTTGACACAGATATTATCACCCAAATTATTTGAAGTGTAACAGCGCTTTCATTATGAAATTTTGGTCAGCAGATTTGAAATATTCGTCTGTCACATACTCAAAATTAGTTCGCACGTCAATTGAAAATGAAGGACTTGTATTGAAGAACTTTTAAATTTTCACTGAATTACATTATTATTCGTACTGTTCTCTCTCTGACGATAGAAAGAATATACTACTCGCCCGCTATCGCGGGCTCGTCATTTTAATTGACATGCTCAAATATACATAGTATCTGCATAGTGTTTAACATGTTTATAACAAATTTTGTTTGATAAATGGGCGTCGCTTTCAAACATTATTATAGAATGCTAATGAATGCTGATGAACTTCAAACATATAGCTCGCAAACATATGTATGTGACTGGGTAAGGTAAATTTAATTTATAAAGTATATTACTTTCTTACTACCTTTTCGAAGTCCACTATCGTTAATAAAAGAGCACAAAATAATAATAAAAGTAAAAAGCCCAAGCTTAAAATTTAAGCCCTATTGAAGCACCTTTCATTTTCATCAATGATAATTAAACAATCTGTTGTGAATACCTACGATATTACTTCACAATAGCTATTTTTCAATCTCTTCATGCTTGAATAGCCTTTTGCGCGTCTGCTTACAACCTTTTTACAGCTTTCAGTAAAACCTGATCACTGTCAGGACCGTTGTTAGAATTTCCGTTTTTATAAACTTTTGACACATCCCTGTATATACATTATGCCATTATATTTTGTAAAGTCAATCGTATATATTACTCAGAATTCTTCTCAAACTGTTTTTAACACAGACCGGTATACGAATAAGAAAGATATTTTAATGTTTAACATAAAAGTCATTTTAAGGTATCCGAAGAAATAATGTGCTCAAAGACAGCACCATTTTCGTTGATACAGTCTGCAATACGCTTCTGATGCGACAATAGAAAAGTTTGACGACTGTTTCAAAGTCTACAGTTTTTAAGAAAAAATCAAAAAGAATGGTAATAACTCAAAAACAATTTAAGATAGACATAAACAATAATAATAAAAATGAACCGAAAATTCAATTTCATCAAAGACTCAAAAGGGGCCAAGTAAGAACCGTCAAATTGCACTCGTCATTTGGCATTTTGAAAGATTGACTTCGGAAGCGTCAACAGGGACCCCAAAAACCCTCAAGTAATAAATTTGAGAAAGATGTAATTATGTTTCGCACATTTCCACCATGTTGGTCGCCCCACTTTTTTTTTGATATTTCGACTTCCAATTCGTTATCAGCGACAATAAGAATCCCAAATATTGAATTCCACGCGGATCCAATACGTTTTCGAAGAATCATTACGCTATATTGGACACGCCATTTTATTTTTAAATATAAACTTCAGATTCTTCATCAGCGAACCTAGAAACCCCAAGTAGATTCCGCTAGTGAATATTATTACATGAAAACCAGTTACAAATATACCTACTCTTTCTATACATACATTTTATTTAATACTTGGCTACTCTGTATAATGGGCAAGCATTTTTGATAAATAAAGAGGGTTTGAAAGACAATTATAATGAACATCAAAAGGTAATTATGACAAATATCATGTTTAACAAATAAACTTATGCAACATCTCAAATTTCACGCCATTTTAAACTACTGGCGCATGTTGGTTGCCAAAGCGACATAACCATATAGAAAATTATTGCAGTTGTTGGTTGTGTTGCTTTTGTTTATGAGCGAATGGAGATTCCTTTATAAATATTTATGGAATGTAGATTTAATTTATTTTATTATTTATTTATTACGTGCACTATATGTGTTATTGAGTATGAATAATTATATGATTGTAACCTAACATGTTAAGGAACATGTTGGTTATAATAAATTATTTAAATTGGACTAAGTGAAAAAAGTATTATTAGACGTGATTAAAAATGTTTGATTCTATTGTATGGAAAATAACATCTCTCCTTTCAGCACAAAAGTAAACAAAACGTGTGAAGTAAATTACAGAAATACATACTTGTAAACTCAAAATACGTTTTCCAATAAACACAACAGACAACTGCATTCACCTTTTGACATGTGTCTTAATTTTATTTTGACGTTTGTTATAATTGTCATCAAAATAATGTAAAATTGTCAACAATGCCTGCCTACTACACAGAATAGCTATGCATTAAATAAAATGTCGGTGTAAGAAAGTAACATACAATAACATTATTTATAATATTCATTTTGTAACCGGCTTTCATTTAATGGTATTTTTGTAGCGGAAGCTATATATTCTAAAACATTAATTAGTTAGTTTACTTTCGTTATTTTGAAGTTGTTGCGGCTAATGTATATTTGTAGTAGCATTGAACCGTCGTTTCTAGTTCGTAGCTTGATCGTGCAATTTACTATATCGAAACTACGCATGTGTCCAAAACGTACCTATGTATAGGGATTTTTTTTTAAATTAGTCAATATTTCTCTCATAATGTTTGCGCCATTTTCTACATTTGAACTTGTTTTTTGTGCTTTTTGCACTTTTTTTTTGGTTTATATTCTATATAATTAGAATTTTAATTTTAGTAAATAATCTGTCGACATTTAGCACATATTTAAAATTTCTATTATGGAATAATAGTGAAAGGTGAAACAAATTTGAGGGATACTGAAAGTTTCTGAAGAACCTATTCGTATGTTGGATCCGTCATTATGTAAATAAAAAAGGCAAAGTAGGTTGATTTTATTGTGTTTGTGTTGTTACTTTTATCCATAATAAAAATCTAATGATGTCCAAAAAAATGTTTTGCAAAAATGAGCTTGAACTTATTGGACATGTTAAAATTAAATAATAAGAAATGCATAAATTAACTGTTTCATACTTTGAAAATTGAAAATTAAAGAGTATCCAGCTGGCCATTACCAACAATAAGAAACTTAAACTTCAGCACACGGAGTGTCCTACAGAAGTACATAGATTTCAAAAGCACTGAATCATCTTTAGAGCCGCTTTAGAAACTTAATTTTAGTAAATAATCTGTAGACATTTATTTTGTGAATACATCTGAAAATTTTTGTGTAAATAGCACATATTTAAAATTTATATTATGGAATAAATAGCAAAGTACAACAAACTGCAGTGATACTGATAGAAATTTAGTTAGTTAGAATTTTGTTATGCCAATCGTAATATTACTTAGAACTCTTCTTTCCTTCTTACACAAACCGTTACACTGAACACTGAAGAGCGAGAAGGATAATTTAATGGTAAACATAAATCATGTTAAAGTTTACGAAGGAAGGATATGCTCAGGTCCAAGCACTTTTCACCAAGATTAACGGCATTTTGAAGAACCTTTCCGCCATATTGAATCCGCCATTATGTTTTTTGACATTTCGACTTTGGATTTGTGATCGGCGACCCCATAAACGCCCGTGTCTAAAATTTCCCATTCATACGTCAATTTTAAAAAAACTGGTCCGCCATTTTGATTCTTTTGATATTTTGACTTTGGAATCACGATCGGCGACCCCCCAAAACCCCCGTATCTAAAATTTCACATTCATATGTTAATTTTCAAAAAACTCGTCCGCCATTTTTTTTTTTGACATTTTGACTATGGATTCGTGATCGGCGACCTAAGACACCCCCGTATCTAAAATTTCTCATTCATAGGTCAATTTTCAAAAAACTGGTCCGCCATTTTGATTTTTTTGACATTTTGACTTTGGAATCATGATCGGCGACCCCCAAAACCCCCGTATCTAAAATTTCACATTCATACGTCAATTTTCAAAAAACTGGTCCGCCATTTTGATTTTTTTGACATTTTGACTTTGGAATCATGATTGGCGACCCCCAAAACCCCCGTACCTAAAATTTCACATTCATACGTCAATTTTCAAAAAACTGGTCCGCCATTTTGATTTTTTTTGACATTTTGGCTTTGGAATCATGATCGGCGACCCCCAAAACCCCCGTATCTAAAATTTCACATTCATACGTCAATTTTCAAAAAACTTCGGCCATTTTGTTTTTTTTTGACATTTTGACTTTCGATTTGTGATCGGCGACCTAAGACACCCCCGTACCTAAAATTTCACATTCATACGTCAATTTTCAAAAAACTTCCGCCATTTTGTTTTTTTTTTGACATTTTGACTTTCGATTTGTGATCGGCGACCTAAGACACCCCCGTACCTAAAATTTCACATTCATACGTCAATTTTCAAAAAACTTCCGCCATTTTGTTTTTTTTTGACATTTTGACTTTGGATGCGTGATCGGCGACCTAAGACATCCCCGTATCTAAAATTTCACATTCATACGTCAATTTTCAAAAACTTCGGCCATTTTGTTTTTTTTTGACATTTTGACTTTCGATTCGTGATCGGCGACCTAAGACACCCCCGTATCTAAAATTTCATTATTAATAAATAATAATTATTTAAATAATTATTTCGTAGGGCACGTAAATGTTAAAAGCAATATTTTTTCCCTTAAGAAAACGACATACCCGTTTTAGAATTATTGTATTTTAAATGGAATTTATAATAATTAAGAAAAAATCATGCTGTATATGTGAATGATTATTTCATCGACCGGGAAAATTATGTCGAGCAGTCCGGCGTCATGTCTTATAAATTGCCGGTAAAATACACGAAATAAATACACATCTCATTCGAAAAAAAAATATTTTGCCCCGGTCTGGGTTCGAACCGGACCCGGCAAAATCATTGTATTAAGAAGCCGTCAATCTTGTGCATCGGGCTATCGACCTATATGTAAATAGTTTGTTCAACTGCCATATTTATATGTAAGCTTGACTCTATGTTGAAATCTGCAATATTTTTTTTAAATCTCAGAGAAAATAGACGTTTAATCTTCAAAAGAATACGTTTAAATTGCGTCCAGATAATTAATTTAGTATCTTGTCCTTGTCCTATATTATGTGTGTTTATTTGCCATGAATTTATTCTGACGTTAATAATTAAAAGCAATCCTTTTACTCATTAAGGAAACTGGACTACGCGTATTTTAAAATTCAAATTTGTAATCATTAAAAGATATCAGCCTGTATGTAAAAATGTTAAGTCAAGCTACCGATATATAATATGTATATTCACGGGCCAGTGCACATGAATGTGTATGTGTGTACATTTCATGTTATGAGCATTGCACTTGATTTATTGTGTACATGTATTTCTGGCGTATTTCGGCCATTTTTCTACGATGTCCGTCTGCATGAGGAATTTAATTTACACGCACTATCGATATCGTACGTCGATGAAGTCGCAATAGGAATGGGAATGGTCTAGAAATATCTGTACTTACTATTATGAATCTTGTTGGGCCGTCAAAACCTTCTAAATTCGGAATATAAGGCTTAAAAGTCAAACGTGCAAAATTTCTCGTTGGAGCTGTCAGATTTGCGAAAAGTCAATTATGTGTTTAGTCCTCGTTTTTATTTACGTAAAATGTACATTCTTTAGGCACGTCATGGCTTAATTTCGCGTGTTTTGAAAAATTCGACGGAACGTATATTGTAATTGCTCACGCGTCCCTCGACCTTAAAATATGCTTTCGAGCGCGTTGAAAAGCAGAAAGTACGGGCTTTTTAACCGTACTTTTCCCTATGCGTGTTATATATTCGTTTAAAAGGAGATCCCTTCAGAAAATCGGCAACGTCTTAAAAAACAACGTTTAAATTTGTCCGTAAATATCCGGCCATCAGACAGAGCTATAAAGCCGAAATTTTAATCGTAATTAGCTCGGACATTCCTCTTCACGCGACGATCGGTCCGAACGCGCTACCTATACAGGGCGTTGCACAATTTCGAGAAACGTCACCCGTTGCACGGTCCTATCTCTATCCCGTATTTTCTCACGTCATTTTTAAAGGTAAGCCGGCAGCTTATATTATGTCGCAACTAGCTAATACGGCAGGCCTAGAAGGCCCGCTGCCGCCTCTTATTCCGCTTACAGTTGAGGTACCGCTCTCCCTTATTCTTCTAAATTTATTGCGGATTTTGTCTTTATTGCGATTCAGTTTTTGAAACACCATGTCATTCCGATATATAGCGAATAAGTAAATATAATTGTGTTTTAGATGTTCAATATTGCTTAGTTGTTTTTATACATCCCTGTATATAGTTTACAACTATGCAATATTTTGTTTAGAATGCTTATCAGATGAAAAGATTAATAATAGATTTAGTGGTAATAGCAGTTTTTAAATTTAAAATGTTAAATGGCTGGCCATGAAATAAGTATTTTATCGTTTAAAGTTATATTGACATTTTTCACATACTTTTCCTGTGCCTTCACAGTCGGTATTTTTTACTCTATTTTGAATTTTTCTATTATTGGTTTTTGTGCCTTGATTGGCCGATGATTTATTTCACTTTTGCCTAATTTATCTATAGTTTGAATTTTGTTTGTGGGTATAAAATTAGAATAATCTCGAAATCTGTGTTTTTTTGTATAAGTTGGAAAATGTGGTTTGATAGTTTTTGATAATAGTGTTTCAGTCACATATGTCGATTCCATTGGTCTTTTTGGTTTAAATGAAATTTCATTAGAAATTTTAAAAAAACATCGGAGATAGCTTTATTAGATGTTTTATTGACGCGAATGTATACTTTTAAATAATTCGTTATTACAAATTGATAGTTTATGTAATCATTGTTCTGTAACAAATAATATTTATTTCATTGGCATTTTTTATAATGATTCCCATTCTTATACTTTTATAATTTGCAATGTTTCTTTGTGGTAAATTGTATTACAACTGTCAGTTATGTATAATGTTTAATAATGTTGGTAAAGCCTTGTTCACACTCTACACAATAATTTTCTTTTGCATTGTACACCTACAATTTAAGGAATATATAGATATAATTTATGTATTATGGTAATATTGATTACTTAGTGTTATATTCGAAAATACTGTAAAACATCCTTATAGAATTTCTATTTTGAATTATTGTAATTGACGATGTCGCGGGAGGTACATTTTCATCAATGATAATTAAACAATCTTTTTTGAATACGTATGATATTACTTCTCAATTTGCCTGGCACAGTAACAACATGATTAAGTGCTTTTTTAATCTTGTAGGAATATATTTTAGTTTCTTTTTTCTATTTACAATATCTTATAATATTTTGAAGTATTTTTACAACTTAATTCATGGACGAAATGACTTCAGTCATGTAATGATAATTGCTAAAAATGAGTAGACAGTATTTATAAACAAAAATAAGGAATCGAATTTATTAATTTCTTACCTATACACTATTATCATTGGGCCAATTATTATATATTGCAATATATATTGTGTTGAATGTTTGTGAGCTAATGCTTCAATCTTTTCGAGCTTGAATTCGCCGTTTTCGCGTCCGCTTACAGCTCTTTTACAGTTTCCTGTAAAACGCGATCACTCTCATGGTGGTTTTTAGAATGTACGATTTTATAGACTTTTGGCGCACCTGTATATACATATATTTTGTAAAGCCAATTGTATACTTCATTTAGAATTCTTCTAGAATTTCTTTTTACACAAACTGTTAGACACTGAAGAGCGAGAAAGATAATTTAATGTTAAACATAAGAATGATGCTGAAGTATCCGAAGAAACAATATGCTCAATAAGTGCATCATTTTCATTGAGACAATCGGGATAATACGCTATTGAAAGAACAGTGGAAAATGTAGTATATTAACAAAAAGTATGTCAATTGCTCGGAAACAATTTAAGATAGGCATGCACAATATTAATAAAAAAGAACCTAATAATCAATTTGACACAGATATTATCACCCAAATTATTTGAAGTGGAACAGCGCTTTCATTATGAAATTTTGGTCAGCAGATTTGAAATATTCGTCTGTCACATACTCAAAATTAGTTCGCACGTCAATTGAAAATGAAGGACTTGTATTGAAGAACTTTTAAATTTTCACTGAATTACATTATTATTCGTACTGTTCTCTCTCTGACGATAGAAAGAATATACTACTCGCCCGCTATCGCGGGCTCGTCATTTTAATTGACATGCTCAAATATACATAGTATCTGCATAGTGTTTAACATGTTTATAACAAATTTTGTTTGATAAATGGGCGTCGCTTTCAAACATTATTATAGAATGCTAATGAATGCTGATGAACTTCAAACATATAGCTCGCAAACATATGTATGTGACTGGGTAAGGTAAATTTAATTTATAAAGTATATTACTTTCTTACTACCTTTTCGAAGTCCACTATCGTTAATAAAAGAGCACAAAATAATAATAAAAGTAAAAAGCCCAAGCTTAAAATTTAAGCCCTATTGAAGCACCTTTCATTTTCATCAATGATAATTAAACAATCTCTTGTGAATACCTACGATATTACTTCGCAATAGCTATTTTTCAATCTCTTCATGCTTGAATAGCCTTTTGCGCGTCTGCTTACAACCTTTTTACAGCTTTCAGTAAAACCTGATCACTGTCAGGACCGTTGTTAGAATTTCCGTTTTTATAAACTTTTGACACATCCCTGTATATACATTATGCCATTATATTTTGTAAAGTCAATCGTATATATTACTCAGAATTCTTCTCAAACTGTTTTTAACACAGACCGGTATACGAATAAGAAAGATATTTTAATGTTTAACATAAAAGTCATTTTAAGGTATCCGAAGAAATAATGTGCTCAAAGACAGCACCATTTTCGTTGATACAGTCTGCAATACGCTTCTGATGCGACAATAGAAAAGTTTGACGACTGTTTCAAAGTATACAGTTTTTAAGAAAAAATCAAAAAGAATGGTAATAACTCAAAAATAATTTAAGATAGACATAAACAATAATAATAAAAATGAACCGAAAATTCAATTTCATCAAAGACTCAAAAGGGGCCAAGTAAGAACCGTCAAATTGCACTCGTCATTTGGCATTTTGAAAGATTGACTTCGGAAGCGTCAACAGGGACCCCAAAAACCCTCAAGTAATAAATTTGAGAAAGATCTAATTATGTTTCGCACATTTCCACCATGTTGGTCGCCCCACTTTTTTTTTGATATTTCGACTTCCAGTTCGTTATCAGCGACAATAAGAATCCCAAATATTGAATTCCACGCGGATCCAATACATTTTCGAAGAACCATTACGCTATATTGGACACGACATTTTATTTTTAAATATAAACTTCAGATTCTTCATCAGCGAACCTAGAAACCCCAAGTAGATTCCGCTAGTGAATATTATTACATGAAAACCAGTTACAAATATACCTACTCTTTCTATACATACATTTTATTTAATACTTGGCTACTCTGTATAATGGGCAAGCATTTTTGATAAATAAAGAGGGTTTGAAAGACAATTATAATGAACATCAAAAGGTAATTATGACAAATATCATGTTTAACAAATAAACTTATGCAACATCTCAAATTTCACGCCATTTTAAACTACTGGCGCATGTTGGTTGCCAAAGCGACATAACCATATAGAAAATTATTGCAGTTGTTGGTTGTGTTGCTTTTGTTTATGAGCGAATGGAGATTCCTTTATAAATATTTATGGAATGTAGATTTAATTTATTTTATTATTTATTTATTACGTGCACTATATGTGTTATTGAGTATGAATAATTATATGATTGTAACCTAACATGTTAAGGAACATGTTGGTTATAATAAATTATTTAAATTGGACTAAGTGAAAAAAGTATTATTAGACGTGATTAAAAATGTTTGATTCTATTGTATGGAAAATAACATCTCTCCTTTCAGCACAAAAGTAAACAAAACGTGTGAAGTAAATTACAGAAATACATACTTGTAAACTCAAAATACGTTTTCCAATAAACACAACAGACAACTGCATTCACCTTTTGACATGTGTCTTAATTTTATTTTGACGTTTGTTATAATTGTCATCAAAATAATGTAAAATTGTCAACAATGCCTGCCTACTACACAGAATAGCTATGCATTAAATAAAATGTCGGTGTAAGAAAGTAACATACAATAACATTAATTATAATATTCATTTTGTAACCGGCTTTCATTTAATGGTATTTTTGTAGCGGAAGCTATATATTCTAAAACATTAATTAGTTAGTTTACTTTCGTTATTTTGAAGTTGTTGCGGCTAATGTATATTTGTAGTAGCATTGAACCGTCGTTTCTAGTTCGTAGCTTGATCGTGCCATTTACTATATCGAAACTACGCATGTGTCCAAAACGTACCTATGTATAGGGATTTTTTTTTAAATTAGTCAATATTTCTCTCATAATGTTTGCGCCATTTTCTACATTTGAACTTGTTTTTTGTGCTTTTTGCACTTTTTTTTTGGTTTATATTCTATATAATTAGAATTTTAATTTTAGTAAATAATCTGTCGACATTTAGCACATATTTAAAATTTCTATTATGGAATAATAGTGAAAGGTGAAACAAATTTGAGGGATACTGAAAGTTTCTGAAGAACCTATTCGTATGTTGGATCCGTCATTATGTAAATAAAAAAGGCAAAGTAGGTTGATTTTATTGTGTTTGTGTTGTTACTTTTATCCATAATAAAAATCTAATGATGTCCAAAAAAATGATTTGCAAAAATGAGCTTGAACTTATTGGACATGTTAAAATTAAATAATAAGAAATGCATAAATTAACTGTTTCATACTTTGAAAATTGAAAATTAAAGAGTATCCAGCTGGCCATTACCAACAATAAGAAACTTAAACTTCAGCACACGGAGTGTCCTACAGAAGTACATAGATTTCAAAAGCACTGAATCATCTTTAGAGCCGCTTTAGACACTTAATTTTAGTAAATAATCTGTAGACATTTATTTTGTGAATACATCTGAAAATTTTTGTGTAAATAGCACATATTTAAAATTTATATTATGGAATAAATAGCAAAGTACAACAAACTGCAGTGATACTGATAGAAATTTAGTTAGTTAGAATTTTGTTATGCCAATCGTAATATTACTTAGAACTCTTCTTTCCTTCTTACACAAACCGTTACACTGAACACTGAAGAGCGAGAAGGATAATTTAATGGTAAACATAAATCATGTTAAAGTTTACGAAGGAAGGATGTGCTCAAGTCCAAGCACTTTTCACCAAGATTAACGGCATTTTGAAGAACCTTTCCGACATATTGAATCCGCCATTATGTTTTTGACATTTCGACTTTGGATTTGTGATCGGCGACCCCATAAACGCCCGTGTCTAAAATTTCCCATTCATACGTCAATTTTAAAAAAACTGGTCCGCCATTTTGATTCTTTTGATATTTTGACTTTGGAATCACGATCGGCGACCCCCAAAACCCCCGTATCTAAAATTTCACATTCATACGTCAATTTTCAAAAAACTGGTCCGCCATTTTGATTTTTTTGACATTTTGACTTTGGAATCATGATCGGCGACCCCCAAAACCCCCGTATCTAAAATTTCACATTCATACGTCAATTTTCAAAAAACTGGTCCGCCATTTTGAATTTTTTTGACATTTTGGCTTTGGAATCATGATCGGCGACCCCCAAAACCCCCGTATCTAAAATTTCACATTCATACGTCAATTTTCAAAAAACTTCGGCCATTTTGTTTTTTTTTGACATTTTGACTTTCGATTTGTGATCGGCGACCTAAGACACCCCCGTACCTAAAATTTCACATTCATATGTTAATTTTCAAAAAACTCGTCCGCCATTTTTTTTTGACATTTTGACTATGGATTCGTGATCGGCGACCTAAGACACCCCCGTATCTAAAATTTCACATTCATATGTCAATTTTCAAAAAACTGGTCCGCCATTTTGATTTTTTTGACATTTTGACTTTGGAATCATGATCGGCGACCCCCAAAACCCCCGTATCTAAAATTTCACATTCATACGTCAATTTTCAAAAAACTGGTCCGCCATTTTGATTTATTTTGACATTTTGGCTTTGGAATCATGATCGGCGACCCCCAAAACCCCCGTATCTAAAATTTCACATTCATACGTCAATTTTCAAAAAACTGGTCCGCCATTTTGATTTTTTTTGACATTTTGACTTTCGATTTGTGATCGGCGACCTAAGACAGCCCCGTACCTAAAATTTCACATTCATACGTCAATTTTCAAAAAACTTCCGCCATTTTGTTTTTTTTTTGACATTTTGACTTTCGATTTGTGATCGGCGACCTAAGACACCCCCGTACCTAAAATTTCACATTCATACGTCAATTTTCAAAAAACTTCCGCCATTTTGTTTTTTTTTTGACATTTTGACTTTGGATTCGTGATCGGCGACCTAAGACATCCCCGTATCTAAAATTTCACATTCATACGTCAATTTTCAAAAAACTTCGGCCATTTTGTTTTTTTTTGACATTTTGACTTTCGATTCGGGATCGGCGACCTAAGACACCCCCGTATCTAAAATTTCATTATTAATAAATAATAATTATTTAAATAATTATTTCGTAGGGCACGTAAATGTTAAAAGCAATATTTTTCCCTTAAGAAAACAACATACCCGTTTTAGAATTATTGTATTTTAAATGGAATTTATAATAATTAAGAAAAAATCATGCTGTATATGTGAATGATTATTTCATCGACCGGGAAAATTATGTCGAGCAGTCCGGCGTCATGTCTTATAAATTGCCGGTAAAATACACGAAATAAATACACAACATCTCATTCGAAAAAAAAATATTTTGCCCCGGCCTGGGTTCGAACCGGACCCGGCAAAATCATTGTATTAAGAAGCCGTCAATCTTGTGCATCGGGCTATCGACCTATATGTAAATAGTTTGTTCAACTGCCATATTTATATGTAAGCTTGACTCTATGTTGAAATCTGCAATATTTTTTTTAAATCTCAGAGAAAATAGACGTGTAATCTTCAAAAGAATACGTTTAAATTGCGTCCAGATAATTAATTTAGTATCTTGTCCTTGTCCTATATTATGTGTGCTTATTTGCCATGAATTTATTCTGACGTTAATAATTAAAAGCAATCCTTTTACTCATTAAGGAAACTGGACTACGCGTATTTTAAAATTCAAATTTGTAATCATTAAAAGATATCAGCCTGTATGTAAAAATGTTAAGTCAAGCTACCGATATATAATATGTATATTCACGGGCCAGTGCACATGAATGTGTATGTGTGTACATAACATGTTATGAGCATTGCACCTGATTTATTGTGTACATTCATTTGTGACGTATTCCAGCCATTTTTTCGAGTGCATGAAGAGTTTAAATTCCTTGTCCTATCAATACCGGACCTGAATCAAGCTGGAATAAGCATGGAAACGCTTCCTAAAACGATATTATTTTAAATTTCAAGTCGTTTTCCTCTCGAAATATCGTCAGAGCTTGGAATTTCATGCTTAAAAGTCAATGTTTGGAAATATTTAGTCCGCCTGTCAGATTTGCGAAAAGTCAATTTTGTGTTTAGTCCTCGTTTTTATTTACGTAAATGGGCTTTCTTTAGGCACGTCATGGCTTAATTTCGCGTGTTTTGAAAAATTCAACGGAACGTATATTTTAATTGCTCACGCGTCCCTCGACCTTAAGATATGCTTTCGAGCGCGTTGAAAAGCAGAAAGTGCGGGCTTTTTAACCGTATTTTTCCCTATACGTGTTCTAGATTCGTCTCGGATGAGATACCTTCAGAAAATCGTGCACGTCGAAAACGCAACGTTTAAATTTGTCCGTAAATATCCGGCGATCGGACAGAGCTATAAAGGCGAAATTTTTACGGTAATTAGCTCGGACTTTCCCCTTCACGGGACCATCGGTCCGGACGCGCTACCTATACGGGGTGTTGCACAATTTCGAGAAACATCATCCGTTGCACGGTCCTATCTCTATCCCGTATTTACTCCCGTGAGAGACAAGGTATCACCTTCAGCTATTAGTAAGGAGAACTAGCTAATACGGCAGGCCTAGAAGGCCCGCTGCCGCCTCTTATTCCGCTTACAGTTAAGGTACCGCTCTCCCTTATTCTTCTAAATTTATTGCGGATTTTGTCTTTATTGCGTTAAGTTTATAAAACACCATGTCATTCCGATATATAGCGAATAAGTTAATATAATTGTGTTTTAGATTTTCAATACTGCTTTACTTCAGCTGTTTTTATACACCCCTGTATATATTTTGCTACTATCCGATATTTTATTCAGAATGGTTATCGGGTTCTGTTGTTATAGAAAATGTTTTTTTCAAATAAGAGGTGCATCAATTCTTATTCTTTATATTTTAATATTGATATTTAGATGTGTGCACTAACATATTTAAGTTATTTCTTACATGCTTGCTTCAATACTTAAGCGACGTACTTTTCTTCCTAATTAATTTAAATGAAATTATTAATAATAGATTTAGTGACAATAGCAGAGTTTTTAAATTGAAAATGTTTATTGGCTGTCTATGAAATAAGATGTATTTTATCGTTTAAAGTTATATGGACATTTTTCACATACTTATCCTGTGCTCTTCACAGTCGGTAGTTTTCACTCTATTTTAATTTTTTCTACTATTATTGGTTTTTGTGCCTTCATTTTCCGATGATTTATTTCATTTATTAATTTGCGTTTCAGTTTTTTGAACAGCACATAATTCTGGTATATAGCGAGTAAGTAAATATAATTGTGTTTCAGATGTGCAATATTGATATTACTTTACTATAACTGTTTTCGTACACCCCTCTATATATTTTGCAAATATGCGACATTTATTCAGAATGCTTATCGGATTTTGTTATTACAGAAAATGTTTAAAATGGAGGTGCACCAATACTTATTCTTTATTTTAAAGTTTTATTATTGTTTTAAATAAAATGTAATGTTTGTTTTTTAGATATAAAGTGATTTTTGTTTATGATGGTATTAACATTATATTGTCTAAATAATTAAAACAATTGTAATTAGTTTTTATTGACGTTTTTCAATATTTGATTTACAGAAATAATTTGTTGAATCTCTTTGTCTTCTTAATGTGTGCACTAATATAATTAAATTATTTCTTACATGTATGCTTCAATACTTAGACGACGTACATTGCATCCTAATTAATTTATATGAAATGATTGATAATAGATTTTGTGATAATAGCAGCATTTTTAAATTTAAAATGTTTAATGACTGTTCATGAAATAAGATGTATTTTATCGTTTCATGTTATATGGACATTTTCACATACTTCTTCTGTGCTCTTCGCAGTCGGTAGTTTTTCACTCTATTTTATTTTTTTTCTAGTATTATTGGTTTTTGTGCCTTACGATGATTATTTCACGTTTGCCTAATGTATCTATAGTTTAAATTTTCTTTGTAGGGTATAGAATGGACAATCTGCAAAATCTGTGTTTTTCATTAGTTGGAAAATGTGGTTTTATAGTTTTGATAGTCAATAGTGTTTCAGTCTATATATGTCGATTCCAATGATCTTTTTGGTTTAAATGAGGGTTCATTAAAAATTAAAAAGAATATTTTATATAAACTTATAGATACCTTTATAAGATGTTTTATTAACACGAATGTATATTTTAAATAACTCACTATTACCAGTTGATAGTTTCATCATTATTGTATAACAAATAATATCTATTTCATTGGTATTTTCTATAATTATTCCCATGCACTGTATATAATTATTCACTTTTGCATTGTACACCTACAATTTATGGGACATATAGATATAATATATTTATTATAGTAATATTGATTACCTATTGTTATAATCGAAAATACTGTAAGACATCCTTATTGAAGTTCTATTTTGAATTATTGCAATTGACGATGTTGTTTACGGTTCATTTTCATCAATGATAATTAAACAATCTCTTGTGAATACGTACGATATTACTTCGCAATAGCTATTTTTCAATATGTTCATGCTTGAATAGCCTTTTGCGCGTCTGCTTACAGCCTTTTTACAGCTTTCAGTAAAACCTGATCACTGTCAGGACCGTTGTTAGAATTTCCGTTTTTATAAACTTTTGACACATCCCTGTATATACATTATGCCATTATATTTTGTAAGGCCAATCGTATATATTACTCAGAATTCTTCTCAAGCTGTTTTTAACACAGACCGGTATACAGTGTAGAGTAAGAAAGATAATTTAATGTTTAACATAGAAGTCATTTTAAAGTATCCGAAAAAATAATGAGCTCAAAGACAGCACCATTTTCGTTGATACAGTCTGCAATACGCTTCTGATGCAACAATAGAAAAGTTTGATGACTGTTTCAAAGTCTACAGTTTTTAAGAAAAAATCAAAAAGGATGGTAATAAGTCAAAAACAATTTAAGATAGACATAAACAATAATAATAAAAATGAGGTGTGGCCACCACACGACTTTCTTATACGTATGAGCGTTTCAAACTATACAATTTTAAGAATTTTTTTACACAAAAATTATTCAAAATACTATTCTAAGTACTTCTATTATCTTAATAAGTCGCTATAGAATACATACTTTGCAAGAAATTCGAAAAAAAGTGCTACTCCCTAAGAGTAAAAGTGTTACTTCCGGTTCGAATTTTAAAATTTCATATATACAAAAAATATTGCAAATCTAGAATTAAATACTTTTGTACTCTTGATAAACATATATAGTGCATAACTTACGACATATTTGCAAGAAATCGCTATTCGATAAGAGTAAAAGTGGTACTTCCGGTCTGAATTTTGAAATTTTTTTTATAGAAAAGGTATTGAAAATTATATTTTAAATACTTTTATACTCGTAACGTACCTGTCTAAAAAGCATGATTTGCGAAATATTCACAAAAAACTGATATTCGATAGGAGTATAAGACCTACTTCCGGTAGGAATTTCGTAAAACTTTTTAAATAAAATTGTTCTCAATTTTAATTTTAAGTACATATGAATTCTTTATAAATTTGTTTAAAATTAGTAGTTGACGAAATATTGGCAAAACTCTATTTTTTCGCAGAAGTAAACTACTACTTCCGGTCTACCGATGTTACTGAAACACTAATCAGATCTCAAGAGGGAGATTATACACTTAAATACAAAATTTGGAATTGATATCTACAGCGGTTTGACCGCCATCGTGGTCACACACACACAGAGAGAGAGAGAGAGAGAGAGAGAGAGAGAGAGAGACATTTTTTAAAAACCACTTTTTTGGTATCAGGGGACTTCAAAACGTGGACATCTGCAAAAATTTCGAGGTCGAAAATTTTCATCATCACAATACTTCCTTATACTACGTATAAGAAAGTAAAAATGAACCGAAAATTCAATTTCATCAAAGACTCGAAAGGGGCCAAGTAAGAACCGTCAAATTGCACTCGTCATTTGGCATTTTGAAAGATTGACTTCGGATTCATCAACAGGGACCACAAAAACCCTCAAGTAATAAATTTGAGAAAGATCTAATTATGTTTCGCACATTTCAACCATGTTGGTCGCCCCACTTTTTTTTTTTGATATTTCGACTTCCAATTCGTTATCAGCGACAATAAGAATCCCAAATATTGAATTTCACGCGGATCCAATACGTTTTCGAAGAACCATTACGCTATATTTGACACGCCATTTTATTTTTAAATATAAACTTCAGATTCCTCATCAGCGAACCAAGTACTAAATTCCATACAGATTCAATTACCTTTCTGCCGTATTGAATGCGCCATTTTGTTTTATCAAATTTCGATTTCAGATTCGTGTTCAGCGACCTAAGAAATCTCCCAACAAAAATAAATTATTTAATTAACACTTCAAGATATATAGATTCCGCTAGTGAATATTATTACATGAAAACCAGTTACAAATATACCTACTTTTTCTATACATACGTTTTATTTAATACTTGGCTACTCTGTATAATGATCAAGCATTTTTTATAAATAAAGAGGGTTTGAAGGACAATTATAACGAACATCAAAAGGTAATTATGACAAATATCGAAAAGTGTATGGGTATCCTTATTTATGAGAGTCATGATATGGCTTTTGTAGATTATATTATTTAACAAACTTATGCAACATCTCAAAATCACGCCATTTTAAACTACTGGCGCATGTTGGTTGCCAAAGCGACATAACCATATAGAAAATTATTGCCGTTGTTGTTGTGTTGCTTTTGTTTATGAGCGAATGGAGATTCCTTTATAAATATTTATGGAATTTATATTTAATTTATTTTATTATTTATTTATTACGTGCACTATATCTGTTATTGAGTATGAATAATTATATAATTGTAACCTAACATGTTAAGGAACATGTTGGTTATAATAAATTATTTAAGTAGGACTAAGTGAAAAAAGTATTATTAGAAGTGATTAAAAATGTTTGATTCTGTTGTATGGAAAATAACATCTCTCCTTTCAGCACAAAAGTAAACAAAACGTGTGATGTAAATTAAAGAAATACATAGTTGTAAACTCAAAATACGTTTTCCAATAAACGCAACAGACAACTGCATTCACCTTTTGACATGTCTCTTAATTTTATTTTGACGTTTGTTATAATTGTCATCAAAATAATGTAAAATTGTCAACAATGCCTGCCTACTACACAGAATAGCTATGCTTTAAATAAAATGTCGGTGTAAGAAAGTAACATGAAATAACTTTATTTATAATATTCATTTTGTAACCGGCTTTCATTTAATGGTATTTTTGTAGCGGAAGCTATATATTCTTAAACATTAATTAGTAAGTTTACTTTCGTTATTTTGAAGTTGTTGCGGCCAATGTATATTTGTAGTAGCATTGAACCGTCGTTTCTAGTTCGTAGCTTGATCGTGCCATTTACTATATCGAAACTACGCATGTGTTCAAAACGTTTGTATAGGGATTTTTTTTTTTAAATTAGTCAATATTTTTCTCATAATGTTTCCGCCATTTTCTACATTTGAATTTGTTTTTTGTGCTTTTTGCATTTTTTTTTAGTTTATATTCTATATAATTAGAAATTTAATTTTAGTAAATAATCTGTCGACATTTAGCACATATTTAAAATTTCTATTATGGAATAGTAGTGAAAGGTGAAACAAATTTGAGGGATACTGAAAGTTTCTGAAGAACCTATTCGTATGTTGGATCCGTCATTATGTAAATAAAAAAGGCAAAATAGGTTGATTTTATTGTGTTTGTGTTGTTACTTTTATCCATAATAAAATCTAATGATGTCCAAAAAAATGATTTGCAAAAATGAGCTTGAACTTATTGGACATGTTAAAATTAAATAATAAGAAATGCATAAATTAACTGTTTCATACTTTGAAAATTGAAAATTAAAGAGTATCCATCTGGCCATTACCAACAATAAGAAACTTAAACTTCAGCACACGGAGTGTCCTACAGAAGTACATAGAAGCACTGAATCATCTTTAGAGCCGCTTTAGAAACTTAATTTTAGTAAATAATCTGTAGACATTTATTTTGTGAATACATCTGAAAATTTTTGTGTAAATAGCACATATTTAAAATTTATATTATGGAATAAATAGCAAAGTACAACAAACTGCAGTGATACTGATAGAGATTTATTGATTACTTACTGCTATTGACAAATACAACAATATAGTAAAAATAAAAAAAACTAATACAACGTACATCGATGTGAAATTAACAGTTACCTACAAATATGTGAAACATGTGACATGTAAAAAATTATTAAAGTGGGAACAGTTTGTTGAAAAAGAAAACACTTCATCTGCCGTCATAAACTGAATTATCGATCATATTCTTAAGATATGATCAGTAATCCAGTTTATGACAGCACTTTCACTTGCCATATTTGAGACAATTTAACTTGGACAAATTTGTATAGGATGAATAAGGCCAGAAACATTTACTGAAAAATCATATATCAACTGTTTACTAAAAACATTATATTTTACTGATTGTACAAATTTCATAACTCAAAGAAAGTTGATTGAGAAAACCTTGTCTCCAAATTGGTATACATAATTTTGACTTACAAAATGTTATATTCTGGAGGAATCAGAGTGCCAATAATAATTATAATTATTAATGTAAAATTTAACTACACGTTTACTGAACAAACACACTATTTATCCAAGCCCAGTTTAGTCAAGAGTAATGTATACAGTGTCTGCATAAGCTCTTAACGTGAACATGCCAGCTTCAACTTTGCGTCCGCTTACAGCGGTCCGTCAATCTCCTCTAGTTTGAATCGCCCTTTTCGCGTCCGCTTACAGCTTTTTTACAGTTTCCTGTAAAAGGCAATCACTGTCATGACGCCTCTTAGAATGTTATTTAGTTAGTTAGAATTTTGTTATGCCAATCGTAATATTACTTAGAACTTTTCTTTCCTTCTTACACAAACCGTTACACTGAACACTGAAGAGCGAGAAGGATAATTTAATGGTAAACATAAATCATGTTAAAGTTTACGAAGGAAGGATGTGCTCAGGTCCAAGCACTTTTCACCAAGATTAACGGCATTTTGAAGAACCTTTCCGCCATATTGAATCCGCCATTATGTTTTTTGACATTTCGACTTTGGATTTGTGATCGGCGACCCCATAAACGCCCGTGTCTAAAATTTCACATTCATACGTCAATTTTAAAAAAACTGGTCCGCCATTTTGATTCTTTTGATATTTTGACTTTGGAATCACGATCGGCGACCCCCAAAACCCCCGTATCTAAAATTTCACATTCATACGTCAATTTTAAAAAAACTGGTCCGCCATTTTGATTCTTTTGACATTTTGACTTTGGAATAATGATCGGCGACCCCCAAAACCCCCGTATCTAAAATTTCACATTCATACGTCAATTTTCAAAAAACTGGTCCGCCATTTTGATTTTTTTGACATTTTGACTTTGGAATCATGATCGGCGACCCCCAAAACCCCCGTATCTAAAATTTCACATTCATACGTCAATTTTCAAAAAACTTCCGCCATTTTGTTTTTTTTTGACATTTTGGCTTTGGAATCATGATCGGCGACCCCCAAAACCCCCGTATCTAAAATTTCACATTCATACGTCAATTTTCAAAAAACTTCGGCCATTTTGTTTTTTTTTGACATTTTGACTTTCGATTTGTGATCGGCGACCTAAGATACCCCCGTACCTAAAATTTCACATTCATACGTCAATTTTCAAAAAACTTCCGCCATTTTGTTTTTTTTTGACATTTTGACTTTCGATTTGTGATCGGCGACCTAAGACACCCCCGTACCTAAAATTTCACATTCATACGTCAATTTTCAAAAAACTTCCGCCATTTTGTTTTTTTTTTGACATTTTGACTTTGGATTCGTGATCGGCGACCTAAGACATCCCCGTATCTAAAATTTCACATTCATACGTCAATTTTCAAAAAACTTCGGCCATTTTGTTTTTTTTTGACATTTTGACTTTCGATTCGTGATCGGCGACCTAAGACACCCCCGTATCTAAAATTTCATTATTAATAAATAATAATTATTTAAATAATTATTTCGTAGGGCACGTAAATGTTAAAAGCAATATTTTTTCCCTTAAGAAAACGACATACCCGTTTTAGAATTATTGTATTTTAAATGGAATTTATAATAATTAAGAAAAAATCATGCTGTATATGTGAATGATTATTTCATCGACCGGGAAAATTATGTCGAGCAGTCCGGCGTCATGTCTTATAAATTGCCGGTAAAATACACGAAATAAATACACAACATCTCATTCGAAAAAAAAATACTTTGCCCCGGCCTGGGTTCGAACCGGACCCGGCAAAGTCATTGTATTAAGAAGCCGTCAATCTTGTGCATCGGGCTATCGACCTATATGTAAATAGTTTGTTCAACTGCTATATTTATATGTAAGCTTGACTCTATGTTGAAATCTGAAATATTTTTTTTAAATCTCAGAGAAAATAGACGTGTAATCTTCAAAAGAATACGTTTTAATTGCGTCCAGATAATTAATTTAGTATCTTGTCCTTGTCCTATATTATGTGTGTTTATTTGCCATGAATTTATTCTGACGTTAATAATTAAAAGCAATCCTTTTACTCATTAAGGAAACTGGACTACGCGTATTTTAAAATTCAAATTTGTAATCATTAAAAGATATCAGCCTGTATGTAAAAATGTTAAGTCAAGCTACCGATATATTATTATAATATATTCACGGACAGTGCACATGAATGTGTGTGTGTGTACATAACATGTTATGAGCATTGCATTTGATTTATTGTGTACATTCATTTGTGACGTATTTCAGCCACTTTTCGAGTGCATGAAGAGTTTAAATTCCTTGTCCTATCAATACCGCATCTGTATCAAGCTGGAATAAGCATGGAAACGCTTCCTAAAATGACATTATTTTAAATTTCAAGTCGTTTTCCTCTCGAAAAATCGTCAACGCTTGGCATTTCATGCTTAAAAGTCAATGTTTCAAAATATTTCGTCCACCTGTCAGATTTGCGAAAAGTCAATTATGTGTTTAGTCCTCGTTTTTATTTACGTAAAATGTACATTCTTTAGGCACGTCATGGCTTAATTTCGCGTGTTTTGAAAAATTCGACGGAACGTATATTGTAATTGCTCACGCGTCCCTCGACCTTAAAATATGCTTTCGAGCGCGTTGAAAAGCAGAAAGTACGGGCTTTTTAACTGTACTGTTCCCTATGCGTGTTATATATTCGTTTAAAAGGAGATCCCTTCAGAAAATCGGCAACGTCTTAAAAAACAACGTTTAAATTTGTCCGTAAATATCCGGCCATCGGACAGAGCTATAAAGCCGAAATTTTAACCGTAATTAGCTCGGACATTCCTCTTCACGCGACGATCGGTCCGAACGCGCTACCTATACCGGGCGTTGCACAATTTCGAGAAACGTCACCCGTTGCACGGTCCTATCTCTATCCCGTATTTTCTCACGTCATTTTTAAAGGTAAGCCGGCAGCTTATATTATGTCGCAATAGTTAATTCCACGAAACTCTTAAATTGCCACAAAAATCTGAAAGAATAAGATTGACCTTTTGATTGCATCAATTACGTTTAAGTACTGCTCTTATTGCAGTGCGTCATTTACACTATAATTATATAATTTGGTGAGTGTTACATAATTTACATTTTGCCCAATTCTGACTGAAGTGCGTTTTTTTAATTTTTAAAACCATAAGTAGAGGAACAGCTTCAACTTCATTAAACATCGTGTTATTTCTTGTTAAACATATTTACATTAAACATTCTCTCTTAAATAATTCAGTAAGTTTACTACTTTTGCTTGTGTTTCCTTTGTAATGTTGTTTTAGTGCCTGAAAAAGAATTTATTTTCATACAATAATATTGAAAAAATAACATTGTGTGTGATATGTCTTTTGGATATTCCAGATTAAACATAAAATATATAGCAAATAATTGATTTAATGCCTGTCTTAAATATCAGGTCCCTTGGTTCAGGTGTTGCTGTTTCATTTTTATGACATAGCGATGAATATTTTCATTGTCATCTGAAAACAGAAATATAAGTAATTCAATATCACCTACATATTTGTATTTTACCTTTCCTACATAAAAGGATTATCTAGAAGTTGCTTTTCGTCCTGGAAATAATTCAACCTTTAATATTGTTTGGCATTTTACAGTGTCTTAAGGGTTAGCAAAGCAACTTTACGGGAACAAAGGTCTATAAGAGGTGATGGATGAGAGCAAATTAGCAACTTTTAAAATATATAAAGAATGTAGTGGTGGACGAGATGTACTATCAAAGTCAGTAAGTCTTGAAACTAGTATCTGAGTGAACATTTGTAATGAGACATTTCGATGTTTGTATTGATGTTGGTTACAATCTGATATTGTTCGAAGCCTTGAATTACAAACAGTACATTCATAGTTATTATCCATCTTATTCCTACAACAAATAAGTATGTAAATCAAACTATTAATTAGCAGTTATTTTGTTGTGTTATTTAGAGAAAATGCACAATTATTTGAAATAGATATGGATATCATAATATGGCTGCTAAATTTATAACGTAAAAGCACACATGGAATAAATATATTTTCTTTTGAAACCAGCTTTATATCAACAATGGACTTTTGTATATATACGTGAGGAACATCGATACTTCGAAATACTATCAAAAATGTTAAATACCTGTAAATTCGCTAATAAAATAATGTATGTACTTTTAACCTTCCAAACATATCTTGTAACGTACGCACATGAACAAAGCAGGTACTGTTGTTTTGATCTTCTCATTACAGAACATAGTAATTCATATACTAATCTACACTTTCTTAATAAAAAAGATTTTCACATAAACATTATTATTTATACTCACCTATCGTAGAAATCGGCAACACAAGCACAGTTAACAAAACATGCAAGAGCATACAATAGATTATAGAATGTGTAACGAGACGGTCTTTGAGAGCATACGTAATAGGTATGGTTTACTTTAGAGGTGGGCAAAAAGGTTTATTTCTTTGACTCGGCTCACTCGGTTCAGCTCCTCATTGTGAGCCGGGTCCCGGAACCGGCTCATTTGAACCGTGTGTATCAGTAATAGCTAGAGGTGGGCAAAACGGTTCCTTTCTTTGACTCGGTTCAGCTCCTCATTGCGAACCGGGATGATAATTTAGGCTGCGCGCACACCAATTATACAAAATGCTTGACAAACAATTTATTTGAAGCAATAATGCACACAAATTTGACAAATTAAGCAAAATGGATGTTAAACTAAATTATACATTCAAGAACTGTTCTATCAGGTTGGTTCAGTCGCGCGCATGTTACTTTCCAGGTGAGCCGAGATTCGGTTCATTGAAATTTAGTGAACCGGCTCTCTCGAATCGCTGCTGGGATTCGGTTCACGCAACCGGTTCGTTCGCGAACGACCCACCTCTAGTTTACTTGCAATTCTTCACTCATATTCCACACAACTAAGTAGGTATATTATATTTTCCAGTGATATAAAAATATTAGTATCTATACCACTTCAAATTCTTTAGTCGCACAAAAAACATTTGCTATGATTTGTGCTCCGATATATGTAATTCAGTTCAATGAGTGAGATCAATTATAATGTACATACCACGTTAGATAAAGTGAAACAGACGAATCGCTTGTATATTTAAATACCACATATTTTCACTTATCAGTAAATAATATTACTTTTTGCAGACAGTTTTCCTTGCTATAGATAGGGATACTCCATGCATTCGGGAGTAAATTTACTTCATAGAGGGAGTAAATACCCAACTTAGAGCTAAAATTGACTAACTCCTGACAATTTTCCCCTTAAATTAATTTTACCTTAAAAACGGCAAAAATTGTTCTGTTTTTCGAGGGATTTTCGGGGAAAATTATCCTCATTTTTTACAGTGTACCATTAAATTCAAATTAATTCGATTTGTTTGTTAAAATACTGTTAAAGCTTCAAATTTAAATTTATTTAGAGGAGAAAATCGGTATTTAAAGAACAAGAATTTACTGTATCGAATTTTTTTTATATATGTTTGGTAGGGAAAAGAGGCACTGAAGTTATGTACAGGCATACACAGTCTCCACTACTAATTAAGAAGAAATTGTGGTAAATGCTGTAGGTCATTTGGAATTGAAATTTTGTCATTACTTACTTTAAATGTATTTGTTATGTTTCATACATTTAAAATATTATTTATTTATGCTTTTCATCTTTTACAAATTTTTATATAATGACTTATAACGTTGATTGAAGGAATACATAAAGATGCGCAACTACATAGCACTGAGCGTATACCGATAGGTCTAGCTCGGAACGGGCCATAGTCAGCAATGAGTGGCAACACCGAAACCCCTACCGAAACCCCTCTACCCGCAGCAGCTTCAATTGCAGCACATTGCAGTTAAGAATTTAGTAAGACTTAAACCGCGCAAGGATATAGTCGTTTGCATATTCGTTCTGTAATATACGTAATTTGCCAATTTGTTTCAGACATAATAAGGTCCAATTTATTATTATTATTGTATTCTTAGTTGCTAGGGAAAAGTAATTTTAAGTAATAAAAAAACAATAACGTTTTCTAAAAGATAAAAGTAAAAAAATCAATAATTCTGCAAAATAAATTCAAATTTTAAGAAAGTCACGGAATAGGCCGATTTACGTACTCTACAGCAAATAAATCAGCGGTTGTTCGACAGGAATTGCCTGCAAGATACCACGAAACTATTTGTACCTTCTCTGCGGTTGTATACACTGACATGATAACTACCTTTACGTATGCACAGCTAAATACGAATGACGGGACATCTGTTGCGCTCGACTATCGGAATTAGGTTGCGCACGCGGAGTGATATCGTACACACGTTGCCACATAGCATTACGTTCCATACGTATATTGTTGCCTATGTATGGCCCGTCGCGGGCTGGACCTATCGGTATAGCCAAAACTGGGTCCAAGATCTATAGCGATGCATCAGTCGTTTGAGTCCGAGATTCGAAACATCCCCAGACAGCGATGATGTTTCTCGGCAAGGGGTTTGCGGTACGACTTAACGGAAAGACACCCAATTTTACTATAGCGTTGCGCATCTTTATTTATTCCTTCAATCAACGCTTATATTAACTGTGATGCCGCGATGCTTTCAACTAAACCTATACAAAATTTTAAAGCTATAAAAGTTCTTGAATTATCAAGCTGACAGATGTAAGAAAGTTGGTATTTTTAAATAGTAAAATGTTAATACTTTTCATTACTATTTCTTTTCTTTTTTAGAATTATTTATATTATCGAATGTTATGTACTTAATTTAAAAGAATATGTGCCGAAATTTATAGAATGAATCTAATAACATTTTACTAATATCTAGTTATATGTGATTCCAGTTTGCCGACATCTCTAATAAAATATACATGTCGAATTGGTATTATAATAATGTGGATATTCAGAAGCGACTGCTAACCATAATGACGAAATGTCAAAGAGAAGAAATTCTGTCAGGCGGTGGAATTATCAATATCAACGTGGAAACAGTTGCCAATGTAAGTAACTATACAGACCTATATCCAGTAAATTACAGTACATATAGATTTGTTTCTAGGTGCTCCGAAAATCTTTCTCTATATATGCTGTTTTGAGAAACCTATTAAACAAATAGTCGCAGTTTACCAAAAACAGTGGTACAATAATTGCATTAGTTGTTCCTTTATGGCACTATTTGGAAAGATCATTTGATGTGTTATTTGATGATTGAATAACTACCAGTACAGGCCTCTCTATAAGTTTTATAACTGACAGAGTTTTCAGTTTCACATCTCGAACACATCACCTTACTGGTGATCTACTCAGTTAGTCCAAACAATTCATATCGTTTAACGTAAGGTACTTTAGCATATTGAGAACCATTAGAAACGAGCGGAAAAGTATATGTATTCTATGATTTATTTCAATTTTTCACTTTAACACGACTATTTCTTACATGCAATTAATGTTAATTAATAATGTCTTTCAATTATGATAAAAGTTTACAAATTTTATATAGCAATTTTTGTCTTACTGCACTGATTTATGACACTCGTTATGTACAATTTATTTTCTTACATATATATATATATATATATATATATATATAGAAAAAATGTTAAATATATAATATTCTCTAATAAGGCTTCAATTATTGCATCTACAATTCCTAATAAATTAGTAATGCATTTACTACAGTAAAATCATGAATCTAAGCTTACAACCTGTGCCAGTTATGATCACAAAGCATATAAAAATATAAAAAAACCTAGATCAAACGCTGATGACCATAATCTTAATATATTGACATGAAGTCATGAAACTCGTTTATTTAACATATTGCTGTGAATGCCTATAAATTGATTCCTACTTATATTCCAATGAAAGGATAGCAAACAGTAATAATTAGTACAAAATACGTCAAGAACAGAAAACATACAATGTATAAATTAAGAAAGAGTGCAAAGAAAAAATGTTAAGAAAAGGATTAGAAAATTACTAACAACACACAGAGAAAATTCTAGTTAAAATTTTAATAAAGAAGCAAAAGTTATCTTTATTAGATACCCAAGCGAAAATAGAAGAAAAAGGAAAAGCAAATATGAAATAGAATCTTAAAAACCTCACATAAAACAGAGAGTGCAGTATATAAGAAATAAAAAACAGAACATAATAGACAGACGGGATGGATATTTCTGCGATTTATTTAGAACAGAAAATATGGAGAAGTTAGTACAGAGAAGGACTACACCAAAGAAACTAAAGAAATAACAACAAACCTGTTGTTGAGCGAGATTACCGAAGAATTGGAAAAGTTAAAAGAAATGGCGCCAAAATTGTAATGCTATACGAGTATAATTCAAATAATGAACTAAACATGGCAAAGAAGAACAATCCCTGAGGACCGGAAACTGATATATCTCCTTCATTTACACAAAAAAATATAAAGGAAACCTTACAACATCCTTTAATTACAGAGGTATCTCGCTTCTATCACTAGCTGGAAAGATGCACGAAACTGATTTAAACTAAATTTGGACTGAAATCTTCAAGGCCCAGCAGAAGCACCAAGGCCTGCATATTCCGCTTAAAGCAAGTTTTAGCCAAAATTTCAAATACAGTCTGCAAGATGTAGAATATGTCTAGAAAAATCATTTCACAATTTTCCCATGTACAGCTGATTATCATCGTGACTAATAAAGAACTATCAAAAGCAAGCACAAGTATATACAAGTATTATATTACAGCGATTGAAGTGGATATAGTAGATGTACAGAAAGTTTTCTCACACATTAAAGAGTAAGATGGTGAAATTCTACGTTCTCTTTTCTTCAAAACTGTCATAAATGATACTGTAGAAATACGAGTAATCTAACAAAAGGTATTTACATGAGATCTAAAAATATCCAATCGATAGTAGTCAAAGCCAAAACCGACGACTTGATAATTGCAGCTCCTAAGTAAAATGTTCTTCGCAGAAAAGTACAAATGTGGCATGGAATTTTAAATGACTATATGTATGGGTATTAATAAAGAAAAAACAACAATATCACAATAGGTAGATGGCCACCCAATAAAATTGAAGGAAAACTTGAAATATCGTGGACCCATAATGAACAACAAAGGAGATATGAGTCAAGCGTGAGTAACAGAATAAAAGTTTTAAACGGACTGTATCATGCAATGAAGTATATATATATTTTAAAGTAAGAGAGGAGGGATCAACAAGAAAACCGAAACAAAAATTTACAAGACAGTATTTCTCCCGACATTATGCTATGGCAAAGAGACATGAATACTGACAGGATAAAAGAAAAACTGAGAGATCAGCAACGACAAAAAGAAAGGCAATTTAGTTGATTTACACTTCGCACGAATGAACCCTGCAAACCCTGTAAAAGAGAAATATAGGGAAAAAGAGAAGTACTGGTAGGAACAAGGAGAACATAGAGTAAGAAAATAGCTCTGCTACTGTCGGACCAGGGAAGCACATAAAAGGAAGTTCAGATAATATCTAAAGATCCACCAAGATGAAGAAATATACTAGCTAATATAAAATACTACACTAAATACAGTAGAACCCCGGTTATCCGTGTGCGGATTATCCGGGCTGCGGATTATCCGTGTCATACGCATGATGACGCAATATCGATATCGCCAGCAGTGTATTAGGGGAATCCCTGGGAATCATTCGCTTTTCATCTGCTTTATGTACATAAATGCAAGTTAACGTACCTATGTAGAGTTTATTTTCTCTTATTTAGTGTAAAAGTTTACTTATGTAGAATTCTGGTTTTTATTCTGTTTTAGTATGTATGCATACATACATATAAGAAATAAATGTTCGGATTATCCGTGCTTTTCAATTTTCCGTGCCTCGCCCGGTCCCGTGGAGCGCGGATAATCGGGGTTCTACTGTATATATAGAATGTATAATTTGCTAAATATTTGCAAGAAACTGCTTATCGACAAATGTAAAAGTGTGATATGTTTGCAGAAACTATCTTTCAGCATAAGGGAACTTCAAAACGTTGGCATTTGAAAAGATTTTGGGCAAGTTTTATGATTATACTACGTATAAGAAAATAAAATCAGTAGACTTTTTCTAAAAATTGAAATTAAAGGCTGACTTAATGTGACTATCTAATACATTACTACTCCTTGAAATAAATTTCATTTTTGTGAAAAATGTGAAATATTGAACAATTAGTTATATAAATAATTATTTATTTCTCTAAATCTTCGTCCATTATAAAAATAACATTGTTCGATATTATGAACATTTCAAATTGTCGACTAAACAAACAGTTAACCAAAAACCGCACATATAATTTTATTTGGCAAATATAAAATATAATCCTTGCACACAAACTATTGCAAAGTAGTGTATTCATTGTATATTTAACAGGCATACAATATGTTTAACTGTTTTTGTTTGTTTGAAAAGTTTATATGGTAATAAGTACCATCAAACCATTAATTAGAAAAGTAGATAATTGATTTCCTATTTCGTTCGGATCCTCTTGTAACGAAAATATCTAATTAAAAGTAGTTTGTTGTTCGATTTCGACGAGTTAAGATGTCAACATTACCTGAAAATGAGGTATATGAGAGATCAATGCTTCTAATAAGTATTGTGGGAGAAAATGTTGACAGTAAATCTAAGAAAATATACTTACTACGCCTAATTAACTTCACTATCATAGTAAGTTTCCTGGTTATAACTTTTGCGAACTTCTTTTATGAGAAGAAAGAAAAATATATACAAGTAATCGAAAATAACATTGCTATTGTTCATGTAAGTGTATACAGTTTATTTATTTGAAATACCTAAGACGTTTATTTATTTTAGACAATTCTTAAATATGCTTGTTTTATATGCTACAAACCCACTATAAAAAGAATAATCATAATTCAAAAAACTAAATTCTGGCAGTATCGAAGCTTCGGTCAACATATTATTGCCGTTTTCAACAAACTATACACGAAAATAAAATTTGTACAATTGAGTGTAATACTTTTAGCATACGCATGTGTTTCAGTTATTCTTTTGCGACCACTGTTCACAAAATATGTAGTATTCCCGTTCGATTACTGGGCATTCAAGGATTCTATTATTCTTGACACTAATGTTTTATTCTTTGGGCACTACATATGGATGATTGTATGGGGGGCAGTTTTTGGGTATGATGTTATTTATTTGACATTTTGTGTAAACATAGTTCTACAAATTAAACTCCTCAAATACAATTTATTACATTTACCTAATAGCCGAGCAAATGCTACTCTTAAAGAGATAATTAAATGCATCAAGCATCATCAACTTTTATTGTGGTAAGTTAATTAATATATATTATTTTATACAAAACTTCACCTAGAATAGGTAATTTTTAGAATAATATTATGTTTAAGCAATGTAGTATTGTTATAATATTGTTGAGTATTAAATGTTAGCACGAAACTATATACAAGTAGTCCAGTCAGAATATCGCTCAAAAGAGAGAAATCTGCAAAAAATTGAGCAATTTTCTCGATAGTGTAATATGTTAAAGGAGTGTATTCTGAGCATAAGCCTAGATTTGAGGGATTCCCCGAGTGTCAGTGGCGCTGCTATCGCGAGTAACGCATTTAATTTTGTATCTCAAGAACGGTTCGGTTTACACAAAAAACTGTAGAAACCTTTTCTCTTCAAAATTGAATTGCTTAACTTTTCTATTCGAAATATTTTTTCTAACATCGGTATTTTCAGAGTTATTTCGTTACAAAGGCCCTAACAGTTCACTTTTTTGCATCTTACCTAGTATCAAACTTATAAATCATTTGATTATTTACATCTTTTGTCTGAAACTTTTTTAGCTACTGACAATACTTTGGTATTTATTGCTTAGTTTATCGATCGAACCCCGCGCTATTGCCATTAGGCGTATTCAAGGACGCACCATTGCGTGGGTTAGGTTAAGCTAACAACGGCCTGATGTCTTACTGCGTTGATTGTGCGGACTTCGGTCCATAAACTAAGAAATAACTACCAAAGTATTGTCAATACGTTAAAAAGTTTCAGATAAAAGACGTAGATAGGTAAGATTACAAAAAAAGTGAGCGGTTAGGGAGATAGAGAAGAAAAAGACGAAAGTAGGGAAGTTTTGGGAATTTATAACGAAATATTTCGGTAAATATCGATGCTGATACGTGTGTATGCGTTTAAAATTATACAAAAGTTGTTCTAAACTAAAATATAAATATTTCTATCTTCCGAAAAAATAAACGAAATCCTACTGTACTACTGCTTTTCTCTTAATAAATCCCTATAGGATGCATAGTTGGCGAGATATTCGAAAGAAAGTGCACACGGTAAAAGTAAAAGTGTTACTTCCTGTCCGAATTATGAAATTTCTTTTACACAAAAATTATTCCAAATGTAGCTATAATTACATTTGTACTCTTGTTAAATATATATAGAATGCATAATTTACGCAATATTTACAAAAATCGGTAATCGATAAGAGTAAAAGTGTTACTTCCGGTCCGAATTTTGAATTTTTTTTTACAAAAGGTATCGGAAATTAAGTTCGAAATACTTTAATATTGGTAACGTACCTGTCTAAAAAGCATGGCTTGCGAAATATTCGCAAAAAACTGATTTTCGATAAAAGTAAGTAGTTCCAGTAGGAATTTCCAAAAACTTTTTTAATAAAATTTAATTTCAAGTACATATTCTTTATAAATTTGTTTAAACTTAGTAGTTGACAAAATATTGGCAAAATTCCATTTTTTCACTGAAGTAAACTACTACTTCCGATTTACCGATTTTACTGAAAAACTAATCAGATCTCAAGAGGGAGTTTATACACGTAACTACAATATTTGGAAGTGATATCTGTAGCGGTTTGACCGCTATCGTGGTCACACACACACAGAGAGAGAGAGAAAGACACACACAGAGAGAGAGACGCAGACATTTTTTTAAACACTTTTTTGGAATGTGGGGACTACCAAACATGGACATCTGCAAAAATCTCGAGGTCGAACATTTTCGTCATCACAATACTTCCTTATACTACGTATAAAAAATGAGGTGTGGCCACCACACGACTTTCTTATACGTATGAAAGTGTTACTTCCGGTCCGAATTTTTAAATTTCATTTATACAAAAAATATTCCATATCTAACTCTAAATACTTTTGTACTCTTGTTAAATATATATAGAATGCATAACTTACGACATATTTGCAAAAAATCGCTATTCGATTAGAGTAAAAGTGGTACTTCCGGTCTGAATTTTGAAATTTTTTTTATATGAAAGATATTGAAAATGATGTTTTAAATACTTTTATATTCGTAAAGTATTTGTCTTAAAAACATGACTTGCGAGATATTCGCAAAAAACTGATTTTCGATAAGAGTAAAAGACCTACTTCCGGTTGGAATTTCGAAAAACTTTTTTAAGACAATTTGTTTCAAACTTAATTCTAAGTACATATGAATTCTTTATAAATTTGTTTAAACTTAGTAATTGACGAAATATTTGCAAATTTCGATTTTTTCACTGAAGTAAACTACACTTCCGGTCTGCCGATTTTGCTCAAAATCTAATCAGTTCTGAAGAGGCAGATTATACACGTAAATACAAAATTTGGAATTGATATCTACAGCGGTTTGACCGCTATCGCGGTCACACACACACACACACACACACACACACAGAGAGAGAGAGAGAGAGAGAGAGAGAGAGAGAGAGATTTTTTAAAAACCACTTTTTTGGTATCAGGGACCTCAAAACGTGGACATCTGCAAAAATCTCGAGGTCGAAAATTTTCATCATCACAATACTTCCTTATACTACGTATAAGAAAGTAAAAAGTAATATTTCGAATAAAAAAATGAGGTGTGGCCACCACACGACTTATGAAAGTGTTACTTCCGGTACGAATTTTGAAATTTCATTATTACAAAAAATATTCCAAATCCAACTCTAAATACTTTTGTACTCTTCATAAATATATATAGAATGCATAATTTACGACATATTTGCAAAAAATCGTTATTCGGTAAGAGTAAAAGTGTTTGTTCCGGTCCGAATTTTGATTTTCTATTTATACAAAAGGTGTCGAAAATTAAGTTCTAAATACTTTTATACTCGTACCTATCTAAAAAGCATGAGTAGCAAAATATTTGCAAATAACTGATTTGCGATAAGAGTAAAAAACCTACTTCCGGTAGGAATTTCGAAAAACTTTTTTAATAAAGCTGTTCACAATTTCAATTTCAAGTACATATGAATTCTTTATAAATTTGTCTAAGTAGTTGACGAAATATTGGCAAAATTCGAATTTTTCCCTGAAGTAAACTACTACTTTCGGTCTGCCGATTTTGCTCATAATCTAATAAGTTCTCAAGAGGTAGATTATACTACTAAATGCAAAATTTGGAATAGGTAGCTATAGCGGTTTGACCGCTATCGTGGTCACAGACAGACACACAGATATTTTTTTAAAACCACTTTTTTGGTATCAGGGGACTTCAAAACGTGGACATCTGCAAAAATCTTGAGGTCGAAAATTTTCATCATCACAACTTCCTTATACTACGTATAAGAAAGTAAAAGTCAAGATATGTATTCAATTTACAAAAGAGAATGTTTCTACAGTTTTTGTGTAAATCTAACTCGTTCTCCAGATACAGAATTAAACACGTTATCGGCGATAGCAGCCCCACTGACATCGGGGGAACCCCTCAATCTAGATTTATGCTCAGAATACACCCCTTTAACATATTACACTATCGAAAAACTTGCAGATTGATTCACAGTTTCACTGGACTAAAGTACCAGTTTGAATATTCTTAGAGAAAAAATCAAATAAGTTAAAATACCTGGTACAATATTTTGCTTTTTTTCCAGGGTAATGAAACAACTAAAATCTGTATTTTCAATTCCACTACTTTTTCAATATTTTATTACTGTGCTTCTTAGTTGTGTTCAAATGTACAAATTAATACTTATGTAAGTAATTTATTGTTGATATATTGTATCTGTGGCTTGTTCGAAATAAAACAATCGTCTTTCAAACAATATTTTTAAAACACATAAATTAATCAATGTATGACGCAAACGGCTAAAATTTGGGATACATTTTTCTCACTACCTATTATTTGCATAAAGAACATATTTTATATGGTGGTTCAAGAAATGATAAGGATTATATTTGACCTCAAACAACGTTAGGTTGGCTATTGTGTGGTAGTGAGTTGCACTTCGGACCTATTGTTATAGCAATACAGCTTGAGGTTATTTTTTGCACCTACGTGATAGGTTCTTTGTTTAATTTGTGGAAATAACAATAAATGTATAATTAACGTTAACGGGCTTGAAAAGATATATAGAGAAAATGTTGTGGATCTCGTTACAACGGTCATTTTATTCTAATGAAAGAAACAGTAATCATAATTCAAAGGAACAGACCATTGCTCACAAGAACACATTATTCGGTATATTCCAATTCGGTGGCGCATTATCATCGTCATCATTTTCATTACAATTTTAACGCGTAAAATAGTCTACCGTTTGAATGTATAAAAACTATCAAACATATACTTATCATCAAACTTCTTTTTGGAAAAACCTAATGCATATGAATATGCCACTTTTTTCTAGGTAAAATATTGCGTATTGCTGTCTTCTACTTTTAATAATATCACGTACTTTAAATCCACCCTTTTCAGAGAAACTATTCATAACGTATTACCAGAATGCTTCCTGGTATATATAAAAAAATCGACGTTAAAAAATGACATTTTCCCTCCATTAGAATTTGACTTTTCTAATCATGGGCCTTGCAAGAGTGACCAATATCTAAGCACCTCAATGTTTATAGAATAGACAGTGCTTCAAGATGAGTGTGCCTAGACAATATATTTTTACGATTTATTTGTATTGTAACTCATAATTCTGAAGTTAGAGAAAGAAGAGGGGCAATGTGGATTTTTTAATTTTGGAGTCATTGTATGAATTGATACAGGTTGTAGTGGGTTATTACTTATTACCATGCAGTCATAATGAAAACTTATCTGCCTTCTCTAGAAGTATAAATTATGGTCAAATAAACATTTGTAACATGTATCAGAAATAGCTTTAGTATTTTAACTATACTGTCAATAACAGAATAAACACAATAATGACAGGTTATGAGAGGCGTGAATTTTACGTTTTCATTTTAAAGTTAGGTATTATAATAAATCACTGGTATTTCAAATAAACAAACGCGAATGTTACCGTGAGCAACTGAATTTTACGTAGAATCATAAGTACGAAAAAGTGGGCACGTAATATAGATCCTATATTTTTAGGGTTTATGTGTCACATTTGTCATATAAATACTTTAAGTATCTTTCGAAGAAATGATTGAGTCTAATTATTAGGGGTTAATCTGAACATTGGCCTTTTTTTTATAGAAATTTTAATTTAAGTCTTTATTACAGCAATCTATTGTTTCACATTTTCCTAGAATTTTCCCAGGAATATTTAAAAAATTGAGAGTTAAAGAATGAAATTTTTGCTACATTAGAATTTGTTTTTCGGTTGGCGGAATTTATTTTTTGTAATGCATTAAAATTGTAGTCAACTACTTTTATACTGCCCTTTCTATTTATGGTCCTTACAAGAGTTGACCAATATAGGTATAAGCACCTCAATGTCTGTAGCATGTGCTTCAAGATGGGTATGTCCAGGTAATAAAAATTTATGATTTATTTCTCGTAATTCATTATTAAGTGTGAGTAATTCAGAAATTAAAGAAAGTAGAGTGGCAATGTGGATATTTTGATTTTGTATTGCATTGATTGTATAAATTGATACAGGTTTAAGTGGATTGTCACTAGACATAATGAGAAATTGTCTGTATTCTCTAGAAGTATAAAACATCATCAAATAAACATCTGAAACATGTATTTCAGAAACAACTTTGATATTTTTGTTACATTGTCAATAAGAGAATAAACACAATAATGACAGGTTATGAGCGGCGTGAACATCACGTTTTCATTTTAAAGTTAGGTATTATAATAAATAATTGGAATTTCAAATAAACAAATACCAATATTAACGTGAGCAATTATACTTTACGTAGAATCATAAATACGAAACAGAAGGCATCACTACATAGATCCAATGTTTTTAAGGCTCATATGTCACATTTGCCGTTTAAATATTTTAAATCTTTGAATTTCTGTAACCATCAAAGGTAGGACTTTTTGAATTTAATAGAGTAGATTTACATCAGTAAGATAGGACTAATAACAGAATTTCCGTCAAATTACACTTAGGTCCTTTTTCGACCAAGCCACATATATTAGCTGTACCTATATTTTTGTGTGTCGCACCGCAGTTTTATAATCATATGAAACTTTTCTTAATATGAGAAAAATAGAATAACAGCTACAGACTTACTTATTGCATTCCAGCATATATTGATTTTAGGTTACATTGTATAAAAGTTATTTCTTCAAACATCGAAAAGTAAATACTACATTTACTCAATTTGTTATATTTTAGCAGTGCTGTTATTACATTTATTAACATTTTAAACTCGATTATTAGAAGCTTTATATTAAAATTATTAATAATAGTTTTTAAATTAGGATATCTTATATAAATGCTTTTCATTTATGTGAAACTTTTATTATTGCGAATAACCACATATATTCAATTTGGTAACAAATTAAGCAAGGTTTTTAAGTACTTAATGTCGTTTTGGCTGCGTTCTGTTCCATTGTCCACTAATACCACTTCAATTCAGTATATTAATGAACGGATTAAGAAAAATATTATTAATAATTATTTTTTAAATAATTTTAAATATATTAGAATAACAAAAAGGCAGTAAAATAGCTGACTTCAATAATGTTTAAATCTTAGGTTTTACATTTAATATAACAAAGTTGTTAAAAATATCATAACATACCTAATAATTAATTCTATGTTTGTCTAAAACACTTCTTCAAAATGTTTAAAACTAAAATGTTAGCACCATTATTTTATTTTTGTTGCACATCGCATTCGAATATTATATAATTATTCATTGCATATTGTGCACCAATCTGAAGAGTGTCAATTAGCACGAAACCGACAATTGATTCAGTATGCGGTGGGTAAATATTGTTCACATCCACTTACATTTTCAACCAATTTTCGTCAGGTTTTTGATTATCAAAGGTGAGCATTTTTTCCGTCTTTCTACTTTATAATAAATTTTGCAATCTTTACGGGTCGGCCTCGGCCTTTCTTGGTGCCCAAGTGACACTCTAAAATTGGCAAGGTGTACTTCTTTAACTAAATTTGTTATCCTGTTTAAAATTTCATACGAGTATGTAATGTATTATGGTGTATTATGTATACTAAGTCGCTATTTGATCCACAATGCGATTGCTTAGCATAAGCGTTGACGTCTTTGAATACATATCGCGTATAGTTTATTTCAAATTATAAGAATTTAATATATATTTTATTGAACCACCTTCTGTGACGCTAATTATTAGACCTGGTCTCCTTATTGAAAGGGTACGGCTTACCTATTTGCAACGTATGAATCTAGGAGCCGTATTCACTATAAATTAGGGCCTAGTAAGATAATAATAAAACGCTGTTAATTTCAAGTATATAATAAAAAATATTTATACATTGGGTTTATATACAAAGAAAAAATTACAAATCGTGTGGCAACATGTGTAGTGGATACATATAGATATATAAAGGTAATTAGTTTGTAATACACAATAAAAATTTTGTGTCACCACATTTCATAAATCATCTTCTGTGTTTGAGTCGTATTGCAAATCGGTGTCTGTATCTGAATCGTATTGCAAATTTATAATCAAAGGTGCTACTATTTTGTACATGCGCATATATTCGTCCTCTTTTGCTATTTCGTGTTTAACAGCATTTTTCCAATTTACAGCAGTTATATGTTCCATAGTATTTTTTATGTGTTTTACATTGCTTTCACTAAATTTCGGTGTTTGATTTGTTCGTCTGATGGTATTTTTCAGTTGGGTCCATATCAATTCAATGGGATTGAAAATGCAGTGGTATGGTGGTAAACGTAAAATGGTATGTCCTGCTGCTTTGGCTCTGTTATCCACATAATAATCCTTTAAATACTCTTTTATCTTCATTACCTCTATTAATTAGTTTTTTGTATAATGATCCTCAAAATATAAATTATTTGCTTTGCGTCTTCTGATATACGCTTCCTCTGTCGTGCTCCAACAGTATTATCACTATCCACATCATCATCACTAACAATTTCAGCAAAAGGTGAAGTTCCACATGTGCAAAAAGTAAAGAGAGAAAAATCAAATATGTATACAGCAGTAAAGTTTAACAATAAATGATAAATAGACTCAATATTCTATATATACTAAAAGCCATTTGTCGAGCTCTTTTTAACAACCGATTAATACGGCACAGCTGTATCCCAAAATTGACGAATTGGGGCGACACTTTTCTGAGAGCCTGGCCAATCTACGGTGGGAACAAAAGTGTCACGTGACGGGGACTAAGGTCCCATGTGCCATAGGCTATTTTTCACGTCTCCGAAGAGAGAACGATGGCCTGAAAGGAATTTTTGTACTTGCAGAAAAAAAACATCAAAGCATTTTGCCATAAGGCCTGCGTGTAGAATAATTTATCTTGGACTAGGTTCGATTTTGAAATGGCGGTGGGTTGGCACAGATGACCATGACACCTCAAAGTTCGGATAAGGTTAAATTAAACGCACGTAAAATTCAATTTCATGTTTTAAATTATCAAAACCATCAATCAGTTTGAGTTCGCGATATGGCATTTGCCGCGAAACGTCAAATTTGGCGGGATACACATAATGACTATAGTAATAATTGCATATGGTGGTTGATCAGCACAGATTACACCTGACGTATGATTAACATTGATTAATGTAAGGAATACGATTAATAACCGAGTAAGAATATTCACGTTCATCGATCGGTTGTCAACTATAAACGTAAGAAAGCCGCCAAATAAAGAGATTACGAAGGAAAAGTCCATTTTTAATTGAAATGTGGTACCTTTCAGATATGTATTAGTGTTATTATCAATTGTTATTACTATTTCTTTTCTATATGAATATGTGAACAATGCCGATAAATACAATTAAATAAACTTAAAATGTATTATCGCACGTAAGTAGAGTAATAAATATATGGATTTTTCTATATTATTAATTAAGATTTATTAAATACAACGGCACTCTATCCATTATAAACGTCATCGAAATGTCGTTACGATGACAGATCGCTAGAGAATTTTAAGTACGGGCTATTTTTTGCTTAAAACTGGACGCAAAAAAGTCAGCAACTACCAATTTCATACAACGAAGAAATTGAAGCAAGATTAAATAAAGAACCATCTCAGTTTTGCCTTTTGGGCCTACCAAATTACGTTAGATGCACACTTATTATACAAAACCTAAATGTCAACAGAATGTTGGAAATATATCAGTGTTCAAGATATAGTTAGATAAATTTAAGCCATTTTACGAATGGGATCATTTAATAACATTTCTCATCGATACATATATTAAATGGCTTGGATACATATCTATCATCTTTCCACATACAAATAATAGGGTGAGTTTTCTTTATGTGTCAGATTTGTCCGAAACACTTCGAAAATAAATACATCAAATAAAATTCCCATAAGCATTTATGTAATTTTATGTAAGATTTTCGATTGCGTTTTAAAAGGTATATTATTAAAGCGTAATATGAAAATTAATTAAATCTCTCAATGACCTGTAAGTTTAAAACATGTTTTGTTAACATTAATCATGTTATGTTTCTTACATTTGACAATTTTAACGACAATTTGTCAGTCTGTCATATTGTTTTCAAAAGTTTACCTGCGAACGAATACACTTGAACGAACTGCTCTCACGATGACATATAAATGGACGTCGAACGGCACATATGACGATGACACCAAAAATGCAACTAACGGTTCAGCTAAATGTTACAGTAAATGTCAACATTGAAGGGTTGACGTTCAATTAACATTGACAGGCGCGCGAAAATTCAATTGCAGGTTATAAACTACCAAAACTCGCAATCAATTTTAGTTGGCATGAATCTTTTAGTGTCATGTCTTAGTATTACGCTAAATATCATCTAAATTTTAAACTTCAACAACGAAAAGTCAGACTGACGTTAAGATGCTTTAAATTGTCGTTCTACCTGTCACCGTGACAGTAGTTCGTGGACAAAAATATGCGGTTATACAAGGTGTGCCCAAAGTTTAGAAAATCAAAAATGATTTTTTTGGCATTTTACAGGGAACTATAATAAATTGTAAGCGGACGCGAAAAGGCGATTCAAGCTCGAAGAGATTGATGGACAGCTAGTTAGATGTAATATATACCAACTCTCCTCCCTTTATTTACTTAAATTTTCTTTAATAAATATAAGCACTTACTTCATCTAAATTGCAGTAATTACAATTTACTTAAATTTTATTATTACGGACCTCAGCAGTTTGGTTGCGTAAAAGATAATCGTATTAAGCGGCCAGGTAGTTATTGCCGCAAGTGGTGCAATACAAGCATTAGAGCCGTTCAAAGTTATATTCTTATAATTTGAAATAAATTATAATCGTACATATCAAAGTCATCTACGTCTAATCATCATAGTTTGTATCGGGAACAACAAATGGTAAAGCAAAAGTTTGCAAATAGCTATCTATTCTTAAAATTGAGAACACTCAAAAACTTGGAAATTCATATTAATAGGTTAATGTCGTATTCTTATAATCTTTACATATAAATAATAGTAATGGTCAATAAACATTAGGTATATTTTAACCATAAATCACAATAATTTAAATTAATTAATTAATAAATATTATTTTTTAGTAAGGGACAGTTGTCGTATGTTATTATACAAGTTGTTACCTTATGTATATGCTACTTCGAATTTTCTTTTTATGCATATCCTGCAGAACAAATTTCATCGGAGGTAAGAAGTTCTACTATAATTTTAATTTTCAATAACAGAATAAACACATGATGATGTTAATTACATATTTATGGTTTGTTAGCATATAAGGTCCCGTTTTTCATCTGAAGTTATATGTCTGGGTCAGGTTACCTTAACTATACGTTTAACTTGTGTTTTGCATTACTGTTTAAGTTATGAAGAATGTATCCCGTCGTCTAATATTTTATATTTGTAGCTGGTGATGACTAATGAGACTTAAACACGTGTCCGTGGTTGCAATACACATATGTCCACTAATTTATTTTTACTTACATATTTTCGCTTTATTATGTTTTGTCGCTGAAGAGTCGTTAACTGCATAGACCGGCACTATTTACCTCTGATGAATTAGTTTTTATCCCCACTAAATTGAGGTCTTCTGACAGAAGTTACAAATGGCAGCCTATGTTTATAAGGACTTGGAAAGGAATATACATATTTGATTAGGACAACTATATCTAGCTTAGTAACGTTACCGCTGGTAATTCTAACCTTTTTCACACCTGTTTATTTCTCGGAAAGACAGATGCATTACAATATTATTATTTAAATTGAAAGAATATGCAAACTTAAACATATTAATACTGAGACAAAAAGAAAAAATATATATGCTAAGAAAATAAAAACAAACCTACTCTTGCTAGTGTTATGTAATATGACTATTTCGACACATGATATAACTGGTAGTGTCTTAAAAATTCACAATGTTAACTATATATAAAATTAACTCCGTTTGTCCGGTTTATTACTATACATAGTTTACATCAAACAACAATACTCAAATTTGTGCATTTTAATATTTTAGCTTAGTTTTGTTTTGCTTTTTGTCATATTGTGGAAGCATATAACTGGAAAGCACTACCAGTTATACCACGTGTCGTCGAACTAGTCAAGTTACATAATACTAGGGAGAAAAAGTTTGTTTTCATTTTCTTAGCATATATATTTGTTTTATGTCTCAGTATTAGTATGATGCAAATTGTTTCCTATCAAACAATTTGCATATGTTCTTCATTTTAAATTGTAAAGGAACCATCAATAAATTTATTATTAATGTAATGTAAAAATGGTCCCACGTTGTTGCGTCATCATGTAAAGCTACACCCGTAAAATGCCCCAAAAGTTGAGAGCTATATTGTAAAAGGAGCTGTTACTTGAAATTTAATTTAATAATAATATGGAATTCTAACATAAAATAAAATAAATTGTTTTGTTTGCCAACTAAGTCCAATTTTTCATCCCAGGGCGATTCGGACTAAAAGAGATGATCAATTAAGGGTTTCCTAGAGCATCATTGGGTCTAAATACAATAAAATACCCTTGTATAAGTTTAGATAATAATTATATTAGAAATCAATGATTTTATAGATTATTACAAACAAAATACAACACTTGTACAATAAACTGTTTTTAACAGAAAAACAACACATTAATAAATAGGTTAAATACACTTTTATAATGGTTACATTTAATAATATTTACGCATTCCATTCGTTATAAGAAAATCGTAACAACGTATGCAAGAAACTACAACCCAGGCTAAATGTTTCTTATATACATTCATGTATATACCACAACGCTAAAAATATATCAAATTGCATAATTCGATTACACTTGGGAGACTTTATTAATAGTTATTTACGAACCAAGTGCGGGAAAACATATTTCGCGAATGAGTGGCCATTTTTAAAGAGCGAGCCGAAAGGCGAGGGCTTTATGGACACGAATTCGCGAAATGTTTCACGCACGAAGTTTGTACAATATTTTTTGTACGAATACTTAAATAATACTTACTGTTAAATACATTATCATTTATGACACACTACAAATTTGTTCATACTAATTCAAAAATTTTGAGTTGGCAGTACTTATTATTTGAATTGACATTTAATTCAAAATTAGTCAAATTCCAAACATTGAATACAAAATTAAAATCTCCTCTAAAACATGCATTCTGATGAAGAAATACAATGTACACCTCCTGAAATTCGTGAAGCTGCCAATATTGCAATCGATAATTTATTACTTACAAAATCAAAAGACAGATACAACAACATTTATGGTAAATTCATAACTTGGGCTAGATCTAAAAATATAAAAAGTTACTCAGAAAATTGTTTATTAGTTTATTTTCAAAGTTTACAATCAAATAAATCATTATGGTCTACTTATTCTATGCTAAAATCATGCTTAATAATATATTATAATACGGATATATCTAAATATGCAAAACTCATAGCATACTTAAAACAGGCAACGAAACACCTTCAGCCTAAAAAATCGGCAGTATTAAGCGAAGAAAAAATTACTAAATTTATTGTTAAAGCACCAGATTCCTTGTTCCTACTAATGAAGGTAGGCAAAAATATATTTAACTTATCTAAATAAATATATTCATTTATTCGTTATTATGTTTAATCCCTTATTTTATTAATATATTTACATACAATAATTTTTAAAATACCTTACTTTAATGCTTCTTTCTTCTCTGTTGATTGATGGGCATCTTCTTATCTTCGATGCGTTCAAGTTGAATTTTCTTATTCTTTCCATTGATTTTCTACCTCCAAAGAACAGGACGTAGAATTCGTTTTTCTGAGGAGTTATCAGTGTATTTGTGCTCCTTTAGCCTTTCTTGAAATTAATGGTTTGTTTGTTCGATGTAAGTCTTATTGCATCTATCACAGGTGATGCTATATAGCATACGTGACTGTTCAAGGGGATAAATGGGATCTTTAATTTTGGTGTATGTATAATATTCTAGATTATTATTGTTTGAGTGATCTATTTTCAAATTGTATGGTTTGCTTTTGTTTTTATAATAAACTAAAACAATCTACAGCTAACTAAATTTACTCATGTGAATAATTTGACTTCAAATTAGCTAATCGATTTTATCATAATGACCAAATGAACGGCCGCACCAAAAATCGTGCCCAAATTTAAAATTAATCTTTTTGCCAATTTCTTTTTTGAAATGGTATACACAAATTCGTCCCCGCATAGTGCGAAGAAGTCAAATAAAATAATTATATTTATTGCTACGGGAAAAATCACGCACTCATGTAGACATATGCTAAATGAAACGAAACGGAATAGCATAAAAATATTTAATTGTATTCAAAAGTACAATGATACAATAACATCAAATACTATCGACATTTTGTTATTTTAACGTTTATAAAAATACGAAATCAAATCTTGACGTAGTTCCGTTTTTATATTGTCCTATTTTATTAGCAATACGTTGCTTGCGCAAACGTATGGTTGAATCGCGCATCTCTGAGTTTTTACCCTAGCTTTGTATTTTTATATATGCAATTATCCGAAATTGTTTCAAAATCTGAATAAACGAGAAAATTGTAGGATGTATTGAAAAAAGCTATAGTTGAAGTTTGAGTGGAAAGATTCGCAAGCGTTTGCACTTCTCTCAAGATATGGGTGAGTTCAGCCCACAAATTGGTGGAAAAACAGCATCTTCGGCAATGTAATTATCAACCAAATAACCTGTAAAACGTAATGTGCGATCGCCTTCATGTTGTATTTCTGCGAAATCGAAAGCAAAAGTATCGCCTACTTCAGACGGATTCAAAAATCGCAAACCAATTACGTATGTATCCTAGCCATCTTCCAACTGCCAGTTTTGGTCCTTAAATCAGGAACAAGATCGAGTTTTGAAATTTTCTAAACCAGGCCTGCGCCAAATGAAACCTACAGCTCATTATTCTGGTAATTTTGGAACATCTTTATTATATCATTATGAATGCCATTTTCAAAATCTGATGCAATAATTTTTGGATTCAGATCTAAACCTAAACATTGGCATTTGTTTCGTAAAACCTCGAAGATTTTTGTAAGAACTCTTATACAGCAGTTGACAAAATGCTATAGAAATATAATAGCAATTTTGTAAAACAAACAACGTGAACAACTGCAAAAAATGATTGGAGCTAAATGTGCTGTCGACATTGTTAAGCACGAAAATACAACAATTTCTCTAACATTGTCAGTTATAAACACAAAGTTCTCTTCTTTTAATGCTTAATAGTCATTGCTTTCAATGTTTTAGTGACATCTCTTCTATTTTTTGGTAAAGGTGGCTGTCTTTTTTTGCAAATATTTTGTAGATATAATTAATCTCTTTCACTGTGATCGTGTTTGATTGGCCGGAATTTCCTTTTAAAGGTAAATCTATGACTTTAGAAGGATCTCACAAATATCATCAACTTCATTACGCTAAACACTAGCACTTATTATGTGTCTGTTTAACTTTTTAGTATTGTTTTCATGATTAAGTTGCACTTCGCTACGCATAATTAAATTTTCCGAGCCCAAAGAATACACTTTCGACTAACGATTTGCACGTCGCACACTGGGGATTTTTGTATGGAGGTGAGGAAAAAAATGTATTTTTCGAAAACTGTAGTGATTTCATCACAAATTTTGTTTTATTTATATAGCAAAACACAAAAGTAATCAAAATAAAAAGAATTAGAAAAATATATATCGTCACCTAAAACGTAAAAGGCCCTAACTAACAAAAAAAATTGGTAATAATTTTTTTTTATAATTTTGTGTTTTCCTTATGAAACATGCTCAAATTAATAAAAAACTGATATTGGATTTTTAGTTAATCAAGCGTTTTGCGTTTTAAGTTACAAATACTACTTAACTTAATCGAAAATATAAAATTGTATTATTAATATTATTATTCTAAAAGAGCCTTAACTTCGTCACTTATATCACTATGCTTTTTTTTAATAAACGAAGGAGTCAAATTTGAGATCATTGGATCTGATGTTACCATCATTCGATGCATGATATCTTCGTTGGTGGTAATTCGACTGCATTTTCTGGAGTGTCTGAGGCGATATTTTTTATAGTCTTTGTTTCGACTTTCTTGAGCCTTTTCGGACAGTAAGCCTACAGGAAAAATACACTTTTCAACTATATCTTTTCCATGAATAAGAATTTTGTTGAGTGTAGGTGGCATATTGTACCACTCGTACAATGCAACAAACTTTTTCGCCATTTCCAGACAAAAATCACCAAACTTTTTTGGATGCACTGCCTCGCTAATTGTTATAGTTTCGAGAATTATTGAAAACCTCTTGATTATGTCCTCATCTAGACCCGTGATTTCGGAAATCAGAGCAGGATTAGCAAAGAATCTTCGTGACGTATTTCCTGAATTTGTTGTACCAGTACATATAGCAGGTAGTAAATTGTATGATGTTGACCCTTTTTTTTAGAATTATTGTGCATTGAGAAAATTTATAATTGTTATATTATATTGATGGTGATAAATCAGTGACATAATCTTCGCATCATTTAAAATTAAATAGAAACCAATACCCAGTATGTGAATTGCTCATACAAAAAATGTTAAAAACAACTTTTTCAGACATATTTTTGACAGATTCTCATTTTTTTATCGACAATATTGATTATATTATTGATAATTTGGTATTTATATTACTATAGTTCAACTTTTTGAACCTAGTCAATTTTCGTGTTCCGTTATATTTGCACTGTTCGCAAAAATCTGAGCAATGAAAGGTAGACTTAGTGTCATATGGGCTTTAATAGCGTTGTATTATAAATGAAACAAATTGCGAGGTGGCACCTGGTGGCACCTGAATTTGATTGAAAGTGTAAAAACAGATATTAGGTAATATATTAGTAAAGGTTTCCAATTGGAAATAAGTGGAGTTTAAATTGCAGGTCCAATGTTTGTAGAAAACAGGGTTTCTTGTTCTATGTTCATAAAAATAAACAACAACAAAAAGACGAAAGTCACTGCAGAGTTTATTTTTTCAATTTTAGTATACTGAAATATTCTATTTTAAATAAAAAATAAAAACAAATACTTTAGCTCAAGCAATAAAGTAATATTCATCTTGAAATTCTTAGGTTTATATTAGGCCAATCGGTAAAACATACAAGTACTCTGACTGAAACGGCTACAAAAAAAAACTAGCAGTCAGATCGAAGTAATTCTTTTTGATTTGATTGTAGCATTTAGTCCTAAATTTAAAGATACCATTGTATATTGCATGAAGAGTATGTTGACAATTGGACTTTTTTCCGCGAAATCCCCAATGTGCGTCGCCAACAAATATCTCCACATTTCAATACTTTGTGCTTGGTAAATTTCACAGAGTCCACTATTAACTCTTGTTTTCCGCGTTCACTTGAACATACGAAACTTTCCATAATGTTAATATTCGTACCACAAACCGTACGTCATGCACACATATGTACTTTAATAATACTAACGGCTGAAAAACAAGCACATTTTAATTTTGCAATTGAACACACCCTAATTTCAAGCGATTATTTTTAAGAAAGTATAATTTCTTGCAAGGGGACGAATTTAGTCGTATAATTAGACATCTACTTATCGCCAATAGCAATGTAAGGGAGGGATTATGGGTAGTACCTGCTCGGGGACGAATTCGTGGCCGCCCAATTAAACAACTGAATTTTTGAGTTACTACAAGGTTTTTTGTCAAAGTCTAAGTAACCATAGGTAACTTCCTATATAAAGTCATAGATAAATTTATTAAAACGCCGGACCTTAAATGCTTTAATTCATACATATTTAGAACATTGGATAAAAATAATAGAATTTTACTAAAATCTCGATATACACAATTCCAGTTTGCCGATATTTCTCATACAATATACATGTCGAATTGGTATGAAAATAATGTGGACATTCAGAAACAATTGTTAACAATAATGACGAAATGTCAAAGAGAAGAAATCCTTACAGGCGGTGGGCTTATCAATATCAACGTAGAAACAGTTGCCAATGTAAGTAATTATAGATATCCAGTAAATTAAGTTTATACAAATTTGTTTCTAGGTGCTCCGAAAATCTTTCTCTATTTATGCTGTTTTGAGGAATCTATTAATCAAATAATCGCAGTTAATCAAAAACATGCCTACAATAATTTGTATTATTTGTTGCTTTATGACTATATTTGGAAAGTGCATTTGTAGAGTTATTTGATGACTGAATAAATACCAATACAGGCCCCGCTATAAATTTTATAATTGTTAGAGTTTTCAGTTTACATTTCGAACTCATCACCTTACTATAGATCTACTCAGATAGTGTAAACAATTGATATCGTTTAACGTAGGGTGCTTTAGGATGTTGAGAATCATGATAAATGAGCGGAAGAGTATATGTATTCCAAGATTTTCTTAATTTCCCACTCTAACATGACTATTTCTTACTTGCCATGGTGTTAATTAGCTCATCGCAAAGTCTTTCAATTATGATAAAAGTTTACAAATTTTATATAGCAATTTTTATATTGTTGCACTGACTTCATGACACCTGTTATGTAAATTTCTTGTCTCATATATTACAGTGATCTTGAGTTTAGAATGAAGTTGTAAATAAGTTTTCACAAGATCACATCTAGATTTAATTTAATAATTTAATTATATATTTGCTTTTAGTATGCTTAATAAATTGTATTATAAGATATTTCTGTATTTTATTTAATATATCTGACCTGTTAAGAACTAGTGAGCACAACCTTTTGGAGAAAGAATATTTCTGCCCCTGAGAGGAAAGGATAATTAAAGTAACTCTTAACTGAGCTAGTGAAGTGCGAAATTGCCTAACCCACATTTCTGTAGAAATTATAAAATCTTAGAGCAGCATAAGGCTAAGTTTCTGGGATATATGTCGGACTCTTCTTGAATGTAAGAATAAAGAATTTGAATACTTTCACAACCTTATCAATTTACAAGGGTCACAGCAATATGTATATAAAAAAATGTTATATAAATATATAATATTCTCTAATGAGCCTTTAATTATTTCACCTATAATTACTAATAAATTAGTAATGCATTTACTAGAGTAAAATCTATGACTACCTATTTGATAAGAGCAGAAGTATTACTTTCGGACCGAATTTTAAAATTTCATCTATACACAACTTGTTTCAAACCAAGCTCTAAATATTTTCGCACTTATAATAAATCTTTGTTGAATGCATAATGACGAGAAGTTCTCAAACAGCTACTAATCGATTGGAGTAAAGGTGTTACTCTCGGTCCGAATTTTGAAATTTTCTAGGTACAAAAATTGTTCCAATTCGAACCCTAGATAATATTGTGTTCCGAATAGATTGTATAGAATACATAATTTGCGAGATATTTGCAAAAAACTCTTTCCCGATAAGACAAGAAAACCTACTTCCGGTAGGAATTTAGAAAAAAATAAGCTGAGAGACGTCGTTTACTAACTTTTGAAAAACTTAAACAGTCTTCTTCATGTCACCCAAAATCGGCAGGTTAGTAGATGGTGGATTTCTGGGTCTGCACTGCTGCTTCCTCAGGTGGTTATCTAACCCTCTCTGAGTCATATATCGTTCTCCGCATAACACGCAATGGTGCCCTGCTACTTGTTGGGATATTATTTTCATGAACAGATTGAGATTAAAACAATTGGATAACGAATATTACGTTCCCCAAAGCTCGGCATCACTAGCGATGTAAAACCCTGACTACCATCTGCTACTTCCTCCCGATAATCAGGCTACCACCCTGTAAGCAGAGTGTGGTAGCTGAAATCAATTGATCCACAAACTCTCGTGGTATCCATCGAGAAGATTCACATTTAACTCGACGGCAGTATGCTGGGTTTAGCGAAGATACCATTTCCCCAACAGTAGACAACTACAAAAGTGTTAGTACAGGAGCATCTCAGTCCACGTTATATCGCTCGTTATAAACTTCATTGATATTGCATAGTACCTATTACGTACCAAAGCCTGGAGATTTTGAAAACCAAACTAGTTTTTGATATAAAATTACTAGACAATTCAACGGTAATTATAACTTCTTGTTCCTGGTATTTTGGTTCCTGCATGATGGAGTACCAGCACATTGCCATAACGAAGTCTGTCAAGTTTTAAATGATGCTTGCCCGGACAGATAATTTGGCCGGGATGGGTTCATAGAACGGTCGTTAAGATCATTCGATTTTACCCCGTTGAATTTATTTTGATGGGGATATATTATCAACAATAAGCTTTATCATGAAATTTATGTGTTTCAATGATTCTGATGATGTAGTAATATCTGAAAATAAAGAACTAAAAATTTTGGAAGAAAATGTAGAAAGGTATAAATTTTCAAGAAATTGAATTGCGAAATTGCTTACTCCCCACATTTGTCAAAAAATCTTCTTGGCTTGGGCTGACAACAAAGAATTTTTTGAAAGTTACAACAGATGCTAAAAACTTGGGTAAACTTCTGAAATTTAGTAACAAAACAAGATTCCGTGCAATGGATTCATCATAACGGATATCCTACGCCAAAAAAGACGAAAACGCGGAATTTATCGGAGAAGCTAATCACAAAGTTTTTTTTGGCATATACAAGAAATCTCACTGTTTGAAAATATGAAAAGAAAATCTACAATAATAAGGGAAGTCAATAAGGCAGTGGGAAAGGCTCGACAACAGCCATCAATAGAATATATTGCTGCAAGATTCAAAATCCAAGTCCATAAAGAAATTGACAAGTGCAGTTTGCAGAGATAGAACATACGTCCAACAGCCCAGTTTGGCAGAAAGTGACTATTGTTTCTTACATAAATTTGGGAAGCACTTGTGGAAGAGCTATTCTCCATCGGATGAATAACTGAAAGCGGCATTAAAGAATTTTTTAGATAGACAATGAAATAAATATACGAGCGTTAATGGCAGGTATGTTGAATAATAAAACACACTCCGCAAAAAAATATGGAGTTACCTTATCTATGAAGAGTAAATCTTTGCAACAGTGTTTGTTTGTTTTGGTTTTGTGACATTGTCATGAACTGAGTTCAAGTTAATATTTTTTATAATTCCGTGAGCTTTAAGTGATTTACCTCTTCTCACTTCTTTCAAAAAATGGTAAATTTGAAACTGCAATTTTTTCTTTTCACATTTATCATGTATTTTCATGTAGAACCCTCTTGCCTGGTTTGGTAAAGATAATGGCTGTCCCCCAATGCGCAATGTATGTTATTACTGATGGTAGGAGTCAAAGATACGTTGGTACGGTGTTAAATGTCCGACAATCGACAATTTCGAAACTGGAGCGCAGGTATAGAGAAACTGGGGAATATAACAGGAGACCAGGACAAGGTAGGAAGTGGTCAACTTCGACCATAGACAATCGCTTTTTACGACTTACATCCTAGCGAATAAGGCATTGCACTGCAAGACATATAAAAACAAGCTCGTTGCCGCTCCAAATGTAAATCTTACGTCTCAGATACAAAGGAATCGACATAAAGAACAAGGTATACGTGCAAGAATACAGCCAAAGGCCCCATACTCAATAGAGAACACCGAGTTCACAGGCTACAATTTGGGAGAAATCATCGAAATGGACAGGTGAAGATTGGGCAAACATTCTGTTCTCAGACGAGTCTAGGTATTACCTGTTCTCCTCAGATGATGTCAGCCAGTATATAGACGAGATTGTGACTGCTTCACTCAGTGCAATTTCAGAAAAACGACAAGTTTTGGAGGTGGTTCGATTATGACATAAGGAGGTGTACCTTCCGAAGCCAAGACGAAGTTGGAGGTTATTTATAATGGTTCTATGACTGCCGATAGTTACATTAGGATTATCTTAGAGAGACTTGTTGTTCCATTTGTACTTTACATAGGTCCGAATTTCTGCTTAATGGATGACAATGCTCGCCTCCACATCGCCAACATTGTACAAAATAATTAAATGATGTTGACATACGTGCTTTAGAGTGGCCAGCTAGAAGCCCGGACATGAATCTAATAGAGCATATCTGGGATCACATTGGATGGCCACTACAAATCAGACAAGTTCCACCAATAACGCTTGAAGAGCTAGAAGCAGCCGTCACTGAAAAATGGAACCAGGTGGGTCAAGACTACATCAGAGGACTTAGTGAATCTTTGCCTAGGCGGATGGCTGCTGTAATACGGGCCCGAGACGGAACTACTCAGTATTTGTTCAACTTTCATTTAATTAAATTCTTTACGTTTGTGTTACTTTTTCAATTGTTATGTTTACCAAGTTACGGTCTTTGATTTTTTCTTTACAGCTTCTTTTATTTTTATTATGTTTATGTACTATATGGTTAAAGAACATAAAATTTTGGAAAATTAGAAACATTCCAAAAATAAATAAGTGATTCCATATTTTTTTTTGCAGAGTGTATTAGTTTTCGCCAAATTGTTTCCTTTCTTAGCTGGACCGAAAATATAATCTTAAGTGGTATTTTTTTATTTTCTGGAATTGCAAAATGTAATTTTAAATTAAATTAAATTTCTATAAGGATTTCGTCGACAAAACATCACGTTAAGTCAATCTTTAATGTGATTATACTATATTTTACACAACTTCCATTCAGTTCGAATAATATAGAATATGTATCAGAACCAAAAATTATATATTTAAGAAATTATTTTTTTCTATTGAAGTTCGTCTTGTAAAAATAAAATATAAGTCTCGTACATACACCATTGAAATCTAATATATTCACGGTACATTTAGTCGGCATTCTCATCTTCAATTTATATTGTTTGTTTTCAACCTTTCGATATGATAATAAGTACATACCTCCAAATGATTAATAAGAAAAGTGGACGATTGATTTCCGATTTTCTGAAGTTGCGTTTGTAACGAAAGCATCTAATTAGTGTAGTTTATTGTTACATTTCATGCAGTTAACATGTTGACATTACCCGAAGATGATGTATATGAGAGGTCAATGCTATTAATAAGTATTGTGGGAGAAAATGTTGACCGTAAATCAAAAAATATATACTTGCTACGCTTGATTAACTTCAGTATTACGTTCAGTTTCTTGGTTATAACGTTTGCGAACTTCTTTTACGAAAAGAAAGAAAAATATATACAAGTAGTCGAAAATAATATCGGCATCGTTCATGTAAGAGTCTATAGAGTTATATTTAAAAGTACCGAAAATGTTGACTTATTTTAGGCTATAGTTAAATATATTTCATTTGTATACTGCAAGTCTTCTATAAAAAGAATAATTATAGTTCAAAAAACTAAGTTCTGGAGTTATCGAAGCTTCGATCAACGTATTATTGCCAATTACAACAATCTATATAAAAAAATAAAAGTTTTACAATTGATTATAATACTTATAGCATACGCATGTGTTCTGATTGTTCTTTTGCGACCGCTCTTCGCAAAAAATATAGTATTTCCGTTTGATTATTGGGCATTCATGGATTCCATTATTCTAGATACTAGCGTTTTGTTCTTTGGGCATTATATACTAATAATTTTATTTGGAGGTGCTTTCGGTTATGATATTTTCTATTTGACATTATGCATTAATATAGTTCTACAAATTAAGCTTCTCAAATATAATTTATTACATTTACCTTATAGCCGAGCAAATTCTACTAGTGAAGAAGTAATTAAATGCATCAAGCATCATCAACTTTTATTGTGGTAAGTTTATTAATAGCATATTAAAATACAAATTTAATTAAGATGTTTTTGCGGACGAGGTAAAGTAAAGAAAAAGTGCCCCTTGCAAAAAGTTTTTAACGAATGATTCTAATGAAACGTGTATTTATATAATTTATTAAACTTGACGTGTAGAATGTTTGAAAAGAATTTAAAGTACCTAACTGAAATCTTTAGTGGAAAAATGTTAGAAATCTAGTTCTTTTAACGTTAGTTACACTGATTTTGACCTTGAACACTTTCAAGATTTGACAATCTGCAAGTCATATTATTTTAGGTTTTAAGGCTGTACGCCCGGCCTCGAAATCGTTTTTCCCATTTCCTAATCGTATTTTTCATGAAAACCTTACCGAATTTACACGCTAATTTAAGAAAACAATGCCTTTCGGTGGATAAATCGTAATTTCTTCGAAATTGTCCAAAGGGCCCTAAATAAAAATAAAAATGTAAGAAATTTCAAAAAACAAGCCTTTATTTAAAATTATGTAACACTCAACAGCAATACATAAATTTTATTTTTTCTTAATTTTTAAAAATAAGGTCACGAAACGGAAAACAAAATTTTGAAATTTGGGCGAAATTCACTGAAATTAAATAGAGTATGTGGTACGCTCGCACATTGTGTCGAGAGGTAGCTCCGCCTACCATTTCGGGCAGTTTCCACGCAGTTTGTAAAATACTTCTGAGATCGGTGTATGAATATAGTGTACATATACAGTGTGAGTGGGTGTGAACATAAACAATTACTATGAGTGATAACATAACGAAACAGAGGAAAAAGTGTTATAAAAAAAGAAGTGTTCGCCTGAAGATGAAAAGGTAAGTTACCGACATGTGTGATAGGAAGGCAATTGGATCAAAATCGCTAGCTACTCCTTTATTTACCAATCAATAGCCAGTTTCTAAAATTAAAATTATAAATTTGCATATTTTTAAAGAAAAGCAAAGTTTATTTTTTATGCTGTTGCAGATGAAATTTTGTCTGATTGCAACACAAAAGGCTAGCGTTTATTAAAATTGTATCTAATAATGATCCATATTGTGAGAATACGCTATAGAATTTCAGAGCTATAGTGAATAATTATGTAGTATCTATCTGTCGTAACAAATAATTTATTTTTTCAGGATACGTTCAAAATCTAGTTCTGCACCTGATGAACCACCGACCACAGATGCCCAAAGATGTAAAATTCCCAGGTATGTACAGAATCATTGATGAGAAATAAAGAACATCGTAGAGCAATAATAATAGTTATTTATAATAGGTACAAACGTGATCACAAACACGACTAATAAGGTTCGGATTTTATGTAAAAAAAACATCTGTTTTATTATTACTTAGAAAGCGGAATCGAGCGAGTCATGACTCATCACCCATGGGCGCGCTATTGAAATGTTGTATTTTTAAAGAGGTTTTAATTTTATTTATATAATTGAATAACAAGTGGCTGGTGATTATAAAATACAAAATACCCTACTATTTGTTCATTTTCTCTTCTGTAAGACTTGTTCTCTTTGAATTAAGTACATCCTTGTAGATAGAAAACGTCTTTTCTACATCGCAACTGGTTATATTTACGTAATGGAAATATTTTTTTTATTTCAGCGTATTTAGCATACACAATTGCCGCAATGTTATTAAACCTGGATTTCTATTAAAAAGTGCGTCTAAGTCACTTGGAATTATTAATAGCCACATCTAATGTGGTTAATCCATTTTTACTATCTTATACGTAGTATAAGGAAGTAATGTGAAGTTTTCGACTTCGAGATTTTTGTAGATGTCCACGTTTTGAAGTCCCCTGATACCGAAACAGTGGTTTTTAAAAAATGTCTGTGTGTCTCTATGTGACCACGATAACCGCTGTAGATATCAATTCCAAATTTTGTATTTACGTGTCTAATCTCCCTCTTGAGATCTGAGTAGTTTTTCAGTAAAATCGGTCTACTGATTTTACTGAAAAACTAGTAGCAGTTTACTTAAGTGAAAAAATTAAATTTTGCCAATATTTCGTCAACTACTAAATTTAAACAAATTTATAAAGAATTCATATGTACTTGAAATTAAAATTGAGAACAATTTTATTTCAAAAGTTTTTGGAAGCTGCTACCGGAAGTAGGTCTTTTACTCCTATCGAAAATAATTTTTTTGCGAATATTTCGCATGTCATGCTTTTTAGACAGGTACGTTACGGGTATAAAAGTATTTAAAACGTAATTTTCAATATCTTTTGCATAAAAACAATTTCCAAATTCAGACCGGAATTACCACTTTTACTCTTATCGAATAGCGATTTTTTGCGAATATGTCGTAAATTATGCATTCTATATGTATTTATCAAGAATACAAAAGTATTTAGTGCTAGATTTGCAATATTTTTTGAATATATCGTGGGCTTACTGCTAAAAGTGACCAAGTCATATTTATAGAAATGGAGCAACAGTGAATTGAATTTTCTCCAAATTTTCTTCAACTATCTGTAGCTGAATTTTACATTAATATTTCCTTTTTTTGTTTCAGTTCTATTTCTAGAATGCTCTTCTAAAAATTGTAGTTTTGTAAAATACAATTTTATTTTTTTTTCTGTAGAAAAAAATGACTTGGTCATTTTCACCTGTAAAAGTTTTTTCATTATTTGCATTTAGTCAGTACCTGCTCATTAAAAAAAATACTCAATTCGTAAATTTAATCTAAGCAATCTTTATTATTAAAAATAAAAACCAAAATTCAAATTCTTACAATAGTTTTGAAAAGTTTAAATAAAATATAACACTAATCAGAGTCTGTATCTGAGTCAAATGATGGTTCTGGTGCTGTATCTTTCTTTGTTTTATCAGTTGGAAGAGAGCTATACCAACCATGAAACTCTTCAGGAATAGCCCCTGTGCTGCAAAGCGTCATCAAATTTTTCTTTTTAAGTTCTGAAATTGAGAGTGGTTTAGAATACAGCTTGCCAATAGATTGTGGAATATTATTGCTTTTTGAGCTTCTATTACGACTAGAAACGTCTATAGTACTGTATTCATTATCACTATAATTATATTTAAAGAGAATACACATAGGTTTCTGTTTTTCGTATTTCATAGTCTTAATCTTTAGCCAATTTAGACGATTTCCGCTATCATCAGTAGTTCGATTTTTGATAACATCCGCTGCTAACGTTTTTAAGTCTAGAAAGTCATTATAGTGGAGTTCATGAACCGAATATGGTGCACTCACTTTATTTCTTCCCCTTTTGGAACGTGCTATTTTAAAAATATTTTTCCAGTCGTGCATTGTGAAGACTGGCACGTTCTTTTTGGCAGTTTCGATTGCGCTATGCATTGAGTCGACCTCCATGTATGAATGCCCTTTCTCTAAATAATTATGATACACTGTTTCTACATTGGTGTACTGCACGATATACAAAAACATTGCCGCAATATACTGGTTCCTGTTTTGGCCACTGCATGTGTCCGAAAATAAACTAATTTCTGTAACGTTTTCAGGAAGTTTGGTGATCCAATTCAGCAAAGCTGTACCGATTTCACAACTCCCTCTCTGCCCATTAACTTCTGACCAAACAAAGCAATGGGCTTGATTTGGAGTAGCAGCTTCATAAATTGTAAGGTTATAGACACAGAGTTTACGGCTATAATACATTGGTGAAATATCTGAAGATGGTATTTGCAAAACGCTCTGCAAATCAAAAGTTGCACTGACAAATTTGTCATCGTATTCAGCTCGCTCCTTATCTTTAGTTTTCTGTGCATTTGCTTCATCTCTTCGACGAATATGAGCATTATATTCCATTTCTAAATCTTCAGAACGGGTTTTTTTAAAGTTCTCGCAAATCATACATTGATCTTTTTTCGGCTTGAAGAAGGCTAAATTATATTCCTTGCAAAATATTCGTCTATAAGTTATTTGGGACGCAAACGGGAGATTTTCTTCTCTACACTGTTCTACATACAGTGCATGCATTTTTGTTATTGATAAATTGGGGTCTAAATATTGTCTCTTAGTAGTTTTCCTGCAATAATGAGATTCCATTGTGGGAAAACTCTCAATATGTGCCTTGATTCTAGCAATCATTTCTGGGCTGCTTTTATTACTTGGAGGTTTTCGTCCACGTTTATCACAGGTAACAAATATTCCAGCTTCATTGACACCTGATAAAGCGCTGTCCACTGGTCCATGGCTGATGCATAAAGTCCCTAGAAAGAACTTTTTGCAAACACGAGTTTTAATCCCGTCCTTTAGAAATTGATATACTCGGCTACTGTTTTTTGGAACTCCTGTTCCAGTTCGAACTCGTCGACACTTAGGTTCTACGTTGTCCACACGAGAAAGAATAAAGTCTTTCTGGCGATCAAAGTCTAGTTTCCAATATTCAGAACACAGTTGGTTTCTCATTTTGTCATCAAAATTGACGGAACACTTGTATCTACAAGAAGTACAATCTATAATATGTTTGGGTTTCTTTTGTAACTGTAATCCTTTTTTTGTCTTGTACGGCAGACATAACTTTTTATTCATCTTATTTACATTATGTTTCCAGGTACTTGGGTCGGATGTTCTCCAACGACTTCTCTTTTTTGGTATTTCTGTTGCAGGTTCAGACACAGACTCTGAAGAATCTTCTGATTCACTGGGAATGTAGCTCTCAGAGCTACTGGAATAATCTTGACTACATTCTCCTTGCTCTGGCTCAGTCACATTCAAATTGTTTGAAGAATTGGCGGTATTTTCTATAGAGCTGTTTGCATTATCGGACCCTGAACAAAAAAAAATTAATTAGTTGTAAGAGTTTGATGTAAATCGTATGTCGCTGGATCTATTAAAAATATATTAGACACCAAATTACCTGTTTAGCCAAAGTTTTACACTTTCATACCAACAAAAAGTGTTAGACCTAAACGCTAAATTTGGTTCTTTTGCAATATTTTTAATAAATAAAACTTTTTACCGCAATTTACTTACAACAGAAAAGTAAAAAAACTGTATAATTACCTTCAACCACTATTCCTTTGCACATTTCTACTAAAGCTTTGCCTCGAGACATCATTCTTTATAAAAAGTAATCACTAGAAACACTGAAATGCACATAAAGTAAGAAAAACTTGTAGTATTTCAGTCAAAAACTTGTAGGTTATGTCTGACTAATACCATGCTACTGTCTACACTTCAACCGGTAAAACTGCCCAAGTCGACTTGGTCATTTTTAGTTGTTTATGGTGACTTATGTAGTTTGAACATGTTAAAATGATCAAGTGGACTTGTTCAATTTTACTTGTATAAAATTGTATCAGCAAGACTTGGACAATTTTAAAAATGACAGATTGCGCCATGCGCAGTTGTTCCTAGACTTGGTCAGTTTTTCTAGACTAGAAACATGTCATTTCCTTGCAGTTGGTCACATAATCCCATTTTTTATGAATTTTGACTTGGTCAGTTTTTGCAGTAAGCCCACGATATGAAATGTCAAAATTCGGACCGGAAGTAACACTTTTTTCGAATATCTTGCTAACATCTAATTTTTTAATTTGAGATTCGATTTTCAAAATATGTCATTAGTTTAGGCAAATTTGCAAAGTGTTCCTGAAGGAATAACAACTGATTTTTTAAATTTGGGATTTGTGTTAGTTCCTTGCACTCAGAAATACTTCGAGCATCGTCATTTAAACATGTAACGAAATTTTGTAAACTATCGAAATTGTCTGCATGACAACTATTTCTGTGTATGTTTTAGCAAAGCTAAGTGACGATATTTTACAGACTTTGCAATAAATTTCGGAATCACTGACAATTAATTTTTATTTCAGAAAAAGTAACATAAACAACGTTCTAGATCTAAATAAATGATAACTAAAAATGTACGCGTATGTTATTGAAACATACATATTATATTGCGAAATATAAGGTAAATATAATAAGTTTTAAAAATTCGTCACCCTTGTACCTACGCCGATGAAGAAAGGATTTTATTCATAAAATTCCTTATTTTATGGCAGTTTTTTCTCTGATTCTCTGGAGTAAACAGATGTTACAGTTCGCCCTATGAATTAGTGCTATTCAGATATAATGTAAACAACACGCAATTGTTTACATTATTTCTTTTCACGGTTGTGGCTCCGCTCGGTCGATTCCGCTCTCTAAATTATTACGAGTATCAACCAAATATTTAGAATATATCCATGTTACACCGAATTAATGAGATTAGTGGCATAAAAAAATAACATATTTTGCATAAAAAAGCATTAGTGCATATTTTTAGTTTTGGTGCATAAAGAGAATATTTTCATTAATTATTTTATTAGTTTTTTCTGGCATATGATTAAGCCGGAAGCGAAATTTGTTTTTTTCCTATATACATTTTTAACAATTTCATTTTAACTAACTATTCGGATAATTACCAAATGGCAATTATTAAATGTCTTTATTACAGTCCATTTCAATTGTAGAAAACTGCGAACATTATTACTGAGGTTCCAAGTAGAACTTAGAAAATTATATGACGTGACATATTTATGTGCAGTTTGATGCATTTCCTGTGCATAAAAATCCGAACTTTAGATATAACATATTATACTGTAGGCGTTATAGAAACTTAGTTATATTTTCATTTCGCACAGGTCTGACTCTAGTCCACTGAGGGTCGAATTAGTGACTCCCACACCATCCACTTCCACTGAATTAAAGAATTGCTCAAGGTAATGTCGTAATGTTAAACACAAATTGTTTATTACAAATTTTAAAAATTTGCAGTCACCTAGGCGATTCTGTTGAGATCGTCACATCTGACACTCATCTAACCAAAAACATTGACCATCAGATAAATGGCCGACGAATCGTGGATATTCAGGATTTTTTTACTGACATGCAGAAAGCAAATGATCATTCTCCTTACACCTGTAATTTGGACCATATGGACATGTGTTCAGAATCATACGATGGTCTCATATGTTCCATAAAACTAAAGTGTCGAATGTGTCAAACGGAAAAGAGTGTAAGAACTGAAGCGCCAGGTGACAAACTAAATGTTAATTCGGCATTAGTTTTGGCCACCATATCGACAGGATTGTGTTACGCCCAAACTACGCAAATTGTCAGTACGATGAATATGCCTCATCTGTCTAGGAGGCAGTTTGACAAACATTTCGCAAAAGTCTCAGAGACAATTTTGGCAACATCATGGGAAGCCATGGAGGAAGCAGGCGTCGAAGAAGGACGCATAGCTCGGGAAATTGGGGATGTCGACAAGGACGGTTGTCCTCTTATCAGCGTTATTGCTGATGGAGCATGGTCGAAACGGTCGTACAAGACGAAGTATGATGCCTCCTCTGGAGTAGCCTGCATTGTTGGTGTTAAAACAGGCAAATTGTTATTCGTTGCCGTTAGGAACAAGTACTGCCCAATATGCGAACGAAGTAAAGCTAAAAATATTGCAGTTAGCGAACACAGATGCTACAAAAATTGGTCGGGGACGTCTACCGCTATGGAATCCCATATTATATCAGAGGGATTCAAAAGAAGTATGGAAATGCACGGTTTAAAGTACACCCGACTTGTAGGGGATGGCGACAGCAGTGTATACAAGAAGTTGTGTACAGAAAAACCGTATGGCAATGAAATTTTGATAGAAAAAGTGGAATGTAAAAATCATCTCTTGCGGAATTTCTGTACAAAACTCCGAGAGCTAACAACCAAAAATGTCAGCTCCAAGTTAAAAAAAGTAAGCCCACGACTAAGAACCTTACTAAAAGCAAATATTGAAAGACTCAGAAAAGGGATCAATGCTGCTGTAACGTACCGACGAAAGCAAGAAATAACGTTGACAGACCAACTATCTGCTCTCAAGAAGGACATTATAAATTGTCCTAAGCATGTGTTTGGAGAACATTCCGATTGTGAACCCTATTTTTGCAATGGATCCAAACAAAACGAAGTCAATGAATGTCCCAATTTCGTAGAATGTGGATTATTTGATGATATTATCGCGTGCTGTAACCGTTTAACTCATAATGCACATAGTTTAATTTTAAACATGAATAACAATGCGGCGGAGAGCTATAACTCCGTGGTGGCGAAATTTGTTGGCGGTAAAAGGGTCAACTTTGCTTTGAAGAACAGTTACGAAGTGAGGTGTCATGCTGCATGCATTTCCTACAATCGGAGGGAAGAATATCATCGACTTATTCACAAAAAACTGGTACAGAGGAGCCCTGGCAAACACAGTAAATTGTACATATCAAAATTGCGGAGAAGAAGACTCTACTTGAAGAACCGAGTACAGCTATTTTCTGGTCGAAGGAGAAAACGAACAAGAGCAGAAGCCGACGAAGACTACGGATTGGTTGAAGACATAATTCCGGCTGCAATACTAGAGGAAAAGAAATCGTCACTAATTAAATATTTGAATAGGACTCGGGAAGATTTTGTACTTTTACAGAAACAAACTATTGGCCAAAGTAGCAACGGAATATGGAAAAGAGAACGAAGTTTACGGCTAACAGCATCAAATTTCGGCACGGTGTGCAAGAGACGACAGACAACAGACGCTAAAAAAGTAGCACAAAGATTAATTTATTCAAATTTTATCGGCAGTGTGGCAACAAGTTGGGGCCAAGATCACGAGGAGCTGGCAAAGAAGCAGTTCTCAGAAGAATATGGACTCGAAGTTCAAAATTGCGGACTCTTTGTGTCTGCCGAAACTCCTTATCTGGGAGCTAGTCCTGACGGCCTAGTTGGCGCAGACGCCATAGTTGAAATAAAATGTCCTCACAAAATAGCTAAATTGAAACTTTCTCCAAAAGAGGCAGCGGAAAAGAAACTTGTGCCGTATTTATTGCTGGAGGAAAATAACCTAAAATTAAGAAAGACTCACGACTACTTTTATCAGATTCAGGGTCAGCTAGCAATAACAGGGAGAAGACTCTGCTATTTCGTCGTGTGGACTCCCCTGGGAATGATTTGCCAAAAGGTAAAACATACCTGTCCTTTATTGTATGCCATTTATTCACCGTATGACCGTATGGATATTATTTTATACAATGTTTTCTTTTTTCAGATTGAAAAAGACGAGAACTTTTGGCACAACATAAAACCAAAACTAGAAGTGTTTTATTTGAATTACATGTTACCTTTATTAGCATTAAAAGAAAAATAAATAATTTTGTTTAAAAATTAATTTTTACTTTTCGAATGTTTTTACTTATGAAACATTACTTTAAAATTTGGTTCACTAATAACAAAACTACTACTTCATTTAGTGTCGTGATGCAACACAAACATAAACATACATAATTCTATGTTTTTTTACATATGCTTTTTACTTTCTTATACGTAGTATAAGGAATTATAGTGATGACGAAAATTTTCGGCTTTGAGATTTTTGCAGATGTCTACGTTTTGAGGTCCCCTGATACCAAAAAAGTGGTTTTTAAAAAATGTCTCTCTCTGTGTGTCTGTCTCTGTCTGTGTCCACGATACCGTCCAAACAGCTATACTTATTAATACTAAACTTCATATTTATGAATATAATCTCTTTCTCGAGAACTTATTAGATTTTCAGTGAAATCGGCAGACCGGAAGTTTACTTCAGAAAAAAAAAGAAAATTTACTGATATCTCGTCTACTACTAAGATTAGATAAATTTCTAAAGAATACAAAAGTTCCAAAAATTGAATTTTATAAAAAAAAAATTCGAAATTTCTACCGGAAGTAAGTCTTTTTATCTTAGCGAACATCAGTTTTTTGCAAATTTCTTACAAATTAAGCATTCTATACAGACTTATCTAGAATACAAAGGTATTTAGAGCCCGAATTGGAACAATTTTTGTTAATATAAAATTTCAAAATTCGAACCTGAAGTAACACTTTTACTCTTTTTGAATAATATTTTTTGCGAATATCTCGCAAATTATGCATTCTATATAAATTTATTATAAGTACAACAGTATTTAGATATAGATTTGGAACAATTTTTGTATAAGGCAAATTTTAATATTTGGACCATCAAATAGCAGTTTTTTGAAATATTTCGCAAATTTTGCATTCTATTCAGATTTATTAAGAACCCAAAATTGTTTAGAGCTGTATATGGAATAATTTTTGTATATAAAAAAAATTAAAATTTGGACTGGAAATAATACTTTTACTTTTATCGAATAACAGTTTTTTGCAAATATTTCTCAAATTATGAATTCTATAGAGATTTATTAAGAGAATAAAATAATTTTTAGTTGTATTTAGGATAATATCTGTATAAAAAATGTTGCAAAATTCGGACCAGAAGAAACACTTACTTATACAGACTTAAAAAATTTATGTATTTATTTGTAACAACTTTTGTATACACATTTCGGAATGCACATACGTACAAGAAAGTCGTGTGGTGGCCACATCTCATTATTATATTGACGATTACCAAAGGTGTGAGTTATAAAAATATATACTCCACGTGAATCTGGAAACAAACAAGCCTCTTCTACGATGCAAACAAAAAACTATTATTATTATGCAAAATAATATAATTACAAAAAATAAATAATTTGTTTAAAGTAGAAGTAAAGTAAATCATTGCGTAAAGAAGAAATAGCATCAAATCAAAAAGAATATTTGCATAAGTATAAAATTTGGGCCGTGGGCACCACACGACCATATTATACGTATGTATATTTCGAATTAGTTATACAAAAGTAATTTACTCCAAATTAAATTTTAAATATTTTCATAACCTTAATAAACATGTGAGTAGAAGTGTAACCGGTCCGAATTTTGAAATTTTGTATTTCAAATATTGTTCCAATTCGAGCTCTAAATACTTTTGTACTAATACATCTGTATAGAATGCATAATTTGCGAGATATTAGCAAAAAACTGTTTTTTGATAATACAAAAAAATCGCTGTCGTGATCACACACAGACACAGAGAGCCATTGTTTGCAAAATACAAAAATCTGGAGGTCGAACATTTTCAGCGTCACAATACTTCCTTATACTACGTATCAGAAAGTAAAAGCAATATCATCTCTTCCCGTCCCTAACGGTATACCTGCTAGAAGCGCATGCTAGGACTCATACGGCTTGCGCGCAGTGATTATAATTATTATATTTGACTCGCAATATAATTTGCTTCTGGAACGATCTAGAAATTTATTTCTTGCACAAAAAATAATTTTGGAATGTTGGCTTTATTTTGTTTCACATATATATGGGTAAATTCTGAAAAATAAGATTAGTTACTCGATAGCTGAAATATACGTTACACAAATTGGTCGTCTACTAAAACTTTTTTTTTTTTTATAAAATTTACACACCATAAAGAAAAATCGAAAACACTAGTATCATCCAAATACTTTAGGGTATAACTTTTAAAAAAAACAGATCCCTAGCTCTCTGCATTGCTAAGATATCACGAGATAAGTATTAAAAATTGAAGAAAATGAAAATTTTAAAATTTACACAAAAAAACGATTTTTCGACCTTTTTGCGATTTCGATTTTATTTTCCAACTCAAAATTTGAATCCGGCAGGTGATTTTACATATTCAGCTTCACCTTTTTTGTGTGTTTGAGAAAATATAGATTGTCTAATTTAGGGGGGGTTGCTTCCCGACTGCAAACGTGTCGGCCAACCGGCGATTATCTGAGACCACAACGCAGCCATAAATTACAGGCAGATTAGATTAGGTGACAAGTTCTTTTCTCTATCTTTTTCCTCAGCATAAGACAGAGCACGCGGACCCTTAAACATTTGTCTTTTATTACATTTGCACGAAGAAAACAGTGGTACGCCTCTTTCAAATCGAACTCAGCTTGAAGCGGGCGTCCAGCCTTAAATTAATTTTAATTTAAGTAGTACATTATTGCTAATAATCATTAAAATATCTGTTTTACCCTCTAAAAGTACTACCGAATATTTTTGTTTGTTGTAAAACGTTTATATATAATCTTTAAAATAAAATATTTGCTTATTGTATTTGTCACCATATTAAAAAAATATTGTTATAAAATAACACATTCGATAACCAAGAGATGTTTCTTAAAGGCCCGCTTACGAATATTTAATTGGAGTTTTCAAAATAATGTTTGCATTAAGTAAGTAGAGTACAACAGTATAGTATTTTTATTACTAATTAAATTATATTTTTATGTTATTGCTATTGTATTACTGAGAATAAGGAATCGATACAATTTTTTATGTTTTGAATATTCTGGTGTATTTGAAAAAACATATAAACTCATGGACAAAATTAACGCATCACGCAATTAAAATTGTATAATTACAATACTGAATTTAATATTGCCAAAAATTGTCATGAAAGTTTATTGTACTGTCTAGTAGGTTGTAAATGAAATCAGCGTAACACGGCGTTATTTCTAATCATTTTTTATTAAAATCCTTTTTTCTTTGAAAACAACGCAAGCGTGTAAACAAAAACCGAACGAAAAGAATTTACGGACTTATAGCTATTCTAATATCGTGTATGTCTTCCTCTACTTTTAATTACTGCTTCCATGTGCCTTGACATACTGGAGACTAAATTTTGAACGACTCCTTCAAGAGTATTTTCCCATTCTTGAATTGCTGCGTCTCTCAGTTGATTGTGGTTGGCAGGGGGAGGAGTTCGACGTCGAACCCTTTTTTTAATACCGTCCCATAATTGCTCTATTGGGTTCATGTCAGGACTATTGACTGGCCATTTTATGAACGGAATAGCAACCGCATTTAAGTAGTGAATAACTGGCCCAGCCACATGAGGACGAGCATTATCCTGCATAAACAAGAAATTCGGCCCCACAAAAGGAGCAAATGGCATTACATGGTCAACAACGATGTTTTTAAGATAATAATTTGCATTCATTGACCTAACACGTATAGGGACCTAATCGTTCAGGAAGATACAAGAAGATTGACAGCAGCTACGAGCTCATTTTTTAGGATGGTACAAGTCGTTCTTTTGTTTCTGAGAGCGGATTGTCTAAGAAAACGCTCATCTATTGCATTAGTTCACCGTTTTCGCCTTTGTCCCGGCTTTCGTAAGTGAGAACCTGTCTCTTTAAATCGTCTAACCATGCGACTTAAGCTGGAATGGTTTCTTTCTATCACATTAGCAACATGACGCATCAAATATCCTGCATCCAGTAAAGTTGATGCTCTTACTGCTTCCTCCACTGACATATTTGTTCTGCGATTAATTACTAAAATGTATTACACTCGTACTGACACTATCAATAACAATAAAACTTGGTGGCTAAAGACAACTTGTCTTAATAGGCAAAAATTTCCGATCAGACTTTTGTATCAAGTTTTGCCAAAAGTGCTTTTATTTGCAATTGTACTTTTAAAAGAAAACCCTTTTTGACAGCGTTTTCTTGAACTGTCTCAGTAGGTCCACAGCCTACCGTAAGATAAATAGAAACCTAAAAATCATCATTATTTTGGAATAACACTAAATAGGTATATGGGGTGGTGCGGTAAATTTGCCCATGAGCATATATTTATCAAAAATCAAGAGTGCAAAACTACTATTTTGTTCATCTTGCAGGGTCATGAAGCAGCTGAAATCTGTATTTTCAATTCCACTACTTTTTCAGTATTTTATTACAATGCTGCTTTCTTGTGTCCAAATGTACAAGTTGATACTTATGTAAGTAATTTAATTAGATTTTTATAATAGCTTTTCTTTGATGTGTATGTACATTTTTAAAATGTTTAACAATTTAATTATTAGGATGTTGAACACCTCATTATCAGTGTGTCACTCCATAATACTGGTTTAGTGGTTTCAAGGTTTAGTGAAAATTTTTCCATTCTAATCAAAATTGCATGTATCGACAAGAAGTTTAATGTCAAACTAACTAACATCACATTATTTGGTTTTTCATAGCAAACTATTCAAAATATGTTATACCAATTGCCGAACACTCTATGTGAATTTGCACCTATACCCAAATATATGCCAATTTCCATTGCTTATCTCGCATAAATCCGTTGAATCTGCAAACTCAATTTTTTACCATTACCATAGTTGATAGCAACATACTAAAAGAATGGAACTACTTGACCTTTAACAAGTTCGAGCCCTTTTTGTATGTATTATCAGGAGTATTAGACTTTTAAGTGTATACAGTTAAGTTAATGGTCAATAAGTTTTTACTTATAATTACACGAAAGCTTTCTTTTTCTTTCCGGATAAATGCTCAGTTTTTAACGAAAATTTTTGTTGCTGGGTAACTGTACGAAACAAATTGCCTGATAAAACAACGAGTCCGAAGGACGAGTCGTTTTATCGAGGAGGCAATTTGTTAGCAACTGAAGTTGAGTTGAAAATGGAAAATTTATTCGGAAATAAAAAGAAAACTCGAATGTAATTCGGTAAGATAATTTACTAAATTGTGTAAACAATTACTGAAAAATGTATTATATAGTAATTATATTATTTGAAATACAGTTATTCAAAACACGCTTCCTATACATCTTTTGAAAATTACTTACAATGAGTTTGCGGGTTTTATGTCATAACAACACTTCACAACAAACACTATGGTGATAAAGTAAACGAATTGATGTATGTAGTTGTATGGAATTATTGCACAGATATTTTATTTATCTTATTTATCTTTTTTTTTAGAGAGGGAAAGCTGTGGTATGTTGCAGTACAGCTTCTTAGTATATGCATAATCTACTTTGAATTTGCTTTTTATGCGTATCCTGCAGAACAGATTGCATCGGAGGTAAGAAGATCGACAAATTAATTTAAATCTGAATTAAATCGGTTTTTAAGAAACTTTTCTATTCATACATATAATTCGAAACAAATACTGCGTATTTATATATTTACTCGACTTTTCTTATCGAAAACAGTTCGGAAAGCCGGTCATGCACTATATATAGACTTAATTTACATGTGAGCCTAAGGTGCATCTGTTGATGTTATCGAGTATACATTATTTTGAACATTACCTCTATTGAAGTATAGAGTGTTTGTCTGCGTTATGTACTTAAGGCAACACCAGAAATTACAATTTTACTTTTTATCATAATATACCAACCGTCTAACCCTTTTTTGCCTGATCATTGAAAAAACTTAAGTGTTTCTTTTTACGATATAGGCTAACTAAGAGGATCTACGTTGCCCACTCTTCGCATGTACATGTTATAACTTTGTATTACAGATGGTCTATGATTTCAGCTTTAATTTCATGTTTCTGTCTACGTCTTACTTTTTCTTTTGCAGAACAATTATCACTGCTTGTCACGTAGTCCTTCCATTTCTATAAACCAATGCTTATGTTGGAAAAGCGTCAATCATAATTACTCCATTCGAGAGTCTTAACTGCTTGTAATTTTGTTTCACCCTATTCCACAGGCATATATCTTTTCAACTTTTAGAGTTTCTACTAAAGTTAGAGCGGTAACTTTATTACCACAACAAAAATTCAACATTTCTCCCACTCATGCTCAGTTAACTTTAATACCGCCCTTTTTACATGACTAAAGTCTTTATATTTGCTCTCTACTCATTCGTTTTCACATTGATAACTTTTAAATTTTGGTATATCGCACGTTGGTTTTGTATCCTCTCTTTATTAATTTAGAGGGTTATATAAGAATGTCACTTGTTGACCTGTAGTTATTCCAGTTTGGTAGGCTGTGGTATACCATTAAAATATTTATACCAACAAAAGCTAGAAGATCGATTTTTTTCAAGATGAGATTTTTGTTTCTTTGGGTGTCATACAGCTTACTTTGAAACACTATGTTGTCAACACAGCTCAGACTTTTTAATTTATTAGTTGTGAATACACTTTTAATGAAATTAGAAAGAATATTTAAAAAAAAAACATTTAAATAAAATATATTATAAAATTAATTAAAAAATGAGATTTGAGCACCAAATAAATTTATTAAAAGTATGAACGTTTTGTTCTTTTATTTAAAAGTTAAAAATTAAATTTTAAAAACGTTTACCTTCTTAAAAAATTAAACCTGTGAGTAAAATGTTACTTCCGGTCGGAATCTTTAATATTTTTTATACAAAAATTATTCCAAATCTAGTTCTGTATTCTCTTACCAAATCTCTAAAAAACTTTTTTAATAATTTTTTTCTCAAATTCGCTTTTGAAAAAGCGGGATTTTTTAACTGAAATAAACTACTACTTTCGGTCTCTTAATGTTACTGAAAATCTAATCAGATCTCAAGAAGGAGATTATACGCGTAAATAAAAAATTTGGAATTGGTAGCTTCAGCCGTTTGATCGCTATTGTGGTCACACTCACAAAGAGAATTGTTCAAAAACCACTTTTTCGATATCAGTGGACTTCAAAACGTGGACATCTGCAAAAATCTCGATCACCACAATACTTCCTTATATATACTAAGTATATGAAAGCAACAAGTAATATTTTTAAATTAAAAACAGGGCGCCCTGATATTTCTTTGGTCAACCTTGCAATTCACTACTACTTTTATTTAAATTCTGTATAAAATTCTTTATCTAGTGAGCATAAAAACATTAAACTCCTGTAAGGTAAGCCAAACTTATGACTTGTTTGGTATGCAGACGCCCTTTCCTTCTACCCTTTGTCGAGAAACTAGATTAAAATGTATCTAAATACTTTGTTGGGAATAATTTAAGCCTACTTTTAACTTAAATTTAATTTAATGAGAAACTGTAAGAGCTTCAATTCGACATGTGAATTTACACCTCCTTATAGTCTTCAGGGAAACTAAAATATCTATTATCCTTTGCCGTAGTGTTTCAGATAAACGGTAGTTTAGACAGACCCTGGTATATTATTTTTTTATGATTTTCCTTGTTGAATACAATATTTTGTAATCGCATATGTGACATCCTTTAACTTGACGTAATTAGTACTTGATTTTACTTAGCTCTTGGTATATGCAATTGCAGTTTGCGGATATTTCTAATAAAATATACATGTCGAATTGGTATGATAATAATGTGGATATCCAGAAACGACTACTAACCATAATCATTAAATGTCAAAGGAAAGAGAATCTTTCAGGGGGTCGTATTATCAATATAGACGTCGAATCAGTTGGCAACGTAAGTATTTATATGATCGATTACCCTCAACTTAATTACAATTTTTTTTCTAGGTGATTAGAAAATCATTGTCTGTATACGCCGTCTTGAGGAATATATTAAATAACTAATTGAAATAAACAGAAAAGATTCAAAGACATTCTGCATTAGTTATTGTTGTACAAGTGCTATTGAAGAGTGGTTTGATGACTTAATAGCTACTAATGACAGCCAATATAAGTTTCATACCTATTAAAATTTTCGAATTCATATCCTAGGTTGACAACCTACCGTTTAATCTTTACTATAAAAGTAGATACAGTTTAAGATAGGCTGCTTTATCACACTGAGATGCACGCAAAATGAACGGAAAGTTATATAGGGATTTTCTAATTCGAAAATTTCTTTCAACTACCACTCTCTGCTGCTGCTATTATTGCCTCGTCTTTACTGTAATTAGATCATCAAAAACTCTTTAATTATGTTAAAGATCTACTAAACTTATACACAAATGTTAAGAGTATAGCACTAATTTTAAACCTCTTTGTAAGATAAATTTATTGTTTCATGTGTATAGCAAAAACATATTGCCTGACAAAAATCGTTTTTTTCCTATTATCTCTGCCAATTTCAACTTTTTCTGGAAATACTTTGAAAAAATTTAGAACATACCTAGAAGAACCTGGAACAGCCGTCAGAATTTAGATTTTCGAGAAAGGGGGGCTAACTTCTCACCTTTGGATTTAGTTTGTTTCCCTATATCTTTTGGTATACCTGTAAGATATATGGTTTTGACGTTTTGGAATAATGTTTAGAACAAACTTAGAACAACCTGGAACAATCCTCAGAATTTAAATCTAGCAAAAGGGGGAGCTGTGAGAAAATCATCTCTTCCTATTATCTCGGCCAATTATGATTTTTTCTCTGAAATTTCGAACAAATCTAGAACAACCTGGAACAATCGTCAAAATTTAGGTTTTCGAGAAAAGGGTGTCTAACTTTCCACTTTTGTGTTAATTTTTTTCCCAATATCTTTTTGTATATAACAGATACTGTTTTGGTGTATTAGAATAATGTTTAGAACAAATCTAGAAATACATGGAACAACCGTCAGGATTTCAATTTTCGCAAAAAGGAGGGCTGTAAGAAAATCGTTTCTCTTTATTGACTCGGCCAATTATGATTTTTTTCTTTTTTAATAATAAATAATAATAAAGGAGGTGGCAAAAACTGTTTTCTTTTCCAATTATCTCGGTCAATTTTGAATTTTTTTTTTAGATTCATTGAAACAATGTTTAGAACAACTACAACAACCTGGAACAGCCTCGGGTATTTCAATTTTCGAAAAAAAGGAAAATATGAAAATCGTTTTTTCCTATTAACTCGGCCAATTATATATTTTTTTTTTGGAATACATTGGAACAATTTCAAACAAACCTAGAGTAACCGTCAGAATTTCGATTTTCGAAAAAAGGGGTGCTGGCGAAAAATTGTTTTTTGCTATTGTCTCTGTCGATTATGATTTATTTTTTGAAATACTTTGAGAATACACTAAGAACGTCCTGCAACAACCATCAGAACTTAGATTTTCACTTTTGAATATAGTCTTTTTGCAATATCCTTTGATATTTGACTTGTTCTATACTATGTTTATGGTCACATGAACTAATAAATATTATTATTATTATTATTATTATTGTTATTATTATTATTATTATTATATGAGATACGGTCTTGACGTATTAGAACAATGTTTAGAACAAACCTTAAACAACCTTGAACAACAGTCAATATATTAGTTTTTGCAAAAACATGGTCTGACTTTACTCTTTTGGCTTTAGTTTTCCCTATTATATCGTCTGATTTTGATTTTTTCTTTGAAGTACTTTTTATCAATTTAGAACAACCGAAAACAATCGTCAGAATTACAATTTTCAAGATAAGGAGGCTGGCAAAAACTCGTCTTTTCCAATTATTTTGGACAATATTCAATTTTTTTTTGAGATTCTTTGGTACAATGTTTAGAACCGCCTAGTTCAACCTTCTGAATTTCATTTTTCGAAAAAAGGGGCTGGGTGAAAAAGTCGTCTTTTTAAATTATCTCGGCCAATTTTGACTTTTTTTATTAAATACTTTGGAACAATTTAGAACAAACCTAGAACAACCTGGAACAACAGTCAGATTTCCGATTTTCGATAAAAGAGGGACTAACTTCACTCGCCCATGAAAGTTTTGTTTTTATAAACTAACCAGCATGCATTATTATAGGTAAAGTGTTTCTTTGTGAAACTGACGCTAGAAGTTTATGCGAAATGCATAAGGTGTGCATAAACGGTACATTTTCCTACTTTACAAAATATTTTTTGACAATTATTTACTGTCTGCGGAAATTATAATGGACATTATATTCCTCTTGCATTTTGTTTGTTGCCTAAAAAACGCAGTGAAACGTATGCATAAATCTTTTAAATTTACTCTACAATATTATGACAATCTAAAATGTGTGTAGAATTTGAGAAAAGTGTTTTCCTGCTGCCACCAATTTTGGTTGAGAAAAATCGAAACTTTAGGCATAACAGTTGAATTTTGGAACAGATTTCGAAGTTGGAAAATGGCTGCGACATTAACTTGCGATACTGTAAAACTTAAAATTCACTAATTCTATGTAGCAAATAGCTTGGCTCTAACATTATGAGATATACTTATTAATCTAAAATAAAAATTAAATGCTGTTCGTTGGTAAGCACATCACTTGATAGCGACAGAACCGAGTTAACAATTTTTTTAAAAAAAAATTTCATAAGAGTCCAAATAAGGTTTTTAACGAAAGAAAAATTGGAAAACTTGCCCAGAAAATTCGAGAAAAACTGAATGTGCGTTTTTCTATAGGACTTTTGTACGAACCCGAGACCATAACTCACGATTCCAAAGATTGATATGTGTAATTACTCTATTTTTTTTTGTTATGGTCCTGGAAAAGTTTTCAGGAAAAAAATCGGGTCGATTACAAAAGAAAAGCCGCTAAATTCGGATAATTTATGTATACCTAAACTGTGTTTCAAGTCGTCATTTCCACATTCACAATGTGATCGATTTTTAATTTTTTATAGGTACGTAGTATAAGAAGGTATTATGATGACGAAAGTTATTACCATACCTTGAAGGCAGAAGCCTGTTCTCTACGACCATTTGCTGGGACAAGTTGGAAAGGGTTGAGATGGTAAAAGACCTTTGGATCAATTTTGACGCATGTTTATAGCATATCTAGAAAATCTAGAAAAACAATGGATTTTGTCATTTGTAAACTGTAAAGCTTTTACAAACACCAGGGTCTAACCATCTCATAAACTTCGCTGGTTAGGTTGAAATACGAATACCTATGCAAGCTTTATACATTATCCATATTATATTGCTCAAACGCGCCCAGTGGAGTTTGTGCAACGAAGATGTGCTAATTTTTATGGTACAAATTAGATGGTACTTCTCCTTCTACACTCTTTGACTACCCATTATTTACGGAATAATCTCTCTAACAATAATCAAATTTCTTTTAGTCCAGACATCCGTTAGATTTTCTTTTCTTTAAATCTCCTAGATTATGATTTAGGATTAGTTCAATAACTGCCCATTATAATGATAAAACAATATTCGATTATTTGCCATTTTTGCCTATTATTATTATTATTAATCTTATTAGTCTGTGAGTCTATTTAAAATTGATTTATTATTTATTTATTAGTTTCATTATATTTTGGATCATTATTTGGGTATTTTGTTGTTTTTTTAACTTTCTAAACTCACAATATAAATGATTTGTTATTATGGTTTTTAATTGGAATTATGTGATTCTTTTGCGCTAATACATTTATTTGTTTGTATAAAACGAAGAATTAATCAAGGAAATAAATGAAATTTCTTATTTTATTTACCATAACTTTGTATGTTATTAACGTATAAAATGAAGACAATACTTTTGATAGACCCTATATCTACATTACCACACAAGTTAATTACACTTAAAACTTTTAATTAGTTTCCAAACTTTGTACATTGTACTCATTAATTGGGGTAAACAGATAATAGTACTTAATTTTCATAGAATATATTTATGCGCAGAACATTTAATTAAACTAGTTCATCATTTCATTATCTACACAAATACCATGGCGATTCTACCTCAAGAAACAATACACAGAAGATCGTTGTTACTAGTTAGTATATTGGGTGAGCCTATCCAATATCATTCGAAAAAATTGTATTTCTTTCGATTCATCAATTGTACCGTTCTATTATATTTATTAATTATAGTTTTCGGAAATTTCTTTCACGCAGAAAAAGAAACCTATATTCAACTAGTTGAATCTAACATTGCTATAATTCATGTAAGTATATACATATTATGTTTGCAAGAATTTCTCATTATGATTTTAGACTTTACTAAAATATTTATCATTCATATGTTTCGAATCACGTATGAAGAAGATACTCTATGTTGAAAGAAATATATTCTGGAAGTATCAAAATTTTAATCAAAAAGTTATTAATACTTACAACAATTTATACAACAACTTAAAGGCTGTACAATTGGGGATAATATCTGCAGGATACATGTGTGTTTTGTTTTTTCTATTGCGGCCGTTGTTTATAGAAAATATAGTTTTTCCGTTTGAATTTTGGTCATTCAAAGACTCAATTATACTGGATGCAACGGTTTTGATTCTTGAACATTATATGTGGATTCTTGTATTTGGAGCAATTTTTGGTTATGATGTTTTCTATTTGACTTCTTGCATTAATATTGTTGTCCAAGTGAAGCTATTAAAGTACAAGTTACTGTATCTATCCGTAGATTCTACTATTAAAGACGTAATTAAATGTATTAAACAACATCAAATTTTATTATGGTAAGTTCAATAATAAAGAAAAATAAGGAAATATGTGATATATTTCCTTATTCACAAAACATTGGTGATAGTTTATATTTAACAATGCTCGAAGCTTATAAATTTTTTGGTTATTTTTCAGGGTACAAATGCAATCAAAATCCATATATTCAGTGACGCTATTATTTCATTATTTTTTGACTCTGTTTGCATCCTGTATCCAAATGTATAAATTAATATTGATGTAAGTGATAATTTTTATTTAAATTTGCATTACATACTAAGCCGTGTCTCAGAATAAGAAGGTGTGATTCAAAGACCCCGCCAAAACCCGGAACACATAACGTAACATGCAGGAGACAATTTGATATGGCGTATGAACAGTTGAGAATGTAGTAATTTGTCAACAATTTTAAATTTTATTAATGTTTTTTATAATTGTAAAGTAGTTATATTAATGTAATAGTAGTACAAAAGAGACTTTTTGGATTAATATGTAAGATCTATTCAAATTGGCATACAGGTAGTTGTAATAGTGACTCAATGCACCTAGATGGCCAAATTTTAAAATTAAGTTTAGGAATTTTTTTATATAACGTTTTGTGTTATTTTAAGTAGTCCTCAGTCAATTTCAGTTCACGAGACACATTTTCTTTTTCTGCTTAATATACAGCATTCTATAGGTATTATTTTTCTAACTAAACTGTGTTTCAAGTCGTCGTGTTTCAAGTCGTCATTTCCACATTCACAATTTGTTGGATTTTTACTTTCTTATACGTAGTACCCTTCGGGTCTAAAGTACATTTTAAATTAATTATTTGGCAAGAATAACAAAATAAACTAAAATAATTAAATTTAGTTTAACTGAATAAATAAAATACGTAAACTTAGTTTCAAAAATTATTATTTTATAATATCACTACAATATTGTTTCGCCAAACTTTGGCTTCATCAGGTGATGAGTAACTGAAAAAAATTTTTGAAACTAAGTTTACGTATTTTATTTATTGAGTTAAATATAGAGTTTCAACATGTATCAGCCTCATCAATTAACTATTAAATTTAATTTATTAGATTTTCAAAATGGGTTCCATAAATATGTTTCTTTTTTACAAGAAAGTGAGAAATAGATTTTTTATTAAAACAATCATATTTCAAGCAGCTTATAATCTTGAATATGCCGCAAAAAGTGAATATTAAAAATTAAGATTTCTCTTTGAATGTATATTTCATGCAAAATTTTTAAGATACCTTATATTTTATAAAATCGTGTTATGGAGGAGTACCTTAAAATATCAAAAACACATCGTTTGTCTTTTAAAATTGTAACTCTAGTAAGTCAAAATTCTTTAGAGTAGGCTGTATATTTATTTAAACTTCACTTCAAATGCCTGATCTTGATAGCTAACTGTTATGTCTAGAATATATTGATTAACATTAGAAGTATTATTTATGTGTTTCCACTGAATATGTACTATCTATATACGATATATTTCTATTTTTCAGAGAAGGAAAGCTCTTATATGTTGTCATACAAGCTGTAAGTGTATGCATAGTCTTCTTACAATTTGCCTTTTATGCGTATCCTGCAGAGAAAATAGCTATAGAGGTAAGAAGGTCTTTATAACAAATTGCACTCTCTATAATAATTGTCGCAAAAATATTATAAACTCTGATATTTGACCTTTGTTATGTTTAATACTGCTTCGTTGAAAATTATTATCCAATACTAAACCTTAAAAGTTGTTTATTTTCATATTCAGATTTACAGTACTTAATATTTGTGCGTGTTTTTACTTCATTGCATAGTACCGATCTATTAGCAAATTTTACTTGATTATCGCTAGGAATAACTATTTCTTTCTATTTCCTGTGTCGTGTTGTGATCACGTACACAAAGTTGGTTATTTTTTAAATAGCTTTGGACTGAAACTAATAATTAATTTTATTTATCTGTTATTCTAGCTTTCCGATATTGCTAACGCAATATATATGTCAAATTGGTATGACAACAATGTAGACATTCAGAAACGACTGCTAATCATAATGATACAATGTCAAAAACAACAAAATCTTTCAGGGTGCGGCATTATCAATATAAACGTGGAAACACTAGGAAATGTAAGTTATGATTTTTAAGATATGTATATACCGTGCCTTCAAATATTTTCCTTGTTAGAGGCGGCCATGTTTGTTTTTAGTGGTTGGTGACAGTGCACGTAATGAGACACAAACGCATAATTTTGATAGTTTGGTTATGTCAGGCAAAATAATTTTTGAATCTTTTTTTATTACAATAGTCAATGGCATTTGCCATGCGAGGGGATGATATTGCGGGAGATTTGGAGATCATTTGGTATTCCAGTTAACCACGATCGCAAGCTGAAGAGATCTTGAAGATTGAAACACGTGTCCGTGCGTTGGCAGCTGGAATGCCGGACTCCAAAACAGAGTGTATATCAATTTTATGCATGCATATATGAATTTTAATTTATTTATGTATGTATTCAATTGCAATAGTCAAAATTAAAAGAAAATAATACTAAAGCAGTTGTTGGAAATGTTGACCTTTGAAGACAAAGTCGAACTCTATGTTTCATGTTTTCGAATCCATTAGGATTTCTTGGGTCAGCATAAGAATTCACAATAGCATTACGAAGTTCTTCGCTTGTGTAATGTCTCGTTTTCAAAATTGTATTATTTAAAAGTGAAAAAATAAAATAAACTAAAATTATCAGATCCGGAGATCATGGAGAAAAATTAATAATTCTTGTATCGAAAATTTGTTGCAAAAAAGCTATTGTTTCTCGAGATTTGTGCGATGGTGAATTATCATAGTGAAAATATCCTTCCGTAAGTTCAACATCATGGAGTTCATTAATAAAAGGCTGTACTAAGTCATTGCAATATCTTTCAGCTGTTATGGTTTTATTATAAAATATAGACAAAATAGATCGTCTTCTTGGAACTGCTAGCCAGACGCCTATTTTTTTGGGGATGTAGCGTAGTTTCCACAATTTCATGAGGGTTTTCTGCAGACCAAATTCTCATATTTTGCTTATTTAACTATTCTGAAAGACAGAACCAAGCCTCATCCGAAAAGAAGCATTTGTAGAGAATGACATTATTATTTATGTTATTTAAAAGCCATTTACATTACTGTATTCTCGTGCCAAAATCGACGTGTTTGAGTTCCGAAATTGCTTGAATTTTTTATGCAAAAACTGAGTTCTTCCTTAAAATACTATGAAAGGTTCGCACTGACAACTAAACTTTTTGAGAGAGCTTTGCTATTGATTTTTTTTGTTGAGTTGTCGATTCGACGTTGAATATCGTATACAATCTGCTGTTCGTTTTATAGGTGCTCAACAGTTAGGTTTACAAGTTACGGCCCTTGTTTCACAACAAAATTTAATAACAGAAGCATGCATATGTTTTTGCAGTTTTGCGTAGTAATTTGCAGATTAGGAAACTGTTGCAGAAAATCCAGGCCTGATTAATGGACTAAACCCAATTTATATTTTCTAATTTTTGACCAGTTCTATAGTAACGTTCAAAATAAATAAATATTATATATTGACAACTGTCAGAATTTGAAATTTTCAAATGCTTAGCATGTACACCAGCATTGATTACTTAATTAGTTAGTATTGGGAGAGCTCTTTCGTGTTTAATGTGTTCAGTGACCATTATTAACGCCAATATAAAGTTTTAACACAGTCACGAAGGCCCCACGACCGGGGCTTATCGAAGTGACCGTTTTAGAAATTGTTATAAAAGTCGAAAAATTAATAAGGAAAGATTATACTTTATATATATATACAGGGTGTCCGGGAAAATGTGGGAAATCTCTTGGATGCAGATAGAACATGAAGAAATAAGATGAAAAGGTCCTATAAACATTTTCCCTACAGGCTCCTCCTACGGAGATATACGTCCCTGAAGGACGCCGCTGGAAATCGGTTTTTATTGAATATCTTTCAAAGTAATTAATATAAATATAAACGCAGTGGTGTCTCCGGAAGCACTTTAACGGAATTATTGAAAAGCTTCATAAGAGGGTTCAACATGGGTTCCGTGAAGTATGATACACTCGCGGGCACGACGAATTAACGACTGTTGTACCCGCAACAATAACCCAACCGTGTTCCTTATCACATCACAATGAAACCTGATTCACTGTAGAAGTTCCTCGCTAGTGTCGATCGGAATGAAATACACCATTTTTTTGAGGTGTCCCCATAGGTAAAAATCCAACGGCGTTAAGTCAGGAGATCGAGGAGGCCAGGCAATATTTTTAAAGTCTTTATCATACAGGGTGTTAAAAATTTAGACATTAAGTTATAAAGATTAGCCCACCCCTGCTAAATCACAGAAGCTAATATATGTTTCAAGGACACTATTTTAAGAGTCCTTACTAGTGTCCATCACATTAAATTTTTATTAAATTATATTAATTACTTTAAAAGAAATCCAATAAAAGCCGATTTCCAGTGGCGTCCTTTAGGGATGCATATCTCCGTAGGAGGGGCCTGCAGGAAAAATGTTTATAGGAACTTGTCATCTTATTTGTTCGTATTCTATCTGTATCCAAGAGATTTCCCACATTTTTCCGGACACCCTGTATATATATTGTCATGGATAAATCAATCATTTATCTCAAGAACACTGTAGTAACTAAAACAAACTGAATATTAGCCTTAAGTTTGCACATTCAAAAGAGTACTTCTTTTAATAAGCATATAGGTTATGTATTTCTTTCGTGTGAATGCATGGTTTGATTGGATAGTTCGGTTGTCTGGCCTAGAATTCATGCCTAATTAGGGTCAATGTCGTGGATAGATAACATAGTATATGTTACAATGACAACTTATTTTTCTTCAAAGAATAGGTTATTTTATTCGTAGACAAATAGGATCTTGTTAAAAATATTAAATCACTTCTGACTTCAATCCTCAACTATTATGTATTAATATCTAAAACCTAAAAGATTAACAATAAACACTGTTAATTATTATTATCGATAAATTGACACCCACCTGTTAAAAAACAATTTTATCTCTAATACATGTAATATCATGAATAAGAAGGGCTCTCCCTGGTGGTGAATGGCTTAAACACATACCTACGGGAATCATTTAAATACATTAGTGCACAGCATATATAGGTGGATAGGTGAATATCACGAAGGGGTATTGAACAGTAAAAACTGATGAGAGGTTCATCATCTATACGTATAGATGTCATATCGGTAGGAATAGAACGATATTAGCATAGAACAGTTAATATAAAGGAAATTAAGCAGGTCGGGTGGTTTATTTATAGAAGTTCAGTGAGAGGCATTAATCGGGGCAAAATAAATATCCCTATGTTAATTTGAATAGGATTTTATTATAAGTAAAATAATGTTTAGCTAAGATATAAACCCGCTATTCTAGGATATTATGAATATATTAGATAGATTCGTATTTCAATACAGAAGAAGATGAATTTATTATCTGCATACCTTAACAGGTAATTTGTTAAAATGAAAACATATTAGAATCTTTCAATTTATGAATAGTTCAGTAATTTAAATGCAGTATTTGAATAAAAATAGAAACAAGGTGTTATTAATCTTGTGACATGAAATTCTGGTATGTAAATTAATGTAAGTCCAACGTTATTAACGGTCTAATATTCAAATGTGATATTGTTATTTTGTTATATATTAACTAACACAATGGAGAAATAATTGGAGTATGCTTAGAAGGACAAAGGAAAAACAATGGAAGATAGATGATGCCATCGATAAAAATGGCTTGGTTAATTTTTAAGTAATAAGAAAATTATATTCTTTATCCATTAAATTATTAGTACCTGTGATGAATAGTTAACCAAAATAAGTGTTAAACCATTAAGATTATCGACAACAATTATAATCTGGAAAACTTCAACTCGAAGTCCCATTTCTGTTGATATTTTCTACGACAATCCTTGCAGAACAGAGTTGCTGCCAAACATTTAGAAGAATTAACTTCATCTCCAGGAGCCTACGCGAATATCCTCGAGTGTGAATTGATCCAATTTCTAAAAAAAAGAATCAAGGTAAATTAATATACCTACATGAATTATCGGGAGCTCAGATAAAAGATGCCCTTTTCTCCAGAGAAATTATAATTTAATTATGATGACCGTTAAATCGTTGAGACATTTTTTATGTTAGTCACCATGTTGAACTTTAATAATTTCTGCATTAATTTAAATATGAAATTTATATAACATTAATTAATATCTTGCTAATACGTTGAATCAAGTATACCTATTGAGTTTTAGTAATTAATGTAGAAATAACAATCGTTATGAATTTAATATTTTGATTTGGAATATATAGAATGAGTGTAGTTGACATAAACGTAAAGGAAGTGTCATGTATTTAACATTGTTACAACTTTAGGAAACCAAAGTTCTTGAAGCTTCAAGATAGGGGGGTTTTATTATGTAAGATTTATGTATTGGACATTTTCATTTTTCAAGGATAACTTTATAAGTTTTGACAAATAAATAACATACAATTATTTCAATCAAAATATGCAGTTTAATAAGTTTAATAAGTTACTTCATAAACACATACAGAGGAACATGAATAATGATGAATCCTAGGAACCAAACTATCACTCATTTTGTACCTGTTATAAATTAAAAATGAATCCACGACCCTGATTAAAATTACAGGGTGATTTGATATTACAATACCAATTATCATAAGCTTAAAATGGTATAATATATAATATATTTTGATTTTAAGTGTTATTTTTAAATATGTATAATTTTCTAGTAATTAACGTTGAAATAAATGTCATTTTAGGTGATTCGAAAGTCACTGTCTGCGTATGCAATATTGAGAAATCTACTTAACAAATAATGAAGGAAAAACTAGAACTTCCGCATAGCCACTATCTATTAGATACCGATTTAGAAATATGCTTAAAAATACCAGTCAAAGTCGGCTTATCTCATGATCCTGACCACTTTATGGCTTTAGATGTTCTAGAAAATATTGGCAATGCGATTCTAGCAGATATTGATGATTAAATAAGCAATCACTGGGACAAGCCAGCATCATACCTTTCAACCGATTGTTTTGAATTTCTTATCATTTAAATAATTGATACATATTTTCTTGTAACCAATGGAGTAATAAATTATATTTAAATATCAAATATAAAAGTTTTAATGTGACAACCATGTGTGGTTAGAACGGTACAAATTATAAAAAGAACAAAATTTATAAATGTTTCTTGAATGTAGGTCCTGTTTTTTATAAACTTATATATAAATTAGCTAAATAAAAAACTATTTTTAAACTTGTTGACTCTTTACTAGATGTGTTTATCAAAAATTTATAAAAGACATTCACATTCACATTTACGACACTATAAAACGTTTTTTATTTTTAGAAAAAGAAAGCATAAATCATGCTATTACAAACGTTTATAAAATCAACTCCATTAATAAGATATACCAACAACATTCTAATTATTAAAAAAAAGCTAAAAATTTTTGTATTTTAATACTCTAGTTCCTGATTTAGCTAGTTTGATAAAATTATTAAATGGAAATACATTTTTGATTTTACATATGCTCATTGGAATGCGAACTGTCATATTTGTGAATATTAATATTTTTCATACTTCTATTGATGTGTTCACATTTTTAAAGTGCCAGAAATGTGAATATATTTTATTAATTTCTGATAAAGACATCTAGTAAAAAGTCGAAATGTTAAAATGTTGTTTTTTATTTTGCTGATTTAAATATATATATATATATATATATATATATATATATATATATATATATATATATATTGTCACTGGATTCCGGGTTATCTTCCGCGTTTCCACTGCTTGGTCTTTGGAAAGACCGATACTGGTTTCTTGACGACGTTTCGGCAAAATCACACTTGCCATCTTCAGGTCTGCGATAACTGTCTGCTTCTGCTTCTTGATATATATATATATATAGGGGAGAGGGGGGCACATTCAACCGCGGGGCACATTCAACCACGCTTTATAATAATTTCATAGATTTGAATTTGCCGCAATAAAAAATCCCATAGTGCCTAGAATTACTTATGCCACCATTCAGTGAAATTTCATTCGTTTGGTTAAACGGCTATTAAAGTTTTTAATAAATTTGTGAAAATTGTGATTTTGAGGTAAGTATTTATTTTATCATTTACAGAAAGACATTTGGCATTGTTTGATTTTTCTGTGCTTCATTATTCATCTTTCTAATTAGGAATTAATATTTTCAATTTTTTATAACCTTAAAATAATTCACATTGACAAAGAATTAATTTCCATGTAAAATTTTACACGGGGCACTTTCGACCACACACTGGTGGGGCAGTTTCAACCAGTGGTTGAAACTGCCCCAAGGTATTTTATCTATTGTCTTATGGAATGTCCTACCATTTCAGATGGTTAGAAATTACAAAACAAAAACAGATCGATCACATTTAAATGAACGCAATTTCCAAGATGCAATTAGAGAAGTCTTACGGCACAACATGTCGGAGAGAGTAGCGGCAAGAACATTTAATCTGAAACGTGGCACTCTTCATTCTAGAATTCAAACTTTGAAAAAGAAACACCCCCCAGATGATTTAAATAGATTGTGTGATTATGATTCTGGGAACGAAAGTGATCACAATACTGTGAATTTAAGCTACTCTAGTAAATACACTGTAGTTCAAGTATTCACGAACGATCAGGAAGCCGAAGTAGTAAAATATATAAAGACTTGTTCCAATATGAACTATGGCATGACTTATAAGCAAATCAGGATATTAGCGTATGATTATGCAAGAATTCTTCCAAGTTGCAAGATACCTGATCAATGGGGTATCAATAAGAAAGCTGGCATTGATTGGCTGAAAGGTTTTATGAAAAGAAACCGTGATAAGATTAGCTTGAGAAAACCGGAGAATACTAGCCTGGCGAGAGCTACGGGCTTTAATAAAAAAGCTGTCTCAGAGTTTTTTGATAACTATTCTGTGGTTTTAAAAAAGTACAAATTTAAACCAGAACAGATATATAATATTGACGAAACTGGAGTGACAACGGTTTTAAAACCAGTAAAAATTGTATCAACCAAAGGAAAAAAACAAGTCAGTTTAGCAGCATCTTCAGAGCGTGGTGAATTAACCACATTTGTTGGAATAATAAATGCAGTGGGCAATGCACTACCACCAGTGTATGTGTTTCCTAGAATACGCCATCCGGAGGAATACCTTATTGATGCTCCCCCATCAAGTCTTGGATTGGGTAGCAAAAAAGGATGGATGACGTCTCATCTATTTCTGCGTGTTTTAGAGCATATTCAAAGACACACGAACAGCAGCAAAGACAATAAAATACTAGTTTTGATGGATAATCATGAAACCCACATAACTGTTGAATCTGTGAATTTCTGTCGAGATAATGGTATCGTTTTGTTAACTTTCCCTCCACACACCTCTCATAAGCTCCAGCCATTGGATGTAGGAGTGTATGGACCTTTCAAAACTTACTGCGCCACTTCTTTCAATGATTGGATGACAATGAATCCTGGGACAACCATAACCGTCAAACAAATTGCTAAGTTAACGAAGCCCGCATTTCAATCTGCATTTTCTCAGAAGAATATTGTAAAATCTTTTGAGAAACCGGGTCTGTGGCCTTTAAACAGGCTTGCTTTTAACGATGAAGAATTTGAAGCGAGTTATGCAAACCAGACCTCATCGCCTTTATCAAATATTGAAAAAACTGAAAACACTACACCACCTCTTCTTCATAAATCTGATTCCATCCAGTCTTCGCAGTTATCTACGCCTACTACATCCCACCAACTAATAGCTCGTGAAAGGAGTGCAACTCCTATTTCTGAAAATGGTAAATTTTCTATGCTGCCTATTAGTTACATATGTATAATATATTTTTTGTTATAGCAGACGTGAAGAAATGTGTTGTGACACCCGCCTCAGTTAGGCCGTTTCCTAGACCCTGTATCAAAAAACGTAGTCGAGGAATAGAAAGACGTGGAAAATCAAGAATATATACAGACACCCCAGAGAAAAATCGTCTAGAGGAAAAGGAATATGAAAAACAAAATCGAAAGAAAAAGCAAGAAGAACGCAAGCGCCAAAAATACGTGAAATACATATTTTCTGAAATTGGTCAGCAGCCCAAAGCAGTAGTCAAGAGAAAACGTCAATGCCACAGTTCGTCTAGTTCTGACACAGCTGAGTCTATACATTTGGAGTCCGATGATCTTAGTGATGACATTAGCGAGGAGGAAAATGCAGCAGCACTTTTATGTGACGACGACGAGATAAATGTAGACGAATTTTTATTGGTTAAATTTCCAACCAAAACTCACATTAAATATTATGTGGGAAAAGTGTTAGAAAAGCTAAATTTAAATGAATACCAAATAAAATTTTTACGCAGAAAGGCGGAAGGATATATATTTTCGTATCCATTAGTTGATGATATATCTACAGTGGATCGAAGTGACATAATATTAAAGTTACCCTCGCCAAACTCTGCCAAAACAACACGAACGTCATCTCTGATGACATTTGGTATTAACCTTAAATCATACAACGTTTTTTAAAGTAAATATTATGTATTTCGAAAACATGTATTAAATAAAATTACTTTTAAATTTTTAGAATAAAATATTTGTTTTATAATCATTTTTTCTGATGCCTTAAATCCACGAATTTACTAATTATCTGCATGGTTGTATCTGCCCCTTCCATTGGCCGAATGTACCCCACCACCGGGGCACATTCAACCATTTGTAATGATTGTTAAAGTTCTATTAAATTTATAATAAATATATTTGAAACTGGTTCCAAGCATATCAGTTTTATTAAAAAAGGCCAATAGTACATAATCAAGTAATAACAACGTGTTTCTTTTTTCAAATTAGAAAGTTACCTTTGTTAATGTAAAAACTGGTTGAATGTGCCCCCCTCTCCCCTATATATATAAGAAGAATTATCGCGGATACATGAAATACAAGGAAGAGAAAAGTATTGGGTAAATTCCGCTGTAGAGCAACCGTAGACACGTGTTTCTGACTCGTTGGTCGTCATCGGTACGGTGTAGCCAAGGAATAAGGTGGGATAACCTTGGAGATGTATGCTATATGGAAGACCATCAGGAGACAGACCACCATTTGTAGCTTCAGTTAGAAGATCCTCAGTTTTGAGGACAACAACTAACGTCGCCACGAGGAAGACAATGTCAACCTGCGTGCCATCCGAGAACCCAGGAAAGATAAATAAGAAGAATTATCGCGGATACATGAAATACAAGGAAGAGAAAAGTATTGGGTAAATTCCGCTGTAGAGCAACCGTAGACACGTGTTTCTGACTCGTCGGTCGTCATCGGTACGGTGTAGCCAAGGAATAAGGTGGGATAACCTTGGAGATGTATGCTATATGGAAGACCATCAGGAGACAGACCACCATTTGTAGCTTCAGTTAGAAGATCCTCAGTTTTGAGGACAACAAATATATATATATACCGTGTGGCCGCCGTTCATAGCGCGATGCATGTATTAGTAACTACTGGTCGACTATAAATGGGCGTGCCAACGTGAATTGCCACACCGACAGCGGGCGTATAAGTTATACGTATAAATGTATTCCTAGGCAAATCAAGTGAAAAGCAGTGTAATAGGTATTGCGTTCCCGTTGTAAGTAATTATTTGTAGTTGTTTGAAGCATCAGATAATCACTGATAATATGTCAGTGAAGTAACTCATCACAGCTTCATAAACAACATAAAAGAGCAAAAATAAATAATAAATAACTCCTAGACTTTAAAATAAAAAAAACTTCTTAACTAAAATAATATTTTTCAACAAATATTATAATCTAAAACTCAACTATAATAAAATACTGAAACATAAAATATTTACTTCTTAAAACAGAATTGTAATTCAACATTGCAATTAACCTGTAATTAGTTAAAAAAATGTTATTCTTAAGCAATAATAAAACTCGAACTGACGCCCATATGTGGAAGCGACGGCGAATGAAACTGCCCGACTACACCGTATAAAATTAAATGTTGATTTTTTGGACAAATACGAGTGCATCATAGGCATATGCGAAATACTAGCTCTGTTGTAATCCAGTATAACACTGCGTCTACTTGTTTTCCGTTCTAATACACAGACATCTCTATCTGTTTCGCTTACTCTACAGGTATCGCGATAATGCAGACGCACGCGGTCTTATGGTATATATATATATATATATATATATATATATATATATATATATATATATGTATATCAATAGCAAGCCGCTATACCGTAGAATTATTTATAGTTTGATTTCTATACAGTTTACACGGCCAAGAAAAGTAAACAAGGACGATAAACCTTGGATAAACAAATGTGTGTGTGTGTCTGTGTGTGTGTGTGTGTGTGGGTAAAAATTAGTTTTCTTGGCAGTAGCGGCAATATGATTAGTAAATAATAACAAAATGACAAATTGGCTGCATCTAAAAAAAGCAATGACAATATAGAAAGAATGTAAAATCAAATATGTATAAATGTGTAAACAAATGTGTGTGTGTGTGTGTGTGTGTGTGTGTGGGTGTGTGTGTGTGGGTAAAAATTAGTTTTCTTGGCAGTAGCGGCAATATGATTAGTAAATAATAACAAAATGACAAATTGGCTGCATCTAAAAAAAAGAAATGGCAATATAGAAAGAATGTAAAATCAAATATGTATAAATAAAATGTAGAAAAACAAGCATAGGACAGCTGATATTATTACATTTTTACCTATACATATTCCATTTAACATTTTTTATATGTTGTCATTGTAATATTTTTAGATGACAGCCAATTTGTCATTTTGTTATTATTTATTTATCATGTTGCCACTACTGCCAAGAAAACTGATTTATTTTTTCAATATACTTGTATTTCGGCAAAGAATTTTATCTGTAACGGGGTGTACATACCTTATAAAGTGCAGTTTCAATTACTATTTGTCGGACAGACAAAACATCGTCTAAAGAAACGGAACAAATTACATGTGACATCAAAAGACACTCAGAGAGGTGTGCGTTGGCTTCCGATCTAAGCCATACCGGTCATGACATAATTTTTAGCAATGTAAAATTTTATTCAGAGAAAGCAATTTAGTCAAAAGACTATTTCTGGAAACGGTAGCTATTCAATCCTTACAACCCAACATCAACAATAAATCTCAAACCGATTTAGAACTTTAAATAGGAAAATGTCAATTTCTGTATGACATTTTCCGACGGCCGTAATATAAAGTATTATTATACATTCCTGATTTATTGCAGAAATTACTTAAACAATTATCAACGAATTCTCTTTCCAGTATCACTTGTATAATTGTTGTCCTTTATATATAAAAAATAAAATAAATTTGTTTAATATACATATAATATAACAAAGGTAAAGTTACTTATCATAATACATATTTATCTGTTATAAATTTTCTATTTGTTTGTTAAACATCTTGACAGCAAATTCATTACTTGTTGTCTTGTGTATGTGATTAAACCATTGTGGCGACATCTTGTATTCAAAAGGCATAGGTAGTTTTTGAACAATGGATAGCTATTATTTAATTTGAATTGAAAGAACTTTATTGAGAGAAGTGCCTAAGCTCAGCAGATTGTTTAAAAACTAAGCATAATTAAAAGTAAGTATTAAATTCAAATAAAAACAGTTATATCACAAAAGATTGGTATATAATTTATATCTTTATTTTTTAATATAAACAATAAGCTAAACAATCTATAACAGTAGATTCAATACAATCTGGCACATATTACTTGTTTTCTTGTAATAAGTAACTTTTTGTCGAGACTCTTATATACAGGGTGAGTTTTTTTTCATTATTTGTATGGGGATCTCGAAAACCATAAGAGATACGCATTAGGTTAAATGGAGAAAGATTTGCATCTTGATAAGCCTCATGCAGATACGGTTTTGTCAATTTAAGAAAATGCATGGTTTACTAGATATTTGCAAAAAATAGAAATTCTCCACAACCTTTTCAGTACTATAACACTTCTATTCTTAAAGTTAGAAAAAAACTTTTTGAATATTGTTTTCAAGAAATTCAATTTCAAATAACGACAACTTCTTAAATTTTTAATTTTGCTTATCATTTTTGAGTTAGCAACCAAAGTCTAATTTTTTTAAATGGAAACTATAATTGGCTATGACATATTCAAGTAGTGCATTTTTTTCTGCTTGCAATGATGTATGGGTTGTAGCACTTATTTTAATAAATAACTGCACAATACACTATTATTATGTTTAACAAAAATCATGTCTTGCCATGGAAAAGAAAAGAAACGTATAATATACAATGTAATACAAGAAACAATAAAAACGCTAAACGAATTAATTATTAACAACACGTAACACGCTAAATTTACATTAAGTGTTCGGAATGCCCACCATTATTATCAACGCATATACAGCACCTTTTCAACACTGAGTTAATAGCTCTCCTAATTTTGCGCCCATCTAAGCTATCAAATACATTAATAACAGCTTCTAATAGCTCCTCTTGGGTTGCATATGATCGCACACATACGAAATCTTTTAGTGTTCCAAAGATGAAGAAATCTAACGGTGAAAGATCTGGGGAACGTGCAGGCCATAAAACAGGGCCATTTCTGCCAATCCACGAGTTTGAATATAATTCATCTAAACATCTTTTGACCTGTGCCTGATAGTGAGGCGGGGCACCGTCGTGTTGAAACCACCGTTAATTTTTACGGGTCTGTAAATTTAATTCACCTAGGATATTGTCGAAATCTTCCCTAAGAAATTGCAAATATCGATTTCCGGTTAAAGTTTCATTAAAAATAAATGGCCCAACAAGTTGCGGACCAATAACACCACACCATAAATTGAAGCCAAACGTAATCTGGGGTCGCCTTTCTTCTAAACGGTGAGGATTTATTTGCGCCCACATGTGTTCATTATGGCGATAGAACATGCCGCAGTTTGTAAACCGTGTTTCGTCGGTCCATAAGATCTGCATCGGAAAGATATTATTTTCATGGCATATATTTATGAACCAAACACAAAAATGTAATCGTCTTTCATCATCTCCAGGGTGTAGAGTTTGATCAACTAATTTTTTATAAGGATGGTACTTATGTTTTGATAAAATTCTCGCTACTGTGCGTTGTGAGGTAGCAACGCCTTGTGCAATTTGCCGCATTGATGTTGATGGATTCTGATTACCAGCAGCTGAAATATTTATCTGCGTGTTTTCACCAATATTACCCTTATTTCTAGGTGTAACAAAACTTCCATACTCTTTTAAATTACTGTATAAATTCTTGAAGGTGTCTAACGATGGTTGAGGGCGATCAAAATAGAATAAAAAATAGCGTTCGGCGGCTTCTTTACTATTTTTGTTACAAATAATGTAACATTCAATCATATCAAGTTTCTCAAGATTTTTGTACACAATAAGTAACTTTCTAAAGCAACTAAATCACTAAGAAAACCAACAATAGTCACCCTAATGAACGAACTGTCAATGATGACGTAAACATAATGCTTCAATTATTAATATCGCGTTTTCCATGGCAAGACATGATTTTTGTTAAACATAATAATAGTGTATTGTGCTCTTTTTATTAAAATAAGTTCTACAACCCTTACATCATTGCAAGCAGAAAAAAATGCACTATTAGAATATGTCATGGCCAACTATGGTTTCCATTTAAAAAAATTAGACTTTGCTTGCTAACTCAAAAATGCTAAGCAAAATTAAAAATTTAAGAAGATGTCGTTGTTTGAAATTGCATTTCTTAAAAACAATATTCAAAAATTTTTTTTCTAACTTTAAGAATAGAAGAGTTATAGCACTTAAAATGTTTTGGAGAATTTCTATTTTTGGCAAATATCTAGTAAACCATGCATTTTCTTAAATTGACAAGAACGTATCTGGATGAGGCTGTATGTCCCGTTATAGTTCTTAAGGTCTTCATTTCAGTTGCCCTTAGTAATCTCTTTGTTATCGTTGTTTCCGCTCTCGACTCAGCACCATATGTCATCACTGGTCGTACGCATGCTTTGTATATTCTTGATTTGCATTCTGTACTTAGGTGTTTGTTTCTCCATATTGGATATCTAAGATGTCCCGATATTGCTGCTGCTTTGTTAACTTGTTTCCTCACCTCGTCCCCCAGGAAGCCGGCGCTTGTAATTTTGCATCCAAGGTATTCGATTGACATGGTTTGGTCAATGACATTATCTTCTATTGCCAATTTGCAGCGCAGAGGTTCCTTTGCTATGGTCATGCATTTGGTTTTGATTGTGGAGATTTTCATATTAAGTTTTCCTGCCTGCTTGTTGAACGCTTGTAACAATCTTTGGAGGTCATCTTCCGATTCCGCAATAAGTACTGCATCATCAGCGTAGCATAATATATTTATTTTATGCATGCCCATTCGATATCCTAGTCCGGTGTTCTTTACAGCTTTCACCATCTCGTCCATGATTGTATTGAATAACAAAGGACTGAGACTATCGCCTTGGCGGATACCTGTTGTAGTTCGTAGATGTTGCGTTAGGGTGTGATTTGTGCGTATTTGCGTTGTTGTGTTTGTGCTTAAGTCCTTAATGAGTTCTATGTATTCTTTCTTCGTATTACCGTTTTCCAGGATCGTTATGACGTCTTTTAGTTGTACTCTGTCAAAGGCCTTCGTTAGGTCCACAAAGCAGAGATAGGCAGGGGTGTTGTACTCTAGTGATTTTTCTATCAGTTGTCTAAGTATGAATAGTGCATCAGTTGTAGATCTGTTTTTTCGAAATCCCTGTTGTTTTTCGCTTATTGGCACGGTTGTGGATATTTCGTCCGCAATGATCTTAGTTAGGAGTTTTAGCGAGGTGCTCAACAATGTTATTCCACGGTAATTTGCTGGATCAGTTTTATCCCCTTTTTTGAAGACGGGTATTGTTACGCTATTTTTCCATTCTTCAGGTATTCTTCTATGTCGTAGTATGATATTAAATAGTTTTGTGTATTCTGTTATGATGGCAGTTCCTCCATTTTTTATTAGTTCATTTGGTATTTTGTCTTGATTTGGAGTTTTCCTGTTCTTAAGTTTCCTTACCGTATCCCTTACTTGTTCTTCGGTGATTTGCGCGTACTCTTCTGGTGCATCGTTTTGTGCGTCCTCTTCTTGTGCTTCGACTGGGTTTTCTATTAATTTACAAATGTAATGGATTTATTTGACCATAAACAATAAAAGTTTATGTATACAAATAACGTCAAGAAAAAATACATTGAAAAAAATAAATTTTACTACAATTAATTCAATTTCTTAATGTAAATTGTATATCAAAATAAAACCTTTTTTAATTAATAATTTACGTAATTGATTGTAATCTTAGAAACGTGAACACAAATAAATCAGTACAGCTCACTAGAAACGTATCAAACGTATTTGCATACTATGCACCATAACTTTCTGATTTAATTTTTTTTTATATCAATTACTTATACCATCAATTTATTAATCTTTCATTTGACTCATACAAATCGTGCACATTTAATTTTTCTTCAGCTGATTTTTCTTATAGTGACCTTAGTAACAGAAACACGTCTTCCGTAAATATGGCTAATTTCTTAATTAATTCGGACCACGATATACCAATCTTTATTGTTGGCTCATTGAAAGCATACCTAATTACACAACTTCAAGGTGCCTACACTATGTTATAATTAACACAATATATAAAAAAAACTGAAAGTGTATATGTATGCTCTAGATAATATTTAGTTATATGAATTATTATTAAGTAAACTATTATACTGTTTATATAAACCCAATTGAATTCATTTATATTCAATGTTCACACGTACAATTCAAGAACTGCAATTACATTTATTATTTAGATATTCCTTTTAGTCAACTTATATCTCTGGAAACATGATATTTATGAAAAATCTGTAATTGCGAACACATGATGATCGAATGCAAGTTTCCCCTAAATATGTGCACTTTATAAAGCACTAATTTATTTACAGAAGCAGCGATTTTTTGACACATGACTAACTGTCGTGAATTTAATTACAAAAATGATGTTAATTTTATGACAATTATCGTGTGTCGAAAATGTCGCTACTTCTGCAGATAAATTATTACAGATAAAATCCAGCTTTTGATCAATACATGATGCATGACATCAATCTGAAGAGAGTAAAGTAACTTCTTACCGATATTGAATCTCCTTTGCGGTGGCAAACATTTTTCTTATTTCTGTATCTTTAGAATCTACCACAAAAAAATCAAAATTGTTTAAATATGTATTTATTTTAAAATCAAATGAACATAATTTTATTTCAAAGGTATTTTAAATAAATACATAGAAATCTGAGTTTAATAGATTTGATAAAATAGAAAAATTCTTGGTCGATTTCATTCGAAAAGGAAAACATTTTAAATAAACTAAAAATTAAGAATTCAAACATCAAATGCCATCAAAAAAAAATTAACTATAATTATTTTCATCGTGAAGTTAATTGGGAAAATGTTAATGTCAGTTGTACAAGAATTACTCCTATGTCGAGAAAATCGATGCTTCTGCAGGTAAACTTTTACAGATAAGAATTTGTATTGGATCAATACATTTGTATGTAAGTAAGAATTCTTGTAATAAGGATAAATCTTATACGTATATCATTCATTACCAACCTTTCCAATATATCCGAGTAAGTACAGAAATGCCATTACAAATCCGTAGATCAATCTAAAGAGAGTCAAGTAATTGCTAACTCATATTTCACCGAGTCGTCATGACAAAACATTTTTCTTATGTAAATTTAAAATCTGGAAGTACACACACGTGTTATAGTGAACGGCCCGAGAAAATTGTAAAAATCTCGGGGTAAAAAGCTCAGAAGAAATCAAATTTAGTATTGATGCACAGCAAATTTTCCAAATTATTTGAATTTGCTACTGCTGTTACTCTTATACGGTGACAAAGTGTGATAGAATAAAATGACCAGGAACAACAACAGATAAACAGAAGAAATACTAAAGTAAGTTTTTCATTCATATTTTTAAAGTGGGTGTTTTTCCACGTTCTCTTTATAAACAACTTTAACTTTTCTTTCAATATTTATAATATGCAGAGTTTTGCAAAATAAAGTAAACAAATTAGTTTCTTCCAAATTATTGTCAAAACTCAACCGAGGTCCAACCTTTATCTGTGATTAGTCAGACACCTTACCCTAGCCTGACTCTAATTGCGTAGAATAGGAAACCAGAAGGAATAACATCTGTACCTACAATAAATATGGAGTCTCAAAAGGAAAATATGGAAGAAACAAAAAGGATGGTCTTGCAATTAAACACAAAACTAACAGTTATAGAAAAGAAATTAGATAAGAATGCTGGGGCAATTAGCGAAATGAAACAGGAAAACCGACAATTAAAAATGGCAATCATGAAGAGAGAATGGAAAAAGTTGAAAGGGGAATATCAGATATAGGGGAGAAAAACATGAAGAGGTAAAAGAGAAGGTGGTGGGATTATTTAAAAAAATTGGAGTAGAAATTAATTCAGAGGTAGACATCAATGAAATCATGAAACTGGGCTCCTTCAAGCCAAACAGGAAGAGACCAATACTTGTTAAGCTACAAACGTGAAATATGAAAATGAAAATATATGAACAGACAAAAACTAACTGTGTTCAGTATTCTAGTGAGGTATAGGAGTGGGGAGCCCACGGGACACACATTTTACAGCAGTAGGGTAGAAAGAGTATAAGAGAAAACATATCACTGTTCATATATTATTCATTAGTTTTGTGACGTCGTAACAGCTGTGTTATTGTATAAAAATTGTTAAACTAAACTTATTCATTAGATATTTACTCTTCTCACATAATTGTTTTATTAAACAAGGGAACATCCCAAACATTTTGGTCCTTCAGCCATATATATATATATATATATATATATATATATATATATGTTGTGTACACATTTATTGGAGCATCGGAGAGTCGTACATGCATACATACAGTGCATACCTATCATACATACATAGTGCGAGAGCGAATACAGCATACCAGCGAGGAGCGTGTGAGAAGGAGAGGAGCATCAACGTCCGAGTCAGACGAAGTTTTTTGCAAAAAAGTCAACACAGCTGCACATTGGGCGTCACAAAAAGCAAGTAAGTCAGTATCCTATTCATTTAATATTCCTTTTTTATTTCCTTCGAATATACATACATTATTATAAGTTAACACAACATGAGCGAGGAGGAATTAAAAAATTTCAGAAAGACTGTAAAAGCAGCGGTTACACGTATATACAATTTTGTAAAAGAGTATACCGACGGAGATTTAGAACAAATTGCAATTAGAGAAATTAAATATAGAAAATGAGAGTGACAGAGATATTTTTGAAACATCATATTATAACGCAAAGTGTGCCATAAAGAAAATAATGAATACCAACGCCAATGTTAAATCTGTTATAAAAGCGACAGATAAGAACGAACCAATAAAATTACCTCACATAAATATTCCAATTTTCTCAGGAGAATATCAATCTTGGCAAAGTTTTCACGATATATTTGAATCATTAATACACGAAAACAATAGTGTACCAAAAATACAAAAGTTTTATTATTTAAAGAGTCAATTAAAGGGTGAAGCACTACAGATAATAGATTCTATCTCAGTATGTGCAGACAATTATGACGAAGCATGGAAACTTCTAGTAGGTAGATTCAATAACACGCAATTTTTGGTGAACATACACATCAAATCACTTTTTGAACTATCACAAATAACAAAGGATTCTGTGACAAGTCTAAGGCATTTAATAAATGATACGAAGCAACATATAAGATCATTAAAATCTTTAGGTCGTCCAACAGAGAGTTGGGATGATATAATCATTTATTTAATAACACAAAAGCTTGACAATCAATGCAGGCGTGAGTGGGAGTTGCGTAAAGACGCAAATACACAAGAATTGCCAAAATTGGAAGAACACGTTTTTAGAGAAACGTTGTTTTTCATTGGAAGCCATGGGAACAGTCTCACATGAGAAAACAAAATTTCAAAAAACAATTCATTCACATCATTCCACAGAGAATAGCAAAACAAATGGCAAAGGTTGTAAATTATGTGGAGATTATCATGCATTGTACAAATGTATGCAGTTTCTCAAACAAGAGACAAGCGAGCGAACAGAAACAGTGAAAAAACTCAATGTTTGCTTTAATTGCCTGCGTGATTCTCACAATGTAGCACAATGTACATCTACATCTACGTGTCGTTTGTGTCAACGAAAGCATAATACGCTAATTCACATAGGGAGAAATAAAACCGAAAATAGTCATTGCAAGAACAGTACTGGGCAGAGATCAGAGTCAAACACAAGGAGCAACGAGCAAGCCATAATTCCGAGACAGAACTTTGCATTGCAACAATTAAATAATTCATCAGAAATATTACTAGCTACAGCACTTATTAACGTTAAAGATATGCAAGGGCAGTGGCAATAATGTAGGGCTTTATTAGATAGTGCGAGTCAAACAAATTTTGTAACATCTAAATTGATCGAGCGGTTACGCCTAAGAACTACAGATAAACACATTCCTGTAGGAGGAATAGGTCAAATCTGCACTGAAGTAAACAAGAGTGTTTTGATTCATATAGCATCACGAATGAACAATTACAATAAAACATTAGAATTCTTGATATTGAACAGAATCACGAGTGAGTTGCCAACAATAAGAATCGATTTAGAAAAATGGAATTTACCATCGAATATACAATTTGCTGATCCTAACTTCAATATACCAGGAGAAATCGATATGCTGATAGGAGCAGAAATATTTCTGGAGATTTTGAATGGTCGCACAATAAAATTCCATAAAGATATACCACCAATACAAAATACAAAATTGGGCTCAATCATTTCAGGGCGAGTTCAACATTCGTTAGTCAGTACTTTTCAGCCAATTTGTTTGACAGCAGAAGAAGCAGTTGAAACACAAATGAGACGATTTTGGGAAATAGAAGAAGTTTACAAGAAACATCTATCGACAGAAGAGATTGAATGTGAGAAACAGTTTCAAGAAAACACTACTAGAAACGATACAGGGAGATTTATTGTAAAACTACCGTTTAAACAGCCACCAGAGCAAATACTAGGAAAATCATATAACACAGAATTTGAACGTTTCAAAAAATTAGAAAGCAAATTCAAACAAAACAAGGAGTTTAAACAACAATATTCGCAGTTTTTGGAGGAATACTCGGAGTTGGGACACATGGAAGAAGTTCCGAATGACGATGTCTCAGAAGGATATTACCTACCACATCATGCAGTACTTAAAGAGACTAGTTTAAGTACAAAGGATAATCCTGCAGACCTTATCTCACGAGGATGCTATCCCAGAGATCTTATAGAGCATGAACAATGGTGGCATGGACCGCATTGGACGATTCAAGACGAAGCGGAGTGGCCGAATGAGAATTTTGCACTTGACGTGACAACAGAGGTGTTGGAGTATAAACCGATTAATACAACATGCCTTGTGAGTGTCCAAAAGTGGGATATTTACTCAAAATATTCAGATTTGAATAAGTTACAACGTATCATAGCAACATGCTTGAGATTTGTTAAATTCCCAGACAGAGTTAGACGAAGAGGACCATTGACAGTCAGAGAACTAAACTATGCATTACATGTATTAATTAGAAGAGCACAGTTAGAAGAATTTCATGAAGAAATACGCTGTTTGAAGAAGAATGAAGAGATTCCAGCTAGAAGTAAATTAAAATCACTTACTCCTTTTATGGACAATGCTGGCCTTTTGCGAGTTGGTGGAAGAATTCAAAATACAGACTTCAGCTATGACAAGAAACACCAAATTATCTTACCAGCAAATCACACTCTCACAAAATTAATCATTCAACACGCACATGTGATAACTCTTCATTCAGGCACACAATCACTTCTGAATCATATTAGACAAACATACTGGCCAATAAACGGTCGCAATCTGATCAAACATATCATACATGACTGCCATAGATGCTTTAAATTCAAAATTGCAAATACTCAACAAAATCAATTAATGGGTGATTTGCCAAAATACCGTTTTGAAACAATACGTCCATTCATCAATGTTGGCGTAGATTATGGTGGTCCCTTACTTATTCGATCAAGTAAACTACGAAAAGCAGCAATATTGAAATCATATATTTCACTTTTTATTTGCATGACAACAAAGGCAATACACCTTGAGTTAGTTTCAAGCCTATCCACCAGTGATTTTATGGCAGCCTTTCGTCGCTTCATCGCGAGACGAGGTCGACCAGCAAACATATATAGTGACAATGGAACTAATTTCCAAGGAGCCAATAATGAATTACAAGACTTGCAGAAGTACTTAACAAAAAATAAAGACCAAATAGCTACTGATTTAGCAACAGAATCAGTAGAATGGCATTTCATACCTCCAAATGCACCTAATTTCGGTGGTTTGTGGGAAAGTGGAATCAAAAGCGTTAAGTATCACATTAAACGAGTAGTAGAAAGTTGTGTTAACTCCAGACCCATCACACCAATTTATGACGATCCTACGGAGATTACAGCTCTAACTCCTGCTCATTTTCTGACATTCGCACCACTTACACAAATCCCAGAACCTATCCTCACAAGGCCCAATCCCAACCGACTGACTAGGTGGCAGTTGGTACAGCAAATGTGCCAACATTTTTGGAAGCGCTGGTCCCAGGAATATATCCATCATCTGCAGCAGCGTCCCAAGTGGCACAAGCCTCAGCCAAACTTAAGGATAGGAGACGTAGTTATCATAAAGGAAGAGAACACACCACCACTGGCATGGAAGCTGGGAAGAGTGGAAGACGCGCACCCAGGCGGAGATGGACGAGTTAGAGTGGTAACAGTGCGGACAAAATCCGGACTTATCAAACGAGCCATATCAAAGTTGGCTCCGCTACCAGTGGAAAATTAAGTATTGAAACCATTGTTTCAATGGGGGGCGGAATGTTCAGTATTCTAGTGAGGTATAGGAGTGGGGAGCCCACGGGACAAACATTTTACAGCAGTAGGGTAGAAAGAGTATAAGAGAAAACATATCACTGTTCATATATTATTCATTAGTTTTGTGACGTCGTAACAACTGTGTTATTGTATAAAAATTGTTAAACTAAACTTATTCATTAGATATTTACTCTTCTCACATAATTGTTTTATTAAACAAGGGAACATCCCAAACAAACTGGATTAACAAAAACTACACGAAAAATGTTCAATAGGATAGGAAACCTTTGCTACCCCACTTAAAACTGGCAAAGCAACAGAGACATAGGGCCTCGCTGAGATTTAATAAGTTGATTGTAAATGGCGAAGTATAGGGACTAGAGAGGAAGTAGAAAATAAAGGAAAAGAAAACCACAGTGACAAAAGAAGTACTGCAAGTGAAAAGTATCCGGAGATTCAGAAAATTAATCAACAACTGAGGAAAATCAAGAAAACTGTACCAAAAAACTAGAAAGCAATGAAAAATGGACAAATAGAGGATAATGACAAGGCTATGGAAAAGCAAACGAGGGAAATCATAAAACGGTAGAGAAAAAAGGAAAAGGCAATAATAAGAATAGAAACTTGGAATATAAAAACAGTGCTAGTTCAGGCAGAATGAAGGAAGTCACTAGAGAAACAATACAATATAATGAGATGGAAGGGAGAAAGTAGAATTGAAAAAAATACACACTGTTGTGTGAATGTGAGGACAAATAAGGACAAAATGAAATAGGATTTATGATAGTGTAACGTTTTCCGGTTCCAATAAACAACTCGTTCAATTATTTATTTTAAACAGTCTGTATATTTATATACTTAAAATTATATAACAATATAAAAATATATAACTAAAGTATTACACTTAAACTACTATTAATAAATTAAAATTAACAGTTGTGTTTATTTACTACTGATATGTCCGTATTTATTTAAATCACACTGCCGTATTTATATCACTTAAAGAACTATTTCTACCGTACGCCGTATATTTATTTTCTTATATTTATTTCTAGTCGCGTCGGCTACTTCTTACGGACTTTCTTAATCCCGAATTACTCCGCAATTACTCCTTCGGCTACCACTATTTATTTCTACGCACTCGAGACTACTTAAGGACTTACTTTCCCGAAACTCCGCAATTACTCATCGCGCAATGAATCCCTCAATGAATCCATCGGTGACCCAGTCGCCTTATATACACATGCGAATATTACTAGAGCATTCCTGTAAATTCCATACTTCTCTCGATGTTTTGAAGAATATTCCATAGACATTCATGACTCACTGTTTTACTTGCATTTCGTTTTTATACGCCAAGCCGAGATGATTTATGGTGGTGTGTAAATAAGAGCGTTTTTATACGTCGCCCGGTCTGCCTCTTTTTTGCGTGTGACAATTTCGTTTTTATCGCGCCGAGAGATCTAATTCTTTTATTTCATGTAAACTCCTTTCGTTACATTGCCCCTTCTTAAAAACTGCGTTTCGTTCCGAAACACACTAGTCCATGTTCTTGTCGCTGGCGGATGACGAAATCCACACTGGGACCCATGCGTGCACCCAGCCGTCTTGTGGAAATGGCAATCCACCGTCCCAGGCTGCACAACGGGCTGATTGGGCCGACAGCCGCACACGACCATTTCCATACCAGCACGCCGAAACACCACCTCCAGCATGTTTCCTGCGATTTTCCATACCAAACGGTCTAATCCGCAGCCCAGTTTCGGAATTGCCAGCCTCCTTATATTTTGCGCTCGAGTGCACGTCCTCGCAAATCAACAAGGGATTCCCACAATGCACGATAGGTCGGCTTTTCGTTGGAGACTTCTTTTGTGACCAGGTAAAAGATAGATCTCCCGCCACGCTTTATCTCCAGAGCTTAACCAACCCTTGGTTGTTGTTGGGTCAGTTCATTGGCCCCGCCATATCTCCTCTTGAATTCCACGGCAATCCCTCTGCGCATACATAGGTCCTGGGCCACACAGTGAGCTAAGGCATAATCACAGGGTACCGTAAAAAGATCGTGTTGGCTTTCCGTGGTGATTCCAAAACGAGCCTTCTTGGTACCAGAATATTCTTGCATGAAATTCCTATATGGCCCTCCATCTTTACTGGTAATTTGTCGCACATCCGTTACTTCGCCGTTGTTATGTCCATGGTATGGGGCCAACCGGTTGAAATGTACCACCCTTGGTTTGCTATGGGATGTTCGTCTTATGCGATAAATCACGTCATTTATTCGCTTTAGTACTTCCCATGGTCCCTCCCAGTGTTGTTGGAGCTTTGGGGACAGGCCTCGGCGACGTTGAGGATTGTATAACCAAACAAGGTCCCCTTCTCGATAACCACCTTTCTCGGCTTGTACGTCGTAACGATCCTTCGTCCTGTCGCTGGCATCCTGAGTGTGATGGCGTACTCGCTAGTCAGCATTCTCCAACCTTCGTCTGGATCCGCTGACGTAGTCTTCTCCATTTGGGTTCTCCACAACACACTTGAGTAGGTCATCCTCCACCTTCAGAGAGTCCCATTGAACCCAGAAGGAATCCAGTCCCTGTGAACGAGGAGCCACTTCTTGACAAGCCGGTCCGCGACCAGTACCTTTCCAAACCATCAATGAACCAAGGTCTTCATCAGCTCCTTGACCGATCCGCAAATTATCAGGATGTCACTGATCGTCAACCACGGTTGTTCCGAATGTGTTGGCCGATTTTTCTTCTAGTCGGTTACCATGCCTGCAGTCTTCTGGACGTTGTCTGCTTGCAACAGCATCAGCGTTTTGGTGTTGCACAAATGCAATTCGCGCTATTTATTTTGAGGCTCTACGATACTGGGTCGACGATTGCCTCTTCTCATCGACCAGTTTCATTTTTCGCTGCTCCGCTATGGTTTTCTAAGGCTTCTTCCCGCATTTACCATGCGCATGGCCCATTTCCATTTCCATTTCCATTTCCATTTCCATTTCCATTTCCATTTCCAATTCCAGCATCGGAGCGTTCTCCTCTTATGTTGCACCTGATTCACCAATCGTCGGACTACCTGTTCCAGGTGTGCATGCCCATACTTCATCTCAAGACGCTTGATTAGTTGAGGATAGTCTTGACACTCTTCTGGAAGTAAGGTCTGTAGAACGTCACTGGCTTCTCCTCTTAATGACACAATCAGGGCAGTAGCTTCCTTCGGGGATATCCACCCATTTGCTCTTGCAGCGGCTTCGAATTGTTTCAGGTACGTCATCCATGACGTCTTTCCATCGAAGGTGGGAGGTTTTACCTTTGCCTTCGCTGTTCGTGTAATCTCCAGGCTTCCGCTTGAGATGTCATGGGAAACTCGTCCCCCATTCCGAACACGCGCTCCTCAACTTTCTGTTCTACGGCTTCGATGGCCTCAGAAAATTACTGCCTCCCATTCGATGACTTCTTTTGAATGTCTTCCTTAAAAGTAGTCTCGAGTTGTTTTGAATTACTTGCAATTTCATTTCTTAAAGCTTTTGAATTATTTGCAATTTCATCTTTCAAAGCTTTTGAATTATTTGCAATTTCTTTTAGAGTCTTCATATCAGTCTCGAATTGTTTTGCAACTGCATCTCTTAGAGTCTTCATATCAGTCTCGAATTGTTTTGTAACTTCATCCCATAGAGTCTTCATACTAGTCTCGAATTGTTTTGCAACATCTTTTAGACTCTCAGATTGTTTTCCAACTTCATCTCTTAGAGTCTTCGCTATTAAGCTTAGATCAGCCTGTACTTCAAACAAATATTTCTCGGGATCCTTACCTTCATTTATTAAAAGGTCACAAAGCCGGTCCTGGAGAATTGTTTTTTTTCCAGACGTATCTGCGCCCCTTTCTTCCAAATCTGCCCTTAACTCGGAGACCTTTAGTTCTTCCAAACGTTTGGTAGCCATTTATTTATTTATTTATTTATTTATTTATTTGCACTTATGTTTATCCCACACTGACACCAATTGTAACGTTTTCGGGTTCCAATAAACAACTCGTGTAATTATTTATTTTAAACAGTCTGTATATTTATATACTTAAAATTATATAACAATATAAAAATATATAACTAAAGTATCACACTTAAACTACTATTAATAAATTAAAATTAACAGTTGTGTTTATTTACTACTGATATGTCCGTATTTATATCACTTAAAGAACTATTTCTACCGTACGCCGTATATTTATTTTCTTATATTTATTTCTAGTCGCGTCGGCTACTTCTTACGGACTTTCTTAATCCCGAATTATTCCGCAATTACTCCTTCGGCTACCACTATTTATTTCTACGCACTCGAGACTACTTAAGGACTTACTTTCCCGAAACTCCGCAATTACTCATCGCGCAATGAATCCCGCAATGAATCCATCGGTGACCCAGTCGCCTTATATACACATGCGAGGATTACTAGAGCATTCCTGTAAATTCCATACTTCTATCGATGTTTTGAAGAATATTCCATAGACATTCATGACTCACTGTTTTACTTGCATTTCGTTTTTATACGCCAAGCCGAGATGATTTATGGTGGTGTGTAAATAAGAGCGTTTTTATACGTCGCCCGGTCTGCCTCTTTTTTGCGTGTGAAAATTTCGTTTTTATCGCGCCGAGAGATCTGATTTTTTTATTTAATGTAAACTCATTTCGTTACAATAGGTAAACAAGCGAGAAGGAATTTATTAGAGTTTAAGAGAATAAATGGTAGGATTTCACACTCATAAATACGTATGCGCCTACTGAGGCATCACAAGTTCTATGAAGGAATAAATTTGCGAGGAGAAATCAAAACATGACACACTTATTCTTCTGGGAGATTTAAACGCAAAGATGGGAAAAAAGAACTCTGTAGGTCAGTGTCTGGAAGAGAAGCGGTGCATAACAAAACGATTAACAATGGAATAAGACTGGGAAACCTAGCAACAGTAATTGATATGATCATAGGCAACACAAAGTATCAACACAAGACACGACATAAACTTGACTTGTCCTTGGCAGAATCACGGGCAATCAAATAGACCACATTTTAATGAATGTTTTGATGAACACTGCAAGAAAGTATTACAGAAAAAGAAGACCTCTAGAATAAAATGGTTAAGAACAAGAATTGAAGTGGATCATAAGACATACCAAGAAATCAGAAAAGATAGCACGAAATTAATAAAATTCAAGACGACAAGATGGTTGGAGGAAGCATGGATACAATTGATAATGATAATAGAAATAATACGAAACTATATAGATACATCAAAAAATACGAAAAGGCATAGGTACAACAAGCATATATGGTATGGAATGGATAAATCATTTTAAAGAGTTATTAACAGACAGTTATATATGGTGGCAGAAAGAGAAAACCTAAAAAATAAAACAAAAGAGGAATAATTGAACATACCAACAGAAGTGGAATTCAGCGAAGTAACAGCACAGCTTAAAATGAACAAAGCTGTGGGAAGGAATAATATAGTCAACGAGCTGAGAATGTAAGGATGAGAGCTATTAAGGCAAAGATTATTTAAACTAGGTATTAATCAAAATTTGGGAAAAAGAAAGGTTGCTAAGTGGGTGGGCCAATATATAATAAATGATGTCCAAAAGCATCTGCATGCTAATTAAAGAGGTGCTTAATGTTGCTTATAAGATCCTAACCACGCTAGTAAATAAAAAAAAAAACTACCGAAGTACACTGAAAAATTTGAGATTATGAATACGACTTTAGAAGGGGGCTATCCACAATAGGCGCTATCCACATAATGAGTCAAATAAATGAAAAGTTCTATGAATATATATAGTATCCGGCTACAAATAGAATACATTGACTTGAAGCAGGCATAAAAATACCAGGAAAGCTAGTGAGATTGACAGAAATGACGATGAAACAGTCAAAAGCAGCAGTAATTACGGACGACAGTGCAACTGAAGACATTTAAATTAACCTAGGAGTAATACAAGGTGACGAATTATTAACCACCTTGTTTATTTAGGCACTGGATGCAGTGGTCAAGGAATGCAATTCAATAAGACGATACAAGTAGTTGCGCACGCGGTCGATCTCACTGTACTAGCTAGAGACAAGAGAGGCTTGGAAAAAGTAATTCAAAAAATTGATCAAGCAGCAAGGAAAAGATGTCTAACAATAAACCAAGAAAAAAGTAAATATATGGAGATACGCAGAAGAACTAGAGATATAATAGCCAAGGAAGTAAAACTAGAAAATAATGATTTTGAAATAGTTGAAAACTTTAAGTATTTAGGAGTAATAATAAATAGTGAGAATGACAGAAACGTGTAGATTGATCATAGAGTACAGGGAGGACAAACAGCTAGGATAAGCACAAATATAAAATGAGGGTATTCGGAGCAGCAATCCGATCAGTAGTGACTTATGGGGCAGAGACAATGAATGTAGGTCAGGAAAAACTGAGAAGGTTTGAGAGGAAAATTGTAAGAAAAATATATGGCTCGAAGAACGTGGCAAATAGAGAATACAGAAGGCTAATTAACTTCGAAATAGAAAACATCTTGAAAGTAGAATAGATCGTAAAGTACATAAAAGTACAAAGACTCTGATGGTATGGCCACATAAGAAGGATGGAAAACAACAGGGAGGTAAAGAAAATCACGACAAGGAGACCAAATACAGGTAGAAGAAGAGGGAGGCTTATTAGCAGGTGGGACGATCAGGTAGTAGAGGATATGAAGAAACTGAAGATGCGTGATTGGAGGAGCAGGGTCCAGGGCCGAGATGCGTAGAGGAGGATAGCTGAGGAAGCAAAGTGGAAGTTTAAAGTCTATCACAAAACTTACAAATTTGTTTAAAATCATTTCAGTTTTAAAATTTAATAAACATAATTTCATTTTAAAAGTATTTTAAATAGATATATAAAAACCTTCACTTAGTAGATTTGATAAAATAGAAAAAGTCCGTATCATTTGAAAAGGCTAAATATTTCAATAAATTAAAAATTGATAATTCGTACTCTTAAATACCACCGAAAACAAAATATTTAGTTAAAATTATTTTATTAAAATCAAGTTTGATATTCTTTATACTAACTTGATCAGTTATAACCGTTAAAATAAAGAAACTACTTTCGATACGTATTATATTTACGTTATCGTACACGATAATTGCACTTAATACATTCAATTAGTTCCCAAACTTTGTACCTGGAATTTAGCATACTTTATTTGTTAAACGGGGAAACTCTATAATTGATTTCTTATTTTCCTGAGTTATATTTATATCTAGAACATTCTATTAATCTGAATTATTACTTCATTGCAAACATAATGTCGGCAACACCTCAAGAGGAAATATACAAGCGGTCGTTATTATTAGTTAGCATTTTGGGCGAGACTATGCACAACAAGACAAAAAAATTGTACCTGTTTCGCTTAATTAACTGCCTCGTTATAGCGTATTTATTAATTATAGTTTTTGCGAATTTCTTTCACGCAGAGAAAGAAGCGTATATACAGCTTGCCGAGTCTAACATAGTCATAATTCATGTAAGTATCGTATATAAGTTATATTCTTGATATTTTTAAACAATCACTGATTTTAGACATTCCTGAAATACGTATCATTCATATATTTCAAATATTCTGTGAAGAAATTACTGTACGTTGAACAAAACCTATTCTGGAAATATCAAAATTTTAATCAAAATATCGTTAATACTTACGATAACTTTTACGACAAATTGAAAGCTGTACAATTCGCTATAATATTTGGAGGATACGTGTGTCTTTTGTTTTTCCTTCTACGGCCTTTATTTACACATAATACAGTGTTCCCATTTGAATTTTGGGCATCCAAGGATTCGATTATTTTAGATGCTACAGTTTTAATTTTGGAACATTATATGTGGTTTGTTGTGTTCTGTGCGATTTTTGGTTATGATATTTTCTATTTATCATTTAGCATTAGCGTTGTTCTCCAAGTGAAATTATTAAAATACAAGTTATTATATTTACCCGATAATAATACAGAAGAATTGAGAAAATGCATTAAACACCATCAAATTCTAGTGTGGTAAGTTGCATGATATTGACGATTTAGAACTGATGTATACTCTGTTTTTTAATTCCGCGGACCCCCAAGTAGAGCCATATGTACACTATGCAATATATGATGAAATTTTTTTTGACAAATTTATGATATTGATTATGTACAGTTCTGTGCAATAAAATGGCGTACACGTCTTATTGCTAATTTTGACATTATTTTGTCATTATGAAAATGGCTTAAGTTAAGTATGACAAATTGAATAATTGCGTCAATTCAATTTGTCATACATGACAGATATTCAAACAAAAATCATATTTACATAATCGTATAATAAGTGTACGCTAGTTTATTGCACAGAACTGTACATTATGTTATTTGCATTCACACTGATATACATGTACCCACACTACATGCACTTGTTCAATATATCTACATCAAGATCTAAGTATTCAATTATATTTCGTAAGTTTCTGCAGTTACTTTGGAATATTTCTATTAAAATATGGCAACAATATTTGCAGTTTGGTCAAGGAAGTTAGTTAGTTATGTACATGATATCTAATAATAATACAAGAGATTTACTTAATATTTTAATAGTTTTTCATGTTTACAGAGATAACTGAAAAATATATTGCTAATAATACAAAAAGTAAAGTATATTTTCTAATGTACAGGCTTATTCGTTATAAATTACCCACCCTTTATCATCGTTATTATTGCATATACGAAAAAATGTTTCGAATAAAGGTTGTGTGGCTGAGACTGAGTTTACTTGCTTACTATCAAAAACACAGTGGCGTGCAGATACAACGGTATAAAAAAAAAAGTTTTTTTTTTTAAATAGAATACTCTGTATATTATTAAATTTTTATAATGGTCTTTTTACTCTTATTTAAAAAAATATACCATATGATACGGTATTTTAAACCGTTTTCGAGTTATTAAATGTCGAATACCGTAGTTAGTGTACTATCATTAACTTAATTAAAGTAATCTATGAAAATGATAATTATTGTGTTTGATAAATGACATTTCCATTTTGACTATTTTATTAAGGAAATGTCATTTATCAAAAACAATAATTATCATTTTCATGGCTTACTTTAATAATGTTAACTTTTCGATAGTACAGTAACTACGATATTCGACATTTAATAACTCGAAAACGAATGGAATATAAAATACTTGAATGTGTAACGTACTAATACTATCACAAGTATACATATATACATTTTTACGTAAACGTATATGCACATATGTACGAGTTGGGATACACAACATACACTTAGGTGTCATTACCAACAGCGAACGCACAGACACGTGTTTCGGCCTTTAAGGCCTCTACAGTGTACTTAGTGCTGTTGGCAATGATCCACTACTAAAATTGTATCTTATGTCGGTTGGACCGCAAAATGCCCGTGAGAATATCTCAGCGACATCTGCCACCCAAGCTCTACACCGAACACGACAGTTTCATCTTGCACACTAACAAAACCTGTATGGTAAATGTGTACCTCCGCATATTAAGGCCAGTAGCTGGCACCACCATATCACAAATGGAATATAAAATACATGAATGTCTAACGTACATTAACGGATAATACAATCACAAGTATACATATACCGTATGTGTCAATTTTCATTAAGTATAGGGATTCAATGTTTACGTGCGATTTACACGTATACAAATAATACATGCAACGTGGCACCCCTAGTCTCCGTCACCAATCCCGGCAACAATCGACATCACAACGATTTTCTCCGATCTTCCCACCAGATTTTACCTTCAATGTTTAGCTGCGAACACGTTGCGATCTAGTCTGCAATAAAAGCCGTCTTATTACTGGAGCGGGAAACATCAAATGGCCGCCGCGATCTCCTGATCTAGTTGTTTATTATTATTTTCAGAGTCCTTTTTTATTTACCTTATTTTTAATTTTATTAGAATTACGCTTTTGTTTGTGTCATGCAGCGTGAACGCAGCTTAATAATTCTCTGCATTTACTGAAAAGAAAAAGAAAAACAAATCCTTGCAACTCGTAAATATTATTTCTGAACGCATTACAAACACCCAAGCCGGTGGTCGAATAGTTACTGCTAACTACGCTAACTTGTATTTACGAACATGTATCGGTCGTGCTGGCATTGGAAAGGAAAGAAGGGATACTATGTTGCCACGTTCTGTATGGATTAATCGCCTATGGCTAATGAAAATTGACACACATGCTGTATACATTTTTACGTACACGCATATTATGCACATATGTACGAGTTGGGATACACAACATGCACTTAGGTGTATCGGTTTAACATACCGGTATCGTATGGTATATTTCTGAAATCAGAGTAAAAAGACCATTATAAAAATGTAATAATATACAAGGTATTCTATTTAAAAAGAAAACATTATTTTTTATTACGTTATACCTGCACGACACTGTGCTTTTGATAGCATGTAAACAAAATTCAGTCTCAGCCACACGACTTTTATTTGAAACATTTGTTTATATATGCAATAATAACGATGATAAAGGGTGGGTAATTTATAATGAATAACCCTGTACAACAAACTTTAAAAATATTTATACATGGACACCAATTATAATAAATCTTCAAATTTTGCACATGCGTAATTCATTATTCGCTGTTACTATCTGTATCACTATCACTTGCAGTTGAAATGATGAATGGCTCCATGATATTGTCAATTAAGCCATCTAATAGACTATTTTGCTCTTCCTGTTTAATTACAGGTTCTATAGTCAACAGTCAATAATAATTATTTACCTTCTGCCATTTTAAACTTTTTTTATTCGCGGCAACATATTTTTTTTAATTCGACCCATACCAATTCAATGGGGTTTAGTTCACAGTGGTACGGTGGTAATCTCACTTTTAGCGATAAAATTTAAAGGTGATCCGCGGAATTAAAAAACTGAGTATAGTAGTTATTAATAATAATTTGTTTATATTTATCTTTCGTTTTAGGATACTACATCAATTAAAATCTATATATTCTGTGACATTACTATTTCACTACTTTGTCACACTATTTGCGTCTTGTGTAGAAATGTACAAATTAATACTAGTGTAAGTAATTTATTTTTAACATTTGGTAACATTCCGAATTATTTCGAGAAAGAGTAACGAAATAAATGAAATTTAAATTTAGATATACAATTATAGCACAAAATTCTTTTGATTTCAAGATATTAATGTCATTTTTTCCTGTATTTATAGTGATGTGTTTCACAAAATTTTGTATTTATGCTTTTCGTTTTTAGTTAATATAGTCATAATCTTTGATTAGTTTACATTAATTTTCGTCTGAATTCCCTTCAATTCTTCCTTAAAAATATTAATATTGTTTCACACATATTCTTCTAATTCTGGAATGTACGGGTGCCCCACATAAACGAGTTAATCGCACCTTTATTTACTTTAAGATTTTAATGAGCGATACATAAAATTAAATGGTTGTAAAAAGCACCTGCACAGTTTTGTAAACAACATTTTGAGTGCTTCTCATAGTTTTTTCTTCTGAACACGACAAAATATCACGAGTTTATCTTTACTAATAAATCTTTTTTTAGATGAGTTAGGCAAAAATAATATTGGCCACTTAAACAAATTGCCTTTAGTAATTTTCGTTACTATCACAATGAGATCTCTGTGTGTACAAACGTAAGCGCAATATTTTTGGAAAATCACATTAGCGCTGAAACAATTAATGATATCCAGTTTTCCATGGAAACAAAAATGACAAGCGACAACCGCACAATCTGTCAAATTGATATCATAGTTTATGTGAAAAGGTTTATAAAATGGATAATGAAGAACATTTTGGTATGATTCGTTTTTATTTTGAGTGCTATATAAATAATAATCAAACATAAATACTTTCAAGAAGCCCAAACGAGTTCAACATCAAAATAAATTGATATCTCATGTTCTACATAAAGTGCATGCAATAGATGATTGTGAACGCAGAAGAAATTTCCGCAACTTTTATTTAGCAGAAAATCAACAGATACCTCATTTTTACCAAAAAATTTTATGGTCTGATGAGTACACTTTTTCAAATAATATTATGTTTAATAGGTACAATCAGCGGTATTGGGTTGTGGAAAATCCGTACCTCCCAGTATAACTGAATTTTCAGCGGAGACTTTTTGTAAATGAATGGTGTGGAATTAAGCGTAATAAGCTGATTGATTGGTCCTGTGTTTGCTTATGGCAAATTACATCAATTCAAAAAAAGTAAAACGCCGAGATCTGCAACATTTTCTTGAAGTATTGCCGCTTAATGAAGTTTAGCAAGTATTTTTTCAACAGGATTGTGCTTCTCTTCACAATGCCAATAGAGAGTTTGTAACCAAAACGTTGAGAGATCGGACCCATGGTCTTGATCTTGGACGGCAGGGTCAGAAGATATTACCCCATTCGATACTTTTCCTTAGGGATATCTTGAAGATATAGTGACTGCCACACCTTCAGAAAATTTAGATGAACTGGGAAAAAAATCTGCTGAGGCTAGTCTTATGATTCCTATCCACATGATATGTTGGCTAATGTGACATATGGCATTGCACAGAGATCTCAACAATGTTTAGAACCAAATTAGGGGAAATTTGAGCATAGAAACTAACTTAGTATTCATTATTTGTGGGATGTTTCTTACACTTAATAGTTTTTTCTTTATTTTTTGGGTAAACGCTTTATTTCATTTTTTTATCTTTTCAATGAAAGATCTGAAAGGGAAGATCCTGCGCTTACGTTTGTACGCACATAGTATAGATCTCATTGTAATAGTAACGAGATTTTCTGAAGGCAATTTGTTTAAATGGTCTATTTCATTTTTGCCTAACATATCCAAATAAGTTTTATTATTTTCGGAAATTTTGTGATGTAAGAGCATACTTGTAATACTTTGTCGTGTTCAGAAAAAAAATTACTCAAAAGAAGTACGTTGTTATTTGAATCAAAAAGTTTTAGGCTGCAAGGACTACAAACCATTTTATTGGAGCATATTGGACAGCCTATACATAAATGCGTCTAATTCTGTGCGTTGTTTTTTTTAAATAAGTACATGATTATTACTATTGAAAATAGCAGAGATCACGGACTCATTTATTATTAAAAACAACTTAGATTGTACATTTTGGATTCTTATTTTGTTCTTTTAATATCATGCCTACACATTTTGGTGTATCACTTTATACGTCCTATCAATAATTTCCTGTTCTTAATATATTTTTTATATTTTCAGAGAGGGAAACATATCATATTTCATAGCACAATGTTTTTACATGTGCATGATCTTCTCTCAATTTGCTTTCTACGCCTATCCTGCGGAACTTATTGCTTTTGAGGTAAGATATACAAAAGAATTAAGGACTGAATTTATTTAATCCAGATTAATAACTTGGCAAATTAGTTTGACAAGTTTATTTTAATGCAAAATTACAAAGTCACTGCCAAGTATGCAATAACAAATAGAAAAATGTTATACTAATCTAATGTTTGCATTAATAGCTGAAAGAATGCTAAATGTGTCTCGAATTAAATGATCTTTTCTCTTACTTTAAACAATAGACAGGTTACAACATGTCCAACATTTAACACTACAAAAATACATAAAATTCAGTGCTCCTAATGAAAATACAATTTTATTCATTAATTTAACTTTAAAATGAGATAATTATTAAGTACTCTATTTTAAATGTATCAATAATAGAAAGCGTTCTACTGTATTGTTTTCAGATCGTTTGTTTTTCCTTGCGCATAATAGGCTAATGAAAGAATAAATTTGACAAGGAAAATAATTATTTACACAGAAAATATAAAGATCGGATGTATCTATAATAGCTCTATAGAAATAATCTTTTTAGCAATAATTATACTGGACCCTCTTTATTAAAAACAAATTTTGTGCTCAAAATATATTTAACGCTTTTAATGCTCTTCTAAACTGCGAGTTCCGCCGGCCAGCAGAATCTTTTATGATTGTACGTCCGTCGACAAATGCAGTGTTTTGTGAAGACACAACGAAATGGGCGTGTTTGATTTGCCGATTTCCGCCGGTTGTCGTCATATTAATATACTACATAAAAATTCCGCCGTTATCGTAACGGTCATAACTACGCTTCGGATAAATATGCATTAAAAAGTCGTTTATTGGATTTAAATAAAACATCTTTTAAAGGTTATAATGGTCTATTTACAATAAATTTACAGATTTTTACTATTACACTTCACTATGACATGATGTAATAAATTGTCAAATATAAATTTTCGCCTATTATCACCCAAAATATTTTTAAATTCTGGAAAACGTCGTTCCACGTCACATGATACAATAGGAGTGAATGATAAATCCACTATGTCAGTGAGTTTCAAATTACTGGGAGCAACAGCAGTTTCCTCATTTTGTAAACCCTTAGAAATATTTTTCAAAATTTGATATCCAGTATTTATATCTAAAACTGACGACATTTTTTTTTTGCAAAACTACAATTTTTTAATTTACCTACTTAAACTATCAAAAACATTTTCAACAATTTGTATGCTGTTTTCTAAAGGAAGTCCCTTGGTTTCCAATTTCAAAATAGCCTCGGAAATGCAAGTAAAATTTAATATAATGAAAATCAAATCTTCGCGCAATCCTCTTTGTGTTAAAGCATTTTGAGCATCCTCTAGGCTTTTCGCTTCTTCAGGATCGAAGTCGTTCGCAATACGGGCAATAAGCTCAAAATTTTGAGCGTAATAGCTTGCAGCTTCAATCCATGTGCCCCATCTTGTAAGAATAGGGGACGGCGGAAGTGGAATCCCACCACCAGCAATTTCTTTGAACTTGGCAACGCGAGAAGGTGCTTTCAAAAACATTTTCTTGGTCAATGATTTTAACAAATTTATATTTGTATAAATGGAACGCACTAATTCGGCCACTCGATGTAAGCCATGCGCCACACAAGTAACGTGAGTCATTTTTGAATAAAGTATTTTCAAGCCACTCATTGCTTTACACATATATGGAACAGCACACACAACGAGCACTTTTTCGTAGCAAATGCCTGTTGGCCACAAAAAAATTAGCGCATCATTGAAAAATGTGGCCATCGTTGTATGGTTAACTTTTTCCAACACTTTTATTGTTAACAGATACGATTTATTTCTTTCTTCTTCAACTCCCAAAATACCAAAAACAAAATTTGCTATGTTCTACATCCGTTGTTTCATCTAAAGATACCCAAATATTTTTATCTTTAGCTTTTTCTCGCAGCTTTTGTATTGTGGCGTTATATAATGGCAGAACATAGTTTTTTCGCATTGTAGATTCGTCTGAAATATTTTGCTGAGTATGTTTTTCCAAAAACGGTTTTAAATGCTTCATTTTTTACTTTCGCCAACGGTATGTCCGCAGAAATTAGAGCTTCACACAATTCCTCGTTAAATGGTGAACGACTGGGACCAGGTTTTAATATAGCTGGTACTAACATCTGCTGTTTACTTCCTAAACTTCGGTTCTTCTTTTTTTGGCACTTAATGGTTTGTAAATGTTGTGTCACTTGGCACTTTTTTGTTGCTGTTACACTCACTTCACAGTATTTACAATACAGCACACTTCCATCAGTTGTAAAATCGCTGAAGTCTTTAACAAATTGGTTTAAAATGACGTTAACTGATCGTTTTTCTTTCGGCATTTTTAACACTGGGATGTTCGCTTTTCAAAATCAAACAACAAAGTTATGGAATATTCCACTCCTTGCGTGTTGGGTACCTGATAATCGGTCATAAAAGCTGTTTGGAATTTATCAAATATATTTTCGAAGGACGGTGACGGTTCTATTAGATTTGTTTATGTAATGTAATTCGAGAATAATAAGACTTCTATAAGAAAGCAGCAGGACAGAAAAAGCATTGATTCATTCATTCAGAATCGGTTATGTAAATACGTGTGTACCAAGTAACTATTCTTACATAAATGTGTCACATAAATATTCTTAGATAAATTTGTACATACATAGTATTTTGTGTTACTGTGACTCAATAATTGTAGTTTTATTGAATTTAGTTTATATATAGTTCGTTTGTTTGAAGAGTGTTCTTTAATTTCATTTCCAATTATATTTTTATTTGGTGTTTTAAATATAGACTGTTAAAAATAAATAGTGAGTGAATTATTTATTATTTTTCGGACCCATAAAAACCATTACATTATGTTTAAAAAAAAAATTAACTGAGAAATATGCAGATAAAACTGAAAATGACTAAAATATGCACTTCAACTCAAAAATGACTTAATTATGCATTAGAATATGCAGTTATGCAAATGCATATTTATCAGAAGCTTAGTCATAACCATCACACACTTTTATTTATTAATGTTTAATTATTAGGCGACATTTTGGCAACGCATAATTTAGGTATGTATGTAAGTTGTGATCCTTACGACAATCGTAAAGATTCCGCTAGCCTGTGAAACTCTCAATTTATACGGGCAAGATAGTCGATAGGCATTTTGCCACAGCGTATTTTTAAAACGTGTTGTAGATGGTTCGGTATAGTAATCAAAATAATAGAAAAACCTGGACATCAAAGTCTGTTCTAAAAAAAAGCCCGGTCGAAAATTACAAGTAGTGTAGCTGTCAAAAGTAATCGAGTAATCAGGCTGGAATTTTTTTAATCAACATATTGAAGTCAAAAACATACTAATGAAATATACTTGATGTTCTGTTCTAAAAATAGCTTTGGTAACTGTATGAAAAAAGCTGATTGTGTTAAACGTTGATTTTGATTATTGTAAAACGTTATCACGTCATACTACACAAATATGAAATATAATACTTAAATGGCTTAAAAAGGATATTTTTCATTTAAAAATTGTGTAGTACTTAGAAAATTATTACTCTATTTCATGTTTTATGGAATAAACATAATTGAAAAAGATTATTTCAAAATTGTTTTAAATTTAGTATCTACGTCGGACTACCAACAATACATATATCCATCTATGATTTGATATAATTCAGTACTATTTAAAAAACTTGAACTAACACAACCACTATGGCACGAAGGAATGCAACTCTGTCGAGAGATCGGGAGGACGTGCGTTCGAATCTCGCACGTGGATAGATTTTTAAAACTAAATATACCTAATTAAATAATTATCAGTGCAAAAGCAGAAAATTATAATAAGAATGTGCAGCTGAGAAAAACTAATTTTAATATTATTATAAATTTAGTAAACATTCTATTGTTCTTACCCGCTCTGTGGTCAGACCCTTAAAGCCGAAAATATAAGAATTATAACTCTCAGTCGTACGTCAGTCTGAGGAGAATTAATAAATTTGAAACTGGCTATTGATCCGATATGCAGTCAAAAATCACTTTTCCAAAGCATTTTCACGCCGAGAGTAGCAGAAATTCGATACGGTACTATCGCAAATAAATCTGTAGATAGTTGTTTGCAGATACGACTAGGGAAAAAGTGAGACTTATTCACAAATCATGTGCGCACATAAAGATTTCCCTAATTAGAGAATATCGCATGCATACAAACTAAGTTGGTATTGTATTTATATACATTAATTCCAAGTCTTATGTATTCATTGTAGAATTTTGCTCATTCAACAGTATCACACCAAAATTAGTCTGAATTATATCTGTTATAGTTATGAATATTGCAATTGGACTAAAAATTATTTATAATTTTATGAATGTATTATGCTATTATTTGCGTATATGGGGACCGCCATTAAAGTTTTCTAAAAAACAAGAAAAAAATTTTTTTTATTGTTTGTAAAAATATTCGTCTTAAAGTTTTATACAACTTCACATGCAATCAAACTTCTAACTTTAACCATGGTATTTCTAAAGCGCATTTTTAAAAATTTAAGTGTGTAATAAGTAGATTACATTCTGTATGGCTTTTGTAACAATGCACAGTATATTAAAAGAAAATAATTTTGTAATAATACTAATTCAGATTCCTCTCTTATAGTTATTATATTTTATCCTAAATGCATAATAAGAATTAATAAAGACGCGTTCTATTTTAATGGCTTGTAGAAAAGAACTATTTAGGCAAAGATGTATGACCAATATTGTAATTAAAACTAAGTACTGAAATATTAATTTCAGCTCTCCTTTATAAGTACTTGTGTTTTCAGTACTCGGATATATCAAATACAATATACATGTCGAAATGGTACGACAACAGCGTAAACATTCAAAAATTATTATTGACAATAATGATGGACAGTCAGAAGGCTGATAATCTTTCAGCAGGTGGTATTATTGACATAAACATGGCTACACTTGGAACAGTAAGTGAACAGCTTAAACTAAATAAATCAAATGCTATATCTTCAATTCTAGGTGATTCAAAAATCAGTGTCCTTCTACGCAATTTTGAGAAATATCCTGAACAAGTAGTTTAAGAAAGTCTTAGCATACGAAAAAACGGATTTCAATATACAGATACCTGTTCCACAAACATATGGCAAAAATCGAAAAGGTTATTTTTTGGGCTAATTTAAGGTTTTATGATATTTTCTGAAAAAACGCTTTGTTTTTAAAATACAGGCCAATATAATTTTCTGCAAAAGGAAAAGAGCTTTAAAACTTTCTTAGCCGATTTCTTAAATCTTCTTCACTATTATTTTCAAGAGGACCAATAGTGGCATAGAAGTTGAAGATGGAATCATTTGCCAGCATTCAAAGAGAGATAATGACGACTCGCAATGTAAAATAAATCAATAAATCATGGAATCTACAGCTAACCAAATGGTGTTCTTGATATCAATCCTAGCCACCGGTGACTACAAATATTAACCGCTTCTTGTTCTAATATAAATGTTGCTGCTGATTCAAAATTCAGTATTCTTCTTCGCAATTTTGAGAAACATCCTGAACAATTAGTTTAAGGAATTCTTCGTAGTAGGTATACGATTGAAATGATATCAGTATACATTATACAACCTGTTTTCTAAACATACGACAAAAATAAATGCGGTTATTTTTGGGCCTAATTTAAGATTCCTTATTCTTAGATAAATTTTGGAAAAACGTTTTGTTTTGAAAAGACAGCAATACAGCCTTTGCATAAGGAAAGAAGGCCTAAACTTACTATTAACTAAAATTACTATATCCAGCTAGGATTAGAGAATACAATCCCGGGATCCCGAATTTAAACATCAATTTTCTGAAAAAGTTATTTTAAATGACGGGAAACTTTGTTAAACATAAAAGATAGTGATACGTCGTCAGCGTGGAGTTATTTTTTAGTTGCGATAGACGGGAATAGTGCTAAATTTACGCGATGCCCTACCATTTCAAGACTTTGGGTGGAACGACGAAGGGATTGCACACCCATTTGTCATCAAAACATAACATTAAAATTTTAGCTGACGTTAATCATTTAACAGCTTCAACAAGTCAAGATTCTGAAAATCTGAACACAGCACCGGCGCCAGCTAAACGAAAGCTAGAAGATTATTTTACTAAAGTGCCGACGATAGATTGGATGATGTTTTGGCAAGAATGGTTGCATTAGATGGATTTCCAATGATTGTATTTACAACTTCAGACGATTTCTGAAAATTGCTTTTAGGGAAATACACGGACTTACCAAAATCAGCCATCACAATTCGAAAGCATGTTATGAATTACAGTGAAAAAATCAGAAAGCAACTAATTGCAGAATTAAAACATTACAAAGTGTATGTGTTTCGACGAGTGGACATCAACGTCCAGTGGCAGCCAACGGTTATTCATATAAAAAAAAATGGAACTTAGGGTTCATTCCTATTCATAGAAGTATGGCGGCTGAAAATTGTCTTCATATATTGAAAGACTGTCTAAGTAAATTTGATATTTCTCTGGAAACTGATATCATGGCTATTGTAACCGATGGACCGAACGTTATGATAACGGTGGGACGGCTTGGTTGCACTGAATAACAACTGTGTCTCGCACATTGTATCAATTTGGCCGTCTGTGATCTGCTTTATAAAAAAAAAGAATTATTTGCAAAACAGGCAAGACAGCCCTATCTCAAAATGAACCAGCTGTGACTACTGATTATATGAACGACAGCGATGATGATAACAATTTAAAAAAAAACGTGTACTGTCCAGAATCTGGTTTAATCTTAATGCCACAAAATGAACTTGGGCGAGAACACATACCAAAGTTAACAAAAGATGAAAACATTAATAAGCTGATAAAGAAAATCCGCAAAGTTGGAGTGTATTTCAAAAGTTCGTCAGTGAAAAATGAAACAGTACTTCAAAAATATGTGCAGATTGAACATGAAACAGACTGTAAAACCAGGTGGAATAGTCTTTTAACCATACTCGAACGATTTTCTCTTTTATAAACCTGCAATGAAAAAGGTCTTATAGATCTCAATCACCCAATGCGTTAGGAAGATGCTGATTTTGACTTGGTAAATAAAATTGTTGATGTGCTGACTCCACTTCAATTAACAGTAGAGGCAATCTGTCGGCGAGATGCTAATTTATGCACAGCTGATGCCGCTTTGAAATTTCTTATAAAACAATTGTCTAGCATAAACTCAGCACTCGCTAAAAAAATGAAAGCATCCTTATTTGAACGTATAAAGCAACGACGAAGTGATGATTTAACTGGTGTGTTGAATTATTTACAAAACCCCCGAAAAGATGATGAAAATCAGTTTTTATCGGATTTGGAATGGCTTGACTTATTTCCAGTTTTAGTGAGGAAGCAAATAAAGAGTATTGTTAAAATACTAAATAGTCGAGATGATACGGAAGAGGAAGAAAGGTCAGGATCACAAATAGATGATGAGGCAAGGCAACAAACCTCCCAACCCCAATTGACACTAAAGGAAAAGGTACACCTGGAAATTAATAAGAGCATGGAATCCCCAGATCCTGAAGTACAAAATAAATCGGGGTTGGTAAATAGTATTAGACGCTAAATGAGCCTGTTCGAAAATGGAGGAGTTCGTGGATATTACTTAGAATCAGCATATAAATATCTATTTTCTATTGCTCCAACCAGTGTAGAATCTGAGCGAGCGTTTTCAGCTGCTGCTTATGTTGGCAATAAACTACGAAACAGGTTTGGAAGTCAAACATTGGATGCTTTGATATTTCTGCGACTGTATTTTCGAAATTCTAAATAGTTTTTTGTATTGTCTTTTTTGTTCCTTATTTTAGTATATCGTGTATTGTGTTGTGCAACAATATTAATAAATCATTTTTAAGAAATTGCTTAAGTATTGTTTTCATTTGAGCCCAATTAGAAACCACATAGTCTAATCCCGGGATTACGCATTAAAAATATCGTAATCCCGGGATTGAAAAACATTCTCGGGATTGTATTCTCTAGCTAGGATGCCTATATCTAATTATCCTTTTATTTACTGACAAACTCTATCAAAGGAACTAGGTTTGTTTCTTATTCGATATCACCTATCAATTATCCGGCGTCTTAAATCTTCTTTAGTAATATTTTCAAATGCTCCAAAAAGAAAAAGAGAATGAAATCAACAAATTATGGAATCTACCACTAATCAAATAATTATAATAATAATAATAATAATGTCTTTATTTCGCTCCACCCTTTTTGTTTCGTCAACATTACACAAATCGATATGTATATATAAATAAAACAAGAATACAAGAAAAATGTGAATACAAAATGGATAAGGCAAGCAAATGGTGTTTGATAGCAATCCTACCATAGTTTTGCTTAGGGACGAATTAAATATTTTTAAAATATCTCAATTTTTGTCGCACTTTATCTTTAAAACAAAGCGTCTTTTTGCAAATTATTCAAATACAAAATAATCTTAAAATTCAACATAAATATTTTCTTCTTTGAAGATTTAAAGCTGTATATAATCACCATTTGCATATCGCTGCATACGGTTTATCAATGCAATTCTATGGAGTTACGACAAGATAACTTTTCGATAATCGTGGTGATATTACTACAGAATATGGAACCCATAATTTTTTCGCAGCGTGTAGATTTCTTAAAATCGAATTCTCATGCATACAACGTCAATCCACATATTGTTTAATTATGTATATTGTAGAACGTTTACAAATAATAAATTTCTATACCAAGTACTTTTTTGGTTTGAATTTTTAGGAGTTTTTAAAAATACAAGGGTAATTGTGTAAATGAAAAAATTAGTATAAAAGAAACTCATATGTATATCAAGACAATATTCATACTTATGTGGGACACAAAGCTTAACGAAATAATAAAATATTAAATAAGCAAATTTAAATTGGTTATCTTTTTTTGTTTTAATGACTGTTGATATTATAGGAAACAAACCTAACAATTATATACTTACTTTAATATTTTTTCTGTTGCTCTTATGTCAAAGGGTTCGCGTATTCTTGGTCCATAAAAATCAAATACATCTATGTTGACACATAATGGGGAGCCCTATATATTTGATATTTATAAAATTGTTATATTATACCGTACCGTTACAATTCCAAAAGTAAAGAGAGGCAGGTGTAATTTAAATAAGGCATTCTGCTAGGACCAACAATAAATTAAAAAGACAAAAAACAAGGAACATGAAAATTAATTTTCGCGAAAACTGGGATTTAAGTTTAACTATAATCCACTAATTTTTATGTATAGATCTCTTTAAATCGAATTAATATTTAAAATGCACAATTATAATTAAAACGGGAATAGAATATTGACTAAGATAAAAAATATAAGAATAGATTTTTCTGAGTAACTATAACTAATGCTCTCTGTTGTATACGTTCAATGCTGGGTAAGGTACGTAAAAAAATAGACAATATAATGATTTTAAATATTTTGTTTGCAAGAGAAAAACTTAAAACACTTACTTTTCAAAACCATTGTATATATATATATATATACATATTCAGATAAATCAATTATATTTAATGTGTCTAAATACTTCCCTAACTCCGGACAAGAATGGTCGTTTGGTCGTTAACTACTTTATTTGCTCTTTCTCTCGGCCACATTATTATCTAACACAGTCAATTCAATATATTATTCGAATGTGCGCGGTTATCATGACTGCATTAAATCAAAATAAAGTATATAAAATATGGTTTTTATTAGTAAATATATTAGGCGAACGCTTGTATTATAAATCTAAGAAGTTATATTTATTTCGATTAATCAATTGTGTGTCTATGTTATATTTACTAGTTATCGTTTTTACAAATTTCTTTCACGCAGAACAAGAGTCTTATATACAGCTAGTTGAATCAAACATTGCTATTACACATGTAAGTAATAAAGTCAACTTTTTAAATTAGGTTTATGACCAGCTTATTTTTAGACTTTGCTAAAATATATTTCTTTTATATATTATAAATCTTCCATCGAAAGAATGCTATACGTTGAAAGGTATAAGTTTTGGAATTACCAAAACTTAGATGAATATACCGTCAACTCCTACGATAACTTATACAGTAAATTGAAGTTTGTGCAATTCTTTATAATAATTGGAGGATATTTTAGTGTACTGTTTTTTCTTCTGAGACCACTTTTTACGCAGAATACAGTCTTTCCATTCGAATTCTGGGCATTCTATGATTCAATTATTTTTGATTCTACTGTCTTAATGCTTGAACATTACATGTGGTACATTTTATTTGGAGCCATTTTTGGATACGATATTTTTTATCTAACGTTTTGTACTAACTTTATTGTCCAGATAAGACTCTTAAAGCATAGATTGTTAGACTTGTCTAATACTTCCACAACGTTCAAAGAGGTAACTAAATGCATAAGGCATCATCAACTTCTATTATGGTAAGTATTAAAATACTCTACATAATATTTTATTCAAGTCATCAATTTGATGAGTGTGTGAAGTTAGCCCCCCTTTTTTCGAATATCGGAAATCTGACGGTTGTTCCAGGTTGTTCTAGGTTTGTTCTAAATTGTTCCAAAGTATTTCAAAAAAAAAGTCAAAATTGGCCGAGATAATTGAAAAAAACGACTTTTTCACCCAGCCCCCCTTTTTTCGAAAATTGAAATTCTGAAGGTTGTTCCAGGTTGTTCTAGTTGTTCTAAACATTGTTCCAAAGAATCTCGAAAAAAAAATCAAAATTGGCCGAGATAATCGGAAAAAACGAGTTTTTGCCAGCCCCCCTTTTCTTGAAAATTGTAATTCTGATGATTGTTCTAGGTTGCTCTAGGTTTGTTCTAAATTGTTCCAAAGTATTTCATAGAAAAAATCAAAATCAGACGAGAAAATGGGAAAAAACCAAAGCCAAAAGTATGAAGTCGGACCCAGTTTTTGCAAAAATTAAAATTTTGACGGTTGTTCTAGGTTGTTCTATGTTTGTTCTAAACATTGTTCGAATACGTCAAAACCGTATCTCTTATATATCAAAAGATATGGCAAAAAAACCAAATCCAAAAGTGTGAAGTTAGCCCCCCTTTTATCGAAAATCTAACTTCTGACGGTTATTCCAGGTTGCTCTAAGGGTGTTCTCAATTGTTCCAAAGTATTTCAAAAAATAAATGATAATTGGCCGAAAAAACGGCAAAAAACTTTTTTTTCTGGCGGCCCATTTTTCGAAAATCGAAATTCTGACGGTTGTTCTGGGTTGTTCTAAGTTTGTTTTAAATTGTTCCAAAGGATTTCAAAGAAAAAATCATAATTGGTCGAGATAATAGAAAAAAACCATTTTCCCACGGACCCCCTTTTTGCGAAAATTCAAATTCTGAGGGTTGTTCCAGGTTGTTCTAGATTTGTTCTAAACATTATTCTTATACATCAGAACCGTATCTCTTATATTTCAAAAGATATTGCAAAAAAACGTTTTTAAAAAAAGTGTGAAGTTAGCCCCCCTTTTTTCGAAAATCTAACTTCTGACGGTTGTTCCAGGTTGCTCTAGGTGTGTTCTCAATTGTTCCAAAGTATTTCAAAAAATAAATCATAATTGGCCGAAAAAACGGCAAAAAACTTTTTTTTTCTGGCAGCCCATTTTTCGAAAATCGAAATTCTGACGGTTGTTCTGGGTTGTTCTAAGTTTGTTTTAAATTGTTCCAAAGGATCTCAAAGAAAAAATCATAATTGGCCGAGATAATAGAAAAAAACGATTTTCCCACGGACCCCCTTTTTGCGAAAATTCAAATTCTGAGGGTTGTTCCAGGTTGTTCTAAATTTGTTCTAAACATTATTCTTATACATCAGAACCGTATCTCTTATATTTCAAAAGATATTGCAAAAAAACGTTTTTAAAAAAGTGTGAAGTTAGCCCCCCTTTTTTCGAAAATCTAACTTCTGACGGTTGTTCCAGGTTGCTCTAGGTGTGTTCTCAATTGTTCCAAAGTATTTCAAAAAATAAATCATAATTGGCCGAAAAAACGGCAAAAAACTTTTTTTTTCTGGCGGCCCATTTTTCGAAAATCGAAATTCTGACGGTTGTTCTGGGTTGTTCTAAGTTTGTTTTAAATTGTTCCAAAGGATCTCAAAGAAAAAATCATAATTGGCCGATATAATAGAAAAAAACGATTTTCCCACGGACCCCCTTTTTGCGAAAATTCAAATTCTGAGGGTTGTTCCAGGTTGTTCTAGATTTGTTCTAAACATTATTCTTATACATCAGAACCGTATCTCTTATATTTCAAAAGATATTGCAAAAAAACGTTTTTAAAAAAGTGTGAAGTTAGCCCCCCTTTTTTCGAAAATCTAACTTCTGACGGTTGTTCCAGGTTACTCTAGGTGTGTTCTCAATTGTTCCAAAGTATTTCAAAAAATAAATCATAATTGGCCGAAAAAACGGCAAAAAAGTTTTTTTTTCTGGCGGCCCATTTTTCGAAAATCGAAAAATGGGCCGCCATTTTACCTATTATCTATATTTTAAAATGAATAATAATACTCATTTGTGATTCAGAATAAAGCAGAAGCAGTAAATATACATATATTTTCCCAAGTAATATAATTCATTTGTTTGAAAACAATATTGTTACTAAATGCTGATGCTCCTAACATAAAATAATATTAGAACAGTGACGTTAGTTACATTATTAATGTAGATTAAAAACTACCTCATAAACATATTGAGAATGATTATACCTTGCTCATAAAAAGATTAGTGTTTTTCTCATGAGCTGCTAGGTTGATGTTTCTTTGTTTATTTTTATTAGAGTTCATGCTTTAGTTTATCCCTAAAATCTAAAATATATATTTTTTCTGTAAAATTTATTTATTGATATTATTATATTATTTGATAACATTGACATAAATAATATATTTTTTTATCAATTTGGTATTGTAAAACAGCCTTTCCCAAATCGGCTACTCTTTGACGGATATACTATCTTATATTATCTAAATAGGTACCTATATAATATTTTTTCCAAATAAAGTAATAGTAGCCTTTGAATCGTTTTAGTGAGAAAATTAGACAGCATATTTCAACATGTTTACGAAGAGGGGCTACAAAAAATAAGCATACTTGATAGGAATGTCTACACGTGCTTGCATTCCCGGAGCAAAAACCATGAAAAAAAGTGGCCAGACCACGGCTAGACAAAATAACGTTGTAGTGGTTTACTATAATTAAAATTTTCAAACTTCAAAATCAGTATTTTATTTTTATTATTACTAGACAAAATAAAATAACAAAAGACTTCCCCATTTTGTTTGATTTTAGTTGGGTACCCATATCCAGCGCTTTTTTTTTTTGAAATACTTTGAAACTGTAAGAATTTCGATTTTTAAGAAATAGGGACTGGGGAAAAATATCGTTTTTTCATAACCGGTTTTGATTTTTTCTTTGAAATAGTTCATCAGCATTTGGTGACAATATCGTTTTGTAATAAATGAACATTATATTTCTTGCGAAAATATATATTTATTGCTATATTAGATGTTTATTTCTTTAAATAGAACTGCATCATACAAAAACTTCCTTCAACACAGTAATGTTCGGAAAGTGCATTCCGCCCATTGTAAAATCGTTTTTTCCTATTATCTCCGCCAATTATGATTTATTTTTTGAAATACTTTGGAACAATTGAGAACACACTTAGAGCAACCTGGAAAAACCGTCAGAAGTTAGATTTTCGAAAAAAGGGGGGATAACTTCACACTTTTTGAAAAAAGTTTTTTGCAATATCTTTTGAAATATAAGAGATACGGTTCTGATGTATAAGAATAATGTTTAGAACAAATCTAGAACAACCTGGAACAACCCTCAGAATTTCAATTTTCGCAAAGAGGGGGTCCGTGGGAAAATCATTTTTTTCTATTATCTCGGCCAATTATGATTTTTCTTTGAAATCCTTTGGAACAATTTTAAACGAACTTAGAACAACCTAGAACAACCGTCAGAATTTCGATTTTCGGAAAAAGGGCCGCCAGAAAAAAAAAGGTTTTTGCCGTTTTTTCGGACAATTATGATTTATTTTTTGAAATACTTTGGAACAATTGAGAACACACCTAGAGCAACCTGGAACAACCGTCAGAAGTTAGATTTTCGAAAAAAGGGGGGCTAACTTCACACATTTTTAAAAACGTTTTTTTGCAATATCTTTTGAAATATAAGAGATACGGTTCTGATGTATAAGAATAATGTTTAGAACAAATCTAGAACAACCTGGAACAACCCTCAGAATTTGAATTTTCGCAAAAAGGGGGTCCGTGGGAAAATCGTTTTTTTCTATTATCTCGGCCAATTATGATTTTTTCTTTGAAATCCTTTGGAACAATTTAAAACAAACTTAGAACAACCCAGAACAACCGTCAGAATTTCGATTTTCGAAAAATGGGCCGCCAGAAAAAAAAAGTTTTTTGCCGTTTTTTCGGCCAATTATGATTTATTTTTTGAAATACTTTGGAACAATTGAGAACACACCTAGAGCAACCTGGAACAACCGTCAGAAGTTAGATTTTCGAAAAAAGGGGGGCTAACTTCACACTTTTTTTAAAAACGTTTTTTTGCAATATCTTTTGAAATATAAGAGATACGGTTCTGATGTATAAGAATAATGTTTAGAACAAATCTAGAACAACCTGGAACAACCCTCAGAATTTGAATTTTCGCAAAAAGGGGGTCCGTGGGAAAATCGTTTTTTTCTATTATCTCGGCCAATTATGATTTTTTCTTTGAGATCCTTTGGAACAATTTAAAACAAACTTAGAACAACCCAGAACAACCGTCAGAATTTCGATTTTCGAAAAATGGGCTGCCAGAAAAAAAAAGTTTTTTGCCGTTTTTTCGGCCAATTATGATTTATTTTTTGAAATACTTTGGAACAATTGAGAACACACCTAGAGCAACCTGGAACAACCGTCAGAAGTTAGATTTTCGAAAAAAGGGGGGCTAACTTCACACTTTTTTTAAAAACGTTTTTTTGCAATATCTTTTGAAATATAAGAGATACGGTTCTGATGTATAAGAATAATGTTTAGAACAAATCTAGAACAACCTGGAACAACCCTCAGAATTTGAATTTTCGCAAAAAGGGGGTCCGTGGGAAAATGGTTTTTTTCTATTATCTCGGCCAATTATGATTTTTTCTTTGAAATCCTTTGGAACAATTTAAAACAAACTTAGAACAACCCAGAACAACCGTCAGAATTTCGATTTTCGAAAAATGGGCCGCCAGAAAAAAAAAGTTTTTTGCCGTTTTTTCGGCCAATTATGATTTATTTTTTGAAATACTTTGGAACAATTGAGAACACCCTTAGAGCAACCTGGAACAACCGTCAGAAGTTAGATTTTCGATAAAAGGGGGGCTAACTTCACACTTTTGGATTTGGTTTTTTTGCCATATCTTTTGATATATAAGAGATACGGTTTTGACGTATTCGAACAATGTTTAGAACAAACCTAGAACAACCTAGAACAACCGTCAAAATTTTAATTTTTGCAAAAACTGGGTCCGACTTCATACTTTTGGCTTTGGTTTTTTCCCATTTTCTCGTCTGATTTTGATTTTTTCTATGAAATACTTTGGAACAATTTAGAACAAACCTAGAGCAACCTAGAACAATCATCAGAATTACAATTTTCAAGAAAAGGGGGGCTGGCAAAAACTCGTTTTTTCCGACTATCTCGGCCAATTTTGATGTTTTTTCGAGATTCTTTGGAACAATGTTTAGAACAACTAGAACAACCTGGAACAACCTTCAGAATTTCAATTTTCGAAAAAATGGGGGCTGGGTGAAAAAGTCGTTTTTTTCAATTATCTCGGCCAATTTTGACTTTTTTTTTGAAATACTTTGGAACAATTTAGAACAAACCTAGAACAACCTGGAACAACCGTCAGATTTCCGATATTCGAAAAAAGGGGGGCTAACTTCACACACTCCAATTTGATTTGAATTTAATTACTCTTACAACTAACCAAGCCTGGGCAATAAATTATCAGAATTGTTCATATCCTACTAAGCTGTAAGAAAAGGACTCAATCCATTGATAGTAGATTAATTAATAAAAAAAATATGGAAAACAGCTTTCACACGTTTTGTGTTGTTGCTGAACGCCTCCATACAGAAAGACATTCCAAATGATGGCACCCAGATGAAAATGTTATAAGTCGTCTTCATCGAAAACTTTTATAACAAGGACAATTTTCCCAAATTGGAGTTTTTTGTATCAATATTTTCGTTATTCATGATATCCTAAGGAATGAGATTTACAATACCTAGCGCCCTACTAGAAATAGATTTAACACCTACCACGAGTTTCTTTGGTGATATCTAATAAAAATTTCGTCATTAATTCTTTGTATGTTTTTTTTTCTTAAATCAACACATTTATGTAATTTTTATTAAAGATCAAGTAACAACAAAAAAGGCGTGATAAGCGCATAAGCATACGGTCTATTGTTTTATTATATCTAAAAATTCCATTAAATTGAAAAATAACACACTTTTTCAAAACACATTGCATTGAAAATTATTTTTAATTAATGAAGATATAAAATTATTAAAGACACTTAAAAATAACAAATAGAAATTAATAGTTATTTACTTCTATTTAAATGCTTCATCCTATTTGTGTCAATAATGACAATATATTTTTCACATTCATTTAAGAACATTATTCGGAAGTCGAAACATCACAGCTTTCTCAGATAAATGAATACTTTATAATACATATCTGTATAAGAGTAGTGGAATTAGATCATGTCATCTGTACATAATTAAAGATTTTTCAAATCAAGATATATTATTATACACAAGTGCAATAAATATATGAAATTGCCACTGAGATACCGAACGTCATTCCGAAGAGAGCCAATAAGCATGAATCGCGTTCTCGCCTCGGTGACCAGTGGCAATAGTGAACATCTTCATTTAAGAATGAGTTTCTTAAATTAACATGTTCACTATTGTAAATAAATAAATCGTTGCAAATGTATTGGCACTGATCACCGAGGCGAGAACGCGATCATGTTTATTGGCTCAGAATATATATACATCAGCTATACAGGCCTTCGAGGCCCTTGGCTTTTATTTCTTCTACTCTTCCACTTTTTCCGGTCCCTCGCTCTGTCTCTCCAGTCTTCAATTCCTTCCTCCTCTATATCCCTTAGCACTTCCTGTAACCACTTTTTCCTTGACCTATCCTCTTCTTCGTTTGCTACTATCTCCTCATGAAAAGCTTTCTTCACTATTCTTTGTTCCGGCATCCGAGAGATATGTCCCAACCAACTAGCTCTTGGGGATCGAATGCAAGTATTTTGGCATACGTTGAATGATATGCGTCATCATTCAACGAATGCCAAAATACTTGCACTGAATAACAACCAGTCGAAAAATGCAGAATCCTCTTTTGATTTAATGATACTATATGTGCTAGATATTCTATTAACTTCATTATGCTGTATTTTATTCATTGATTATTTTGACAAATTGCTTCGACTTTTGGCATTAGTTGTTGCATTTTTGTACATTTTTGTAATTTAGAGTGTTTGCCATATTAGAGTTAGTTCAAAAAACTTTTTAGACAAATTCAATAACTAGAAGATCATTGCTTCTTATATGTTTAGTCTTGTAATAAGTAAAATTGTGTTAAATATTTATGAGTAAAAATTTAAAGTAAATTAGGTGAATCAGTATTTCATCTTCATTTCTTATATTTTTCTATATATTTTAGGGTACTCAGCCAACTAAAACCTGTATATTCAATGACATTGCTTTTCCATTATTTTGTCACATTATTCGCTTCGTGTGTCGAAATGTATAAACTCATCTTAATGTAAGTATCTCCTTTAATATTTTTTTATTTAAAATGGCCTTCAAATTAAGGGAATTGTTTTGATTAAATATTTCAATAATATTATTCCTTATTTAAGCTTTTGGTATAAAAACCGTTAATATTCAATATCAATATAGTTATCAATATTATTTTGAAATAAGAAATATCTCCATTATGCACGAAAGGGTAGTGTTAAAGTAGAAAAAAATTATTATGAATTGTAAGTGTTAAAATTGTTAAATTTGCATTTCTTCCATAATTTTTTGAAAAGTTGTTACTGACAGGATATTTCTACTATGCAAATATTATGACAACAGCATCAAGTTATATTTCTCGTATTTTTAGAGAAGGAAATTTATCGTATAGTATTGTACAAACATTTTATATCTGCATGGTCTTCTTTGAGTTCGCTTTCTATGCATATCCAGCCGAACAAATTGCTTTCGAGGTAAGTACCTAATATTTTTGTAATAGAAACAATATCTATTTTACAATTCAGTGTGTCAACGAAAAGTTAGCTAGTAACACTATTGACATTCAAATTAATCAACCAAATCAACACTATTTGTTCATTAATGTAATATAAATATTAATAGATAATGTTAAAATAAATCAGTCCCCAATAAGTTAATGCCATTTGCAGTGGTATTTTCAAACAATGAAACATTATTCATCATTACTACATTATCATGGATTTGTCTCTGGATGACTTAAAATTACAAAAAGTTACTAGAAATTACACAATGTCTTTGGCAATAGATCAGCAAGTAAATAAATGTAAATACTGATTTCGTCTTGGGATCACAAGATGCTTCTCCTCAAAATCTCCAGTTTTCATTTAACTGATCTGGTGATATTTATCACATAAAGCTGATTTTTTTTTGTAATTGTCATTCATCCAATCACTTTTTAATATGTTTTGGAGTCTCCCAAGACTTGAATATTGAGCCAATACTCGTTAATACGATTCAATGCAAATACTGAAATGTGGGTTTTTAGGATGCGGGCATGATTTAAAGAGTTATAATATTGTTAACAATAGTACTAGTTCATTTAAAGCGTGCCACATAGTTGCTTTCCACTGCAAGTGGACGTTGTTGTAATTTAGCATTTATCAAGTAATTTTGAAAGTACTTCAGATAATGAGAAATGATTATCGAAAATGTAGTATAAAAAGTTCTCGGTAAATAGCCATAAATTTCCATTTTTAGATTAAAATTAGAAGATTTTAATATTTGTAGATATACAAAGAACAACTTTTTTAAATCTGGTGTCCACATAGTATACATTAGCATAGCTATTTATATAGATAAAGTGCTCTTAAAGGAAATTCTTCAAATATTTGTCATATGACATACCATAGTCATGATAAGGTTAATAGTATACCAGAATTTTTAATCTTTGTCGTACGGCATGATAGTTACAGAGATAACTTTTTTCTGAACTTACTAAGATGTGGAAATAATTCTGTTTTATTCTTCTACTTCTTCTTCTTCCTGGCACTGCAATCCCATTTGGACCTGAGCCTCCCATATTTTCTGTCTCCAGACATCTCGCTGCCTCGCTGCTGCCTTCCAATTACGCACTTTCAGTATTTGTTTGGCGTCCTCCTCAATGTTGTCCACCCATCTCTGTCTTAGCTGCCCTCTTCCCCTGGCGCCCTCCATCTGACCGTTATTTGCCGTCTGTGGGATTCGGTCCTCACCCATTCTTTCTAAAGGCCCACCAAATTTCAATCTTTATAATTTAATAAATTCAACAATGTCTGCTTTAATTCAAAGTTGTAATGGAATCTCCATTCCGCATCGTCCATCACCGGCCCATATATTTTCCTTAGGATTCGCCTTTCCCATCTTGCTAGTAGATCCTCTGAGTGCTTAGTGATTATGCACGTCTGGCTTCAGTATGCCACCACGGGTCTTATCATGGCCTTGTAGATCGCAATTTTTGTTTTTCTTGTGACCGATTTGGACTTGAATATATGTACGAGTGAGAAGTAGGCTCTGTTTTCAGCTAATATGTGTTGTATTCTTCTTTATTAGTTGCTCAAATAAACCTTAACAAGCGTCTCGTGATATTCGCGATATTCTACAGAGGTACCTATCTTTCAAATATTTAATATTTATTGATTTTAAACTACTTGACATTGTTAATTGGGTTATTTTCAAAATTCGTTCTTCATGATGTTAATTGTAAATAATTTTCAAGACTTATAAATGATGGTTAGACATAAATAGGCAATAATGAATATTATTATTATTATTATTATTATTATTATTATTATTATTATTATTATTATTATTATTATTATTATTATTACTTTCCTGCTGTGGTACAATTTTTGTCGTTGCCTCTCCACAATTGCCACGGAAAGCAAAAAAGAGTTCATCTCTTTGGCGTATCTACTGCAGTAATAGTCGTGTTGGCCACACTGAACAAGCAAATATAAAATGAAGTGACACGATTCGTCAATCTACATCAGTCTTATATTACCTGGACTAAAACTTACAAAAAACAAACAAGTAATAGGTCGTCCTGAACATAGAAAACACTTTACATACGCAACTTAGACACTAGATGGCGCTAGTAACTTTGGAAAGCACCGCCAAATAGATCCCGCTATCCCTGCAAGCTATTAAGGCCGTAACATCACTTTGATTTACATTGTTGAATTTGTTTCTTAAAGTATCGTCCCTTATCTAACGCCATCTAGTAGTAGAATAATAAACCCAAAAAGAATGATTTATCAATTTTTATTGAAATAAACATTAAAATAAGAGCTCAAACATTAACTTTATAATAATTGATATTACCTAATAATTTGTAAATAATGAAGCAGAACGAAATAAAATTAAAAAGTGATACTGAAAATTAAATTGTTGGGTCGCTACAGGAATAACAATTTTTGAATCGTCTCTTTCAACTTCATTGTATATTTATTTGCTCTAGCATCGGTAGCATCATTTGCACTTTCTCTAAGCGTAACATGAGAAAATATATTTTTTACGGCATTGGAAATAAATTATCTTTTGAAACCCTAAATTTGCTGAATTCAAATGTTACAATAAACTGATATACACATTTATTAAAAGAGGTATAAAATATTTTCAAATAACACCAGTTAAATATGCAATTATCTTTAAACTCATTCTTTCTATGTATTTTTGTACATATTTGATGTACCTTTTGCCACTTTGGTACTATTACAATTTATTAATTTTGTGTGGTGCTGGAAATCTAGCAAATTTCTATCTACATAATTCAAGACAAAATTATATTTGCTTCAACACTAATCACTTTCTTGTTGGCACTTCTTAACTTTACGATGAAAACAAGGTGAATTATTGATAAAATAATAATTATAGACAATGTTGAAATTTTCATAATGAACCCTCTTTAGCCCCGGTATCTTTTTTAAAATTTTTCAAAAGTAACCCTCAAATATTTTAGAGTTTACATTTTGAAACTTATCGTTAATATTACTGACCAAAGCCTGGCAATTTTTCCATTAAGATTTAAACAAGTTTTTTATATCTACAAATATTAAAATTTTCTAATTTTAATCTAAAAATGCAAAATTATGGCTATTTACCAAGAACTTTTTTTATACTACATTTTCGATAATCAATTCTCATTTCTGAAGTACCTAGAAAATTACTTATAAAATAATAAATATTAACTAAACTACAACAACGTCCACGTTTTTGCAGTGGATATTAAATATATGCCACGCTTTAAATAAAAATTGAGAATGTTTAGTTTATAACAAAAATTTAAGTAGAAAAATAAATTGTAAAATATGCAATATAAATGAGTCATTTTCAATAATCTTTAACTTTTGGCTTATATTACTTTCAAAAAATATACTTTTACCGATTATACTTGTTAAGCTTTTTGTAGTGATATTTATAATCTTTAGAAACTAATTATTAACTTGTAAATCGAAATTTTTACCGTCACTTTTTTATCGTTACAATCACGTATTGGCTGTTTTGCGAACGTGACGGTAATGCTCGTGACAGTAACTTTTGAACAGTAGTAAAACAGTGTTAGAAATGTTACATCTAGAAAGAAACACTTGAAGTTAGGAAATATGAAACTAGCAGTAGTTTAAAATATTGGACAAATGTGATGATAACGATGGCTACTATCAGAAGTAAATTGTCCCATGGGACGGTAATGTTAAGAGAAAAAATACGCTGCTTAAAACTTACCGTTTTTATAGAAAAAAAAAACCTGTATAATGGCAGATATTTTTGTAAAACACCGACTGGCAATATCCACTTGGCTATAAAAGATCATAAAAGTAAACAAACGATCAACCGGCGCCATACATTGTTTAAAATTTGGGCCAAGAGCTGGCGTGACGGTAATGTTAGTGCTCCTAGGTATATTTCGTAAATATTTAAAAACAAAGAAATACGGCTATATCTTTGAAATTTTACATAAACATGGCGAACAACAATTGTTGAAAGAATGTAAAAAAAATAATTTTATAAGATATATACAAGATATGATAAATGTATAAAGCCAAATTTGAAAAAGTGAAAAAGTATAACGTGACGGTAATGTAAAATGGAATATTTAAAGTTTAAAAATAAAAGGATATAGCAATTTTAGGTTATTATTTTTCTTTAAATTGATACGCCATAACGTAATATACCTAAAAAAAATTAGTAAAATAGTACGCCTTAATATCATTTTAGATAGGATTGTAGTTATAGGGTATATGTAAAGTTAAAGGTTATTGGAAATAACCCAAATATTAAATCAGTCAAATATCTATAACTGAGTAATAAACTGGGTACTGGGCTCGGTATAATTTAATCATATTGATTTTAAAGGTGCCTGACGATTACCAAATAATTTATAAAGCTTTGGTGAGAAGGCGCCAAGTAAAGTTATTTACGACCGTGATATTCCGCAGCGAAAGTGCATCCAGTTGACAATGTGAAGACCTTAAGATGATAATGATGCCCATGCGTGTATATTATTTTTTAAGTTATTCCGCACAAAATTTGCAAGTAATAAACATTTACCTCTATATAAATATATATATTAAACTTTTCATTTCTTTTACTATTGCATATGCATGATTTCAGTTCTCTGATATTTCCAACAAAATATACATGTCAAACTGGTATCATATCGACGTTGAGATTCAAAAGCTACTGTTAACTATAATGATACAATGTCAAAGAAGTATAAATCTTACAGCTGGTGGTATTATCGATATAAATGTGGAAACACTTGGATCTGTAAGATATATGTTTGTCTAAGTTGTTTAAGAATAATTACATTTTTATGTATTCTGATTTAGGTTATTCGAAAGTCGGTGTCGTTTTATGCAATATTAAGGAATCTACTAGGAAAATAGTTCGTACAAATTTTAATCAACTATTTGGAAACTCCTTTGATTGACTAATATTTCAAGAAAATGTTGAGAATATTATATATTGTTATATAAATTTTATATTTCAAGTATTGCTTGGTATCACTTTAAGTTAGGTCACAAGCGTTCTTTACTTGTACCAACGTTGTAATGTTATTATACAGTTGTATTGTAAAATTTTCAATTTTACCAATGTTTAATAAACCTATCTTGACTTTAAATCTAAATTGCCTCTAAAATAGGCCAGAGTTTTTTTCTTGGTCTTATATTGCATTTGTAAAAATATTCATAGTACACTAAAGCAACCGTTTCCTAAGAAAGCGGTGCCGCTATCAAGCGGACGTAATGTAGCGGTGTGTGACGTCACAAAAATATTGTCCATTAAAGCCAGGTGGCGTGGGTTTCCTAGAGGCGTTGGCCGTAAAATACCAGTACCGCCATTTGAATTTACGGCCGTCGTAGCGACGGCAAACAGTTGGTGAAGGTTTTTTTCTGAGACGGTGAACATTTTCTTAAAGAAAACAGCATTTATAAACAAAAATTAGTGATAAAAGTGCAACTGCTACCGTTGGACCAGCGAGGAGTATGAAATTTTAATTGATTTTGTAGAAAGTAATGAATCCTTATATAATATTAAATGTAAAGATTACAGAAAATTACCCTCCTGTGGCCAAATGCCTAAATAGAAATAAAATCGTTAGGTAATTGTATTTATTTTCAGGTGTTGAATGCTGCAAAAGATGGTCGTAGGTAACGGATTATTACATTCGGAATAGAGGAAAACCTAGTACTGATTCAGGAGGAGAAGCAGCAAAGAAGAGATTTGATCTGCTATCATTCCTGGATAGCACACTTTCATCACAAAGAAGCTCAATTTCCAATGTTGTTGGAGATGGTCTTCAAGAAAATGAAATTACGGAACATTTACGTGCTGAAGAGGATGTCAGTAAAGATGAACTTGGAAGAAAAAAGAAAAAGAGAAAAATGTCAAATTCTGAAGAAAGACTGCAGCTACTCAAAGAAATATCTCAGCGAAATGTAACTGCTGCGCAATATGAATTTTATGAAACTGACCTCTTCTTCAAGTCTATGGCAAAAATTGTATAACAACTTCCTCGGTATGAATAAATTCAATTAAGGATGCAAATTTCATCGTTGGTTGGTATTGCTGCATTAAGACATATTTCAAATGCGTCAAGGCAAACCAATCAATCATCAACACAGAGTTCAACACGAAACACCAGCTTCACAATTAATATGATTTCTTCAGTAACTAATGAAATAAGTCGCCAGCGACAATTGTACTTTTCAGACACAAGTATGTTTACTTCAAACGAGTCGCGTCAAAGCAACGAGTCATTAAAACAAAGCTCGCCACCAAGCACCACCATTAATAATGGTTCAGAATATCTACTTGCCCCAGCATTAAAAGCGTGTTTTCGTCTTAAATGATGACGGACAAATTTATTTCAATATGTGACATTAATATAATAGATTTTAAAAGTATTATTGTAATGATATGATTATGTTGTTTGTGCTACATGCACTTACTTAACAAATATACATAACTTTTCTTCTGGGCGTATTGGCTTTTGGTATCTATTATATGGTTTTGAAGTTAAGTCATCTCTTATATATGTGATTTAGTACACAAACAAACAATGCTGGTGTTAAGCGAAAGTATTGTCTGAATTGTTCTTCGTTGCAGTACAGATGTCGACGCATTAAAATTTCAAATGCACCCTCTGCGGCACGATTTTTAAATATATCACTCTCTTCCGATGACTCCTCATCTTCCAAATAATAATGCTATATCTAGATCGTCCATTTTCCACCGTAATCGACTCACTTGACCGTTGCCGCCTTTTCTAAGTTTATATCTCTGGACTGCCGTTTTATTAGGTCCACCGCTTCACGTCATATTTCGGCCGCTAGATAGCGGCACCGCTTTCTTAGGACACCGTAGCTTAACAGAGTACAGACAAGAGTAATCGTATAAGTATATAATACTTATAATATTTAATATTAAAATGTAATTATTTAAAATTATGAAATATTTGCTTTTATTTTGCGGTTTCAGATTCGCATTTTCCGTCCGCCTAATTATTCTGGTACTTTATAGCATTAGTCGTATTATTTGCATTGGTTGCAGCAATTTTATATTTAAGAAGAAACAATCTCGAATTCTTGTACAATAAGAATATGTGGGCTACTGGAGCAGTTTTCTTCTGTTTTAGCATGGTCTCGGGACAAATGTGGAATCATATCAGAGGTCCACCATTTGTTCATAAAGGGCAAAATGGCCAAATTGCTTATATACATGGATCATCACAAGCACAATTAGTCCTGGAGACATATATTGTTATGGTCCTAAGTATCCTTTCCAATTAATAATAATTAGTCACAAAACTGGTTTACCTGTAAATACATACAGTTACGGTATTTAATTACAATTCTCAACAGCTTTAAATTAACAAGGCAGAATATATATCTTTAAGGTATATTTGGTGTGTAAAACTATCTTTTCTTTAATCTAAAATCTAGATGGAGCAATTGTTTTGGGTATGATTTTATTGACAGAGTCCGGTAATAAGAAGCGTGTTCCAAAGAAAAGAAAAATTTTAGCAGTAGCTGGACTTGTTCTAGTGTCGGTGTTTTTCTCATTGATATTGTCTGTATTCAGATCAAAAACACAAGGATATCCATACAGGTATTTTGCTATTACTTGCTTCATCTGGTTTATTTTAAATCTTATATTTTTCAGTTTTCTATTCAAGTAATGGATAGCATAAGTTTCTAAATTCCCATAAAAGAAATGGATAATTTTTACATGAAAAATCTTTTTCTTTTCACACATTACATAAACTTAATTGTTTCAATAGTTTATTGTCAATACAATAATTTAAAAATAAAAAATTGTTACAATATATAGCATTTTGTTAAGGGGATATTAAAGCGGTCGAAAAAGCAAGATATCGAATTTATCAGTTTTCTTTTACTATTGTTCAAGATAGAAATGTGAAATTTTCTGTACAACTCCAATATAGATATGAGTACACGGAAAGGTTGTCAGATTATGTAATTTTTTGTCACAACCACCAATTTTTTTTATTCCAAATTAGAGTAAAATGTACGTGTGTTTCTCCGTCAAAATCTGAAAGAATTAAATGAAATTGATCAAAACGGATGTAATTCCCGTGTAGACCAATGTTTTCTTGTGAGATATAGCTTTTTGAATTGCGGAAAAAAGTTTAATTTGAGTAATTAAATTAAGAAATTGCGGAATGCTGCAATACTGAATTATTTGTATTTTAGCAGCGCCTTCAGCTGCTACGGATATGCACCCAACTTCTTGGCCCCGCCTAATAGGACTGTCCGAAGTTTTTGCGGTTGTCTGGAGTATTTTATTTCACTTTTTCTCACTCCAATTTTACGCATTCATATTATTACCAGTTTCGAAGCTATACGATTTTACCATGCAAGTATACATATATAGTGGAGGCAATCCTTAAACCGTTGCACGTCATTCATTTTTTAAAAACCGTACCACCCAAAAAATTATAAAATTTACAATACACAATTATATTTTTCAGATATTTATATGTCAAATTTGTGTACATTAAAATGGCGTGCAAATCATATGATTTTTCAAACAGACTTGACTACGCTGCAGTATATGACGTCATTAACGAGTAATGACGTGCAACGGTTTAAGGATTGCCTCCACTATACGAAAAAAATATTTCGTATATGAATAAATGTATGAATGCATTGTATTGTATATGATTTTAATGACAATACAGAAGTAGGTATAGATACAATTTATTTTTATTTTGGTGATTGACTTATTGCGATTTTGGTTAGTTCTTTAATTTGTATGCAGAAATAGCGTTGCAGTAGCATTGGAACATGTTGCTGCATGTATTATGCTTGTATTGCCTATTTAGCATCCGCTATAGTAAATTAATGAACTTAGAACATTTTTTGAATTTTTTTTATAATTTCGTGGCGCGTAAAAGGACACAATTAAATTGACTTTTGGTGATTGATTTATTGCGATTTTGTTTAGTTCTCTAGTTTGCATGCAGAAATAGCGTTACAGTTGCATTGGAACATGTTGCTGCCTATTATATTTTTCGCATCTGTTAAAATAATTTATGGACTTTGAAAATTTTTTAAAATTTTCAAATATTTGTTTGAGTTGTGTAATAGACATTTTATATATGTGATTTAATGATAAAATAATTGTCATATACATATATTTATTTTTCAATGTGTGATATCGCCTGGCTTTTCTACGAACTGGATATTTATGCCGCAGAAATTTCCCAGTTGACAATATTAGTGCCCGATGAATTAAGCTCCGCATCAGTATTCGTCTTTTTACTTTCTTATACGTAGTATAAGGAAGTATTGTGATGATGAAAATTTTCGACCTCGAGATTTTTGCAGATGTCCACGTTTTGAGGTCCCCTGATACCAAAAAAGTAGTTTTTAAAAAATCTCTCTCTCTCTCTCTCTCTCGCTCTCTCTCTCTCGCTCTCTCTCTCTCGCTCTCTCTCTCTCTCTCTCTCTCTCTCTCTCTCTCTCTCATCTCTCTCTCTCTCTCTCTCTCTCTCTCTCTCTCTCTCTCTCTCTCTCTCTGTGTGTGTGTGTGTGTGTGACCACGATAGCGGTCAAACCGCTGTAGATATCAATTCTAAATTTTGTATTTACGAATATAATCTCCCTCTTGAGAACTGATTAGATTTTGAGCAGAATCGGCAGACCGGAAGTAGTAGTTTACTTCAGTGAAAAAATCGAATTTTGCAAATATTTCGTCAATTACTAAGTTTAAACAAATTTATAAAGAATTCAAATGTACTCAAAATTAAATTTGAGAAAAATTGTTTTAATAAAGTTTTTCGAAATTCCTACCGGAAGTAGGTCGTTTACTCTTATCGAAAATCAATTTTTTGCGAATATCTCGCAAGTCATGCTTTCTAGGCAGGTACATTACGAGTATAAAAGTATTTAGAACATACTTTTAAATATCTTTTGTATAAAAAAAATTTCAAAATTCAGACCGGAAGTACCACTTTTACTCTTATCGAATAGCGATTTTTTGCAAATATGTCGTAAATTATGCATTCTATATATATTTATGAAGAGTACAAAAGTATTTAGAGTTGGATTTGGAATATTTTTTGTATAAATGAAATTTCAAAATTCGGACCGGAAGTAACACTTTCATACGTATAAGAAAGTCGTGTGGTGGCCACACCTCATTTTTTTACTTTCTTATACGTAGTATAAGGAAGTATTGTGATGATGAAAATTTTCGACCTCGAGATTTTTGCAGATGTCCACGTTTTGAGGTCCCCTGATACCGAAAAAGTGGTTTTTAAAAAATGTCTGTGTGTGTGTCTGTCTGGCTGTGTGTCTGTGTGTGACCACGATAGCGGTCAAACCTCTGTAGACATCAATTCCAAATTTTGTATTTACGTGTACAATCTCCCTCTTGAGATCTGATTAGTTTTTCAGTAAAATCGGTAGACCGGAAGTAGCAGTTTACTTCAGTGAAAAAATCTAATTTTGCCAATATTTCGTCAATTACTAAGTTTAAACAAATTTATAAAGAATTGAAATGTACTCAAAATTAAATTTGAAACAAATCATCTTAAAAAAGTTTTTCGAAATTCCAACCGGAAGTAGGTCTTTTACTCTTATCGAAAATCAGTTTTTTGCGAATATCTCGCAAGTCATGCTTTCTAGGTAGGTACATTACGAGTATAATAGTATATTATGCAACAAGCATTTAATGATAGCTATTACGACACGAGTAAAAAAATTACAATACGAGCCGTAAGGCGAGTATTGTAATGAGTACGAGTGTCGTAATAGCCATTAAATGCGAGTTGCATACACTATTTTTTCTACGACCCCATAATAAAACATATTTTTTGAATAATCCATTTCATAAATTGAGGTTAAAATTTTCCGTACGTTTTTGTGAATTTGGCTAGTAATAAATTGTTCGTGGCTACTAAGGCTTGTTCCATAAGTTCTGGTGGAGTCAATTATTACATTTCACTGTCATTATCCCTCATTTTTACCGTTTATATTTTCAAAAAAGCACAAATTTTAAGTACTTACTTGTAAATTGCAGAGAACTGTCACATTTATTTAATTTGTATATCTGTCAGATATGCAGTCGCCATATTGAATATTGTTTGAATATTGAAATGTCGCATTCCCATTGGATATAAACTTGTATCGTAATGAAAAATCTGTGTTCCTATTGGATATAAACTTGTAACATAATGAAAATCTGTATCGTAATGAACATCTTTATAGTACAGGTTCGGCATATCTAATAATACAATTACAGTATGGGAGTAGAAAAAAGTATTTATATTATAATTTTAAATATCTTTTGTATAAAAAAAATTTCAAAATTCGGACCGGAAGTACCACTTTTACTCTTACCGAATATCGATTTTTGCAGATATGTCGTAAATTATGCATTCTATATATATTTATTAAGAGTACAAAAGTATTTAGAGTTGAATTTGCAATATTTTTTGTGTACATGAAATTTCAAAATTCGGACCGGAAGTGGCACTTTTACTCTTAGGGAGTAGCACTTTTTTTCGAATATCTGGCAAAGTATGCATTCTATAGCGATTTATTAAGAGAATGAAAGTACATAGGATTTTGAATAAGTTTTGTATAAAAAAATTCTTAAAATTGTATAGTTTGAAACGTTCATACGTATAAGAAAGTCGTGTGGTGGCCACACCTCATTTTTTAATTTGGGGCGCGTATTCCAAATTTTGTATTTAGTAGTATAATCTCCCTCTTGAGAAATGATTAGATTTTAAGCAAAATTGGCAGACCGGAAGTAGTAGTTTACTTCAGTGAAAAAATCGAATTTTGCCAATATTTCGTCAACTACTAAGTTTAAACAAATTTATAAAGAATTCATATGTACTTAAAATTAAAATTGAGAATAATTTTATTTAAAAAGTTTTTCGAAATTCCTACCGGAAGTAGGTCTTTTACTCTTATCGAAAATCAGTCATGCTTTTTAGACAAGTACGTGACGAGTATAAAAGTATTTAAAACATAATTTTCAATATCTTTTGTATAAAAAAAATTTCGAAATACAGACCGGAAGTACCACTTTTACCCTTATCGAATAGCGATTTTTTGCAAATATGTCGTAAGTTATGCATTCTATATGTATTTATGAAGAATACAAAAGTATTTATAATTGGATTTGCAATATTTTTTGTATATATGAAATTTCAAAATTCAGACCGGAAGTCGCACTTTTATTCTTAGCGAGTAGCACTTTTTTGATAATATCTTGCAAAGTATGCATTCTATCGAGATTTATTTAGAGAATAGAAGTACTTAGAATAGGATTGTGAATAATTTTTGTATAAAAAATTCTTAAAATCCTATAATTTGAAACGCTCATACGTATAAGAAAGTCGTGTGGTGGCCACACCTAAGTTTTTCATTAAAATTTGGGAAATCATTTATAAATTCTTTTTCACAAGATAACATAGTAAGGGCATTTAATCTGTCTTCTTTCATTGTATTTCTCAGGAAAGTTTTTATTCTCTTCAGCCGTGAAAACTGGCGTTCCGCTTCAGACGTTGTCATTGGGATTGTAATGACAATTTTTAAAAGCTTAACAACTTCATTAAAGGTGTCGCTTAATCCATCCAGCAGAAGGCCTAGCAGACCTACACCACTGACTTCTATATTTTGCCTAAATTCTTCTCTAGAATATTGAACACTTAATTCAGTTCGTAGTCTGCTTTCATTGAGATATGGATAAAATTTTACTGCTTCTTTAAGGCAATCTTCCGGAAATTTTTTTTGAAAAGAGGAGAACTGTTTAAAAGAAATTAAGTTTGCTAATATTAAGTGCCCTGTATACCGAAATCTAGTTTTTATTTCAAGCAAAATAATATCGCACACTTCAATAGTTTCCCTCGTCTTTGGCTACCATCAGTTACTCTTCGTCGCGTTGATGGTCGAGGAGTCAGTTCTGAGTCATTTTGTTTAACCAACTGATTATCTCTGTGTGGTCAAAATTATCTAGATTATTCTTGATTTTTAATGCATCTGTATTGACATTTTGTAATTGATTAAACAATATGTCCACATGTGGCATAATTTTATGAAAGGAAGTTAACCAATAGATAAAATTTTCCTCCTCTAAAATTCACAAATTGGCACCAGCTTGATGAATGGTAGTTTGTAAACTAGCTTCTCCCTCGATTTGTTCTAGAGCTTGAATTATTTCTTCTCGGTGCTCATATATTGTATTCACTGTCCTAGAATTGAAGTTCCATCTTATTTTTGAAGATCGAGGTACGCTTTTTCTCTGAAGGAATTCTTTCAATCTTGCAGCTCGTTGTGGTGAAGTGGAGAAGAAAAGTACATAATTCCGTCAGATTGGCAAAAAAATCTGCAATTACTACTGCTCGATGTAGCATGTGACATAATAAGATTTGTCTGATGTGCGTAACAATGTACAAAATTGGCCCTTGGATACTGGTCTTGGACATGTCTTTGCACGCCGTTAATAGCACCACGCATGACTGCTGCCCCATCATAGCTCTGTGCAATCAGTTTTTCTGGGTCATCAACAAGCAAACTAATTTCGTTAAGGATGGAAGCAGATAAAGAATTAGCATCATGTCCACTAGGCAGAAGAAATTTCCAAAATCTTTCGACCGGTCTCGCGTTCACAATATATCTTAAAACAACCACCAACTGAAACTGATTGGACACATCTATGGTTTCATCAGCTATCACATATATGAAGTCGGTTGCTTTAATTTCACTGGAAACTTGTCCATGATACACGTTCAACATTGCATCAAGCAGCTCATTCTGTATCGTTTTTGATAATCCCTTAAAAACCGGTGCTGCTTCGATGTGATCTCTGAGCAATTTATCCAATTCTGCCGTAAAATTTATCAATTCCCGAAAAATGCCCTTGGTATTCCACGTTTGCCGTTCATCATGACCCTGAAGTGCCAGTTCAAACGCGCCACAAAATCTAATGCAATTTATTATTAAATTTAACACATGCCTATTTTTTGTTACCTGTTCATTGTGTTATTGAACTGCTTTTCTATATGATGAATCTAAAACATTCTGAATGTTATTTTTTCCTAACATTCTTAGACTAAATATATTTTTCAAATGCCCTTCAGAATTTTCATGTTTCGTAATTTTAGCACTACGATGAATTAAGTCTTTTATTCCGTTCTTTGACCAAGACGGTTCACCACCAAACAAAAGACACGGAAAATAAAACAAAGTATTTTTAATTTCACACCCACAAATCCAGTCATTTTTCTGATAAATATTCATTTTGAATTTTCTTATAACGTCTTTACCTTTAACAGATTGTTTATTTTCTAAACATAATTGAGGCATCGGGCGTTTAAGATTTTTTATTACGATTTTTGCATCATACGTTAACCGCGAAAACGTGTTATTCTGTAGCGCAGGGACGAAATTTATCTTACAACAGCGGTGAGCAGACTGGAGATCTTGCTCACACGCTATGTATTATACAATATGGAAGTAGAACAAAATACAGTTCTCCCCACCTTCAATGTAATGTTAATGGCTTAACGGAGCAACGGTTGGGTTTTGCTCATGGGTATGTTTCTCTCGGTGGAAGGGGTAAACATTCGAATAGTTGCTCGTGCGCTGTTAGTCGTCATTATATCTGTGACGACGATCGGTGCATGTAGGTTGTTACGCGTGCCGCACACGCCACGTTCCTGTTCAATAACTATGAATACGTAATAAATAAATACTTTCACAGTTAGTCGCCGCTTGGTTTGTTTTGTTTCAAAATTCCAGGGGGTGCAATTGCTCACTTGCTTTCATTAAAGAGCCGCCACTGACCGGAAGTATCACTCTTACCTTTATCGAGTAGCACTTTTTTGCAAATATCTCGTAAAGTATGCATTCTATAGTAATTTATTAAGAGAATAGAAGTACATAGAATAGGATTCTGAATAATTTTCCTATAACAAATTTTTTTTGTGTAACACACTTACAGGTTTAATTTTTTAAGAAGATAAAACTATTTAAAACTTAATTTAGACCAACTATTGTATAATTTGAAACGCACATATTGCTGTGACCTTAGTAATTTGAATAATATTTAGAAAATGATTTTAACTCTTGGAAATAAACAATCACAGTTATATTGCTAAAAAACGGTGGGTTAGCAACTTAGCAGCTATGCTCTTATTTGCTCCTCTTATCTTTAACAAAATCTCTTCCCGGCATTTACTCTATATCTCAGGGTGTAGGTAGCTTTAACACTTCAAAGTGGTATGGCAATTTATAAAGCAAAACACAAATTTTTCAAAGAACAAATATAATAACTTTATTTAACATATAGTTTTATAATATAAATTAAAACCTTTATTTCAACTTTTATTTAAACATTTACAAAATATTAACAAATAAATAATATTACCAAAAATGTATGATGTATAATATTTCAAAATAGAAAATATTGAAAAACAGATATGCCTAAGACAATTAAATAACACTCAAAAATTATGAATCTATCCACATGTATGCCTTTTAGCATGTATAATTATAACCAAAATATATAATAAAAATGTTCAAAAAACAAAATAATTCCAGTCTAAGTTTTATTATACTTAATTATGATGTTCGCATAATCACAATTAAATACCTCATTCCTAGGTCGAACATATAAATCAATCCGACACACATCCTCGGAAATTTCTCATGATTTTCGCAAGAATGGATCGCATTCACGTTACTTTTCGCTGAAATTATTGACTAAACTCCGTAACTACTTTCACAATCGAAAATTATTTTTTTTTGGATTGTGTTATGAAATAACAAAAGAGAAACACGCAAAATGTGTACTAAAAATGGAACAAATGAAATAAGAATATTAAACACACACAAAACGACGATATAGATTATTTTTTTAATTTTTCTACACTTTTTCGGATTCTACAAATTTGTTCTTCAGCCTCAAATCTCGGAAGGGTAGATTTTGTGGATGTTGTGGATCTATGAGTTCTGGTAGAACGCAATTTTCATAGAAATCTCGTAGTTGTAACTCCATATGATTCGTCCAGAAGTTGTCATCTCTGTAAATCTAAACAGGTCGAATAAGCAGTTAACATATTTTTATTCCTAATAGTGTGTTTTCAAACATGCTCTACTTCCATTCCCAGTGGACTCCACAAGACAAAATGGCACACATTCCTTTGAGAAATGTGTAGTTGTCCTTGGACCTAGTAGTAAAAATGGGCTGTTTTCTTCAAATGAAAGAGTCCATCATCATCAATTATTGCAAATTTGATTTTCTTCTGGTCGACGGCATCACGAGGTGACAAATTACAAATGGACTTTGGACACTTAATTTCTATGATCGCATCGGTACCGATTAGTCCGTGTGGCGAGGCACCAAGAAAACCAAGCACGGAATCTACGAAAAGTCCACATGAGGACACTTCAAGTCCAAAATGTTTTTCAAATTCCTTTCTAGCAATTGGCTCGTGGATAATACCCCACTCGGTAGCCTCGTTTCCTGTGAAAGTACTATACACCAATTCTTTAACAGTTGCATTACAAGACGTGGTTGACCTCATTCTGCATATTCTGCCAAAACTGGAAGCAGTCAGTCTATTGTGACGTTCGGTTCTCCAGTCGTCATTGCTACTTTGCCCATCAGTTTTTTTCTCTAAGTCACGAATTTGAGAAGGCGTTTTTTGTAGATTTTCCAAACATTTTTTTTTCAGGATTTCATAATTCTCGGGCAGTTCAGCAGAAAGAAGAGCCGTGACAGGCCCGTAATCTTTCGTAATCTTTGTCTGCGGGTGCCTTAGCTTTCAACTTCTTGCGATATTTTTCAGGGAATAAGGTCTTTGGGGATTTATGGTAGAGGTGTTGCTTTTCTCTTTTGCGCATTAATTTTTTGGTAAATTGTCCAGGGCTTTTCTGCGATATTGCCTTATATATTATGCCAGGATAATTATGTGATCCTGCTGAAAAACTCACACTTGCTGCTTCGCATCGAGTTTGGTATGAACCTCTGCTGGCTAAATTCAATCTTTTCCCACTCACAAATTTTGCGACAACTGAATTGTAGCACTCTGCAGCATTATTATCCATGTTTAGGAGAAGACTATCAGCATTATGCACTAAGCGGTACAACAGAATTTCGACATCTTGCAAAAGACCACTTTCCGTCATTTCATTCACCCACTTGCGTTCATCCTTACCTACATAATATATATATTAAATGATACACTATGAAAAATCCACTTCCAGAATACTTACCTTGACAAAAATATTGTTTACAATTCGAATGCTCTCCAAATATATGTTTGGATGAATTGAGAATATCAGAACGCAGTTCCCTCACTTTTTGCTCATGTGAAATATCTTCTTTAATCCAGTGTTTAACAGCACATTGCCTCAGCTAATTTTCTTGTTACGCTGCTATCCCCGTCTCCTATAAGATATTTATATTTCAGCCCGTGCATTTCAATGCTGCTTTTGAAACCCTCTACAATTATTTCTGCTTCCATTGCAGTGGACGGTTTGCACCAATTTTTGAAACAGGTATGAGGTTTGACATCTTCTTGTTTTTTTTCTGCACGGGAACACATACAACAATATTTGTTCTTGATACCAAGATATAATATTTTTTTGGATTTTTGCCCAATAATAACTCCCTAAAAATGAAATATTATGTCCTCAATGTCTTCATGGAAATACATGTCAAACAAAATTGAGGAAAGTACTACCAACACCTGATGACGCACTGTAATTCGTCCGATATGAACGCTTACACCAGGCTCCATCTGCTATTACAGCGATATGTGTAATGCCGTCTTGATCCATGTGTCCTACTTCCTTTGCGAGTTGAGCCTCTTCCTTTCCTGCTGCCTCCATTAAATCAAATGCACTTCCACTAATGAGAGGAGAAATTTCATCCTGAGTTGCAGCAAACTTTGGAAAACTCATACAAGGAATGTTACAAAATGCAAGAATTTCCTCCAGCTGCGATAAACCACCTCCTGAGGATATCATTCCCAAGACTGCTGCTTTGTTTATATCAAGCGAATTTTTTGATGCACTATCTGTGCTTACGGATGATGTTTCCTTGCACATTGCACATTGTAAATAAAAAATACTAGTGAGACCAAGTTTCTTTTCATTTATTATTTTCAAATTCTCAGTACTGCAGGAAAACAATGGATTATGTTTGAACTCCACAATTGATTTAAAGAATTGTTCAACATCAATTATTCTTCTACCAGAAACAGAGTATTCAGAATGTGCACTCTCTTTTATTATTTCAATTCTAAAATAAACTCAAAACGCAATTAATTTATAACGAACAGCTCTGTATGTGCTTATGTTTACAGGATGTTTCCAAAGACAAGCCTAAGAGCTTTTGTTTACATGAAAGACCCCCTTTAATTTTTGACAAGGAATCACCCTCTAAAAACTTTCCAAACTTATTTGGAAACATCCTGTATATAACTTGCTTTATAATACAAATAATAATTTAAATAGTTGCTGGAACTGCCTACTTTGAAATATTTTCATTTGATAAGTCAACTTCAGGTTCACGTTCAATCGCATGTAATACATCCATGTAATCTTTATCAACATCCTCATGACTAACCGAACTTGAAAGAAAAAAAAATAAATATAATATAAATGATTGAGAAAGGTATTGAATTTACGTTTGGCAAACTTGAACGGTTGATGATGGATCACTCTCATTGCTTTTATAGAGTCTTTTTAACACTTGCCTGCTTCTATTTTTCCGCTTTGAGGATAATCTTGGATATTTCTTTAAGTTTCTGTTGCCTCTTGCCATTGTGAATACCTTTACGTCACACTCTACTTCGGCACACAACACCAAAAAGTGTCAAAAAATTAATTCTCCAAATAATAAGAACAGGGAACAGCCCTAACTAGTATTTACTGTATGTGCGAAAAGCCAGCAAGGATCGCGATATAACTATACTTATCACGGAAAGAACAACTTTTATTGAGTTGATTGCGTAATTGTGGAAAGTGTCTCGTTCACATATGCACATACAAATATTTTATTGCATCAAAAAAAAATTGTCAGTTTCATATACATTCTTCCTACATTTCGTAGAGATGTCTTTGAATACATTTATTGCACTTGTTTGAATGGAATACTTTAATTTTTGTTTATATATAGTATTTGCCAAATATTTGCTTTTCTAAAAGAAATAACTATAGGGAAATAACCTTCCTTCATGCAAAAAACGCTAAAATCAAATAAACTGAGGAAAAATACAAATCTGCTTGTATGAACAGAGTATTTTTTGCTAGTATAATCGACCATCGTATTTGTCACGATATTCTGCTGCCGTTGATTTGAATAGTTCAGTTGTTTCTCTGTATTCGGGTGACGGAAAACAACACATTCATTTCAAATATGTGAGAATGAGATGGCTTGCATTTGGCTCCTCCTACGGGCCAACACCTCTAAAAGCAATTATAGTAAATTCCCAAATCCAAATCGACTTTAATATCCCCTTAATATAATGTATACTGGAGACGCGTTAAGTTCAGATGCACGTCATCGATGACGTTTAGGTACATGTTGTCATAACTGTATTAGAGAAACTAAAGAAATTACTTTGTTAAATTATACTTGAGGGCATTTATTTCATTAGCATAAATAGAAGATTTATAAATTGATCGTAATATACGCATTCATGGCAAATAAACACATAATTTCCGTTTCAATATTAAATTTCTTTATTACATATTTTTAATAGACTAATAGTTCAATTCGGTGTTGACAGATAAATCATATCTGTCAAAAAGACGTGCGTTGTGTATATTCTTCCTGTCAAATTTTTCATGTTTATTTTTGCTTTGATATAAATTGTTTAAAAACAGTGCTTTTTAGAAGTGTATTTATTATTTATTTGCGTCCATTGAATATAATGCCCAAAGGTTTCTGTAAACAGTCGAGGCTTTTTACAAACTTTTCTATAATCATGTGTTAAATTTAATGTGAATAGCTAAGTTTTGCTTATTTTAAATTATATTATGGATACGTAATGAAACATTTAAGGTTTTTCGACAATCTAAATCAATATAATAAATAAGTTGAGAAAGACTGAAGTCTTAGAGCATTTCAATTACTAAATATATTACGTTATAGTTATTATATTGTGAATAATTTTTTTCTTTGGTTATATCAAATGTCACTGACAGAAATAAAAATAGATCCGGCAACATATACAAGGCGAGTCCTCATGGATCTAGTATGACGTGCAACTGAATGTAACGCGTTTCCACCATACCTACATGATTTTAAAATATAAAACTCGTTATTACACGGAGTTGGTCAATTACTGGAAAAAGTGTGGTCCAACAGTGGATGGTTAGTGACAGCGGTTATCTACCGTAAATTTCTAACTTTTTATTAATTTTTTCTTACAATAAATACTTTTTCTTTTTTTAATAATCAATTTGAGATTATAATTTATATCGTAGTATTATTTATTTTGTTCAAAATTCAAAATATAAAAAATATAACTTTTAATTTCTGAAAACTTTCTTAAACGCTCATTTACTGGCGAAGGCACCCTACTAAATATTTGTTGTTTTGAATCATATACAGAATTTACTTAAGAGACCTTTAATTGATAATTTGTAATTATATTTCTTTCTTCAGCGTGTATACTCTTATATGCATGTTAATAGTACGTAATACGGCTAATCAGTTCCAAAACTTTATATGCAATCCAAGTAATTTTCTCGACTATTAAGTGAGGGTTTCCATTGACCTTTGGTTTTTTTACCGACACTTTCATTACTAGAGCGATCAATCAGAGTATTATATCGCTGCGTGGCACTTGTTTGTCATGGCTGCATTACCTCAGAGAGAAATATATAAAAGGTGGATGCTGTTAATAAACATCCTAGGCGAAGATTTTAATTACAAATCGAAGAAATTATATCTATTTCGATTAATAAATACGGTCGCTAAATTATTCGTGTTACTCATGGTTTTTATGAAATATTTGCACACAGAGAAAGAAGCGTACGGGAAAACTTTAGAATCTAATATTGCTGTCTGTCATGTAAGTTATATGTTTGTAATACATGTAATAGAAAATATCTCGTGTATATATTTCAGATGTTGGAAGTTATACTTGATGAGGAAAGAAAAAGATTCTGGAATTTTCAACATTTCAATAATTCTATTATTAATTTCTACAGTAACTGGTACAACAAAATAAAATTGCTACAAAAGTGTATAATATTTGGAGTATATGCTTGCGGAATGCTTTATACTCTTCGACCGTTGTTTATTAGAAATACTACCTTTATATTTGATTCTTGGACATTCAAAGATTCTATTATATTAGATTTCAGTAGTCTAATCATTGAGCATTATATTATGTTCGTTGGACTTACGGCAGTCGTAAGTTATGACATCTTTTATCTGACCATTTGTTTTAACGTTGTGGTCCAAATAAGACTTTTGAAATATAAATTGCTACATATGACTGGCGGTAGTACTACCAGCTATGCCTTTAATGAGATAGCTAAATATGTAAAACACCATCAGCTACTGTTATGGTAAGTGTGACAATAATGATAATTAATAATTATTATATTAGTATAAAATATGATGACTTGTCTAGACAAACTTGTAAAAGTAAAAGAAGTATGTCTTGATTAATTTTAATTTTTAGATATTACGCTTTTAGACTAAGGTTTACATTTTTTGTTTGTCACTGAAAATGTAAGTAGAGAAATTTCATTACAAAAATTAGTCATGTTATCAACAAAATTATTTCCATTTTCAAACTCAGAAAAAAATTATTTTAAATGTGCAAAAGTGTTTAATTAGTAAAATACATTACACATTTCCCTATAAGTGCCTATTTTATAATATAGACTCGTTATTATTATTATGGTAAGCAGTTTTTATTTCTATTGTTGCAGACCTTTTAATTAGTAATATATAGACATTTCAATATATTGTATAGTAAAACTTAAAATTATTAATTTACTAATGGCCCTCTCACATTATTTAATTAATTTAAAATATTACACATTATTCTAAAACAAAATCTCATTTAATACTAGGAACTTATATTTCATAATAAAACTATTAATAATGAATAGGTATGATACTAACGTCATAATTAGGGCGCGGACAGGAACGTTTGATGACACAACGCCCATGGGTGCACTATTGAAATGTTGTATTTTTAAGGAGGTTTTAATTTTTTTATATAATTGGATAATAAGTGGCTTGTGATCTATAAAATACAAAATACCTTTTTATTTGTTCATTTTGTAGTTCAAGTCCAGTAAAGGAGTATTAATATTTACTAGCAATACTTTTTCAAGGTTCTCTTCTGCAAGGTTTGTTCTCCGTGAATGAAGTACATCCTTGTAGATAGAAAACGTCCTTTCTAATTCGCAGCTGGCTATAGGTGCGCACAGGAAATATTCTTTTATTTCAGCGTATTTAGCAGTTAGATTTTGTGTCATTGTCCCCACACACAATTTTTATTAAAAACTGCGTCTAACTTTTCCCGAGGGCCACATCCCAAGTCACTTGGACTACTTTTGAAATTATTAGGTACTACACACACATCTAATGTGGTTAATACGTCTTTCAATTTGAGATTTCGAATTTCAAAGTATGTGACTAGTTTTCAAAAAGTGTTCCTGAAAGAATAACAACTGATTTTTTTGATTTGGGATTTGTGTTAGTTCCTTGCACTCAGAAATGCTTTGAGCATCGTCATTTAAACATGTAACGAAAATCTCTGCATAAAAGCTAGTAGCTTCCAACCATGTTCCCCATCTACAGGTAACCAAATAAATTTATGCGGTTTTTGTATACAGCAGAGTGCCATGACTATTCTTTAAGTTGTTGATCGATAGCACTTGTCTGTTATCTGTCATCCACTTTAGTATCAATCCTTCTTTCATTTAATACATACACATTTCGTGACAATTATTTAATTATTAATTTGAATAGTTGAAAATGGAAACGAATAAAACTTTAATTCGAGGTTGTTTACTCTATGAGTACAAACTTGGTACTAAAGCTGCAGTGGCGGCGAGAAAAATATGTACCGCATTCGGAGATGATGTCGTAAGTGATCGAACAGCACAGAAGTGGTTCATGAAATTTTCTTCGGGAGATTTCAACTTAACCGATGAAGCACGCCCTGGAAGACCGAAGATCATTAACAACGAGGATCTTCAACAGGTTGTGGAGGCAAATTCCAGTACAACGTGCCTAGAGCTTATAGAAAGGTTCAATGTGAGTGACGAAACCATTCGTTTGCATCTTCATCAGCTAGGAAAGACGTGGAAGTTGAGCAAATGGGTTGGGTTGGGTTGGGTTGGGTTGGGTTGGGTTGGGTTGGGTTGGGTTGGGTTGGGTTGGGTTGGGATGGGTTGGGTTGGGTTGGGTTTTTGGAAAAGGGCCAAACCATCACTGCGAACTTGTATTGTGAACAACTTCAGCGAGTACAAGCAGCACTCATCCAAAAACAGCCTTCTTTAATCAATCGAAAGAAAGTGATATTCTTACAAGATAACGCCAAACCGCATACTGCAAAAGTGACCCGGGAAAAAATTTGTGAACTTGGCTGGGAAATATTGCCACACCCTCCATATTCCCCTGACATTTCGCCAAGTGATTACCATCTTTTTTTGTCTCTTGACAACTGTATGAGACATAGGCAGTTTAAAACTCGAGTTAATGTAATAGACACAGTCCGTCAATTTTTTGATTCAAAATCCGTAGAGTTCTACAATACCGGCATAAAAAAATTGGTGTCACGTTGGCAAAAGGTCATTGAGTGTGATGGTAATTACTTTGATGAATATTATTGCACTATTGTTTCTTAATAAATATTTATATTTTACCATAAAAAACCGCATGAACTTATTTGGTTACCTGATAGTTATTACTGGCGAGGGAGGCAGTTAAAAAGATGGACGTTTTTCCTTGTAAGGAGCTATTCTCCGTGGTGAGAAAATTTCTTATAGTGCGGATTAAAACTTATTTTAAAGCGGATACAAGTCTATCAACTTGCGGATAGCTGTCTCTCATATATTCACAGACATGATAGGGTAAGTCCGGGAGAGTTCGACCACTTTTTGGGAAAAAAATATACTTGTTTGAGTTCTGAGATAATTTTTTCTTTAAACTGTCAAAGCATTGCCCAAAGGGTTTAGAGACTATATAAAATATAATTTATGATAGCATAAGAAAATAAATTTTTATTTTGAATAAAAAGCACTAACATTCCAACTGGGCGATCTCACCCGTATATCTGGGTTAGACCGACCACCAACTACGGGTGAGATCGACTTCAAAAAATAACAACACGTATATATCTTCGAACACCATAATAATAATAATAATAGTATAATCGAAAAGTATAAACAAAATTAGTTTTTACGACCTTTCTTTTTATTTTTTCCGCATAAATCGCAGAAAGTCTCAAATTTCAAGCATAAATTAAGAAGCCAACGACTGCACATTTGATCCAGTCATCGTTCTTAGTGGTTTCAAAATAATTTTCCCCACACCCTACGCATTCATTTTCATCCCACTCTTCTACTGATGTATCACTTTGCTGCAATACCGGACTATCGCTGTTCGAATCTGAAGATGCTAATTGGTTTTTCGGTTTAACCACATTTCTCTTTGAATTTGACAGTTTTTTGTGTCTTTGTATTTTTTTTTGTTCTTCTGAATCTCAATGCGATCTGAACTATTTAGAATGCCTGCAAGTTGTCTACCTCGTGTTTTAACCACTGCTTTTGTACTAGTGTTAGGAATTGGCGAAATAACGTGCTCCAACAATTTCCCTCGTGTGGGGTCAATATCAACTGTTGCAGTGTAAAGATCTTGCGAACAGCCAGGCAAAGGTGACGAAATAAGTTTGTTACTTGCCATTACAGCTTCACAGAGTTCTTCGTTAAAATTGTCAGCTTTGAACGGGTCCAATTTCTGTGTATGTTTTAGCGATGATAAGTGACGTTGTACGTGCCCTTTTTGGGCATTCCGTAACAATATTTTACAGACTTTGCAATAAATATCGCAATCACTGACAATGGACATACAATCAGTATGACTCTCAATCCAAGTCGCCATTGTTTCACGATGTATTTCTCGACGTTCTTCCATATCATATCTGAAAAAGTAACATAAACAATGTTCTAGATCTAAATAAATGATAACCAAAAATGTATTCGTATTTTATTGAAACTAAACGAAATCCAGTGCACACTTACGTCTAGATAATTGGGAGAAGTCGATTCAATGAAATGGGATTAAACAGGAACTATTACATAAATTACGAAGTACGTAATTAACAGTCAAAACAATGAAAAAACGAAACTAACGTAAGTATGAATAGGTATATACATATATGTAACTTTATTTCTCTTGGTAAAGATAAGGTAAATATAATAAATGTTAGAAACTCCTCGCGCTTCTACCTACGCCGATGAAGAAAGGATTTTACTCATAAATTCCTTTTGTGATGGGCATTTTTTGTTGTCATTTTCAATAACTTTTCAAGTTAACAACAGATGTTGCAGTTCACCATATGAATAATTCTATTCAGTAAATGTGTGTTGTTTACATTATTTCTTTGCTCCGTTGTAACTCCGTCGTAGTTTAAACCTGGGACATCCGCGCCCTATTCATTATTTAAAATAAGATATTATATATCATATGTTTCTTAATAACATGCTAATATTTAAGGGATTCTTCTTGGGTCCATTTTGTGAAAAAAAATTCTTATGAACATATGTCCTAAATGTCTTAATTTTTGAACTGTAGGGTGCTAAAGTTTAAAAAAAAAATTTATACTTTGGTATTACCCTCGATATTTTTGGTGAAATTTTGTACACGCCTTTTATGCATCAAGATGCATTTTCTGATGTACAATCAATTTTATAATTTTTACCTATGAGGTCTCTACGGGTTTTTTTCAATTTTTTTTGAAGAAACATATGTTACGCTACTGCTTTTTCTTAAAGCACTTTTTTTTAAATCCCCATTCGTTTCTGAGCAAATGTTTGGTCTCTTGTTTTTTTTGTTTGACGTACGGTTTTCGCTTAAAAAAATAAAATTACCTAATCCATGTGCACGATGTTATGAAATTAGGTATTAGCAAGGATTATAAACGATCAAGTAGGTAAGAAGCAGATTTTTTTGTCATCATAAACAGTTTTGGCATTTAGCTACCTTTGTCAGGCATTTAAGTAGTTAAACATTAATTATTATTTAAAAAAACATGGTTCAATTTACGAATTCTGAGTATGCAGACATGGTAATGCACTGGAAGCCAGGCGATTGTATGAAGACCGCTTTCCAAATAGAAATATTCCGGATGCACGAACATTTGCAAGTATTCATAGAATGTTGTGCGAAAAGGAAAGTTTTGAACTAGACAATCATCTAAAAGGAGTACAATGTATAGTAAGAACTCCAGAAATTGAGGTTGCGTTTTGAATTTAGTTGAGGAAAATCCAGGATTAAGTACACAAAAAATTGGGAACAATTTGAATATCTCACATATTCTTGTTTGGAAAATTCTCTATGATTTTTTATTATATCCCTACCATATAAAACGTGTTCAGGCTATACTACCGTCGACTTTCCATTACGGATAAATTTTCGCCAATGGTATCTCCATAAATTGATTGAAAATCCATTATTTCACACTGAAATTTTATTCACCGATGAAGCCAATTTCTCCAGAAACCCAATCTTGGAATCCCGTTACCAGCAGCAGTTTTCCGTTAACGTGTGGGCTGGAATATGGGGTGATTATTTAATTGGACCATATTTCCTTCACGAGAGGTTGAATGGGCGTAATTACCGGCAGTTTCTCGAAGAAGAACTGCCATCTTTGATAAAGGGTGTTCCAATTTTAGTAAGAAATCGACAATGATTTATGCATGATGGGGCGCCAGCACATTTCAGTGTTATGGCGGGCGAATATTTAAACCAAAATTACAATAATCGCTGTATAGGTCGCGGCGGACCAAAGGCGTCGCCACCTAGGTCCCCGAATCTCAATAGTTTAGATTTTTTCCTGTGGGGTCATCTGAAAACATTGGTTTACAGCACACCAATTCATACTGAAGAGCAGTTGAGAAATCGCATAATAGCTTCTTGCGAAACAATTAGAAACACCCGACAATTTCCAAAGAGTACGTGAGTCCAAGAGAGAAAAGGAGTAGAGACATGCATATTAGCAGGAGGTGGAGATTTCCAACATCTGATTTAATTTATTTCTTTGTGCGTTCAAGATAATTTGCTGTTACCATTTCAAAATGTATGTAGAACACGTTTTTCTCTTAAATAAATTTTTGTTCAAAATTACATAAATAGTTTTTTCTCATAAGTAGTATATTGAGATGAGCATAATTGAATTGTTTTTAAAACTTTAGCAGCCTACAGTTCAAAAGTTAGGACTTTTATGACATATATTCATATGAAGTTTTTTCATAAAATGGACCCAAAAATAACTCCCTTAAATATTAGCATGTTATTAAGAAACGCCTTGTATATAGCAAGTTAATAAATTACATAGACATAATAAGGAAACCAAAAAACTATTAAAAATTAAGCTAATACATATTACATTATTAAGCCTAAAATTGTAACTGTAATTTACTTTATTTAAACATATAGATGAAATGCACATAAAATATTTAAAAAATTGAAATCAAAGTTAATAATCACCAGTATTATATCAAATTATCCACAATTAGATAAATTTACAGATTGTCCAACCTTATTCTATGACTGTGTTGTGTTTTTAGTATTCTTCGATAGTATAAAATCCTTTAATTTAATCCATTATATGTGCTCTGTTTTAATTTCTTATATAAATTGAAGCGTCAACACTGTGCACTCTAAATGTTGTCCTCCTTACCTTTTTTCTTACTTTTTTTCTTCTATACTTGCATTTAATACAATATTATATAAGTACAGTTTTTTCTAATATGAATTTTGTTATTAGTATACCACATTTAATTATATACCTACTTTTTCAAATTTAAATACTAAATTATTCATATAATATAAGGTTTACTATGACACAATTCATATTATTTACTATCTATTACAAAATATTATGTATCTATAATATTATAGTGTTACTATGGTCTGTCCTTCAAGACTAGCTTTTCTTCCAATATCAAGACATATCCTATACACATCACATAATATAGAACTTACTTTTAATATATTATATCCCAAGATTGTGTGTAAATGGTCACAAGTTAATTTTCATTTAAAGAATAATTGTAATCAGATATGTATCAAACTTATAAATAAAATTATTAAAAAAAACATTATTTCAGTAGTTTCTCAGAATACTCTATACCTATATCATCTTGTTTAATTTTATCATGACATTCTTGAAATATATGAAACGTAGATGTATATGTTCAATCTTCTATTGTTTTCTCTCTCTCAAGTTTACTGGAGTAGGTTATGTCAAACATGGCATTGAATTCATATTTTAAGTGGATTTTAAATATTATTCCAAACAGTCACTTACCTACTAGGTACATAAATTAATTAAATTAATTTAATTAATTAAAATAACTAAATTAATTAAATGAGCATAAGAGAAATGCACACATAATATTGCAACACACTATAACACTTGATGATTTTTTAATTCTAAACCATTTTGATAAATTTTTAGCTCCAAACGAAAGCTGTCTCTAATCTGAATTATTAAAAAAGTGTTCTTTAATTAAAAATATACCCATTATCAAAGTAAAAAGACGTTCAATCTAAATAGCAAATATACCGGTTAATAAAGAAAAATGTTACAGGACACTTTACATAGGGACGATAATGAGCCGTATATACCGAAATGCATGTTGTGTATATGCGTTGATCGCCCTCAGCTTATATTAATTGATATTTTAATATTATTTACGAAATTTCTAAATTTCATTTTTTTAAAATATTTTTTCAATTATTTACAAGTCTTTGTCTTGTTTAGGTTTTCAACTTCAACTGTGAAAATTAAATTAAATTGTATATGTGAATATTTTTGTAGTTATAAAGCTTGCCTGAACTTTAGTGAAATCTGTATATTAGTATGTATGTCATATTTCCAAATTCATATTTAATAATTTGACAATATAGTTCAGTTGATAATAAATCGTACATGCCAAACCTTTTACTTTTCACAATCTGTTAAAAAAAATAGCAAATATATTTCATATGTCATACACAGGAATTTACTAATTATTTATTTATTTTAAATTTAATCTGCTCAATCATTATACTTTCCTTTTTATTTGTGTTTTAGGGTACTAAAACAGTTAAAACCAATATATTCAATGATGTTACTTTTCCACTACTTTATTAGCTTGCTTTCTGCATGTATTGAAATCTACCAACTAATACTTATGTAAGTTATTATCTCTAATTGCATAAATATAGATAAGATTTCTACCATTACTTAATAATTTCAAATGGCGTTAAACCCGTAAGTACGTTACTTCAATATAAGAGAAAATGTGTGAAAGCATTATTCTTGAATATTAAAGATGGGTAGGAATTTAATAGGACTGAATTTTTTGTGGAAACTTTTTTTGCAACTAAGTGTACCTATATCGAGCATGCATTACACTTTGAAATTTACATTTAGAACGTAAATGTTGAAAGTGTAGGTATTCCATCGCTGGACAATCCTGAGGAAGAATATAGAAAAATCCTTGTCTCTATAAGGATTGAAATACATATTGTTTCTCCAATTGACTTGTTTATATATTACATTGGGGGGAGGGGGAAGAGAACATGCGCCGCAATCGCTTGCAACTTGATTTGTTCAGTAGAAAGACTTCTCTTATTTATGATTTTCTGCGCATGCCTTATGATTCCGTATTGGCTATTCTTAGTCCGGGCAGTCCTACCGATATGCACCAGTACAATGTCTTGCGAATAGCATTGACTTTAATGTTAAGAGTGGGGGGAACGTTTTCCCAACTATTTAAGTTTGCTACATATAATACGCCTCTTTATAGGTTAGCTTGGCTTTATTACTCGAATTTGAATTCTACCATTATTATTTTCAGCATTTAAGTACAATAACTACTTAATACACTTTTTTGAATAATTTTCCAATTTCGTTATATTAGAATAATGTTCTGTGGATGTTTTTTTTACTTTTTACACGAAGGATAAAGGAAGGAAGTGGTGTGATGATGAAAATGGTCAATCTCAAAATTTTTGCAGGTGTCGACGTCCCCTTCAAACAGAAAAGAGGTTTTCGTAAAGTATACAAAAGTATCTTAATCATTCATTTGCACAGTTTTTTATGAAACAAGTTATTAGAAATTCCTACTGGAAGTTGGGTCTTTACTATTACGGAAAAACTGTTCTTTGTGAACGAATTTGTCCTTTCTAGATAGAATTACAACTATTAAGTATATACCTAAGAAACATTCTGAATATCTGATAGCAGTTTCTTGCACGTCTCGTAAATTAAGCATTCTACACATATACCTATATTACAAAAGGATAACTATTAAGAACTTGATTTGTAACAAATTCTACATAAAGTTCTATTTTTTTAAATTATTGTAATTCCTCTCATTAGTTTATAATGCACCTTCTTTTTCTTAGTTGTGTATATGATACATATTTTTGTTGTCCTTTGTATAGAGCCATCTGTTGGACAATGAATGTTTGATTTTATTTTATTTAAGGACATTTTAAAATTCGGTCTGGAAGTAATACTTTAGCAATATCGCCTTAAGTACTTTGATGACGAATATTTTAACTTCGAGATTTTTGCAGATATCCAAATTTTGGGCTCCTGATACCGAAAAAACTCTCTCTCTCTCTCTCTTCCCTTGAGATCTGATTAGATTTTCAGTAGAATTGGTAGACCGGCTACCAGTAGTAGCTTACTTTAGTAAAAGAATCGAAATTCACTAATCTCTTGCCAACTACTAAGATTAGATAAATTTCTAAAGAAAACAAAAGTACTTACTAAAAAGTGAATCTAATAAAAGGTTTTTCGAAATTCCTACCGGATGTACCTAGGTCTTTTTGTCTTAGCAAATATCTCGAAAATTATGCATTCTATACAGTTTTCCCTGGACTACAGTCGGAATGGGAAAAATTTTTGTTTATAAAAAAATGTAACATTCGAACACTTTTACTCTTATCGAAAGCAGTTTTTGCGAATATTTCGTAAATTGTCATGCTATAGAGGCTTATTAAGAGAATGAAAGTGCTCTGAGCTGAATTTGGAACGATCGATATTTTTAAGTACCTACTACTTTATTTTTCAAATTTTTTCACATAACAGCAAGTAAACCTTTATAAAGCACAAACTCTCTTAAGAAAATACCATAAAAGAAGAAGAATATAAAAAGCAAACCTAAAATGTAATTTGTTGCACTATGTCATTTTACACGTTGGGAGTGTCAAAAATGACATAGTATACAAAAAAATAATTTCCATAATTTATATTAGTTGCACAAGTCGCAAATGAATATTTTTGATTTTGGTGTCAAAGTACACTCCAAATGAGCCCATAATTGACAGGTCATGCACTGAATCCATTTTTCATTGAATTTTGAAGCGCTAAATAACCCGTTGCAATAAATGCAAGACCCATCCTCTTCGTCTTCATCATTCTCATGAAAGGGCTCGCTTTCTTCGTCAGTGTCATCTTCAATTATTGCCCTGGACCTCTTCTGTGAGATTTATCACGAAGACTCATTTGCAGTTTAGAACAATGACTTTTTGCCAACTCTTCCTTAGAGTTGTCGCAATAAATCGTCCTTTTAATTTTGAGAATCAACTTTTGATTTCTTTTTCACTGCTTGTTCTTGGTTTTTGTTTTTCAGTTTTTCAAGATTCGGCGAACATGTTTAAATAGTGTACTTCTTTGTTACATTCCTTTTCCTTGATTGGGCTATTGCTTTAGGTGGTGGAGATATTTCTAAAAATGATAGCTTTTTGACTTCTGGTTTCTCTTCTCCATCATTAATGATATGAAGTTCAGAAACGATTTCTGGTTCATTTTCTGCTTCAACTTGATTGTCACCATGAAGCTGTTGGTCATTTTCCTGCTCAGCTTGAATGGTTTCTACCACAATATCAGTTGTGTCCGCTGGTACAAAAAGGTAATCGGGAAAAATTGCAGAATTAAATGGACTGATTCCTGTTTTGCCAAAACCGCTCAATGCATTTTGGATTGTCGCTGCTTTACCATATGTTTCGGAAAAGAGTTTACTCACTTGTTAAGCAGTAATAACACGGCCTGGATGAGCTTTCAACCATGTGGTACAAGCCTGATTATAATATCCCTTTAAAGGTTAAAAAAACTCACATCCGGTGGTTACATGGGATGAGTGCAGTGAGTGGGGAAGCACATGAAAATTATGTTATTCTTTCTACAAAATGCTACAGCTGCTAAGGAGCTGTATTTGCAAAAATGCTTTAACCATTGAAGAAACAGTTCTGAGTTTATCCAACCAGACTCTTGACACAAACTTAAACTTCCGGGAGGTGCTTTATCAAAAAGTTCATCTTTTTTGTATTTTCTTGGAAATATCAAGGCTGGAGGAATGTAGTTGCCTGTCGCGCTCATACTACAAACAACGGTCACATGTTAGCCTCTTTCTGCGCTTGTCAGAGATCCCACTTGTTTGCGTCCGGTTGTTGCTAAGATTTTCGGAGGTTTCTGAACAGTAGACAAATCCACTTTCATCCATATTGTAAATTTGTTTCACGTCAATGGATTCCTCTTGCAGTACCGAATTTAAAACCTCAAAAAATTTAGTAATTTGAGACTTGTTGAACGCCCGCGCCCTGGCTGAAGAAGTGGGTTTTGGTTGTCGCAGAGATACTATGTCAGGATTTTTTTCCCGAAAACCTCTTAGCTATTCCTTTCCTGCGATTCTCTGTTAAATCTATGATCGAATTTATTTTTGTCTGCAAATTCATACACTAAAGTTCTCACTTCGGTTGTTGTTAATCCAAACGTGTGTTCAACCAATTCTTTCTCTGTTTGAGAATCAAAAGTAGTCGAAAATCGCCATAGACCTTTCTGTAGACCTTTTACTCGTTTACTCTTGTTACCAGCTCTACGCCTAAGAGTTGCTTGGGGAACATTATACAATTTTGATGCCTTTAACCAATCCATTTTTTTTCTTGTAGATTCTTTATGGCTTGTTGTATAGCTGTTTCATTCCAGGATTGTCTAGTACTCCTTCTGACGTATCTTGCAACCATGTTTATCTGCAAAAATTTATGAAGTAGACTAGATAAATGTAGTGGGTGGTGTATAAAATGACATGCTATGTCATTTTACCGACACTTGAGGGTATGTCGTTTTAAACGCTATTTCAAAGTTTAAATGTGTAGGGTATTTTTCAGAATGTTAAAGTTAATATTGAAAAAGCTACTTACCAAGCAGTTGTTCACTAATCATATGCCACGAAACGCTCCAACACAGTATTTAAAACTAAAAAGAAAGTAATATATAATAATAGCAATTCAAGGCACAGGCTGACAAAACTTCTTGCCGCATAAAACATAACTTTTTCAACATAACAACCAAAGAAACTGTAAAATAATTTTTTTGATCCTTTCAAGGACGTAGTTAGAATATATTTTAAATTATGCTAGTGTATTTAATTTTTGGATATATTGCTAATTTAATTTTTTATTTTTTTCAACATAAATTTTCGGAAAGAGGACAATACTATCACATTTCTTTTATTTTCTTAATAATGTAAAAAAATAATTGTTCATATATTTTAAAAAATAAAGTCAGGAAGAAAGCGATTGAGGTAGTGGGCATACCCCTTAAGCTTTTAATACAAGTCATTTATTATAGAAATCGATATATTAGCATAGTTAATACATATTTTAATTGAAATCTATAGCTTTAAAACGGTACTCATACTAATTACATTTTTTATATTTTCAGAGATGGAAATCTATCTTACAATATTATACAATGCTTTAATATATCGGTGGCTTTCTTTGAGTTTGCCTTTTACGCTTATCCTGCTGAGCAAATCACTACCGAAGTAAGAAATTACCTAATAGAAGCAGTAATTAAAAATTAGACTTATAGAAGCAGTATTTTCATAACATGAATATTATTGAATTTATTAAGAATTTTTATCTGAATTTAAAGTAATTTTAATCATACCGTAACTAATGATTGTCTTACTTTTCAGTTTTCTGATATTTCGAACGCAATATACTTATCCAATTGGTATGAGAAAAATAGCGGTATTCAGAAACTACTATTAACAATAATGATGCAATGTAAAAGGCATGAACATTTTTCGGCGGGTGGTATTATTGATATAAACGTGGAAGCACTTGGATCTGTGGGTGACGTAAGTTTGACAATAATTTGAATTATGAGCGTATTCGTTTTAGGTAATACGAAAGTCGATGTCAGTTTACGCGGTTTTGAGAAATATTTTAAATAAGTAGTTTCACATTGCTAAAGTTCTACGATTAAAGAAGAAACAAACTAGAATATGGCACAAAAACCTTGCCGTTGATTTAACGGATATTGATGGAACACGATATGGAAACAGTAGATATTTCCACAAAAATTACATCATTTTCCTGAGAAGTATTTATTATAGCTATGAAATACTTAAAATTCTATTATATATATATATATATGTATATACAGGGTTAGTCAAAAGTATGGAATGGGCGGTTTATTTTCGTAAATATAAACTTTATAACAAATCGTCTGTAACATAAGTAAAAACTTATTATTCTCCATTTCTTAGCCTACCCCTTGTTTTTGTATATGAACGCATTTCCATGCTAACGAATTTTTTTTTTAATGACAAGCAAGCAGTTTTTTTGCTGATTATTACTCCTCTTCTTTTTCTTGAAATGACGTGATATTTCTTTTATATAATTCAATAAGAAAATTTCTGTGTAAAATCAGAATTTCCTAAAAATGGCTAAATGTGATATGAAAACAGATTCTACAGTTCTTAATACTCCTTTTTATTCATTTAAGATTTATTCTACAAAAATGATAGTGGCCTCTGCTTCGCAAGTTATTAATCATGTCATTGTGAAATACCTTTCAATAAGTGGACAAGCTAATTTAATAAGGATTGTTTAATTTTCATTTGTAAACGTGGTGAAAATCAGTGAAACTGAAAGAATAGAAATACTAATGATGGTTGGTTATCGAGATCGGCAACGTTCACAAGAAGATGTTTATCATTTGTTCAATAATGTTCATTCGGAGAGAAATCCTATTGTACAAACCACAATATTTGAATTGGTTAGCAGATTTAGAGGAACTGGAAATGAAAGAGATAGCTCAAGATCTGGACGCCAAAATCAGCCACAAATGAAGATCGAGCTTTCAATGTTGTACTTAATGTGATGGATAATCCAATTACATCAACCACGCAACTGGCTTTGGATAATGATATTAGTCAATCGTCGGTTGTTCAAATATTAAAAGAGAACAAACACAATCCCTACAAGATACACATTATCCATTAGCTCATAGGTTCCCAAAGTGGGCGATAACGCCCCCTTGTGGGCGCTGCAGGTCTAAAGGGGGGCGGTAAGAGACCCAGAAAAAAAATGGGGGCGTTGTGTAAAGGCTTAGGGGGCGATTTGTAATTTCATCTAGAATCTAGGAGGACTCTTAGACACCGACTGAGCTCTCGACTCTCGACTAGGGATGGGCGATAAACATCGATGTTCATTGAACATCGATATTTTAGGATCGATGTTCGATGTTTTTGCATCGATGTTTGCAATTTAGATTTATCGATAAACTATCGATGTTAGAAGAAATATAGTGAACATCGAACTTTTAAGCTTGACAAAATGTATTTGCACTAATCACAAAATAAAACAGCGTCCTCTGTTGACAAATACAAAAATGTTTCCAAATTAACAGCTCACATACAGGCTACGAGGATGTAAAATTGTCTACGAATAAAAGAAGTATTTAAATTTCACAGTGCTATATCATATAAATTCGAATATTTCATTTTAGGCTCTTTTAAATATTACTCAGTATAAATATTTAAATAATATATAATTAAATACATAAATTTATAGTACTTTTAATGTGCAGAATAAAAGTTAAATTATGTATGCATGCAGAATAAGTGAAGGAGGTAAACGTATTTTCATAGAAAAAGAAGGGAGATAGACATTACCGATGTATACTTCTTCGGGAAATTCCCTAGTGCGTACAATCATACACGACGATACACGCATTAAATGCAAGATGACACATCAGAAATATAAAACCATATCCATATGTATCTCGGTATTTGCCAGCGTAGTCAAAAAAAAATGCAAGACTATAAAATCCCAAATAAAAATCGTTCTCTTAAAAAGCTTTGATACACGTAAATGTATATATTTTTTAAGTATCAGACGATTTAAGTCATGTGGTTGTTTCATGCGTAATTGCATAATATTGTTTTTTTATATAGTTTTTTTTGAGTAGTTTCTAAAGTTAACTACATATTATAAATGTATATATTTCTTTTATTATTTTTTTTGAATAGTGATATCTTTTATATCATTTTGTTAAGGACGTAAATTAATTAAGTTATAATAAAGTTTTTGTTAAACTGCCAAAAAATAAATCTATAAATATAATTATCGATGTTTAAAAACATCGATGTTTGGTAGTCGATATTTTGCAACCATCGATGTTGATCAACGATGTTAACATCGATGTTTGATATCGATGTTTACCCACCGATGTCCCATCCCTACTCTCGACTACAGCTTGTGAACATCAACTAATATTAATTAACAGATTGCTCAAACCAACTCGGTTCGATATTTCTCTCCGAGTAGTTCATATATCTGTCCTGTTTTATTGAATAAATAAAATAAAAAACATATCAATCGGTCGCTCCGTTTCGAAACGAAAAGAGACACAAACAAACAAATAAAAAGGCAACTGTATCAATCGGCTGGTTCATAGAATACTTGTTCTTACTTGTTGAGTACGATTGAGCGTCGAATGAGATAAACGAGTTTATGCATGTTTGTCTTATTCCTGTCGTTGCGTGCTGCTTATGCAATCCTATATAAACAACGTAATATTTATTTTATTTTCATTTGCGGTTTCGCGCGTAATAGATAAGCAGTACTTAAGTTCAACACTTATACTTACGTATTTCTCAAAACAAAACAATGTCGGAAGTAAAAAAGAAGAGACGGCAATACTGTGCGGAATATATTAAATTCGGATTCATTGAAAATCCTACAAACCCATCGTCGCCTTTGTGCCTTCTATGCCTAAAAACATTTTCGAATGAAGCAATGAAGCCTTCAAGACTTCAAGATCATTTGAATAAAATGCATCCAGATAAGAAAGACAAGAATGTAGCATATTTTCAAGACCTAGAGAAGAAGCATAATACTCGGCCAAGTGTAGCAAAACTCTTTTCGGCGGCTGCTAAGCAAGATGACGACGGACTTCGAGCTTCGTACAACATCTCTTTGTTAATTGCTCAAAAAGGCAAACCACACAACATCGGAGAAGTGTCAATTTTGCCAGCAATAAAGGAAGTAATAACTACTGTGCTTCATAAACCGGCCGCAGATATTATCGGAAAAATTCCTTTGAGTAATAATTCTGTGCAAAGACGAATTGATGAAATGGCCGGAAACATAGAAGAATCATTGTGCAATCATCTGAGGACTAGTCAATTCTCAATTCAGCTCGATGAGTCCACTTTACCAACTAATGAAGCATTGTTGCTGTCTTACGTGAGGTTTATTAAAGATGAGAAAATATGTGAAGAACTATTGTTTGCTAGAAATTTAGAGACCGATACAAAAGGCGAAACCATATTCAATACATTGGAAAAGTTTTGTGATGAGAAAGAGATTCCCTTGAAAAATATTATATCAGTTGCTACGGATGGCGCTCCGGCTATGACAGGGTGCCATAAAGGCTTCATAGCGTACGTAAAAAATAAAATTCCAGATGTCCTTGCTGTACATTGCGTTATTCATAGACAACATTTGGTTGCTAGAAATTTAAGTGAACGACTATTTCAATCACTGCAATATGTCATCAAAGCAGTCAATAAAATCCGTAACTGCTCTTTGAATGATAGATTATTTCATCAGCTTTGTGTTACTAATGACGAAGATTTCAACCGTTTGTTGTTTCATACCGAAGTTCGTTGGCTATCAAGAGGCAATTGTCTGACTCGATTTTACAACCTGTTTGACTCTGTGATAGAGTTTTTGGAAACTAAAGATACAGAATTGCGCAACAAGCTCATTACATCAAAAAATGATATAGCTTACATGACAGACCTGTATAAATTGTTCAACAACATGAATCTCCAACTGCAAGGCGATGAACTAAATTTAATTAAAACAAAAAATGTCGTTGCTGCTTTCGCAGCCAAACTGCTTCTACACAAAAAGAATATGGGCAGACGTGAGTTTCATAATTTTCCGAATTTATCAGTATCCTGCAGTAACGACGACTTGTTTGCCTACTGCCAACATTTGGAAAAGCTCCACATTGACTTCACCGAACGATACCAGGATATTTTGAACTTGGAAATACCAGACTGGGTGTTGGATCCGTTTTCAAATGTCAACACAGCAATATCACCACATCTGGAAGAAGAACTTATAGAATTGACAACGAACGAGGAAATAAAAATCAAGTTCAAAAATGGCTACCAAGAATTTTGGCTACAAAAACCGATCCCGCAATTGTACCCTGGATTGTGGTCAATCATTCAACGATTCTTGATAGCATTCCCATCGTCATATTTGTGTGAACGTGGATTTAGTGCTGTAGCAACGCTGCTTACTAAAAAGAGAAATCGTTTGCATGTTACCGAACGTGGTGACTTGCGGCTGTTCTTGAGTAAATTGGAACCTGATATCAACAAACTTATTAAACAGCATCAGATTCATCCTTCACATTAGTTTTTATATTAGAATCGATTATGTTTGTTTTATTTTGAATTTTGAATAAAAGATACTTTGTCTGAATACTATAAAGTTGCGTTTCAATAATCATTCTCATTGGCAGGTGTAGCCCGTAAAAGTTAACTTGAGACCTGAGCGCCGTTGTGTACTACCTACTACGCTCAGGTCTCAAGTTAACTCATTCATTCTAAACGAGACTTTTACTATAACCCATAGTAAAAGTCTCGTTTAGAATGAATGTTTAATCTCCGCTAATATAGCTCACAATAATTAATTTAATTTGAAGTTATAGTGGTTTTTGAGTAGGTGAAAAAATGGGGGCGCTAAAAAATAATTTATTCTCAAAGTGGGCAGTAGGCAAAATAAGTTTGGGAACCACTGCATTAGCTAAACGAAAATGACCCTGACAGAAGAATGCAGTTTTGTGCAATAATGATGGAAATTACCAACACTAAACCTAACTGTATAAACAACATTTTATTTTCTAATGAAGCCACTTTTTGTCTAAATGGTTTTGTAAACAGGCACAACTGTTGCTACTGGTCCAGTGAAAATCCTCATTGGATGATGGAACACCATACAGAGCATCCACAAAAACTCAATGTCTGGGCATGTATCATTGGGCACCACATAATAGGTCCATACTTTTTACATGGAAATTTGACAGCAGATAAATACCTAAACCTATGCGTGATCACATTGTACCTGACATTGTAAATTCATTACCAGATGAAGATCGAGAAGGAATGCCAAACCGCAGTGTTTGGTTTCAGCAAGACGGTGCTCCACCACATTATGGAGTTGATGTTTCTAAATAACATAAATGCTCGTTGGATAGGACGTCGTGGATCAATTGAACGGCATGCTATAATAGGTCGCCTAATTTGGACCCCTAGAGTTCTTCTGGGGACATTTAAATAATAAAATTTACAAACAGAAACCACAAAATTTGCAAGTGCTGGAAGCCAGAATTAGGCATGAATTTGAAAATATAAATTCAAATTCGCTGCAAAATTCGTTGCGTAATTTCTGTGATAGATTAGGATATTGTCAAGCTGCAGGGGGTCTTCAGTATGAACATTTAATTTGATTTTATTATTAGTAGTGTAAATAAAGTATTATGAACATGTTATCTGAAATTTTCTTATTCAAGTGTATGAAAGAAATATCAAGTCACTTCAAGAAAAAGAAGAGGAAAAAAATCGTTACCATGGAAATGCGTTTACATACAAAAACCAGGAGTAGGCTAAGAAATGGAGAATAATTAGTTAAAAAAACTTATCATTTTGTTTTAAAGTTTATATTTACGGAAACAAACATTAAACAAGACTACTTGACTTAGAAAATTAAATAAATAATTTGCTTGATTCAGATTGATGCATTACTTCTTCCCTTACTAGTATTATTAGCTATATTCTCCTTAAACAACGAACTATTTATTTTATTTCAATACTTACTTCCATGAGATATTCGATTAACAATTACCGAATTTTAACCAACACCTAGCGATATTAGGTACTGATTCATAATAAATTAACATTAAGGGATTAGTTCTAGACTATAGGTGTATTACTGACTGCAGCGCATTTACAATGTCTCTCATCCTCACTTACGAAACACTTTAACGTTGTTTCTGTCCTCCTAAATTCCACTCGGCAAACATACCACCTATTGTATGACATATTTTGGTTGTTTTATCCATGTTGACCGGCTTGACAAATGATTAATCATCCATTTGATTCATTGAAGCATTTCACTAATAGTTTTCTCAATAGTAAATAACCATATTTTTCTTTTCGAAACTGCACTATATCCAGAGCCGATAAGAATACGTCCTCACTCTTTGAATATTAAACTACTACTCCTTAACTAATAACAAAAATAGTAAAGTAGGAAGCCTGCCAATGTTTTAACTAATATGGCTCCCCGAAAATATAACATTTACACATTACTAACTACTATTGATGGACATTGTGGAAATAGGTAAAGATTTTAAAGTTCGGAATTTTCAAGTGTAAGATGTTATACTGCCCTGCCAAGCAAGAACGACGTATCTACACACGCGCAGTTTTGAGTAAATGAAGTTTTTACATTATTTGTATTATTTTTGTTTTTTTTATTGTTTTTTTAAAACTTACCGAGGCCATGTATAATATTATCTGTGATTTATGTAAGTAGATTTTTTAATACTATAGTAACCTTAAACAAAACAAAAAATGCACTTACGACATTTTGCGTTATCTTATGTAGTCATAGTAGAAAGAAAAGTCGTATCTTCAAAATAACTTTTTATTTATAACAGAAATAACAAAAAGTGATTAAAATACAAGTGTCAACATTTACACTATTTTTAGGTAAGTATAACATCTACTAATCTGAGTCATCTTCCACAAGCTCAGATTCAGTCAAATTTTTCCAAAATTCTAAACGGTTATCTGGTACAATTCCTGTAAGTTTTTGTAACAAATTTTTTTTTCTTTGTTGTGAAATACCTCTTACAACTCTTCTAGCTGTTGGAGGTGGTAAGATGCCTTTTTCATATTTTGACAGAACAAAATGAACTTCTTTAAATGCGGAATTAAATGTTGTTTTAAAATACATACATCTACAGCCTCTTTTAAATTCAATACATACCATATCTTGAAGGTATGGTCTGGGAACAATTTTGTTTAATTTGTACTGAGATGTAAAATCTGTTATATTATAAAAATTTTCAATTTTCATTTCAAATACGTTAACTTTCTTTGAATTTGCAGATTGGACGCAATTTTTAAAATCTTCAAAGTCGTACACTTTCTTTTTTCTTTTTAATGCTAATTCCACTTGGTGATGAAAGGCATCACTTGACATAAATGTGTGTCCAGACTGAAAGTACTTAATGTTTAGTGTCTTTAAATTTACAAGATTTGAGTTAATGATGTAAATAAAAAATGAGAATAGTGCCCAGTTTTTATTCTGAGCGGCGCAGTTATCTAACCATATTGTCACAGATTCCAGATCTCTTACACACAATAGAAAATTAAAAAACGTTGATATAATATCGTCTTTACTCCTTCCAGCGATTCCCTCATGCCAGATAAATGCAAATGGCTTTTCAGATGACTTTCCAAGACGAACAAATGACTCATTGAAAGCGATTATCCGTGGTACAAATATAATTTCCTTGAACATATCGCAGCGACGCAACATGATGACCTGACAGTAATAAAAATTATGTTACAATAATTATTATTTCATCTCGAACAAGCGTACAATTTACCTTTTGAAGATCGGCTGAAAAATACTGGCCATCTTTCTTTTCACAGTCCTGCTGGTATTCTGCTCGAGCTGCTATATACTTGTCATGGTGATTTTGCCATGACTGACATTCCTCGCAATCCAGTTCAGTATTTTCTTTGGTGTGACTAGTAGATTTGCTGTGTAGAATAAAAGATTCGCAAAGTGAACATTCTTCGTTTCCTAAAGTGGCAAAAGAAATCTTTTTCTTAGCCACAACTCTTCTGTATAGTTCGTAAGAAATGTTTACCGAGTACTTTGATTTAAAATTCACCAACAACAAACTAATAAAAAAGAACAGCTTAGACGATGAAATACACAAATAGATTTCAAAACTTACCGCAATTTTCACACTTGTTTAGCAACTAATTTTGTGGTTTATACCTTATACTTCAAAGTAAAATGAAAGGACAAAACACTAATACTGTTGTAATAGGTGTAACGTACACCAACCATCTGTCAGTTACTATTATTTTTAGGTTATGTTACGTAGACATTTTGTTGTATCTGCAGCGCCCTATGCAACAACGACTAGTCTCTGCTAAGAAAAAATGTCGTATCTCACAAGACATTTTGTGAATACGACATTTTGCTTTAGTGCGTGTGGCTTACGACTTATTTTGTTAGGAGCATGGGCTTTTTTGCACTTACGACACAATTTACTAGGGCTTTATTAACCTCTAGTGTGCACATACGATGTTCAAACTTGGCTGAAAAGATAGAGAAATATACTGTTGTGTCCGTAGATACGACAACTCAATTTTGATAAAAATGTCAGATACGACTTTTTTGCTTAGTAGGGCAGTATAGACATTATTCAATTAAAACACACTTTCTTAGCTATACCGTACTGAGAAAACGTAATACGTCAGAAATACTTCTTTTTGAGTACCCTTCTCTATATAGAAATTTCCAAAAATTAATTTTTAATTTACATATTTCCACGTATAAAGCCCAGATGTTTTCCAATGCCCAATTCTAATTTACGGATTTTGCTTCGTTATTGCTTTTTCACTCGTCGATCTAATAAAACTGCAATTTAGTATTAGCCAATATATTTAAGAAACATAACAAATTAATCTAAAATGACATCTTGACGTACTGATTTATTGATAAATATAGTAAAATAATAACAAAAGTAGAAAGATAGCCTGCTTCTTTCAAAGAATCCTCAATTTACTGAGAACAACAAACAGTTTCGCCACTGGTAGACAATGCTAAGCTATGGGGTACATAATCCACGAGCTTCAAACCTAGAAGAATAATAACGTGGAAATATGTAAATTAAAAATAAAATGTTGAAAAGATCTAATTGTAAGTGTTTCCGACTTATTAGTCTCTATTAGTGTGGCATAGCTTAGACAGTGTGCCCCGATTGCATAGTATGTGTAGCATAAAAGCGTACCTTTAAGACTTCCCAAATTCATATACCCTATCCATGATTAGAGCATTTCAATACCAGTAGTATAATTTATTCTGTATTGTATAAATGCCATATTTACAGCTAGGTATATTAGTAAAAACATTAAATTATTTGTATAGCCCATGTATTAAAGAAACGTATAAAATTATTTCTTAAACTGACATCTTGACGTTGTGTAGCATTCTGACAAATATAGTAAGCAAATAATAAAAAATGAAAGACAACTCGCCAAATTGTAACTTCTGGTGAATTTGATTGCTGTCTCCGATAAATTGAGGATCTTCTTACAGAAGCTGCAAACCGGCAGGAATTCTTTCTATTTTTGTTATTAGTAAACACATTAAATTATTTGTAGCCCATGTATTAAAGAAACGTATATAATTATTTTTTAAACTGACATCTTGGCGTTGTGTAACATACTGACAAATATAGTAAACAAATAATAAAAATTGAAAGACAACTCGCCAAATTGTAACTTCTGGTGAATTTGATTGCTGTCTCCGATAAATTGAGGATCTTCTTACAGAAGCTGCAAACCGGCAGGAATTCTTTCTATTTTTGTTATTAGTAAACACATTAAATTATTTGTAGCCCATGTATTAAAGAAACGTATATAATTAATTTTTAAACTGACATCTTGGCGTTGTGTAACATTCTGACAAATATAGTAAACAAATAATAAAAATTGAAAGACAACTCGCCAAATTGTAACTTCTGGTGAATTTGATTGCTGTCTCCAATAAATTGAGGATCTTCTTACAGAAGCTGCAAATCGGCAGGAATTCTTTCTATTTTTGTTATTAGTTTACTATATTAGTGGACAGCTACTACCTCAATATGTCAGTTTTAGTTAATTTTATACATTTGTTTATACATTGTCGTGGTATTAGTAATTAAAATTGTATTAGGTAACAATAATTTAATTATTTTTAGATTTCAGTTTACAATTAACATATAAAACGAAATATATCAAGGCCAACTGGATTTCACTATCGCTGCGCGATATAGGTAACTTGATTCTGGTAACCTCAAAATATTGAGTGACGCCGTTTAATAATAGAATAATAAAATGAAAAAGAATTATTTCTCAATTTTTACCAAAACAAACTTTAAAACAACACTTTAAACGTTAACTTTACAATAATTAATATTATGATCCAATCATATTGCATATTTTTACCACGTGATTTTAAAAATTCTCCAAGTAGTGTATAATTCTTTGGATAAACGTTACTTGAGGATCGATATTTTGAGGTTAGCAGGATCAGAAAAATTTCGCTGCGAGATAAAAGGCCGTCACTTATATCGCGAAGCGATAACAAGATCCAGTTGGCCTTAAATATATGCTATTATTGCGCCATCTATTTAACTAGCTCAATAATTATTTCATGCAAATTGGAGTTCCATAATCATAGGCTTAAGTTAGGACATACGATTTTTTGTTCAACACCCATTTAACTTCGAATTTTTTTAAACACGGACATAAATTAAATTAATCCAATACTAAAATAAATTCTTTAGGAGTTAAGTTCAAATATACTTCCTAAATTGTTCTTATCCGTCTTTAATATATAGGTATACACAAAATCTGCTGGTTATTCAAGATCTATATTAAATTATTACTTCATAGATAGGATAATTGAATCAGTGAATAAGAATAATACAGATTAAATCTCACTAAAACTGATATTTATAAACCCATCTTATAGGAATAATATAAAAACGCGCCCCTTTTCGTTGTTATGCTTCTAAACGGCAAAGCAGATAAAATATTTATTGCGCAACGAAAACATCAAAGTATGTAAATATATATAAATATCAGTAACTTTGGAATGTTTTACATTCAAATAATATCAAATATAACGTTGAAGGTAAATACATTAGGCAAAGGTTAGTAAGTTTACGACTATTTGTTTAATAATATATCTTAGGCTTATATAGAATATCAATTAACTTTAATCTTGTCAAAAATATGAAATTTTAGCATCATATTTACTGTTTAAGTCAACAAAATTGTGCTGTCAATTTAATACATTGTTTTGTTATTTTAACAAGTTCTTTCTTTACTTGTTCGTTGTTTTAACAAAATATAATTTCACATTGAACTTCAAAATGAATTCCTTCAAGCCCGAAGTATATTTCAAGTAAAAACGTCCTGTGTTTATTTGACATTCAATTTGGTTGAACCAAAACTATAACTTATTACATTAACTTGACACTTTTAACATTTCTTGAGAGTTACATGAACGACTAAATATATTGCTAATAGGCGAATAAGAAAAGTAATTAAATTGCGTTGATTGAACGCACTATTTCTCTTTAGTGTTGTCGATAATACACGAGAAGGTAAGCAAATGTTCTTGAGCGGATGTTAAGAATTACCTGCAGTTGGATGTTTTATGAAATTATTGTTCAATGAAGCTTTCATTAATTTTTCCACTTTACACTATAAAAATTATTAATAAAATTTTTCACCGAGACTGGCACAATGTTTTGTAAAATATGAACGACAAAAATTACATTTTCAAATAATCCAATTTGAACTGACAATAAATTAAATCCAATATAAAATATCTTAGAAGCAATTTAGATTTAGACACTGTATATGTAATATAAAATACAAAGCATACTCAAGATAATAAGTATGTTGTACATATGCATGTACGTTAATCTTTGAAACATTCTGAATTATTCCAAATAATAGTGCCTAATTAAGAAAAAAAGAAAATCAATAATATCACTTATATTACTGCAGCCTTCTATTGCCACATGATATATGATTACTCCTAACATTTACTTTTACACTTGCTCATTGCATCTTTAATCATGAAGATGTTACCTGAAGATACATTTCAAATTGGATTATCCTTATTAGAAATACTAGGTGAAAAGTTGCATTACAAATCTAACAAGTTATTGCTGTTCCGTTTATTTAATTCCCTCGCTTTGATATTTTTATTTTCTTTATCATTTCTATACTTTTTTCATGGAGGAAAAGGAATGTACACAAGAATTGTAGAATCTAATGTGATTATATTCAATGTAAGTACATATATGAAAGTTATACAGAAGCTAGTTTGCGTTTGCATTTTAGGTATTATTAAAATATGTTGTTTTCATTTACTATAAAACTGATATTGAGCAAGTATTCGATGAGAGAAAAAGAAAATTTTGGCGAAATGAAAATTGCAAACAAAGTAAACTTACCGATAATAATAACATCATTCTTAGGAAAATAAAACTTGTACAGCTAACAATTATTATTTGTGGATTTTTAAGCACTATCTTATTTTTACTACGACCTATGTTTACTAAAAATTTGATATATGCCTTGGAAGTTTGGGAATTTAAAGATTCCATTGTCTTGGAGACCACAGTGTTAATGCTTGAATATGAATTATGTAATAAGTCTCATGCCTGTTGTAATGTTATATGGTCACGATACACTTTATCTGGGATTTTGCTTTGATCTTGTAATCCAAGTAAGACTGCTAAAGCATGAAATACGAAATTTATTAAAGTATACTTCAGCTGATATTCACGAAAGGTTGTGCGAATGCATAAAACATCACCAGATTTTATTAAGGTAAGTGTATCTAATCTAGTTATATCTAAATCAGTTTTCGCCAATGTAGAATATTATTAGACATAAAATAAAATTTTCTAGAATTCTATAAGTTGCACTTTCGATAGGTACTGATTATAAAATTAAAAAAGTAATGAAACTTTGCATTCAAATAAATTTGAAGATTTTGTAATCCTGATCTAATTTACTTTACTAAAAATAATAATATATAGTAAAAATATATGTTATAAGATCCATAGTAGCTTTAAGTTAATTCTAAACGGCTTCGACGGCAGTTAATTATTATTATATCAACGCATGTGGTGCAAAGAGTATAGAAAAGCATAGAAAATCCAACTTTCAGAGATTAAACACCCCAACTTTAAATGATACTTGGGAGCGTTCAGAGAAATATGGGTAAAAAAAACATGATACAAAATCAAGATCACATTCAAAACTAAAATAGTTATTTACGAACCAAGTGCGGGAAGACGGTTTTCCCGCATGAGCGCACATTGTAAGCACGAGCGACCGCAGGAAGCGAGTGCTTTTAATTGCGCGAATGCGTGGAAGATGTCTTCACGCAAGTGGTTTGTACAATATTTTTTGTACGAGCATTAAATTAAAAGTCTTAGTTTTAATACATCAAAATTCAGAGCAAACATAAATGCAACAGGCAATGATTATTGTTTACTATAACATTCAATTCCCTTGATATTGTATATATATATATACATACATACCTATTCAGATCTTGACGACTTAATTTTATACTTGCCTACATAGATTAATAGTACTATTTAAAAAGGAATTAATGCATATATATGCATTTGGAATATGACAGTTCTATTGTTACTAGAAACAATTGCAAACGCAACTAAATATGGTGTCAATTCAACAAGTATAGAAGTAATTGTTTCAGTTGACATTTATATTTTTGCAGCAATTTGCCAGTTTCTTTTTCAAGTGCACAATTTTCTACAAAATCTATGTCTGATAATTCATGTACTCCTCCCGAAATTCGGGAAGCTGCAAATGCGGCGGTACAAAATTTGCTGCCAATAAAATCAAAACGACGATATGAAGTTGTCTATAAAAAATTTGTACAATGGTGCAAAGACAAAAATATTAGAAATTATACTGAAAATTGTTTATTGGCATATTTTCAAGGCTTTTCTAGCAAAAAGTCATTGTGGCCAACCTATTCAATGTTGAAGTCCTGTTTAATTATTTACAACAATATCAATATATCAAAATTCGAAAAACTAATCGCCTTTCTCAAAAGAGAAACAGAACACCAGTCTTCGAAGAAATCAAAAATTCTCGAGATTGAACACATTGAAAGATTTATTGCAGAAGCTCCGGATTCCTCATATCTTTTAATGAAGGTTTTATTATACATAATTACTTCAAGTTTATTTATGTATTATTAAATATTACATTTCAATTTAGGTGGTATTAATAATGGGTATTGCTGGAGCATGTCGCCGGGAAGAATTATGTAAAATGTCCATTGATGATATCGAGTTCAAAGCAGATGTGATATGTGTAACTGTACCAGAAACAAAGAATAATATATGCCGTCGCTTTGCAGTGATCAATCCTGCATGGATTAAATTGGTTCTAAAATATAAAGAATTAAGAAACACAGTAAATACTAGGTTTTTTTTAACATACCGTAATAAAAAATGTGTTAATACTCCAGTGGGTCTAAACACAATTGGAAAAATTCCTTCAAAAATTGCTGAATACCTTCGCTTAGACAGTCCTGGTCAGTATACAGGTCACTGCTTCCGCAGAAGTTCCGCTACTCTTCTTGCGAACAATGGGGGGGACTTGTTGACCCTTAAAAGACATGGGGGTTGGCGTTCTTCAACAGTGGCCGAGGGTTATGTAGAAAACTCCCTGCATAGCAGGAAAATGATTGCAGATAAAATAATGAAACCAGGACCACTTTCTACTACTACAAGTTATAACATAATGCAACCAGGACCATCATCTGTGACTGCAACTTATACACCTGAATCTGTAAATGTTGCACAAACTTTATCAGTTGCAAACCAAGCCACTCCAGGAACTTCGATTTCTAATTGTCAAAATTTTACTGTAAATGTTAACAATAATATCTGTAATAGTTGTAGATCTTCCCAAAATAAAAATATTGTTGATTAATGTGATTAGTATCACACCTAACCTAAAATAGATTACCTAATTAATTTCAGAATTTCGTGTACGTATCTATTACTCACCTTTCCATAAAATTAAATTATTATATTCTTACACATGGCAAACATGAGGTATTTATTCTGATATTTATAAATTTATAGTACATTATTGCGTTCTTTGATTTAATTACAATTTATTAGAATAGCCAATATGAATATCTTCAGATAGATGGCGCCACAATTTTTTTCGATGAATTTTTAATTATTACTCCTATTTCCCCAACTTTTAGTGAAGAATAGTGGAGGGAAGTAGCATTTTATAGACTAAATGTTATTACTATCAAGTTAGATTTTTTTTTAAATGTCCCAAAGTGCCAGTGTTTTTTTCAATTTTTACAGTCGCCTCAACCGGGAAAACGTACTTCCCAGTCGAGCTACACGTGCGCCAATTATGACTTTACAGGCGGCGAGTACAAAAAATAATTCATAAAGTGATAAATTACTTGAAAATTTTATTCCAAGTATTTATCTCTTAAAGTGAAAATGGTGCTACTTATTTAAATATTTAAAAGGATCGTTACTTGTACACATTTGAAATCCAGTTTTGAACGAGTTATTTTCTACAATTTCGTGATTAATAATAGAAATTGTATACGCCTGTGTGTTCCTTATGTCAGTAAATGATTTCAATCGCTTTCCCGCCAAACATAGATCGTATTTATTAATTACAATTTTAAGTACTTCATTTTAAAATAAATTCAGGTACTGGTAATGACGATTTTCTCTTTCAACTAAATCTATAAATGTAGATTTAAAGTTTACTTAATGAATTTTCATATAGTCCCGTAAAGCGTAGGGAAAATTTTATATTTTTAAAAATTGAATATTTGAGGCAACTTTTACCGAGAATTTTCAAATATGCTATGTGCAATGCACGTCATGACAACTCATATTTTTCGTGATCGGATTTATTGATATATAACGTTCTATAACTTTTACAATAAGTTATTTTTGAATAGTATGTTTTTAGTACTATTCACTACCATCGATATTTTTTAAGGGTTGAATAAGTTTTGAAGGGTAATCACCATATTGCAGAAACCGTTAAATTAATCAACTCTTAATTCTCTATCATAAAATGTATTAAACTGTACAGCGTTGTATTTCGAGATATGCAAGTTACGTCAGCATACCGTTCTTGAACACACTGTATAAATGAAAACATATTTTAATTGCACAACTTATAATTACCCAAGACTTAAAAGTGTTTCCCTGTATGGTTTCAGCTTTATTTAAAAATCATTTTTTATTAATTTATTTTCAATGTGTCTCGTCATTTTCATAGTTTACAACAACAATAATCACAAAACTTTGACATATTGCAGGTGTGTAACTTTTAATCAAATAAATTTTTTCTTCCTTGTCTAGGAGTAAAATGTATATTGCTATTGTAATTAGTTCTGGATACATATATTAATTGTGAATATAAAATGATTGGTTAATATAATATGATAGTACGCTAACCATATCCATGACTTACCAATCCATATTGCATTATACAATCATTTACACTACTACTACTAATACTTGTTTTAGGATCAGTGGACGAATAAACCGAATATATTCAATTATTCTCCTTTTCTTCTATTTCACAACACAAATGGCTTCCTGTGTTGAAATCTATGAATTTATATTGACGTAAGTAAAAATATATTTCGTAATTAATTAACACCTAGACACGTAGGGAGACACATTATTATTATTATTTAATAGTTAGGCATTCGCCGTATCTATATATTATACATTGGCAGAATGTATACAGTGCGTGTGTGAAATCTCCCCCTCCCCCCTTGTTACCTGAATGGAATAAAACATTGAAACAAAAATAAAACAAAACCACTATATAAATACCTACTAACTTTATGATCGTGTTTTATTTTAAAATTTTCGCAGATGACACGTTAGGCTGTATCAGTTTCAAACATTTTAATTGGCACAAGGGCTCGAGTGACCCCTCATTTGAAAGGTATGTCTATTCAAGTTTGACGTTTTTTTCCTTCATTTGTTACGAAGAAACGCCGAATTTCACGGGTAGCGAATAAAAAAAGTACAAGAAAAGACAAAATATCCTGAACACATCACTGTGATTTTAAACTAAATGTTCAAATTGAGAATTTTGAACTTTTAATTTGCAATAAAATGATGTAATTATCCTGCCTTTTAAATTCGGATATTTTTAACAAATGAAAAGAATTCCAGAAAAACATAAATTTTGAATAGATTTGCCAAACACCTATCAAATAAGAGGGCACTTGACCCCTTTGCCTTTAAAAATGTATACGTTGATATATTATAAAGTTAGTATTTTTATAGTCGTTTTGTTTAATTGTCGTTTGAAGGTTTTATTCAACCTAGTTTGAAAGATAACACCGGGGGGAGGGGAGAAACTTCTGACACGAACTGAATATATTATGAACGGTCGTAAAAGTTTGCTAATGTACCTCTGACTGCCGATTTCAAGTAACAATATAGTCGACCTACTTTATATCAGTATTGTATGAATAAATGACTGGTAAATTCCGCCAAAATTTTAAATTATTTTGTATATTCAATCAATGCGCTTTAAGAATCACAAAATATGTGTATAGAATTGTGTATCACTAGGTAAAAGTAAAACTTAAAATTGGTGTGTCGAATTTTTCCGAATTTACTAACGAATTTCAAAATAAACTGGAAACTTAAAACTAGAGTGATGGATAATTATATACATACACTATATTGAAAGGGTTGATAGAAATTATGTACTGAATTTAAAACATAATCATTACATTCAGCTGAATAATGTTTATACGAAAAAAGTAGAACATGTTGACTTTTTATTGCTACACCTCGATGCAAAAAAGTTTCCACTAACCCCATTGGAGCTGTGTTCGAAACTTTCGACATTTTTGTGCAACTAAGTGTACGAGGTAGGCGACATAAATTCTTGGCTTGATATACATAAAATAAACTTGGATCAATATAAGAATTTTTATTTTTCAATGTAATCTCCAATAATTTCTATACATTTATTACAATGATTAATTAATAATTCGATACCCATGTAAAAACAATCGGAAGTTTTTCCGTCAAAATGTTCTATAACAGCGGCTTGCAACTCACTGTCGTCCTTAAAACTACATCCCCTAAGGTCTTTTTTTAAACTAGAAAACAAAAAAAAATCACAAGGAGCCATATCCGGACTATACGGTGGATGATCCAATTCTTGAAAGCCGCATTCGCTGATAGCAGTTGTGAAATGGAGGCAGTATGGACGGGATCATTGTCGTGCAATAATTGCACACGTTTTGTCAATTTTCCTCGAAGTTTTGCAGGAATATTGTCGCTCAATTTATGCAATAAAGACGCATGATATGTGTCGTTCACACTTGTATTGCGCTCTCTAAAGTCAATTAGCAATATGCCCTCACAATCAGAGGATCGTAAAACCATTGTTTCATCCCCTGTGACAATGGACTCCAAAATCGGTTTTGAGTCGTCTACACACATGTTTAAAAACGACTGCGCATATTCGACTCGACGTTCATGTTGGAGAGCAGAAAGAAGTCGCGGTACCCATCTAGTACTAATTTTATTCATACCCAATTGATCATGGAGACTTTGGCGAACACTTGTTTTGGAAATGTTTGTTATCACTGCTAATCCCTTCACATTCAAACGGCGATCTTCTAGCACTAAATGTTCAATAATTGAAATTTGTTAAGGCGTTATCACGTCAATTGGTCAACCCGGCCGATCAGCATTTTCCAGGAATTCTTGTCACAAGGAAACATTTTGCCCACTTTTTTACAGTTGAATACGAAGGAGATGAATCGCCGTAAACGCCGTCTAAACGTTGTTTAATGTGATAAGGTATATGCCCTTCCTTTGTTAAAAATTTAATGACCGCGCGGTACTCAATTTTCGTTACTTCAGACATTTTCGTGCGACAGTCACGTTGGTTGGCTGGTTACTAAAAACTACTAGACATTGAACAGTCATATTATATAGTGTACACATCGCGTATGTGCATGCATGACTTGACGGAGTTTGAACACGCTTGAACTATAAGCCTGTCAAGCCGAGAATTTATATTTATACAAAAGTTATATGTGTACATTTAGTTGCAAAAAAAGTTTCCATACTAAAATTTCGAAAATCACTACTACAATGTGGTTAGTGGAAACCTTTTTTTTTGCAACTAGGTGTACGTATCAAATTGCTTCTATAATAATCCATCTACGGGTAATCAGTTTTTTTCTTTCACACTTCAATTTTATAGTTTACTTTTGTAGAGATCTCCTTCATTTGCCTAACATCACAGTGCTCTGAATATAGTATTTATCGTCTCTCCTTTGCCTACAAATTACAGCTGTCTTATGTGTTCAACTAGGAATAGTCGCCTCACCAGTAATTTGTATAAATTTCGGGTTCCTTCTTCATTATCAGAACTTTTCTCTCTTATTTTCAAAGATTCTTCTTGACATCTACATTTTCGAGTGACGTTATTTAAAGAATTTAATCATTCATTATTGACATTTTCTCATTTGACTTAACAATGTCCACAGCAAAAGAAGTGAAACATATTGACTTCTTCAGTTTAATTGTACAATATTCAACTGCTTCAACAAAAGGCCGAACCTCAGTTCATTTTATCAACATATAGATGAAGAAAAAGATGTGGTAACCGATTTTAAGCTCTTAGAACTATCATTACCTGCATTAACCTTCTAATGATGACATGCACGTTTTATAACATAACTGACCACGTGGTGTCTAGTTGACCTCAGAAGTTTCTTCATAATACCATAGCTGATATGAAAATAACACAGTTAACTTTTAAATATTATTTATGCATTATATTTGAATATTTGATATAAACAAATAATTGAAATGTTACAAAAAGAGGAAGCTGTAAGAGTAATACAAAATATATACAAAAATTCGCTGGAAAATACAATGTTTAATTACTAATTTATTATCATCTTTAAGTACCATAAACAAAATAAATAGTAAAAAAAGTAACAGTGAAACATATAACTATAAATAAACAGCAGCAAAAAGGCTTAAAAGGCCCATAAATATAAATGTTTGTTCTATACATTTCTTACATGCTCTACTATCGTCACGCATCGAAATTTTATATTATTAATTTCTGAAATATACTCCCTGTTTGATACCTAAGCGGTTGTTAAGAACTCAACCTCTTTTATTTTATTTTATATTATTGTTTCTTGCTTTATATATGAATGTTTTTCTTTATCTTTATGTGTTATTATATTTTTGTAATGTATGTTTTATTTTTTAACTTTTAAAATATATTGTCAAATGATGTATTTTTTACATACAAATATTGTGAGCATACTGATGCGGAGCTGGCTTCAGGTGTATACAGTCTCAGCGGCTGAGTTTATTGTCTGCCGGCACGGCTACGCGACTGTACACCGAAGGCGATGCAAGACCTCCTATGTATACGTAAGGACGACAGTGTCTGGCAGATGCGTATACATAGGGCCACATAGCTTCTCGAGCGATTCACATGTATATATGGTGTATATCTTATGTTCGATGGAGAGCGGCCCCGATATATCGGCGCACACCAAAATAAATAAATGTGTATTTGAACTGAAATTGAGTTTTATTTATGGTACTTTCAAAATAGCAAGTTTCCTTAACAGCGGTAAAAACCATTTTCTGTAGCTTCTAGCACCATCGCTAAAACTTACCAAACATTTCCCCTGCCACAATCTACGTCTGAAACAGGAATTTTTACATGTGCTATCTGATATTATTTTCATTTGTTTTGCCTGTACCTTTTCAGGCATTTGCAATATTTCTGTTTCAACTGCAAAGACTGCAAAGATTTTCCAAAGATGTGTTTTCAACCTTTGTAGAGTCAAACAAAGCTTTGGCGGTATTGTCAATTGCAACTTATACCAAATGATGTAGAATTTTCTTAAGTGCAAACACCATCAAATTTAATGTTTTCATTTTTAATACCACTGCGAATATCATTTGTTTCGCAACATGTATTTTGGTCAAAAATTTTCAAAAAAACTAATAACTCAAAAACTTTTGGCTTAATTTTGAAAAACGCAAAACAGTTGAACAGGCAAGTTAAATTAGTACTAGAAATCCAAAAATATATAAAAGTTAAATTCATACATTTTCAGTGAAACCGTAAGGGCGTACGAGCTTATTTTTAAAGTATGCGCACCGAGTAACCGTGAATCTTCCACTAATTATTTTTCCACTTACTTAAAACACAAACAACCAATCAAGGAAGCGGCTACTAATGACTCACTCTATATATTTGCAAATATACAAGCCAATTTGATATAATTCTTTTTAGTCTCTCTTTTTTAGCAAAAGAAGCATTACATATACAATCGTGCAGTTTTTATACATATGTATGGTATTTTTTGAAATTGGATTTTATTGTTATCCTGCTGAACAAGTTGCATTTGAGGTAAGTAATATATTGTAGAAAAGTAGATAGCATTATCTAGTAGTATTAATAATGATTGACATAGACTATAAACTATTAACTATAAACGTTTTAAAAATAGTGAATGAAAACATAATTTATTAAATATCAATAACAAATAAGAGAAGGAAAACAGAAATATATCTTAATTTAAAGGCAAAACGAAATTTGCCTTACTTTGCAGATATTACATACTTTAGCTTACTGCACACTGAGGCAAATCTAATAATAAAATTAAAGCTTTTAGAAGATAATTCATTTTTATTAACAAATATTTCCAGTTTTCTGATATTCCAAAGCGAATATACATGTCGAAATGGTATGTTTATAACACAGTTATTCAAAAAGACTTGCTGTTCATAATGACACAATGTCAGCGTACACAGTATTTGTCAGGTGGAGGCATCATTGATATCAACATAGAAGCTTTTGGTAATGTAAGCAATATTTTAATCAATATTATAATAAATGTTTATTAAATAATCATGTGTTGTTTCAGGTCGTTCGTAAATCTCTATCCTTTTACGCTGTGTTAAGAAATATTATAAATAAATAATCTATAGAATGTAATTATTTTTACATTCAAAATCCGTATTTTTGTGTATGACTGTAACTGATTTATTATAATGAAAGAATATTAATAATATTCATGTTGACGATAATAATTTGATTGAGACTAAACGGAAAAGGAGCAAATGTGCGAGTGCAAGGTATTTTTGGCTACAGTTCTGATAAAAAAAAATGCGCTATTGCCTATCGTGATCCGCAAATTTGTATTATATACAACTGTACTGTCATAAATATTCGTTTTTTTTAAGAATGACTGCTAGCTTATGTGTTTTAATATTTTAACGTTAGAGTCCCAAAGTCTTCAGGAAAGGATATATTATATACTAATGCCGCCACGATCAATGTCTAGATGTAAATTAAACTTAAGCAAAGTGTTTTTCTTTACAGTAGTTATCTTCCGTTTATGTAAGTGTGAATGGAAACGAGTGTGGGAAGTTACCCCCCTTTTTTTTCGAATATTGGGAATCTGACAGTTGTTCCAAGTTGTTTTAGTTGTTCTAAACACTGTTCCATAGAATCCCGAAAAAAAATTAGAAATGGTCGAGATAATTGGAAGAAACGAGTTTTTGCCAGCCCCTCTTTTATTAAATTATAATTCTGACGATTGTTCTAGGTTGCTCTAGATTTGTTCTAAATATTTCCAAAGTATTACAAAAAAAATCATAATTAGACGACAAAATAGGGAAAAATGAATGCCAAAAGTATGAAGTCAGACCCAGTTTTTGCAAAAATTAAAATTCTGAAAGTTGTTCTAGGTTTGTTCTCAATTATCCCACAGTATTTCAAAGAGAAAATCATAATCGGCCCAGATAATAGGAAACGATTTTAACCAGGACCACTTTTGCGATAATTGAAAATTTGACGCCTGTTCCAGTTTCTTCTAATATTGTTTGCTGTTTACAGAGTCGATCACATTAATACCTCAACACTTTCACAGTTCAAGGAATTTATAAAATCTAAACAAACACTTTACGACATAATTGATCCACAATTATTTTAACTTTTAAACTATTAGAAAGAAATAGAAATGTAAGTAAAATTGTTACTCTTCAAACTAGGCAACAACTTAATTTCTAGCAAGACTTTTCTTGTTTTATTTCATTGTTTCATTATTTTAAAGTTATTAATATTAATTATCGTAAAATAAATGTGTAAAATTTTATTTCAAAGTTCAATTCATTTCGGGTTTATTATTTCATATTATAACTCAATTGTAAGTGCCGATATTTTGATGTTCACAGAATCAATTTCAGCAATTTAAATCAAAGTTATGTTGAGGCCATGATAATTTGTAGCTATAGCGAAATTCAGTTAGCCATGTTACAGGAACATAACAAAACCTTCAGGGATACGAAATAAAATAGTGTTCCTAGTTCAGCCGATTTAACTTTAGTAACTTAGTACTAAAGACAATTTTATTCTTATTTGCTGTTAAACGAGTTCAGGTAACAACTTATATTTTAATACGAATAAGTTGATAAAAAAAGGGGAAAGATTTCTGACTAAATTGACTTTCTAAAACCATCATATGTTGTTTTTATTGTAAATGATAATGTAAATGATTCAAAAATTTATAAAAAAATTATTAGAAAGTACTTTAGTAAGAATTATAGCATTAAGAGGCTGCTTCTAGTTAATTTACCTTATGATGAGGATGATAATAAGGTATAACCTACTCTTTTATATGTTCAAGATGAAAAGGAAGCGATATTGTAAATCGATTGAAGATCGGACAATATGAAGGTGGATAAATAAGTATTCTTTCTTAAAGACAGGTAGCGTTGCTGAGAGAAGTTGGCCTTACCAATGTGTCATGTCATCTGTCAAACGATACCATACCAAGAAACTTCGGCACCCATTTCTATCAGACATGTTTCGTGTTTCTCTTTAAATGGAAGAAGAGCAATATCGAACCGTGATATGCTTTTACTTTCTTATACGTAGTATAAGAAAGTATTGTGATGAAAATTTTCGACCTCGAGATTTTTGCAGATGTCCACGTTTTGAAGACCCCTGATACCAAAAAAGTGGTTTTTAAAAAATGTCTGTGTGTCTCTCTCTCTGTGTCTGTGGCTGTGTCTCTGTGTGTGTGTGACCACGATAGCGGTCAAACCGCTGTAGATATCAATTTCAAATTTTATATTTACGTGTATAATCTGCCTCGTGAGATCTGATTAGTTTTTCAGTAAAATCGGTTGACCGGAAGTAGTATTTTACTTCAGTGAAAAAATCGAATTTTGCAAATATTTCGTCAACTACTAAGTTTAAACAAATTTATAAAGAATTCATATGTACTTAAAATTAAAATTGAGAACCATTTTATTTAAAAAGTTTTTCGAAATTACTACCGGAAGTAGGTCTTTTACTCTTATCAAAAATCAGCTTTTTGCTAATATTTTGCAAGTCATGCTTTTTAGACAGGTACAATACGAATATAAAAGTATTTAGAACTTAATTTCCAATATCCCTTGTATAAAAAAAAATTCAAAATTCGGACCGCAAGTATCACTTTTACTCTTACAGAATAACCGATTTTTTGCAAATATGTCGTAAATTATGCATTCTCTATATATTTATTAAGAGTACAAAAGTATTTAGAATTGGATTTGCAATATTTTTTGTATACATGAAATTTCAAAATTCGGGCCGAAAGTAGCACTTTTATTCTAAGCGAATAGCACTTTTCTTCGAATATCTTGCAAAGTATGCATTCTATAGCGATTTATTAAGAGAATGAATGTACTTAGAATAGGATTTTGAATAAGTTTTGTCTAAAAAGATTCTTAAAATTGTATAGTTCGAAATGCTCATACGTATAAGAAGTCGTGTGGTGGCCACACCTCATTTTTTTACTTTCTTATACGTAGTATAAGGAAGTATTGTGATGATGAAAATTTTCGACCTCGAGATTTTTGCAGATGTCCACGTTTTGAAGTCCCCTGATACCAAAAAAGTGGTTTTTAAAAAATTTCTGTGTCTGTGTGTGTGTCTGTCTGTCTCTCTCTGTGTGTGTGTGTGTGTGTGTGACCACGATAGCGGTCAAACCGCTGTAGATATCAATTCCAAATTTTGTATTTACGTGTATAATCTCCCTCTTGAGATCTGATTAGTTTTTCAGTAAAATTGGTAGACCGGAAGTAGCAGTTTACTTCAGCGAAAAAATCGAATTTTGACAATATTTCGTCAACTACTAAGTTTAAACAAATTTATAAAGAATTCATATATACTTAAAAATGAAATTGAAAATAATTTTATTTAAAAAGTTTTTCGAAATTCCTACCGGAAGTAGGTCTTTTACTCATCGAAAATCAGTTTTTTGCGAATATTTCGCAAGTCATGCTTTTTAGACAAGTACGTTACGGATATAAAAGTATTTAAAACATAATTTTCAATATCTTTTGTATAAAAGAAATTTCAAAATTCAGACCGGAAGTACCACTTTTACTCTTATCGAATAACGATTTTTTGCAAATATGTCGTAAGTTATGCATTCTATATATATTTATCGAGAGTAGAAAAGTATTTAGAACTGGATTTGCAATATTTTTTGTATATATGAAATTTCAAAATTCGGACCGGAAGTAGCACTTTTACTCTTAGCGAATAGCACTTTTTTGATAATATCTTGCAAAGTATGCATTATATAGAGATTTAGTAAGAGAATAGAAGTACTTAGAATAGGATTTTGAATAATTTTTGTATAAAATAATTCTTAAAATTCTATAATTTGAAACGCTCACACGTATAAGAAAGTCGTGTGGTAGCCACACCTCATTTTTTATTTAGTTACCCAGGAAATCGTTGAAAAGTTAGGCGACATGATTCTCGCTGATCGCCGAACAAAAGTGCGCGAAGTAGCAGGGGTCATAGGCGCGTGGTACGGAACGGCAATCAATTTTTCCATGATAAGTATGAGAAAGTTGTGGGCTCGATGGGTGCTGCGATTGGTAACGGTGGACAATAAGCAGATACAGCTGTCAATGTCAAAGCAGTATATCTTCAAGCAAAATTCGCTTGTTTTCGATTGTTTGAGTCGATTTGTCACTGTTGATAAATCCTCGATATATTATTATACACCAGAGACGACAGGACAGTCAAAAAAAAGTTATGGCCATAATTTTTTGGACTCGATGGTTATAATCCTCATTGACTTTTTTTAAAAAGGAAGACCCATTACGGGGGCAGTACTATAATAAATTATTAGACAGAATAGATAAGAACTGAAGGAAACACGTCCCCATTAGTGATTAGAAAAAATGCTGGTGCACAATGTAACTGCTGTCAAAGAGTTACAGGGACGCGAATGAGCTCAATGTACAGAGAGATCGTAAATGCTTGACCGTGCCGCTTCAACTTTAGCACGAGTTTAACACACGTTTATTGTTGTAGTATGAATATTTAGTTTGTATCTAACTTCGCTAAAGTGGCTGTCAATCCAATATTCTGTCTTTTATACTCATTTGTCAGTCATATACGCTTTTTGTCGTTTTTTATTCATTGGTTTACTGCGTTTAAATGAATATTAGAAACTGTGTTTCACAAGGCAATAAAAGGCACATTTCGTCGTTACTGTAAGATATTTTTTTTTGTGTTTATACGAGTATCATTATCATTTTTGCTCAATTTTAAAATTGTGTTGAAGTCAAGAATGTCATTTACGAAGAAGAACAAGGTACGTTTATTATGGAGGCTTATTTTCGTACTGGAGAACTGTTACCGAATACAGAGTGGAAATATTCTACTGATTCATGTAGACAACAGTTTCACACTCAATTCCCAGAAATGGAATTCTAACATGATATTCTTGCAAGATATGTCAACCGTCTTATTAGTCGTTTTCGAAAAACTGTCAGTATATCTAAGAAACACACTTAACTAAAAGGAGAATGCTAGAAGATATTCAAGAACAGCTGGACGTGAGTTCTAAGAAATCATAAGGGCGACTATTAGCGCAGACAGGTAAAATATTACTTTATTTGATATACAGAAAATTTATTAATTCTGATTTTATGTTCATATAGGACTATCTCATGGAACATGCCATAAAGCCATTAAAATAATACTTACATCCACATAAAGTACCACGCGATCATTTAAATTCTAAATTATAGTATGCGGGATTTTTTTTATTAGCTCGTCCAGAATGTCAATTATTGATTAATTGAAATTTGCGGTTGTTATACTTTGTGACATTTGTGAATCTTATGTGTAATCGATTTAAATTTAATGGAAATGAAAGCATTACTAGATAAATTAGTTTTATTGTGAATTACAAAAGGTGTTCAAAGTGTTCTCCCCCTGTTGCAATGCAACTGTTAACCCTCCGTTTCATATTTTCAAAAGCATTTGCCAACATCTGAACGGTTATAGCGTTACATGCATTAGAAATTCCCTCTTGTAGTTCTTCAAGATTTTTTGGGTTATTTTTGTAAACTGTGTTTTTCAGATACGGATAAATGAAATAATCAAGAATCGTTAAGACCGGACTGCGAGGCGGAAATTCAATGACTCTATTATCATAAAACTCGCCAATTCAAGCCATACTTTCCCATGTTTTGTGAGCCGTTGCATTGTCCTGTTGGAAATACCCAAAAGTTCGTCATCATGAAGATTTTGTAAAAACGGTTCAAGTAAATTATTTCAATATCTCTCAGCATTTATCGTTCCTTCAAAAAACACAGGTCCAAATATACGCCTTCTAGAAACCGCTAGCCAAACACCAATTTTCTGCGGATGGAGAGGCGATTGAATAAACTCATGAGGATTCTCCGAAGACCAAATACGCATATTTTGTTTGTTTATATAGCCGGATAGGTGAAACCATGCTTCGTCAGAAAAAAATGTTAAATCCAAAGTGTTGTTATTATTTAAATTATTCAAAAACCACTGACAGTATTCTATTCGTACAGGAAAATCTCGAGGGAATAGCTCTTGAACGACGTTAATCTTATAGGGATAAAGATTTAAATTTTCTTTTAAAATTTTTTGACAAGTTCCATATGAAAGGTTTATTTCTTGGGCTAATCTGCGAAGAGATTTGTTGGGAGACTGTTCCATTCTTTCTGCAACATCTGCCACAATCTCAGGAGTCCTTTTTTTGGGCGCGCCACTACCAGCTTTCCTACATACAGTTCCAAAATTTCGCCACATATGTGTAAATTTCTTGGACTAATTTTTGATAATCCGCAGGAAAATTAGGGAAGGCATTTTGAAAATCATTGATGCAGTGCGGTACTGAATATGTCCATTCACCATTCACTTGTCGTTCGGCGTTTTTAAAATAACTTTCAGTAAGAAACATCATATGTTCTAAATCAAACATTTTGAATCGTCACTTTGACAATTCAAATTGTAAATTAGTACTTATATACCAACTTAATTTAAATTTCACAAACTGCTCTAATTTATAATTTGAATGATCGCGCGGTATCTGTTGTACTGAAATTGTTGTCAACAGACTTTGAGAAAAACATTCAGTTTTGTACGTGGTTTAATAATAATCTTGCGGATGATAATTTGTTGGACATCACATTTTCTCCGACGAGATTTCATCTAAGTGGATATGTCAATTCCCAAAATTATCAACACTGGTCATCCGTAAACCCACATGTTTTTATTGAAACTAACATGCATCCTATTAAAACAGGTGTTTGGTGTGCAATATCACGAAGAAGAATAATAGGGCCAATTTTCTTCCATGATACAATAAATGCAGAACGATACAAACACTTCTTTTAAAACCATTTATCAGACAACTTGACGACCATGAAAGACAATTTGGCTATTTTCAGCAGGTTGGTGCTACCGCTCACAAGGCACATGCTACAAATGAATTCTTCCAAAGATATTTTAATAATTACCGACTGACTAGCAGAAATAGATGGCTTTCTAGATCACCAGATTTGACACATCTGGCTATTACAAATACTGTTAACAGTGTAACAGAAGAAATGATTCAAAATATTTTCAATTCTCTTAAAAGACGTATAAATGTGTGTCTATGAAGGATCTAATTTTGAACATATGTTATAATATTTCTAAATATGTAATGTTACCTATATGCAATATCGATCTTTGTATTAAATTATTTTTAATAAAAATAATTTCAATTATTGAATGTATTTCTTGAGTTATTAAAACGAGTAAATTTAACAACATGATACTTATTAGATATGTACTAATGGTATTATCAATTTTATTACTAATGTATCTATATTTATATGTGTAATTCCGCCGATACCATCCTTTTCTATTTTATTATAAATTGTCAATAAAATATATGTATAATAAAAAAAAATAAGTTTTCTATATTATTAAAATATTTCCTAAATGAAAAAAAAAAAAATAAAATTGCTGCATTTACTTAGGCCTACAATGACACTGAATTTGACAATTGGCAAGAAAATTTTTCGCAAAATATGGCACAAAAAGTGCACATAGAGAATCAGAGTACTGCTGATTTTACAAAACGTTGAATAATCAAACAATGAATCATCACATCTTATGTAGCTTTGCCTTTTCAAACTGTTGATGTTCAACGCTAGATGCGCACGAATTATACAAAACCTGAATCTCAACAAAACCTTCGCAGTAAGTCAGTCTTCAGTAAAGTGTAAAGAAATAATTTACATTTTATGGACAAATTCAATTATTTTTAAATATATAAAAGAAAATGAAAAATTCTAAACGTTTACACTCAAATGCCATTGTGACTCTCAGTGATTGCATTGCCAACGAATTACCTTCATGGAGATCTTTAAAAAGATTATCTGGGTACGAAGAAGAGATTTAAATTCCAAGAGTTTGATGGACTAGTTGTTCTTATATGTTTTAATTAATTACACACTAGGAAGTAAATACCCGCACTTGGGTGTTTATTTCATAACTCATAACTATGTTATGAAATTATATTTCAATGATGACTTGATTAATTTTTCCACTTTACACTATAAAAATTTAATAATAAGGTTTTGCTCTAAGTGTGACAGTGTAAATACGAAGTAAAAAAATTACATTTTCAAATAATTTAATTTGAACGGACAGTAAATTAAATAAAATATAAAATATGTTACAAACAATTTAGATTTAAGGACTGTATATGTAATATAAAATACAAAGCATAATCAAGATAATTGGTTTATGTATATATACCAGCACTTTAATCTCTTCAACTGTCTGAATTATACCCAATAACAGTACCTAATTAAGAAAAATAGAAAATCAATAACTTCACTTATATTATTATAGTTTTGTATTGCGACATGGTATATGATTACTCCTGATATTTACTTCTACTCTTGCTCATTGCATCTTTAATCGTAAAGATGTTACCTAAAGATACATTTCAACTTGGATTATCCTTATTGGAAATACTAGGCGAAAAGTTGCATTACAAATCTAACAAGTTATTGTTGTTTCGTTTATTTAACTTAGGCGCCTTGATATTTTTATTTACTTTATCATTTTTATACCTTTTTCATGGAGAGAAGGGAATGTACGTAAGAATTGTAGAATCTAATGTTGTTATATTAAACGTAAGTACGTATATGCAGGTTATCCAGAAACGTCCTATAATAGTTTGCATTTGGATCTTAGGTATTAACAAAATATGCACTTTTCATTTACTATAAAACTGATATTGAGCAAGTATTCGATGTGAGAAAAAGAAAATTTTGGCGAAATGAAGATTGCAAACAAAATAGACTAATCAATAATAATAACACCATTCTTAGAAAAATAAAACTTGTACAGCTAACGATTATTATTTGTGGATCTTTAAGCACTGTCTTATTTTTACTACGACCTGTGTTCACTAAAAATGTAATATATGCCCTGGAGGTTTGGAAATTTAAAAAGTCCATTGTCTTGGAGACCACAGTGTTAATGCTTGAATATTATGTAATAAGTCTCATGCCTGTTGTAATGTTATATGGTCACGATACACTTTATCTGGGATTTTGCTTTGATCTTGTAATTCAAGTGAGACTGCTAAAGGAAGAGATAAAACAATTATTAATGGATACATCTGCTGATATTCACAAAAGATTGTGCAAATGCATAAAACATCACGAGCTTTTATTAAGGTAGGTACATCTGATCTAATTATATCACAACGAGTTTATGCGAAAATAGAGATTAGAATAAAAATAAAATCATATTGAATTCTATAAATTGCATTTACGATGCTAATTAAAAATTCAAAAACTTATGAAACTTCGCATTCAAATAAATTCGCAGATTTTCTAATCCTGCTCTAAATCATTTTAATAATAATAATCATAGTAATATATAGTAATAATTAGGGAGCGGAATCGAGCGAGTCATGACTCATCGCCCATGGGCGCGCTATTGAAATGATGTATTTTTAAAGAGGTTTTAATTTTACTTATATAATTGAATAACAAGTGGCTGGTGATTATAAAATACAAAATACCCTACTATCTGTCCATTTTCTCTTCTGTAAGACTTGTTCTCTTTGAATTAAGTACATCCTTGTAGATAGAAAACGTCTTTTCTACATCGCAACTGGTTATATTTACGTAATGGAAATATTCTTTTATTTCAGCGTATTTAGCATACACAATTGCCGCAATGTTATTAAACCTGGATTTCTATTAAAAACTGCGTCTAAGTCACTTGGAATTATTAATAGCCACATCTAATGTGGTTAATCCACTTTTACTTTCTTATACGTAGTATAAGGAAGTAATGTGAAATTTTCGACTTCGAGATTTTTGCAGATGTCTACGTTTTGAAGTCCCCTGATACCGAAAAAGATGTTTTTAAAAAATGTCTGTGTGTCTCTATGTGACCACGATAACTGCTGTAGATATCAATTCCAAATTTTGTATTTACGTGTCTAATCTCCCTCTTGAGATCTGAGTAGTTTTTCAGTAAAATCGGTAGACCGGAAGTAGCAGTTTACTTCAGTGAAAAAATTAAATTTTGCCAATATTTCGTCAACTACTAAATTTAAACAAATTTATAAAGAATTCATATGTACCTACTTGAAATTAAAATTGAGAACAATTTTATTTAAAAAGTTTTTCGAAGCTGCTACCGGAAGTAGGTCTTTTACTCCTATCGAAAATCAGTTTTTTGCGAATATTTCGCATGTCATGCTTTTCATACAGGTACGTTACGGGTATAAAAGTATTTAAAACGTAATTTTCAATATCTTTGCATAAAAACAATTTCAACATTCAGACCGGAATTACCACTTTTACTCTTATCGAATAGCGATTTTTTGCGAATATGTCGTAAATTATGTATTCTATATGTATTTATCAAGAATACAAAAGTATTTAGTGCTAGATTTGCAATATTTTTTGAATATATGAAATTTCAAAATTCGGACCGGAAGTAACACTTTTACTCTTAGGGAGTAGTCCTTTTTTCGAATATCTTGCTAAGTATGCATTCTATAGCGATTTATTAAGAGAACAGAAGTACTTAGAATAGGATTTTGAATAATTTTTGTGTAAAAAAAATATAGTATAGTTTGAAACGCTCATACTTATAAGAAAGTCGTGTGGCGGCCACACCTCACTTTTTAATTTGAGATTCGATTTTCAAAATATGTCATTAGTTTAGGCAAATTTCCAAAGTGTTCCTGAAGGAATAACAACTGATTTTTTAAATTTGGGATTTGTGTAAGTTCCTTGCACTCAGAAATACTTCGAGCATCGTCATTTAAACATGTAAGGAAATTTTGTAAACTATCGAAATTCTCTGCATGAAAACTATTTCTGTGTATGTTTTAGCAAAGCTAAGTGACGATATTTTACAGACTTTGCAATAAATTTCGGAATCACTGACAATTAATTTTTATCTCAGAAAAAGTAACATAAACAACGTTCTAGATCTAAATAAATGATAACTAAAAATGTACGCGTATGTTATTGAAACATACATATTATATTGCGAAATATAAGGTAAATATAATAAATTTTTAAAACTCGTCACCCTTGTACCTACGCCGATGAAGAAAGGATTTTATTCATAAAATTCCTTATTTTATGGCAGTTTTTTCTCTGATTCTCTGGAGTAAACAGATGTTACAGTTCGCCCTATGAATTAGTGCTATTCAGATATAATGTAAACAACACGCAGTTGTTTACATTATTTCTTTTCACGGTTGTGGCTCCGTGGTAGTTTGGCTCGCTCGATTCCGCTCCCTAGTAATAATACGTGTCATAAGGTCCCCAATAGCTTTACGTTAATTATTAGGGGCACCGCGGCAATTAATTGTAATTATATCAACTCTTAAGGTGCAGTTTGTGTTGGTGTGCCATTCTACATTCATCAAGGAATATAGAATAGAATTGAAAATCCAACATTTACAGCAAAGAAAATTTTAGGTCTTCTACTACCTATCTACCACTAAATCACAGTATATTATATATCACTTGGATATAAAAATTATGCCAATTATGACAGTGCAATAAAAAATAGGTGTTACTATTTAAAAAAAACGAGTATCGGGCATTTGAAAATATTTTTTTTTATTTTGTATAGTAATTCCAACGTGAAATAAATGTTTCCTTCGTGAATGCATATAAATGTGAGAAATACGTCATATAATTGTTTCCAACGCCAACTTCGGTGGTTTTTGTTGTTCGGCAATTGTTAGCAAGCGGTTTCATTTTAAGGGATAAATTTGATAGATTTTCCTGGATTTTCCAGGAAAAGTGTGATTGTGGGATATAACACGGTAACCGTACCCACAAATTGACAATACCTATTCTACTTGCTTGCATTATACAATCATTTGTACTACTTCTGCTAATACTTGTTGTTTTAGGATCAGTAGACGAATAAACAGAATATATTCAGTTATACTCCTTTTCTTTTATTTCACAACACAAATGGGTTCCTGTGTTGAAATCTATGAATTTATATTGACGTAAGTAAAAAAGTATTATTATGAACGATTACCGATATTTCTATTACTTATCTAGGTGTTAAATAATACGTACAAGAAATACCGGTAATCTTAAGTAAGAATAGGAATTATTATTATGTAATAATGTGGCAGTTATGTGTAAGTAACTGGTAACTTCCGTCAAAATTTATTTTGAATATTCAATTAATATACCGTCTATCAAAGTAGCAAATTTGTTTCTATCTCTAGATAAAAGTTATTCTTAAAATCGGTGTGTCGCATTTTTTTGAAGTATTACTATTCTTATTAAATGTTTGTTTAATTAAGAATTATTAAATGTTTGGGAAAATGTTTATACCTAGCACCTAAGATGCCTCGGACCAGAGCTACTCTATCATACAGTATAGCGAAAAAAGTCTAAGAGAAAAATTGTCCATAATTACAATCACCATTTCCCTAAAATATTTTTGGTCATCAGTGGCGTATCAAACCTATGTTTTTTTTTAAATGGAACAATATATATTTTGTGGCTGATTCGGAAGCCCTCGAAGAGAACTTGTCTTTTCTTATGTAACGTCATACTCTCAACTTTATCGGTTTCGCTGTTATAACGGTTTTTCTTCGCATTTAAACCGTACTTTGAGTTTTTTTTTGTCAGGAACTAAATTGTACCGGCGTTTCGGTTTCGAATTTAGGAATAGGCTAAGCCCACTTCTACCTATCTTACTTTTTTTCCGAGTGATTTAAGGAAAGAAGATAATTTTTGATTTGCTTTGCAAATAGTCGTTTTTTTCTAAAACACCAAATGAGAACCATATAAAATAATTACATCGTTCGATAATCGAAATTCCAACTTTTCCATTTATTAAAAAAAACACATTTCATTACAAAATTAAAAAAGAAGTTGTTAGGTCAATTTGTCGAAAATTGGTAAACATGGTGTTTACTCAGCCTAACCTAAATGTTCAAAATGACGACCTTCCCTTTGGAGACATAATCGCAACTTCGACTGACTGGCCCTAGACACCGCCCTTAGGACATCCGGTGATACAGCACGGAAAACCGCGCGAATCCTCTGTCGCATATCCTCGGCAGTATTTGGTACCGTCCTATAGATCTCGTTCTTGATGTTGCCCCAGAGGGAGAAGTCTGGGGGAGTGAGGTCAGTTGATCTTGGCGGCCACCTTGTTGGACCCCCACGACTAATCCATGAATCTGGAAACTTTTCGTCACGATAGTCCTGAATGGTACGACTATTATGTGCAGAGCCCCATCGTTTTGGAAAACTATCTGTCGGCGAGCGGCTAATGGGACATTTTCCAAAAGTTCAGCCAAATCGTCGCGAAGGAACCTTAAATAATTGTTGCCATTCAGGTTCCCGTCGAAGAAGTAAGAACCAAGTAGGTGTTTTCCCAGTATGCCACCCCAAATATTGAGTGACCATCTTTGCTGTTGGTTTCCAATTCTCACGACGTACTGGTTTTCATCGGCGTAATAATGACAGTTGTGACGATTAACTACCCCATTTTTATGTGTAATATACTAGCGTGTAGACTAACTAAATAATAATAATTAATAATTAATAATGGTACGGGACACCAATAATTACAAAAATTATGTGTATCTGCTACTTTTCCATTGGACGAATCTCTAACCGCGTACTGGGTGGCCTATACCTACTCACCTACAAAGCAACGATAACCATATAATATGCTGCTAACTTAACCCGCTGCAAATAATGACAACTTGCTGTCAATTATGAAAAATGTTATGGTGTTCGTGCTGTTATTTTTGGTGTAACAAATACAAAACTCATCAGGTTCGCTTCAGTGAGAGATTATGGGGTGAGTACCTTGCGTCTATTATAATTATCTATCAATGCACGTAGATTTGATACAAACACTAGCAATAATTCATTACGGTCGGGGCTATAATCAAATCGAAACATTAACAAAACATTCGGTAACTGGTTTTAAATCAATGTTTATTCATTAAAACAACTTCGTATATCTACACATATATACATACAAACATATTTCAAAAGATACAACATTAACAAATGCAATATAAGCGTACAATGTTGACGGTTTTACATAGCGGTGAAGTCTATATCAATGACAGAATTTTGTCTTTTTATTATGAATGATTAACCTATCATTATGTACATAACCTATAAAACAAACAATCTTTAATCTCTGTAATTCCCAAACAAAAGGTATATTCTCGCGGAATATGCATTACATTGTTTAATTTAAACCAAAACTGGGTTTTAAAAAAATATGATTCGGAGTTGTAGTGCGGATTATATTATATGATAATGTCTATCGCGGTATTTATGATTTCTTGGTTTATTCACGATACGAAAGTAATCGATTTACGGTGATACGCGGCTTGTATCTTGTTTGATAATTACTTTAATATTCGCGGCAGTGATTTCTTATCTGGACCTGTAATAATATGCAAATTTATTATTAACTTATCGGGAGCGGTAATGTGTCGGACAGAGTGAAACTTTCTCTACACGATAATAGACCTGTACGAGAATTTCATTCAGGAGACGGAGGCTCTTAATTTCCGCACGGCTAAGTAGGTCTGCTGGAAACCAAGTGATTAGGGTATATAATTTCATCAAGTCTTTATCACGATAATTGACCTGATAAGACTTAGATGAACGGATTTTACACCCGGCTCACGACGATTGGTCTGAGCACAGATGGGGACTTAGACGGATTCTTAACCCATTCACGACGATTGGTCTGAATAGCTAAGGAGGATGTCACACGATAAATTTGATCTGTGACGAGGATGGGGACCGGCGGGATTCTGCCTTTTACCTAGAAAACGGACGGCCTTATATATCATTTATGATCGACAAAAACTAGCGCGAAAGCATTGAATTTTGCACTCGAACGTGATGTAGAAGCGCGCGAATACGATCGTGACGTATACAGTTATTTTTCCCACACAATAAATCAATCACAAATGTACAAACAAATCAAATACAATAATTACAGTATGAAAACATAATTACTGATGATTGAATAAAATAGCAGTCATTCATAATTTGGTATTTACATGACAAATTAATTATGAATTCAAAAACATGATATTTTATTCAATTAACGAAGGGACTTCGTTACATATGGAATGTCGATTCATCCAAAAATAATACGCGCATAAGGTAGGATTCACCTTGGTCGATTTTGTTGATTGCCCAATTGCAGAAATTCTGCCTGGTTTCAAAATCTTGAGGTTGCAATTCCTGGTGCAGTTGAATTTTAAATGGATGGAGCTTGCATTTCTGAAAAGTACGATGTACAGAACGCATTGAAATATCAGTGTTCCTACTAATTTCACGACACTGATATGAGGATTTTCAACAGCAGACTCCAGAACTTTCAACTCGTTTTCTACGTTCAAAACTGACTTCATTCTAACTCTCTTTGTTCGTTAAACAGTATCAATAGACGTAAATGTATCCAACACCTCTTTAAATGCACGTGGATTTTCTTTTTAATATTGTAATGAAATGTTTTTTTTTTAGTAAATGGAAAACTTGGAATTTCGATTATCGAACGATATAATTATTTTATACAGTTCCCATTTGATATTTTAGAAAGAAAATGACTATTTGCAAAGCACAATCAAAAATTATCTTCTTTCCTTAATTCACTTGAACTAAAATTAAGAGTAGGTAGAAGTGGTCTTAGTCTATCTCTAAATTCGAAACGGAAACGCCGGTACAATTTAGTTCCTGCCAAAAAAAAATGTCGGAGTACGGTCTAACTGCGAAGAAAAACCGTTATAACGGCGAAACCGCAAAAGTTAGGGGTATGACGTTACATAAAAAAAAGTACTATTCTAGGGCTTTCCGAATGAGCCACAAAATATATATTGTTCCATTTGAAAAAGCAGAGGTTTGATACGCCACTGGAATACGACACGGCACTGATGACCAAACATATTTTAGGAAAATGGTAATGGTAATTATGGGCAATTTTTCTCTTAGACTTTTTTCGATATATTCTATGATAGAGGAGCGACGGTCCGAGGCCTCTTAGGTGCTACACCCTGTATAGTCCCTAAAAAGTCTCGCAAAATGTGAAAAAACTCTATCTTGAAGGAAGGAAATTATACTGTCAATATCTTAAGATACTGCAATGAAATAATGGGAGCAGTCGCAAGTATTGGGTTTGTTGAAGACAAAAAAAATCAATTATATGCCCTGTCTATCCATGAACCGCTTATGTATACTGTGCTTCCTTCCGCCCAGTACGGGTTTGTTTCCGACCAATACCGATTTTGCTACGAGGCCAGGTTTTTCAATTTCTTGAAATCTATCATTTACTCAGAATGTTTTAATAAGCTGAGATACTTTGCCTTGAAAAATAGATGTTTCCGGATAGGTATCACTAAATACATGGCATAGTTAATTTGAAAAAGTGTTTGCACAATAATTTTTGTTATATTTAGTAGAAAAAAGGTTGTATTCGCTATATTTATTACCTTAATATATCCATATGCAATAATGTTTACAGAATAGACTTCGAACCAAATTTAAAAGCACATGAAATACAGTAAATACTTATATTTTATATTTTTTGTGACAAAAGTATATTTATTATATTTCATTTACTAAACTTAAAAATATATATTCTCAAGCCGTTGAAATACTTTTAAAAGAAAGCTTTTACAATATCATTATCATATGAAAAATTAGCCACAAACATTAAGTTATTCTATCTTATTTTGTTCCGATAATTAAAACATAGCAATTGTTTTATGTAAGTGTGTAGCAGCTGATTGAACTTAAACTCTTTTCTCATCTTCTGTTCGTTGCTCTTAAATTCACTCATGTCATTTTCTTCTGAGTTAATTGCAAATTTATGTGCTGTATTGATATACCTAGTAATTATATTTCGTTTCTTACTTACTAATTTCTAATTTCTAATTTCCTTCCCTTTTATATTAATATAGCTCGTACAATAACACTTCAGCTCCTAGTATCAGCTGAAAAAATTGTTCAACTCATTTTCACATACTGAACAGATTGAATTAGCTACTTGCTGGCTATGCATTCTACAAGAAATATTGCAAGGTGAAAGCGTGAGATATACAAGTTTATTGTTGACTTTTCCTAGATTTCTCACATAAAGACGTTATTCATATGCACTAGATAAACATGTTGTACGACTGATGCTTTGACAGTAATCTGAAACGTAGTATATGCAGGATTATTCAAAATATATGCAACAAATTTTAAGGGATGATTCCTAGGCTATTATTATCATAAAAATTCAAATGAATATGTGTCTTAAACGGCATAGTTTTAAAAGTTATAAGATGTTTAGCAGTAAATTTACGAGTTCTTACAATAAAATGTACTAATACTTCAAAATTTTAAAAAAAATTAAAATATGTTCGTAAAGACCGCCTTCAACACATTTCTAATGGGAGTCGTATAAATTAGTGATTTAAGGTGGACCCAGAGAAAAAAAAATCATTAGAACTTAGGTCTATGGAGATCGCGGAGGTCACGGTTGTAGACCTCTTCGGCCTATCCACCAATTTGAATACGTACCGTCCAAAAACTCACGAGTAATTAAACTGAAATGTGTAGGAGCACCATCGTGCATAAAATACATTTGCAATTTTAATTACAACGGGATTTTATCCAACAGTACTGGTAGCTCCTCTTCAAGAAAGGGGCGGTATACTTTTCCACTTAATCTTATCGGCAAAAAATATGGACCTATTTGCAATCTTAATTCCTACGGGACTTCTTCCAACAGTAGTGGTAGCTCTTCTTCAAGAAGGTGGCGGTATATTTCTCCATGTAACCTCATCAGCAAAAAATATGAACCTATCAAGCGATCTCCAACAATTCCGTCCAACACATTAACCGAGAATTGATGTTGATGGCGGGTTTCCAAAATTTCGTGTGGGTTTTCTTCTGTCCACGTGTGATTCTTAAGAAAATTAATATTAATCTGTCTGGAGAAATTAGCCTAGTGTGTGTAAAATACTTGAGTCAAAAACTGTGGATTTAAAGGATTTTCTGTTGTATGTATTGGACAAAAAGCCAAGCTTTGTGGGAAATCTGTTTGCAAAAATACCTGTACCCCTTGTATGTGACATGGATACTACAGTTCATTGTTCAATATCCTCCAAACTGTGGGATGAATTATGTTTAAGGTAGAGACAATTTTTCTGGTGCTTGTAGTAGGATGTTTCTGAATTTCATTTAGCACCATTTCTTCCCCTTGTGTAGTTCTAACTGTACATGGGTACCTGCTCCCAGCGGTATGTTTTTTAAAATTTCCCATTTCACTAAGACGTTGGTGAAGACGGTCAAATGACGAATGATGTGGGATGACACGGTTCGGGTATCTTTCTTCATAGAGACGTCTAGCTGCACGTGAATTACCATTGGCAAGACCGTAAACAAAGAGCATATCACATAACTCAGCATTTGTGTAATTCATATTAGAAAACTTGGATAATTCCTTGACAAAATTTTGACACAATAATATTGAAATGACAAATAAATATTTTTCCTTCAAAGCAAATGTTTTCGACGAAACATATTGCAGTGCCCTCTTATAAAAATATGAGAACATGCTGCACTATATGTTGTGGGTATAGTCATCTGTATATGCTGTGCTCTAAAAATTATCCTTTTTACACCAAAAGCTTATAATTGGTTTTGTATTTAATTTATATTGTAATAGCATGTACCGAATAACTATTGTGGGTTCTGGCAATGTATGTGGTTCCTTCTCCTTCACTGGTAACCTTTCTCTTACTTATAATAGGGACGAGGTAATAGTTTTGTTTAAAGAAAAAAGACGGAATGTCTATATAACATGATCATATACTCTTTATTTAATCATTTGTAAACTCAAATACCTTTATACACCTTAATGCTCTATACAAATACATAATTGAAAATATATATCATCTATATCAGATGCCGGTTATAATGTATGTAAATCTTTTTATTATGCATTCATGATGCTAAACAAAAAAAAATATTTATCCTGTATTTAAATAAATGAAAACTTTTATTGTCCATTGATAATTTTATTTATCAACGTAATTGTTTTGATATTGACTTCAATTAATTGCTTTAGACAACCATTTGCACGCGTTGTTTCTAGCTTTTAATCTTTGCCGTGTAAAACGTTTAATTATGTATTAACATGACTTGAAAAAGATTAATGATGCCTGGACAAAGTATTGAAGAAAGTACTCATTCGCACGCAGCATTTCTCCAACTACCCAACACCATTAGTCCTATTTTTTTTATTACAACTTAATGAATTAAAAACCTTACAGGATAATATTTGCGTATCTATACTGTTCAACGTTATATTGAGTAATCATTTGCACGCAAAACCAATATTTGTTTAACAGTTTAAATAACTCTTTTCCAAAGAAAAACTTACTTGCTATCTTTAAACATTTCATCAAATTGTTTATTTTGAATGTCCATCTTGAACTCTTCAAAAAGAATTTAAATGTATTGATAAAAGAAAACTATTATGAATGAACGTGATAAAAAAATAATGAAATTACTATTCTACTATGTAACAATTAACAAAAATATCAATCGCAATTATTTTGAAAGCGTCTTATTCTCCCGAAGTCGTAATAAGAAGTTCTTCTTGTCGAATCTTGTTTCGAATTTTTATACCGACAAAAAAAATGTAACGTTGACTAGTGCGCCCTCTAGTCCATCTTTTAGGTTGGCATTGGAGTATATGTTTCAGTGAAATCGCTGCCCACATGTTGCCGCCGTGATATACACACGCACACACGCACATATTGTTCTGACAGTTCTTATTCACCAAACGTCAACACATCGAAAATTGTTTTCTTATTTAAGAATCTTTTTCACTGCCTCGTACTGCATTTCCGACGGTAGGTTTATTCTTGTTGTTAATACCATCCTTCTTTGTATTTATTAATGAACCTATTGCCTTGTTCATTGTTCAATACATATTTTCTTTTCCCATTTATTAATGTTATCCTCACTTTTCTTGTAGCTGGATTGTGACTCGGTAGGATTGGAAATACATTGGAAAGAACGAATATTTTTCTTTCAACACTGCCTACACCTGGAAGACACGTTTGTTTCTCCATTGCTTCTCTGTTCTCTATCCATGATCTTTCCATCGGTGATATGTCTATCTGCAATAAACTTTACACAAGTTTTATATTTTATTATATTTTGTAGGTCATGAAACTGTACACGTCTGTTTCCAGTCTCTGAAGCATTGTGTTACAAACAAATCATAAACACACACCTTTTTATTTATGTTATCAGCTACCTTCTTATACAAAATGTTATTGCTGATCGGGTTTACGTTTTATATACATTTATATCCTTTTCTAGTCTCTAGTCATAAGCTAAGGTAATTTCTATCTTTTAATATAATTTAGTTTTTAAACTCTTTCATAAAGTTTTATTACTTTATGCATGTAAATCATAATAATTTATTCAGCCATATTTATCTTTCTTGCATATCGTATTTGATCTTTTTCATGATATGTAAACCATACATCTTGTGTATCCTTTCTACAAAAGAAATATATTGCTTATATTTATCTTGTCTTTTATTTCATACTTATTTAATATTTTTATTCTACATTCACTCACTATTCAATTGAATAATAATGACTTTTAAATTACGTGTTTGTATTTGATTGTGTGTATGCAACTTTATATACATTCATGTAATTTGTTGCAAATATTGTTCTTCACATCCAAGTACGATTTTTGTCATTTTTATTTCATTTCAAAACTTAATCTAATTCTTAAAGCTATTCTTATTTTATAAACTTGCGAGATACCACGGCAATATGTGACATTAAATTTTGTTAGTTATAGTATATCAAAATTTTAAATTTTCTATTAAAGATCCCAACACTTTAAAACTAAGCCGTTTAAGACATGGATTCATATGAACTTTCATGATCATAATAACTTTAGGAATCCGACCATAAAATTTGTCGCATATATTTAGAATGACCCTGTATATTTGTAAAAATATAAAGGCCATTTCATGATTTCTAATCTCTTTTTTTTTTCAGTAAAAGAAGCATTATGTATACAATCGTGGAGTTTCTATATATATGTATGTTATTTTTTGAATTTGGATTTTATTGTTATCCTGCTGAACAAGTTGCATTTGAGGTAAATAATAAATTGCACAAAAAGGAATAGAATTGGTAGTACGTAATAATGCTTCACATATACTATTTACAACGCTTTAAAAATAGTGAATCAAAAGAAAATTTATTTATTATTAATAACTAATCAAAAAATGAAAAAAAAGTTATCTTACTTTACAGGTATCTCATACATTAGCTTAGTGCATACTGATACAAACATAATAATATAAATAATTTCTAGAAAATAATTGATTGGAATTAATAATTATTTCCAGTTTTCTGATATCCCAAACCGAATCTACATGTCCAAATGGTATGTTTGTAATACAGTCATTCAAAAAGACTTGCTGTTTATAATGACACAGTGTCAGCATACACAGTATTTGTCAGGTGGAGGCTTCATTGATATCAACATAGAAGCTTTTGGTTCTGTAAGCGATATTTCTATCAATGTTATCATAAATGTTTATTGAATATACACGTATTGTTTCAGGTAATTCGTAAATCTTTATCTTTTTATGCTGTGTTAAGGAATATTATGAATAAATAGTTTATAGAATGTAAATATTTTTAAATCACAAAGCACTTGTGAAAACTTTTTGTAATGATTGTAATCAATTTATGGAAATGAATGGATATTATTAATATTCATGATGATGATAATAACGTGATTGAGAATAAATGTAAATGTGTGAATGCCGGATATTTTTATCTACGGTTCTGTCAAAAAAATGCGCTATAACTTTCGTAGTCCACCATTTTCAATTGTATACAACCATGTAATACTACTATATTGCCTGTGCTCTATCTTGATAATGTGTAATTTTCGTCCCAACTAAGAGAGATAGAATTGGTCACATTGTCTGTTCTACGCATGCGTCAACTCAAAATGTCTATTTTGTACGATACGAAATGACAGATAAACAGAAAACAAGTATAACCTCTGATTTAAATTGACAACTACGATCATGATATTACTGAAAGTAAACGGAAAGTTGGTTTTTATTGAATAAATTGAATTCAGTTTTGTGCAAGTTTAGATATCATGAGTTCATCGGTGAATTTGTGAAATCGTATCTACAGCATTGATTTATACACGTTTATTGGAATATGTGAAATTATATTATTAAATGTAAACACCGATGGTTTCATTTCACTTAAAGAAAAAAAATTGAACAGAAAAACTTGTGAACTACTACATTGATTTGTATGTGCTTATTGGTAGGATAAGCCAGACAGTTGTTGGCCCCCACACAGTTATTGGCCTTTTCCAGTTTAATTCTATTAAGTAAGGATATGCAACCAATTTTACTATTGTTTGATATATATTTGATATCTTGGAGCTTTTCTTGTTCTTTAAGTGTATTATTATTTGTGATTATTGGCTACATGGAAAATTACCGCCTAAAACATTCTGCGCCTAGGTTTGTTGCAGCGGTTTTCTTCTCGGTTTAGTAAGTGCAGCTCAGTTTATTAATACTTGTTAATTAAAAATGCGAGTGGTTCTATGTTATATTATTATTCAAACTGCTTCCTAGATACTTTAATATAACATTAATGCCTTTATTGCCTAATAAATACTGTTGAAACTGTGTTTTTTTATGGGGGCCAATAATTATATCTAAAATCATCCTGAAGCCACAGTTTTGGCCTCTCCTGCCAATTGCTGTATTTAAGAAAAAAAATGTTTTTGGTTAATTTCGTATTTAAAATGATTTTACAATTTCTCGTTCTAAACGAACTTCAGTTTAACGGTTTACCAATAATTGTCCAGATGAAAAATGGTACAAGGCTTTCTTGAAGCGTCATCCAGATCTTGCTACAAGAAAACCAGAGGCTGTAACATCTGCTTCTTCTGACGTCAGTGAAAAAGATATTAGACGTTGGTTTGCTGATATTCATTCATATCTTGTACAATATGGAACAACTTCTGTATACACATTCGGAACACACAGTCATGTGGTGTCATACCTCAGTTTTTATTGAGAACAAATCTATACTTAATACAAATAACAAGTTAAAACTAAATACAAATACATTCTAGAAATTCAGATATGTAATGTGATTTAAAATACCAACAATATTTATATTTCTTTGGCAATACAAATCTATAAACTGTACAATTATAAAAATGCTTTTGTACTCATTTAACCAAGACGTTCTTCATAATAGCGTAGAAAGAAAATGTTTTCTTCACAGCCTGAAATATGGCATTGATGGTAATATCGTTAGAATTAAGTATCTTGCTACTTACCGATACGAATGTGTCTACATTAATGTCCATAAACCCTAGCCCTGAAAAGTAGTCAATTCGTTGGCATTTTTTCATCACAATCAACAGAGCTAATTGAACTTTAATACTACTGCAATACCATTTTGACTTATATACAGATTTTGCTATATCTGAAAACTAGAGCGAGTGTATATTAATGTATGTTTTATTTAAGTCTCAAATTGGTATTACTTCAGATGCCATCATTTCAGCAGGAAGTGTGTAGTAGGCAAACTGACCAAAGGCTGCGGCCAAGGACAAAAGCTGAATAGCAATCATACTTAAGTCTGGATACCTAAAATAATACAAATATCATCTGTTAATATGAAATATATATATAGGTACATTATATAAAAAAAGAAATGTGTTATTAGAAAAAGATATGTTTTATAAACTCGAGATATATTAATAGTAATAATAGCATTAAGATAGTTCTGATAACACGTTTTTCGACTATTATTACACAATAATAAGTAATTGCCTTCTAGAATACGAATTTTTTTTTTGGTAACATAATCATATTATCGGATACGTAAGCTGGGCAAAGAAAATATCGCCATTTTCCCTAAGAAATATCTAGTCAACATTGAGGTCTAATATAGAACATACCCAACGTTTTTGTGACTACGTTAGAAATACAAATACAGGAATCTATTACTTACAATCATGATGAATTTTCAAACACTACAGGCGTTGTCGTTGTGCTGACATATTCTCTAATGTCATTCAACAAGAGTCAGCATTCACATCGGTCAATGTTATGACAACCTGAAACTACTTATTTGATCTCTTTTAATACTGAGAACGTATTTTTGAATATCACCATCATGTCAGAATAGAATCACGAGTGTTACCTTACGCTTTTCTGATAGAGAAAAGGCCGCGGCATAGCCTCGTAAGTATAAAATTAATAATATAACTTCACTAAAAGCAATGCTTTAATATTCTAATTACATAAATGTCATTTGACAATTTGATAATTAAAATAACTGTTAACTGAACTAGTGAAGTGTGATATTGCCTAACCCACAATTCTGTAGAAATTATAAAATCCTAGAGTAGCATAAGGCTAAGTTTCTGGGATATATGCTTGATCTTTCTTGATTTTAAGAATAAAGAATTTTAATAATTTCACAACCTTATCAATTTACAAGAGTCACAGCAACATGTTATAATATTTCTAAATGTGTAATGTTACCTATATGGAATATCGATCTTTGTATTAAATTATTTTTAATAATGATATTTTCAAATATTGAATGTATTTTTTGAGTTATTAAAACAAGTAAATTTAACAAAAATTCTCGAAAATAGGTCATACATAAAATAATAGATGTCGCACGGACGTACTGTAATTCAGAATATGGTATATGCGGCAATTACACCATGCCTATGAAGCGGCACGGTAAACCATTTAGGATTAGCTACATTGGACTACTTTCACTGAAAACGTGTGATTACTGGTACCATATTTATGAAAGCTATTTAATTTAGTGTACTCATTTTTCTTCGCATATAATAGTAATTGAAAAAAAAATCTTATGGGCAGAGTCATTATGTGCATCCATATCTGATTATTTATAACAATCTAAGTTTTTGAAATTTAGCAAAGATTTCTAAAATACTATTGATTGATTTAAAATAGGTCGTCGGGAAGATAAATAGAAATTTGCTTAGTAGGTACCAAATAAGTTTTTTTCACACTACTTGTTCATATTTAGATTATTAAAGCGTCTTAAGCAGCAAACTTTTTCTGATGTAATAAGAATGAAAATTAAAAGCATAGGTATATTAATTAACTTACCTGATCATCATAAAAAGATCGCTGCAGCAAGTCAGCAGAGTTACGAAATAGTGGAAAAGCAGCATCGTTGAATATATACTTTTCATACGTTGGAAGATGCTGAAATAATAATGTAATTTTTACAAATTCTAGTAACTATACTATGGTGGAAACGTGTTACATTCAATTGTACGTCGTAGTAGATCCATGACGTCTCGTGTTGTTTATGTTGCCGGATCTATTTTTATTTGTCAGTGACATTTGGTACAACCAAAGAAAAAAATTATTCACAATACAATAATTATAACGTAATATATTTAGTAACTGAAATGCTCTAAGACTTTAGCCTTTCTCAACTTATTTATTATATTGATTTAGATTGTCGAAAAACCTTAAATGTTTCAAAACGTATCCATAATGAAATTTAAAATAAACAATACTTACGCTATTCTCGTTAAACAGATTATTATAGAAAAGTTTGTAAAAAGCTTCTACTGTTTACAGAAAGCTTTCGGCATTGTATTCAAAGGACGCAAATAGATAATAAACAGGATGTACAGTTCTAAGAAGAACTGTTTTTATACAATTTATATCAGAGCAAAAATAAACACGCACGTTTGACAGGTAAAATATACACAATACATCCCTTTTTGACAGAGATGATTTATCTGACAACACCGAATTGAACTATTAGTCTATTAAAAATATGTACGAGAGAAATTTAATATTGAAATGGAAATTATGTGTTTATTTGCCATAAATGCGTATATTACTATCAATGTATACATTTTCTATCTACTCTAATGAAATAAAAGCCCTCAAATATAATTTCACAAAATAACTCTTTTAGTTTCACTAATACAGTTATCACAACATATAAATGTCATCAATGACGAGCAATTGAATATAACGCGTCTCCACTATATGTAAGTTACTTATTTTAGAAATTCTCAAGAAAAGGCAAATTCACTAGTGGCAATGCCGGTAATCCAAACAGGACGTGACGCATTACTTTAGAGCAAAAATTATATTCAAGATGTGTTAAATAATGTAAATAAATGTAAATTGATATTTACAAACTTGAACATACAGCATGTGTCAATTTTCATTAGCCATAGGCGATTAATCCATACAGTACGTGGCAACATAGTACCCCTTCTTTCCTTTCCAATGCCAGCACGACCGATGCATTCTCGTAAATACAAGTTAACGTGGTTAGCAGTAACTATTCGACCACCGGCTTGGGTGTTTGTAATGCGTTCAGAAATAATATTTACGAGTTGAAAGGAGTTGTTTTTCTTTTTCCTTTCAGTAAATGCAGAGAATTATTAAGCTGCGTTCACGCTGCATGACACAAACAAAAGCGTAGTTCTAATAAAATTAAAAATAAGGTAAATAAAAAAGGATTCTGAAAATAACAATAAATTACTAGATCAGGAGATCGCGGCGGCCATTTGCTGTTTCCCGTTCCAGTAATAAGACGGCTTTTATTGCAGACTAGATCGCAACGTGTTCGCAGCTAAACATTGAATGTAAAATCTGGTCGAGAGAAGTGGGAAGATCGGAGAAAATCGTTGTGGTGTCGATTGTTGCCTGGATTGGTGACGGACAGTAGGGGTGCCACGATGCCACGTATTACTTGTATACGTATAAATCGCACGTAAACATTGAATCCCTATATCTAATGAAAATTGACACATACTGTATACAAAAGGGTATCTTTTGAAGAAGGAGAGGAATGCTAAAAGTATATCTAAATGATAAGATAAAGTAACTAAAACGAATACAATGAATGATTTTCAAGTATCCTGAAACCGAAAAAGCAATAAATTTGCGCAAAATTAAAGAGTTACCTAATCTTACAATAAAAAACAAAATGATGTGAGCACATTTTAATACTTGAGCATATGTGTCTTAATACTCTAGCGCGGAATACATAAATTGCATAATGTTTGATAACGATAAAGGTGTTTCATCTAGACCGAATCTTCAAATTATTTTGATAAGAAAAGAAATTCCAAATCAAATTCCAAATACCCTCATACTTTTAGTAAATCTATAATTTGTATGGTATTCTCGTGAAACTGTATTTCAATAGTAGTAAACTTCCTTTTATTACACTTACTATTAACACCTTTTCTGATATACTGGGTGAGTTTTTTTTATCTTGAGACAACGGAATATCCCTAAAACACTGCATAAAATCAAAAAAAGATCTTAATAAGATTTGTTATAATGTCGGGGGCTCACTGAATGGTGCCGAACTCTATTCCCCCCGCCCCCCAGAGCGGGAGGGCAGACAACCTTGAAACCTTAAATGGGAATACCCATTTTGTATTGCAGATTCGGATTCTACGCCATCAAGTATTACGTTTTGTTTGAAACTTTTCTTTCTATTCGTTACGGATTGCGCTGTAATCGCTAAAAACATGATTGTGAACGTCTAGAGAAAATACACAAAAAAGAGAAGCAAGCAAACATGATTTTGTGTTTTTTTTTTATTTTAACATAAACTAACATTTCAAAAAGCCATGTGTTCGAAACTGTGCCCCACCACTTCGATTCATTTATTTATTCGCAATTGGAATGCTATTCAACCCTACAAAACCGTACTTTATTCAGTGCTTGACAAGCTGTGAATACTTACACATTGTCCCATCCCTATTTAGATTATTAATTATTAATCCAATATAAATTAGTTAGTGTTGAATATTTGAACAGTAATGGAGGTTATAACATCACAAGAGAGAATTGAAATGATTTACATCTATGGAGAAAGTGATTCCTACCACTTACACATAGTCCCATCCATATTTAGATTATTAATTATTAATCCAATATAAATTAGTTAGTGTTGAATATTTGAACAGTATTGGAGGTTATAACATCACAAGAGAGAATTGAAATGATTCACATCTATAGAGAAAGTGATTCCCACCACTTTCTCCATAGATGATGGTGTTAATCTATATTCACAACGTTTTCCCGACAAGGTGCGATCGCGCGCTTCTTTTTACCGAGTCATTCAACAGTTCTCTAGCGAAGGAGCTGTACAGCCAAGAAAACGTATTCGGCGAAAAAACAATTGCTGGAGAAAATAATGAAATCGCGGTATTAGCTGCAGTAGCTAATAATCCGCATATTAGTACTCGAGAAATAGCTCGCGGATCAGGAATTTCTCAGTCCACTATCTGCCAAATATTGAAGCCTAGGAAATATCCATTTAGAGTTTCCTTTCATCAAAAACTTCATAGCGATGATTTCATCAGAATGGAGAGTAATGGGTTCAATGTGCAATAGATACAGATGTGGTGCAACTAATGTTAACTTTGTATAATAAATATAATAAAAGACATTTGCAGTAAAATTCTAATGTAAAATCTATTATAAAGACTATTTATAATAAAATTTTGATGTCAATCTGTTGTTAATTAAGTGTTGTATTTGTCAAAATTTAAGATAGGAAAATGCGTTACTGCTTTTAAAGAGGTTGAGTATTATTTTGAATCAAATATTATGCAAAAGAAAAGAAAATAATAAGGGTGTCATATTAGGATCATATCTTGCATGTTAAATTTTTTGGCTCCTAACTGTAATCTTTTTTGCAAAATCTGATTGCTAATATGAAAGGTAAATATATTTTATACAACTTTCCTTAATTAGAATTGAATTTTCTCTTACTGATTTAAAATTATGTTTTCCGAACAAAATGGTGTTTCTTATTAGAGGCAGTAACATTATATAATTCAAAAGAACTTACGTTGAAATTTTTAAATAAAAATTGCATTTATATGCTGAAATGATATCTTCACTGATTGACCCCATATTAAATGTATCATCAATAATCGTTACTTCGTAGCAATTTTTCAATAGTCACATAATTTTTTAAGAAAAATGGTTATACCTCAAGAGACAGTTACCATTCAACCAATAGCGATATATTAGTGTAGTCAGGACTATCACAGGATTTAAAAAAAAATATAGCATTCCATTTGTGTTAGTGGGACAGCCTATTTCTAGGATTCGAAGTTTGAGGGCGAAGTAAGTAGTTCCACGAACAATTACAGAGGTGCAAAAGCAAATTATAACAAGAATATTCAAAGGGAAAAAGATATGAGGAAGATGAAAACAAAAAATGATAACAGAAATATATGAGTTCCAAATGCAAGAAAGAGAAGAGCTAGGCCAAAAATAAGGTGTAAGGGAGCAGTGGGCGCTGATATGATTAAAAAAGGAATTAAACAAATTGGAAAATCGGAATAAAAAAAAGGGGTGTGGCCACCACATGACTTTTTTATACGTATGAGCGTTTCAAGTTATAGAGTTTTAAAATTTTTTTATATAAAAATTATTTAAAATGCTATTATAAGTACTTCTATTCTCTAAATAAATCTCTAAATAATGCATACTTTGCGAGATATTCCAAAGAAAGTGCTACTCGCTATGAGTAAAAGTTTTACTTCCGGTCTGAATTTTGCAATTTTTTTTATACAAAAGATATTGAAAATTAAGTTCTAAATACTCTTATATTCGTAGCGTACCTGTCTAAAAAGCATGACTTGCGAAATATTTAAAAAAAACTGATTTTTGATAAGAGTAAAGACCTACTTCCAGTATCAATTTCGAAAAACTTTCATAAGAAAATTCTTCTCAAATTCTATTTTGAGTACATAAGAATTCTTTATAAATTTGTTTAAACTTAGAAGTTGACGAAATATTTGCAAAATTCGATTTTTTTACTGAAATACTGAAAAACTACTTCCGCTCTGCCGATTTTACTGAAAATCTAATCAGATCTCCAGACGGAGATTGTACTCGTAAATATAAAATTTGGAATTGATACCTATAGCGGTTTGACCGCTATTGTGGTCACACACACACACACGCGCGCACGCACACGCACGCACACACACACACACACACGCGCACGCACGCACACGCACACACACACGCACGCACGCACACAGACTTTTTTAAAAACCAGTTTTTCGGTATCAGGGGACTTGAAAACGTGGACATCTGCAAAAATGTCGAGGTCGAAAATTTTTATCATCACAATACTTCCTTATACTACGTATGTATAAGAAAGTAAAATGACTCTCGAAGCTCATTATCCATAAATATAAACAGATACTTCTAGAAGTAAATTTTAATACTTACGATAATAGGAACTGATGATTGTCTATGCAAATATTTACATGTTTAGCTGTGATAATGCTCTCGTTGTCAATGGCACATTTTATTTTCTTCTTGAGCAATTTCACTTGGACCACAATATAAGAGCAAAGTACTAAATAGTATAAATCGTATCCAACGACAATCGGAACTGATATAATCAACATATATGGTTGACACAGTAATATGATAGCATCAAGAGCAAGCGAATCGGGCACGAAAACTTCCAAAGCAAATAAATACTTTGTATTGAACAGCGGTCGTAGCAAATACATATACACTATTATAATTGTCGAAACTGCCATGATCACTTGCACTATATTCATGATTTTCACAATGGTTTTCCATTTAATTCCTATCGTCTTGGTAAAGTTTCGATCATTGTAAAGTGTCAATTCATTCAATATCGCTTGCACTTGATATTTATAACGCATTAGTAATATATATTTTATAATAATCTAAAATAAGTCCTTATTAAAAAAGTAAAATTTATACTATTTAAACACTTACATGTGATACAGTTATAAGAGATTGTAAAGCAGTAATGAAAGTTTCACCTGATACGTAGTAAAAATCTATAATAGTGAAGAAATATATAAATAACAGCAAAAGTAAATTAAAAAGACGAAATGAAAGCAATTTGACAGATGTATTTGATACTGTTTCTCCTATAAATTGCATTAAAATATAACCAACATTTAATATAATGTATGTTTCTGTATCTGACATGGTACCTGTCTTTATATAAACTGATAATCGAATTATGTTTTGTGCCGGTGTCTATATAACTATGTAATTACACTTTGTGAGTTGTTTAAGTAATTGAAGTAATTACATTAAATGGTAGCTCTAATGTTAATAAAATATATACTGTATATATAATTAATGTATTTCAATCGAATGGTGTAACTGGTAGATTTAACTTTATAATTTGATAGTCTAGGAAGAGCCATAATTAAATATTATCATATTTACATAGAAAATTAGTAATTTTAATTAATTTCAGTTGAATATAAAATTGTTCATTGAATATGCATGTTTTATTTGTAGTTTAATACAAAGAATTTAATGAAAATAATTAAATTTTAAAACAAGGAATAATGCTTCAAAGCAATAGAAACTCGGATTTATTTTTGGAAACAATTCTCAATGTTTTTTTCTTCTTAGTTGATAAATAAAATCAAACTTCATACAGTATGGGAGGAGGGGTCAGTTGTTTCAAAGACTAGTTGTTACATTAATCCGAAGTCCATCTGTAAGCATTGGTTAAAACCAGCCTCACACGAGTAGGTTTCCTTACGATCATATGGAGTATGAATAGGAACCCTTAAATTCTTGCCCGTTATTTCTAATATTTTTAAGTAAAATAAAAATTGAATCGGCTAGCTCATATATTTTATCCCAGGACGATCCAGGTCAAGAGATATCAAAAATTAATTGTTTTATTTAATTGGTACAGTAAGTTATTCTAATTTAAATAAGATTTGTATTAGAAATCAAGATTTTGCAAATGTTAATACGAATACAAACAACATATACAAATAATATCTACTTTAATTAAAATAAAATAGTTTCAGAGCTCATTTAATATTGAACGATTAGTTGTAATTTATTTAATTATTATCATTTCTACGAAATAATATGTATCACACATCATTTATTTTCCGACGCCCTTCAGTGCTTATATAAACACAAACTATTTAGGCCTTGATAGAAAACAAACTATGCTGACATTTATATATACATACAACGCGTGCAACGCCTTTAATATTTTTAGACCGGCAACAAACAATTTAAATTTGCCGAGACATTATCGTATCCAAGACAAATTATTAAATATGTTTTCAATCTTAGATTGGTATGTTATTTTATTACGTCTCTACATAAAGACAAATTTTAACATTTTAGTTTATCTGGCTCTCGCACAATAATATCTTTTGAATACCTTTTATTTATTTTCTATCTTCTATTCTTCTTTTTTCACTGAAGAAGATCTTCCTGTTGTCGTTTTATTTAGCGGGACACCTCCTCCGATGATAGAGACACCTGGAGTTTTTAAACCTGCTATTAGCATAGTAAGAACTGTTTATAGGAAGATATATTAAACTTTACACATTTAACACTTATTTGTTGGTAGACCTCTTATGTAAATAAAGAACTTTTTTTTATTAATTCTGAGGTTCTAAAAAAACGATAACCTAATATATTATCGACCAATATATTTTGAGTCGACTTATTTATTAACTAGAGAACCCTCTATATACTTGTAATCGTTTAATAGGGCAGTCTTAATACCCTGTCAGCCGTTACGTTTAAAAGTTCTCTTTTCGATTTTTTTGTTTGAAGTTTTTTGGTCGGCTTGCCTACTTGACGGCTTTCGGTCGACTTACTCATTTGAAGTCTCGTTGTCGACTTTCTTCATTCAATCAGGCTTCAATCTGAGGAACTCCTATGCCATCCCTCTTCTCTTCTACACATTTATCGCATTTAGAATTCTCATGTATTCCATCAAGCACAAGACGGTGACATATACACAAAAACAGCGCCACAAGTCTTTTAATATAATTAATATAAACATTGCTTCTCTAGTTAGTGCTTAAATCATACACAGATATACATTTAGAATAAACTGTTTAGTTCAGAAATCTATCGCTGGTTTCTAAAACATGCTTTAAAATAATTAATATTAATATTTAAAATTATAAAAATGCAAAATATCAGAGCTGTGTGTTAAGTTTTTGTAAGTTAATATATCTTAAGTAAAACTATTGTCGGTAAGCAATTTTTATATAAAATTGTTGTTTCTTGTAGTTTTGTGATATGCGATTGGGTTTATTCTTTTTCTCAAGAATCAGTCGCCGACATAAAGCGCTAGTTGCCCCGTAAGAGAACGGGTTAGTGGTCACATGTGACAACTAGCCTGGTTTCAAATAATATTTTTTTTACAAACGCAACACTAGTTTACCAATGATTATTTGTCAATTGTAGCTACCTACAATGCCACGCAACAGAAAACGACTAACGGTTCGTAGGCAAACACCAACAGACGTTATATTGAGAGCCGTAAACTTATTTAGAAACGGTAAATCTCCTTAAAGCATAATAAAGGACTGTGCTATCAGCTATAGAATCCTAGCTAGATACTATAACAGGAAGCAATGTGATCCCAATCTCAATTATCTCGTGGAGTACAAAAAAAATTAGTCAAGTTTTCACTGAACGTATTGTTGCCAGAAGAGGAGTTAAGTAAGTGGGCTCTATTACCTTAGCTGAGCATGGAGGCTTCATTACTATGATTACTATGGCGTTACGAGTTACAGCAATTAGATTTTTTTTCCTTTTTTCTTTGTATTTCCATGAGTGCATTTCCGAACACATTTACAAATAAATGGACCACCTAAGTCCCAGGGAAGTGTTAACGCGTTTAGATGGATGAATAAAGACATATTTTACGAATTTATGCGTCATTTTATTCGGCATTCTAAATGCCCCATCTCCACCACTACTCGGTTAAAAAAGTGAAACAACTTCAGCAGGAATTAATTCAGGGTGTGCAATACCTATGCCAGAGAACATTCGAACACTTCCGAGGGTAGGATATCTGAAGGTAGAATAAAAAGAAGGAAGACAGTTTCTGCAATTCTAACAGATAAGCTTGTTAAAAACGCATTGGCGCATTTAAAAAAAAAATCAGGCAACCAAAAAAAAGGTTACCAAAACTGTGCAGCAAGCCTCAACAACATCTAGAGGAAGACACCTGCTGTTTAGTCTGTGGAGAGTCGTGATCAACAAGCAAACCAAACAAAAATTGGGTCAAGAGCAGAGAGTGTGGCTTGTGGGCTCACAAAAAATAATGATTATTATAACTTTGTTTATTTAATAATGAAACTTACCTCGTCTATTGGGAGAACTAGTCCATTTTGCGGGGTTTGTTGTCAGATATGTTTGCGACAATAAAAATTGAAGAAATAAAAATTTATAGAAGAATTATCGAACTTTCTATGAAGAAAAGTACTAAGTGAAAATTCTTTAATTTTAATAAAAAATAAACATTACGATATTTGTTATATATAATAAGTGTAATATTATTTGACAGGATTGGATTGAATGATTCAAAACGACATTGTCGGAAGAGTGATTATGCAATATATTTAGAAATAATTATGAAGGGCAATAAGATTGTAATGGTTCTAATATTTGAAACTTGTAACACTCCATATGTTCATATTGGGAAGAAAGACGATGTGCGCAGGTGGGAATGATGTCATGGAACATTTTTCATGAGTATTCAGTCAGCAGTGCGAGAGTGATGTCAGAAGTGTCAACCTAGCATATGTGTATTTCGTTATTATCCGCAAATGTGTAACCCAAATTAATTATATGATATTTACGAAGAAATAAAATTGAAATAAAACAAATTGAACATCTATTTTGTTAAACTGGCGCCTAACGAGTGGCCTTTGCGGTGTATTGAATGCACGTGTGTGAACGTTGAAGAAAAAACCGTTGTTGTTTACTTAAGCAATAAATCAAGCTTGTTGTGGAGACCTCTCTGCGTCGTATATTCGAAATCAGTAGTTTTTATATAAGTATCTACGTGAGTGGACAATATAAAACTTTAGTGTCGATTTCGTTTATTTAAAATTAAGAAAAACACCTTTTTATAAAAACATCCAGTGAGTGGAACATTATAAAATTGTATGAGGGTTTAAATAAAAGACGCTTGAATAATATTAGTTGTGAACAATAAATAAATAAATAAATAAGAGTGGTAGGAAAGGTTTTCAAAGATATAATAGTGCTATACATCCCTATCAGCAGTATTTTCGGTTACAATAATTTCAAATATACCAGTGGCGTGCAGTCACAGAGGGTTTACAAAATATTTAATATTCTACCGTGTGCTGTTTGAACTGTAAGTACTTTTCTCTTATTTTATTATCACAATCAACATCACTGAAGGTCAAAATACGTACTGGTTGAGGAGTTTCTCCAGTAACACCACGATGTCTAACGAAACAGTGACTCTTACTCAGGAACAATTTCAACAACTTTTACAACGAATTGGTACGGTAAATGTCCAGGAGGGAAATTTTTCAACATGCTCTTCTCGCTTTACCGGATCTAAAGATAATGACGTCAACGCCTTTATAGATGCAATAGAGACATACAAAGAATGCACCAAAATATCAGATACCAATGCTTTGCGTGGCTTATCGATGTTATTGGATGGTTTCGCCGCTACTTGGTGGCAAGGCGTGAAAGATACTATTAATACTTGGCAAAATGCTATTGACATGTTACGCACAACATTCGGTCCTAAGAAGCCTGCTTTTAAAATCTATAGAGAATTATTTGCGAAAGAGCAGGATTTCAAAACAAGTTCTGATGTTTTTATTTGTCAGGCAAGGGCTATACTTTCTCAATTACCGGTAGGTACGCTAACAGAATCTACACAGATTGATATGGTGTATAGTTTGATGCATAAACGTATTAGAGAGAAAATGTCGCGTGACAGTATAAAGAACTTTTCGGATTTATTGAAAGAATGCCGTTTGGCAGAAGAAACTTTTACTGAACGTTTTGACGACAAAGCGAATTCCAGTTGTTCCAAGCGTATTAAATGCAGCTATTGTAAGTTATTTGGGCATAGTAAAGACGAATGCCGTAGACTTCCATCGAGAGATAAACAAGTAAAACATACAAGTTCTCCGACAACGACTGATACGAAATCTGCTATAGAATGTTTCGGTTGCGGAAAACCGGGATACGTGAAATCAAATTGTCCATCGTGCACAGTTGATACGACCTCAATTAGTTTTTCGGCAATTGACAACGACACTTCGGGACTTGGCCTAAAACCGAGACCAATTCTTTTGGTACAAATCCTGGATTCTAGTGGTACTGCCGTTATAGATACCGGAGCACGATTAAGTGTTGCGAGTGTTTCGCTAACCCAATTATTGAAAGAAAAAGGGCAAACATTTTCCACAGAGAAACTGTGTATTAAATTAGCTGATGGTTCCATGAGAAGTGAAGTGGTTCCTGTAACAAGAGTAAATGTAGAAGTTGAGAAAAGAAGTATACCGACTACCTTTGCGTCTCTACCAAATGCAGATGTGACTTTGCTTGGTGTTGATTTTCTGATGGATGCTAATCTTATCTTTGACATTAACGGGAAATTATGGTACTTCGCAGATGAACCAAATTGTAAGTTTGCATTGGCGTTGGAGAAGCAAAAGCTAGAAAATATGGAACTTTACGCGGTTGATACTCTAAGGCCGGAAGAAGGTACGAGGCTTACAAAGGGTGAAAGGGTGAGATTGTGCAGTCTGTTGGAAGACCATAAGGATATCTTCGATTTAGGGGGAGAACCAACTCCATACATAGAACATAGAATCGATACAGGCTCTCACGCACCCCTATCAGTACCGCCATATCGCATGACGCCAGCAAAGAAGGAGATTTTGAAACAGGAAATAGACAAACTATTATCCGATAACATCATAGAGGAATGTGAGTCTCCGTGGTCGGCACCAGTAGTACTAGTTCCGAAAAAGGGAGGTGGAACACGTTTATGCATCGACTATCGCTCTTTAAATGCGATAACGAAAATGGATTCCTATCCCCTCCCAAGAATGGATGATTTGTTGCATGCCACGAAAAGGACTTTCTTCATGACGACGATAGATTTACGATCGGGATATCACCAGGTGAGTGTTCGGGAAGAGGATCGCGATAAAACTGCCTTCGTCACACCGTTCGGAACATTTCGGTTCCGTAATATGCCTTTCGGTCTGTGTGGGGCTCCTGCCACTTTCCAGCGACTCATAGATAGATTTCGTAGTGGTGTTCCTAATGTACTTTTATTGGCTTATCTAGACGATTTAATTGTGTTATCAGAAGACTATGATACCCATGTTAGTGACTTAAAATTAGTGTTTCAAAGACTTAGACAATTTAAACTACGAGCCAACCGCGATAAATGTACTTTTGCGAGTGCACGAGTAAAGTATCTCGGACACATAATTACCAGTGAAGGCATACACGTGGATCCAGATAAAACAGCGGCTATTGCGAACATACCTCCACCAAAAAACGTGAAGCAAGTCCAGTCCTTCTTACAAACTTGCTCATGGTGTAGAAGATTTATTGATAAATTCGCAGATTTGGCAAAACCATTGTGTAACTTAACAAGGAAAAATGCAAAGTGGGAATGGGGAGTCTCAGAGCGAAACTCCTTTGAACAATTGAAGACTGCATTGATCACGGCACCCATACTCCAACAGAATGATGGAACAAAACCTTATATATTACGAACTGATGCCTCGTCATTCGCCCTAGGAGCTGTCTTGCTACAGGGAGAAGGTCCTGACGAACACCCTATAGAATATGCCAGTAGATTATTGACTGCAGCAAAAAGCGCGACTACAGGAGCTACCGCTGCTTATTTGACTTTCGCTCGAGAATTGAGAACTCCTGATGAAATCAACCACGATCTCAGACATATCGTGCAATCGGAGAATTTCGTCCCGCAAATAACCCCGTACTTAGATAAAGTCGCAATGACTTTAACCGAAGCAAAAGCTGTACATGAAAAACAGCAGGATCGACAGAAGACTTATGCGGACAAACATCGACTACCTTCGCCAGAGTTCAAAGTGGGAAGCAAGGTTTGGGTTGCTACTCATACACGTAGCAGTGTCGATAAGAAGGTTACTTCGAAGTTTGATCCGAAACGAGATGGACCTTACGAAATCTTCCGGAAGGTATCATCAACCTCCTATCAAATTGGAAGACCCAACGCGCGGAATGAACCGTTAGGAGTTTATCACTAGTCTATGCTTACTCCATACATCGGAAGAGAGACTGATCAGCCGCAAGTACCTCTGAGAAAGCGTGGGAGACCAAAAAAGACAGTTCATACTGGTTCCTCGTCGAGGCGTCATCGAAACCAGAGGGGGAGGATGTAACACTCCATATGTTCATATTGGGAAGAAAGACGATGTGCGCAGGTGGGAATGATGTCATGGAACATTTTTCATGAGTATTCAGTCAGCAGTGCGAGAGTGATGTCAGAAGTGTCAACCTAGCATATGTGTATTTCGTTATTATCCGCAAATGTGTAACCCAAATTAATTATATGATATTTACGAAGAAATAAAATTGAAATAAAACAAATTGAACATCTATTTTGTTAAAAACTAAATTAAAAATAATAATATGATAGGATTATTGCTCCACGTTGAGGAGCCATATTGAAATGGTACAACTAAAAATAATATTATTATAATGCAAAAATGGTCCCACGTTGCGGAGCCATATGAAATAGAACCTTTAAAATTAAATTTAGAGATAATATAGAATTCTAAAATAAAATAAAATAGATTATTTAAATTTGCCAGCTGAGCTCAGATGGGATTCTCGAGGGCGATTCAGATTACCAGAGATGATTAACTAAAAGGTTCCTAAATCATTTATTAGATGTGAATATAATAAAAATACCATTTTAAAATTTAAACAATAATTATATTCAAAATCAATGATTTTATATGTTTTACAACAAAGAAATATTCTACACAACATAATGCTTTTATACAACAAAAGAAACAAAAACACATTAATAGACAGGTTAAATATACTTTCACAAATATTGAAACAAATATTTACGTGTATCATTTGTTGTTATCCAAATGAGAAAACAATAAGGCCAAGAAAAATAACAACTTCGGCTATAAGATTAATGTATGATTATATATATACACAACAAGGCTGAGACGTATTGAATTACATTCCACTTTATATTATGGAGACGATGTTTATTTAACAATTACATATATTTACTTATTTCGTCTCTATTTGAAAACTGATTTATAATTTTTAATGTTTATTTTCTGAATACATTTACATACAATAATTTTTATCATTTAAAAAATACCTTATATAAAAGCTTCTCTCTTCTTTATTCGGCGCTTTCCCGCTGATTCTTCTTTGTTCACGAACAAGACGTGAAGAATCGCCTTACTCTGACGATAGGAGCAAAATATCTTTATCACAAAGGTATAACACTTTGCACATTTAATATACGTATATATGCAATTTATATAAATTACAATTAACAACAACACTTATGGGTGTTGGCCACCCACTACAGGAGTTTTTATTTAAATTACAATTAATAACAACACTTATGGCTGTTGGTGACCCACTACAGGAGTCTGTGTCTACATGGAGTTTGCTTCTCGACACAAAGTCTAACTTTCGACTCATGCATCTCAACACGTATTCTTACTTTTTATAAGTGAACGCCTGTGATTCCCCGCTATCTAAATAGTCCGGGTCTTCCTGATATTTTTTCACGCACAAATAGTTGAGTCACCTTGTGAACGCAATACCAGTCTTAAATAAACACGGAAGTTTAGGTGCTATGATACATATACATAAATACATAATAAAACTTACGACTATATGTGAACTAACATTACAATAATATATTCATTGATTTTAAAAATATTTAAAAATATTAATAAAAGTTTAATTAATTAAATTATTAAATATGTTAAAATTATAATATTAATATGTACAAATAGGGTGTACCATTACAAGATGTTGCGGATCAACTGCCATATAGAAATATTTTGTCTATTATAAAACAATTAAGTAATAAAATTAATTAGTAATTCCTTTAGAGTATATTTCAAATGCATAATATTTTTTTATGTAATTTGTATTTTTAGTTATTTATTTCCATATTTCTGAAAATTGCACTTCAATTTATAGTTTAGACACATTACGACATCTATGATTCATTTACCAATGATATCCATTTATCTGCAAATCTTTGACTAAATATCACGTATTTATACTTTCGTCTGTTTTATTTAAATTGCGCAAATGTTTCCTGTCGTAATGGTATTTTTCTTTTGGTTCGAGTTCTTGATGACTTGAAGATTTTAGACAACATTTTAGAAACAATATCTATAGTTTAAACATAATTATTTATCTATACCATTTTCAGCATTTGCTATTAAAACGAATCTTTTGGAATTAGAGTTTTTTTTTTATTCTGTTATACTTACAATTGATATATAGGAGGACAATTTTATTATTATCCATCCCTATGTCAAAAAAATTGAACTTTAGATATCTCTTTCTATCAATATTTTTCTTTTATGATAAATTAACTCATTTTCAGAGTTGTTATTTATAACCATCACTAGTGTTTTAAATATTTGTTATTCTGTATTATTAACACATTCGTTGGAAATCCTTCTCGCTCTTAACACCCCAGACGGCTAAGTATAGAACGGCCAAGAAGGGGTTTAAAGTTAATTCTACAATTAATACCAGGTGTCGTTAAATCATATGTATGATAATCCTCTCAATCACCACTATTCCACACAAGGTCATACCTGCATCGACAATTTCTGTGGATGTAACTGTTATGGAGCAACAATAACTGGTTAAGGCAAATAATGAGCTAGACAAGATAACGAATTTTAAGAATTTTGTGGTAGTTAGTACTGACATTAATTACGTTTCTTTTTTGTTTAGCCCCGTACTTCACCAATTTCAATATAAAGTTGGCTCATTCATAAAGACACTAGAGTGCTTTTAATTTTAAAATTGAAGCCATTTTTCCAGCTTTATTACCAATATTTGAAAAAATGTATTTTGCGAAATAACTTAACTACAGTAATAAATAAATAAATTTAAATCATTATACCAATATGGCTTGCTTAAACTTACATTTATATATACTCCATTAAAGTATTGTTTTAGAAATCCCTTGATCTCTCTTGACCATTGCGTTAGTAAAAATTAAAATACTATAATGTGGGAAGTGGGTCATAAATTAAAATATTTTAGCTTTATTTGTAAAATTTAAAATGATATATTGATTAGGCTCATTTGAATAATAAACATTATTCAACAAGCTCTAAGAACTTTCGAGTGGTAGGTATACAGCAAATTTTGAATTTAGATATCCTATTTTCGTTAATTATTTACCAGCAATGATCAACAGAATGCCTTATTGTATGCCGAAAACACTTTTATAATGGAGTTTTTCAGTTAATGTGGGTTGGAGTGTCTAATAATTAGAGTCCAATCCAAATCTGATGGGACTTGAGATACGTGAGGCGTGGTTTAAACTCTGTACTATCCGTGTTAAAAATATCGACACCAAAACGATCGTGTATATTTCCCGCTACTTTTAAATACAAACACCATGGAATAAAATCTGCAATCTACTAGTTTTATTATTATTATATACATGGCAAAAGGAAATGAAAAAGTAAACCTCAACACTAGATAAGTAAATTTAAAATAAAAATAAAGATTAAATTAAATTAAGAACTAGACTTTCCAAAAATTTTAATAATCGTTTTCATCTGACGAATAGTCAAATACAGAATTAGTATCATCGTCACTATTTACATTAATAATATATTCTTTGTGGAAATCATCCATAGTATGTTCTTTAACAATATAATCTTTAATTATCTTAACATGGACACAAATATTACTCCACTCTTTTGTGTTTTATTATTAATAAAAGAAAAACTGATTTTATAAAAGATTTTAAAATGTATATAAATGATGTAAATGTATCGGAGCACAGTACGCAGCAAAGACTAAACGACAAATGCGGTCTCTCAAATGGCAGACTTTCTCTCATTTTATACTGCTTGCTCTCTCTAATACCGAAAATCGTTTTGTACGCAGGTACCATCAGGCCTTGTTTATTAATACTATAGTTATACAACTGAAGGTTAATTCGGGTAGGTAGCCAACAGAGGGGTTGGGCAGTAGGATGTGCGCATTCATAAATTTCTCCCGCTAAATTTGTTATAGTGAAAGCAATCTTCGCGTACTAGTAAAGAGAAGCCAATGGAAGCTTAAAGGAAGTGACGCAATTATCCAATTACACCAATCGTGTTTGTTACGATTTTATAGACGTTTTGCTTTAGATTTAAATATCTTAAAATATTTTGAATTAAGGGATATGATAAGTCTAGTGACACTAATTTTTTAAATTCCAAAAATAAGTGATGATGTGATTGTGGATGTTAAATGTTATTCTGAAATACATATTGCAAGACGATGTAACGAAGAAATGTCATTTTTCCTATATATTTTATCTTATAATTGACAATGATATTGCAGTACAAGCTGAAAAAGGTTCAAAGTACTAACCTTTAATAAAATCTTTGCTTGGTTATGAATTAGTTTGTTTGTATAAATTGTTGGGTATGTACTATCCTCAACAATAATTGAGGATTATTCATTCAGACTTGCATCATGGCAGTTGTTGTTACGATTCAGGCCTAGATAAAATAAAAATAACTAGAACTATAATAAAATACGTAATGTCTAATCTGAGTACATTTAAGTGTGTATCTAGTTACCTTTTACGAAGTGATATACTATATACAAAAGATATTATACTTCAATGAATATGAAGGCTAAAATTCTATATATACAGGCTGTCTCTAAAAGGTCTTTAAACAACTCTACCACGTATTTTTCGGACCAAAATAAACCGATTTAGCAAAACTTGGCTTAGTGAAAGTTGCTTAGTTTGTGCGCAATACGGTCCTGAAGTTGCAGTTGGAAAATTGTTTTTTTGTTATAAATTTGAAACGGCTGGAGCGATTGCGTGACGTGTACATAGTTTAAAGAGACGTCTAAACGGCCTAAGACACGTGTACACGGCTTAAAGATACCTGTACATGGAGCACACAGTATGCGCTGCCCTCCTCTAGTTAATTTTCTCAAATCTTAAAATGCGATTTTTGAGAAAACGATGCAATTTTTCGAGTCTTACCAAGAGTACCTTTTTTCTTGTACTTAAGACACTTAATCTAAATTTTATAGACAAACTCTTTTTTATCCATTGGCGTAGAAAATGGAAATGTTTTAATATTTATAAACGCAGGTTCTCCGCCTATGGATTGATTACTATCACAATTTTGATACAGAATTTCTTGAATCATAAAACTATGTAAACGTGACAAAATTTAGCGCAATCGCTCCAGCCGTTTCAAATTTATAACAAAAAAACAATTTTCCAACTGCAACTTCAGGACCGTATTGCGCACAAACTAAGCAACTTTGACTAAGCCAAGTTTTGCTAAATCGGTTTATTTTGGTCCGAAAAATACGTGGTAGAGTTGTTTAAAGACCTTTTAGAGACACCTTGTATAACACAATATAACACAGTAAGAAGGAGAGTGTTTCTATTATAATAATAAATTTATTATATCAATAATAAGATTTACATACAGTTTACACAATAGCACATTCAAGCAAAAATGTGATGGTAATGTCAACACAGGTAATCAAAGGGCTAATATATGCCATTGACATTGTAGAATGCTTCCTGAAGGAGAATGTCCTTTATTTTCTCTTTAGATACGAAAGTGGAAAAATGTCTAGACATAACTTTGATTTTGTTAAATAATTACCAGTGACGATGTTGTACTGAAGTGCCTTTTGTCCTATGTAATGCGGGATGTGCAGCAAATGGTTATGAGGGGTGGAGACTTCTGTAATCTCACCCCTAGTTATCAGATGTGACCGCTTTTTCAAAGCCCTCCTTAGTTGTTGCAGAATATGTGTCTAGGTTAATGGACTTATCATAAGCTCTATGAAGAGAGGTTTGCAGTGGATAGTTTGTGAAACAAAGACCATTGCTCGAACAGCCTTCTTCTGCAGGATAAACACCTTTTCTACATAGGCCTACTTACCTCATATTGGTTAAACATTGTTGATATGTGATTTGATAGTCCATAGTATGTCGTTATTCCATTAGACTATCAGTTATAAATCTGATACGTCTAATTGCATAAGTAGCAGAAGACAAGCGTTTGATTAATTCATCTATCTGCGGCTTCCATGTTAATCTTGTATCTAGTATAATATCCAGGAATTTTCAATTTGTAGAATATATGTTTGATCCATGATTATTAGTAAAGTAAACTGTCTCACATTTATCTTGGTTAAGTGATAAACGATTGGCTGTGAACCATTTAAATGTCTAAATTCTGAAGATACCAAAACCTTAAAATAATGTGGTGTTTATAATGCATTTTCTTTGTAAAGCGTACTACATTATTGGTTTGAATGCCCCACATAAACCAGTCAACTTGATAAAACCATGCAAAGCAACTTAATAAATGTTGTGGTTCGGATAGCTTGTAATTACATTTTCTTCTTTTACATAATATATTTAGTCATACGAAATATATAGAAGACTGTTTTAGACATACCTGTTGAACACATAGAAGAAAATGAGAATAACCCAAACTCTGAACCCCAAACAGACTGACATTTCATGTAGGTATTTAATAAAAATGCTGGCTTTTTAATACCGTTTCCTTGTTTAGGATTACTTCTTTAAAAAACATGAATACCTACGTTATTTAAAAAACCTTTTGTATGTTATTTTTTTTTATTATGTTATAAAAGGATAATTCTGAGTATTGTAAGGGACAAAGATAGTAATCCTACCATAGTAATAGCTATGATGTGAAAAGGTGGGGTTGAGAGTATTTCATTGGCTGATCAGTTTCATTCATAAATATTAATCCATTTGAAAGATATCACAGGACGACACTTCACTACATAAGAAATATTTACAGTTTTCTCTAGGTTGTATAACTATAGTATAAATAAACAAGGCATCAGGTTTGGATCGGACTCTTAGATAAATGTGGCAAAGCATACCTATTCGTTTATAACGGAGATTGATAGGCACGCACTTATGTTATATTTGTAATGTTGAATTTTGAACCAACGCAACGCCTTTCAGTTAGTATATCTGATAATGCTCGGTTTGTTACAGAAATAATTCTGTTTGTTCGTTATACAGAATTCGTTTATAGTTCATTTTTAATAAACTACCCATATGTATATGGATGAATGTTAATTACTTTGCTAAAGATTATTACAAAAGATATCTTTAAAGTACATATTGAAATAGTATATAACAAATAATGATATTTTAATTTAAAAATGTATTACTTAAATAATTATTATAAATATGAAGCCTATAAAGTTAATAAAAGAAAGATAGCTATTAATAATAGGAGCATGACAAAATAGAAGTTATTAATAAAATGTAAATCATGATGACACGTTTTAAAACATGTAATGCATAAAATTGTATGAGACATTGAGCAACTTCACTATTAATATCTGATGAAAAGAAATTTGAAAATTAATAAAAATATTTAGAATCTTTTAGATTTGTAAACAGCAAACACAAAAGGCTGAAACATTCAAAATTTTTGTTAGATTTCTCCACATTGACCAAGAAAGTGTCATTAAGTTTACATTGATCGCTGAAGAAACCATAGAGTGGTAAAATACTGCCATAACTGCAAATAAAAAGCGAATGCCTAAATATCTTCTAGTATATGATCGTAAATCTTGATGTAGGAGAGGGTGGAGTGGGGTGTTACAATTGAGAAGTTATTACATTGTAATATTTCAATCAAACATTCAGTACTATAATATACGAAACGGAAAGTTGTGAGCCAATTATTGCTGAGATATTGTACTGCTAGCTAACGTATAAACGAAGGTATTGACACCAATGTGTTTCAGTGCATAGAAAGCTGCTTGATTTATAAGTTGTTTGTCATTTAATTAAACTAAATATATCATCTTAACTGCATGTTAGTTACGAACAATGATGTGGAATATTCTTGATGTAACACTAACGGCCTTCTTAATAGTGAAACTTAACCTATCAATTGCACGTGGAGGCACAGTATGTAACAACGTGGAGGCGCAGTATGTAACAACCTGCCCCGTTACTTTAAAATCTACCATTCCTAGTGATTAAATTTAGTTGTAACTATTTTTATAGATGTAACATATACTAGAAGCGAGACACCAATTAATTACAGCATTTCAGCAAGCTGCTAATGCTATTTTCCAAAAAAAAGAAGTTGCTGTTGATAGATTTTAATTTTTTTATGGGGCACATTGCTGTATGTAGCAACCTGTCCCATGCTTTAAAATCTACAAAGTCTAGTGATTAAATTTGTTTCTAACTATTTTTATAGAATGTAAAATATACTAGAAGGGAAACACCAATTAATTACAGCATTTCAGCAAGCTGTTAATGCTATTTTCAAAAAAACAAAAAGAAGTTGCTGTTGATAGATTTGCAATTAAATTTATGACACTTTGTCCCTATGTAAAGAAATTACAGTTGTTTCCAGATAATTTTCCACCTGTTGGATATGTCAACCGCCTTACATGTTTATTCGAAAAGAAGAGGAAGAGCCAAATATGTAGAAGATTGTTTAAAGATAAATTATGAACTAACTACAAGAGATTTACGGAAGTTGGCTTTTGCCGTTGCCAAAAAGAATAATTTACCCGAAACTTGAGTACCGCGCGGTCATTAATTTTTTAACAAACGAAGGACATACACCTTATCTCATTAAACAACGTTTAGACGGCAATTACGGTGATTCATCTCCTTTGTATTCGACTGTAAAAAAGTGGGCAAAATGTTTCCGTTTGGGACAAGAAAATCTAGAAGGTGCTGATCGGTCGGGTCGACCAATAGAAGTGATAACGCCACAACAAATTTCAATTATTGAACATTTAGTGCTAGAAGATCGCCGTTTGAAAGTGAAGGAATTAGCAATGACAACAAACATTTCCGAAACAAGTGTTCGCCGAATTCTCCATGACCATTTGGGTATGAATAAAATTAGTGCTAGATGGGTACCGCGACTTCTTTCTGCTCTGCAACGTGAACTTCGAGTCGAATGTTTGCAGTCATTTTTAAACATGTCTGGAGACGACCCAAAACCGATTTCGGAGTCCATTGTCACAGGGCATGAAACAATGGTTCTGTTTTACGATCCTCTATCGAAAAGGGATACCATGGAATGGCGACGACCTGATGAACCTCGTCCCAGAAAGGCAAAAGTCATTCAATCAACGAAAAAGGTGATGGCCACAATATTCTGGGAGAGTGAGGGCATTTTGCTAATTGACTTTAAAGAACGCAATACAAGTGCGAACGGCACATATTATGCGTCTTTTTTGCATAAATTAAGGGACAGTATTCGTGCAAAACATCGTGGAAAGTTGACAAAAGGTGTGCGACTTTTGCACGACAATGCTCCCGTCCATACTGCAGCCATTTCACAAGCTGCCATCCGCGAATGCGGCTTTCAAGAATTGGAACATCCTCGGTACATTCCGGATATGGCTCCTTGTGATTTTTTTTGTTTTTTAATTTAAAAAAAAAGACGTTAGGGGACATAGTTTCAAGGAGGACAGCGGTTATAAAACATAACACAAGGGTATCGAATTATTAATTAATCGTTTTAATAAATGTATAGAAGTTAGGGGAGATTACATTGAAAAATAAAAATTCTTATATTGTTCCAAGTATCTTTTTGTATATCAGTTCGAGAATTTATGATATCTACCTCGTATAACTTACTACACATAATGTAACAACTTGTCTCGTTGATACACATCAATACAGTCTGTATTATGTAGTGAAAAAATTCGTAAAATTATTGGAGGTAAATATAATTTAACATATTGAGTTAAATGTACCTATACTGTTTAAAAAGTTAATAAAGTAGAAAGGACAATATTAATTGCCAAAATGTAACAACCTGCCCCATTCTCTTCCATATACACTGATGTAAAATACTTTTTGTCATTTTGTAAAGTGCGCTTTCGGAGGACAAGGAGATTCACTTCTTATGCCCGCAATTTTCGTAATTGCTTAAAACTTACATTAATCATAATTAATATACAACAAACTACAATGTCGCATGATAAACACGTAATAACAGGTTCGTTTTTCGTTCGGGTATATTTATGAATATTTTAGTTATAACGTACTTAATAAACAAAATTACAAATTATCCTGAACATTATGTCGTTAGACAATGTTATATATAAATGTCTAAAATAGCTCTATCATAATAACAGTTCTATAAACTCTACGTTACTCAAACCACTTGATTAATAGGTTAACTTTTTACACAAAGTTGACGTCTACCTTTCTGTGACAATCATTTTTACGTTGCGTTGTTTTGGTATCAGTTGAAATACCTAAATAGTTCATCAAAGAAAGTTGATATGCCAAAATTACCACAGGATAATATATATGTACTAGGCATATTACTTATGAAAATAATAGGAGAACATATGCACTACAAATCTAAAAGTTTGCTACTGTTACGTGCATTTAATTGCGTTATCATATTATTGCTATTTATTTTAATTATAGCGAACTTCTTTCATGTTAATAGCGCAATGTACACTAAAGTAGCAGAGTCCGCAGTTTGTGTTGCACATGTAAGTTATTAAAATTACTTTATCAACAAATTAACAATTATTTACTTGTTAGCCATTATTCAAATATATTCTCTTTATCTATTTCAAATTTGAAATTGAAAAGATACTAGATGATAAAGAGTTTGGATTTTGGAAATATCAAGAATTTAACATTAATATTATTAGAAGCAACGACAAATTGTACAAAGTCACACAAATTATTCAAATAAGCATGGTTATTGGAGGTTACGCAGCCGTATGTCTTTACATGTTGAGACCATATTTTGGAAATGTAACATTTATTCTGGAAACATGGATATTTCAAGAGTCTGTCATTATTGAAAGTGTTATCTTGATACTCCAATATTATTTGTTTGCTATTATGCTTTCCATGACCTTTGGATACGATGCTCTCTATTTATCCTTCTGCGTCGATCTTTTAGTCCAAGTAAGGCTGCTCAAGGTTAGACTGAATGATATAATAAATGATTCTGAATCGAATAGAATAATAGAGGTGTGTAATTGTATAAAGCACCACCAATTTTTATTAACGTAAGTCTTTTTATTTATTCTCGTGATTCGTTTTATTATTAATTTAAGGTTTAAGATTATATTACTTAATTAGTTAATTTTAAATTCAAATTTGAAAAAAATTTGTTTTCAGTTTATAAATTATTGTAACATAATTTATATTTACTTATTTTACTTAAAAATTACAACAGACTTACAAATATCCAAATTATGTTTACAATTTAACATAATAATGGTAGTAGTACAGTATTTATTGACATTTAGTTCTGAGTATAAATCTTTTCTGTTCCATATAATAATATTGGGCTTTAAGTTTTATTTCCAATAATATTAAAGCCGTAGGGTACATGTGTATCAGTGATTCTAAATACACCACCAGCTTTGCTAAATTGGCTTTGTATATATTCAAAAGCACTCGAAGAAGGTATTGCTTGCGCGAGGTTCATTCAGAATACAATGAAACCTGATTTATTTCAAGCAAGAAAAACTTATTAAATTTAAAAATAAATTGTTGTTTCAACTTACAATGACAATAAGCTTACTAAATTATTTGATATGGAACTAAAAACACATTTTAATATATTTTACATACCCGTCGCAAAAACATATTTTCTTGAGTTTCTCTTATCGTATTTCTAAGAAGGTCTTAAAATTATCTAGGCGAATGTTGTCCAAATAAAATAAACACTCCAGTATTGAAAGTATGCACATTAAAATATCTCTATCACATCTTTTCAAAAATAAGCTCTTTCATGAATAGTAAGCTAACTTACTAAGTTACTCTTACATACTCTATTTTTTCTCCCAACATACAATTTTAAAAGTGATTTGTTTATTAAAAACCCTACATATTAGTGTTGAAAAGCATAAAGATTTGTAACCGAAACATCTGATGACAAATTCAATGAACAATATTACAAATAAGTACCTAGACTTCTGTAGCTTTAGCCTGATAGTTACGTCAGTAGTATTTGGTTCAATCAAAGAATAAATAATGGTATATATATATGTCGTAGGCTAATTACAAACTCGGTCATTTTTATATAACACATTGTAGAGTGATGATAAAACATTAGACTTTTGGAATATGACTGAACAATTAAAAGGCCGAATAGCTATCAGCCTTATTGTAAAATGAACGTGTTGGCTATTATTTTTACAATTCTTCGGGAATAAAGTAGACATATTTAGGCGTATTATAATACTACTACTCCTATCGGATCAGGTGAATTGCTAGTTCAACCACTTTATCCTGTGGTTTGGTATTATATTTATTGCAGCTTACGAGAAAAGTTTTAAAAATCCACAGACTTTTGCTAAAGTAGAAGGAATTGCAAAAGTTTTATTAACCAGTAGAAAGCAAAAGCAAAACGGAACAGGTCAAATACTACTACAACACTATAGAAAAAAGAGGAGAAAAAATTATTACAAAGAAAAGATCTAGTAAGAATGATGAAATAACGTTTGTATTGCTTATGAGAAATTTTACGAAATACTAATAGACAGAAACTCTTATAGGTAACGATCATGGAGGATGATTGAAAATGTTAATATCCCTCAACCCAAATATTCAATTCTGGAACCAGCAAGGGAAACATTTGTTAAATTTTGTAAAATATGTGCAGAAAAACATAGGCACCGAAAAAAGGGATAGTGGTGACACCTATTCTAACTAAATGATGGAATCATATGAGGCAAGTGAATCTTATGGATCCACAGTCAACTCCAGATGGCGAATATAAATGGCTGATGATCTACCAGGACAACCTTATCAGGTTTCTCCACTTAAGACCATTAAAATCAAAACGCGTAAAAGAAGTCTCATTAGTAATTTTAAAAACACTTTTAGAATTTGAGGCTCTCAAAATTTTCCAAAATGATAATGGGCGTGAGTTTGTTAATACTACAATTAATCAGTTAGTTTCTAAATGGCCTTCTGATTTACCAGCCAACTCCAGATGGCGAATACAAATGGCTGATGATCTACCAGGACTACCTTATCAGGTTTCTCCATTTAAGACCATTAAAATCAAAACGCGTAAAAGAAGCCTCATTAGAAATTTTAAAAACACAAGAATTTGGGGCTCAAAAATTTAACAAAATGATAATGGGCATGCGTTTGTTAATACTACAATTAATCAGTTAGTTTCTAAATGGCCTGCATGCAAGATAGTAAATGGTCGTCCTCGTCACCCACATAGCAAGGGCAGTGTTGAAATGGCCAATCAAGACGTAGAAATTATCTTAAGAGCGTGGCTCAAAGACAATAATTTAACAAATTGGTCGTTAGGATGTTATTTTGTCCAGTCCCAAAAAAATTATTTCTACCATAGGATAATCAAACGTACACCATAGAAAGCATTTTTTTGGTGCAAATTTTCTTGATGGAATTTTTTCATCTGATTTACCAACAGTGATAGTTTCAAAAATAACAACTGCAGAATACATGGAAAAGGTATTAACTAATAGTATAACCGAAAAAGAAAAGAATAATTTAATAGGTATTTTATATGAAACTAATCAGTGTGCAGAAAACTCACATGAAATGAGATGAAGATGAAATGTTTCAAATTAAGAATATTCCTGTTGTTGAAGTGATTGTAGAAAATAAGGATAATTCAACACTTGCTGTGTTAAGTGAATTAACGTTTACTCAAACAGTGTGGATATGTGATTTGCGAAAAAAATTGGATATCATACAGAAACAAAGGAAGCAAAGTGTTATTGGTCAAAAACATGCTGCGGAAAAAATGCTCGAAAATACCAAAGAAAAGTAGAACCCTTATTTTTGTGTCAAAATATTGTGGTTGAATTTCCTAAACGCGTTAGGGAATCACCGGTCCCTAAAAATATATTCGGAACAATAGTTGAAATAAAAAATGAAGTATACAAAATTGGTACTATACACGGAATTTTCAATCGATGGTTTTCTAGAGACGAGATCTTTGACATTAAAAATTCCGTAACGATTTGGTAGGAAAAATTATATCTTTGAGGCAGGGAGGCTTTAACAAAGTTTCCTAAATTTGAAATACAAATATTTAAAACATGTTCCTGCAAAGCAAATAAAACGCAATACAAAGAAATGTTTTTGATTGAAAGCTCAGCTGAAATAGTAAATGTCATTCAAGCGGAACATGTACAAATAATAAAATAATATATGGCAAAAACGGTATTATTAATAGTTATCCGTTTATTTAGATTATATAATAATGAATTGAAAAAGGGCTATAACCCCCGAAACATGTATGGGTAGACAATAAATTGAATATGACATGCTAAATACGGAACTTTTTTTCTATTTAGACTTGTAAATCGCCCACAAACAATATATATAACATTATTCGTTGACTAAAGTGAATACTGATGACGTGGGTAACTAGTTATGAGCAATAAATATGCACTGCTCTTAAGAAATCATAATTCTAGGGAGGGCAGGATATATGAAACACGTTTTGTGGCTATAACGTCTGGAAATATATTTATTCCTTCCTCAGCTCTATAAATAAACATTCATTAGGGGCAACTGGTAATTACTTATTACTAGAGACTGGATTTTATGCAAAATGCATATTTGGACACTTTACCATATCTGCATATGCACGTACATATTTCATAATTATTTTGCATATTTATACATATATTCGCCATTTTCATAAGAACCATAATAAAATCTGATAAAGATATTTAATTTGTTTGTGTAAACGTGAAGGGATTGCATTCCTTCAACTTTGCATTAATGCCTCATTAAAAGTCCATCTCATTAATAATGAGATGGACTTTCCCAAAATTAGGATTTAACTCTACTGATAATCGGTTTACAGGGTAATTAGAACTTACGTAAGAAATCCTTTTCAGAAATGTAGGTATTAATGCAGGTATATTATACCGTACAACTAATATCAATATAAGAAAAAGAAATAATTTCCTTCATAGTTTGGTCATTCGTAAACGTGTTAAGGTCTGTGCTATTTGGTGAAACAAAAGTGAATTAAAAAGTTTTGAAAATGCCGAAGATAGCTAAAGCGAAGTCACCTCTAATAAAAAATTGGATAAGTGATTGCAGTGCACTAAAAATTATTGACGGAGAAAGTGTTTTGTGCACACTCTGCGAGTGTGTAAGGGTAAGTTGAATTTTGAAATATTTTGTCAATAACAAGTTCTACAATTTTTTTTTTGTGGTCATAAATATAATGAAACAATTTCATAATAAATTATTATTAGATATGTTTAATTTTATGTTCTTTAAAGCTAATATATCTTTGTAATATTTCTTTGTCATAAACACCAAAATAACCAAAATCAATCAAATTTAAACAACTGGAGAACTTTACAAAACCAGACAATTTATTTTTCTAGTTTTTGTAGTAATATAGTAATTAATAATAATTATTATAACTCAATGTTAAAAATATATATTTGTTACACAGTCGATTACCAGCCAGAAGAAATTTCAAGTAGTGCAACATTTGAACACAACATTTCATCAGAACAGGGTTTCTGAAAATTTGAATAAACCGCGCCAGCAACTTTTGGAGGAAAGTTTTCTCAATAATTCGAAGAATCCACAAGAAGCATTTTCCAAAGATTTGTGTAATCTTTTTGTGGGTTATAATATTCCTTTACATAAATTGGACAATCTGATATTTCAAGAATTCCTGAAAACTTATTACAAAGTCGATGATAAACCCATTTATGTACCCAGTTCCTCAGCTCTACGCAAGAAATACATCAACGAAATTTATGAAGATGTTACCGATGGTATCAGAAAGGAGTTGAAAAACCAAAATCTCTGGCTCTCTGTTGATGAAACTACCGACACGAAGGGCCGTCAGGTTGCTAATTGGATTATTGGAATCTTAAATGGTTCAACTGAATCTAAAAGATATTTAATTAATGTAGGTAATTTAGACAATACAAATCATGTTACCATAGCCAGGTTTATTGATGAGTCCTTAGCGAATTTCTTTTTACACGACAAAGTACCTTTTGAAAAATTTCTGTTAGTGGTAACTGCCGCCGTTTCGTATATGTTAAAATCAGCTTAAAGTCTGAAATTTTTTTTTCCCAATTTAATCCATTGTACTTGTTTGGCTCATGGTTTAAATAGGGTTGCTGAAAAAGTTAGATTAGAGTTTCCAGATGTAAATAATTTAATTGGTAATATCAAAAAAGTATTTTTAAAAGCGCCCTTACGAGAGCAATTATATAACGAAATGCTTCCCGGCATTCCATTGCCACCAGAACCTATCTTAAGGCTGTGTTCCCAGATTGTAGAAACTCCGATTTCAAATGGGCGCGTTCTGTATTTCTCCGATTGTTGTATACACCGACGTACGTTTAGCGACCGTCGTGCTAATCGCAAGTGGTGCGAATGAGATGGAATATTTATGTCAAGTTGCAGCCGTTAGGCCCTCTGATTTATGAGTGTACCGCGCGTTTGATTTGTTGAATCGACACTAGACATGTGTCACTCCAATCCACGTGGACTGTTGTATAACCATAAAGATGTTGAGACACAATATGTACAATACAGGCTTTTCACCCAAAATATTGCAAGAAATAGGTATTTCTTGTCGTTAGTAAGTAAATTATTATTAAAAAAATTAATCACAAAATTCTATCTGTAATATATATTTATTTAGGTAATATAAGAAAAATATAACACAGCTTAGTATCAATACAAAACATAAGTATTTCTTGTCCTTAGTATATAAATTATTATATAAAAAATTAACAAAAAAATTCATATAAATTCACAAAATAACGTTTGCAATATATATTTATTTAGGTAATATAACAAAATATAACACAGCTTAGTTTCAATACAAAATACAAGTATTTCTTGTCCTTAGTATGTAAATTATTATTATTATTATCTTATCATTAAACTTCTGTCTTGTGAAGGTGCAAATGCTAAAAATATACATAATATGTATGTATGTATTGGTTTCTTTAGAAATGACCGGTGTGAGTTTAAAAACGCTGCGCGTATCTGTCGATAGTCACATTCTAATTGTATGGATGACTGGTCTTGAAAACACACTAAATAAATATCTCCACAGAATATTTATATTTGTTTGAATGCTGCTTATTGTATAATATTTTATTTACATTCCTCTCCTCCACTTCTATATTATTTCTTAAAATATATTCTGGATTATAAAACGAACTAGTTTAGCTTTCTAAAATAATTTAAATAACAAGATGACCATGATTTACTAAATTTATTTCTATTTGCTTAGTACAACAGATAATATACCCAAATGCTTTTGAAAAATATCCTTAGTTTTATTAATATAACACATACCTTATTTTTAAATTAATTCAAATAAAAAAAATTAGGTGTGGCCACCACACGACTTTCTTATACGTATGAGCGTTTCAAATCACACAATTTTAAAAATTATTTTATACAAAAATTATTCAAAATTCTATTTTAAGTACTTCCAGTCTCTTAGTAAATCTCTACAGGATACATACTTTGTGAGATATTTGCAAAAAAATGCTACTCGCTATGAGTAAAAGTATTATTTCCGGTCCGAATTTTGAATTTTCATTTATACAAAAAATATTTCAAATCCAACTCTAAATACTTTTATACTCTTGATAAATATATATAGAATGCATAATTTACGAAATATTTGCAAAAAACTGATTTTCGATAAGAGTAAAAGACGGTAGGAATTTCGAAAAACTTTTTTAATAAAATTCTTCTCAGATTTAATTTTGAATATATACGAATTCTTTACAAATTTGTTTAAGCTTAGTAGTTGACGAAATATTGGCAACATTCGATCTTTTCACTGAAGTGAACTACTACTTCCGGTCTGCCGATTTTACTGAAAATCTAATCAGATCTCAAGAGGGAGATTATATTGTAATATTCATCATCACAATACTTCCTTATACTCCGTATAAGAAAATAAAAAAAAACGAGTTTAACACGTTGTCTTGTGGTTTATTAATTAAAGCAATATTTGCCTTTTTACTTTCTTATACGTAGTAAGGAAATATGATGCAGATGTCCACGTTTTAAGTTCGCCTGATACCGAAAAAGTGGTTTTTGGCAAACGTCTCTCACCTCATTTTTAGACTAAAAAAATTAAAATATATTCTAAAACAGCAAAATTTTGCATTTCGTATTAATTATTACATTATAACATGATTTAATGTATGTCGTGATATTATAAATTTATTCTTACAAGTTTATAACATAAAATAATACATATACCGGGTGTTTGTTTAAGCTCGGCCACCGGCCATATCTCGGCAACCATTTATCGTACAACCTCGCGGAAAAAATCTTGATAGTAAAATGGACGACGGAAATTACAACTAAAATATTTTTAAGTTTCCAAAATGATCGCAAGGGGGCGCAATTCTCAAGATAAATTAAAAATTCGATAATTTTTCATTAAATTCTAGATTAAGTAGATTGACAATTTTTCTAGCAAAATTTTTAGACGTTTTTATACAACTTTCATTTGAAACTTTTTGATCTAACTCCCATACGAAGGGAACAGGGGAGAGGGGTATGTCTGCGTACAAAAGTCGGTATAATTTTGGTTTGCACCAACGGATTTTAATGTTTCTGGGCTCATTAGATAGAGAATCTTACAAAGAATTGAAGGGCATGTAGCACCAAATTACGTGATTGTCAAAGAAAATAACAAGGGGCGCTGTTCTCAATGTATCTATATATTACTTGTTTTTTCTTTAAAATTTTAAATGGAACGGCATATTTTTAATATAGCAATATTGAAGCACATAAAAAACTGAAGAGAATGATGAAAACCGGAAGTTGCTACCTTTTTTCTTGACGAAGATATAGTCATACGAAGACAATTCAAAAAAAAATAAACAATTTTTAATATAAATTTATTTATTTATTGCGAGTAATAACTTTATTTTAATTTTAAGTGGCACTAGACAGTGTATAGTTCGCTTTCACTTGAATTTTCATCATAGTCTTCCATAAATGTATTTATTTCAATCTTCTCCCCGATTTTTTAATTCTTGCATATGTTACATTAGATGCTCTTCTTAAATGTTTTTAAATTGTCTAGCTATTTTTAAATTTCATGTCTTGCCTTTTTAGACATTGAAATAAAATAATAATAATAATGATAAAAATAATAATAATAATAATAATAATATATCTTTATCACCCAACTGATATACGTAGATCTAATTATAGGAAAACAGCAAAAATAATTTCCATAACTCATGAACTAAGTCGACAATAAAGAGAGAAAAAACAATATAATATAATGCATAAGTTATAATCAAATCATTTACTCATTAGTAATGAAAGGGTACATAAATTGATATCTAAATCATCCCCGCTTGAAATGAAAGTAAATAAAAAAACCTATTATATGCCTAAACACAAATAAGAAAATATATTGACCAAGTAATATAAAGGAAAAGAAAATATATTTAAATCAGAAAGTACAAAAAAAAAAACAAGAAAAAACTTCAACTTAACAAATGTTCAAAGTGTTCACCTTCATTTTCAATACACGTTTACTTGTCGATTAGTAGAGAGCAGAGTTACTTCCATTTCGGAGGCAGCAATTGTTGTTCTCAGCTTTTTGTGATAAACTATGTCTTTTATTCTGCCCCATAAATAAACATCAAGAACATCTGGCAAGGTGAATCAAAACTCAATAATGTCTTCTTTCGGGATAATTTAGGGAATATTTCCCCGAAGCAAGAATGCATTTTCAAAGCATTGAAAATACATTCTGTTCATGTCATAAGCTTCAAAGTTAGAACACGACATTTTACAAACTTAGTAATTATGTGCGGGCGTCCAAAAAGGCTTAATTTGCTAAATACGTACAAAAAGTTTAACTACAAGTGACACTAATATCTTTGCCTTTCGATTTTCATGGCCTAACTTGGAACTCTCATCATAATGTAATTTAGTATCACTGCGCATGCCATGTTGTATGATGAAAATTTAAAAAAAGAAAGCAAACTACACTGTTCACTATTATTATTTTATTTCAATGTTGGAAAGGATAAGAAATGATATGTAAAAAATAATAGCAAGAGTATTTAAAAACATTTAAAAGAAGAATCTAACGTAACATAAGCAATGAATTAAAAAATCGATAAGAAGATTGAAATAAATACATTTAGCGAAGAGTATGATGAAACTTCAAGTGAAAACGTACTATACACTGTCTAGAGACCCTATTAAAATTGAAATAAAATTATTACTTCTAATAAATAAATAAATTTATATTTAAAGAGTTTTATTTTTCTGGATTGTCTTCGTATGACTATATCTTCGTCAACAAAAAAGGTAGCAACTTCCGGTTTTCATCGTTCTCTTCAGTTTTTTATGTGCTTCAATATTACGATATTAAAAATATACCGTTCTATTTGAAATTTTAAAGAAAAAACAAGAAATATACATACATTGAGAACAGCGCCCCTGTTATTTTCTTTGACAACCACGTAATTTCGTGCTACATGTTCTTGAATTCTGTGTAAGATTCTCTATCTAATGAGCCCAGAAACATTAAAATCCGTTGGGGCAAACCAAAGTTATACCTACCTTTGTGCGCAGACATACCCCCCTCCACTCTCCCCTTCGTATGGGAGTTAGATCAAAAAGTTTCAAATGAAAGTTGTATAAAAACGTCTAAAAATTTTGCTAGTGAAGTTTTTAATCTATCTTAATCTAGAATCTAATGAAAAATTATCGAATTTTTAATTCATCTTGAGAATTGCGCCCCCTTGCGGTCATTTTGGAAATTTTAAAATATTTTTATTGTAATTCCCGTCATCTATTTTACTATCAAGATTTTTTCCACGAGATTGTACGATAAACGGTTGCCGAGATATGGCCGGTGGCCGAGCTTAAACAGACACCCGGTATACATACAAGGTCCCATGCTTGAACATCTGTGTTCAATTTCTCACAAACTCTCAAAACGAAAAGTTTTAATCTAAAATAAAATTAAAGTAGACGGGAGAGGACATTTAATAAAATTGTGAAGAAAATGTGCGGTCACGTCACATTTTTTTAAATGGATTGTTACATTGTAACATGATGAATATCCATGATGTTTGTGCACATGTGAAAGTATATCATTAGTAGCATCGCAAATTTTTTCTACAACTGATTAGCCAAAATAAATAGTTCTTTTAAAGAATTATATTCATTAAATAAATCGCTGCAATCGTAAATATTATATCGTGAAATTAATAAACATACATCTTTTATCGAAAATTTTATTGAAAGTAAGAATACCTTAGACAAAATTTGAATAATTAAAATTAAAGTCTGGTGTAGTTGGAACTATGCAATTAATGGGTAATCATGTAATAAAATTTAATTAGGATTGTAAAATTAATTACTCTAACCTTTACCATAATAAATTAAAACAAGAATTGTAGCAGATATCAAATTTTTAATAATTAATATATAATAGTAATTAATTAATAAAAAAATTGAAGAAAATGGTTATGCGATTTTGGTCTTATAGTTTGTTTCCTTTTCGCAATAATAAAAACCTTAGTACGACATATAATAGTATATTATGCAACGAGCATTTAATGAAAGCTATTTAAGACACGAGTAAAAGAATTGCAATACGAGGCGAAGCCGAGTATTGTAATGAATACGAGTGTCTTAATAGCCATTAAATGCGAGTTGCATACACTATTTTTTCTACGACCACATAATAAAACATATTTTTTGAACAATCCATTTCATCAATTGAGGTTAAAATTTTCCGTACGTTTTTGTGAATTTGGCTGGTAATAAATTGTTCGTGGCTACTAAGGCTTGTTCCATAATTTCTGGTGGAGTCAATTATTACATTTCACTGTCATTATCCCTCATTTTTACCGTTTATATTTTCAAAAAAGCACAAATTTTAAGTAAATTGCAGAGAACTGTCACATTTATTTAATTTGTATATCTGTCAGATATGTAGTCGCCATATTGAATATTGTTTGAATATTGAAATGTCGCATTCGTATTGGATATAAACTTGTATCGTAATGAAAAATCTGTATTCCTATTGGATATAAACTTGTAACATAATGAAAATCTGTATCGTAATGAACATCTTTATAGTACAGGTTCGGCATATCTAATAATACAATTAAAGTATGGGAGTAGAAAAAATCCATTATCGTCCATATACTCTTGCATTCTTGATTGCATAGAAATTATTACAGTTTCACATAAGTTATAGCTCGGTTAACATCTGATGGCACCTGGGATGCGCAAAGGTGTGGCTTAAATATATATCATGTGCGTTAAAAACATCGGTATCGAAAGTAATACACTACGATAGACAAAGTGCAACTAAATTAAATACGGACTAATGTTTTCAAGTTGGTCCTTAACCCTTCATATGTAGCGAAATCTATGTCTATCTCACTGACTTCATGCTGCTTTCTCCTTTTTTGTCTCAAAATATAGCTATACTTCCTCTGAAATGCTCCCATACAGATTGTGCATATTGAGTAATATTTTCTATATTAACTTGAACTCTATCATTATTAGCATTCCTATTCGGCACCATAGCACTCCATATATTTTCAATGGGGTTCGGATATGGAGATTTTGCCGGCCAATCAAATACTTCTACGTTATTTTCGTTAAATAAATAAAAAAAAATAAAAGAAAGTAAGAGTGTTACTTCCGGTCCGAATTTTGATTTTTTTTTTATATATAACAATTATTCCAAATGTGGCTCAAACAATTTTGTATTTTTAATAAATCTGACTAGAATGCAAAATTTGTGAGATTTTCCAAAAAACCGCTATTTGATGAGTAGAAGCATTACTTCCGGTCCAAATTTTAAAATTACTTTTATAGAAAAATTGTTCCAAATGTAGCTCTAATTACTTTTGCAGTTATAATACATTTATATAGAATGTATAAAAAAAACTGCTATTCGATAAGAGTAAAGTCTTACGTCTGGTTCGAATTTTCAAATTTCTTTTATACAAAATTCGGGCTCTAAATATTTTCGTATTCTAGAAAAATCTGTAAAGAATCAATAATTTGTAAGATATTTGCTAAAAACCGGTTTTTGTTAAGATATGAAGGCCTACTTCCGGTAGAAATTTCGAAAAAAAAGCCTTTCTAAAATTCACATTTTAGTACCTACTTTTGTATTCTTTAGAAATTTCTCTAAACTTAGTAGTTGACGACGTATTAGTAAATTTTGATTTTTTTAGTGAAGTAAGCTAATATTTCAGTGAAGTAAACTAATTCAAAATATCAGTGTTGATCGGGAAAAATATAATTTTTAATAATTCTAAACATTTCCTTATTAGAGAATATAACAATTTTTACTTTTTATAAGAAAAACATGGATTGTTATAATACCAAATTGTTTAAGTATTATTTTAGTATTCAGTTAAACGTTGTTATTATAAAGAAAAAGCTTCAACATCTAAAATAAATACAAATCACTCCCAGAAGAATAGTAACAAGTTCAAAGTTCCATAAAACCAAGATTTGAATGAAAAACAGTGGATCTCCCTGTTGAAATTAAAATAAAAGGCTAAAGAATAAAATAAAAGCCAGAAAGATATTGAGGAACATAAAAATGATATTTTCTAATAAAGTACCTAGCATGAACGTTATCAGACAATAAATTATTATGAATAAACACAATTATTTCAAATATATTGGCTTATAGTATATGGCCGATGTAGTTTCTTTTACAAAGCAATTTAATACATAGCGTAATACAATCTTTTTCTTTTAATTGTATTTAACATTTAATTATATTTGCATTCAAAATATGTGTTTCATTCGTTACTATATATATGACATGTATATATTCGTGCAGATTGTAGAATAAAGTCTTTAAAAACTTCAGAAAATATAAACCACACTCATATGAAGTACAATGGCTTATTCATGCTTTATAAGATTTACGACGCATGTTTTTTGCTTGTCCCGTTCCGAACTCGAACATTAGAATGTTACTATCGTAGAACTTGGGGATCTATTTTCAATTTACACCGGCCATTTCAAAAGAAACCAATTGTACATACACATACCTACCTAAATCGGGTTTATATTATTATATAACATCGTTTCTGGCAAGTATTGGCAGCATCACTTCCATAAACATTTTTGTGAGCTTTGGTAACATCTTTGAAGACCAAAATTCATCATCCCTAACAATCTGAAAAGAAAAATGTTAATAACTGTCACAGTGGGCCCCTCAGACAACCTAAAAAAGCAGAAATTACCTTTTCATATACTATGCCTTTTGGAGTCCACACTACAAAATAGCAGTGTGACTTATTTGTAATTGCCAGCTGACCCTGTACTTGATAATAATAGTTATGACTTCTTTTTAGTTTAATGTTTTCTCCTTCTCTCATTAAATAATCAATTTCTTTGTTTTCGACAGCTTGCGCAGGACTTAACCCCAATACTGCTATTCTATGTGGGCATTTTATTTCAATTATTGCGTCTTCCGATTCAACAATTCCATCTGGACTAGCTGCTAAGAATGGATGTGATTCGGAAATATATAAACCGCAATCTTTAATTTGTTTGGAATAATTTTCTTTGAAAGCTTCCTTGGCTATTTGTTCATGATCTTTTCCCCATTTTGTAGCGGAATTTCCAGAAAATGTTGAGTCAATAATTCTTTTTCCTAACTTTTTGGGGTCTGTCGTCGATCTTTGTTTGCATACTTCTCCAAAATGTGATGCAGTAAGTCGTAAATGTCACTCTTCATTCCATAAAGGATTACTATCTTGGCCAACTGTTATTATTGCAATTTCTTTAATTTGCTCTTTGGTTTTATTAAGTGAAGTTAACATTTTTGCTTTATTTTCCTCAAGCTGTTGTAAGGAGATGTCGTCATCATCACTCATATGTCCATAATCTTTATCGGGGCCTTTATTATATGCTCCTTTGCGAGAAAGTTTAGGCGGGAAGAGTTGTTTTCGTGCTCTCCTAGTTATTCGCTTTTTTCTTAATTTTTCTATAAATGACTGTGTGTGTTTTCCAGGACTATTATTTGTAATATTTTTGTGAATTATCCGGTAGTATTGCGCGTTTTTATTATAAGATATGCTTGCAGCTTTACATCTAACTTCGTAACCACCATTCATTGCAAAATTAATCCTTTTTCCTCCTACAAATTTTGAAATTATAGAATTATATGCCTCCGCTGCATTATTATTCATATTTAAAAGTAAACTGTACGCATTTTGAACTAATCTATTGCAACATGTAGAAATATCTTCAAATAATCCACACTCTTTCAACTGAGGTACAAAATTAACTTCGTTTAATTTTGAGCCACTGCAAAAGTATGTGTCACATTGTGAGTGATCACCAAAAACATGTTTTGGACAGTTTCTGATATCTTTACTTAAACGGACAATTTGTTCTGTCATTGTTCCTGCTTCCTTTTTTCTATGATCGACTGCTTTTTTTATACTTGTTCTAAGCCTTAATAAGTTTGATTTTAATAACTGTCTTAATCGCGGACTAACAGTTTCCTTTTTGGATGAGCTAATACGTTGAGTAGTAAGATCTTTAACTTTACAACAAAAATTTCTTAGTAAGTGATTGGTGCATTCTACTTTTTTAACCAAATTTATGTTTCCATATGGTTTTTCCTGACAAACTTTTCGAAAGACACTGCTGTCTCCATCACCAACTATCCTGACGTATTTTAGTCCAAGCATTTCGACACTACATTTGAATCCTTCCAGAATTATATCGGATTCCATACCTGTTGACGGGCCAAACCAATTTTTGTAACATTTGTGTTCCTTTGGTTCTAACTTTTTTACTTCAGTACGTTCGCAAATAGGACAGTACTTGTTTCTGACTGCCACAAAAAGTAACTTTCCGGACTTAGCTCCAACAATACAAGCCTGCAAAAATAAGCTACCTTTTAAAATTGTATATTTTGACTTATTGACTCTGCTTACCACTCCTGACGATGCGTCATAATTTGTCTTGTACGACCTCTTGCACCAAGCTCCATCAGTTATCACTGTAATTAGAGGGATACCATCATCGTCAACATCTCCTACTTCTTGTGCCAATTTGGCTTCTTCAGCTGCAGCTTCCTCAAATGTTTTCTGAGAAGATTCAAAAATGGAACTTGCAACTTCATCATAGTTTTTCATATATTGCCTTCGTGACATTTGAGGAATATTCATGATACCATGTTGTTCAGTCATTTGAGAATAACCACACCCGGTAGAAATCATAGCAAAAACTGCTGCAGTATTTACGCTTAGATCATCACTATTTTCACTATCTGTAGAAGCTTCTTTTTCGATGCCACACATTTTGCACTTGAGAATATATTTACTAATCAGACCGTTTCGTTTTTCAGATAATATACTCATATCTGATATGTTACAAGAAAAGGGAGAATGATTATTTGCTTTTTGTAATTCTTGAAAAAAAAACTCGACATTACATATTCTTCTACCGGATAATTCCTTTTTTGTTTCGTTGAAACTCTCATCGGAAGGACTCTCATCTTCAAAATGTAATAATTCTGTACACGAACTGAAATGCGATATGTTATATAATTGTGTTACTTACTACTTGTATCAAACTCACCTGCTCGGAGAATAACATTTAGATATAGAGGGAATTTCCATTTGATCTTGCCTTACATCTTGTAACGGCACTACTTTCTTCTGTGAATTTCTAACCTTGGGCATCGAAGTAATTTTTTTTAGTATTTTAAAAATAAAAGAGTGCCAGCTATATTTAAATCTTTATTGCTGATCAACAAAACGTATACGTTTAAAAAAGAAGAATAGCAAAGTCTGCTTTTGAGAATACAAAAGAGTCAGTAATGTTCTAAATAAAACTTAAATTTTATTAAAATTTATAATTACCGTTTCATTCTCAATCGAATACTTTTTAGTTTATAAGATCTTCCTTGTTTATCGCACATTGTCTGTTTTCTATTAGATATAATGGTTCACAGAATGCACTAAACAGACACTCACAAAATCTAGTCTACCCCAATTAAATTAAAATAAAACAACAATATGAATTAAAAGACACTACAGCTGTTTCGTTACACAGTAGTTTTTTCAAGCGATAACTATAAACTAATATTACATACAAACTTCTACCATTATATCAAGTGTTACCTCCATATTGATTACTGACAAATATTACCGTAATTGCTACTTGGGATCTGTAACAATACCTAATTTGTGGAAAGTACAAATTTACTACAGTAACCAGGGAAATTAGGGAAAACCTTTATTTTTATTGTCTAATTTACCATTTATTAGAAAACAACCACGGATTTAATTTACAATTTGATATTCTCCATGTAGAAAGTGTAATAGTACGGTCCTTTAAAGTTTCATAAAAATGACTAAAATGCCCCAAAGTGGGATGTTCATATTACTGTGACTCTTACAAATTAAGGTTTATAAAAATAAATTTAAATTATTCAATTAATACGTAAGTAAGAATCAAGCACGCATCCTAGTGCTAGGCCTTATGCTAGACTAGGATACAATGAATTTTCCGCTGAATAGTAGGTTAAGCAAAATTTTTTACATACAACTAGCTCAGTTTAAAATAAATAATTCTCTCAGGGGCAGAAAATATGAGTTGATTCTCCAATCGATTCTCCTGCTCTTTAATTATCTCCAGGTCAGGTAAAGAAAATAAAATGCAGAATAAATCTTAACATCTAATTTATTAAAAATAAATTTAAACGAATTCAAAATTTTAAATGATATAAATATAGATATATATATATATATATATATACAAATATTTACATACAAAGAATCAATATCTCAAACATCATTCAAATCTATACATCATAATTAATAAAAATATTATAAGAAATAAAGTAAATGAAATCATAACGTCGTGAAAAACTTATGTCTTAAAAATGTTAACGTGATTATCATGAATTATATTTGCCATAGATACATGTAAACAATCAACATCTTTAAATAAAATAAAATAAATTACACATGATGAATTGCACTGGAATATAAATAACCAAAGATTTACGCGATTTACTATTTGCGAACAAAATATAAACATTAAGGATATGGCTTTGCCCTAATTAGTCCTGTCCGGCGCCTTTTCTCGCTCCCAACACAGTACCATCAGATAGCAAATTCACATAGATGGGTACCCCAAAGTTCCACCCTACGAGTATGTCTTTTCAACTCGTCGGACACAACCCGAACATACACCACAACGTGCTCACTCCTTAAGGTATATATATATAAATAAATTTTATATAAAAAAAAAATGAAATAAAATAATGTCTTTGCGTATTCAATAAATTAACTCAGCCCTGATTAGTTCTGCCTGGTGCCTTTTCTCGCTCCCAAACGCAGTACCACCAAGACCAATTCGTGTCTTTCAAATTCACCAGGACTCCATGCTATGAATTAAATAACGACTTAATTCATTTCACACATTCCTGATGTATTATTCAACACGTTAACATTGAACGCACAAGTACAACAAAATATACTTGATATACATACAAGAAATATATACATTAAAAATAAATTTTACATTCTTGTGAAATTCCAATACAAAACACCACCACAAACAAAAAATTTTTTACACCACTATACACACATTTATAACAAATATTATCTAATCATCTTAACTCCTCGTACATGATTTCAAACTCATCCATGATAAATTTAAAAAAAAAAAAAAAACTTGTTCACTTATGTATATCCTATATACACATAAAACAAAATTATTAATTTCAAATCCCTTTTGTATGATAAATAGAGTTGAAAATAAAAAGTAAATTATACAAAAATAAAATGATTATGCTATCCAAAGTGGTCATTACAATCACTAGAATGTTTTGTCATAATGTATGGCATAGTACCCCTACATGCAAAACAAAACACTCTAGAAAAAGAAAATAGAAACGAAATTAAATAAATTAAAAATCCGAATTCATAAATAAAATTATCTCATATATAAATAATTATTCAAAATAATTACAAATCTCAATGTAAAACACGTTGCATGTTATTACAGAAAATATCACAAGTGTTGAATCTTGTTAAAATTTTATAAGTGTTGACAAATCCCAAAAATATTCTAAGTCCGGATTTTAAGAATAATCCTTTTAAAAGAGGAGGGAGTGGTTTATCACCTACTTTCAAACTATTTAAAGAGAGCGGTTTGCACCAGCTGTCCCGGAAATTTTGTCCGTCAGCTCTTTTATGCCTAATTTTCTTTATAAAAACGTACGGTCATTTTCGGCATATACCGATACCACCTCCAAAATTGTATATCGACGGTGCTGCTCTTATCGGTCACTTGGGGAAACAGCGCATTAACAATCCTTGAAAAAGGTAAACAAACATGTGAATATAAATTTGTCTACACGTTTATGACTCATCCATGCATCTGGCGAATAATATCGTTTTTCACCGGCCACACGGTCGATCTTTGCCAGTGCCAGTATTCTTTGTGCGGGAAACACTTTTTCGTTATTGAAAACGTAACATTTAATGCGTAATTTAATATTATGACTTTATAAAAATTTTACTAGGATTCTTTTATTGTTTTACTTAAATAAAAATAAAATTTTGGCAAATTATTGATATGGTGAATATTTACATACACATTATGATAAAAATAAATAAAATAAAAATTAATTTAAATAAAACCTTGAAGTGATCTTGATTATATTTATTTATAATTTACAACCCAACTCAAGATCACTGCAATATGTAATAATACAGATTTAAATAATATAATTAAAATGACTCAACTAAATAAAATGACTTATTGAATGCTCCGCGTAATTAGCTCAGGTAAATAGTTCGGTTTTGCATGACTCTCAATTTCAAGACGGTTCGGGTATTTAGACACTAAGATTATTTATCTGAACGTACTATTACTTCTTTTTTAAAATCCAAATTTCTTATATTAAGGTAGACAAATAATACGCAAAAGAATGTTTAAATATTGTTGATATATTGATTATAACACCATCAACACAGATCAGGTTACAAACAAAGGTTATAGAACGAAACACAATTCAAATGGTACAACACAATACAAATTACGTATCAATTACAACATGGACAAATATAATAAATTGATTCAACAATGTTGCCTTATATAAATCATATCTCGTGAATTTTACTAGATTCTAATTCATTATTCACAAAATTTGCATGCATGATAGAGGCCTTTAATTCAAACAACGTTGGGTACCTTTATACGATGCTTGACGCTGAAACAGTGTCTTCAACGGGCGGCTTTTCCCAGGGTAGACTGAAATCGTCGTCTTCTTTGTCCCGAGATACGGCACACACTTATTTTAATAAACATATATTTCTTTTCTCACCAGGCTTTTATATCACTTTTTACTAATGCTTGGAATTACTATGTTTGTATTCGCACTGTTAGCCTGTGAGAATCGTTCCCTTTTTCTTGGGTGCGGTCCAGTGTTATTTTACTTAACGGGACCTGCGAACCTACTTGTTTACGGGCTAGGGAACGTCTGCTTGCCTACTCCTTGCTTAAGGCATGTCACACCGTATTCTTTTTAGGGGTTCCCCGGGCCACCTATGTACTTTACTTTTCTTCATCACATTCAAGGTTCCACGTGTCGGTTGCACACAAACTGTTTCTTATCTATGTCGCATAACTTCCTGGCTGACTCCGATATCATTGCCGCTACTTGTGTTTTTCTTTCTTTCACACAGATACACCTACGCACTATTTCTCTTTTACATATACAGAATTTATATAGGAACATTTTAAACAGGAATATAATAATTTAATACACATAAATGAATAATACATGTTTCCCGATCTGTGTTGATTTCCTATCTACCTTAATATCATAATATACATTACCTTAATATAAAAACTTTGGATGTTATATTATATTTATATTTTATTGATTATATACAGGGCCTACCGTTACAAAAGTAAAATCAAAAAACTATTAACAAATTAAATTAACAAACTAAAACATTCAGAATTATTATTAAATGATAAATTAGACTAATTTGTCACCGTTGTTAAATCTGTTTAGACAATAAAAATAAAGGTTTTCCCTAAGTAAGTAATTAGGTATTGTTAAAGATCACAAATAGCAATTACGGTAATATTTGTCAGTAATCCAGTATAGGGGTAACACTTTATATAAAGGTAGAAGTTTGTATGTATATTATTATGTAATTAGTTTATAGTTATCCCTTGAAAAAGCTATTGTGTAGCGAAACAGGTATAGTGTCTTTTAATATTAATAACTATTAACAAATTTAATAAACAAACTAAAACATTCAGAATTATTATTAAATGGTATATTAGACTAATTTGTCACCGTTGTTAAATCTGTTTAGACAATAAAAAGAAAGGTTTTCCCTAAGTAAGTAATTAGGTATTGTTAAAGATCACAAATAGCAATTACGGTAATATTTGTCAGTAATCCAGTATAGGAGTAACACTTGATATAAAGGTAGACGTTTTTATGTAATATTAGTTTATAGTTATCCCTTGAAAAAGCTATTTTGTGTCTTTTAATAAATTAGTGTAAATCTCAAAACTTCATATTGTTGTTTTATTATAATTTAATTGGATATCATGGATTTACATCAAGTAAAGCTCAAACCATTCGAAATTTTAAATCTGGTCTAAACACCGAATGAATGGGGTTCGTAAAACCCTTATCTTTATGCCTCTGTTAGAGTACTCAGAACCCATAAATCTCGTCTAGCGAAACTCCGCCTGCTAACCGAAACCGAAACATGTTTCACTTTAACATTTCTCCAACAATTAGTTTTGCAGAATGAATTCTATTTTCCAAATCACAAGTTTAATTAAGAAAATATTTTTTCAACTATTTCAAGGACGTGGTCAGAATATTTTTTAAATTATTGTGGTATCGTTAATTTTCTGATATTTTTCTAATTTCAGTTTTTAATTTTTTTCTACATATATTTTCGGAAAAAGGACTATGCTATGATATTTCTTTTATTTTTTTAAGTAATTCAAAAAAATAATTGTCTAAATATTTCGAGAAATAAAGTCAGGATTTGGAAGAAACTGATTGAGGTAGTGAGCACTCCCCCTTAACAAGATGGGGAACATGACTTAAATGTGCTGTATTTCTTGCCGATAATTACGAAGGCATCAAAAATGTTGTAACTCAATTTGATTCAGCAACCAGTCTTGCCATAGAAAAGTGTAACGTAATTTTCAATAATCCGACAATACAATATCAGCTATCATATATTAAATCTAATTTTGCGATAATTGAGCAGGCAATTACTAGATTAGAAGACAGAAATTTATCTTTAAATGATGGTGTTGGCATTGTAAATGAAATTGAAGAGAAAATTGGAATAGTCAACGGATTGACTGGAAAAAGAATTAAAGAAAAATTAGCCGCAATTCTAAGCAAAAATGGAGGTTTTGTTACATTAAAATCTATAAATAATGTAATTAATGGCAATTTTAATGAAGACATTAATATAAGCCCCTCATTAATACCTAGTTTTAAGAATGCACCGATCACATCTTGCGGTGTTGAAAGAACATTCTCCCAATATAAACATATACTTACAGATCGTAGACATAATTTAACTATGGAAAATTTAAAGACATATATGGTTATTTATTGTAATAAATAAATATATAATTTGTAAATACGACAATTTATTGTAATAAATAAATATACAATTTGTAAATACGACAAATGAATTTTAATTTCCTAAAACATAATAAATAAATGCACATCATAAGTGCATATTGCATATTGTAAGTGCATATTTAGGGATTTTTAAGTGCATATTGCATGCATATTTGGCCAACTTTTTAGTGCATATTTTCCAGTCTCTACTTATTACTGAGAACCTTACAATTTTCCACACGAGAATATAAGGCAAACAAATTTAGGTATGACGCACATAAATAGGCGTCACAAATAATGTGACAGATTTGTTTGTCGTACCTGATTTTTTTTGCCCCATGTCCTTGTTTTGTATTGTCCTGATATGGTTTTGACGTATATGCATTTTAGGGTCAATGAACGATTGAATCGTATATACTCAGTGATGTTAATGTTTTATTACTTTTCAACTCTAATGGGAGCCTGTGTAGAAATGTATGAATTTATATTAGTGTAAGTATGGTAGTCGAAACCTACTGCAGAATATATCGATGATTAAACCTTATTGAATTAGCAATAGTTCGTATAAATTTCTTATTTTCAGTAAACGAAGCACGGCATATACAATTGTGCAGTTTTTATATATATGCATGGTGTTCTTTGAATTTGGGTTTTATTGTTATCCTGCCGAACAAGTTGCTGTTGAGGTAAGAAGTATGCAGAAGCTGTAAAAAGTGGTTGTCTTATTTGATCATTTATTTCAATATATTAGAGATTCCTATTCACCTATTGAAAAAGAATGTGTATTCAATTAATAATTTGTCTGTCTTCAGAGATGAGTTAAAGACAGCCAAACATTTATCACTGTTACTGCACTAAACATACCACTAAGAAATGGGATGTGTACTATATGTTTTCTTAATGGACTTTAGAGAACAAGAATTAATTTACGCTTTTTCGGTTTTAATGTTGAGCTCAAAGATATTTTTTTTATATATTTTAACGAAAATTTGTTTAACTGTAACAGAAAATATAAAATACAAAATAATTATGTTTATTTTTACCAGTTCATCTACTGATGAAGTATTAGAATATCAGTTGTTTGTCGCAAATGGGTTCGTGTTATAATAAACATATTCCTTATTAAATATATTTCATTTTTGTCAAATGTATTTTAAACTTTTATGAGACATAGCTGTTTAAGAGCTAAACTCGACACCGCAGAAACCCTTACTGCGTTAGTCCGTGAAAATTGCTACTGCTACTGTGAATTAAGTGTATTAATAACAAAATCCTTAACCATAAATAAAGTAATTTACAGTACTGCTTTAGAGAGGATGGAAATAATATTAAACAATAAGAAACACTACCTAGATAATTTATAAGTAGAGACTTGTTGTAGTACCAGATGATCGCAATAAATAATATTAGTATAAGAAACATAACTTATATAAAATTCGAAACCGTAGCAAAAGCAAAACCCTTATTAAGAAATAAAGAAAATAATTCCGTAGTATTATAAAATAGAAAAGGAAACAAACTAAATTTCTGAAAGTGAATAATAAATTTGTATGAAACTAAATAAAATGTTTTAATAAGTAGAAACTCGAAAACAATGATTTTAATTGAAATTTAAGAATATAATTATTAAAGAAAATAAATTTCTACAAGAACTTAATTATTTATTAAATGGTCAAATGAGCTGAGCAATAACCTAGCCCGGCGGATATTTGTTCATTTTTTCGGGGGTAACATTATTAGAAGATTTAATAATTTTGGCGCGTATATATTATATTTTCGTTTAAATAACCGTTGATAAAGAAAGGTCCGATTATTTAATTTTCAACGATACCGCCCCATACATTTACTTTCATTAGATATTGCGTTCGCGTAGGTATATTCCAACATAAATTTTCACGCGACCAAAACCGACAAATCGCGCGATTATGATTGCTTTGCACATGAAATGATTTTTTCGTCTGTGAGCAGAATATTATTAAAATATAACTCTTCATTGTGATATTTATTAGTCGTTACTTAGCAAAATTCCATACGCCTGTAATAATCGGCGGGAAGAAGTTTTTGAGACGTTGATATTTTGTAGGACCGGTACTTATTCTTGCGTAATAGTTTTGGAACCGTTGTAGCACCAATCAATTTTAAATTCTCGAGCAATTTATCAGGATGACATATTAGGATTTAATTCAACCAAGGCGCATATTTGCACATATAAATCACTGATATTTCTATCAGAAACTAACGTAAAAGTCGTTTCAAAACGTCGAACCGTGTTACGAATTGTATTTGCGTAGAAATGGATTTTCCGGATAAAACATTTTAAAAAAATCCCTACTTACTTCCGCAGAGTTACCACCGTAAAATATTTTTGTTCTAGCGTATAGTAATCCACCTTTAAATAACAACCGTTACCCACCTACCCGAAACGCAATTGAAAAATTTGCTAGTCGACTGGAGATCGGCCGTTTCTAATAAACGAAATTCAAATAAAATGCGCAAGTACAACAACTATCCTTGTTGCACTGATTGACTTGCTTACATTCCTACACACATTGACCTGAAGATAGCATTAATAATCGACGAAGGAGATACATGTTGAAACTCCATTATATATATATATAATAAAACACAAGGGTATAGTTTCAAAATTATTATAATGTTTAACACACTACATATTGCCGTGGTATCTCGCAAGTTTATAAAATAAGAATAGCTTTAAGAATTAGTTTAAGTTTTGAAATGAAATAAAAATGACAAAAATCGTACTTGGATATGAAAGAGTTTAAATTTGCAACAAATTACATGAATGTATATAAAGTTGCATACACATGGTCAAATACAAGCAAATAATTTAAAAGTCGTTATTATTCAATTGAATAGTGAGTAAATGTAAAATAAAAAATATTAAATAAATATGAAATAAAAGACAAAATAAATATAAGCAATATATTTCTTTTGAAGAAAGGATACACAAGATGTATGGTTTACATATCATCAAAAAGAACCTAATTTTATACAATGCGTAAAGATTGCTTTAAACATTCTAAATAATGGACCGCTGTTTAAGTCAAAAAGGGTAATGAAGGCAAATAATCGAGAAAGGGTTATGTTAATGGACGGAACAGTCAAGAGCATTAGTCATGTAAAAGCAATAGAATTGTATGAAAAAGATCAAATACGATATGTAAGAAAGATAAATATGGCTGAAAAAATTATTATGATTTACATGCATAAAGTAATAAAACTTTATGAAAGAATTTAAAAAAACTAAATTATATTAAAAGATAAAAATTACCTTAGCTTATAACTAGAGACTAGAAAAGGATATAAAAATATATAAAACGTAAACCCGATCAGCAATAACATTTTGTATAAAAAGGTAGCTGATAGCATAAATAACAAGTGTATGTGTTTATGATTTGTTTGTAACACAATGCTTCAGAGACTGGAAACAGACGTGTACAGTTTCATGACCTACAAAAGATAAAAAAATGTAAAACTTGTGTAAAGTTTATTGCAGATAGACATAATACCGATGGAAAGATCATGGATAGAAAACAGAGATGCAATGGAGAAACAAACGTGTCTTCCAGGTGCAGGCAGTGTTGAAAGAAAAATATGTGTTCTTTTCAACGTGTTTCCGATCCTACCAAGTCACAATCCAGCTACAAGAAAAGTGAAGATAACATTAATAAATGGAAAAAGAAAATATGTATTGAACAATGAACAAGGCAATAGGTACATTAATAAATACAAAGAAGGATGATATTAACAACAAGAATAAACCTACCGTCGGAAAGGCAGTATGAGGCAGTGAAGAAAATTCTTAAATAAGAAGACAATTTTCGATGTGTTGACGTTTGGTGAATAAGAACTGTCAGAACAATATGTGCGTGTATGCGTGTGTGTATCACGGCGGCAACATGTGGGCAGCGATTTCACTGAAACGTATACTCCAATGCCAACCTAAATGATGGACTAGAGGGCGCACTAGTCAACGTTACATTTTTTTTGGTCGGTATAAAAATTCGAAACAAGATCCGACATGAAGAACTTCTTATTACGACTTCGGGAGAATAAGACGCTTTCAAAATAATTGCGATTGAGATTTTGTTAATTGTTATATAGTAGAATAGTAATTTCTTTATTCTTTTATCACGTTCATTCATAATAGTTTTATTTTATTAATACATTTAAATTCACTTTTGAAGAGTTCAAGATGGACATTCAAAATAAACAATTTGATGAAATGTTTGTAGATAGCAAGCAAGTTTTTTGTTTGAAAAGAGTTATCTAAACTGTTAAACAAATATTGGTCTTGCGTGCAAATGATTACTCAATATAACGTTGAACAGTATAGATACGCAAATATTATCCTGTAAGGTTTTTAATTCATTAAGTAATTACGAAAAGGTATAGGACTAATGGTGTTGGGTAGTTGGAGAAATGCTGCGTGCGAATGAGTATTTTCTTCAATAATTTATCCAGGCATTATTAATCTTTTTCAAGTCATATTAATACACAATTAAACGTTTCACACGGCAAAGATTAAAAGCTAGAAACAACGCGTGCAAATGGTTGTGTAAAGCAATTAATTGAAGCCAATATGAAAACAATTATGTTGATAAATAAAATTATCAATGAACAATAAAAGTTTACATTTATTTAAATACAGGATAAATATTTATTTTTTTGTTTAGCATCATGAATGCATAATAAAAAGATTTACATGCATTACAACCGGCATCTGGTATAAATGATATATATTTTCAATTATGTATTTGTTTAGAGCATTAAGGTGTATAAAGATATTTGAATTTAGAAATTATTAAATAAAAAAAGTCTATGATCATGTTATATAAACATTCCGTTTTCTTTCTTTAAACAAAACTATTTACCTCGTCCCTATTATAAGTAAGAGAAAGGTTACCAGTGAAGGAGAAGGAACCACATACATTGCCAGAACCTACAATAGTTATTAGGTACATGCTATCACAATATAAATTAAATACAAAACCAATTATAAGCTTTTGGTGTAAAAAGAATAAATTTTAGAGCACAGCATACCCACAACATATAGTGCAGCATGTTCTCATATTTTTATAAGAGGGCACTACATATATTTATATATGCTATCATAGCAATATGTTTCGCAACACTGTGGCTTCATCAGGTGGATGAAAATACAATTTCAAAATACAAATTAGCTCCTATATATATCAATACAAATTACAAACATAATCTCATTCTAAGAGGGGGTGGATATGTTTAAATTTTTGATTTAGTAGTATTTAAATAACTCCCCCCTACTAAATCCAAAATTTAAACATATCCACCCCCTCTTAGAATGAGATTATGTTTGTAATTTGTATTGATATATATAGGAGCTAATTTGTATTTTGAAATTGTATTTTCATCCACCTGATGAAGCCACAGTGTGGCGAAACATATGTAGTGTGTTAAATATTATAATAATTTTGAAACTATACACTTGTGTTTTATTATATATATATATGAAGATAGCATGTTTGTTGTGTTAGAAAAGAACGTTATGCTTTGTTGCATCTAATGTATTAAACAAGAATACCTCGAATACACTCGGCCAAAAGAACAGTTTTTATATTGCTTTTCCTTACAAACTCTCTGGGTCGTCCTTGTATAACCAATACATCCTCAACTTGCAGGCAAGGAATTGATATATGTATATATATGCTTGAAATGTCGAAATTTACATTTAAAACGTGTGGCATTATTATTATAATTTTCATTAAATTAAATCCTATAAAAATAATTTTTGAGAAAAACAAATAAAGAGTTTTACTTAAAGTGTGAACTGATTGACCTATGCGGCAAAGCGGAGTCTAAGGTCACCTCAGTTACTTACTATATTACTGACTCTAAAGAAACCCTCTAAATTCTTGCCAGTTTTTTCTTATACTTTTAAATAAAATTCAAACTAAATTGTTTTATCTGGCTAGCTCATATTTTATCCCAGGGCGATCCTAGTCAAGAGATTAAAGAAACTAATCTTAGGGCATTAATTTGTACAATTAAATAAAACAAAGTTATTCTAATTTAAATAACATTTGTGTTAGAAATCGACATTCAGCAAATATTAATACGAACACAAAGAACATATACAAAATAATATCAACTTCAGGTAAAATAAACACACAATTTAAATAATTTCACAGGTTATTTGATATTGAAAGATTAGTTGCAACTACTTAAAATGTTATTGTCTCTACAAACTAAGACATTAAACATTATTTGCTTTCCAGTGCCCTTCAGTATCTACATAAACACAAACTACGTAGGCCTAGATTAGAAAACAAATTATGCTTAGATTCGTATATACATAAAACGCATATAATATTTTTAGAATATTATCGACAAGCAATTTACAAATGCCGAGATATTACAGTATCTAGGATAAACTATTAAATATGTTTTACAATTTTATATTATTATATTATTTAATTACGTTTCTACATTAAGACAAATTTTAACCTTTTAGTTTGTCTAACACTCGCACAATGACTAGTAAATACCTTTCTACTTTTTATCTTCTTTTCTTCTTTTATCACTGAAGAAAAGATCTTGTCGTCGGTCCACTTCGTGAAAACCCTTTTCCAACAGTAGAGATATCGGGAGCTTCTTTAACTGCTATAGGCTCCTTATAAGTCGCTCGTTCCTTCTTGTATGGGTGACCCTAGTTTTATTCAACTTTTTACATGAACATATATCAAAGCTTACACATTTTGTTGACCGATACATTTGAGTCGACTTTCTTATAATTCTGGATCCTTTTATATTATTTATTTATGCGGTTAAAGAGAGTCATAAAATGCTGTCAGCCGCAAGGCTCCAGGCCGAGTCTCTTATTTGAAGTCCCATGGCTGACTCCTTTTCTTGAAGTCTCGTTGTCGACTTCTTTTTACTAGAAATCCCTCTTTTCCCTTTCGCAATTATTGTAGTTATAGTTTCACACGCATATTCTACGTACGATAGGCGACAAACACAAACACTCGGTGCCACAAGTCTCAAATATAATTAATTCAAACATTTGCCTATCGAAAAGTGCTTAACTAGATTTACATTTAGAATAAACTGTTTAAAGAAATTTATATTTGGTTTCTATCATATATTCTTTGAAAAATAATAATTATAAAATACTTCAAATTGGCTGTACCGTTACATGACATATTAAAGGGTGGCTAATAAAGCTATTCAATGGTTTATAAATATTAGCAAATTTTTTTATTAAATCTTAACGACGTAATTCAAAATTTCGCCGTAAATAAAAGCGTAAAAGTGAAATACCTAACAAAGCTTTGATATACTTTGACTATATGGCGCCCCTTGGTTCCTGGCAAGCTAGCAAGCTCAAAACCGCATGAGCAGGCAATACACCAGCAAAATAAATGATATACGGATATATGAATTAACATGAATTTCAATGTTCAAAAATTTCTGTTTATGCATATTTTAATTACAGTTTTACAACATATCTAATGGAATATACATGTCAAAATGGTACACCACTCATACAAGGGTTCAAAAAGCATTACTAATGATGATGACAAGATGCCAACGTAAGCAGTATTTCTCAGTGGGCGGAATTGTTGATATTAACTTAGAAGCATTTGGAACTGTAGGTGAAACTTTTATTGAAATTCGTTGCCTTAGAGAAAGGTAAAATACGTCATCAAAATTTGCGCGAAATTTTCAACTGCATAGATGACGCATTGTACTTTTTTCTAAACAAAGTATTTTTGTTAGAAATATATACCTGCATATCTTCTGAGCTATATGTTTTAGGTAATTCGTAAATCTGTCTCCTTTTACGCAGTCCTAAGAAATCTCTTGAATAAATAAACATGTTTGAACAATATGAATATGTATAATGTAAGATTTAATCTTTTAATAATTTCTTCAATATATTTTTTGAAATTCAATACTGAGGCTACTTTTCTTCCTATATACATTGTCATGGTACAAGCATTTCAATGCAATTAAAATGAATAAAATTGCCCCAATATTGGGCGACATAATGTAAAGGAACAGTCTTGTATTTAATAAAATGTAGAGTTTAAATCTAAAATAAAATTTAAATAATTTGTTTTGCCGGCTAAACTCAAATCAGATGATCTCAGGGCGATTCGGATTAAGAAAAAAAGACTAAGTAAACGGTGTTCCTAAACATTAATTATATTTAATAAAAAAAATACCATTGTAAAACTTTAAACAATTCGTATATTCAAAACCAATGAATTATATATATAACTACTTTTTACAAATAACACAAGAAATAAAATATATTTAAAGACAATTTTAATATATTTTTACAAATAATTAATGGCCATAGATTTTTATGTATATTATTCGACGTAGTCTAACATAAACAACGGATGCCAGTATTTACTACGTCGGCTGGTTTTGTGTACTATTTATAAATACACAACAATATTAATACGGATTGAATTACATTCTCCTTCATAGAACGGAGATGATATTGAACTAGTGTTGAATATGTGACAACACCAGTCAAATACCCACAAACACATACAGTCACCCCTTAAAACCCCTTGAATACAGGCAACCATAAATACATCGGCGATGCTTAAGGTTAGACCCTTGTATAAGAGTATAGGTAAAAATCCCTGAAAAATAATGCAGATTTTGCTAACAAAACTAGTATATTCTGAGAACCCCATCAAATTTTAAATATTAGAAAGCAAATCACCCCCAAAATTAGAAAACCAAACCAATGACTACTCTTTTCAGGAACTCCAACTGAAACCCCCATACTAAATACTAGATACTAGAATTAAATACTTAATTAGTTTAATAAACAAATTAGTCTTATTTTTATAGTTACAATTAGCATATTTTCACAATACAACAATGATTAGTTAAATGTTATATAGGCAAAGTAATTATATAAAATGAATTTGACAGCCATTACAAATGGCCAATTTTAATTTCAAGTTTCATCATTTACCATCACACTATGAGCATATAAATGATGGCCATTTTATAGTGTGAATTCTCAAGATCAATATGTCACAAAAAGTTACAGGTTTAAAGTTAAAGCAAGGTTGATAGTTTCGAAAGCATCATCCCAAACATTGGTCAAAGTATAGCACATACAAGTCTAATTTCTAACTAAAAATGCATTGCTATAAACCAAAATAAACTAATGTTGAACATAAACAACATTTACCCCATAAACATGTTGTCAATTTATAATCATTGTCACTAAAGATAAATCTGTTAGATGCGCACATTTAAGCTAAGCATCATTTTATTTTTCGAATTTTGATGCGCCATATTGCTCTAATCATAATAAATTTCATATACATAATTAAAGCAATTATAAATAAAACCTAACAGATACAAAGTCTATCAAGACGTATTTATGTGGAAATATTTCTCAGTGTCATATTTGTAAGTTGAGTCCTGATATTTGAATAAGCATTTTGAATAATTTGACAGTTGTCAACATAGGTAAAAGAAAAGTTTAAAAATATTAATTACAAGCTATATAGATAATTTAATGGTATAAGATTAAGAAAAGGTCATAGTTTCATGTTATAACAATAATTCATAAATAAATTAAAAGACCATTTAGTTATTACACTTCAAAAACTAACCACACTAATTTTTTATATAAATAAAGATTTTTAAAAGGATTGAAAGGTGAAAAAATATTAAATGTATTTAAAAGTTTAATTTGTGAAGGAAAGATTCTACTAAAAAGGCATTTTAATCCAAAATTCTGATATTTTAATTTATTTTATTAGCGTCCATGACGTCATCGAACATATGACAGTCGAAATGCTAAATTTGCCCTTTAAATTTTAAAAAATTTGTTTTTCTAAGAGAAAACGAATTAAAGTAATTTTATTGTACCGATTGAAAGACGAATTAATTTAACTAATATAAAACATGATTCCACTAATATTCCAAAATAAACTTGTCCGTAATAAGACTTTGTAAAAAATAACTGTATATATTGCTATGGTTACTACGCCCACAACAGAAGATTGTAATAAAAAGGCACCTCGAACGAGAAGCGAGGGAGACATTCTTTTGATTCATTGTTTGAATCACATCGATTATTATTGATCCAGATTCTTTTGATTCATTGTTTGAATCACATCCATTATTATTCATCCAGTGTTATTGATTCATCGTTTGAATCAGATCCAGTGTTATTAATTCAGAGTTTGAATCGAGATCCATCATTATCAATTCACTGTTTGAATTGATCCAGCTATACATTCGTTTCCACGTGCGAGTTTAAAAGTCACGTTGTGTGACCTTTCAAGTGACGCAAGAAGGTCGCCTATTTGAAGACGTTCGCGCCAAAGCCGAATCCAAGGTCGAACGGAATAAACCGTAGCTGCAAAAGAAAGATAACATAGGAGAGATTACTACCACACATCTACAACCAAAGAAGTCAGGAATAAATTAAACATCCACGCACCTGATACCTGTGAAATCCATCCAAAGAGGGGCATCAGAGAAAGGGTTTCGCAGCCTATTGCCGTTTGTAGTATAACCGAACCCGGAAAGCCGTGACACCTGGGAATACACCTTCAACCACCCGAAATACCTGGTCTTAAACAAGAATAGGAATTAGTGACTTATAAGGTACAAAGTCTATTTAATTAAATTAGGTCACACTTTTGTAACATCTTTCAATCCTATTAATTCACTAACGTAAATAAAAAAAAATCAACTCTTCAAGTAATATCTAACAGAAACTTTTGGGTCAAATTTACATTTTTAAATTAGAATAACTTTTATAAATAAAATATCAGGACATACTTACAATTTTCTCATTCTAATTCATTATTCCTTTGCATCCACATTTAACTTTATGCACATAAGGTTTAAATTCGTATACATTGTCATTTGACAATTATATCTTGCTTTAGCAGAACATTCCTAGGGAAATCTTGTTTATATAAACTACAAGTTATATTAGATCGATTCACGATTTTATTCTCATTTATTGTTTACTGTTAATTTGTCTATACGATCATTGTTGTATTTTGTTGCGTATTCATTTTCTTTTTTTAATAAATCAAGATCTGTTTGTTGTTAAAAATAAAGTGTTTGTTTCCACCATTGTTAAATCCTGATTCACATTAACGTTCAAGAGGTACACATAGGTATTTTGTGCATTAGCGATAAAGCGGTGCCACAAAATAGCTTTTGCAGGTTAGATTCTACAAGATCCTCGCTTCTGAAAGATGAAGAGTTGCTGTATCTAAGGTAATCTAAGGTAAAGAATTTTCGGATCCTTTAGCGCCCTGAGGTAGAGAATTAGAGTCACTTAGAGATCACCCCACTGAGATAACTACATCACTTCTTAATTTTCGTTTTATCACCGTAACAATCACACATACACGAGAGTTCTTGCGATTTCGCTCTAATACAGAGCATTTACCCCCACTTGGATTAATCTTAATTCAAACTGCGCAGTTGCACGCTGAATACCGCGAAGTTTTTGAAATTTAAATGAATTTATGCATTTCACTTAGGGTAATTTTGAGACACTCATGTACACAAAAACTCGATATATAATTATCTCAGTATTTATAGAATGCATCCCCCTTTGGCTAGCCGGCAGATTTATATTTGGAACAACAATTAAATAATTATTTAGGACATTAGCCATATAATTTCATATTAAGTAAATTTTTTTTATTATTTTATTATTTTTATCAGTCTCTTGCATAATTAATTAAATATACTCATTCAATAGCACTCACTAGCTCTTCCCCTACTATAGCATCTTGGCACCGCAACTTGGGGTTTTGTAAGGGTTAACTTAACAGCTATTACAATATATATTTATCAACTTTATTATGTTAATTTCAATTTAAAATTTATTTCATAATCTTTAGTTCTTCAATATCAAAAATATTTTTATTTACAATAACCTTTTAAAAATACCTTATAATAAATAAAGCTTCTTTCTTCGCTCTTCGGCGATTTCTATCCTCAGCAAACTCTTCTTTGCTTGGCGTTGTCATCAACGGAATTTCCTTAGTAGTCACGATCCTGACGTGACGAATCTCCTTGCTCTGCTTACTGGAGCACAATATATTTATTATAAACTTTTAACACTGAGCACATTTACTCTCTGAGTGCTACTTTAATCACTATTTTTCAAATAACAATTCTTATGATTGTTATCGAATTTATTATAGGAGTTTTAGGTTCTCCTTTTTATAGAACATTTAATGTATATTACTTAATTTTCTGATAGTCGGGGTTTGACGACTTCTTTATGAAGCCAGCCAGTCAAATGCCTCCGACTATGGAGGTAACTTTCCAACTCGAATCAAGTCTAGCGGATGACTCTCTCGTTTTTAGCGCGTGTTTCTATTTTATATAAAAGTGTCTGTGGTTCCCCTTTCTCTATATACATAGTTCGGTTATTTCCACTTAAGTTTCCCATACACACTTTTTTACGTAGGCGAATGTTTATCCCAACTGTAGCGTTTATTTCACTGTTGTAAACATTCGGCGCCACGGTTCTTAGAACTAAATACACACTAAGCTTATGACTAATATTTACTTAATAATACCATAACATATTCATTGATTTTAAATATTATTTCTCTTCAAAATATTAATAAGAGAATATACTTAATTAAATTCTAAAAAATTAAAAATTATAAAATTAATAACTGGATTGGTATGTACCGTTACAACATGCAGGTGCCTTCAGAGGATATCACCGAATGAAGAGATATTTTAAAATTCTTTGCAGAAATATACCAACAATGTATTAAATTAAACGTAATCAATAATCTTCGTATAGCCATCTCTAAAACCTCGCTGCGTTCGGAACTATAAAGCGCCGCCATCGTCGATGGCGGCGCCAACCCAACGCAGCGAGGTTTTAGAGATGGCATTGTGGTCCACACGCAAAATTAATATATAGGGTGTCTCAAAATTATAAAAATAAATGCATATACAGCATGGTACTTTGTGATGTATATACAGAGCGTTTCAAAAGTTAGAAAATTAAGATGGCGAATCAATGATTTAAATTTTGAACAAGGGTGTAAGGAATAAATTGATTATAAAAAAGTTTATATATAATATTTAGGCGTAGAAAACAAAAATCAGAAGAAGTTTCTAGATAAATAATATATTCCATGTTTTTTAAAAATATCGTGGTGACGCTAATATATTAAACAAACATTGATTGTTACTTTGTGGTTTTGTGATTGTCGGTGTGGGGTCAAGACATTAAAAACAAACGTTATAGACTTATCTGCGCATGTGTTTTTGAAGTATAAATAAAAATAATATTTTCATTCCACACACATTCATTGATCTTATAGAGTGTCTGAGACTAGTCAGAACAAATAATAAAACAACATGTGGATGTATTATTCAAGATATCCGGAAGCAACAGACTTGAAGACGTCTGTTGTAAGATGTGCAAAAATGTTAATTGATTTGGAGTTTGAGAACCTGCTGGAGGGAAATCCAATCGAATAATATTTGTCAGATGAGGAACGTAATCTATGGAGTGTAAAATACAAGGAAGCCATCGAGGCATGTGAGTCATACTTAGATGAAAAAATATTAATTGAAACTTTGGTCAAATGTTTAATAAAATTAGAATTGATTTGCTACTTACACAAAGAACATTTACCGGAATTTATTGTACAAAAATACAACTTTACACGAGAAAGAAGAGATTGAGAGGAGGAGAAAAAAATGGTGGTGGTGAAAAATGCATATAATTAAGTGTGAAAGAACAAAAAATCAGTTATTAATAGCTTGTATCGCTAGTAATAAGTGTTTACAATGAATCCATCATATCCTTTCAATTTAATGGATAATTTACTACAAAAATACGAAAACAATATAAGCAAGGAATGTCGTTTAATAAATGAAGTTAAAGATGAATTAAATAACAATGGTACCTATATATCAACAGGATTGAGTCCTGCAAGAGATTACCTTCCAGTTGTCAAAATAGCGAATGGTCGAAAATGTATATCGTTTACAAAATACGGATTTTATGAATTTATCAAGCTCAGATAAAAGATTATGTTGCGAATGATCGACGAAACCAGCGCAAAAGGTGTTCAGATGAAGCGACGTTCGAGGAAGATTGTGTATCCAACATCAACGAGGAACCCTTGTCAATTGGAGAATCCATCAAATTAATATTTACTCTTAGACTGATGAAAAGCGGCCGTCTGCAACCCATATTGAAAGTGGTTCGTAAAGATATTGTGTTAATCCTAGATGGGACATCCATCACAATGTTAATGAATGCTATATTGGCTATTAGAAGCAGACTCCACAGATTAGAGTTATTAGACTTTTCCTATTACTATCAGACTTTAATTTCATCGCTGGCCGCGAACAAGGAAATCGGAATTGATATTAAGACGTACATGGGAAAATTGCTATGTCATCATTTAAACGAGTTCAATTACGACATTCAGAAGTGTATCTGGAGCTCAGAATATACCGATTGTGTCTTACAAATATTGGCTTTTGAATTTGCTAAATTTAAGTGTGATCTGCCAACATTAATAAGTTAATTAATTGATAAGGGAGACACTTGTTGAAACTCCATAACACTGGTGAAAATAAAATACGATAATTTTAAGTTTCAAAATAAATTTAATAGTAATTCCACTACAATATTGTTTCGTCACACAGTGACTTCATCAGGTGGATGAATGACTGATATTTGTACATTTGTACATTTGTAAAAATATCAGTCATTCATCCACCTGATGAAGTCACTGTGTGACGAAACAATATTGTAGTGGAATTACTATTAAATTTATTTTGAAACTTAAAATTATAGTATTTTATTTTCACTATTAATAAGTTAATTTCTGATGATGACACAACTCCATCAAGCGATGACACCAGTTGCAGAAAAAGTTAATGCTTCTCTAAGGCTAGTATTCGAGAATTTTACTGACATTTTGGGACCCCCATGGCGTAAACGTAAATGTTATCTGTGTAGAAATCAAAACTTTTGAAATTTAATAAAAAGGGAAGAAATGAGTGATATTTTAATATTTCCTTTTTGTAATGTATTTAATATCTCTATAATAAACTATGAACGAGGTATTTTTTGTGGTTTTTATTTCCTTTATTATAATAATAGATTAAAAAATCATCTAACCATAATTCTTCCTGCATGGAATTCATTATGTTGGTTCTGATATTCATAATAAGTAGATTGAAAAATTTGAACACATGTGATACGCTATACAGTAATGTTTGTCATGCATATTTAAATTCATAGAAGTGTATGGATAAGTCCCCTAGTTTAAATATAATTTCTGTTTCGTAATTGAAGAATGATCAAATACTCTGTGACGCGTACTCACACGGGAAAGGAGTGGGATGGGGTGGTTATTCGGAATAACCGCCCCACCATGAGTTTTTTTGAACAGCTTTTGAAGAGCCTTTGAACGGCTTCTGAAGTGCTACAAACAGCTTTTGAAGAGCTTTTGAACGGCTTCTGAAGTGCTACAAACAGCTTCTGAAGTGCTTTGAACGGCTTCTGAAGTGCTACAAACAGCTTTGAATAGTTATTTTATTCAAGTAACCCTATACCACCATAATAAGTAATTAATTAGATAAACAAGATATATTGTAATTGAAATTGTATATATTAATTTTTTTATGAAACAATAAAACAAATATTAAACTGCTACATATATTTTTTATTTATAAATAGCATAATTATTTAATTTAAAATAGCTACAATTTCTTTGAGCTGGTGTTGCACCATCTATGTGGTCCGACTGCCAGGGCTAATTGTAGTGGAGATAGCACGGTAAGTATTCTTTGAGAGCTTCCCTCTTATCTGAGGGGATAATGTGCCAGTTTTGTTTCAAAGATTCAGCTGTCACCATGGTTTGTAAAATGGATGTTGGGATCTCGCGAATTGTTGCTTCATTATTAATTTGTTTAATAGCTCGATCAACTTTATTTTGTTGATTCCCCATTTTAGAGTTTGATTTTGCTAATATTCAATGTTATTTTATAAACTTTAATGTCAAATCCTAGTTTCTTTAATTCTGATTTGTATTTCTCGATTCTATTACCTAACAATTTAATTTTCAATTTGAGCGTTCTCCGCTTACATATTTCACACATCGTTGATTGATGGCAAATCTATGTTTTTAACATAATATTATTGACATGCATATATAACCCAACCCCTCCATTATCAATATATCAAAATAATTTTGATTTTGATAAACGAACGCTGCTATAAACAAACAATTATTTATAGTCAGTTCCGATGTAAATATCCAATCGCGAATTTCAGCTGGCAAATCAACATCTATTTCATATAAGAATTCTTCATCCTTTTTATTCGAACTGCCATCACTTTAAAAAGACCTCTCGAGAGTGTAGGATGATGATATCACAATTATAACTAAAGTTATCTAAGTAATAATACAGTATGGGGACGTATACTGTATATATATTTAATATTAACTTTGTACACCTATTACCTAAATTATGATTCAATAAAAACATGCAACGGATGCATCTAACCACATTTTGTTTATAACAGGAAGTAAGAGATAATGCTGTTTACGAAGTTGTTTTGCAAAATATTAGTCTACACATGCATTTTAGACGGTAAATATATTTGTTATTGGAAACATCAATTTTGGTTATATTCTATTTACTATTGTATAAAATACATTATTCTAGAAGTAAGTACATATTGACTAGTGTCTTTTAATATTACTGTTGAATAAAAAACAACTTGAAAAATTCAATGTAATTATATACTTTAAAATCGTTCATAATTTTTTACTTCAAATAACACCTATGTAAAAATATTTGTAGATAAATTATGCATAAAACCGCAATTAGTTTACGTATAACAGGACGTGAGAGATTACAGTAATGTATTAATATTACAAAGTTGTTTATCTGCAAAACATTTGTTCGGTCTTGCATTTTAGAAAAGAAACATATTTTTGTTTATTGAAAAAATATCAATTTTTATTATCTTCTGAAACGCTGCATTTATTCGTGCTTTTTAATACTTTTTTCGAAACGGTATTATAAATATTTCTAAGATGTTTTGAATATGTCTAGTATTCATAAATATATTTTTAAAAACTGTAGTAGCAGATGCTTCAAGTGAATCTTACATTTTTGTAAGATGTCTTGAATTATTAATTATTTTTACTTGTTTCTTTGCAGAAATGAACTGCATTATATGTAAACAATCTTTCACCCGGCGTGATAACTTGAAGCGACATCTAAATACACTCCACCACAATTTTCGTTGTGCTACTTGCGGTGAGGGTGTGGAGTCGTGCCAGCATGTTGCTGGACCACCTAAGAAGATGGTTAAAGTAGATGTTGAACCATTCACAAGTTCTAAGACTTGCGGATGCTGCTCCCTCTACTAGTCAAGATGTGTCTCAGGTAAGCTGTTGCGGGTTGAGTTTCTCTAATAATTCTCTATATAGGGGGCATCTTCGCTAGCAACAGCATTTGATTAATAACACACTTATGCTGCAGGATGGAGTGTTTAAAATTAATTCATCATTCAACAACAGGGTCGCGAGTTACAAAATTCTAAGTGATGAGAGAGTAGATATTATAATTTTTTTAGCAAATTTGAAAATTCTGGCTGGGACTGTATCGGGTATTAAGGTACAGTTAGAGCTGTTGGCTCATTATGTTAAAGCAATAGCAGATAAGGAAATAACCGACTTAAAATCATTTAATACTCTATACACCATTGTCACCGAGTCGTCGGACTTGGAGGACGTTTTTGATCAGGCGGCTGCTATTATAAAGTCGAAGTCGGAAGAGTTTTCGGAGAGAGGGAGTAATTGGGCATTTAAGACGGTCTCACATTTAGAGGTTAACATCAACATATTTAGGACTATTTAAAGACTAAAAACGTGGGTAATATAATGAGTGAATTGGGCTCGAAAATGTATGCCCTCGCGGTTGAGGGTAGGGAGATTAAAAAGGTGTAAAAAGAGGCAAGACTGAGAGTTGCAGCCCCAATCATCAAATTGAAATGTCGACAAACAACACGATTAGTGTTATACGAATAAGTAGTCGAAATCAGCAGATGGTATTATCAAATGATACATATAATAATTTGTTTAATTTACAACCACTAATTAAATGTAAATTATCATTTTTCGATGATAGTGCGTTCCCTAGTTTTTATAATACATTGTTGAAATCTTGTATAAATTTAAGCGGTGATCTATATAGCAATATTGTTAAATTAATAGAGGGTCAGTCAAATTCATTAAACACTTTTCTAATGTTAGAAGTGCTACATACTTCTTTTACTAATCTTCATTATGATTTTGAAGTAATGAAACTAGGTGATATTGCTAATTGGTATAAGAATACTGTTGATTGATTACTCCATAAATGTGATACTAGATAATAAGTTTAATTGTATCTGTTTGTATATAAAAATAAATTTTGTCTACAGAATCTAATCTTTTATTTCCTTACAATCCTGTTTATTTTGGAACACAGTGTTTGTTCATATTTGTGAAGTAAATTGTATTTTTAATAGACACATAAATTAATTGGGCACTTGCTGCAGCTAAGGTAGGCCTGGGCAGGTTTCCACTACCTATACCGGTGAGTTTGACACCTGATCAGCTAAGTTTTACACCTGGTCTGGTTAGCGGCGCCATCTGGGCACAGGTTTGATAAACGAAGCATTCGAACAGTCAGCAAATTACGTCTTGTTTTGAACAAAAATGGCCTTATCTTATCAAGGCCATTACATTTTGGCCGCCATCTTACTTTTCTAGCTTTTGAAAGGCCCTGTATATATGTTACAAAGTACCATACTGTACATGTATTTATTTCTTTGAGACACCCTGTCTGTATATATTAATTTTTCGCCGACCACAGCGCCATCTACAAATCCACGGTGGCCGCGTTTGTAACTAAAAATAAGTGGTGGGGGAGGAGGATCTAGAATCCGCCTATCCTATCTCCTTTTTTGGTTTTATATGCCATTTTTTATCTTATAATTAACTTATAAATTAATAACTAAACTTATCTAATTAAAGGCTATTCCTTTCTTTATCCCATTTTAAACAAGAGAAATGTTAATAATTAACCAGAAAAATGAAAATTAAGAGTATACCGTCTCTAAATTGGACACTGAATAATTATAATGTTTGTTAATGAACAAAAAGAAACAAAATGCACTTCCCCTCTATGTATGGGCACGATATAATTTAATATGGTTTATAAACAAGAGAAGAAATAAAGAATACACTGCCCCTTTTCGTTGCGGCGCCAATTAATTATGCTGTGGCAACATAATTATTTGGTATAAAATAATTATAGTATTGCCATACATTAGGCATTGCCAAATAGATTATGCTGTGTGCTGTTCCAGCAACATAATTAATAAAAATAATGATAATTTTTATTAATATTTTTATTATGATATATTTTATTATATATATATGTACTTGTACGTACAGGCACCAAATTCAGATATATATGGGCGAAGTGGCACCTATATATACGTTCTGGCTCCACTTTAAGGTGCCAGAACGTTTTATCGCGTATTTGAGCGTTAATAAGTCGTGGGATGCGTCCTACAAAATTTGGGGATGGTGCCATTTCGACCATTTTTATATAAAATCTCAATTTTAGTTGATCTATATAATCTGCAGAGGGCGCGCGAATAGCAAATGTATAATGCTACGTCGTGGCACCACGCACAATAATATGCAATGCTGCGTAGTGGCACCATACACTATAATATATTTGTGAAGATTTAACGCTACTATCTGGCACCTCAGACAGCGAGTTTCTACATTAGTGGAGCGAAATCGACCAAAAATGTGTCGTTTTTTTTCGGCGTACAATCAGGTGAAACTGTATATAGCATTTATAACAAAATAATCTACATGCAAAATAGCTACTGACGACATTTTTCTGTGGTGCAGATCTTTTTTATTTCGGAAAACATCAGAAATTGACAATTTTTAAAAATCGTGTTTTTGAACATTTACATTGGCATATCTGCCAATTTATTTAAGTTATCGACTTTATTTTTTTTAATTGAAGTGCATAAATAAGCGCTTCTAGAGATATTATTTCCCTATCGAAATATTGTATATTGATATTGGTTTAAATACCAGTTTACCTGTTATTTCGCTACGAAGGTATTCACATTTTCACTAAGAGACAAATATTTTTATTTGTAGAAATTTTTATATACATGCTACAAAGCAATTGTAGACAAAATAAGGGAAACGTTTTTGGGAAAAAACTTGACCTAGGACCAATAGTTTTTTAACTATGAATATTTTTCTAACGTACAAAATTGTGGCGCGCTTCTATTAGGGCTTTAAGGTGGTAACTAGACAAGATAGACATACTACCGTCAGCTCACGTAACGCAGCATTATTAGAAGATATTGTGTATGGCGTGAATTACCGCCATTTTCTTTAGGTGTTTCTAAGTGTAACGGTTGTGCATTAAAATTCTAAAATAGAGAAAATAGAAAAAAAAAATTAACGAAAACAATCTGAAGGCAAAGACCAGTAGAGGCAATTTCATAATTGATTCGGAGTTAATATTTCGTAGAATATTATGTGCTGCACAAGTCAGTGAAATAAACGATATTGTCACATGAACCAACATTAGTACAAATGTCTTAGTTTCATGAAGATGCGTCTATGCGTAAAACAACAAAATCACATAAAGCAAAAAAATTAAAAGGGCATATGAATCGCAAGCAGATTGTCTTTCACTGTAATCTTTAATAGTAGACGGAATGTAGTTGCATTTTCAGCGGAGTTACCTCATTAAATTTCTTTACATAATTATCCTAAGATCCGCATTAATATTTTCTTTTTTTTTATACCCTGCGGGTTCAGATGGCACGCAAGTGGACAATGTCTACCTCGCGGGGACGTTTAGATTCATCCTCAGTATCGAGGACATTCTGGCTGACGCCTTAATTGGTAGGCTGTCTCCTGTGATTGTCTCTGATTGTTGCTTTTCATCTTCAAGGTTATCCTATTCTATTCCTTGGCTACACTGCACTGACGAGAACCAAGTTGTTTGAAACACGTGTCTGCAGTTGCATTTTCAGCGGAGTTACTCCATTAAATTTATTTACATGATTATATATATATCAATTATATAGCTTTTTTTATAAAACGTATTAATCGGCATTTTCTAAATTTTACAACAGAAGTAAAAAACTTGTTCCTTTGATTTTGCTAGTATCGTACATTTATATAATAGATGATATTGGTATTATTAAATACAATGTATTCAATACTAACAAGAATTTCAGTTAATCTACAGAAGAAATACCACATGACTTGAAAGATATCATCTAATTCGCCACGTACTAAAAATACATGAAAAAAATATTTGGACAACAACTCCTCATACCCATCCGCACCTGAGCTAACTTCGTTTTCAAAGAAATATTTAGCATCTAATAAAGTGTAGCCCAAATCAAAAGCAAATGTGAATCTTTAAAAAGGAATGCGCACAATGTGCAATATTTTCTTGTTCTATTTCTAAATCACATTCATTAATAAATAAAATATTATCTATTTTATTTTGACTTATTATTTCAACCTATACAGAACGTCTTCAAATAATCGTAAAGTATTTACAACAAAAAACAGAACACGAGCGCCTATAGACGTGGATATATATATCCCAATCCCAGGCTAAGCAACACGCACCTACAAAAAGAACCTCAACGATAAAAATCTTACCTTCCTAATAAATTATCATTTTAGTATATATGGTGTCACAAGGAATATATACATTGATAATATATAGGGTGCCACTTGCTCACATAAAGCGCGAAAAATTTTGGGTGCCAGAACATCAGTTAAGTGTTTGGTGTCACTTCGTCGTTTTACGTGTATATATATATATATATATATATACTTACTTATTTTCTTAACAGCACGTACTTTATAAGTATACGTGAATTCTATCAGTGTCTAAATTTCTTTTCTCCCGTCAAATCTCTTGATTTTCTTTTATAGGGACAAGGTTATAGCTTATATTAAAGAAAAATAGAATCTATAGAAAACATAATTGTATATTTTATTCAACATTATTTTTAACATAGATAGCATCGCTATACTATATTAACCAAAATTTTATAAAAGAAAACATAATTGAAAGAAAACATTTTTACCGTGTTCTAGGTTGTAATGTTTTATAGAACAAATATATCGATAATGTTTAATCAAAAATAAAATATTATCCTCTTTCAAAACAAAGAAAATTCAATTAATGTTAGTATTCTATTGATATTATGCTAATTCTATTCCATCAGAAACATTATATTCTCACGTAATGCTCTGATAAACTGAGAACTTCGCAATGGTCAATGTTTGGAGTAAAAGCTTGAATTTGACCAATGGCAACAATCATTTGCACGAATTGCGACCAGCGTTTCAAAATCTGCCCTCCAGAAACACTTCCCTTTTGAAATATCTATTTTAAATTTTAAATTTTGAAATCAAAAATTATTTAATGTGAGAATTAATGATGCTTAATAAAATGTCAGAAAATATACATTCGCACGTTATATCCTCTTAACACCCAACACCATTAATAATTCTATTTGTGTTGTAAAAAAAAACTAATAAATGCATATTACTACAGGACAATATCTATTATTCCTGCTGCACAACGTTATATTGAATATACATTTGCACGTTATATTGCAATATACGCATAGCAACATTGATAAATCTTTGTATCGAAAACTTACTTTGTATCATTGAAAAACTCTTCAAATTCTGCCATAGAAATACAAAAATTATTAATAAAAGAAAAATTATTATAATGAATGAAATTTAAATACAAATAAAATTAATATGCTAATACAAAAAAAAATAATGAACGAATATAATCGTGCTGTATCTGACCCTCCGATTTAATGTCTTTTCAAGACGCATTTAATCTCTCTCCAAGTAACTAACTAATAATCTTGTTCATTCTTGTTTTCAATTTATATACCCGGGAAGACACGTGTACCGCTCCCTACGCCATCCTTGGAACTAATATTTAGGTTGTCACCCTGCGTCTTCAGTGAGATCTCTGCCCTTAAATTGCCGTCGTGACACTAACACACGCACATATATTGTTTTTGACAGTTCATTCACTAAAACGTCAACACATTGAAATTGTTCGCTTATTTAAAAAGCCTTTCACTTAAACTATTTGGTATCTTCCAAAGTAGGTATATTTTTATTAATACAATTCTTCCTTATATTTGTTTATGAACTTGCTTATTCATTATTCGCCACATACTTCCTTCTTACACGCTAATGTAAACCATCATCTTCTTTTAGGTATATGAAGATTGTGTACCACTGGAAATATATTTTACAAATAACAGTTATTCTTTTTCTAAGATTATTCGTACTATCACGATCCATCGGACCTGCTATTTCATCGCTGCTTTCGATCCAGGACTTTTCTAATGGTGATATATTTATCTGTAAGAAACTACAAACGAAGTTTATACTATATTTTCTTTTTGTAGGTCATCAAACCGTACAAATCTCTCTACAGTCTATGAAACATAGTGCTACACCGTGCTACACACACGAATTCATGAATGTATTTTTTGTTTGTTCAGCTGTCTTTATATAAAAACATTATTACTGATTGTATCATGTCAAGATATTTTTATATCCTTTTTTATCTATATTTATAAGTGAAGGTAAATTTTATTCTTTAAGTATGATTTATATAAATCCCTCTTATAAAGTTTTATTACATTGTGCAAGTTTTCAAATTCATATAATTTATTCAATTATATTTTTCTCCCGTGCATAACGTATTTGATTTTGTTCATACAATTTTACTGCGTTTAAATGACTAATTTTTTTACTTTTCTATAAAAGAAATATATATAGCTTAGATTTATTTCGTCTTTTATTTTGTACCTGTTTAATATTTAAATTGTAAATATTTATCTAACTTTTTAATTTATTGTAACAATAAAATTATTTCTATGTCTGTGTTTTCTATACTTAAATGTATGCAACTTAGTATACTCTTATGTTGAAAATTTTTAAATACAATAGAATCTGATTTTTACTGTTTCTTTTATATGTTTATATTTAAATTAATTCTTAATGATATCATTATTATTTTTAATATGCAAGAGATCACGGCAATATGTCTAATTACAAATTAGGGACACAAAAATTATTCATACATGATATTAAAATAAGAAAAAACACATGATATAGAAAACAAAGTCATAGTAACAATAATAATAATAACAATAAATATAAATGTTGTACTAAACAGTAATGACAGCTCTACTATCCCGGATATTAAATGTCAAGAGACGGATATTCGTTACACATGTTACACATGTGGTGTAAAGTAAATATCTAAGGATATTAGTGCGTGGCGTAGAAAGATAAAAACTGAATGTCGACCGCGAAGATACCCGAGGAATATATAAAGGCAGTTGTGCAAGAATTTCGGTGCAATCAATTCTGCTTTTAAATGTATTTGATAAAAAAGAGTAAGCACATTACAGTGCGTCTATACTTCAATGTGTCCAATGAGAAACGCCGTAACATTTCACTCTGTGGTATACCAATGACAGGATATTGGCCATAAACTTTAAAATATAAGTATTAGAATGTATGTAATAGAATGGATTCCACACTAAAGAAGCATATTCCAATCTCGACCGAACGGATGCAAAATATAGGTTGGTTATAATTGAGCAGTTATTGAACTCTTTGGTATGCCAATTAACGAAACCAAGACTTTTTAGAGCTTGAGACGTGATCGTTGCTATGTGATTATTAAATGATAGCTTGCAATCAAAGGGGACACCAAGATTACAGATAGTATCAGGTCTTTGGAGAGCAGAACCGTTAACATTGTAATTATATGTAAGGGACATTCAGTCTTTGTTGTAAATAACATGACGGAACATTTATCTATGTTCAGAAGCAGATCATTATGTAGACACCATTCACATACCTTGTCAAGGTTCCATTGTAATTTTGAACAGTCGTCAAGATTGTTAACGTAAGGGAATATTTTGAGATCATCAACATACAACAGGTGTCCTACATCTAAAGACACAGTGATATCAATAATATAAAAATTAAAAAATAATGGACCTAATATAGATTCCTGGGGTACTCCTATGTTACAGTAATGTGGTTAGATCGAAAACCATCAAATAAAACAAGTTGAGTACGTTGTGCAAAATAGGATTTGAATCTTCTAGAACTATCAATATCAAACCTTGTATTTATAAGCAAAATCGTCCTCTTAAAACATGATTAGATTCAGAAACAATTCCGTAGACTCAAAGTTTACGTTGGCGAAGAATTTAAGTTATATCAACATCTCGTCAACTACTTAGCATAAACAAATTTCTAAACCATAAAAAATTACTCAAAGGTTAATTCGAAAAATATTTATAAAACCCTCTTTTTTCGAAATTCCTACCAGAAGTAGCACTTTGTGCATTCTATAAAGATTTATTAAAAGTATAAAAGTATTTGGAACTGGATTTGGAATAATTTTTCTATAAAAAGAAATTTAGATTATCACCAGAAGTAGGTAATACAGATTTAAATACTGTGACTTACATATATACATTTATACGTAAAACGTATATGCATATATGCATGTGTTTGGGATACACACATACAATTAGTGCCATTGCCGACAATCGAACGCACAGACACCGGTGTTCGATTGTCGGCAATGGCACTAATTGTATGTGTGTATCCCAAAAACATGCATATATGCATATACGTTTTACATATAAATGTATATATATATATATATTTATGTAAGTCACAGTATTTATTTACTGCTTCTTGTTAGTTTTTAACATTCATGTGTTTACACTTTTCATTTTCATTTTGATTGGTGACGCCACATAAGGCTATATTACACGGGATACACTATTAACATACAGGCCTCTGTATAGCAGAACATGCCGTCAGAAGCCATCGCTTTTCTGTGTCGTCTTTTGGGTGTTAGATGTAGCTGTGATACTCTCACTGCATTTAACAAGCAAACTGACATAAGTAGCGTTTTAAGTTTTAAAGCCATTGTCGACAATCTCCACGTACACTGATGAGGCCTCAAAGGCCGAAATTCCGGTGTCTATGCGTTCGATTGTCGGCAATGGCAATGGCACATGTATCCCAAATATATGCATATATGCATATACGTTTTACGTATAAATGTATATATGTAAGTCACAGTCTTTATTTACTGCTTGATGTTAGTTTTTAACATTCATGTGTTTACACTTTTCATTTTCGTTTTGAATACAGATTTATTTTGTCGAGAAAATAAAAGTATTTAAAACTTACTTTGTAACATTTTTTACATAAGAAAATCTTGTGGTGTCCACACCTTATTTTTTAATTTGCATTCTCTAAATATATGATGAATATGCTTAGCAACTACGCATGACAAAATTTACATTCAAAGTTTTTCTTCTTTCATTTTTAATAACTGCTGTTCTTAGATTTTGATCGTAATTTTACTACTTCCAAATAAACAAATTATAATTCTCTTGAAAGATTTAAGAGCTGTGTTCAGTAACTTTCATAAAATTTGATTTTGTAAGAAGAAGCATATCATATTTTAATGCATCTGAAAAGTTTTGTGTTGAAAACCTTACTTTATCGTCAATTATTTACATAACATGTATTAAAATGAAAGGAATTCCATCCAAATCAAACTCGAATGTGTCAGAGTAAAAATTACACAAACAATACCGAGCCGAAACATTTGTATGTGAGTATATGTCAAAGAAAAATAACTTAATCTATCAACTAACTCATTTAGGATACGAGCTTAAATGAAGCTATACTTTAAAAATGGGAAATATCCATGATTATCATTCTATTATATTATTACCGACAATACGAGTATGAATTAAAAACATCATTAAATTAATAAAAAAAATACTGAAAGTAGTCCGTTTAAGTCTATCAAAGTTTGTGAAATTATAGGTAGTTATTGCTAAGAATTATTTATTATGCTCTCCCTGTAGTTAATTGGAAAAAGTCCATATAGGATATGTAATGATTGGAACGCAGCATCAAACTTCAGTTACGAGTAACTCCTACTTGAAGTAAGATATAATGCCGAAATTACCACAAGAAAGTGTATATGAAACAGGTTTATTATTAATGAAACTTATAGGTGAACATATGCGATATAAATCCAAAAGTTTATTCTTGTTCCGCACATTTAATTGTGTTATTATGTGCTTTCTCTTGATTCTTATTACGTTAAATGTTTTTCATGTCAGCAGTACAATGTATACAAAAATCGCCGAATCATCAGTTGCAGTTATACATGTAAGTTAGTCTATATGATTTATAGGTTAATGAAAGCGTTTCGTTTTAGCCATTATTTAAATATATAATTTTTATATATTACAAATCTGAAATAGAAGAATTACTAGATGATAAAGACAATAGATTTTGGAAATATCAGGATTTTAATAAGGACATCATTATTTTTAATGATAAGTTATATAAATTAACAAAATTTGTTCAAATAGGAATGGTTGCGGGTGCTTACACAGCTGTGTGCCTATACTTGTTGAGGCCCTCTTACAGTGATATAAGATTTATTCTGGAAATTTGGATATTTAAGGATATAATGATTTTAGAAGGTGTTGTCCTGATGGTTCAATATTACTTGTTTTCTATTATAGTGTCTATGACATTTGGCTACGATGCTCTTTATTTATCTTTCTGTGTAGATGTTTTAGTTCAAACAAAGCTTTTAAAACATAGATTAAAGGAAATAGTAAATAATTTTGGGACCGCTACAATAATGGAAGTGTCCAATTGCATAAAACACCACCAATTTTTACTTATGTAAGTTTATCAATAATGATCTCTATAACGCACTGTTTATGAGTCCTGCAAGCAATAAACTTGAATAAAATTAAGAATGCTGTCGTTACCAAAGTATGTACCAAAATGTATACAGTAATATGTTAATCTTTAAAACAATGCAAAACAATCGCATGCACAAATAATTATATGTATTCATCAAACAAGTTACTATTTTTATTAATTAGAAAGAAAATAAACTCGTTTCACAAAAATATATGATTTATTTCATGCACTAAATGTACATTTCGTTTGACAAGCAAACATCAGTGATAGTATAACAAATTTATTCGTGTTTCTACATTATATAGATATTCGAACGTTTATTGTGACAAACCTTGTTATTGTAGTAGTTAAGCCCTCCTTAAATCTAACCGTAATTTTATTACAGTAATATTATAAACTATGGTGGGTGTTTACTGAATGTGTAAGAGTGGTATGAATTCTAAGAAACTCTGACTAAATGGAGATACACCTGTGTTTAATAAGTTATTTTTAAATTTCTTCATATAAATACTTTCCCACATGTTTAAATTATTACATCTAGCTCTTTTGATTACTTGTACATTATCGAATGAAAATTTATGTCCTGTGTTTAGAAAATGACACGCTAAAGCTGATTTATCCCTATTATGATTTTTCAAATGATATAAATGTTATGATGCTCTAACTTCTGCCTTTCTTTTTGTCTGCCCAATATACAGTTTATTGCAATTATTACATCCGGCCAACCTTGAAGACCCGCTATCGCCTCTTATTCCGCTTAGTGTTGAGGTACCGCTCTCCCTTATTCTTCTAAATTTATTGCGGATTTTGTCTTTATTGCGTTTCAGTTCTTGAAACACTATACAATTCCGATATATAGCGAATGAGTAAATATAATTTGTATTTTAGATGTTCAATATTGCTTTACTATAGCTGTTTTTATACACGCCTGTATATAGTTTGCAACTACCCGATATTTTATTCAGAATGCTTATCGGATTCTGTTATTATAGAAAATGTTTTTTTAAATAAGAGGTGCATTAATTCTTATTCTTTATATTTTAATATTCATATTTAAGTGTGTGCACATATTTAAGTTATTTCTTACATGTTTCCTTCAATACTTAAGCGACGTACTTTTCTTCCTAATTAATTAAGATGAAATGATTAATAATAGATTTAGTGATAATAGCAGCGTTTTAAAATTTAAAATGTTTAATGGCTGTCCATGATATATTATGTTTTTTATCGTTTAAACTTTTATGGACATTTGAATTAGTTAATTTAACAGTAATAGTTTTTCTTTACTTCTGTCCACTAGGATTAAATTTACCCCTAAATTTTATCCTGTTGTTTGGAGTAGATCTATCTTCTTGGACGCCGAATAGGAGATAATTTTGGTTGTTGTGATGCAAGATCTGTATGTTTCTCAACTTCTGCTGTAGCTCTAAATCAATAAACGAATTACTTTAGGAGTAATAATTTGTCGTGATTAAGGGGTAGATTGACATTACATTCGATTTTGTATATACCTCAGTATTCTAAAGGGGCTGACTTTTCAATGTTGTTATGTAATAGACTCTTGGTATTCTTTTCATTGACAAATGAAGGTATTGTTTTGTATCTTTTACATAAGTTTAAAAGTTGATATTCCCATCTTTTATTTAACCCTTAACTAGGCGAGCCTCTATACTTACGTTTGTGAGCGCATGGGGTCTCTCACGACCCCAACCTGAAAACTTAAAAATTGAAGGGCAAAAAATGCGAAAAACATTTGCAGTGAATATTGTTGTTTATTAACAAATAATTAATCCATATTTGAAAGATTCGGACAATTTTCACATACGATCTTTCTCTGATTCGCGCACAAAGTTTATTCGCACAAACAACACTATTCTTCTTATTTTTTGTCATTGTTCAGGGGGCAGTAATCCCAGCACTTCCGTTTTGCATTCCTTCGATTCTCCGGTATTGCCTGACGTGTCATTCCAAATTTCAGCTCAATCCGGCTTCTGACGTCCCTTGGAATGGCGACAGAGTTCAGCCTACTTGTCTGGAACGGTTTCACCAACTGTAGCACAAGTTGTTTCAAGAAATCGCGCCTGTGATTTTTTTTCAACAGTTTTTTTCCTTGAAAATGATGTATGCGTTGGTAGCCGTAACATTCATCAAGTGGGAAAAAATAGCTAAGGGCCGTCTTCTCGTTCGGCGACTAACATCGTAGATGCGCACATCTGATTCACGGTGTCCACTCCACCTTTCGTCGAGTTATAATATTTGATGATTTCCGGTTTTTCTTCGTCGTTGATGTTCTCTTGGCCTTCCAGATGCATTGTTGAAAGTAACACGACAGCCTTCCTCTTCCGTGGAACGTGGGAAACCATGGTCATGTTTTGTTGGTGTCCATAGATGCGGCTTTTGACTTGACGTTCTTTGCTGGGTTGAAATGATGCCGTATGCCAGAAATATGCTGACGATAATTTTATTATTAATAATAATTTATCATCATTGTTATTATTATTCTATTTTCATCTTTTACTGATTATTTGTCGCTTCATTCAGAATGATGATGTGTTGTAAAAGAGCAACCAATTTTGCATGTGATACATCCAATTATATAATGGACGAAGAATCAGCGTCAATGAAATCAAGAGAATGTAAAACCGATCAAATTATTATAAATAATTTCAATCAACAGAAATCTCTTGATAAAATCGGCCACACGTTAGTGGGCGCATGGGGTCATCCGGAAAAAATCGACTGACGTTAGAAGGCGCATGAGGTAATTTCTGCATTTTTGCATATAAAAACGCTTGTATATAGAAAAATTGTTTACATATTAGACTGATGAATTGATATTCATGTAAAACTAGTCCTTTTTGAGGATTGCATATGGTATGAGATTTCAGCTTATAAATTTCACGAAGTTATACACGGTTTTATACCCCTTGGGGTCGTCTTCGACCCCGTGCGCCTAGTTAAGGGTTAAACAAAATTTACAAAAAAATTTCTTCTTTTATGGATTCTAGTGTAGTTCTGGTGGTAATTAATTTTTTACTATCTAATTTGTGTTTTATTCGATCTACTATATTTTTAGCAGCGGCTACTTTGTATATATATGATGACTCTTTATTATAATTTATTTTTGAAAGTGAGGTGTTCTGTAGTCTATTGAGAAGAAAAAAGAATGTAGTTTGTTTATGTCTGAAGGAAGTGTACGAAGTGGTATGAATATAATTATCTGTATGTGTGGTTTTTCGGTATATGTCAAAAAAAACTGTGATAAGTAACTCCAAAAAGGGTAGGGTATATTCAATTTCCATTTCATGAGTAAACATGATAGATGGGTGCTGATTATTAATGTAATTGACAAACTGGTCTAAATCAAAATCTCTTGGAATAATTGCAAAAATGTCATCTACATATCTGACCCAAAATTTAGGAAATGTTGGCCCATTTTCTTTTATATCATTTTCAAAATAATTAAGGAAAAGGTTCGCAAGGTGATGTTTGCTTGGCAAACGAAATGTACATTTAGTGCATAAAATAAATCATATATTTTTGTGAAACGAGTCTGTTTTTTTCTAATTAATTGTTTAAAATTCACATGTGCTCAATTTATCAAGAATAATAGTCATGGTTTACGATTTTTATATTAAAAAAAACATACTACGAGCTGGAAAGTAAGTGCCGTTTTGGCAAAAAACTCATAAAAACACTTCTTTAAACCAAAATTTGTAGATGATAGAGCATTTCTTAAACCATTTTTCTACATAGCTGCCACCATTGTTCAGACATTTGTCATGACGGGAAAGCAATTTCTCTGTACCCTCTTCATGAGAAGATACTGCCAATAAGGACGGCTGCTGCAGAACACCGTTTTTTAAGTCGCTAACGCTGTCAAAGCGCTTTCCTCTAAAATAACGCTTAAAATTCAAGAATAAGTGGTAGTGAGAAGGTTCGAGATCGGGGCTATACGGTGGGTAACCGAACTGTTCCCAACCGATTTGTTCAATAAGGTTTTGAGCATGGATGTATAATAGATAAGGTGGACCGACAACTGCATCACATGCGGTCTTCTAGGTTAGATATGGATATAAAAAAGGCGCTTGGCCGTTCGTCCGACCTATGTGGTTGTTATGGTTTTATTGATTTGATTTAGGAACGGTGTAATTTTGATTTTTTATCTATGGCAGACTCCTTTCTTACTTTACCTTGCTGTTGTCTATAATATTGCTTAGCTCGCATGCGTATTGCTATGACTCTTGTCGGTTAATAATTAAGTGAGATTACTAGAATTCTTTATTTTCAAATTTAGAAAGAATCAAGCATATATCCCCTTATGCTATTCCAGGATTTTATAATTTCTGCAAATAACTTTGTTAGGCAACTTCGCACTTCATTAGCTCAGCTTACGGTTAATTTAATTATATTTATTCTCAGGGGCAGAAAAAAAAATATCTTTCTCCAAAGTTGATGCTCTTAAGTTCTCTCCAGATCAGATAGAGTAAATAAAATACAGAAATATCCTATTACATAATTTATTAAATATACTTAAAAATAATTACAGATATATTTACAAATAAAGGAAAATAAATTTTGATATTCAAAATTAAAACATTGCATGTTATGATGAAATAATAATAATACTAGATTCTAGTATTTGTTTTTTCTCAACGTTCTGTAAACACTAGATTTCGGAATTCCAGTTTCTCGAGCCACTCGACGTACTGATGTACTTGGATTGTTCATAACATATTGTCAAATATTATGTTGAAGTATATCAGCATTGTTAACTTGATAAATCCTTTTTTGTTCGAAGCTTCCATAGTTCATTAAATTTCTGATTATTCTGCTAAAAATTGTCCGGTGTGGTTGTGGTCTTTCCGGAAAACGCTGAGCGGAACTTGTGCAAGCATTTTCAGAGATTCTATTTACTTTGAAATAAACTTCCAACATATCAACCCTTACTTCATTTGAAAATATGTGGGCCAATATCAATTCTTATTAATCTCCATGTTTAACGGTAATTACTTACACAAAGTTCTAAATGTCCCACCAATTTCACTGCACTTTTACATGTCAATAATGACAGAGCTTATTTATCGTCTGTTTTACACTATCATTTTATTTCGAAATTTTATTCAAATGTTCATATCTCTCGTATAAATAAAGATTTATTAGGCATGTTGTACATTATTGAAAAGCTATTTTTAAGGACTATCTAACTAATTAAAAATCCAATATGGCCGCCATAAGAAAAACTAAAGATAGCGCTAAGAACTTGAAAGCAAATGAAAAAAAAATTCTTAAAAAAGTGTCTGGACAATGTTAGAGTTTAAAAGCCATCGCATTAGGCGTTATCGAGTTATTGAGGAAAATTCAAATCGGCTACTGGTTTTTTAAAACTATCTCGAAATTGTAAAAAGTCCAAATGAATTTGAAATGAGATTTGTTGCGAGCATTGAATTCTGCAAAACATTCCCCATTTAACCGTTCCTCTATGTCCTCTAATAACAGACATACCAATGGTGAGCATCGAAATCTGGACATACTGTATACTATAATAATAAAAATCTGAGACTAATTCCGCGACTGCTAAAAAAATTGTTAGAATATAGATACAAACACAATGTGAAAATTTAATCCTGTTCCTGCCGATTTATCTAAAATACAAAACGATTCAATAAATGAAATTTAAATAAGCCGTTTGTTTTATAATAAAAGGTGTATCAAACATTTCTATTTCAATATTTACACTTACTCACATTACTCAAAGTAAAAAAGGTAAAAGAGCTATATACTCAATTATTTCATGGCGTATTTTTCACATATTAAATCAATTTTCAGGATGTTTCAGAAACTCAAAAATGTATATTCCCTAATGTTGTTTTTCCATTACTTCGTAACTTTAGTCGCATCATGTGTTGATATTTATGAAATACTTTTGGGGTAAGTATTTTTCTGCATCCATAATTAAAATTTTTGCAAATAAATAAATATTGAAGACTATATTCTTCAAGATGTAGATTTTGTAAATTAATATAATTAAATACTTGCTGCCTATTGCATTTAATTAAATTGAGACATAATTAAATTTATCGTTTCAGACAATTGACTTGGTCACAAATTATAGGTGAAATTTTAAATCTATGTATGCTCTTTGGTGAATTTGCGTATTATACATTTCCAGCTGAAATAGTCGCATCTGAGGTAAGCAATATTTGATTTTTATATACATTTAAATATTGGAAGACGTGTACAAAAACTCAAAATGTAAAAAAAAATTCGGAATTATTCAATTAGTTGCCCTTAAGTTATTTTGCTAATTGCAAAACAGAGACTTATCTTATGTAACTACGAGAATATTGTTTTTTTCTAACTGATTGGGTTTCCGCAAAAATTATTTAACGCTTAACATTATACTTTATACATCAGCTTTATTAACTTGGTAAATTGTTAATGTCTATAAATTTAAAAATGTGATGCACTTGTATTGATGGTGAAAGTTTGTAATGTTTTTTACAACTTAGACATTAGGAATTTGGTTGAATGATACATGAACCAATGAAATTCGAACAATCAGAAAAAATAAAAAAAAATAAACAAAATTGGCTCAATGGAGTCTAGTCTGTGGTTGAAATATATTTCCTTGTAACTTTTTTATATAAAATATTTTTCTGTTATAACTCCAGAAATTAGTACAACACGATATACGATGTTTACATTTGCGTCGATTTTAACAATACAATTTAATATACAATTTAAACAGAAAGTTATTTTGTAAATGATTTTACGAAAGATTTTTGTACACACCATTAGGAATGTCGTCTTGTCATTCTTGAAGACTTTCCGTCAATTTTACAATTGGTTCCATACTAATTATCCTTTGTGATTTTTTCTTCAATACGTATGATTTTCTTTTCAATATCAGTAATTCCCCGCCTACTAACTCTCTTCCATTTCATTATATTTCTTTTACTCTTTTCCACATAGTCCCCAGCCATTTTATTTACTGTGGCTTAATATTGTAACTACATATCCTCCGTCTAGCGCATTGTCTATTTGATAGTTTAGTCACCTGAGATCTTCATGTTCTGCTCTCTGTTGCTCAATATGTTGGTTTCCAGCACTCTGCTGCATTAATTGTTACAGACGATATTGTGGATTTATAGCGTCTTATTTCTATGGAGAAGTGTATTGATTTATTACCCAATGTTTTCCTCTACAAGCTATATTCCATTAGATATTATATGTATTGCCTGAATGGCAGCCTTTTTTCTCCATCATTTATTACTGTAACTCCAAACTACACCAATTTAGATATTTATAACAAAAAACAGGTAAATTAAGTTGAAATGACTAAAAGAGAATATTTTTAAATGAGAAAGGTAAGTAATTTATTGTCCTAAATTGTACAACATTTGTAATATTTTGCAGCATAGCATATAGGTTAAACGTCAGAATCAGATAGAATGTTCACCACCTTACATATAATTAAGTTTATTTCTTAAAACTAAAGATTTTAATTTTATTTAGCTTTCTTTGACTACGAATTTTATATTTCTGTGTCTATTAAGGTTGCTACTTGATTTTTTTTTGAATATGCCATGCAATAATTTTCACTGTTTGGTAATATTATAACTATATCAGAGTCATTAATTTTCTTACTTCTTGTTCACAGTTTTCATTTCTTGTCCGTTCTGAATGAAAGGTAGTTGTAGCCATACTTTCTTATACTAAGCAAAAACATTCGGCGCCAATATTCTTACAAATACCTGCTTATCACTTTAGTTCTTATTTTATACAATCGATAAACATATAGGAAAAATAGTTTTAAGAAATATGTATATCTTTTGATTTCTAATACGTAATTTTAAAAATATAATACATATTTGAAATTTATAAATCATTAAAATTATAAATTGTGCCGTACCGGTACAATATGTACTTTACTATTGCAGTTCTCTGATATATCAAACAGTATATATTTCTCGAAATGGTACGACAATAATATAATTATCCAGAAACAACTCCAGCTCATAATGGTAAAAGCTCAGAACAATGATTACTTCTCAGGAATTGGAATAATCGACATCAACATACAAACTTTCGGATCCGTAAGTACAGTAAATGCATTTTGTCATATTTTCAATATAATGGGCATTCTAGTGGCCAACTAGATAAAGATGACAATATATGTAAAAGTATAATTATTCTCTTTAGATGTGATTAGATTTTCAGTCACATTGTTGGACACGAAGTAATAGTTGAGTTGAAAATTTAAATGCAGGTATAACTTATGGTCCCAAGGTTTTTGGAGAAATTTTAGATGTTTTATAGTTGTACTAAATGATTTTTGGGTAAGTTGTCCATGGGAGTCATATGTCACAATTAATTTGTTTTAATTATGACAGTTTAGTTTTTGTCACCTAGCTCAAGAAATCTTACACAACAATAAAAATACAGATTTCTGAGGGCATTGTATAGAAAATAACGATTCCTTTGATATAAATGACAGGAAACTTTTACATAATGTAAATAAAAGTAAACAACGTACATTGTTTGAAAATTTAGAAATTAAGAGGGCCATAAACAAATAGAAAACTGTAACAAACACACACAGAGATATTAAAAATACACGTATAATAGACCCATACATTAAGCTAACCACAGCTTGATTTCTTGAACCTCAATTAATCCACAGCACCAAAATATACCGCAGCATATACCCAGGTGTTGTTGTGCGCTGAAGTGCATCAAATTTGTCAATGAATTGATTCTAATGGATGATGACAAATATTTCACCTTATCCCATTCAGAGATGAAGGCAAACGACCGTTTTTATACCGACGATATAGAAAACACAACAGACAATGTCTAATTCAAAGGTAAATCCGACAAAATTTTAGTAGCAACCGCAGCCGTACATTGGCCGTGTTCGAGAAGAAGCCTTAATTGCACAACTTTACATTCAAAGATGTCTTTCTAAACTGCTTCAGTTTTTAAATACACATTACGATGATATGATGATATCATGTTTTGGCCTGATCTGGCTTCATGATATTACGCTAGAGTTACTAGAGACTGGTGTAACGCAAAAAAATAAACTCTGTTTCTAAATTAGACGATTTTCCTAATATACCTCCGAGGAATAGAGGAGTTTTGTTTAATATTGACCAAAAAAGTGTCTGAAAATGCATGATAAGCTGCAAATGAAGACCTATTACGATGTCGAATTATTAAAAAATGTGAGTAATTTATCCTGCTGTTGTCCAGGGGATAATGAGACAAGTCAGAAGAAAACGGAGGACCATCGAAGATAATGGCCCACTCTCAATAATTTAAAGATTAAGTATTTATTGTTAATTGTTGAAATATATAGTTTATAATGTAAAAATGTTTTGAGAAAATTCTCTACATCTAAAGTTTTTTTGTTAACATTGGGACAATATGTTATCTCGTCAACTACTAACTTGATACAAATTTCTAAATTATACCAAAGCAGTTAAAAATGCTTTTAAAGAATTTTATGAAAAAAGTTCCTTCCGGATGTAGGTCATTTACTCTTATCGAATAACTGTTTTCTAGAAATTTCTCACAAATTATATATTTAATAGAGATTTACTGAGATCAGGAAAAAATTTAAAATTCAATTTGAAATAACTTTTGAAGAAGAGATTTGAAAATCATTTACGTAAATAACACTTTTACATGTATTGAAACTCACCTTTTGCAACTATCTCGCAAATTATGAATTATATATAAATTTATAAAGAGTATAAAAGTATTAAGCGAATGACTTAGGACAATGCTTATATAAACAAAAGTCTTAAAATAGTAAATCAGTTTTCGTGCAAATGTTTCGCAACTTATACATGCTGCGTACATTTAGTAGGAATAAGAAATTATTTTAACATTAATTTAAAAGTATTGAATTCCAAATTTACGAAATTAGAACGAAAAGTAACCTTCTCATTCTTATCAAAAGCAGTTACAGCACAGATCTTTTAAGAGAATAAAAGTACCATGCCTTCGAAATCTTACTTCATTTAAGTAGGCTGTTCTTTAAGTTATTAAGTAATCAATGTTGGTGCACATGGTAAGCTTTAGAAAACTTTTGACAGTTGTCATACCTAAATTCAAATTACAGACGCTTATATTTTTTAAATTATTTTATTATAATGTTAGAGACACAACATAAAATATTTATTATTGAAAGTTACTATAGAACTGGCGAAAAATTAGAAAATGGAAATTGGATTTATTTATATTTAACGTCGAATGGACAACTCACAATGTCTGTCAGTGGGAACACGTTATACTATTTTAAAAAAGGACTAAAAGTTGTTTCCATATAAAATTCAAGCAGTTTCTGAACTCATTTTGTGATTTTGGTACGAGAACACAGTACTGTCAATGGGTTTTTAATAACATACACCGGGAAAAATAAAATGTTCAGTCAACACAAAACACTTTCAGTCAACATTCATGTTTATTCACCTATAATCAATACCACATCTGTTTTGATGCAATACAAGTGAAGTTGTTGACACTTGCACATTGGCGCAGCAGTTTCGTGTGTTGTATGAACAAATATTATTAATTGAATAGACAAATGACAGATATTACAACAAATACACGTATTTATTGGCCTAACAATGGCAACTTATTATTAGTTAGAATAATTTCGTGTCAACAACTCGTATAGTTAAATGAATAAAATTTTGTCATTCTTTGATATCCTTTTTCAGTTTAATTAAATTCCTGCATTTGGTCATCATGAATTTAAAATCTATGGATAATTTAAATTTATGTGAGCCGTCACTTTTAAGTTAAAGCTGGGATTGTTTTATGCAGTAAGTAACTACATTCAATTTGGTTTTACATAAACTCTTGAACTATGATACTATTTACCGACATTACATTCGGTCAGTGGCGGCTCGGGGTGGTTCACATAGGGAGTGCATAATTTCAAAATTAAAAAGTATAATACAAGAACGCTTACCCAATCTTTATAAGTTTCACCGACATACTGTTCCAGACAGGTACTGTTCATTGTACAGTTTGTTTTGAGGGAATAGTAAATATAACACTACAGTTTGATTACATCTGACGATAAACGAAGTCCATTTTGCGTGTCTTTGACTTGCAGAGCAGTTCTATCACTTTTTCATTAAAATTTGGGAAATCATTTATAAATTATTTTTCACAAGATAACATAGTAAGGGCATTTAATCTGTCTTCTTTCATTGTATTTCTCAAGAAAGTTTTTGTTCTCTTCAGCCGTGAAGACTGGCGTTCCGCTTCAGACGTTGTCATTGGGATTGTAATGACAATTTTTAAAAGCTTAACAACTTCAATAAAGGTGTCGCTTAATCCATCCAGCAGAAGGCCTAGCAGACCTACAGCACTGACTTCTATATTTTGCCTAAATTCTTCTCTAGAATATAGAACACTTAATTGAGTTCGTAGTCTGCTTTCATTGAGGCATGGATAAAAATTTACTGCTTCTTTAAGGCAATTTCCGGAATTTTTTTTTGAAAAGAGGAGAACTGTTGAAAAGAAATTAAGTTTGCTAATATTAAGTGCCCTGTATACCGAAATCTAGTTTTTATTTCAAGCAAAATAATATCGCACACTTCAATAGCTTCCCTCCGTCTTTGGCTACCATCAGTTACTCTTCGTCGCGTTAATGGTCGAGTAGTCAGTTCTGAATCATTTTGTTTAACCAACATCAGTTGTGTCAGCGATTTCGGTTCGAAATTTTCCAATAGCGCGTTCAAAATTATCTAAATTATTCTTGATTTTTAATGCATCTGTATTGACATTTTGTAATTGATTAAACAATATGTCCACATGTGGCATAATTTTATGAAAGAAAGTTAACCAATAGATAAAATTTTCCTCCTCTAAAATTCGCAAATTGGCACCAGCTTGATGAATGGTAGTTTGTAAACTAGCTTCTCCCTCGATTTGTTCTAGAGCTTCAATTATTTCTTCTCGGTGCTCATATATTGTATTCACTGTCCTAGAATTGAAGGTCCATCTTATTTTTGAAGAACGAGGTAAGCTTTTTCTCTGAAGGAATTCTTCCAATCTTGCAGCTCGTTGTGGTGAAGCGGAGAAAAAAGTACATAATCCCGATTTGTCTGATGTGCGTAACAATGTACAAAATTGGCCCTTGGATACTGATCTTGGACATGTCTTTGCACGCCGTTTTAGCACCACCCATGACTGCTGCCCCATCATAGCTCTGTGCAATCAGTTTTTCTGGGTCATCAACAAGCAAACTAATTTCGTTAAGGATGGAGGCAGATACAGAATTAGCATCATGTCCACTAGGCAGAACAAATTTCCAAAATCTTTCGACCGGTCTCGCGTTCACAATATATCTTAAAACAACCACCAACTGAAACTGATTGGACACATCTGTGGTTTCATCAGCTATCACAGATATGAAGTCGGTTGCTTTAATTTCACTGGAAACTTGTTCATGATACACGTTCAACATTGCATCAAGCAGCTCATTCTGTATCGTTTTTGATAATCCCTTAAAAACCGGTGCTGCTTCGATGTGATCTCTGAGCGATTTATCCAATTCTGTCGTAAAATGTATCAATTCCAGAAAAATGCCCTTGGTATTCGACGGTTGTCGTTCAAATGCGCCACAAAATCTAATGCAATTTATTATTAAATTTAACACATGCCTATTTTTTGTTAGCTGTTCATTGTGTTGTTGAACTGCTTTTCTATATGATGAATCAAAAACATTCTGAATGTTATTTTTTCCTAACATTCTTAGACTAAATATATTTTTCAAATGCCCTTCGGAATTTTCATGTTTCGTAATTTTAGCACTAAGATGAATTGTCTTTTATTCCGTTCTTTGACGAAGACGGTTCACCATCAAACAAAAGGCACGGAAAACAAAACAAAGTATTTTTAGTTTCACACCCACAAATCCAGTCATTTTTCTGATAAATATTCATTTTGAATTTTCTTATAACATCTTTACCTTTAACAGATTGTTTATTTTCTAAAAATAATTGAGGCATCGGCCGTTTAAGATTTTTTATTGCGATACGTTAACCGCGAAAACGTGTTATTCTGTAACGCAGAGACGAAATTCATCTTATAACAGCGGTGAGCAGACTGGGGATCTTGCTCATACGCTATGTATTATACAATATGGAAGTAGAACAAAATACGGTTCTCCCCACCTTCAATGTAATGTTAATGGCTTAACGGAGCAACGGTTGGGCTTTGCTCATGGGTATGTTTCTCTCGGTGGAAGGGGTAAACATTCGAATAGTTTCACGTCTTTACATTCGTGCACTGTTAGTCGTCATTATATCTGTGACGACGATCGGTGCATGTAGGTTGTTACGCGCGCCGCACACGCCACGTTCCTGTTCAATAACTATGAATACGTAATAAATAAATACTTTCACAGTTAGTCGCTGCTTGGTTTGTTTTGTTTCAAAATTCCAGGGGGTGCAATTGCTCACTTGCTTTCATTAAAGAGCCGCCACTGCATTCGGTAACATCAAATCTGTATAGAGCTTCCGAAGACATGCAAATAAAATGTTGTATAGTATAGCTACTTGTTGTTAGATGTATAGTAACAGTCCTGAGTTTTGAAGTAAGTGTTCTAATTCAAGATAAATTTAAATTACTATGTAATATATTTACACTCTTGAAAAATCCAATGCTAGAACTATACTTTACATATTCGAAAAATCGCCAACTGACCAACATTTCTTCTACGTCGTCCATTTCACGTTATAGCTGTAAGTACGGGATGCAAATAATCACAGCAAGTAATTTCCGAACTGCATACCTATAACTTATTTCCATATATCAAGCACCATCTGCCTTGTTACAAAGAACACGGTGAAACGCATTGTCAATTTCGGAAACGTTATCTTATTGTTAGCTTTGTATAACTTATTACATCCATAGCTATGTCCTGTACATATTAAAAGACACAATTACTTTTTACAGTCTAACAAATCTTGTAAGATACCGTAAATTGTAGGTATCCCTTATACGTAGTATAAGGAACTATTGTGATGACGAATTTTCGACCTCGAGATTTTTGTCCACGTTTTGAAGTCCCCTGATACCAAAAAAATTGGTTTTTAAAAAATGTCTGTGTGTCTGTATGTCTGTCTGTCTGTGTGTCTGTGACCACGATAGCTGTCAAACCGCTGTAGATATCTATTCCAAATTTTGTATTTACGTGTACAATCTCCCTCTTGAGATCTGATTAGTTTTTCAGTAAAATCGGTAGACCGGAAGTAGTAGTTTACTTCAGTGAAAAAATCGAATTTTGCAAATATTTCGTCAATTACTAAGTTTAAACAAATCTATAAAGAATTCAAATGTACTCAAAATTAAATTTGAGCCAAATTGTCTTAAAAAAGTTTTTCGAAATTCCAACCGGAAGTAGGTCTTTTACTCTTATCGAAAATAAGTTTTTGCGAATATCTCGCAATGCTGTCTAGACAGGTACATTACAAGTATAAAAGTATTTACATTATAATTTTAAATATCTTTTGTATAAAAAAAATTTCAAAATTCGGACCGGAAGTACCACTTTTACTCTTACCGAATAGCGATTTTTTGCAAATATATCGTAAATTATGCATTCTATATATATTTATTAAAAGTACAAAAGTATTTAGAGTTGGATTTGCAATATTTTTTGTATACTTGAAATTTCAAAATTCGGACCGGAAGTAGCACTTTTACTCTTAGCGAGTAGCACTTTTTTTCGAATATCGTGCAAAGTATGCATTCTATAGCGATTTATTAAGAGAATGAAAGTACTTGGAACAGGATTTAGAGTAAGTTTTGTATAAAGAAATTCTTAAAATTGTGTAGTTTGAAACTCTCATACGTATAAGAAAGTCGTGTGGTGACCACACCTAATTTTTTCGCATTATGATTTGTTAAACAAGCAAAAAGGAAGGAAACAACTGGAGACTGGAATATGTTTTTTTCCTCAATGCTTTTTAGTAGATGTGGTTTAATCTGTATATTTTGTGCGCGCCGGCGCCGCATTAGTACATACAATATTCTAAGATACTTCAATCAAAGGAGTTTTAGAATTTGTAAGGTTAAAATAAAACGTGTTGATTCAAAGGTACGGAGAAATTTAAATTCACAGATTATTTATTCTCGTGAAATACAATTAATATGTCAAATATATTGAAAATAGAATATGTTGAGCAAAATCATTCTTATTTGAATCAACTAATTTATTATTTTATTCAACTAATAAATTTCAAATAAAATAGAAAGCTTCTTTGAAGAATAAGATGGTGTTGCTTGAATATATGTTTAATTTTATTCAACAACAATAAGTGGACACCACATGTTTTTTTGAGTTTACGTTTTCATTTTTCTCAGTGTAAATAATAATGACATTCTCGACAAATGCTTCTTTTCGGATGAAACTTGGTTCTATCTTTCAGGATATTTAAACAAGCAAAATATGAGAATTTGGTTTGCAGTAAACCCTCATGAATTTGTGGAAACTACACTACATTCACAGATTATTTATTCTCGTGAAATACAATTAATATGTCAAATATATTGAAAACAGAATATGTTGAGCAAAATCATTCTTATTTGAATCAACTAATTTATTATTTTATTCAACTAATAAATTTCAAATAAAATAGAAAGCTTCTTTGAAGAATAAGATAGTGTTGCTTGAATATACGTTTAATTTTATTCAACAACAATAAGTGGACACCACATGTTTTTTTGACTTTACGTTTTCATTTTTCTCGGTGTAAATAATAATGACATTCTCGACAAATGCTTCTTTTCGGATGAAACTTGGTTCTATCTTTCAGGATATTTAAACAAGCAAAATATGAGAATTTGGTTTGCAGTAAACCCTCATGAATTTGTGGAAACTCCACTACATTCACAAAAAATAGGCGCCTGCTAGCAGTTTCAAGAAGACGAATTATTGGGCCTACATTATTTAATAAAACCGTAACAGCTGAAAGATATCGAAATGAATTATTACAGCCTTTTATTAATGAGCTGCATTATGTTCCAGGAATGATATTTCCAGCAAGATAATGCTGTAAAGGTTCAAAAATCATAGTCTTAATTATTTCTATTTTTAATTAACAATTATAATTGTTCTTAATTTAATTAGTACAAGTTTGGCTAGTTAAAAATTATTAATAAGATTATTTGTGTGTTAGGTATATTAGCGACATCTATGTATGATTCTATTAAGTCGGCATAGCTTCTCATCTAGAGTTTTTGTAGGTATTTGTAATTTCACATAATTTTGGTATTTAATTTAATTTGATTGCTATTTTTTCTTTCTTAATAATTTACTAATATTTTAATTGAAATCCTAATTTAATTAATTCACCTTTATTAATATTGTCTTTAAGTTGATATTCTTCCTTACCGGCTTTTTTCCCCTCGGATATGTTTCAACTGTCATCAAGTAACATCGTGTAAATGGGATCTCTGAACCAATACTCAAAAAGTTTGGTAGATTAATATATTTATACGCAACGTGCATTGCGGAGTATTTTATCTGATTGGTTTATTTATGCATAAAATTTGGGGTTGGAGTTTTGGTTGTTGATGAAGCAATTTTTCCTATCTAACGACATTTTGGTCGGATTTAAGTGAGACTTTAAAGTCACATGGTGCTCGCTACGGCTATATAACAGAATATATGATTATTTGTATGTACTTTGACATATTGTCAGGTATTTATCCTTTAATTAATTTGAAAATGTAATAACCTTCTCGACATGTGTTTGTTCGATTTTCTTGTGATCTTTAGAACTAATTATTCTTTCTAATTAGGGAAATTTTTGGAGACGTTCATTTGTATGACGTTTAAATCTTGAGTCGTTAAAAATTGAGTCAAAATTGTGTATTAACCTCTTTAGATGTTGGATGCCTGTTATTGAAATTTGAACCATCCCTTCTGGGCCATGGGTTGGGTCTACCTTTTTATCGCTGTTACCTACTAACGACGACCACCTTAATTAAAGATAAGTGATTACTTTGATTAAAATTGCCTAAGTTTTGTATTAACAAATAGTAATTATAGGAGAAAGGTCTATCGATCCTTGTGATCGAAGACTATTGAGTAGTTTTGCTATTAAATTTAGTAAATTTATATAATAGAAGCCCACCCAACAGGGTGTATTTAATTAATTTCTTTACCTATTTCCACCTGATTTTTCTTACCTTCCACGATCCGCGTTCCTTAATTCGATAGGCTTTAATTACGCGGTGGCGCCCAATTTAAATTAGCTTCAAGTCGTTACGACCCATGCCATCTTCACTGAGTAAAGCGGCAGCCTAAATGATACGAATAGCAGGTAGGTGGGCCATATTATTATTAGCACATGCTTTTTGACGTTTCTGTCGTGGCAATTTCTCAGTGGACAAATATCAAGAAACAATGCTTTTTTCCATATCAATTTTTCTAAACAAAAATTATTAATTTTCCTCTAAGATCTCCGGATATGATAATTTTAGAATACCTATTTTATTTTTCTATATTTAAGGAATTCTATTTTCAGGATCAGGCATTGCACAATCTAACGCTATTGTGAATTTTTCTGCTGACGTAACACAAGAATCCTAATAAATGGGTTTGAAAGCATGAAGCGTATAATTCAACTTTGTCTTCAAAATAGTGGTTAACATTTCCAACATCTGCTTTAGTATTATTTTCTTTTAGTTTTGACTGTTGTAATAAAAACATTTTCAAAACCGAAATTACTAATTATTACACCATTTACATTTACATGACATAAACAAACTATCAAAGTTATGCGTTTATGTCTGATTACGTGCACTGTCACTAACTATAAAAAAACATGGCTGCCTCTCACTAGGAAAGTATTTGAAGACACGGTGCTTAAAACCTTATTTAGAATAACTTTTGTATACAAAATTTAAACCGCACTTATGCACAAGTATACTAATTTCTCTTTGCTTTTCAGCTGGTCAGAAAGGCAGTATCATTTTATGCTGTACTAAGGAACCTTTTAAACAAATAATTTAATTTCCGTCAATCTATATTTACATCTCAAATAACAGTTAGATGTGGCTCAAAGTATATTACGAAGAAAATTATTTTTGCGTACAATTGCTATTTGATAATAAAGGTAATCAAAATGAAAAAGTCAAGTGAAAATTAAATCTTTTTAATTACATTTTATTGTAGGTTCACTGTTCCCAGTTACGTTGGAGAGAAATTACGTCATGAGTTACAATTTATTTAATTACAATATAAATCTCAATCAAGATTTGATAGCAATAATTTTGCACTCACATGAATTGTCTTTTTATATTACAAATATTGTACTAGTTATATAAAATTTAACACGGGCCATTCTGTCTGATTCATATGTATTACAATTAATGCGGACATTAACCTACATTAGCTTCATACATTTCCATTTAATATGCTAATTGTCCTATTTCTACCACTGACATACCAAAGATTTTCTATTTGTCTTAGGTGCCTACATGGTGTAATGTTATATTTGTCTTTACTTATATTAAACATGTGCAATCTTAGTTTTTAGTCGCAGTTCTTATGTTTGATTTTCTATGGCGATAGTAGCTACTTTTATTGTATCTAACTTCGTTTCTTCATTAGATACAGATACATATTGGTAGTACCAATACATTTTCTATATAGAGAGTAACAATTTAAACTGCGAATATACACCATCTATGTGATTGGTCACTGAGAGTAGAAGAAGTAGGCGGGGTTGCTGATTGCTTATTTCTATAGAGCGGACGTACCAGGTTGAAATTACGACGGAACAAAGAAACATCAGGCAGTTACTGAATAGCACTATTCATATGGTGACCTGCAACATCTGTTGCTGACCCGAAAACGGCAAGCAAAAAAGACGATTTCACTCTTAAATTCCTTTCTTCATCGGCGTAGGTAGAAGGGTGACGAGTTTTTAAAATTTATTCTATTTACCTTATATGTCGTAAGATAAATAAGTACGAAGAGTTAGTTTCACTTTTTCATTGTGTTGACTGTTAATTACATACTTCGTAATTTTTGTAACATACGCATACAGTTTTAGTTGTCATTGATTTAGATCTAGAACATTGTTTATTTTACTATGATATGGAAGAACGTGGAGAATCATCATGAAACAATGGCGAGTTAGATTGAGGGTCATACTGATTGTATGTCCATTGTCAGTGATTCCAAAATGTATTACAAAGTCTGTAAAATATCACTACAGAATGCCCAAAAATCGCACGTACAACGACACTTAGCGTCGCTAAAACATACACCGAAATTGGACCCGTTGGAAGCTGACAATTTTAACGAAAAACTCAATGAAGCTTTAATGGCGGCTAATATCCCATTAAATAAACTTGACAATTCCACTTTCAAAACATTTCTAAAAAGTATACTTGTCGAAATGTTCCTGATGAATCCACGTAACGCAAGTATTATGATCAAAGTGCTTTACGAAAACAGTAGAATGCATTAGAAGACTTTTTCAAAACAGTACCTATGAATAAGTGCCTACGAAACTGTTGATATATTAGGACGCTGTGTGGTAAATGTTGTAGCTGGTGTAGTACATCCAACTGTTCCATATAACGCATATGTAATAGCATCTAAATTTATAAATACAGTTGATGCGGAAACAGTTGCTAAAACCATTGACGAGAATTTGCACAAAATGCGTCATTCGGACGACAGGTACAGGAAAAAAATACTTTTATTTGTTAGAGACAGTGCCGCATATATGTTAAAAACAGGCTGACTATTAATGAAAACATATCCTTATATGCTGCATATTACTTGTGTAGCACATACTCTCCATAGAATCTGTGAATATATCACAGACACCTATACGGAAGTTGATTAACTTGTATCCGCTTTAAAAAAAGTTTTCAGAAAAGCACCATTGAGAGCAGCTCTTTACAGGGAAAAAGTTCCATCTTTGTCACGGCCTCCCTCGCCAGTAATAACTAAATGGGGAACATGGTTGGAAGCTACTAGTTTTTATGCATAGAATTTCGAGAGTTTACAAAATTTAGTTACATGTTTAAATGACTATGTTCGAAGTATTTCTGAGTGCAAGGAACTAACACAAATCCCAAATTAAAAAAATCAGTTGTTATTCCATCAGGAACACTTAGGAAATTTGCCTAAACTAATCACATATTTTGAAAATCGAAATCTCAAATTAAAAGATGGATTAACCACATTAGATGTGACTATTAGTAATTTCAAAAGTATTCCAAGTGCTCTGATGTGGCCTTTGGCAGAAGGTAGACGCAGTTTTTAATATAAATCCGGATTTAATAACATTGCGGCAATTGTGTATGGGGACAATGACACAAAATCTAACTGCTAAACTGCAGGAGGACGAGAGGACGTTTCCTATCTAAATGAATTTATTTCATTTAAAGAGAATAAATCTTACAGAAGAGAACCTTGGGAAACTATAGCTAGTAAATATTAATAATCCTTTACCCGATTTGAACTACAAAATGAACAAATAATAACGTATTTTGTATGTTATAGATCACCACCCACTTATCCAATTATATAACTAAAATTAAAACTCTTTTCAATAGTGCGCCCATGGGCGATGAGTCATCAACAGCTCGTGTCCGGTCTATACTTATTTCGTTACGCATAACAGGTTTTTAAATATAAACATGTAGAATGTATTAAAGAAAGTTTATATTATGGGAACACTTTAATTGAAAGCATGCTCATTTATCATGCCCCTCCTCACAGTCGACATAAATACATACAATGAGAACTTTCACATGTTACTGTTATTCGCGTTGGTGACAGTCACTTGTCATAACTCTGACAACGCCTGTTGATGATTGTTTTATTTTATATTTTATATGTCATATTAACGACCATCGATAGATATTATTATTGTCATACTTTCAGTGTTTTTAAGTTATATTGCACATAATAACGTATTATGGTTCACTTCAGTAACAATAAGTTAACCTAGTTTTGCTCTCATATTTTCAAACATAGTACTTTATTAGTTCTTGTTCTATGTATGTCCACATATGTCTAACTCTATAATTTTGCGTATAGGTTTGAGTAGCCCAAACAACGCAAATAAGCAATTGCTTAATAGATACATGTGTAAAAATATTATTCTATAACATTCATCTCCTTCGTCAACTAAACTTGTTATTATTTTATCAAATCAACATCTGTAGGTTTCATTATTGGTAAGCCTTTTACTATTAAGGATTTTCTGATATCTTACTTTAGATTTATTGGAATCAAACGCAGTGGCGCTAGAAAGTAGATATTTTTTGAGGTTATGAGGTACGTAAGTAAGATCTACTATGTGCATCATCGACGTCAAGTTTTGCTGAGCTACAAGTATCGGTTAAGAAGTTCTGAGCATAAGAGCTAGTAAGGTAGGTAAAACATTCATTTTATTTTCGTAGGGGCAGGCTAACTGTTACTTAGCTCAAAGAGGTGCAATGCGTGACTATCAAATAAATGTAAATTATAGTCCGAAAAACTAAGCTTTGTCTGAAAATGGAATGAAAGTGTGAGGAATAAAAAAAAAGTTGCACACACATTCGGTGATGTATCGCCGTACTGGGTAGACGTATGTACGATCGCTGCGCCGGCTCAAATATAAATGGGCGTTAGGTATAGTCTTGTGCATACATATAATATTAAAAATATTTCGTACATTTATAATAAAATGTCATCTGATCGCCTTTTATGAAATGATGAACTAGTTATCAAGAGTGTGGTTGAAAAACTATTATCTTCTGATGAGTTCATGCAATCTTTACAAACTACTATAAGAAATACAATGACCAGTGTCCTTGACGAACTTGACAATAAAGTATCGTCCCTGGAATCTAAGTTAAGTGAAGCGCACGAAAAAATTGATCAATTGGAGCAATATACCAGAGGTAATAGTTTAAGAGTCTTTGGTATTACTGAAACTAGAGGAGAGAATGTGACACATAAAGTTATCCACACTTTCAAGGAAAAATTAAATATAACAGTCACAGAAAATATGATCGATTTCTGTCATCGTCTGGGTTCCAAAGAGGGTGCTGCACGGCCAGTAATTATCCAATTCTGTAACAAAAGTTTGATGAACTCTGTTTATAATAATAAAAGAAAATTAAAAGGATCTAAGATACTTATTAGAGAAGATCTTAAAAGTCGAGTCCAGCTTCTCCAAGAGGTGCAGCGCAAACTCAACATCAAACAGGTGTGGACTACTAAAGGCATTCTCTGTTGTAAATTAAATAATAAAATATATAAATTCAATTCATTCGCCGATCAATCGCTTGTAAATATCAAATAATATTATTTTTTGTCATTTTTTGCTATTTGTTTTCTGGAGTCGACCGGTGTTTTGCTTGCACAAGAAGTGAGATATTGTTTTATTCGAGTTTTTCTGATATTTCCTTTTTGCGGCTTTCTTATATTATATTTTATTTTTATTAGCAGTAGTTATTAAATGTAATTATATTGTTTATTTCTTACTCACTGCTGCTCTGTTAATTAAAATTTACTTGTATTATTCGCCTGTTTGCTGAATTTATTAATTACTAAATTTATTATGTTTTACATTTATTTATTTATTTATATTAAATTATTTGATTTATTAAAATTAGTTAGTTAAAATTTACTTGTTCTATATATACTTTACAACTTAATTGTTTCGTCTGTGTGCTGAATTTATTTTAAACAGTGTAATTTTTTTTTTAGTTCTTAGTATTATTATATTAATCTTATATACATTTTCTTTTTGTAATAGCATGCATATGTGATTACTATTAAACAAGCTTTTGTCTAGCTTTAACAGTTTTTTTTTTTTTCCTTTTTAAATGTCTGCATAGGATTTTGCATGATAATGAGTGCTGGGATTGTTCGTGTTGCTTGCATGAACATTCGCCCGCTTCTTCCTAAAGTTCATGAACTATCTGCTTTTATTTTTGATAATAATTTAGACATCCTAATAGTTATAGAAACATGGCTGCATACCTATATTACGGATGATTGTTTAATTATAAATGGATTTACTATGGTTAGACGGGACAGAGATGTGCGTGGTGAAGGAATCGCGGTCTACATCAAAAATCATATTTCATTTGAAATCATTGCAACTTGTCTAGATATTGAACAGTTATTTTTAACACTTCACCTCTCCGATCTAAACGTTACTATTGGAGCTGTATATAAACCTCCTACTTTAAATTATAAATACCTTCTGGATTCTGGACGATTACATCTGTTATGCCAGCTTGTGACCAGATGCTTTGCTGTGGCGACTTTAACATTGATTGTTTGAAGGTTTCTGATGCCAGGACTATCTACTTGCTTGATTTCTTTGATACGTTGGGCTTCAGACAGTTAATGGATAAGGCCACTAGAATTACACGAGATTCCGCTTCTCTGATTGATCTTTTGTTTGTCACGGATGAAAAATTTTATTGATAGCAGGGAGGTTAAGAATTGCAATTTCTCAGATCACGACTTTATCACCTTCAATTTATGGGTTAAATTTGCTAGTTCTCCTCTAGCTTATCACACTTACAGGGACTTCAATGCTATTAACATTGAAACTTTTAAAAATGATCAACTATCTATTTCATTGCAAGTTTATTTTTCATATCAAATATTGAAGACAAAGTCAACTTCTTCACAACAAGTCTGCTACTCTTATTTGACAGACACGCTCCTATCATTACTCGTAGGTTCACCAGGCGGCATGTTCCTTGGTTTACTGACAATTTAAAATTGTTGATTTCACTAAGAGATAAGCGCAAGTTAAAATTTCGTCGAACCAGATATCCAAGGGATTGGTGTGATTACAAATCATTAAGAAATTTAACTACGAAAACTCTTCGGCTTGAACAAGAAGCATACTTTAATTTCATCTCCCAAAATGCTGATTCTAAAAGTCTTTGTAACAGTCCACGTACATTTGGAGTTTCCAAGAGCAATTATCCTAGTATTCCGGAGCATCTGAGTAATCCTGACTCGATAAATAATTTCTTTGTTGACTCTGCTTCACCTTTAAATATAGAATGTTCTGACTATATTGACTTGTATAACAGAAATCGGAAACATACAAGGCTTGGGGTCTACCACAAACTGTTCAGTCAATCCAAATATACAAATAACAAAGACGCAACTATGTAAAGAAAAATTAAGAGTAGAACTGTTGATATTATAACAATATAGAATGTAAAATAGTCATGTATAAATGTAAATGAAAGCAAATAAGCATAGGACAATCGATATTACCAATGTAATCCTATCAAAATGGCCTAGGTTCACCTAAACATGAAAAATTTGATTGAAATACATAAACAATCAACGATGCAACTATGTATGTGTTAAGATGTATTTGTAGCTACAGACATATATGTTTTTACCTAGTTTGGTTTCGTCAGTGCAGCATAACAAAAAAGGTGTATGTTAAAGCATTAATATGTGTTGAATAAAAAATATAGTATTACCTTAAAATGTCAATCCAAAATTTCCAAGTGTAAAACAACTGTGCAAATACTTAATACTGTGTAATGCTTTATTTCAACCAGGCAGTTAATAAAATATATTACAATTCTTTGCCAATTATACAAATGTATTGAAAAATTGAAAATCTTCTTGGTAGTAGTGGCATACAATGAATTAAAAGTAATAACAATATGACAACTGGCTATCAATTAGAAAACAATGACAAATATAAAATGTAAATCAAAATGTATAAATGAAAATGTAATCAATAAGCATAGGACAGTCGAGATTACTCATATAGTCACATCAAAAGGCTTGGGGTCTACCACAAACTGTTCAGTCAATCTAAATATACAAATAACAAAGACGCAACTATGTAAAGAAAAATTAAGAGTAGAACTGTTGATATTATAACAATATAGAATGTAAAATAGTCATGTATAAATGTAAATGAAAGCAAATACATAAGCATAGGACAATCGATATTACCCATGTAATCCTATCAAAATGGCCTAGGTGAACCTAGGCCATTTTGATAGGATGTACATGCCTAGGTGAACCTAGGCCATTTTGATAGGATTACATGGGTAATATCGATTGTCCTATGCTTATTTGCTTTCATTTACATTTATACATGACTATTTTACATTCTATATTGTTATAATATCAATAGTTATATTCTTAATTTTTCTTTACATAGTTGCGTCTTTGTTATTTGTATATTTGATTGACTGAACAGTTTGTGGTAGACCCCAAGCCTTTTGATGTGACTATATAAGTAATCTCGACTGTCCTATGCTTATTGATTACATTTTCATTTATACATTTTGATTTACATTTTATATTTGTCATTGTTTTCTAATTGACAACCAGTTGTCATATTGTTATTACTTTTAATTCATTGTATGCCACTACTACCAAGAAGATTTTCAATTTTTCAATACATTTGTATAATTGGCAAAGAATTGTAATATATTATATATATATATATTGCATTGTTTAAAATACGTCACATTTAAGATAATCTAAATTTAACAGTTCTCAAATTCAATCTAAATTTAACGGTTCTAAAATTCAATTGTATGGTATTGCGTTAGAAATATTATTTTTCATATATGATACGAAAAAAAATCAACTATGTTGTAATTTTAATGAGAGCATAGTTACGGAAAAAAAAAAGAGGATTATTGATTTATGAATTTTTGAAAAGTGTATGAAAATTTTATGAGAAAAGAAATATTACATAGAAAGAAGAACTTAATAGTAAAGAATAGAATGTTAATATTACTATAATCACGGAAACGAATGTACAAAGATATTTAATTTGAATATGAAGTTTATAACACAATCAAGGAAAAAAGTCATTTTAGAAGTGAATACAACTGTATAATACAAGTCTGACGGATGAATGCTGTCATTATCAAAAACACGGAAACACGAAGATATTGGAATTGAACGTGAAGTTTTGGAAAATAATCCATGAATACGTCATTTTTTTAAGAAGAGAATGCTGAAGTACAATGTTACAAGACTGACCGATGAATGCTGTCATTACCACATCTACTTAGAAGTTACTGGAGTATTTGTGCTGTTAGGAATCAAACATATGGTTACAACGGATGAATGTTGTGGTTGTTATATTTAAACAAGAATTACTGAAGAAGGACCGTACCTGATTGTGAAGTTAATTAAGGAAAGTAAAACTCACAAATATACATTTATATGTGCAAATCTTATTAATCTTAAAAGTTTAAACAGACCTTTTAATTTAATTCTAGTTAAGAGTTAGAAATTATCATATGATAATTGATTTTGATTATATCTATGATGCTGATTGTATGTGTCAAAATTTTGAAACTTAATATTTCTTAGTATAACGTGAATGTTCAATTCAAGAATATAAAATTAATTCTTATTGCTTAACTGAAATAAAAATGTCAATACAAATTTCTTACAACGTCAGTTGATATTTGACAGATTAATTATTTTGACAATTCAATTATAATTTACATTGATTTTTTGAGAATCTGTGGTTTAGTTTGTATTAAGATTTATAATATCCATTTTTTTGGAGTGGATACGATATAATTTGATTATTGTCGCCAATTGAATAAAATACATATAATGCTATATGGTTTTTTTTTTATTGTTTATTTTACTTGAATTGTATCAAGTAACAGAACATTTTACAAGAAGGTAATTTAGTTTTGTTGAAATAATGTTAAAGTAACTTTCATATTTTTAAGAACTCTAAATACCTGAGAATAAAGTTTTTATATTCATGCTTGTTAATCTTAAAAATCATAGAAACCGACTGAGCATAATTAATTGATAATTAGATATTAAAGCCGGAGATTTATATATTTTTTTTTTGTTGAAATTTTAAGAAGATACATATTCAAAGCTTCAGTATCTGGCTGGATAATTTTATTTAACAACGCTAGTTAAGGATAACAGCGCATTTGTGGCACCCAACTTAGAGGCTAGGTCAAAGAATTACGTGGGTGATTTGAAAGTTACTTTTATATTTAAAAACAATTTGAGGTAAATAAAGGTCATAGCTGTTGTGTATTTTATTGAATTGCTTATATATTATTTCTTGTTTGTCTGTTCATGGTTTTTGTGTGTTGGGTTGATTTATAAAAAAAAAAACATATAACAATATTGTTAGTAGGGATTTCTTGTTTATTTATAAAACATAGTAGTCATTTAATATGCCTAATACCAGGAAAGGGGTTGGATCTGCTTCAGGAGAAGGTTCTTTAACAATCTCAGAAGAAAACTTGGATATTAAAAGTATGTTTAAGAATTTGCAAGAAATTATACAAACACAATTAGATACACAGAATACAAACATGCAAAATCAATTAATAACACTAAATACAAATTTACAAACGCAATTAGACACACAAAATACAAATTTACAAACGCAATTAGACACACAAAGTACAAATTTAACAACACAACTAGACATGCAAAAGCAAGATTTAAATTCAAACATACAACAACTAGATACTAATATGCAGGATATAAACATTAATTTACTAAACTTACAAACTATACAAGGCCAATTAGATCTTAAATTTGATACAAATAGTCAAACGTTAAACACACATATACAAAATATACAAGGTCAGTTAGATATTCAAAAGAAGGAATATAGACAGAGTATTGAAGGATTACATAGTGAAATAAATAATTTGCAAGAGGAAATAAAGAAAGAAATGCAGAATAATGTGAAGGATCTACAAATAAATATGATTGACATGGAACAAAGAATGAATACAAGATTGAAGGAAAATGAAAAGAAAACGAAAGAATTGGAAACTAATACGAAGAAAGATTTTGAAAATCTTGGCAAGTTTGTGGAAAATAAAATACAAGAGGAACAAAAAGACATCCAAAATCAATTTGATGTCATATCATCTAGAATTAAGGATAATAAGGAAGAGACAAAACAAGTAAAAGGTGATATTAAAACTTTGAAGGAAGATACACTAATTCTACAAGGAAAAGTTAATTTGGTTAATGAAGAATACCGATCATCCATAAATAGATTCCAACAAGAAGAATGTGATTTCTTCGAAAATATAAGAAAAGAATTGGAACAGATTAAAAGAGCTGGTAACAGGATTATTTTTAATGAGAAAAGTAATTCTTATAATCCTTATTTAAGACCGGAAATGTGGCCTAAATATAAAGATAGTAGGGATCAAGTTCATCCTATGACCTATCTAAAGAATATAACAAGACTGACAAGTGATATTGAAGATGATTTCCAAAAGATAAATCTTATTAGATTAACCTTAGAAGGAAGAGCGCTAGAATGGTTCGAGATGGTTGAAGAAAGATGTAGTAGTTTTAAAGATTTTGAAAGAGAATTCACTCAACAATATTGGAACAAAAATATACAAGATCGTATGAAAGTGAAATTATTAACAGGATGTTATCAAGAAGGTGTGGTAAACCGAGAGAATTATGCGCGTGATATGTTTAATAAATCTAAACATATACCAGATATGTCTGAAGAAGAAGTCATTAGGCATATTTCGAATCATTTTATTTTAACAGATGGGGAAGTTGTTATAAGCAAGGATGTGAACAACATAGAACAATTGATGGAAACACTAAGACGATTGGATGATCTGACAGAAATTAAAAGAAGAAATTCCCGAAATAATTATATTAATCATAATCCAGTGAACAGGGATAATTATAATTATTATACAAATCAAGGAAGAGGAAATAATTTTGGAAACAATAATAGAAGTAATTTTAATCAAAAACAAAATTATGTAATAAGAAATGGAAATAATAATTTCAGAAGTAACTTTGGAGAAAATTATTATTACAGGAGAAATGGAAATGGAAATGGAAACAGAAGTGAAACTAATCATTACCGAAATAATTATAATCATGATAATAGAAACAAGGACAATTATACTAATTCCAATAGTAATTTCAAAGACAGAGGTAATAATAGACCACAGATAAATAATGTTGAAGTAAGTAATATGAAAATCGACCATGAATCCAGAATATATGAAAGAAAATTACAAGAGCCAGAAAAAAAAACGCCGATTTATTCAGACACAGAAAATCTGATAATTCCGGAGTTGAATCGGTGTCAACCGAGTACTTCTCGAAACTAAAATTAAATTTACCTATAATATGTAGCTATTTCCTGGATGTGACTAAAAATTATCGATTTTATGACAATCCACACAACTTTATAAAAATCAATGAGGAATCAGAAATTTTAATTGGGAATGATATACCTGTAATTGAAATGACTATTAAGAATTTAAATCTTAGAACTATTGTTGATACTGCTGCTGAAGTTTCTTTAATAAGAAGAACAGATTTGAACAGGATTATTAATTATGAAAATTATGTAATTAAGATTAAGAAAATGGATATTATGGCTACAAATCAGAAGAAACTAGGAATAATTCAAGAAAAGGTTTGCCTTGAAACAATGTTGAATAAGGAAAGTTATTTATTTGAATTCTATGTGTTTGAAAACATGAAATTTCAATGTATTTTAGGGATTGATAATATTAAAAAGTATGATATGGTAATTGATTTTGAGAATAATGTTTTACGTATTAAAAACAATGAAATAAAACTAGCAAAAGAAGATAAGAATATTAACATTAATAATTATAATATTATAAGGAATGTTGAAGAGATAAAAGAATTAAGGGATAATGGAGAGGATATTTTGGAAGATGGAACAATACTTAATAAGAAGAAGAATTTTATATATGATGATTATGATGATATTAATAATGATTTATATTATAGAAATGATGTATTTACGTATGATAATGGTGATGTTAAGAAAGAAGATTATGTTGTAGAATTAAATAAGAAAATAATTGGAATGGATTTAGAAGAAGGATTAACGAACGATATGAGAAGAATGTTGATGGAAAATAAAAAGTTATTTAATGAAGAAGTTACATTTGCTAGAAACTATAAACATAAGATAATTATTGATAATGATGAACCATTAAATGTAAAGAATTATCCTATTCCATATCAATATCAAAAACAAGTTGAACGAGAAATCGATAAATTATTGAAACAAGGTATTATAGAAAGATCTACTTCCTATTTTATTAATCCTGTTGTAATCGTAAAAAAAAGTGATAATAGTTTAAGAGTTTGTTTGGATATGCGCTGTATCAACAAACGAATCCGACCTGGGTTCGAAGCACCTATGAATATAAATGTGTCAATGATTCATGATTACTATGAATAGATGATTGAGAGAAATAATATTATAGAGGTTAAACTTGTATTTAAAAAAAAATAATCCTGTAAATTATTTTTTTTTTATTCTGAGAGGAAGGCAAAAATGCATTGTTTAAAATACGTCACATTTAAGATAATCTAAATTTAACAGTTCTCAAATTCAATCTAAATTTAACGGTTCTAAAATTCAATTGTATGGTATTGCGTTAGAAATATTATTTTTCATATATGATACGAAAAAAAATCAACTATGTTGTAATTTTAATGAGAGCATAGTTACGGAAAAAAAAAAGAGGATTATTGATTTATGAATTTTTGAAAAGTGTATGAAAATTTTATGAGAAAAGAAATATTACATAGAAAGAAGAACTTAATAGTAAAGAATAGAATGTTAATATTACTATAATCACGGAAACGAATGTACAAAGATATTTAATTTGAATATGAAGTTTATAACACAATCAAGGAAAAAAGTCATTTTAGAAGTGAATACAACTGTATAATACAAGTCTGACGGATGAATGCTGTCATTATCAAAAACACGGAAACACGAAGATATTGGAATTGAACGTGAAGTTTTGGAAAATAATCCATGAATACGTCATTTTTTTAAGAAGAGAATGCTGAAGTACAATGTTACAAGACTGACCGATGAATGCTGTCATTACCACATCTACTTAGAAGTTACTGGAGTATTTGTGCTGTTAGGAATCAAACATATGGTTACAACGGATGAATGTTGTGGTTGTTATATTTAAACAAGAATTACTGAAGAAGGACCGTACCTGATTGTGAAGTTAATTAAGGAAAGTAAAACTCACAAATATACATTTATATGTGCAAATCTTATTAATCTTAAAAGTTTAAACAGACCTTTTAATTTAATTCTAGTTAAGAGTTAGAAATTATCATATGATAATTGATTTTGATTATATCTATGATGCTGATTGTATGTGTCAAAATTTTGAAACTTAATATTTCTTAGTATAACGTGAATGTTCAATTCAAGAATATAAAATTAATTCTTATTGCTTAACTGAAATAAAAATGTCAATACAAATTTCTTACAACGTCAGTTGATATTTGACAGATTAATTATTTTGACAATTCAATTATAATTTACATTGATTTTTGAGAATCTGTGGTTTAGTTTGTATTAAGATTTATAATATCCATTTTTTTGGAGTGGATACGATATAATTTGATTATTGTCGCCAATTGAATAAAATACATATAATGCTATATGGTTTTTTTTTTATTGTTTATTTTACTTGAATTGTATCAAGTAACAGAACATTTTACAAGAAGATAATTTAGTTTTGTTGAAATAATGTTAAAGTAACTTTCATATTTTTAAGAACTCTAAATACCTGAGAATAAAGTTTTTATATTCATGCTTGTTAATCTTAAAAATCATAGAAACCGACTGAGCATAATTAATTGATAATTAGATATTAAAGCCGGAGATTTATATATTTTTTTTTTGTTGAAATTTTAAGAAGATACATATTCAAAGCTTCAGTATCTGGCTGGATAATTTTATTTAACAACGCTAGTTAAGGATAACAGCGCAATATATATATATATATATATATACTGTCGGTCTGGAAACAAGGCAAAAACGATGTATATAACTAGATCTTCATTGCCAAGTCCGTGCTGTGAAGAACTGCCATATTCATCACTTTCTCCCCGTTTTCAAGCCGCGTTATTTCTTCAGGTAATATGTATATTTGTAGAATGCTATGAACAAATATTAACGTTGTATTTTTCTCTTGGAGGTGCTTAAATCACACAGGACCATTTCCAGTGCCTTCGAAACACTTAGGCTACACATACGAGAATTAAAGAATGCCTTTTCGACTTATATTACTGATTACAAAATATGTTTTCATTTACGATTTAACATTTCTTTAGAGAAATGTCGTAGGCATATCCTTTTTTATAAAATGTACGTATTTACTATATATTTAGCTTTATTACTAGAATCATTTTTATGAATTAGCACATCTGTTTTATTTCTGTTCGCAACATGTCTTTAGACAAAATAAAGTCCATTGATTTATTTAGTGTTTGTATTATATCTAATATTTAAATTTACTTAACTAAAGTATACCAATAATTTATATGTTTATCCTTATCTATAGCCTTTAACAAAGGAATTTGTCCTTAAATGTTGGAAACCTATTCTACTTATGAATATATATATTCTAAACTTATAATCTAACTTTGAATAAATATTTAAAATAAATTCTTGCTCTTATTTAATAACTAGATTAATTTTTAAGACTATTATTTTCAAAAATGCAAATTATGCAAAGTTGTTCTCAATTAAGCTTTAAATACTTTTATCTTAAAAAAATACGCCTCTGAGTAAATGTGTACACTACAGGTACGAAATTTCAAAATTCTTTTATACAAAAATTATTCAAAATCCTATGTTAAGTACTTATAGTCTCTTAATAAATTTCTACAGAATGCATACTTTTTGAGATATTTTCAAAAAAAAGCTACTCGCTAAGAGTAAAAGTATTATTCTCGGTCCAAATTTTGAAGTTTCATTTATATGAAAAATATTCCAAATTCAGCTCTAAATACTTTTATACTCTTGATAAAAATATATAGAATGCATAATTTACGACTGATTTGCAAAAAATCGCTATGCGGTAAGAGTAAAAGTGATACTTCCGGTAGGATTTCGAAGAATTTTTTTAATAAAATTCTTCTCAAATTTAATTTTGAGTACATATGAATTCTTAAAAAATTTATATAAACTTAGTAGTTGACGAATAATTGGCAAAATTCGATTTTTTCACTGAAGTAAACTACTACTTCCGGTCTGTCGATTTTACTGAAAATCTAATCATATCTCAAGGAGATTATATTTATAAATACAACATTTAGAATTGATATCTATAGCGGTTTGACCGCTATCGTGGTCGCATACATACACACACTGACACATACACACACACACACAGAGAGAGAGAGAGAGACATTTTTTTAAAAAAAAATTTTCGGAACCATGGGACTTCAAAACGTGGACATCTGCAAACATTTTGAGGTCGAAAATGTTCATCATCACGATATATATTCAAACACTTTCTGAAGTTTGTTTCAGTTTTCATGCAAACAATACAAATTTGGCAAAAATGCTGTGTAAATATGTGTATATGAAACAAGGAGGTTTTGTAATGTTTTAATCTTAGGGCAACACAATCTCTAAATGGCAGAACTATGGGTACAACTTTATTCATAGTTAGTTTGTAAAAGAGAATACTAGATTTTCACATAACAATTTTCCTATTTTATGGTTAATTAACTTATATTGATCAACGAAGAACTTTATCAGCTTGTTAATGAAATTTTAAACAGCATCCTCTAAAATGCATATATGCTGCATGACATGGAAAGTGCAACACCAAGAATGGGTGCGAATTTTTTGACCAAACTTGGTAGAAACGTATAACTAGTCAAAAGCAATAATTGATTAAAATTTTGTTGCGATAGATCAAGTGGTCATGACACATCAGACACTTCATTCAGTTTTCGCTGACATTAATGTGTGGTGTATTAATTGTTTGTTTGAAATTAATTTCAACGGTTTTGTCTTATTATACCTTTGTTTAACGTGTTTAAAGAGTTTTATTATGCCTAGAGTGCGGCAACGTGGAAATTATCGCCAATTAAGCGAATTCGACAGAGGTCGAATTGTTGGTTTGCGAGAAGGTGGTTTTTCATACAGGGAAATTGCAAATCGCCTTAACCGGAACCAATCCACCATTATGCGCTGTTATCAATCATGGACTAGGGAAGGTCAGGAAAGACGCCAAAGAGGAACCGGAGGCCGAAGAAGAACTAATGAGATACAGGACCGCCGCCCTCGCTTAATGGCACCAAGAGACAGGTTTTCCAGTACCAGATCAATTGCTGACGTGTGGTTAGGTAATATTGGTCGTCCTGTAACCCTTCGAACCGTTTATCGTCGAATTAGGGGTTTCGGCTTACAATCTTATCGTCCACATCTTGTGTTACCACTTACGGCTCAACACCGACAGCAACGTTTGGAGTGGTGTAGATTGCGACTGCACTGGAACGTGGAGTAGCACAGGGTGGTATTCAGTGATGAATCTCGATTTTGTCTAGGGATGCATGATGGCCGTATGAGGGTCAGACGAAGACGTGGGGAACGTCGTGATATTCAGTTTCCCGTTGAAAGGCATGTGCATCGAGCAGTGGGTGTTATGGTATGGGGTGCTATAGCATATGGGAGTAGGTCTCAATTGGTGTTCATCCAAACCACCATGAACGCCCAGCGTTACATTGATGAGGTGGTAGAACCCCATATTCTACCATATCTTCAAACGCTCGAAGACCCACTTTTCCAGCAGGATAATGCCCCTCCCCACGTAGCGAGAATTTCTATAAATCGCTTGGAAGAGGCTCATGTCAATATCTTGCCATGGCCACCCAAATCCCCCGACCTCTCGCCAATAGAACATGTGTGGGACATTATGGGACGAAAACTTATGAATTTAGCCAATCCCCCGCAGACACTAATAGCTCTCCGGCATGAATTACAGGTTGCTTGGGACACCATACCCCAAGAGGATATCGACCACCTAGTCGAATCAATGCCACGAAGAGTGAGGGAGTGTGACACTAATAGGGGCGGTTCAACACATTATTAATAAAAATTATGTTAAATTGTGTTAGTCTTTTGTTTTTTTTCTTTGAAATTTTAATCAATTATTGCCTATGACTAGTTATACGTTTCTACCAAGTTTGGTCAAAAAATCCGCACCCCTTCTTGGTGTTGCAGTTTCCATGTCATGCAGTAATTAAAATGTTACATGGGAAAATTTGGTTTATCATAACATCATGACAGTGCACTGATATTTCTCTACCAAATAACTGAAATATAAATCAAAGACCTGCTTTGAGAGGCTTCTAGCTGATATGATATAAAGTAGCTATGAACTGGTAACTAATATTATCAAAACTTTTGTGCAGCTAAAGTTTTTCTCAAAACCAGACCGTATAGTTGTCAAAATTCAATTTGGTGTATATATTTTTTTAACAGCAACATTACACTTTCTCGGCAATTTTTGATAATAAGTAATCGATTATTCTGGGCCTGTCTGTTATATTTTTATAATTAGATAAGATATGAACTGAATAAATGTAATTTTAACATAATTCGAGCCACTTGCATTACCTTCAATTGAGCAAATTATTTCAACCGTATTTTGGTCTATAGACACAAACTGAAATTTATTACAACTTTGTAGTGACATATAGCCTGTATGTCTCAATATTCCCCAAAATACTAGAAAGTATCTGCTGTTTTAATTTGAAAAACTCTAAGACTCTAGAATGCCCACCATAGATTCGTAACAGACACCCCATGACGACCTTATATTCGAAGTTTGCTTTCTTTTCTTTCTTAATAGCCGCTCTTATTAGATTACGCAAGAAATTAATAATTCAAGATTATAAATAAAAGATTCAAGATTTGCTTTGTCATTTTTGCATAATTTTTCTAGTTTTTGTTAACCACGGCGCGGCATCGTTTTTTCGTTTATGGCAATCATTATCAACTTCCTGGAAATACAATGAATTAAATTCAGCTTTACCTTAAATTAGAAAAACATTCTGAATTATTATTCTATTATATTACAACCGAAAGTAAGAATGTGCATTAAAGACATCATTAAATTAATCCAAAATTACTCTAATTATGCAATGCCGTTTAGTTTTATCAAAGTTTGTAAAATAATGATAAGTTATTGCTAAGAATTATTTATTAGGCATTCCCTTCAATAATTGGATAATATGGATATACCTATATAATGACTACGAGGCTGTGTTAAAGTCATTTTCGAATAACATCAACTTGAAATAAGGTATAATGACGAGATTACCGCAACAAAGATTATACGAACCAGGCCTTTTATTAATGAAACTAATTGGTGAACACATGCGTTACAAATCCAAAAGTTTATTGTTGTTTCGTTTTTTTAATTGCCTTAGTATGTGGTTTCTATTGATTCTTATTACATTGAATGTGTTTCATGTCAACAGTAAAATGTATACAAAAATCGCTGAGTCATCAGTTGCAGTTATACATGTAAGTTTTAATACATTAGTTCTACACACATTTAAGCATATTATTTTAGCCATTACTTAAATACATAATTTTTATATATTATAAATCTCAAATAGAAGAATTACTAGACGAGAAAGATAAAAGATTTTGGAAATATCAAAAATTTAATAAAGACATCATTGCTGTTAATGATAAATTGTATAAATTTACAAAATTTGTTCAAATTGGGATGGTTGCAGGTGCATATACAGCAGTTTATATATACATGTTGAGGCCGTATTACATTGATGTAAAATTTATTCTGGAAATTTGGATATTTAAGGACACAGTCATTTTAGAGAGTGTTGCCCTGATGATTCAATATTACGTGTTTTCTATTATAGTATCTATGACATTTGGCTATGATGCTCTTTATTTATCTTTCTGTGTAGATGTTTTAGTTCAAGTAAGGCTTTTAAAACATAAATTGAAGGAATTAGAATATAATTCTAGGACTAATAGAATAATGGAACTATGTAATTGCATCAAACATCATCAATTTTTACTCACGTAAGTTTACTAGTAATTATAAATTATTATGGAGCTTTTTCATACATTACACTGCATATTACAATTCACGTTTATGAAACCTTACAAACAGTAAATTGAAATCAAAATGTAAAAATGCTCTTGTTACTGAAGTATACACCAAAATATATACAACACAATTATAATTATAGATCGGACGCTAGAGGTTGATGAGTCATCGCCCATGTGCACACTATTGAAATTTTCTATTTTTAAAGAGTTTTAATTTTGTTTATATAATTGGATAACAAATAGGTGGTGATCTATAACATACAATATACGTTATTATTTGTTTATTTTGTAGTTCAAGACGGGGTAAAGGAGTATTAATATTTACTAGCAATACTTTCTCAAGGTTCTCTTCTGTAAGATTTGTTCTCGTTGAATGAAATAAATTCATGTAAATAGGAAACGTCCTCTCTATATCCTTCCTGCAGTTTAGCAGTTAGATTTTGTGCATTGTCCCCATACACAATTGCTGCAATGGTTTTTTCGTACACGTTTATAATTACTAGCATAAAAAATGCTAATCATGTACTTTGATCTACTAGCATTAATACACAACCTATACTTACAAGGGCACATGTTTAACAATGTTCGATTTTCATTAATTTCAGTTACAATTTCATCCAAATTGTCTCCACATACATATATTATTCCGCTTTCCACGAACATATAATAATTTCAATGTTTTATACACATAACTAAATCATTTACATATTAAATAGCAATGGGTTAAAGACTGTAGCTTGTGAAACACGAATGTTTATTTTTTCTGAATTGTTTGTAGAACCATTATATCTTACTTTTTGCAGTCTAAATGTCAAGTCCTACACTTAATTTCTCATACTTATATTTACTAATTAATAAACCCAGATCAACAATATACTGTCACTACAAAACACCCGTCATCCATTGAGTTTGAGTTAGTCTAGTTTTTAACTAATCACAAATGCTCATAATAACAAGCTCACTAAAATATTTCTTTTTAAACCCGATTTTTTGGTGCTTTTATCGCAATAGTGATATAATGTGTGTGTATAAATTGTCGCAAAACCTACACGCAGCGACATTTTTTATTCGGTTCTGAATAAAAAATCTTAATCTTAAGATGTCGTATCATGCTTTGTTTGTTATCACGGGGTCTTGAAGTTCAGACTTTCAGTGCGTAACAAAGCCTTCCGCTTCGATAACTGTCAATAGAGATAGCTGCAATTTAGTTTAAAAAATAATGTTTACTAGTATTATTTCGTAAACGTTTTCGTTTTGATTAAAAAGTTTGTTCTTAACATTTCTTCATTAACGTACCTTCACGAAAAACACATTTATCAACGCTGTTATGAATATGAATATGAATCAATGAATTTGTATTTCAATGTGATTTTAATCAATGTCATTACTGTTAAATTTAGCATTTATCTCTGCATTTAATTCAACTATCGTGTTTAATTTTGTGTAAACTCTACTTCTTCGTGGTTATTTGTATTGTTTTGATTAGTTGCTGTGCCACTGTGTTTTATCGTTTCTTTGTTGTTATTTTATTCCTCCATAATGAATTTTACATTTAATGAATATGCCGATATGTACTGTCGGTTAGCAAAAAATCTAGGGACACGGTATTGCCTTAGCCACTATCAAGATTCAAAAATTTACATATTGTGCGTATACTATACTGTCATATGATTTAAATTAACGCTGTTACTTGACATTATATTTACATTTTATAAATGAAATTGACATTAGGAAAAATTCAGAAGTCCCAATATTTTATGCTAACCGACTGTACATGGTGTATGGTTTCTGAAAGCGAATATCATATCATTACCCAAGTCGGAGACATCCTGGTGGAAATGTATTTCGAAGGTTGGATCAACATCTAAGTGAAACTAGTTCGGTTAATAAAAGAAATGCAAATGCTGGTCGACCAAGCGAGACGTACAATAAAACTAGAAGAGCAAATTGCAGCAGTACAAGAACATCCCACCGTTCGTACCCGACAGATAGCTTCAACTTTAAACACTCCTAGTTATAAAACCGGTCAGTTGGTTCTACGATTAAACCTTCTTCGTCTCCATATCATGTTTCTAAAGTTCAGCCACACTATGAAAACGACAACATTTTTCAATTTCAATTCCAGCAATTACGTAGGTAATAGTGTCATTGATTTACTGTCAGATAAATATCCAAATAAAAAAAACTAATCCTGTTGTAATTCGACATTTTTCTATATGTATTATTTTGACAATAAATAATTTGAAGAGCAAATTATACCCCTCGTAAGTTGTTGAATTTAAAGCATCAGTTTACCATCTGATTCTTTCTCATCTTGATTTCTTTCAAATGGTTCCTGACCGCATACGAAGCATGATACGACATTTTAACAGTAACATTTCTTATGCAGAACCGAAGGATGAACGTCGCTGCGTGTAGCTTTTTCGACATTTTTTACACACGCTGTATATTCACAACATATTGTTACTTTAAATTGAAACATTCATGGTTAACATTATATTTAGAGTAGCTAAGGTTTCAAGTATAAATAAGCAAAGTGGATTCAATATGGCACATATATACCATACATAAATTAACTCGTGAGATTATTTCTGTATATTCCTTGTTAAAACACTGACGTACTCGTATATGCCACTTAAATAGTATTAGCAAAGACAATTATAATTTTCTAAACAACCTCAAATTTAATTTGCAATGTGTTCAATGGATACAGAATGATCTCTAACCATGTAGGAAGAATAATAAAAAGAAAACAGAACGAAATGCGCATATTTAACTTGTTTATACAGGGTGTAGCACCTAAGATGCCTCGGACCGTAGCTCCTCTATCATACAATATATCGAAAAAATTCTAAGAGAAAAATTGTCCATAACGACAATCACCATTTCCCTAAAATACTTTTGGTCATCAGTGCCGTGCCGTATTCCAGTGGCGTATCAAACCTATGTTATCTAAACGGAACAATGTATATTTTGTGGCTGATTCGGAAAGCCCCCAAAGAGTACTTTTTTTTCTTATAAAACGTCATACTCCTAACTTTAGCGGTTTCGCTGTTATAACGGTTTTTCTTCGCAGTTAGACCGTACTTCGACATTTTTTTTTGGCAGGAAGTAAATTGTACCGGCGTTTCAGTTTCGAATTTAGGGTAGACTAAGACCTCTTCTAACTACTACTAATTTTTTTTCAAGTGGTTTAAGGAAAGAAGATAATTTTTGATTTTTGTCCGAGGCATCTTAGGTGCTACACCCTGTATACAGTGTGCACGCGGTCTACCTGCGGATGAATCTACTAGACAAACTGGTCGACTATAAGTGGGAGAATAAGGGGGGGGGGGGGCTCTGTTGCTAACATTAGAGCTACGTTAAAGTCGACACCACCGAAATCGTTACTGCGTTAGTTAGTGAAAATTGCTACGTTACTGTTAATAACAAATTCTTAAACCAAGAATAACGTCATTTACTGTACTGCTTTAGAGAAGATGGAAATAATATTAATCAATAAAAAATCACTACTTGGATAATTTATAAGTAGAAACTTGTTGAAGCATCAAATACTTGCAGTAAACAATTTTAGTAACGGATTTCATCACGCTTCCCAAATTGTATGAGTAAAGAAAAGAAATGATCATTAATTCTAAGAACTTTAAAATAATAATTTGGAGCGTAATTGTTCTAAATTAGATGGACGAAACGCGATTTAAAAATGTACTGGTCGACTAGAGATCGAGGGTGAACAAACTTCAAATGAAACGCGCAAGTACGGCCTGCTATCCTAAACGCGAGTCAGTCAAGGCCTCACTACACTCGACCAATAGAACAGTTTGTATATTGCTTTCTCGTACTAACTCATACAAACTCTCGGTGTCGTCGTTTTATCACACAGTAAATGCATTCGCAGCTCGCCGGCAAGCACTTCATACAAGTATAATTCAGTTACAAAACATTTATTATTCCTTTATCATAAATTATTTATATTCTGATTAGTGTCACTAAAAACTTCTGCATCTGCGATTAATTTTATGGAAACGATCTAAACATCATTAAGCAAAAGTATCACAAGTCCGTGTTATCTTTCACAAAAGAGAGTTGAATATTGAATGGTTTTTCTTTTGAATTAAGCACATATATAGTGCAAATAATGAAACATTATTACTTCGTTTACACTTCATGCCATTATTTTTTAAGTGGAATTATTTTTTATTTAAATTAACCCCATAATTGTTAGATAAGCGTTATGCGTTATGCTCTTAATCTTGAAATTTAGAATATATCTTTGTATACAGAAAGAGCAGAGATTAGACCCTTTTGTTGGCAACACATTTAACACCCTAACTGGTGGATTAATTTAATAAATTGTCATATAGCAACTAAATTATTCAAAAGAGCTGATACAGTTTTAACGATTATTGCACATTATACCTTTGTGTGGTAAAGCTAGAATCATATACTTATACAATTATTTTATTGCATATATTTCAAAAATTAAATTATTTTTCAGTATGTTTCAGAAACTTAAGAATATAAATTCTGTAATGTTGTTTTTCCATTACTTTGTAACATTAGTCGCATCATGTGTTGACATTTATGAAATACTGTTGGGGTAAGTATTCTTTATATTTTTTATTAAGGTTTCCGCAGAAATTCTCGAAGAGTGTATAGCTCGGTTAAGACCTGATGGCACTTGCGTGGATGACAATTTTAAGACAAAAAAGGAGAACGCAGCATGAAACTTGGGAGATAGACAGATTTCGCTACATATGAGGGGGTCAAGACCGACTTGAAAACATTAGTCGGTATTTAATTTAGTTGCACTTTGTCTATCATAGGGTATTGCTTTCGATACCTATGTTTTTGACGCATATGATACATATTTTAGCCACACATTGCGCATCCTGAGTGCCATCAGTTATTAACCGAGCTATACAAACATAAATCGCAAAAGAGTCTGAGTTCCTAATAATACATATAAATATTTACCGTATATGTACCTATTAAATGTAAATTCTTATTTCTTAATATTTGTTTTTTCTCAATCAAAATATCAATGATGATAATGAATAATATTTATTTATTTTCACTAATTATGATCATGATGTAAATAAAATAAAATTACAAACAGTTATAAAAGAACTCAAGTCAGAATCGTATAAATTGACCAAATACGTAAATAATGGTAACGACCCTAAATTCGAGACAATAAATAATCATTCACCATTAATCCAAAATTAATTAACATAATTTAAGTTATTTCAATCACAGGTGTTAAATCTGTCAAAATTTTCGCCCACACGAAAGAAACTCGATAACACACAGTAAAATACGATTAAACCAAATTTAATATTCCTGGATTAATTCCCGTTAGTGGCATATAGCCAACGCACGACAGAGTATATTGTAACGAAACCAGCAGACGAATTGAGTTACATTAAATAAAAGAAGCAGACCTCTCGGCGCGATAAAAACGAAATTATCACACGCACAAAAAAGACCATAAATCTCTCTCGGCTGGTAAATATCGTAAAGCGGTGAGTCATACACTTACGCATGGTACTGTATCGAAAGCGGAGACAAATGTCTGGAATATTCTTCAACACATCGAGAGAAGTATGGAATTTAGAGGAATGCTCTAGTAATCTTTTCATGCAGGTATATAAGGCGACTGAGTCACCGGGATTGACAGTCATTACGGGATTCATTGCGGAAAAAGTAATCGCGGAGTAATTCGGTAGTCTCGAGTGGTGGAAACGAATAGTGGTAGCCGAATAAATAAATATAGTAGTACCGTTTTATATAAATAGTGTGATATAAATAAATACGGACAGAGATATAAATAATAGTATACCCTGTCTCAGAATAAGAAGGAGTGATTCAAATATCCCGCCAAAACATGGAACACATAGCTTAAAATTTAGTAGACAATTTGATATGACATCATGACAATTGAGGTTAGAAGAACTGTATTAATTCTAACTAAGGATTTAGCTGTTTTGTGTTTCATTTACTACTTTCGTTAAAATAGATGGATGTGCCGCTTTTCCTTCTACCAATCGAAGCATCTATACGAGTGCACGGCAATTGGAAACAGGAGAGTAATGTTATAAACACAAGTATGTGCATACATCTATAATTTGATGAATACAAATCTCTTAACATTCAAATCTGTTCAATCTAGTTTTGAAAAAAAAATTAGAAAAATCTATGGATAAAGATTAGGCCCAATTTACAAATGAAAGCATAGACTTTGTTCTGAGCGTTTTGAGGAGGATTGCCGTTATAAATGTATAATTACTGCACATTTCAGTGAATGTGCTATATCAACATGAAAATTGTGAATCGTCTATTTATTATTAAATATTTGTATCAGAGAGCAAGAATGAATCAAACCTTTTATCTTTTATCAAAATGTCCTTAAGAACTTGCAGAAAAGGTTTTGTTTATTAGTTTCTATTTTAAATATCAATAAAGAACTTACAGATAAATCATTCGTATTACTGCGACAAACCTGGAAGAGGTAACTTCAAGCAACTAGTCTTGGAAATTTGAATCTTACATACAACAGTAATAAATAGAAAAATTTACATTGGCTGAAGTTGTTTACACGAACTGCAAAGATAATTACATATACCTACACATTACTAATTATTATTCCCAATTAAAATTTATTTATTATGAAAATATATAAAGTATAACAAATATTTATTTCTACTATATATTTGAAATTAACAATAATTTAGTGTTCAGATCATGTTAAAAAGATTAAAAATTTACATGGTCGGCACAATTTTTCCAAATACTTATTGTAACATTTGTAATTGCTTCTGTCAAACGTTCTCATATAAGTGATATTCTGAAAGGGGATTTTTTTTAAGCAACTTCATCTTATGTATCAATTCAGATCCTATATGAAGTATTCTTAATTGCCTATCATTATCGGTATGGCTATTTAATCCTACAGGTTTTCAACAAAGCTTGCCGTGCACTCATTATACTTGTGGCAATCCAAACTTTTTCCCATATTCTCCACCAGATATTTTCACCTTTTTCTATTAGTACAGGATTCTTTACGTTTGATAAATATTTCTGAAATATAACATGTATATGAACATGTGGTAATATAATTAGTATTTAATTAACACTTGCTTGAAATTAATGAGTCAATTCTAGAATATGTGTGAGTTGTCCACTTCATTTATGGTATGAACCCATCTATAGTTATTTTTCCAATGACATTAATTGTTGAATGTTTGATTTTTCCAATGACATACAGTATTTTTGACATATTCATCAAGTTCAAAGTTTCAAATGCATGATCACTTGTTCCTTAGGTCTTAAATTGTCTGATCAACGCATACTCATGTTGTACATAAAAGTATGGATTTTATTTAATAACACAATAAAGTATAATAAACCAAAGTAAAGATGTAGGATTCTAGGTTATGGCTTGGCTATAAACATAAAATGACGTTTTGTCAAACTTATTTTCCCATGTTAAACTTGCCTACGCAAGAACCAATGAAATACTTTAAAAACATACGCCATTTTGGCGCTATATTTGAATCACTCCTTCTTATTCTGCGACAAGGTATAGTAGTAAATAAATACCTGTGATAATTAAATTGTAGTAGTTTAAGTGTGTTACGTTAGTTTTTATATTTTTATATTGTTATATAATTTTGAGTATATAAATATACAGACTGTTTTAAATAAATAATTGCACGAGTTGTTTATTGGAACCCGAAAACGTTACAATTGGTGTCAGAAGTGGGATAAACAATATAGAAGTGCAAATAAATAAATAAATAAATAAATAAATAAATAAATGGCTACCAAACGTTTGGAAGAATTAAAGGTCTCCGAGTTAAGGGCAGAATTGAAAGAAAGGGACGCAGATGCGTCTGGAAAAAAAACAATTCTCCAGGACCGGCTTCGTGACCTTTTAATAAATGAAGGTGAGGATCCCGAGAAATATTTGTTTCAAGTACAGCCTGATCTAAGCTTAATAATAGATACAATTGAAAATAATTTAAAACAATTTGAGACTCTAAAAGATGCAGTTGAAAAACAATTCAAGACTATAGGAGATGCAGTTGAAAAACAATTCGAGAGTAATATGAAGACTCTAAAAGAAATTGGAAATGATTTAAAAGCTTTAAATAAGGAAATTGCAAATGGTTCAAAGAAATTTGATAATACTATGGAGACTCTAAAAGATGAAATTGCAAGTGGTTCGAAACAGCTCGAGACTGCTTTCAGGGAAGACATTCAAAAGAATTCATCGAATGGGGGGCAGGAATTTTCTGAGGCCATCGAAGCCATGGAACAGAAAGTTGAGGAGCGCGTGTTCGGAATGGGGGACGAGTTTGGGGTTCAGCTTCAGTTGCCAGTGATGAACGACTGCGGTCCCCATGATATCGCAAGCGGAAGCCTGTCATTAAGAAGACAGGCCAGTGATGCTCTGCAGACCTTACTTCCGGAAGAGTGTCAAGACTATCTTAAATCAATCAAGCGTCTTGAGATGAAGTATCGACATGCACACCTGGGACAGGTAGTCCGACGATTGGTGAATCAGGTGCAACCTAAGAGGAGAACGCTCCGATGTTGGAATTGGAAATGGAAATGGAAATGGAGATGGAAATGGGCCATGCGCATAGTAAATGCGCGAAGAAGCCCAAGAAAACCATAGCGGAGCAGCGAAAAATGAAACGGGTCGATGAGAAGAGGCAATCGTCGACTCAGTATCGTAGAGCCTCAAAATAAATAGCGCAAAGTGCATCTGTGCAACACCAAATTGCTGATGCTGTTGCAAGAAGACCACGTCTAGAAGACAGCAGGCATAGTAACCGCCTAGAAGAAAAATCGGCCAACACATTCGGAACAATCGTGGTTGACGTTCAGTGGCATCCTTACAATTGGCGGATTGGTCAAGAAGCTGATGAAGACCTTGGTTCATTGATGGTTTGGAAGGTACTGGTCGCGGACCGGCTTGGCAAGAAGTGGCTCCTCGCTCACAGGGACTGGAATCCTACTGGGCTCAATGGGACTCTCTGAAGGTAGAGGATGATCTACTCAAGTGTGTTGTGGAGAACCCAAATGGAGAAGACTGCGTCAGTGGATCCAGACGAAGGTTGGAGAATATCCACGAGCGAGTACGCCATCACACTCAGGATGCCAGCGACAGGACGAAGAATAGTTACCACGTGCAAGCCGAGAGAGATGGTTACCAAGAAGAGGACCTTGTTTGGTTGTATAATCCTCAACGTCGCCAAGGCCTGTCCCCAAAGCTCCAAGAATACTGGGAGGGACCATACGAAATACTAGAGCAAATAGATGACGTCGTTTATCGCATGAGACTAACACCTCATAGTGAGCCAGGGATGGTGTGTTTCAACCAGTTGCCCCATACCATGGACATGACGGCGGTGAAGTGGCGGTTGTGCGACAGATTGCTGGAAAACCTCGAGAGCCAGCTTATGGGAATCCCTTGTCGATCTACGAGGACGTGCACTCGAGCAGGATGTGGGGAGGCTGGCAATTCCGAAACTGGGCTGCGGATTAGACCGTTTGGTATGGAAAATCGCAGGAAACATGCTGGAGGTGATGTTTCGGCGTGCTGGTATGAAAATGGTCGTGTGCGGCTGTCGGCCCAATCAGCCCATTGTGCAGCCTGGGACGGTGGATTGCCATTGCCATAAGACGGCTGGGTGCACCCGTGGGTCCCGGTATGGATTTCGTCATCCGCCAGCGACAAGTACATGGAATAGTGTGTTTCGGGACGAAACGCAGTTTTTAAGAAGGGGGCAATGTAACGAAACCAGCAGACGAATTGAGTTACATTAAATAAAAGAAGCAGACCTCTCGGCGCGATAAAAACGAAATTATCACACGCACAAAAAAGACCATAAATCTCTCTCGGCTGGTAAATATCGTAAAGCGGTGAGTCATACACTTACGTATGGTACTGTATCGAAAGCGGAGACAAATGTCTGGAATATTCTTCAACACATCGAGAGAAGTATGGAATTTAGAGGAATGCACTAGTAATCTTTTCATGCAGGTATATAAGGCGACTGAGTCACCGGGATTGACAGTCATTACGGGATTCATTGCGGAGAAAGTAATCGCGGAGTAATTCGGTAGTCTCGAGTGGTGGAAACGAATAGTGGTAGCCGAATAAATAAATATAGTAGTGCCGTTTTATATAAATAGTGTGATATAAATAAATACGGACAGAGATATAAATAATAGTAGTAGTAAGTAAATACCTGTGATAATTAAATTGTAGTAGTTTAAGTATGTTACGTTAGATTTATGTTTTTATATTGTTAAATAATTTTGAGTATATAAATATACAGACTGTTTTAAATAAATAATTGCACGAGTTGTTTATTGGAACCCGAAAACGGTACAATATTATATGAAACCAAACCAAAATTATTGATTACAAGTTAAAAAAGATACCTACCTCAAAATTAAAAGAAAGAACAAAGGGTCTCCACCCTGTATCATAGAAAGTAGCTAAAATATATGTAATAGCTAGAGTAAGGATTTTATATAAAAAAATCTTTTTTATTATTAGAAATATCTCCCCAATATTTTGGACATATCCATTCTACACTGAAATAATGTATATTATTCTGTTTCACTGTAAATATTTCCAACTTAATCTTTTTGTTATTTGCAATATGTATATTTCTTATGTCGGTTTGTCTATTGCGAGAAAACGTGTCATACCTTGAAATGGATAACTGATTCATGTTTAATGACCCAAAATCCAACTAAATCTTTTTGTTATTTGCAATATCAATATTTCTTATGTCGGTTTGTCTATTGTGAGAAAACGTGTCATACGTTGAAATGGATAACTGATTCATAATGCTGAGTATTGCAACGGAAAGTTATAAACTGATAAAAATTAAATGTCTTCTGTCTTTTGCATATTATTAAAGCAATAGTTACATAAATGTTTTTCGATTGAAAAGTAATTAAATTTATCATTTCAGACAATTGACTTGGTCACAAATTATAGGTGAATTTATAAATATATCTATGACCTTTGGTGAATTTGCATACTATACATTTCCAGCTGAAAAAGTCGCTTTCGAGGTAAGAAATATGTCATCTACAGTTAAATATTCAATGAAATATGAGTACGAGGTGGGCGCCACCAATTCTCGGCCTGATATACAAAAAGGAAACTTGAAACAATAATAATAACAATAAGAATTTTTATTTTTCAATGTAATCTCCCCTAACTTCTATACATTTATTACAACAATTAATTAATAATTTGATAGACATGTAAAAATAATCTGAAGTTTTTCCGTCAAAATGTTCTATAACAGCTGCTTGCAACTCACTGCCGTCCTTAAAACTACGTCCCCTAAGGTTTTTTCTTAAATTAGAAAACAAAAGAAGATTACAATGAGCCATATTCAGACTATACGGTGGAAGTTCCAGTTCTTGAAAGCCGCATTCGCGGATGGCAGGTTGTGAAATGGCGGCAGTATGGACAGGAGCATTGTCGTGCAATAATCGCACACCTTTTGTCAATTTTCCACGACGTTTTATGCGAATACTGTCCCTTAATTTATGTAATAAAGACTCATAATATGTGCCGTTCACACTTTTATTGCGCTCTTTAAAGTCAATTAGCCAAATGCCTCACAATCCCAGAATATTGTGGCCATCACTTTTTTCGTTGATTGAACGACGTTCGCCTTTCTGGGACGAGGTTCATCAGGTATGCCCTTCTTTTGTTAAAAATTTAATGACCATGCGGTACTCAATTTTCGTTACTTTAGACATTTTCGTGCGCTAGGCACATTGGTTGGCTGGTTACTAAAAACTACTAGTCTTCGAACCGCCATATTTATAGTGTACACCTCGAGTATGTGCATGCATGACGTAACCAAGTTTGAACACTTTGCCGAGAATTTATGGCGTCAGGCCGAGAATTTATGGCGCCTAGCTCGTACATCTTCGAAAAAAAAAGGATATTCTAAAGTTAAACATTAGTTGACAGTTAGATACGATCTTTCAACTTGCATTGATTGTAACAATATATACAATTTCCTGAGAAAATGATCTGGTAAATTGCTTTGTAAAAATTAATATAATCATTATATGTATGGGAGGCTACACTTTGAATTTCTTCGTTTCTTCTTGAAACTCTTTTAACAATTTTGCGAGGTCTGTCATTGCTAGTTATTTTTAATAATTGTTTCTTGAAGATCTTTTCAGTTTTTATGATTTTTATATTTTCAATCACCCAAATTTCCCACTTTTTGCTTCTAGTTTGATATTAATCTTTTACGTCGCTTGTGTCCTCGTCTTTGGTGTACCTGTTTTTCTATCAACTTGCTTCTATATCGTTATTGTATGAATACTGCTTTCATTCTTTGCTTTCCAGATATCTCCATGCTATTTCATTTGCTATATCACAATATCTTTATTTATGTTTCTCCGTCTAGTACATTGCCTATTTCATAGTTTAGTCTCGTTCTTATATTGTTTCCTTCTCTTTATGTTTTATTCCATTACTTTCACTGCCTCTTTTTCTCTGCTTGAACATCACTGTTTATGCTGCATTAATTGTTACTGGCAAAATTGTGGATTTATAAAGTCATATTTCTATGGTGAATTCTGTTGATCTTATATTCTTCTGTGCACATATACCACACTTCATTATATTTATTAAGATCTCCAGGCCAGGTCCTTGGCGTGGGTGACAATTTGTTTCCTAGTTGCTATTGTTCTTCTTCTCCATGCTAGTCTTCCTAATCTATCAAATTACTCTTCATCTTTTCCAACCATATCCTCTTTGGCCTCCTCCTCTCTTTTTGCTTTCTTATACGTAGTATAAGGAAGTATTGTGATGATGAAAATTTTCGACCTCGAGATTTTTGCAGATGTCCACGTTTTGATGTCTCTGATACCAAAAAATTGTTTTTTAAAAACTCTCTCTCTCTCTCTCTCCCTCGCTCTCCCCTCTCTCTCTCCCTCTCTCTCCCTCCCTCTCTCTCTCCCTCCCTCTCTCTCTCTCTCTCTCTCTCTCTCTCTCTCTCTCTCTCTCTCTCTCTCTCTCTCTCGGTGTGTGTGTGTGTGTGTGTGTGCGTGTGACCATGATAGCGGTCAAACCGCTATAGGTATCAATTTCCAAATTTTGTATTTACTTGTACAATCTCGCTCTTGAGATCTGGTTAGTTTTGCTGTAAAATCGGTCGACCGGAAGTAGTAGTTTACTTCAGTAAAAAAATTGAATTTTGCCAATATTTCGTTAATTACTAAGTTTAAACGAATTTATAAAGAATTCAAATGCACTCAGAATTAAATTTGAGAAAAATTGTATTAAAAAAGTTTTTCAAAATTCCTACCGGGAGTAGGTCTTTTAGTCTTATTGAAAATCAGTTTTTTGCGAATATCTCGCAAGTTATGCTTTCCAGGCAGGTACATTTTTTTTCGAATATCTTGCAAAGTATTCGTTCTATAGAATATAATAAGAGAATATAAGTCTTTATAATAGAATTTTGAATCATTTTTGTATAAAAACATTCTATAATTTGAAACGCACATACATATAAGGAAGTTGTGTGGTGGCCACACCTTATTTTTTACCTTAATTTCTCCCTCCTCTTATAGCTTGCTTTGTCAGTCTTTCTTCCTACTTCTTAATTTCGATTGTAGTTATTTGGCCTTCTTTGACTAACAGTGTGTATATATTTCTATTTTCATTTCGAATTTCCCTCGCTGCTACTTCATTTCTTGTAAAATGTCTTCCATTATCTTTCACTCTTTAGATATTATAACTACATCATCATCAATTTTATATCAGTTATTACTAGTTTTCATCTTTTGATCTTTCTAAATAGAAATTCATTAGTTGTCGCATAATTTTCATATTTTTAGCGCTACTACATTATATCGGAAGTTGATTTTCCGTGGACAATCAAATCTTGAATTATTCCTGAAGTATACGTTTGGAATCTTCAGTTTATTATAGAAGTATGTTGTGCGTCTTCTATAAAGTATAATGTATAATATAATTCCTTTGTAATTTCTATATCATCGATGTAATTAATGTTTGCTTTTCTTAAACGTAGGATTTAAATAAGTATTAATCTTTATAACTTAACGAGTACTCAACTCACATACCTTTAGTGTTAATAATACGATGTAGTTTCATATTTTAGTTTTCGGATATATCAAACAGTATATATCTCTCGAAATGGTACAATAATAATATAATTATCCAGAAACAACTCCAACTGATGATGGTAAAAGCTCAGAATAACGACTATTTCTCAGGAGCTGGAATAATCGACATTAACATCCAAACTTTCGGTTCTGTGAGTACAACAAATAAACTTTATTGTCATTCAATATGGAAGGCCATATTACTCACGTATTGTATTAGACAAAACGCGTAATTGGGCATCCAACAATTTTTCTGTCTTAAAAGAAAGCGTATTACTTATCATATGCACCAGACTATAAATTAAAACATATCCTTTGTTATCTTAACAGAATGCCAAAGTATGAGCTGCATACGACGCTTCAATGCCACTATAAATTTCCATTGACAGCAACAATTTCATAATAATAAAATTAAACTAAATAATTAATATCAAAGGTAGTAAAATACTATTACATAAAAGCCAATTACAAATTGTATATAATAAATAAAGTTGTTAAATATTACTTTTTTACACCAATATTTTATTTAATACTTGGCTATTCTGTATAGTATACAATTATAGCAAAAGTCAAGAAATTATGGCAAATATCAAAAGGTGGATGAATATTATTATTATGACAATTCTGAATTACTTTTGTAGGTTATATTTCTTGAGAGATAAAATTTTTCAATTTTTCAAATTTGCCGCAATTTTAAATTATGTGTGCATTCTGTTACCAAAGCGACTCAACCTAGTTTAATACATAATCTTGATGTGGGAATACAGAAACCGAAGTAATACGCTCGTGTTGCTATCAAGAATATTGTATAAAACTAGCCATATTTGAATTTCATTTCTTAGATGTGAAAACTCAAAACAGAATAAGAATTGTTCAGCCTCTATAGAAACACACGTGATTACTTTCTGAAAGTTAAAGTACAACAAACTTTTACACCATTATGTTATACTGTATTTTCTTCGTCATATATTATGTTAAAAGTTATAGATTTATACGCCATAAAAGTCACTAAAGTTTTCTATTATCTATATAATTTATAATCTAACATTGTTTTTTTTTTTTACAGCTGGTCAGAAAAGCAGTATCATTTTATGCGGTACTAAGAAACCTCTTAAACAAATAATGTTATTTCTTTCAATTTATATTAACCATCTCAAGTGATAGTTATAAACGGAAATGAAATAAATTACTTTTATGTACGAGCGTCACTTCCTAACACCATTGGTTGAAAACAACATTTGGTTTGAAGTATTTATTTCTACAAGTGATTTGCGATGCCTTTGCAATGGATCTCTGTACAGAAATCCCCAGTAACGCTGAAACACGTTCACGTCATCGAATTTGAGTGATACATAACCAAGTACACTGCAACCAAGGACATGAGATACCAAGGCAGAACAGATACTGTATTTCATTGGTAGTAATGACAACTAAAAAACCTCGCCGCGCTCATCAACGAAAGAGAGGCAACGTAACTTAAACTACAAATGCATGTCAATGGTGCTATGCACGTTTTAACTATTTTTTTAATTCTCTTTCACCTGATAATATAAATTATTTTAAAAACACTTAAATGCTTTCAAATTGATACAATTCTACATAAAAGCATAATCGCTGGCTCTAAGTTTTTTGTCTATAGTTTGGTAGTTAAATAACTTCAAAAGGACATTAATTCAGTGGCAAGTACGCAACAACAAAGTCAAGTGCCGCCAAGAATTTATTAGCAAGATGATACAAGCATTAAGAAAGGAGGGAGCTATAAAACCTCTTCTTGAAATGTTTATCAGAGAAAAGCGACAATAGAGAAGTGACAAAGGTTTTAAAAGCATGTCCCTGTTTCTTCGGTAGGCAGAGCTAACGTTGTTGTCTGGTGTTGTCATTGCCGCGTAATCATCTGTCTAGACAAATATATGGCTAGTCTGGCCCTAGGTTTATTTTCCTTTAGTTGTTAGTTTCACTAAAATGCCTGGTTATTATTGTCGAGTTCAAGATTGTTTATCTAAAACTGGAGAAGGAATTTCCAAGATATTATTCAATATAATGACCTTCATTACACTTAGTTTCTGTCATCCTTGTGTGAGTTTCTTGCTTATTTAATTTCACATCAAATACATGTAAGATATTAATTCTTTAAAATTTACTTCTACACTATTGTGTGCTTGCTAAATATATTGGTGCTTTCAATATATTTAGCAAGCACCAAACACACAGTCATTTAATAACCGAATACAATTTTAAAAATTAATTCAATTATGAAAAGGAATAAAAGTTTTTTTGCTTTCCAACACCTATGTAAAAAACTACAATAATATGTAAGAAAAGCATACATCAAATACCTTTTCAAAAATGATATTCACTGGGAAATGACTTTGTTGTGGTTTTGACATCAGTATGTTTGTATTTTCTGTGTAAACATTTTTAATATTTTCAGAAAGACTTAATAAAAAGTCGAAACGTTAAAAGAGTTTTGTTTTATTACGATTAGTAATTTTTAATTGAGGCCGCTATACCAAGAAAATTCAAAAAAAAAGAAATTATACAGTATTTCTTTTGAATATTAAATATAATATACGGCCAAGAAACAAAAATAAATAAATATATATATATATATATATATATATATATTTATATATAAAATATATTACAATTCTTTGCCAATTATACAAATGTAAATGAAAATCTTCTTGGTAGTAGTGGCATACAATGAATTAAAAGTAATAACAATATGACAACTGGTTGTCAATTAGAAAACAATGACAAATATAAAATGTAAATCAAAATGTATAAATGAAAATGTAATCAATAAGCATAGGACAGTCGAGATTATTTATATAGTCACATTAAAAGGCTTGGGGTCTACCACAAACTGTTCAGTCAATCCAAATATACAAATAATAACGACGCCTGGTTGAAATAAGGCATTACACAGTATTAGGTATTTTCACAGTTGTTTTACACTTGGACATTTTGGATTGACATTTTAAGGTAATACTATATTTTTTATTCACATATTAATGCTTTAACATACACTTTCTTTGTTATGCTGCACTGACGAAACCAAACTAGGTAGAAACATATATGTCTGTAGCTACAAATACATCTTAACACATACATAGTTGCATCGTTGATTGTTTATGTATTTCAATCAAAATTGTACATGTTTAGGTGAACCTAGGCCATTTTGTTAGGATTACATGAGTAATTATCGATTGTCCTATGCTTATTTGCTTTCATTTACATTTATACATGACTATTTTACATTCGATATTGTTATATTATCAACAGTTCCACTCTTAATCTTTCTTTACATAGTTGCGTCGTTATTATTTGTATATTTGGATTGACTGAACAGTTTGTGGTAGACCCCAAGCCTTTTAATGTGACTATAGAAATAATCTCGACTGTCCTATGCTTATTGATTACATTTTCATTTATACATTTTGATTTACATTTTATATTTGTCATTGTTTTCTAATTGACAACCAGTTGTCATATTGTTATTACTTTTAATTCATTGTATGCCACTACTACCAAGAAGATTTTCAATTTTTCAATATATTTATATATATATATATATGTATATATATATATATGTTGTCACTGGATTCGGGGTTTTCTTGCGCGTTTCCACTGCTTGGTCTTTGGAAAGACCGATGCTGGTTTCTTGAGGACGTTTCGGCAAAATCACACTTGCCATCTTCAGGTCTGCGATAACTGTCTGCTTCTGCTTCTTGTTATTCGTAAACTGTTTACGAATAACAAGACGGGTAGGTTAAAGTAAATGCTTATTTTTTTATGCTGACTAATAAGCAGTTTAGTGTTAGATGTCTGACAATGGTGTTTTCTCATTTGAAAAAATGCAATATGTTGGAGTATGCATCCTGTCCAGTAAAAATTCAAAAAGGACTAGCGAACACTATGCTGAACGATATCCTTTACGACAGCAGCCAGATCAACGTTACTTTCAAAAACTATACAGTCAGTTTAACGACACGATTGCTTTTTTAAAGAGAAAAGAACTAAGAAAAATATCATCTCAATGAACCTCAATGAAGAATTAGAAACTACTGTGTTAGAATATTTTGAAGCTCATTGTGAATTTTCTATTAAGGATGCTAGGATAAAATTGGGTTTAAGTTATTCATCAATCCAAAGAATTTTGAAAAAGCAAAAGTATATCCCATATAAGTTCCGAACCTCACAAACATTACTACCTGGAGACTTAACCAGGAGATTAACCTTTTGTCAATGGTGCGACAATTTAAATGAAGCACAATGTATTTTATGGAGTGATGAAACGAATTTTTCAAATAGAGGCATGTTTAATAGTCACTACTGGTCCCAAGAAAAGTACTAATAGTGCGCCCATATGCCGCACAAGTTCGGTTTGGTTTTACTGTTTGGTGAGGATTGATAGGTTCGATAGTCGTCGGTATTTTTTCGTAACGTTCTGGCGAATTTCTGTGACAACGTCAATTATACGATGCGCTAAATGTTATACTCTCAACAGGATGCTCTTGCACAACTGTCACCTAGTACAAAACTATCTCAACGCCACTTTTGCCAATAAATGGATTGGTACCAATGGTCACATTCGATGGCCAGCATAGTCCCCAGACCCCTCTCTCTCTTTTAGACTTTTTTCTTTGGGGCTATTTAAGAAAATAGAGGGTACAATACTGTACACGAATTACAGAACAAGTCTAGAATTAATATTAACGGAGATATCAATGGCGCTCACTTAATTTGTATAACTTCTTTATTATCCGTTTTAAGACAATAGTGCATAAGAAAATTTATATCACAAATTAAATTATTAATCAATATTTTTAAAAATATATAGGCTGTTCTATTAAAAAATAAAAAAATTCAATGTTTCTCGGAAATGCGTTATTCAATTGTTTATTCATGAGCTGCATATTAATCAACATTAAAAACACTACTACTTTGCTAGTTTAACCTGCCATCTAGAATTAATAATAACGGAGTTAGCAATGGTGAGCAATTAATTTGAATCAATGTGTATACGAGGCATGTCCAGAAAGTAAGTACTATTTCGTGCTACCACCACCGCAGCTCTTTAATGAATAGACCAATGGGGAATGTCTGATTTTTTAACTCTGTTCTATCGACGACGAATGGGTAACCATGGTAGTAGATGGTAAAGTTACAGAATACCATTTTTAACAAGTTCAACTGCTGAAGGTTTACGTGTAACTTCTACATCAGAATTGTGCGAATATCTTCTGAAAAGTCGTAAATTTAATTATGTCCTTACTAACAAAATGAATCAAGATCCTTTGCAGGTATCTATATAATATTCCGGTTGGTCATTGAGTAACCATAATCACCTTTCTAAATTACAGAGATTTTTTGCCACATTTAAACAAGCTGGCTGTGATAATGATCACCCCACAATGGGAACGTTCTTGCAAATATATCTTTTATTATATGTGTATAAGTTGTTCAAACCTCCACAATTTCGCAATTGCACCAATCAGACAGAGGGCTTACAAAATACAATTTTGTGAATCGAAAATTTTAAAACGATCTTTTCCAGCAATGACTCAGTTAACAAAGCTCATCATCTACAAAAACTTTCGAATAAATTGGACGATCTTCTGGTAGGTGAATTTTGGGAGGATTCTGAAGATACCGTAGCATCTGTTTATGATGCTGACTTACCTGAAAGACTCGATTGCATTGTTGATTATTTAACGGGATTTATTTTCAAAAAACCCTTTGCAGAGTCAAATTGTAAATTTTGTCGGGAGCTTCTATATAATCATGAATCTCATATCTCGCCTCTCGAAGCTGGTCTAGTTCAATTAAAATCAAGAAGATGCTTGAATCATCTTAATCAAATTATTCACAATTTGTTAAGGAGATTAGAAAATATGCTATTCAAACATATTGCCTCTGTTAACGTTTTTGATAACACAATAGAAAATTTTTCTTTTAGTTTTCGAAAATAGACTGATTAAGTTTGAGTGTCAAGTACATCGCGAGGAAGTCATAGCGAAAGGGGTTTATTTCTGCATATGCATGCGAGTTAAGCAATATTATAGACAACAGCAAGGAAAGTAAGAAAGGAGTCTGCCATAGATAATAAATTAAAATTACACCGTTCCTAAATAATTGTTCATTATTATCAAATTAATAAAACCATAACAACCACAAGGGTCGGACGAACGGCCAAGCGCCTTTTTTATCCTTGTCTAACCTAGAAGACCACACTCACGGCCGCATGTGATGCAGTTGTCGTTCCACCTTATGTATTTACATCCATGTTCAAAATCTTATTGAACAATTCGGTTCGGAACAGTTCGGTCACCCACTGTATAGCCCTGATCTTGAACCTTCTCACTACCACTTATTCTTGAATTTGAAGCGTTATTTTAGAGGAAGGCGTCTTGACAGCGATAATGACTTAAGGGCTCACATATACCTGGGTAAATCGGGAAAATCGCTTTTTCAAAAAGGTGCTCATTCGAAAGTACTCTCCTTCCAGTGTCTATCCTGAAAGTTTCATAAGAAAATTCGCAATTATGACGAAGTTATTGCGTTTTGTAACTGACCGGGTAAGCAACGAATAACGGTCGGGGCGCAGGTAAACGCAAAACAGTATTTTCAAAATCGGTACCAGAAATATCTCCGCAACTACTGGACCGATCGGGATCAAGTTTTGCACAGTTATGCTTCACACAATAATCTAGTACTTATCGAGCCGTTTTTTCGATATTTGGCATATTTTTTTTGTCATAATTACTCAACAATTTTAAGGCGAAAAACCGCCAATTTTATTCAAATGACTGCCATGACCCGAAAAATTTGAATTCGCAAATTCCGGCTCGATAAGTACTAGTTCTGTCTATCTACTTTAAGAAAATAATTTTTGTTTTTTTTTCAAATATGAAATGGCAGAGGCACGTCTGGTACCGCGAAAGCTGTCTACAAAAACCCAACTCAGGAAAACGAGTGTAATTTTTTTACCGTTCGAAATTTTCGAACCCGATTTTCACACAATTTATAATAAGTGCCATACATCAAAATGTATATTATGGTTTTAAAAAAAAATGCAGTTTTATACACGAAAAAATCTTAAACGTGACCCTACTTTTAAGTGCTCAGGTATATGTGAGCCCTTAAAAAAAGGTGTTCTGCAGTAGCCGTCTTCACTGGCGGCATCTTTTCATGAAGAGGGTATAGAGAAATTGCTTTCCCGCCATGACAAATGTCTAAACAATGGTGGCAGCTATGTAGAAAAATAGTTTAAGGTATGCTCTATCATCTACAAATAAATTTTGATTTAAAGAAGTGGTTTTATGGGTTTTCTGCCAAATATAAAAATAATATAAAAATAATAAACCATGACTATTATTCTAGATAAATTGAGCACTTGTGAATTATAAACAATTAATTAGAAAGAAAACAGACTCGTTTCACAAAAATATATGATTTATTTTATGCACTAAATGTACATTTCGTTTGCCAAGCAAACATCATCTTGCGAACCTTTTCCATGATTATTTTGAAAATGATATAAAAGAAAATTGACCAACGTTGGGAGAACAGTTTACATTTTGACATATACCGAAAAACCACACATACAGATAATTATACTCATACCACTGCGTACACTTCCTTCAGACATAAACAAACTACATTATTTTTTCTTCTCAATAGACTACAGAGCACCCCACTTTCAGAAATAAATCACAATAAAGAGTTATCATATATATACAAAGTAGCCGCTGAGAAAAATATAGTAGATCGAATAAAACACAAATTAGAGTGTAAAAAATTAATTACCACCAGAACAACACTAGAATCCATAAAAGTAGAAAATTCGTTGTAAATTTTCTTTAAATAAAAGATAGGAATATCAACTTTCAAACTTATGTAAAAGATACAAAATAATACCTTCATTTGTCAATGAGCAGAATACTAAGAGTCTATTACATAACAACATTGAAAAGTTAGACCCTTTAGAATACTGAGGAATATACAAAATCGAATGTAATAATTGCAATAAAATGTATATTGGGCAGACAAAAAGAAACGCAGAAATTAGAGCATCAGAACATTTATATCATTTGAAAAACCATAATAGTGATAAATCAGCTTTAGCGTATCATTTTGTAAGCACAGGACATAAATTTTCATTCGATAATGTACAAGTAATCAAAAGAGCTAGATGTAAAAATTTAAATATGTGGGAAAGTTTATATGAAGAAATTTAAAAATAATTTATTAAACACAGATGTATCTCCACTTAGTCAGAGTTTCTTAGAATTTATACCACTCTTACACATTCAGTAAACACCCACCAAAGTTTATAATTAAGGGGCGCACGTCCCAGGTTTAAACTACAACGGAGTTACAACAGAACAAAGAAATAATGTAAACAACTATGTGTTGTTTACATTATTTCTGAATAGCATTATTCATATGGTGAATTGCAACATCTGTTGTTTACTTAAAAAGTTACTGAAAAGGACAACAAAAAATGCCCATCAAAAAAGGAATTTATGAGTAAAATTCTTTCTTCATCGGCGTAGGTAGCAGAATGAGTTCGTAAAATTAATTAAATTTACCTTTTATTGCGTAGAATAAGTAAAGTTATATATGTGTATTCATACTTACGTTAGTTTCGTTTTTTCATTGTTTTGACTGTTAATTACCAGGGTGGGGACATGACCGAGTTACACTACGACGAAGTTACAACGGAGCAAAGAAATAATGTAAACAAAACCCATTTACTGAATAGCATTATTCACGCATTATTCAAATGGTGAACTGCAACATCTGTTTTCGGTCGAGAAGAGCCCGAGAATGCGAGCAAGAAATGGCCATAAAATAAGGATTTTATGAGTAAAATTCTTTCTACATCGGCGTAGATAGCCGCAGGGGTTTTTAAAATTTATTACATTTACCTTATATTTCGCAAGAGAAATAATGTAAATATGTATATACTTACTGTTATTTAGTTTCAATAACATACATTTTTAGTTATTATTTATTTAGATCTAGAACGTTGTTTATATTATTTTTTCTGATATGAAAATGAATTGTCAGTGATTCCGAAATTTATTACAAAGTCTGTAAAAAATCATTACAGAATGCCAAAATATCGCACGTTCGTTACTTGGCTATGGTAAAACATACACAGAAATAGTTTTTATGCAGAGAATTTCGATAATTTACAAAATTTCATTAAATGTTTAAATAACGATGCTGGAAGTAGTTCTGAGTGCAAGGAACTAACACAAATCCCAAATTTAAAAAATCAGTTGTTATTCCTTCAGGAACACTTTGGTAATTTGCCTAAACTAATCACATATTTTGAAAATCGAATCGCAAATTAAAAAATGGATTAACCACATTAGATGTGGCTATTAATAATTCCAAGTGACTTCGGATGTGGCCTTCGGCAAAAGTTAGACGCAGTTTTTAATAGAAATCCAGATCTAATAACATTGCGGCAATTCTGTATGCTAAATACGCTGAAATAAAAGAATATTTCCAGTTCGTACATATAACCAGTTGTGATCTAGAAAGGACGTTTTCTATCTACAAGGATGTACTTAATTCAAAGAGAACAAGTCTTGCAGAAGAGAAAATGAACAAATAATAAGGTATTTTGTATTTTATAGATCACCAGCCACTCATTATCCAATTATATAAATAAAATTAAAACCTCTTTAAAAATACAACATTTCAATAGTGCGCCCATGGGCGATGAGTCATAACTCCTTAATACGGGTTCATTGAATCTACTTCTTCCATTTATATCGACGTAAGTTTGCATTGGATTTTGTTAAGTTTCAATAACATACGCATACATTTTTAGTTATCATTTATTTAGATCTAGAACATTGTTTATGTTACTATGATATCGAGAACATCGAGAATGGATCGTAAAACAATGGCAAGTTGGATTAAGGGTCATACTGATTGTATGTCCTCCATTGTCAGTGATTCCGAAATTCATTGCATAGTATATCGTTACAGAATGCCCAAAAAGGCCACGTACAACGTCACTTAGCATCGCTAAAACATACACAGAAATTGGATTCGTTGGAAGCTGACAATTTTAACGAAGAACCCTGTGAAGCTTTAATGGCGGCTAGTATCCCATTAAAGGAACTTGACAATCCCACTTTCAAAATATTTCTTCCAATTATACTGGTTGAAATGTTCCTGATGAATCCACATTACGCAAATATTATGTTTCTAAGTGCATCACGACAACAGTAGAAGGCACTGGAAGACATCTTTCAAATCAGTACCTGTGAATAAGTGCCGTCGAAACTGTCGATATATTAGGACGCTATGTGGTAAATGTTGTAGCTGGTGTACTACATCCAACTACTCCATATAACGCATATGTAAAGGTTGTATTACACTTATGAAGTTCTTGACCAAGTTATTCACCAAGAAATTGTCGGCAAGTTCTTGATCAAGCTATTGTTGACCTTGGCTGTTTTATACTTATCAATTCCTTGACCAAGTTTTAAGGTAAATTAGCAGTACCAATAGTGCAAAAGTACGAAATAAAAAAATTAAAAAAGTTACCGAAGATTTGTGTTTGATATTGAATGTAAAAATAACTGCACAAGAGAAACAAAAGAAAATAAATAATTTACGCAAACAATTCTTTCAAGAAGTATCAAATCAACATGTCATTTTTAACAATATTCTAAAATAGAATTTGTGTTTATATTTTTCACAATTGGCAAAAAAACTTTATAACATGAATATTACTAGAAACACTTGTTCAAGTTGAGAAGAAAAATAGAACATGTTCTAAGCCACCAAATTCTTGGCCAAAAAATTGATCAAGTCGACTTGACAACTGTAATACACGACTTGTCGTCAATTTTAACTTGATCAAGTCCTTGGTCAATAACTTGGTCAAGAAATTGATAAATGTAATACAGCCTTAATAGCATCTAAAGTTATAAATACAGTTGATGCGGAAACAGTTGCTAAAACCATTGACGCGAATTTGCTCAAAATGCTTCATTCGGACGACAGGTACAAAGAAAAAATACTTTTATTTGTTAGTGACAGTGCCGCATATATGTTAAAAATAGACAGACTATTAAAGGAAACATATCCTTATCTGCTGCATATTACTTGTTTAGCACATGCTCTCCACAGAGTCTCTGAATATATCAGAGACACGTATCCGGAAATTGATAGACTTGTATCTGCTTTAAAAAAAGTTTTCAGAAAAGCACCATCGAGGGAAAGACTTTCATCTTTGTCACTGCATCCGTCGCCAGTAATAACTAGATGGGGGACATGGTTGGAAGCTACTAGTATTTATGCAGAGAATTTCGATAGTTTACAAAATTTTGATACATGTTTAAATGACGATTCTCGAAGTACTTCTGAGCTCAAGGAACTAACACAAATCCCAAATTTAAAACATCAGTTGTTATTCCTTCAGGAACACTTTGAAAATTTGCCTAAACTAATCATATATTTTGAAAATCGAAATCTCAAATTAAAAGATGGATTAACCATATTAGATGTGGCTATTAATAATTTCAAAAGTATTCCAAGTGACTTCGGATGTGGCCTTCGGCAAAAGTTAGACGCAGGTTTTAATAGAAATCCAGATTTAATAACATTGCGGCAATTGTGTATGGGGACCATGACACAAAATCGAACTGTTAAATACGCTGAAATAAAAAAAAATATTTCCAATACGCGCCTATAACAAGTTGCGATGTAGAAAGGACGTTTTCTATCTACAAGGATGTACTTCATTCAAAGAGAAGAAATCTTACAGAAGAGAAAATGTACAAATAATAAGGTATTTTGTATATTTTATAGATCACCAGCCACTTGTTATCTAATTATAGAAATAAAATTAAAACCTCTTTAAAAATACATTTCAATAGTGCGCCCATGGGCGATGAGCCATCAACCGTTCGTGTCCGCGCCTTATTTATAATATTACTGTAATAAAAGGAGAGTTATATTTGAGGAGGGTTTAACTACTACAATAAGAAGGTTTGTCACAATAAACGTTCGAATATCTATATAATGTAAAAACACGAATAAATTTGTTGTACTACCACTGATGTTTGCTTGGCAAACGAAATGTACATTTAGTGCATGAAATAAATCATATATTTTTGTGAAACGAGTTTGTTTTCTTTCTAATTAATAAAAATAGTAACTTGTTTGATGAATATATGCAATTATTTGTACAAGCGATTGTTTCGCATTGTTTTAAATATTAATATATTACTGTATAGATTTTGGTACATACTTTGGTAACGACAGCATTCTTAATTTTATTCAAGTTTATTGCTTGCAGGACTTCATAAACATGTACGATAACTTGCCAAATAGTACATGATAGAGATCATTATTGATAAACTTACTTAAGTAAAAATTGATGGCGTTTTATGCAATTGGATACTTCCATTATTCTAGCGGTCGAAAAATTATTTACTATTTCCTTTAATCTATGTTTTATAAGCTTTATTTAAACTAAAACATCTACACAGAAAGATAAATAAAGAGCATCGTAGTCAAATGTCATAGAAACTATAACAGAAAACAAGTAATATTGAAACATCAGGGCAACAGTTTCTAAAATCATTATATCCTTAAATATCCAAATTTCCAAAATAAATCTTATATCACTGTAAGATGGCCTCAATAAGAAAAGGCACACATCTGTGTAAGCACCCGCAACCATTCCTATTTCAACAAATTTTGTTAATTTATATAACTTATCATTAAAGATAATGATGTCCTTATTAAAATCCTGATATTTCCAAAATCTATTGTCTTTATCATCTAGTAATTCTTCTATTTCAGATTTATAATATATAAAAGTTATATATTTAAATAATGGCTAAAACGAAACGCTTTCATTAACCTACAAATCATATAGATTAACTTACATGTATAACTGAAACTGATGATTCGGCGATTTTTGTATACATTGTACTGCTGACATGAAAGACATTTAATGTAATAAGAATCAAGAGAAAGCACATAATAACACAATTAAATGTGCGAAACAAGAATAAACTTTTGGATTTATATCGCATATGTTCACCTATAAGCTTCATTAATAATAAACCTGTTTCATATACACTTTCTTGTGGTAATTTCGGCATTATATCTTACTTCAAGTAGGGGTTACTTGCAACTGAATTTTGATGCTGCGTTCCAATCATTATATATATGTTACCGGACAAACCCGATTTCAGGCCAAACTAGTTTGTCCTAGGCAAAACCAGTTTATCCTACGCGTGTCAGGATATACTAGTTTAGCGCAGGACAAACTAGTTTGGCCTAGATACTTTAGGCTTAACTAGTTTGACCTAGGCCGAACTGACTGAATCGTTGCATGTGACAAAATAAACACGTTGGGAACAGTTTCTATCATTCTTTAGTTGTCTATTCACTCATTACGCGCAATTCTGTTGTGACGTGGTACGTGCAATTCGGGAAGCAGTATTAATTGAGTTTTTGTACGCAGTTTAATAGTTTTGTGTTATTCTTATATTGTTATTATGGATGTGTCATCGTCTAGTGTTCAAGTTGAACAGTTTTTAAAAGAAATGTTGGAAATTGAAAATATAAAATCTTCTAATTTTAATGTCTTAACAAGAGATAAATACTTAGATCTTATCCTACAAGTGGAAGAGGTTGAAAAAGCTGAAAGCAAAACATCACTTCATCAAAGGCGATTAAAAAGGTTTGCTATTTTAGACATTGGTTCTGTAAAAGAACTTGTTGCCCGTATTGAAGATAACATAAAATACTATATTCCGGCTCAGGATTTGTATGATGTTATTGATACAGCTCACAGAGCTGTCGGACACGGAGGACATGACAGGTTATTGGCTGAGGCATCTTTAAAATATGCTAATGACATAAAACAGCTGATTAATCTGTATTTATCTATTTGTGTAAAGTGTCAAGATCAGAAGACAAAAAAAGAGACGTTTAGTTTCTAAGCCAATTTTATATTCTGAAATGAACAGCAGGTGCCAAGTGGACCTCAACCCTGATGGAAAGTTTAAATTTATCATGGTTTACCAAGACCACTTCACCAAGTTTTTTTTGCTCCGTGCTTTGGAATCTAAACGAGCTGAAGAAGTAGCCTACCATTTAAATGACATATTTTTGACGATAGGTGCCCCATATATTTTGCAGTGTGACAATGGAAGAGAATTCGTAAATCATATCATATTTGAAATGACGAGTTTTTGGCCAGAACTTAAGCTAGTGAACGGAAAACCACGGCACAACCAAAGTCAGGGCTCCGTTGAGGGAGCCAACCAAGACGTCGAGAACATAATTTGTTGTTGGCTAAAAGATAATCAATCGACTAAGTGGTCAAAAGGCTTGAGGTATGTACAATTTATGAAAAACAGAGCCTATCATTCTGGCATAAAACAATCGCCGTACAAAGCTATGTTTGGATTTGAACCCAAACTTGGTCTTTCAACGTCATCACTACTACCAGAAATAATAATGGATATTCAAGATGAAGATGACCTTCGAAAATGTATTGAAACTGGTTTAACCCATGGACACACAGGAGATGTTAGTAATAGTAATGATGCCGAAACTTGTAAAATTAGTGATGATATCCAAAAGGCAAGACAAACAGTTGCCTTTAAAAGTGCATGGCTTAATAAAAAAATAAAAACTGAGAAGTACTGAATAGCTTATTATGTCACTTCTAATCAATACTGTTTTTTTATAATTAACTAGACTACGTTTGAATAAATATTGTTCATGTAATTAATTCAATCAGTTCGGCCTAGGTCAAACTAGTTAAGCCTAAATTATCTAGGCCATACTAGTTTGTCCTGGGCTAAACTAGTATATCTTGACACGCGTAGGATAAACCGGTTTGGCCTAGGACAAACTAGTTTGGCCTGAAATCGGGTTTGTCCGGTAACATATATATATATATCGTCGACATAATTCTCAAACCGCGTAAGTGCCTAATACAAGATTTTTCAGGGGAGCTAAAAAACGTAATATTTTATATGTTTTTAAATAAAATTAAAAGCTGATTACTATATTCTGATAATATTAAATATAAAAAACGACACGCTATACATTTTTGATTTTTGGTGGTAGTATTGGAGAATTATAAGAAAAAATGTAACTTACGAGGTTTGCTTTTATCACTTAGTTATAGTTACGAGATTTGTGACACTACTAAAATATGAACTCTATTGAACAAAGCAGGTTTTTTATTCAAACTAAACACTAAAACTATAACACTTTTAATAATATTTTAAATTTTTGTAAAACAAATGATAGTCTGCTTTTAGAACTTTAGTTAGTTCCTGCAAGTGATCATACTTGTCCTTTGGAATGCCAGGAGCACTAGTGTATAAACCAACTGGCTGTTCGGCAGAATATTTTCCGGGTCTTTGGGGGAGAGGCTGCCAGGTATCTGTCATTCTAAGTTTATATTCAATGGTAAGGTCTGATCCATTGTACTTTAGGGCTCTCAAATCTGTAACAACTGGTTCACCTGCCTTTTTCCCAGGACGAATAGAACTATAATACTTTAACATAGAGTAGGCTTTAAAAAATGTGTGTTCTACATAAATTACATTGTAAGGCATAGGATTTTTTCGTGCTGTTTCAATGATATTCACGTAATCAGCTGGAACGCTTATAATCCTATTCCTGATTTTTCTTTCTATTACACTATGCACTGAGTCGCAACACATTTGTGTATGACCCTTCTCTAAGATCTTTTGGATAATACACACATTTTTTAAGGCTGAGCATTGTAATAGCGCGTTTGATAAAATAGAGTTCCTATTTTGGTACGTGCAACCGTCACTCCATAGAATTATTTCCTTAAGTTGTTCATTATAGTTTTTCTCTATATAGTCAACGATGCACGAAGAGAATTCATTAGCGGTAATATTTCCCTCTCCCTCATGCCATACATAACAGGCAACTTCGTGTGTAACATTATTAAACATTGTAAAATTATGAAATATTAATTTTTTCTTATAGTATATGGCTGTGGCTTTCAAACGTGGACACAGGAGAACCGCCTGTAAATCCATTGTGATCACCAGTAAACTGTTATCTAATTTAGCTCTTTCTGTATCTGCCTTCATTTCTTTTCTTGCGTCTTCTTTCATCTGTTGATGTTCTAACCATTTTTCCTCACTTAGATTATTAACTTCGTGCATGCAACACAGATCGCATTGATCTTTTTTAGGTTGAAATAACCCAATGTTCATCTTCATGAAAATTTTTTTAAACTGAGTGAGGGATAACGGCTTTATTTTGGCTTCAATGCAGTTTTCAACGTATACATCAAACACCTCTTTTTGGGATTTAAAAATAGACTCCAAATATAGCTTGCTAGATTGAGACCTGCAGTAATGCGAAGGCATCTTCGGAAGCTCGTTTAAAAATGATTGTAAATCTGGTGAAAATAAAATACGATAATTTTAAGTTTCAAAATAAATTTAATAGTAAAAAACCAAATCCCTTGTTCACCATCACTGGCTGATTTCAAATAATTAATTGATAAGGGAGACACTTGTTGAAACTCCATAACACTGGTGAAAATAAAATACGATAATTTTAAGTTTCAAAATAAATTTAATAGTAAAAAACCAAATCCCTTGTTCACCATCACTGGCTGATTTCAAATAATTAATTGATAAGGGAGACACTTGTTGAAACTCCATAACACTGGTGAAAATAAAATACGATAATTTTAAGTTTCAAAATAAATTTAATAGTAAAAAACCAAATCCCTTGTTCACCATCACTGGCTGATTTCAAATAATTAATTGATAAGGGAGACACTTGTTGAAACTCCTAAACTATTAAATTTATTTTGAAACTTAAAATTATCGTATTTTATTTTCACCAGTGTTATGGAGTTTCAACAAGTGTCTCCCTTATCAATTAATTATTTGAAATCAGCCAGTGATGGTGAACAAGGGATTTGGTTTTTTACTATTAAATTTATTTTGAAACTTAAAATTATCGTATTTTATTTTCACCAGTGTTATGGAGTTTCAACAAGTGTCTCCCTTATCAATTAATTATTTGAAATCAGCCAGTGATGGTGAACAAGGGATTTGGTTTTTTACTATTAAATTTATTTTGAAACTTAAAATTATCGTATTTTATTTTCACCAGTGTTATGGAGTTTCAACAAGTGTCTCCCTTATCAATTAATTATTTGAAATCAGCCAGTGATGGTGAACAAGGGATTTGGTTTTTTACTATTAAATTTATTTTGAAACTTAAAATTATCGTATTTTATTTTCACCAGTGTTATGGAGTTTCAACAAGTGTCTCCCTTATCAATTAATGATTGTAAATGTTCATTTTGTTTAGGTTTTAGCGGCATACTGCATTTTATTACGTTAAGAGAAGACTTATGGTGCTCTTTTAAAGCCCATTCTCTACCAGTCCATTCTCCAATTCCTAATGTGTGCAGAAACATCAGTTTGCATACACTTAATCTTGCGTTATCTTTTTTTAAGTGATATTTTAAAGTAACATTTTTTTTTTGGGCCACACAGGTGGAATTCTTTTTTCTTGATTTTGGTGGACATACATCTATCAGTCCTGAAAGAAATACCTTTTTTTGGCCCCAATCCATATTTTCCCAGAAGTTTTTAAATATTTCCATACGGTCCTCCTGAGTGAATTTACTACAGTGTCTACTTTGGGTCTTGGAGCACAACTTGCTAGAGCACGTTGGGCCAAGCAGTCTTTTGTTTCTTAAAATGGGAACCGTGTTTCCTTCACTTAGCTTTCGACCTTGGTATTCTTCCCCTTTTCTTCTTTTCGCGATGTTGATATTTTTTTCCATAATGAGCTGTCAACTTGACCCTTTAACGAACGTTTCCGCTTTGGTTCTTCACTAGAAATCGCAAAATTCTGAGCTATTTATATTTCTTCGGTTTTGCCGTTGTTTTCGTCATTTATGTATTCTTCGTCAGAGTTTGAGCTGTTGCTATGATTAGATGGCTCATACAGTTTATCCGACCCTTTACTTTCATATGAATGTGAGGAATTGTTATCATCTGTATCCTGATTTGTATGCTGAATTTCAACATTCACAGGAACTAGAGTAGTATAAGATTTTTGTACTACATCCCTGATATTATCCATAATGTTACTTGTTGAGACTGAAGGCCCTGCTTGAGAAGATGCAGGCTCGCCATCAACGTCGCTGATGCCAAGTTCCTGAGCGATATCTTCTGGACACTCAATAAGTATAATATTACTTTTTGTCGCATTTGTCTGAGGATCAGTTGCTTCCAGCCCTAAAAAATCATGTCATAAGAACATAGATATAAGTTACATAGTAATGAGGTATTATTTTGCAGGATAATAAAGGTATAAAGCATTTATTATGTGTCAAGGGAAAATGTAGCACACAAGCATAGATAAAGTCCATTTCATTTAATAAACAACTAGGTATTAAAAAAACTATGGCAACGCATTGTCGTAACAATCCGTTGCTATCATTTTGTCACTTACCTAGTTGTTTATTAAATGACATGGACGTTACATCATATTATTTTGTCAAACAATGTAACTGTAACCTACGACACTGACTTAAATAACTAATACCTGTAACTACTAATTTTTGGTATGAAAATATTACCAAGTACAAGATTTAGATTGCTCATCAACTTTTGTCTCTTTTAAAACTATTGTTAAACTAAGAAGGATTTAATTTCGTAAGATAAAAATAAAGTAAATTTAATTACCCTTACCTGTTTTCAGGTTAGATTGTTTCACTGGACCTTCTTGGGGTGATACTTTACAATCCACTACAGAAGTTCCATGCTCTGGTTTATTTCTAACCAATTCTACCATTCTATAGCCTCTCCCAAACATTTTAGCACAGTTTATTTAGACAAAGCAACACACAACTGAAGAACAATAAAACGAATAAAATGTAAACAAACAGACTTACGAGGTTTAAGAATAACGTATTCTATACCATGCGCAAGAAACCATAACACGCACGTCCACATACGAGGTTTGTATTGTCATTTTAGAACAACACTATTTTCGAGGTTTGGTTTCTAGGGCTTTTCATGGTCAAAACATTTTGTGTTTCAAACAAGGTTTGGTAAGATAACGTAGAAACATACAAGGATTGGTTTGGCGTAAAATACTCAATTTGCACAAAAAATCGACTTACGAGGTTTGAGAATTATGTCGACGATATATCGACTTTATCCAATTAGAGAGAGCATAAAAAATAATTCTTAGCAATAACTACCTATTATTTCACAAACTTTGATAGACTTAAACGGACTACTTTCATTAATTTTTTATTAATTTAATGATGTTTGTAATACATACTCCTACTGTCGGTAATAATTTAATAGAATGATAATCATGGATATTTCTCATTTTTAAAGTATAGTTTCATTTAGCTCGTATCATAAATGAGTTAGTTAGATTAAGTTATTTTTCTTTGACGTATACTCACATACAAATGTTTCGGCTGGATATTGTTTGTGTAATTTTCACCCTGACACATTCGAGTTTGATTTGGATGGCATTCCTTTAATTTTAATACATGATATGCAAATAATTGACGATAAAGTAAGGTTTTTAACACATAACCTTTCAGAGGCATTAATATATGATATGCTTCTTCTTACAAAATCACATTTTACGAAAGCTACGCAACACAGCTCTTAAATCTTTCAAAAGAATAATAATTTGTTTATTTGGAAGTAGTAAAATTACGATTAAAATCTAAGAAAAGCAGTTATTAAAAATGAAAGAAGGAAAACGATGAATGTAAATTTTGTCATGCGCAGTTGTTAAGCATATTCATACTATATATATTCAGAGAATGCAAATTAAAAAATAAGGCGTGGACACCTCAAGATTTTCTTATGTAAAAGTTGTTACAAAGTAAGTTTTAAATACTTTTATCTTCTCCACAAAATAAATCTGTATTACTTACTTCTGATGAAGATCTAAATTTCTTTCTATAGAAAAATTATTCCAAATCCAATTCCAAATACTTTTATACTTTTAATAAATCTTTATAGAATGCATAAATTGCGAGATATTTCCAAAAAGTTCTTATCAGATAAGAAAACTGCTACTTCCGGTAGGAATTTCGAAAAAAGAGGATTTTAAAAATATTTTTCAAATTAACCTTTGAGTATTTCTTTATGTCTTAGAAATTTGTTTATGCTAAGTAGTGGACGAGATGTTGATATAATTTAAATTCTTCCCCAACGTAAACCACTACTCTGAGTCTACCGAATCGTTTCAAAATCTAATCATATTTTAAAAGGACGATTTTGCTTATAAATACAAGGTTTGATATTGATAGTTCTAGCAGTTTAGCTATTGTCGTATTCACATACACACAGACAGAGAAACACATAAACACAAACACTTTCCAAAAATCAATTTTTCGGTGTCATAACGTTCTTTTATTTTGCAAATCCTATTTTGCACAACGTACACAACTTGTTTTATTTGATGGTTTTCGATATAACCACATAACTCTAACATAGGAGTACCTCAGGAATATATATAAGGTCCATTATTTTTTAACATTTATATTATTGATATCACTGTGTCTTTAGATGTAGGGCACCTGTTGTATGCTGATGATTTCAAAATATTCTCTTGCGTTAACAATCTTGATGACTGTTCAAAATTACAAGGGAACCTTGACAAGGTATGTGAATGGTGTCTACATAATGATCTGCTTCTGAACATAGATAGATGTTCTGTCATGTTATTTACAACAAAGACTGAGTCCCTTACATATAATTACAATGTTAACGGTTCTACTCTCCAAAGACCTGTGATTTTGGTGTCTCCTTTGATTGCAAGCTATCATTTAATAATCACATAGCGGCGATCACGTCTCAAGCTCTAAAAAATCTTGGTTTCGTTATTCGGAATACCAAAGAGTTCAATAATTGCTCAATTATAACCAAGCTATATTTTGCATTTGTTCGGTCGAGATTGGAATATGCTTCTGTAGTGTGGAACCCATTCTATGACATACATTCTAATACTTTTATTTTAAAATTGATGGCCAATATCCTGTCATTGGTACACCACAGAGTAAAATGTTACGGCGTTTCTCATTGGACACATTGAAGTAGAGACGCACTGTAATGTCCTTACTTTTTTTATCAAATACATTTAGAAGCAGAATTGATTGCTCCGAAATTCTTGCACAACTGCCTCTATATATTCCTCGGTCGAGGTCGACATTCAGTGTTTATCTCTCTACGCCACGCACTAATATCCTTAGATATTTACTTTACACCACATGTGTAACATTTGTAACTAATATCCGTTTTTGACATTTTCAATTGTAATATCCGGGATAGTTAGAGCTGTCATTATTGTTTAGTACAACATTTATATTTATTGTTATTATTATTATTGTTACTATGACTTTGTTTTTTTATATCATGTGTTTTTTTCTTATTTTAATATCATGTATGTATAATTTTTGTGTCCCTAATTTGTAATTAGACATCTGTCTGTTGATTAGTGTATCAAATAAATAACACTCTGCAAAACCTCGAATAAAACTTTCTGCAGATTTTGCCTGCATAGCACCACATTATGATACGATAGTATTATGTCATTCTAACTCCCAAATTATAGCATTTGGTACTCTACCATTCAATGCGATGGTAAAATCAGTCAGTCATTATACTTTCCAAATTCTGCTAAACGTATATCTTGTTAATAGTAGTCCATTTAATAATGCACGTCAGAATGAAAACGATTAAAAATACACCCGCCAAGAGTAGAAAGTTCAAATATTATGTATATTGTTTTAATTTTCAAATTTTAAATAAATATATATTAGTTTTATTTGCGTTTTTGCAAAGCATGTATGATACTCTACCGTCCTTTAAATATACAGAAATATATATGCCGAAATGACAATTTTGTTTGGGTTGTTCAAATAGGGGATAGCTATTTTTGATTGGCGGAAAAAGGTTGTCTAAGGAAATAATCAAAAAACAGATTGGAATAATTTTTGGTAATACTGAACAGTTTTTCTTAAGGCAAGGTAGAATATTTGCAAACATAAATACTGTAGAATAAAATTAGTTTAAAGCAGCTTATATAAGAAGATAGACGTTTTGTTTTGAATTTCAAGACAATGGAAGCAAATAACATTTAAAATTCAAGAACTAAATAAATGAAGATACTTTTAATAATTTACAAGAAAAGCAAATAACAAAAAAGTAAACGGCAGGTATGTATATATTTTAGAAAGAATATAGGCAGGAAATTGATTTTTTTATAATAAAAAAAATATTAACATGTAGCCCAAATAATGACTGAGTTGAACAAAAATTACTTTCACCAAGAAAATAAGGATCAAATTAGTAACTGAAGATTTTAAAAATTAACGTTCCAGATATATAAAGAAAATTTTTATATGGACGTATGTATTGATGTTTTAGTACTTTGACGTTCCAGTTACCAGTCTCATGAGAGATGGTTGTGTTCTAGTAGAGGATTTTCTTTAATCCAAATCCAACCTGATAAATGCTTTAGTATTTTGGAACTAAATTTCTAACAAAAAATTCTTCAATTTAATTTCAGAAATCCATTGAATTTGATAAAAGTAATTGTTCTACTTTAATTTGAATTAAAGAAGTAATTGACGGTATATGACAGCTGTACTGCTAATTTTTTACATTTACTCTTTTAACTACACAATTTGCATTGATATTATTCGTGTAGTGGAATTAAATGCATGTCTATGATTGATTTGACCTTTTAATAAAACTGCATAAATAGTAGCGATTATTCTATGATTAATGGTTGACATGTTCACATATTTTACAAATTTGCATTTACATTCTATGTTAGTCAATGAATATTTTAGATGACAGGTTGCTTGGCAATTGTCATTTTGTTATTAATTACTTTTGAATCATTGTCGCCACGCGAAGATTATTGATTACGTTTAATTTAATACATTATTGGTATACTTATGCAAAGAATTTTAATATATATAGGTATATATCTATTCATTCGGTGATATGCTCTGAAGACACCTGAATATATATACAAGGTGTCATTAGTAGCCACTTCTTCGTTTGCTCTTTTGTGTTTTAAACAAAAGAAAAAACAATTAGTGGAAGATCCATGGTTGCTTGTGGCGCATATTGTAAAAATACTTTAAGCTCTGACGCACTTTCGGTTTCACCGGAAATGCACACAACTTAATTTTTTTAAATGACTCACCCTAAATATTTTTGGATTTTATTGTACTGCTTTAAATTGTCTGCTCAGATGTTTTTACTTTTTCAAAATGGAGCCAATAGTTTTTGAGTTATTAATTTTTTTTGAAAACATTTCACCAAAACACGTGTTCAGAAAAAAATCATTTTCACATTGTTTTTAAAAGTAAAAACATAAACTTTGGTAGTGCTTGTAGTCAAGAAAATTCTGCATCATTTGGTAAAGTTGCACTCGACAATACCTCAGAAAACTTTGTTTTTCAAAACCTCAGTATTTTATTGAGGCATTTTGTTCCATTTTTATTCTCTTTGATTTTTGTTAACATGATCCTATACCTATCTTTTGTAATTTTTGAGATAACCACTATAGGAACAATTAGCCGTCAATTAATGAACTACGGGTGCTCTTCTATGCACCCAAATATTCGTCCAATAAAGGCTGCAATGCGGCTGACTGCCTGAGTCAACTGTTAAAGAAAGTCAGTATACATTTATGTAAAACTTATAAAAGCATCGCTACTAATTATCATCCAAATGAATTATTCTTATGAAGAGTTAATAGATGTGACTGACGTTTTAGGTGAATCTGAAAGAAACTATTTGCTAGCATCCAGACTTTATGCATTGCGATCCCTGGTAGAAGTCAACCGAAACCCGAAACCTTCGAAAGTGTAAGGGGACGGTTTGAGTGAACAGAAAGTATTGAATATGAAAGAAAGAGCGGAAAAAGCAATAACTGATGAGGATAAGACATTTATGATACTTGCGAGTTTAGTCGAACACCCCTATACTTGTACTACGAAAATAAGTCGTCAGATGTACGTCAAATTTGAGAATTCAGAATAATTTGGAAATATGAAATTCACCAGTAGTATATTCGTACACAGGGTTAGATGAAAGAGATGTTCAGAATCGCTAACATTTTTGTCAATTGGCAACAGATAAATTATCGTGGCTTTCTCAATTTTTTGTTGTATACCAACGCAGCCACGTTCTATTAAAGTGAATACGTTCATCCGCACAATTTCCGTTATTATAACACATAAAACCCCCCACTTTATCACACCTGTAAACTTTCAAAATCGTTGGTCATTAAAACTGTGGGGAGGTAGTTACATAGTTGGACCAATTGGACCTTATTTCTTTGATGAAAATGTTAAGGGAAGAGAGTATCTTCGCTACCTACGGACGGATTTTCAAAACTGTTTGAAGACATATTGCCATGGTCTCTTGTATATTAAAAATAATAGTAATAGCATTAAGATTTAATTTAACTATATAAAATATAAAAGAGACAATAACAATAAGTTTTATTGTATTCAAAGATTTTAACATAAGAGTATACTAAGTTGCATACATTTTAAAGTGAGAAAACAGACATAAAAATGAACTTATATTTACAATTTAGATATTAAACATGTACAAAATAAAAGACGAGATAAAATTTTATTTCCAATGTTGCCGAGAGCTGGAAATAAAACAATAATAAGAATTGTGTTGGCAAATAGTAAAGAAGGTAATAAATTCATAAACAAATATAAGGAAGAGTTATATTAATACAAGTATACCTATATTGGAGAAATGCTGGACAATTTGAGTGAGAAACTTTTAAAATATAAACAAACAATTCTCAAGGTGTTGACATTTTAAAATGAAGGAACTGTCAAAAGACAATAAGTGCGCGCGTGTGTGTGTGTTCATATCACAACGACAACTTGGAAAGCAAAGATCTCACTGAAGACGCAGGGTGACAACTTAAATGGTAGTTTTTGAGGATGGCGTTGAGAGCGGTCACGAGTTTTCCCGGGGATATAAATTGGAGAACAAGAATGAACAAGTTGGATTAGCTGGTTATCTGGAAAGAAATTAAAAGCGACTTAAAAATCGTAGAGTCAGATACACCACGATTATTTTAATTCATATTTATTTCTTGTATTAGCGTATTAATTTCATTTGTATTTAAGTTTCATTCATTTTTCTTAGGTTAATAATTTTTGTATTTTTAAATAATGGAGATGCAAATGGCTGAATTTGAAAAGTTTTTCAATGATTCAAAGTAAGTTTTTGATACAAAGATTTATCGATGTTGCTATGCGTGTATTGAAATATAACATGCAAATATATATTCAATATAACGTTGTGCAACAGGGATAATAAATATTTTCCTGTAATAATAAGCATTCATTAGTTTCAAGAACACAAAGATAGAATTATTAATGGTGTTGGGTGTAAAGAGGATATAACGGGCAAATGCATATTTTCTGGCACTTTATTAGGCATCATTAATGTTTACAATAAATTTTTGATTATAAATTAATGATTTAAATTAGATTTTTAAGAAGGAAAGTGTTTCTGGGTAGCGGACTCTGAGATGCTGGATATAATACGTGTGAATGGTTATAGACAACAATCAGATTCAAGCTTTTTCTCCGAACATTTACCATTGCGAAGTTCTAAGTTTGTCAGAGCATTACGTGCGAATATAATGTCTCTGATAGAATAGAATTAGCATAAAAATATCAATAGTATACAAACCTTAATTGAATTTTATTTTTTTTGAAATAGGACAATATTTTAGATTTTTATTTGATTAAGCATAAGAAAAATATATTCGTACTATAAAACATTACAACCTAGAACAAGGTACAAATGTTTTCTCTTAATTATGTTTCTTTTTAATAAAATGGTGAATATAGTATAGCGATGCTATTTATTGTGAAATAATGTTAAATAAATTATACAATTATGTTTTATATGGTTTCTGGTTTTTATTTTGAATAAGCTATAACCTTATCCCAATTAAAGAAAAAGACAAGAGATTTGATGAGAGAATAGAAATTTAGATACACTGATAGAATTCACGTATACTTATAAAGTACGTGCTGTTAAGATAAATAATATATATAGGATAATAAAAATTATCATCATCTTTATTAGTTATGTTGCTGGAACAGCACACAACATAATTTATTTGGCAAAGCCTAATGTATGGCAATACTACAATTATTGTATTCCAAATAGTTATGTTGCCACAGCAATATGTCAGCAAACATAACCCTTATTTTATTTCGATGACACCAACAGTGTCAAAAATGAAATACTGCAACTGGACATTGCCGGAATTAAAAGATTGTAATGCGATGCTTTTCATTCTGTAAAATTTTTACTTTTGGGATAGTTGGATTTAACATTTACCTTGTTTAACAGTTGAATAAGGAAGTCGGGTGCCATTCCTGCCCTCCATTGGTTGAAAGAATATTTTGGTGCATAGAACAACAGCGCTCGTAGTTCTTTAATTGCCCGCTAATTGCTCCTACAGTGATTATCTCAGAAATTACAAAAGAGAGGTATAGGACATTGTTAACAAAAATGAAAGAGAATAAAAAGGGAACAAAATGCCTCAATAAAATACTGGGTGTTCCATTTAAAAAAAATAAGTTTTTGTTATGTGAAAACACCTCGTTTCACAAAAATTATGTTTTATTAAACACTAGATGTACATTTCATTTGCCATGCAAATATCATCAGTAGTCTAAATTTATTACAATTTTCACACAAATATATATCTACAAACAGGTTTGTAGATATATATTTGTGTGAAAATTGTAATAAATTTAGACTACTGATGATATTTGCATGGCAAATGAAATGTACATCTAGTGTTTAATAAAACATAATTTTTGTGAAACGAGGTGTTTTCATTTAATTAAATTATTTAATATTCACAAGTGCTCAACACTAACTTTCGTAGTTTTTCATATTTGTTATGTGAACATTTCAGGAAGTAGGCTTTGAAAAAACAAAGTTTTTTAAGGTATTGTCGAGTGCAGCTTTATCAAATGATGCAGAATTTTCTTGGCTACAAGCACCACCAAAGTTAATGTTTTTATTTTTAAAAACAATGTGAAAATGATTTTTTTCTGAACACGTGTTTTGGTCTAATATTTTAAATAAAATTAATAACTCAAAAACTATTGGCTCAATTTTAAAAAAGAAAAAACTGTTGAAGAGGCAATTTAACGCAGTATAAGAAAATCTAAAAATATTTAGGGTGAGTCATTTAAAAAAATTAAGTTCCGTGCATTCCCGGTGAAACCGGAAGAGCATCAGAGCTGAAAGTATTTTTCCAATATGTGCCACAAGCAACCATGGATCTTCCACTAATTGTTTCATCTTTTATTTAAAACACAAAAGAGCAATCGGAGAAGCGGCTACTAATGACTCACCCTGTATATGCAGAAAAGCATTCATGTCTGTGTTATATGTATGTATGCTTGTTTTCATTATTTAGAAAATATTTTAACATTAGTGACATTTGTTTGATTACGAATTGTTTTTATAATTAAGCTTCATTCAAACATCTACTCACTTTGCGTTGAGATTGTATTAAAAATACGGTTTTACTCACAAATGAACACAAGCTGAATGTGGCGTTAATTTATGGAGAATCCCGTAGAAGTGCATCTGAAGCAATGCGATTATATGCTACCAGATCACAAAACATTTATAAGTATGTATGCAAATCTCAGAAATTACGGTAGCTTCAAAAAACGAAGACAATTAAGGCAGAAGAGAGTAAGAGATGATGAAATTGCAGCAGCGGTACTACAAACAGTTAATAGGAATCCACATACATCATTCCGGAAATTAAAAGAACAGCATGATCTATCTGTAACCTCTTGCCGTAGGATTCTAAAGGAAAACATGTAAATACTTTCCTTATGAAGTTCATTTAGTGCACCATTTAAGAATAGTAGATAATCAATGCAGACTTAATTTTCTGTAATGTTAGCGGAAAACAATAACTTTATAAATCAGATTATGTGAAGTGACGAATGTCGTTTTAAATATCATAAGTCCCACTTTTATCTTGAAACATTAACTGGTGTGCGCTACTTTCAATTCTAGCAAAATGATTAACCACTACTTTTGGAATATGTACCAATAGAGCTGCGAAATAATATGTTGTCACATCAAGGCATGGCACCTGCTCATAATGCCAACATAGTTACTGACTATTTTAATTAAACCTTACCACGTCGTTGGATTGGTACTAATGGCGTCCTCAGGTGGCCGGCTCGTTCGCCAGATCTAACCCCGTTAGATTTTTTCTTGTGGGGTTAGTTGAAAGCTGAAGTTTACAAGGAACCCTAACAGATATGGGCAACCTTTATAATAAAATTTATGCGTGTTAAAAAAAATTAGTAGAAATAGATTGTTAAAAGTTTGCGGAATAGAACTAATAAGGCAATATACATTATGTAGCAATCAAGAAGGCAACAATTTTCAACATCATTGTTAGTTATATTCGATCATTATAGGTAAAGACAAAAATTGAAATTACTCTTGCTTTCTTTAAACACGAATATCTATCAAACCGGTAAATTTTGAAAACTAGCACAAGTAATAAAATTTACATTAATTTTAATATTCTTTCAAATAAAAAACAAATGAAGATTATGGCGATCAAAAAAAATTCTTTTCATTGCAACGCCATCTATATCATGTTTCTTAATAACATGCTAATATTTAAGGGGGTTATTGTTGGGTCCATTTTGTGAAATAACTTCTTATGGACATGTGTCCTAAAGTCTTAACTTTTGAACTGTAGGTTGCTAAAGTTTAAAAAAATTTTTTTTAAACTTTTGATATTACCCTTTTATGCATCAAGATGTATTTTCTGATGTACAATCAAATTTATAATTTTTACCTGTGGTGTCTGTACAGTTTTTCTTTTTTAAATTTTTTTGAAGAAGCGTATGTTACACCATTGCTTTTTCTTAAAGTACTTTTTTTAAATCCCCATTCGTTTCTGAGCAAATGTGATCTCTTGCTTTTTTTTGTTTGACGTACGGTGTTTGCTTAAAAAGATAAAATTAATTTACGATGTTATGAAATTAGGTATTAACAAGGATTAAAAACGATATAGTAGGTAAGAAGCAGATTTTATTTTGTAATCATAAACAATTTTGACATTTATCTATCTTTGTCACGCATTTAAGTACAACATTAACTATTATAAAAAAAAAACATGGTTCAATTTACGAATTCTGAGTATGCAGACATGCATTACATGTACGTGCTAGCTGATGATAATGGACTGGAAGCCAGGCGGTTGTATGAAGACCGCTTTCCAAATAGAAATATTCCGGATGCACGAACACTTTCAAGCATTCATAGGTTGTGCAATACATTGTTTGGTAAAAATATTTTTTCCAAGTTATGAGACTATAGCACAATTTAGCAGCTAAATCCTCTTCTTAATGTGCTGATGAAAATAAAAACTTGTTGATCTCGTTAATCTATCTTTGATCTACACTTACAAAGAAATAGCTGAAAACGTGAAACTGCTAATTTTTTCGACACTGCGTCTTGTGAAAAAAATATTTTAGGAGATAAAGTACAGATGACTTTGAAATATTTAATATCAAAGCCTGATTATTTTCTAGGAGAATCAATAACGCAACAGGGAATTTTAGAAAAGTTATAAAAATCAATTTTAAGAAGGGTATTGGTAATTCAAAAGGTTTCATCATTTTTGGCAAACACCTTTGACAAATAATAAATGTTATTGTTTCTTATTATTGAGACATTCAAGTAAACACAGTAATGAGAAAATTTAAATTTAGTTGCAGCTGGAATGGTTTTTATGCATTTTTGACACTAAATGTGAATGTCTTTCCTACAACGTCCGTTATGACTGTGCAATGAAGTTTTGCAAAATAATTTATTTCCATGTTTAAACGTGGTTGTTTCTAATTAATTTTTGAAATGAAAAATAAATACATATTGAATTTTGAATTTAGAAAAGCTTATATATTCACAGTGGCCTACACTGTAAGTATCCTATATTTTAAGAAATGGACAGAACAAAATTTACCAGCAGGTTTCCAATTAGTTGTAATCATTTTATTTCTTTGATATTCATATAAGCGGTCTTACCGAAAGAAATGTTTGAGAAAATCTAATAAAGTTATGGAAAAATTAAAGTGGAATATTATTTAAAGTTAATTAAACAGAGCTATCGAATATTTACTACGTTTCACCAAGAGCTTCACTTTAGAAACAATTAATAATAATTTTTATCTTTAGTATTTTTATTTCTGTGAAAAGTTTATATAGTATAGATATATAGATATAGATTTCATTGTTTAACTTTGCTTGTAAACATAGATTAGTAATATATTATGACCATTATTTATTTCGGAAGAACAAAATTCTACAATCGAAATATAAAATTTATTAAACGTCACGTTTTAATAAAGTTATTCTAGTCAATTATCATATCGACTACACTGTATTTTGGTCTCAATCTCCAAGTTTGGAAGTATTATATAGAAAACTTTATTAATTATTCACTTAAACTCCAGCAATTACTGTCAATTAGTAGGAAACTTTGTAAGAACCATTATCGAATCATTGTTCAGTAAAATACACGATGCAACATAAACAAGCGCTTCGGTCTAACTCCTCTAATGTGGATATATTAAAATTCGTTTCTTTATTAATGACATTTTTAGGAGAGGAGTCTCGCTATGTATCTCCAAAACTATTTCTATTTCGTATGTTTAATTTAGTGGTTCTGATATTTCTGGCTTCTTTTATTTTCGCAAATTTCTTTTGCGTAACTGGTGAGGAATATGTAGAAACATTGGACGCATTTACTTCTATTTTTCATGTATGTAAGTACTATAATTCATATTTCTTTCCCCAATCCAATGTTTTAGGTGACGTTAAAATATTCATTATTATTATATTATAAACCAGACATTCAAAAATTATTAACGATTGCGAACGATAGATTTTGGAATTACCGTAATTTTCCCGAGGTTATACGGAAGTCTTGGGATAAGATTTTTAAAAAAGTGAATTATGCTCAAACGGTACTACTTATAGTATCTTGCCTTATAGTAAGCATGTTTTATATGAGAACACTTTACGATGGTAAATATTCCTTTCTTCTTAAGACTTACATTCCTGAAGGAATTATTATCGACGCAATTATATTATTTTGTCAATTTTACGTGTTTTCCATTACAACTGCGATAGTGTTTGTTTATGATTTAGCTTATTTAACACTTTGTGTGCACGTTATCCTTCAAGTGAAATTATTAAAGTATAAACTACGAGATATCACTGAAAACAATGGAGACGAAATGGTTGATGAATCAAGTAAATGCGTTTCCCATCATCAGCTTCTATTAATGTAAGTAAAACATTATACTTTATCTAAATACGGCATTCAACACAAAAATGTTTTAATCGCCAAATATTTGAATGCAGTAAAAATTTCAGCTAAACGTTTCGATTTTCGCATATCACCATCAATTACATATTTTTAATGTATATGGTGAGTCACTAGTGGCCGTTTCTTCGATTGCTCATTTGTGTTTTAAATAAAAGACAAAATAATTAGTGGTTGCTTGGGGCGCATATTCTAAAAATATTTTAAGTACTTACGGTTTTACCGGAAATGCCTTAAACTTAATTTTTACTTTCTTATACGTAGTATAAGGAAGTATTGTGATGATGAAAATTTTCGACCTCGAGATTTTTGCAGATGTCCACGTTTTGAGATCCCCTGATACCAAAAAAGTGGTTTTTAAAAAATGTCTGTGTGTCTGTGTGTGTGTGTGTGTCTCTCTCTCTCTGTGTGTGTGTGACCACGATAGCGGTCAAACCGCTGTAGATATCAGTTCCAACTTTTGTATTTGCGAATATAATCTCCCTCTTGAGAACTGATTAGATTTTGAGCAAAATCGCCAGACCGGAAGTAGTAGTTTACTTCAGTGAAAAAATCGAATTTTGCAAATATTTCGTCAATTACTAAGTTTAAACAAATTTATAAAGGATTCAAATGTACTCAAAATTAAATTTGAGAAAAATTGTATTAATAAAGTTTTTCGAAATTCCTACCGGAAGTAGGTCTTTTACTCTTATCGAAAATCAGTTTTTTGCGAATATCTCGTAAGTCATGCTTTCTAGGCAGGTACATTACGAGTATAAAAGTATTTAGAATGTAATTTTAAATATCTTTTGTATAAAAAAAATTTCAAAATTCAGACCGGAAGTACCACTTTTACTCTTATCGAATAGCGATTTTTTGCAAATATATCGTAAATTATGCATTCTATATATATTTATGAAGAGTACAAAAGTATTTAGAGTTTGATTTGGAATATTTTTTGTATAAATGAAATTTCAAAATTCGGACCGGAAGTAACACTTTCATACGTATAAGAAAGTCGTGTGGTGGCCACACCTCATTTTTTTTATACGACTCACTTTATATATTTTTGGATTTTCTAGTACTGCTTGAAATTGTCTATTCAACAGTTTTCTCTTTTTCAAAACTGAACCAATAGTTTTTGAGTTATTTTTTTTTTTGAAATTTTTGACAAAACACGTGTTCAGAAAAAAAAAATTCGCATTGTTTTTTAAAAATAAAAACATTAATTTAGTGTTGCTTGTAGCCAAGAAAATTCTGCACTCGACAATACCTCAAAAAACTTTGTTTTTTCAACTCCTACTTTCCGATACTTTCGCATACTAAAAACTTATTTTTTTTGAATGGAACACCCCCTATTTTATTGTGGTATTTTGTTCCTCTTTTGTTCCCTTTCGTCTTTGCTAACAATATACTATACCCATCTTTTGTAATGTTTGAGAAAATAAATATAGTAGAAATTAACGATCAAATAAACAATTACCAGCGCGGTTGTTCTATGCACTAAAATATTCGTTCATTCAATAAATGCTGGATTGGAACCCGACTGTCTAAGTCAACTGTTAAAAAAGTCGTTAGACATTTATATAAAATTTATAAAAGCATCGCTATTAGTCATCATCGAATGAATTATTCTTATGAAGAGTTAGTAGAAGTGATTTACCTTTTATGTGGATCTGAAAGAAACTGTTTGCTAGCATCCAGGCATTATGCACAGGGATCCCTGATAAAAGTCAACCGAAGCTAGAGACCTTTGGAAGTATAAAGGAACGGTTTAAGAGGACTGGAAGTATTAAATATTGAAAAATGAAAGCGAACAAAACCAATAACTGGTGAGGACAATGAGTTTATGGTACTAGGCGAGTGTTGCCGGACACCCCGATACGAAAATTAGTCCTTAGTTAAATGTTAGTCATATTTCAGAATCCAGAATAATTAGGAAATATGTAATTCATCCATAGCATATTTGTCAATAGGCAGCAGATAAATTAGCATCATTTTCTCAATTTTTTGTTGTTTACCAACTAAGACACCCTCTATCAAAATGGATCCGTTAATCGTCACAATTTTCGTTATTACAACACATAAAAACCCTCACTTTATCACACCTGCAAACTTTCAAAATCGTTGGTTATTAAATGTGTGAGGAGGTAGTTACATAATTCGACCTTAGTTTTTGATGGAAATGTTAATGGAGGGGAGTATCTTCGTTTTCTATGGACGGATTTTCAAAACTTTTTGATGACGTGAAAATTAAAATCACAAAAGCGTTTACAAGAGTATGTCCTAACGTTTTACGTAATGTTAGTACTTCTTTGGAAAGCAGAATACGCACGTGCAATGCACAGAGTTGTGGTTGTGTTGAACATATTATTAAATGAAATTTGTTTTTCTTACTTTCGATTGCTGTTGCGTTGCTCAATCGTTTTAGGTTATTTATATTGCGTTCTTATGTTTTTTTTTATTGCTAAATTTTTTTCTATCAAAGTTTTACATCAATTTATAATTTTGAAAAACTACAGCCATCTCTTATAAAGAGCTTCAACAATGACAGAACTTTTACTTTGTTTGACAGTTGACTATGGCAAACGTGCCCCATTCCAACCATCAATTGGTTGAAGGAATATTTGGGTGCATAGAGCAACAACGCTCGTAGTTCTATATTTGAATTCTAATTGCTCCTATAGCGATTATCTCAGAAAGTACAAAAGACACGCATAGAACATTATTAACAAAAATGAAAAAGAATAAAAGAAGATTAAAAAGCCACAATAAAATACCGGGTATTCCATTACAAAAAAATTACGATTTTGATAAGTAAAGATTTTGAGGTATTGTCGAGTGCAACTTATACCAAATGATGCTGAATTTTCTTGGCTACACGCACCACCAAAGTTTTTACTTTTAAAAACAATGCGAAAATTATATTTTTTTGAACACGTGTTCTGGTCAAAATAAAATCTTTCTTGAAAATATTTGACCAATCTCAAAAACTATGGTCTCGTTTTTAAAAAAGAAAACACAGTTGAATAGACAATTTAAAATAGTACTAGAAAATCCAAAAATATATAGGATGAGCCATAAAAAAAAATTAAGTTCCGCGCATTTCCGTTAAACCCGGAAGTGCATTAGGGCTTAAAGTATTTTTAGAATATGCGCCACAAGCAACCATGGATCTCCCACTAATTATCTTTTTTTTATTTAAAAAACAAAAGAGCCATTGAAGAAGCGAGTACTAATGGCTCACCGTGTATATTCCATTATTGATTTTATTGAACATACCTTGTTCAGATACAAGAGCTGTACATTTTTATAGTTTTCAATTACATACGAACATAATAATTGCTATAAATTATCATCGTGTTATCCCTAGATTCCTTATTCTAGACCAAGAAAGTCGGTATTGAGAATGTGCTAGCATTTTTTGCGGGCTAAGGTAATGTGCACGCTCTTTATCCCGCATAAGTTCTCCTTATAATTGAGGTGCCCTATTGTCGCAGGTAAAATGCACTTTTACTTCCCAATTATTTAAATATTCATTTTTCTCCAAAATATCATTACCTAAGTTGGGCAGGGCTCATCTCGGCCGATGAAGAAAGTGCCCCGGCTTAAAAAGGTCCAACTCGGCTGAAAGCTAAAGCAGGTATAATTTACGGCGGTTCAACTCAGCTGAAATATTTTTAGTAATATTCGTAAAATGTCATTACGTAATATGTCGAGTTCCCAAACATAAAATTGTAATTCGCAATGTTTCTATTGAACCATTCCTCTTAGTTTTTTTTAATAAATGAAGCGCAAGGTAGATGTGACATTTTTAATATTCCTTAATTTGAGAAACAATACAGGGTCTTCCAAAAAAAAAAAGTTAAGTTCATAACGTCCAGCGCCTGGTTAATATATCAAAATTATAGATTGTACAACTATGACAAGTAGGGTAGAGTCGGTAAAATCGTACAGCTCGCTTAATCGTACCACTAGCATTTTTTACTTTCTTATACGTAGTATAAGGAAGTATTGTGATGATGAAAATTTTCGACCTCGAGATTTTTGCAGATGTCCACGTTTTGAGGTCCCCTGATACCAAAAAAAGTGGTTTATAAAAAAATGTCTGTGTCTGTGTGTGTCTGTGTGTCTGTGTGTCTGTCTGTGACCACGATAGCGGTCAAACCGCTGGAGATATCAATTCCAAATTTTGTATTTACGTGTATAATCTGCCTCTTGAGAACTGATTAGATTTTGAGCAAAATCGGCAGACCGGAAGTAGTAGTTTACTTCAGTGAAAAAATCGAAATTTGCAAATATTTCGTCAATTACAAAGTTTAAACAAATTTATAAAGAATTCATATGTACTTAGAATTAAGTTTGAAACAAATTGTCTTAAAAAAGTTTTTCGAAATTCCAACCGGAAGTAGGTCTTTTACTCTTATCGAAAATCAGTTTTTTGCGAATATCTCGCAAGTCATGCTTTTAAGACAAATACGTTACGAGTATAAAAGTATTTAAAACATCATTTTCAATATCTTTTATATAAAAAAAATTTCAAAATTCAGACCGGAAGTACCACTTTTACTCTTATCGAATAGCGATTTTTTGCAAATATGTCGTAAGTTATGCATTCTATATATATTTATCAAGAGTACAAAAGTATTTAGAGTTAGATATGGAATAATTTTTGTATAAATGAAATTTCAAAATTCGGACCAGAAGTAACACTTTCATACGTATAAGAAAGTCGTGTGGTGGCCACACCTCATTTTTTTATATTAGAGGTATCACACTGTACCATCCTTATATGCATTTAGAAGTTTTTGTAATGCATAATTCAGATCAGTTTCCATTTTTAACGACCGCCAATTAGTTCTATAGTGATACAGTCAAGAAAACACGTACTACTGTAGTTTTTTCTTTCATGTCTAAGCTTTTTTCTCCACATCGGTAATTTACCCCTCATAAAATGCTTAATACGAGTATTAGACAGCTGAATACCTATACATTGAGAACTGTTAGAGGTTTTAAACTTGAATTTAATCGTATTTTATTGATAAAATGGCAAAAAGTCGCAGTTCTTTAAATGTTACCCCAAACGGTTTGGTATATCGTACCAGGTAAGATTTGTAGAAACAGTTACTGTAAGGCGATAACTACGAATAATATTTCAGAAAAAGGTGACTTTTTATATAAATATTCATCAAACTATGGTGGTCGGAGGAGGATATGCGACGCGCCTTATATGTATTTCAAGTGGAGAAGCCCGGCTTTAACCCTTAACCGCTACAGTGCGGTCTCACAAACCGCTCGCATCTTATTACACTATGTAATTCTGGCGGGTTTGAAGATTTACCGCCAGGGCTCCATGTACCTTTCAGCCACCGTACGCCGTAGACTCTCAGTGTAGTTTGAGCCTTGAGCGTGTTAGTGTCTTATTTTTATATACACTATCAAAGTTTCACCGCGGTCCGAGAAACCGCACTGTAGTAGTTACGTACCCATTTCGGGCTAAGTAATATTTTCACATTCTTTTTTCACCGAAATAAAAGCAATTTTGAAAATGGCCGAGCAACCAGGGCCTTCTAGGATGCATGTAGATGATCCGAGATTTAAAAAGTGGGTCGAAAAACTGATGAATGAAGACTGTAATGAAGATTTCGAGTTTGATAATAGTGACGATTCCGACAATGATGATTCTGACAATGCTAAAGACATCGTAATTGAAAGAGATCATAACACTGAGTCTGAAGAAGATGAATCCGAAAATGAAGGATCTAACGATGATTGTGGATATAATTTACCGGGTTCTGGCACCGGTAACCAAAACTACTTTATAGCAAAAGATAATTTTAGATGGTATGCCAAACACATCAAACACGCAATAATATATTATTTTGATAAGCGTGTTTTTTGTAGGTCCAAAATTGAACCCCCAACTAATGTAAGAACACGACAACATAATATAATCGTTACGTTGCGCGGCTTGAAAGGTCCCGCAATGGATCTAGGCAACAATCCCAATGTTGAAGATGTATGGAGTTTGTTATTTACAGATAACATGATATTAGAAATTATTCAGTGGACGAATTTTAAAATTGGTCTAGCTAGAGCAAAATATAAAAATTCTACCCATACTGTTCTTAGCGATACCAATATAGTTGAAATGAGAGGATTTCTAGGATTGTTGGTGTACACTTCAGTTTTTAAATCTGGAAATGAAAACTTACAATGTCTGTTTTCTACTGATGGTACTAGGAGAGATATATTTCGTTGCACTATGCCCAAGAGACGTTTTGAGTTTTTACTTTGCTATTTAAGATGTGATGATCCTAATACCAGAAATGAGAGAATGATAGAAGATCCAACTGCCGCCATATCAAATATTTTTAACGCACTAATCGAAAATTCTAAACGAAGTTTCAGTTTGGGATCTAGCGTATGCATAGATGAAATGCTTGTTGCGTTTAGAGGTAGGTGCCGTTTTAAAATGTATATGCCCAACAAACCGGCAAAATATGGTATCAAAATATTGTGCCTTACCGACGCTCGAAATAATTATCTGCACAATGCCTACATCTATTCTGGAAAAGGTCCAGATGGTAGAACACTGACATTGGAAGAGAAAAAGCTGAACATTCCATCACAAGCTGTTATACGCTTATGTAAATCTATTGAAGGCTCTCACAGAAACATAACAGCTGATAATTGGTTCAGTTCCATCCCACTGGTCATGGAACTCAAAAAGCGAGGCTTGACATATGTAGGAACGCTAAAAAAAATAAGCGTGAAATTCCGCGTCAGTTCCTTGCAGATAAAACACGACAAATAAATAGCAGCTTGTACGGATTTCGTGAAGATAACATTACTCTCTCATGTACCAAAAAAATCGAAAGCTGTTTTAGTTATTTCTTCAATGCACCACAATAAAGGACATGAATCGAATACCGAGAAACCTGAAATAATTCAGTTCTATAATTTAACGAAAGGGGGTGTCGACACTCTAGACAAAAAATGTGCGAATTATAGTTCTAGCAGGCGAACCCGATGGACAATGGCAATTTTTTTTACAATACTAGATATTAGTACTGTGAATGCTTATATTCTGCATCAAAGTTATAAAAATACACCAAGAATGGAACGCCTCGACTTTCTTAAATTGTTAGCGAAGAGTCTTGTTACACCTGCTATGCAACATAGAACAAAATATCCAAAAATCTCAAGAGAGCTTAGGGTCACACTGGGTAGAGTATTAGGAATATCTGAACCAGATCGCTCAAATGACGTCCAAGTGGAGCGTCTTGAAAAGAAACGTACTTGTTACAACTGACCTCCTAAATTGAAGAGGAAGACTCAGTATATGTGTACAATTGTCAACGACCGATTTGCCTCCAATGCGCAAAGAAAATATGCGATGATTGCCTTGAGAGTGAATGAATGTAAAAAAACACAAAAATATTAGTTTTTGCTGTTTCATTTTATAACTTTAAATTTATATTTTATTTAACCTGTTTTTTATGTATGATTAACTTGCAAGTAAGTAAATAATCAGTTTCAATAAAAGAAAAGTTAAAATAAATCTTAGAACTTTTTTTTCTGTATATGTAAAGAAGCGGTATCACAGACCGCACTGTAGTGGTTGTGTGAAAATTTGTCACTGTAGCGGTTAAGGGTTAATGAATGTTGCAACCGATACAACATTGCGAAACCAATTTCTCGCAACGTAAAATGTCTAAATAAAAGTGCAAATAGTGATATAAAACCCTGTGTTCTTCAAACAATATTTTCTTGAGAACTGAAAGATGAACTTGGATAGATTGTTAAATGCTAGCAATGATACATTTTCTTGATTTCTGTATTTTCTCCTACATTTTCTATATTTTCTTTATTGCTAGTTACTTGAAAGGTGTGGTAGAATTGTCAAATTCAACATTAACTTCTTACTCTACGTTATAGTTTAAAGTGACGCAGACATGATCTTTGACATATTTGACTTTTCGATATCCACATTTATGTTTTACTTTAATATGTTTATGTTTTTTACTGTATAGTTTAATACATGAACGTTTTAGTATGTTCGCGAAGATGAAAAGGATTTTCTCGGCGATGCTCCTGTTTCACTATTTTATCACAGTTATCACCACTTGCAGTGATCTCTTCATACTCATGAGGTGAGTGTAAGAACCAAGAGAATGTGATTTTACACATTTTCGTATAAATAATTTAATTTCTTTATTATTTCTAATTACATATACATTCTTAATTTTTTGTGAATAATTGATACACCAGAAATTTCAAAAAAGATTTTGGTGTGTCCAATCCAACCAAAATTAAGATTTTACTCGAACCTTAGAGTACATAATAAGTTACATATTGCTGTGACTTACATTTTCTAAATGATAGTAAAAAGCAATAAGATAAATTAATTAAAATAAGAGAAAATTAAAATAGACAAACAATATGTTGTGTTAAGAATTAGTTTAGCTATAGTGTACGCGTTATAGTTCAATTAAATATTTATTTAAGTTTAAATAGTAAAGTAATACTAATCATTAAGTAAATAGCTATACAGGGTGAGTCATTAGTAGCCGCTTCTTCGATTGCTCTTTTATGCTCTAAATAAAAGAAAAAACAATTAGTGGAAGATCAATGGTTGCTTGTTACGCATATTGTAAAAACTCCTTAAGCTCTGACGCACTTCCGGTTTCCCCGAAAATGCACGGCACTTAATTTTTTTAAATAACTCACCCTATATATTTTTGGACTTTCTTGTACTGTTTTAAATTGTCTGTTCAAGTGCTTTTTATTTTCCAAAATTGAGCCAATAGTTTTTGAGTTATTAATTTTTTTTTGAAAATATTTGACCAAAACAAGTGTTCAGACAAAAATCATTTTCACATTGTTTTTAAAAGCATAAACATTAACTTTGGTGGTGCTTGTAGCATAGAAAATTCTGCATCATTTGGTAAAGTTGCACTCCACAATACCTCAAAAAACTTTGTTTTTTCAAAGCCTACTACTTGAAATTTTCACATACCAAAAACTTTATTCTCTTTGATTTTTGTTAACAATGTCCTATACCTGTCTTTTGTAATTCTTGAGATAGTCACTATAGGAGCAATTAGCGGTCATTTAAAGAACTACGGGCGCTGTTCTATGCACCCAAATATTCGTCCAATAAAGGCTGGAATGCAGCTGACTGTCTGAGTCAACTGTTAAAGAAAGTCGGTATACATTTATGTCAAACTTATAAAAGCATCGCTATTAGATATCATCCAACTGAATTATTCTTATGAAGAGTTAATAGATATGATTGACGTTTTGGGTGAATCTAAAAGAAACTATTTGCTGGCATCCAGACTTCATGCCAGCGGTCCCTGGTAGAAGTCAACCGAAGCCAGAAACCTTCGAAAGTAAAGTGGACGGTTTGAGTGAACAGAAAGTACTGAATATGAAAGAAAGAGCGAAAAAAAGCAATAACTGGTGAGGATAAGACGTTTATGGTACTTGCGAGTGTAGTCGAAACCCGCATACTAGTCCAGGAATTTTAGCACCAAAAACGGGGTCCGCTCCGCAAAAAATCCTATCGCTTAATTTTTCGATTGGATTATGTCAGAGGGTGTCCCCTAAGTATAAAACCAAATTTGTGTCGTCCAGAACCGCGAGAGTTAGCCGCCATCTTGAAAAACGCCTTTTTCCAAACATCTCGAAAACGGTGAGTTTTACTTTAAAAATTGTAAGTACCTTTTTTATAGAGGATAACATTTTCCGTCTTTTTTGTTTGAAATTTTTTTCCCTATTGTCAATATTTGCCAAGATATAGTCGATTGAAGAAAACGATTTTTAGTTTTTGGAAAATATCTCGATAATTTTTGGAAATACAAAGAAAATGTGATTATCGAAGTTGTAGAGCATACTATTTTCTATAATTTTTGTATGAAACTTTTTTTCCTTCAATCGACAGTTGCTAAGTTATAGCGCATTGAACGTTGCCGTCAGGTCTAAAAAACAGCGATTATTGGTAATACGTTGCTCTAGCATGCCAAGAACAAGTGTAAGGAGACGCGACATCTTGGCGGCCAGGATTGCAGGAGGTAATTAGTATACGTCTGTGTGTTCTTTAACAATGAGTATATATGGATATTCATTTATACATGTATATTCATCGATTTTTAACCATGAATATTCTATTTGAATAGAATACAGGTATATAGAAAAGTAAGCAGCTGCACGGTGCTGGGTGTCTCCCAACATTGTCTATGCCTAAAAAAAAAATAAAAAAATATTTTCGCAAGCCCGGAAAAGGACGCATTCCAGAATCTCTATGCAGCCCACGTTGTCTGAAGCCGGAGTATGGTGAAAATTTAAGAGAAAACATTCTATTTTTACATGCATTCAGCGGTTGCGATACAACGTCAGCTCCGTTTAAAATTGGAAAGTACAAAGCTCTGACGACATTGAAGAACCATGAAAAATTGCTGACGGCTGTGGCATTGTTCAAAGATAGGAGGAGCGATCCCAACATGATTGCTCAAGCTGGCGAGCGCTTTTTTATTGCTTTGTATGGAGGTAATAAAACCGAACCATCCATAGACTCTTTCAGCGATAAAAGAACTTTGGCAAGTTAGTTCGGAACAGCAAGCTGAACTTATCCATTCTACCACCGACGCAGGATACAGCCCGTTACTATTCCTTCAGGGTGTATCATCAGGTCCAACGTTGGCTGGGATTTCACCATGATCCGGAAGAATGGGGCTAGAAACGCCCTACGGATCGCTGATCACCGATCACAATGAAAAAGGCTCCCGCGCCGCAAAATTTGCTACAAATAATATCCTACAAATGCAAGACAAATTGCGGAGCTGCCTGCGGATGCCGGAAGAGTGGCTTAAAATGTTCCGTTATCTGTTCAAACTGTAGTGGCCAAACATGCGATAACGCAATCCCTACAGTGGACGATAGCGACGAAGAGAATGTCCACAATGAATGGTTTTTTGATCCTTTGACTATTAATGACTCGAACATGGAAGAGCAACATTCGCGAACCATCGAAAATCGCCCTTCCTGTTCTAAACATAGGAAATTGTTTTAAACCAATCATCGAAGTTTGAAAATTTGCAACAATATTTTTTTTATTAATAAAGATGTTACACTCCTCCAGTGTAGATTAATCTGTGAAAAACGGTCTCTAGAAGCCAAAGATGTTCAAAATTCGTGTTAAATCATAATCTAAAATAATTTAATAATTTTAGATTAAGGTCCTCGAGACCGTTTTTCACAAATTAAATTTTTTAATTATTATAACGAATAATGAATATGAATACATTTTCATGTCTTTCTCAAACGATTCGTCAGACAGTTTTTATTGCGCAAACTTTTCTCCTATCACCCATATCCCTCCTATTCATGACAAATATTATTTTTAGCGTTTCTATTATAAAATTATTCGATTACACTTGTTCTTGGCATGCTAGAGCAACGAATTACCAATAATCGTTGTTTTCCTAGACCTGACGGCAACGGTCAATGCGCTATAACTTAGCAACTGTCGATTGACCAAAAAAAAGTTTCATACAAAAATTGTAGAAAATATTATGCTCTACAACTTCGATAATCACATTTATTTTTGTATTTCCAAAAATTATCGAGATATTTTCCAAAAACCAAAAATCGTTTCCTTCAATTGACTATATCTTAACAAATGTTAACAATAGGGAAAAAAGTTTCAAACAAAAAAGACGGGAAATATTATCTTCTATAAAAAAGATACTTACAATTTTTAACGTAAAACTCACCGTTTTCGAGATATTTGGAAAAAGGCGTTTTTAAAGATGGCGGCTAACGCTCGCGGTTCTGGACGACACAAATTTGGTTTTATACTTAGGGGACACCCTCTGACATAATCCAATCGAAAAATCAAGTGATAGGATTTCTTGCGGAGCAAATATCTAAAAATCCTGGACTGTACTAGTACTACGAAAATTAGTCGTCAGTTAGATGTAAGTCAAATTTGAGAATCCAGAATAATTAGGAAATATGAAATTCACCCGTAGCATATTCATACACTGGCTTAGATGAAAGAAATTTTCAGAATCGCTTACATTTTTGTCATTTGGCAGCAGATAAATTATCCTGGCTTTCTCAATTTTTTGTTGTTTACTAACGAAGCCGCCTTCTATTAAAGTGAATACTTTATCACACATGTAAATTTTCAAAATCGTTGGTCATTAAAACTGTGGGGCGGAATAGTGGGTAGTTACATAATTGGACCTTATTTCTTTGATGAAAATGATAATGGGGGAGAGTATCTTCGCTATCTACGGATGGATTTTCAAAACTTTTTGAAAACATCTTCAAATATGTCAGTAAACATAACCTTTATTTTATTTCGAAGTTAACCAACAGTGTCAAAAATGAACTACTGTAACTGGACATTGCCGGAATTAAAAAAATTGAAATGCGATGATCTTTATTCTGTAAAATTATTTTTTTGGGATAGTTGGATTTAACATTTACTTTGTTTGACAGTTGACTAAAGAAGTCGGGCCCCATTCCTGCCTTCCATTGGTTGAACGAATATTTTGGTGCATAGAACAACAGCGCTCGTAGTTTTTTAATTGACCGCTAATTGTTCCTATAGTGATTATCTCAGAAATTACAAAAGATAGGTATAGGATATTGTTAACAAAAATGAAAGAGAATAAAAAAAGAAACAAAATGCCTTAATAAAATACTAGGTGTTCCATTTAAAAAAAATAAGGTTTTGCTATGTAAAAATTTCAGGAAGTAGGCTTTGAAAATACAGGGTTTTTTGAGGTATTGTCGAGTGAAACTTTATCAAATGATACAGAATTTTCTTGGCTACAAGCACCACCAAAGTTAATGTTTTTATTTATTATTACGTGTTTTGGTCAAATATTTTCAAAAAAAGTTAATAACTCAAAAACTATTGGCTCAATTTTGAAAATGAAAAAACACTTGAACATACACTTTAAAGCAGTACAAGAAAATCCAAAAATATATAGGGTGAGTCATTTAACAAAATTAAATTCCGTGCATTTCCGGTGAAACCGGAAGTGTGTCAGAGCTTAAAGTATTTTTAGAATATGTGCCACAAGCAACCATGGATCTACCACTAATTGTTTTTCTTTTATTTGAAGCACAAAAGAGCAATCGAAGAAGGGGCTACTAATGACTCACCCTGTATATATAAAGAATTAAAAACAATTTATCAAGTAAGAAGTAAAAATAAGGACATTAGAATGAATTAAAGTTAATTCATGATATAGAACAAGTGACAAATAGGCTAGAATAAATTATTTAAGTAATATACATAGGTTGCAGATATTATAAATATTTAATAAATAATGAAAGAGTTTATTAAGGTTGTATCCAAAAAATCTCAAAAAGATGATGGTACCACTTTCTTCCCTTTAGGCCTATTCGATAGTAGCGATAACAGTGTATCTCACATAACGCCGGTCGTGAAGGCTAATAATCTCTGTACGATGCAGACTTTAATATACTCATTAGCAAACTTATACTTACAAGTGAAAATGTAGAAAGTCGGCAAAAGATTTTACTAGTTTGATCAACAATGTTTTTCAATAAATCATTGTCAAATAACAAACTAAAGAAATCATTTGAGGTCGTAGCACTGCATTGATAAGACCAGTTTTCAAATCTTCTTTTACATCACTGGTATAATCCTCGTACATTATTCAGCAATACTTGTGATGCAACGTCATCTGCGTTGTCTTCAGACCAAAATACGGATTCTTCCAGCAGTTCTGGTTCTAGGGCTGGCTCTAACAATAACTCGTTATTTTCATCGTCTATAAATCGGATCCGCCATCCCTGAAATTTTATCTAACAAGTCGAAAGCCTGAGAAGACAATAAATAGTCAAACTTGATTCATCCGGTCAAATTATTTTGACAATACAATTTACGTATTACACAAAAACTTATGATATTTCCTTAAAATTATATCACCAGATCTATCTAGGCACAAAGAGAATCGATTCATCCAAATAGACTAGCCTCAATGGACTTTTCGTCGATAAAAGGTAACTATTGACGGCTCATATCAGTGTAATAGTTATATGAAAATATTTATAGCCGTGCTCCGAAATATTTCGGGGGATGAAAAAGGGATAGATGGCGCCACTATGCTTACGTTCTACAAGTGCTTTCGTTCTAAAACTACTGTACAAGTACCCCATAAATGAAAAAAATTGGCTATCATTACATCATCAACTTGAATAAAATCTAGATGTGGACAATTTGGTAGTTTGAAAACCAATTCCTTCCTTTTTTGTATTCTAGAATACCATAATAAATTACGGATTTTTACTGGTTAAGACATTTTTATACTTAGTAGTATTTCTCCTTGTTTTCGTAATCTATTGCTCTCTAAAAATTCATTATTAAAATGACAATATAATATATATTGACATGGTTTGCTTAACCATGAATATAATATATTGTGGTAGGTGGAAACTACTCCAACAACATATTTTAGAAAGTTATTTCCTTGTTATAAAGTTTATTTATGGAAACATTTATTATTGCTAAATAAATGTATGTACATAAAACTAATAATCAACCTGTATATAAGTAATTAATCATATGATTTTCATTGGTTCTTGAATGAAACCAATATCTGTAAAGAAGAGAATTAAATATTAGTTGTGAATTATTACTTGTAATATAGTTTGTAAAAGCTTGTTCAATTAACGATGATGATATTAAAAAAAAGGTAGAAAGAATTCTAATTTGAAAATGAATAGTATAGTATAACTTGATTAGAAAATACCCGCTCTAATTTATAATTAGGAATTTTCACCCGAATGTCAAGTTGACATATGGAAATGAATTTATTAAGAATTGGATGTCAAGCATACAAATATAGTCAGAATTATTTTTAAATACAAGAATAGAATTTTCAAACTAAGAAATCTGAAATTTGGAATAATATTAGGGTATTTGAAGAGTAATAAAATCTATTTTGATTTCTATTAAACTTGTATTAAGATGTGATTGGTAATTATCAAAAATAAAATTATCACCAGGGAAATGGAAATAAATAATTAAAAGAATTATGAAAAAAATATTCATACAACGCGGTTGTGTATATCGAGATATAAGAGAATATCATCGATATTTACATAAATTAACACGTTTTTGTGCTTAAAAAGTGATAATACTAATTAATTAAACGCGTAAATATCGAATAATTTAAATTCGAACCAAGAGTTTACATATAATTTAAGCAAGTACTTGAAAATCGAAAGCTGAAAGATTTATAATTAAAGAGCTGTATCAGAAGAGAGTTAATATAAATTTATCAAGAATACTTACATATTTACGAAGATAGCCATTGACGAGGTACATATTGTATTATCAAGATAACCAGTGACGAGGTCGAAGACGAGGTCAGATTCCATATTTCAAGTTTAACCACTGACGAGGTCAAAGACGAGGTCCAATTCCATATTCAAGTTTAGCCATTGACGAAAACCACTGTTACAAAAGAAGCGAATTATTCTGATACCGTACGAGTTTTTGGAGAGGTTTCCTGCGAGAGTGCTTTTCTTTTAGGTGCAGAGAATTTTCTGAGTCAGTACCTGGGAATAAATCTTCTTCAAGAGCTGCAGATTATCGTAGAGCAGAGATTTTTCTGAGTCAGTACGTGAGAGTATAGCCATCGAGGCCAAATAACAACCTGAACATCGACATCAAGTGAATTTGTAAGACTTTTCCAATTTATATCATTTTATTATTGGTTTATCTACAACAAATCGTTAAAGAATTACTACAAATATTGAAATTGTAGAAGATATTACTTAAATCAAAGTTATATGAGTAAAATAAATATAAACATAAATTTTGAAACCTAAATTCTTGAATAACATAATAAATATTTATAATACACTGAAAATCACAAGAAATTGCTTAAATCGAAATAGATTATATTTTCTAATTGAAGTTAAAACTATACTGAAGCTATAAGTATAAATATTCCTATTATAATTATGTTTATAAGTCGTTTGCAATAAGAAATATCTTACCTTGTCCAAAATGTAAGGTTAGAATACTACAATAGTATTATTCATTGGAAATTATAGAAGTTCGTTGAACAAGTTTACAGAAGTTTGTTGCTAATTATTTGGTACAGAACATTGGTTAATATAATAAAGATTTAAATAATTTGTTATATAAACATTTACCAATCAGCAACGGTACTGGATGCGAGAACAGATTAATTAGCCCGGTAGCGCAGTCTGCATCCAGTAATCTCAGGGTCGTTCAATATTTATTATAGCAATGAATCTATATATAACTAATAATTGAACAAAGAGTGAATGAATGCGTATATTTAATAAAATGACAAAACTCACCTACCTTAATCTTATTTTTTATAATCCCCAAAGAAGAGTTCCTCAGGTAACTGGTGTTGATTCTTTTGGATAGCAAATCACTTACTTGAATGATCTTGTGATTCTTTAAGAGGTTATTATTGGACGCTACTCACTTTGATAAATATGATCATAATTTTAATATCACTAGAATTAGCATATCGTGGCTCTAGATATGTTAGTGAAAGAAAGTAAGAAACATTCACTGAGCTTATTAAATTACCTCAAGAAACGAAGGATAATTAATTTAGAACACAAGTGTCGTAAACTTAACAATATTTATTACATGAAATAATTGAAAGCAAGGTACAATAAACATTTAATACTAATAAACAGATGTTTCATTTCCACAGTTTACATTAGATTACACAATTCTTACGTTATAATCTGGCCAGACGGATAAATTATTGTTACACAGATATTAACATATATAAAATATTACAAAATTCTAGTTAAAAGTACAAATATTAAATTAAAAATTGGATATTAAATTTCAAACAAACTGCAACAACTAATGTATGTATTATTTTGACAAAGTGACTAATCAGTATGGTAGCTTTCAAAAGATTAAGTTAAGGTTATGACATTACAAGCAATAGTACAAAGATTCTGACAATGAATTCGAAACTTCAGACTAATATCATTATTTACAGTAGTGTAATTACTCAAAGGACAACGTATACAAAGAGATATAGATTAACCCTCAAAGCTATTTTAACGTTATCCGACGGAACTATATAATACAGTTTTATTGTTACCAAGCCAGAGGGAATGGCCTATGTTTTTATTCTAGCGACGGTACAATAATTTTTTTAGCGCTCTGAGACATAAGGAATACTGTAATTACCTTGAAGTGTGCAGGTACGATGATAATCGTGGTTAACTGGGATGCGACGGGTCGATGACTTTCCGCGAAGATAGGATGTGTTTCTTCGTAGTTTGACAGCAAATCGGAGTCCGACGGCAACGGTTCAGTATTAAGATTGCTTTAAATTCCCATAAGGTGCATCAGCTTGATCAGCCAAATCTTCTTTCAGACTGGACTAATGATCGTTTGATAATTTTAAAATCACTAGGCACGTTAAATCGTCACTTGACTAGCTTTTGACACTGCTATATTACGTATACTGTGATAACAATCTTAACATTTAAATTACTACGGGATTATACGTCAAACATCTGATAGTCACCGACCGTCAATGGTCTATATTTAAAATTACTTCGATGTGTCGACTGTCACTTGGCGGATAACAATTATTGAATTTTTAAGCGTTCTAGCCTTTTTATTTGTACCTTTAGAGAGGGGTTAAGACACGCGTCAACGCCCATTTCTGGATTCTAGAATCTTCTTAAATTCTTCAAGCAGGAATGTTTGCACACGACACGTACGATGTAGGGAATTTAATGGCTCGGTTCCCAGGGTACGGTTAAATAAAGGGCTATTGATAACACGAGCATACGTGCGGCGCCGAAATCCAGTGTTCATCGTGTCATAGAAAGAGAGTATTTGAGGAAAATTGTTGTATGTGTCTCTAATATTTATTTTATAAAAGAATTTTATTTTAACTTATAATGGTGGTTATTCAAATGTTATTTTTAAGCAATCAGTATTTGAAAAAAAGTAACGAATGATTTCATCCCAAATTCAACAAGCTTGCTGTGGTATTTATGACATATTGCTATGATATTACTACAATTGTTATAGGGTTGCCGTGATATAGCTCAGAAAACAAAATTCTCTCTCTCTCAGGTTCCCTCGGTGAAACTGTACAATGTTCACGTCAGGAATCGTGATATTAGGAAACAGTATAAAAAAACAACAAATTACTTGAAGACAAAAAAAAGAAATAATTATTTAATTATCTTTTCTAAAAATTTTAATAAAATTGAAAAACAGATCAGATATAATTATTTATTATAAAAAAACAAAAAAAAAATTTTCATTAACAAATTCTCAAGAAAAAACCCTACCCTCTAATTGACCAGATAGGATAAAAAAAACTTGTACTGACAAACGCGACAAAATTTACCTTATTAATTACTGAAAATTATTCACAAAGTCCATACAAAATAATAATTACTTAAAATGAATAAATTAAATACCTATAATTAAAATACATCAAACTATAGCAAACTGATACAGTAAAGAAAATTATCTAATTTAATAGCTTCTCAATAAATATAAAATATTTTCAAACACGTGCAGGAAAAACAAAATGACGGATATGAGTCTACTTTTTACAATATTAAAATTTTCTCTTATTATAATAAAGAATGCATTCTCTTTCTTAAAAGTAAATACTTAACTTGTATAACAGCAATAAACTAATACACAAACTTGATTAAATCTCGGCTCCTTAAAATCTAATGAAATTTATAACAATTTTTATTCAAACATAAATATCTCTAAGAAAAGAACTACATTTAACGGGAGACCAAGATCTAATGTCATTCAATATAAAACACACGGCCAGTGAAAGTCACGCATCCCTTCCCCACTATACTATATTAAAATATCAAGTTGAGGAGCATAAGTAATCTTCCTGGCATCTTCTCTTTTAAATTCAAATAACAACAAAATAAATATTAATATACACAGATTACCAAAAGACTACTATACCTCCCAAATTCTTAAACAGAAACCAAAATACAGTGTGTACCAAAACATTTGCCCCACAGAAAAATAAATTTGAAATAAATCAATTTATTTAATTTTACTTATCCATAATATATAAAAAAACCATAGCATATCTCCAAAATAACAATTTATTAAATCTGTGCAAAGCAAAGATTTCAAAAACTTTTATTTTCCGCACACATCTTACTATCTCTAATGTTTTCTCCAAATACAATATAATGTAAAAATTAAAACCCTTCTCCGCACACAGAATATAATTGTATAGTACCTCACAATCTTAAGGATTGTTCAAGTATGGATGAAGCATACTAATGTGATATCGTCCCTTCTTAATGCGTCCATCCATTGAATAGAGCTCATATGTGACGTTATTAAATATTCTTGTTACAATATACGGGCCACAATAAGGAAGATCCAATTTAGCACACTTTTGTTGATTTCTTCTGGCAACTCTGTATCTTCTAACAATAAATCTCACCTTGCCTTCGTAGTCTTCCTCGAACAAAATTATTTCTCTCTTCTAGATTATGAACAACTTCTCCATGCAAATCCCAGGGCCGACTAGGAGTCATTCCATTCATCATAGTCGCTGGACACTCTTCAGTAAGGGTATTGGGCGAATTGTTCATGGAATCTTCTATCTGTTGGACATACTGGACCCAGCCTACATGGTGTTCATGGGTTTTCATCCTCAAAAATTTGATTACCTCTTGAATATACCGCTCACATGGATTGGCACATGGATGGCGTATCGAAGAAAAACATACATTAATATTTTGTTCATTTAAAGCATTTATAAATCTATCATTAGTAAAGTAACTAGCATTATCTGCCAAAATTTTGTAGTGGGAAACAGCCTAACAAATTTAGTAAAAATATCCACCATAACAAATATATTTCTATACCCATAATCTCCTGGTATTAAATTTCCTAAGAAATCAATCGCTACTAAATACAATTTATTATTCACTATTATACTTTTCATATCATTTTGCAATGTGCGATTTTTGTGCTTTCCAAAATAACATTCATTACAATTCCTTACCACCCTTTTCGCAATACTTCTATCCTTAACAGCATAAAAAGCTTCTCTAAAAGTTAACCAAACTTTCCTAGTCCCAATATGTCCCAGTTCATTATGAATAATAGACATTGCTTGACGAGCATACATTTCATATACAACCACATTATACTGATCAGGAATCTGTGTTTTAATAAGCCCATCATGAAAAATATAATCTTTATAATTCCCCACATTTCGCAATTCCTCTTTAATATGATCAAAACATTCATCCTGCTGGACCTAATGGATCTCAAAATAGTCAAACATTCCCTCAGCTGCATATCTATTATAAGCATTTAACTCGACATGATTGAAGTTACTTTTTATATTGTACATTCTTGTTAAAGCATCAGAACATTTAGAACACCTCTGATATGTCTAATTTGAAATGAATATTCTGATAACAACAATGTCCATCTATATATTCGATTATTTGAAAATCTAGTTGACAAAAGTGACGTCAACGCCGCATGATCTGATTCTACAATAAATTTTTTAGTCAACAAATAAAAACGTAATTTATTTACAGCATGCAATACAGCAAGCAACTCTTTTTCTCCCACAGTATATCTTAATTCATATTTTTTTAATAGCCTTGAAATGAAACAAATAGGCTCTTCATTTCCCTCATCATCTAACTGAATTAAAACTCCACTTATAGCAGAATCACTAGCATCAACTCTTAATAAAAATTCTTTAGAAAAATCAGGCAGTACTAATAACAAACTATTATAAAATTCATTCTTAACCTTTTCAAAAGCATCTATTCTTTCTTTAGAACAAATAAATTTTTCATTCTTTCTTAATAATTCATACAATGGTGCACATAATTTTGCCAAATACGGAACAAATCTTTTATAATAACCCACAATACCAAGAAAACCTCTCAACATTTTCACATTTTTAGGTCTAGGATAATTTTTTATAACCTCCAGCCTAGAATCATCCACACTGACATATTTTAAACTTAAATTATATCCAAGGAATTTAATTTCCTTTTTAAAAAACTCACATTTCTTAATATTAATTTTTAAACCATTATTTGCTAATACCTCTATAACCTTCCTTAAATGTTCCATGTGTTCTTCAATTGTCTTGCTAAATATTAAAATATCATCTATATAATGGGATACAAACGATTCATAAGGTTCTAAAATTTGTTGCATTGCTCTAATTAAAGCAGCAGACGAGCTACTTAGTCCATATGGTACCACTTTAAATTGGTATACAGCTCCATCTACCATAAAACCACAATATTTTCTACTCTTTCTTTCTAAAGGCACCAACCAAAAAGAACTTTTTAGATCCAACTTAGTATAAATCATAGCGTCGTTGCACTTAGATAATAACGTTTCCACAGTTACAGGAGTCTCAAATTGCATCTTGGTACGATCATTCAACCTTCTCACATCCAAAGATAAGCGAATATCTCCACACTTCTTTTGAACCACCACCAGCGGATTGACATACCTCGTGACACCTCTCTCAATAACACCATCTCGCAACATCTTTCTTACTTCTTCTCTCACCTTCTCCTGCATATTTTTGGGAATTGGATAATTTTTAATTTTAAATGGTCTCGACTCATCTACTTCTAATGAATGTACATAATTTTTAGCAATACAGGGAAATTTATCTACGAAGGAAATATTCTTCTTTATCATATCTTTGACATTTTCTTTATATTTTTCTTCAACATTAATTTCAAGTAAATGTACATCTTCAGGCACCTCGATACACATATTATTGGACTCTATTTCTTTAACCTCTTCAACCTCTTCATAATTTTCACCATTTATACTATTTATAACTTCTTTTACTTCATATACCATTTCCATATTATTTATAACCTTTTCATTTTCTTCATCTACTTCATCCTGCTGAAACCAAGAAACTACTTGATTCTCCACCACCACACATTTTCTCTCAATGTCTATTACTGCCTTTATTTTCTCTAACAAGTCCATTCCAATAATACCATCTCTTTGTAAACCATTGACTGACATAAATTCTCCCAAATACTTATTATCTTTTACCATAAATTCAACTACATAAATCTTATTTACCATTGCTATTATCTTTTTCGTCGCAGACACAATTGTAATTTTTCTTGTAGGTATATATTTACCTGTATTCATACTTTCTAATTTTTTTATTATTTGATCATCCAAGATTGAAATTTCACTCCCCGTATCAACTAAACAATTTACTTTCACTCCTCCCATAGTAACTTTTATATGTGGCAACATCTTATTATCTAAACTATCTGAATCATTATCCAGCATTGCATTCATACTAATTATCTCTTTGGTTGTGCCCATCTAAAAATCCTGACACTTTGCCTTTTCCTCTCTCTCTACATTTTCTCTACTATTTTTTTGTTCAGTACCATTATACGAAAAATTTTTATTTACTCTTTCATTCTGTATATAATTACGATTTCTATTTTCCTTTCTTAATTGACATGCTCTATCATTCTCTCTATTCCAATTTACATTTCTATTTTCTACCTGTGATCTCACAAATCTATTTGTCATGTTAAAATTGTGTGAATTTCTTTCTCTATCATTAAAATTTCTTTGCTCTCTATATCTTATACCATTTCTATCATATTTTAACATATTAAAACTTTGAAATCAATTTCCATACTCAGCATCATCTAATCTCCTCAATAATTCTATAAATTGACTAATGGTCTTTATATTTTGTATGGCCACTGCCTGACTTACTTCAAAATCAAAATGACATGCTAATTGTGTAACCAAATCAATTTCTAGCATAGCAGGAGTTAAATATTTTAAAAGTGAATATTTTTTTATTATATATGTCTCACGATTATCTGAACCTCCTTTCTTAAAATTACCAAATAATAAATCTTTTCTCACCCTCATTTGTGCCATCTGTCCCCAATACTGCTGTGTGAATCTCTTTTCAAAATCTTCGAACGTCATCACCTCGTCAGAAATCATGTCCCACCAGATAAAAGCATCGTCCTTCAAACAATTTCTCACCATCTGGAGCTTTCTACCATCTCCTGGAACATTCTCCAAACACGCCTTCAAATTCTTCAGAAAACCCATCGGATTTATTGATGTTGATCCATAAAACTTAGGCAAAGCATCATGTGATACTGGCATCGGAATATATTTTATTATTTCCCCATTTCCACGAATTTGTTCATTTTTTATTGCTGTTATCTTCTCTTCCACCTTTTCCATTTCTTTTTCATTTAATACATTTCTCTGTAGCACTTTTATGCATTTATCTTCAATAATATTCATTCTTTCTAACATTTCTTCTTTCATTACATCAACTTTAATTTTTAATTCTTCAATATCTTGTTTATTTTCTTCTATTTTCTTTATTTGTCCATCCACCTGTCCAAACTTTGCCATAAATACCTCAAAACTTCTTTGCATCCTTTCTTCCATCTTGTCCATTCTTTCTCCCATTTTCAATATCATTTCCATCAACATTTTATTTTCTCCCTCTTCTTTTTTCTTTAAGATAGACTCCATACCCTGGCTCTGCTCCTGCGACTCATCACTCTCATACCCTGCTGGTTGCCTCCATTCCATTTTCTTTTCTCCCTCCATTTTGTTTAACACATCCAAATTTTGTTGAGCGCCTTGTAAATTTCCACTTCCTTCCATTTTCAAACCACGTTGTTTCAGCCAAAATAATTGCTTTTCTGCCACACGTTGGTTGACGCCAAAATAATTGCTTTTCTGCCCCACGTTGGTTGCCGCCAAAATAATTGTGCTATGATATTAGTACAATTGTTATAGGGTTGCCGCGATATAGCTCAGAAAACAAAATTCTCTCTCTCTCAGGTTCCCTCGGCGAAACTGTACAATGTTCACGTCAGGAATCGTGATCTTAGGAAAGAGTATAAAAAAACAACAAATTACTTGAAGACAAAAAAAAGAAATAATTATTTAATTATCTTTTCTAAAAATTTTAATAAAATTGAAAAACAGATCAGATATAATTATTTATTATAAAAAAACAAAAAAAAAAATTTTCATTAACAAATTCTCAAGAAAAAACCCTACCCTCTAATTGACCAGATAGGATAAAAAAAAAACTTGTACTGACAAACGCGACAAAATTTACCTTATTAATTACTGAAAATTATTCACAAAGTGCATACAAAATAATAATTACTTAAAATGAATAAATTAAATACGTATAATTAAAATACATCAAACTATAGCAAACTTATACAGTAAGGAAAATTATCTAATTTAATAGCTTCTCAATAAATATAAAATATTTTCAAACACGTGCAGGAAAAACAAAATGACGGATATGAGTCTACTTTTTACAATATTAAAATTTTCTCTTATTATAATAAAGAATGCATTCTCTTTCTTAAAAGTAAATACTTAACTTGTATAACAGCAATAAACTAATACACAAACTTGATTAAATCTCGGCTCCTTAAAATCTAATGAAATTTATAACAATTTTTATTCAAACATAAATATCTCTAAGAAAAGAACTACATTTAACGGGAGACCAAGATCTAATGTCCTTCAATATAAAACACACGGCCAGTGAAAGTCACGCATCCCTTCCACACTATACTATATTAAAATATCAAGTTGAGGAGCATAAGTAATCTTCCTGGCATCTTCTCTTTTAAATTCAAATAACAACAAAATAAATATTAATATACACAGATTACCAAAAGACTACTATACCTCCCAAATTCTTAAACAGAAACCAAAATACAGTGTGTACCAAAACATTTGCCCCACAGAAAAATAAATTTGATATAAATCAATTTATTTAATTTTACTTATCCATAATATATAAAAAAAACCATAGCAATATGTATTTCTTTTAAACTTTGAATATATTATGCGTATCAAGATTAATAATGGTGTACAGTAGGAGCCAAAAGAATAATATTATAATTAATTTGGAATTCTTAAGTAATTTAGTAATTGCTCATTTAAGTAAACAGATATTATTTAACATTTTGAAATTAAATTAGTCAGAAGTGCCAAAAGCACGCAACAAGTTGTATTAAATAATCTAGGCATTTTCTTCTTATCCTATTTTGCATGTATATTTGAGTGGACATTAAATTTATGCACGTTTATTTTGTATCATATTGGTCTTACCATTACAAGTTTTTAGATACCTAGACAATCACATGTTGAAAATGTTACTAACCTACAAATAGGAATATTCATGAATATAGGCACTTCTAAAAAGTAAAAATAATACTTACGAAAAAGTTATAACGAAAGATAATTTATTAATATTGATAGCAATATAAGTAAGTTTTATCGAACTATTATACACGAATCCCTGAGAGAAAATTTTATTAAAAGATTATTTAAATTAAGAATCGATTGAATATAATTGAATACATGATTTCATCTATTATCAAAAAGTATAACTATCAGATTTAAATATCTGATATAATATTATTATTTCAGATACCGAATTAGTACTGCCAAAGTACAATTAAAGATAAAAGTTTGTAAATGTTATAATTGAATAGATTTTTCTTATAATCTTGAGTTACAAGTCTCATGTTTTATTATTAAATAGTCTTGTTTAATAATATTGCATATTTAAAAATAGAGCTAACTGGAGTATTAAATTAAAAGGACGAATTAGAATATAACTAGTATATTATTGCATCTTATTGCTAATTAACGTGGAACGGTATTTTATTATATAATTTCATACCCCCTCCAGTACATTTTATAGTGCTTGAACTAGGAGAACTATAGCATTTTATGATATACCAAAGTGAGGCATATTAAATATTGAATTTACTGGTTTGTAGTACAGAGCACAGCTTTACTCTTTCCACTATCGCAATATTTACTTTTATTCGTGTTCTTAAAAAGAAGGGTATCCTTATTAATTTAAGGATTATTCAAAGATATTAGGTACGTATAAGTCTATAGTAAATTTATTATGAAAAATTAAATAATGTTTATAAAATAATAGTTTATATTCATTCTGTATAATAGTGGGACGTTCATTTTCCTTTCCTCTTTTTAATTATTGTAAAATCTGAAAAGAAGAAATCAAAAATATTAGTGTAAAAATGTTATGTATTATTAATTTGTACAAAATTGTTTAATTAACGTTGATATTTAAAGGAAATTATAACAATCTATTGGGTATTAATATTAGATAATCTTGAATTAAGATTCGCGGGGGAATTTAAGGAAGGGAGGTGACATTTTGATTTTGACAGTTCATGTGTATATGATAAAAATACGGTTTAAAATAAGATATAACGTAATGAAATCTTGTTATAAAAATATAGAATGAATATAATAATGTGTATTCCATAAGTTGAAATGGATATAAATAGTCTAAACAGGTTATGAAAGAACTATATTTAATATTAATGGCATGTGTTAAATTTTCATTGAATAATTTAAAAGTAGAGAGAAATCGTCAAGGTAATAAAAATAAATAAAAGACTAGAAATTGAGAATTCATACCGTGCGGGTGTGTAATTTCGATGTGAATATAATAACATCGAAATTTATACATATTAGAAGATTTTTGAGCATAAAGAGTGTTACTATAAATTAATTCAACGCAAATATATTCATTTTTAATTTTCAACGTAGTGTTGAATTAAAATTTCAGCTATCAATTACAAATTGAGTACTAAGTGATTTATATTTGAAGCGAAATAATATAGGGAATATTTTTGAGAATTCGTAAAGAAGACTAACCTTTTATTTAGAAATACATTGAGCAGATCCACGAAGAGGATATAATCCAGGTGTACGAGCAGAGCTATAGCTGGACGTAGAAGAGATTCTGATACCGAACGTGTGTTGACGAAGAATTTTCCTCAAGAGTGTCATCATTTATTACAAGGTTATCCACATAGGAGTTCTAATTGGAGTAGAAGAGATTCTGATACTGTTCCTGTTGTTAGAGAGGTGGTTTCGAGAAGTGTTTTTTTATTTTAGGGCACAGGAAATATTTAATACGAGAGTTGCAGTTGACGATTCAGGCAGCATCTAGTTATAACTACTAACGTCAAGTGATAAGAGGGCAGAGACATCCGGAACAATCCAATTACTTCAAGGAAATTATATACAGCGAAGCAGTATAAATCTCCAAGAAAAAAGATATCATTAAATTGACGAGCTGATTGAATTATGGAACATTTATGAATTAAGGTTGTATAAAAATTTACATAGTGTTATTAGAAAACAATATTCAACAAGTATTGAACATATTTAAAGTAAAACCAGTAAAAAAATTTAAATACAAATTAAATTATTTATATTACCTTACCAATAAAATAGTGATTACACTTATAAAAAGTTAGGTTATATTGAAATAAATATGAAATATATTTTCATTGGAATCAAATATTGAATATAGTATGTCCACTAAGATTACCAAAGTGAACATAATCATTAATTGATTACTAGAAAACACATTATTGTTTGATTGATAAAATTGTATTAAGTAAATTGTCAGGTTATACTAGGTGTGTCTCAGAATTAATGAGAATGATCAGTTTTAAAGTGTTTTATTGAATGTATTTATAAATTAATATTGTCTCCTTCAAAGAATACTCATTGGGAATGCACACAACACCTCCAGTGAGTTATCCATTCCTCGTAACAAGTCTGGAAGTCTTGTTTCGTTAGGCTGTTTAGAACCTGCGTCGTGACTCTTTGGGTTGCCGCTTAAGCGTTGGAAAAAGAAAAAATCACATGAAGCCATGTTTGGACTGTAGGGCGAGTGTGGGTGTACTGGAATGTTGTTCTCTACCAAAAATTATTCAGCCCACAATGAACTGTGATTGGGAGCATTATCGTGATGCAGGATCCATGAACTGGCAATGTCAGGTCGCACACGCAAAACTGTTTGCCGCAAACGTTCAAGGGCCACGCGATAAAGTGTTTGATTCACAGTTTGCCCCGCGGCAGTACAAATTGTTTGTGGACAATTCCACGCGAATCAAAGAAGATGATAAGCATGGACTTGATTCAGGATTTGCTAATGCGAGCTTTCTTCGGACGCGGTGATGCAGATGCGTGCAACTACGCGATTTCTCGTTTTGTTTATGGATCATATTTACATACCCATGATTCGTCACCTGTTATCACTCTGTGTATGAAGTTGGGTTCGGTTGTTAAACGATCCAGCAGTTGTTGGCTAATGGAGAAGCGATTTTTCTTTTCTTCATCAGACAAGTTCTTGGGCACCAGCTTTGCACAAAGTTTCCGTATACCTAGTTTCTTTGTCAAAATTCGATGAACAGTATCCTTACTCATACCAACCTCATGTGCTATCAACCTGAGTGTCAAACGTCCGCCTCATCCTAACGCAGAATGTACTTTCGCCACGATTTCATCGGCTTTCGACGTGGACGGCCGTGCGGAGCGATGGTAATATTCAATGGTTTCGCGGCCATCTTTGAAAGCCTTGTGTCATCTAAAAACTTGTGCTGACGACAACGCAGCATCTTCATATGCTGTTCTTAACATTTGTAGTGTTTCTGAAGCAGTTCTTCCTAATTTAACACAAAATTTACTTACATATCGCTGTTCGATATTTGCCTGCATTTTACATGTAACGTGGTATTGGTACTTGGCGGTAAATACATTGTGCTCATGCCGCTAACACTTGACTTAGTGGCCTTTGCTTATTCAGGTTGCGTGCCTAGCCACTCCACTCACATGTAGTCGACCCCAGTCGGCTGCAGTCGTTGCCACATATAGCGTAAAGAAATCATTCTCATTAATTCTGAGACATAACTCGTATATATCTTACCTTCAAAAGCTAATCTTGTTTATACCCTTTTGGTTTTAATGGACCATACGACGTATTAAACAATTTTATTTGAGTGTGATGTTCTAACATGCTTTGAATATATTATATTTCGTACATACATTTTTCCAAACGATTAATATATGTACCGATCTAATCTTGTTTATCATTGATGGAATAACGTATTTATAGTTGTGGATTGAATGTGGGTTTTCAGAGGCTAGATATCATTCTAAAAAGAGTACCTACATAAAGAAATCTACATTTGACAGCTTAATTTGAAAATAGAAATATGTACTTACTTGATTATGAGTACAATAGTAGTTTATACAACGAGTCAATAATGACAGTTAATATTCCCGAGAGCCGAATTTACGAACCGAGCCGCGAAGCGGCGAGGGAGTACCTCGGCTCGAGGGAATAATAGTCAATATTGCGAGTTAGTATACACTACTTTATCTACGACTAACTGAGGATTACTAAAAAAAATCAAAATAATTAAACGAAAATGTCAGATTACTATATCAATATGACGTTTGACGGTTAGGAAAATGGCCGGACTTGTCTATCGTTACTACGACAACATTGGGAACGTTATGTTCTTATTGGCGGGGTGCAGGGCATAATGGTAACGTTATCTCTCATTATTCTCTGGTCGCATTTCATTATTCCCTCCGGGTATTATGAGTGTTATTATTATTAATATAATACCTACTTTATTAATTAGTCATCGATAAAGTTAGTTATTATACAAATCCTAGAAATAACGAATCAAATAGACGTCTTGTAGAAAATATTGAATATAAGATTTATTTAATGAATGTTATTTGCCAATCAGAATAATACCAACAGTGTAAAAGTTTTATTCCTGTCATTAACAATCTGTTATAAACTTCTATATACAGGCTACATTCAATAAGTTATCTAAATAATTTAAAGATAATTTTAAGGAAATATCTAATTACATTAGATTATTACAGTACCATTTGAGAGTATAGGATATAATTATTACAATTAATTTTATTGTCATACCATTTCTTTTAACTATACTAACGCGAAGAAATTTGTTTTATATTTATTTATTGAACTAGACCGGATTATTAAACTCGAAAGGAGAATATTACATTTATTAGTATAACAATTACGTTATCATTTGACTGGCCCAACGTGATGCATTTGTTATCATTATTATAGCATCTATAGGCACCTGAATAAGGTGTTACATACCGAATACGTTAACAATATATTTTAATGCTCGTCAAACACGTTGTTGTATATTTAATTTAGGTTCTTAATTTAATGCTCGTAAAATAAATAATATTTGAAATTTTAAAGAAATCTACTTAAAATTCTATTAATGGGTTCAATAATTATAACTCAATGCTTTGATCGTTTGATCTACTACTTCATATGAATCTATAGTCTTCATAGGCAAATCAGATACCAACTAATGTCACGCATATACTACTAACACGTGATTTATAAAGTGTCTCTATTGGTCCAATCGTTCTAACATTTATTATATCATAACTGTTTATTTCTATAGTTGAAATAAATGTTATTTCATATTAATAAGCATGATTCTAAAACTCTATTCTCACGTGGGTTTATATTCGAATAACTACAATATCCTAATATGCTGTTTTCGATCTAATGCAAAATGAATTAGATAAGTTTGGTTTGTTTAGTACAATAACCTAGAAAATTCAGTGACAAGTCAAACAGTGTATACGAAAAACATAATCATATATTTGTGAATCTCACAAGGATACATCTCAATAAATCAAAGGTAAGTAATTCCAAATCTATTACCAAATATAATACGTATGTTAAAAAATTGACTCTGTAAGTGTATTTGAACAAAATCTAAACAGATAAATGAAATTCAGTAATAATAAATATAGGTTGAAATTGAATTTTAATATAATAGTATTTTGACATATAAACAATACTAATGGAAGTAACTTTTAAAACTGTGTTTGTTCCATGATGAATTTATAATCAAATGTCTTTATAAAAGCTAATTATAGCTATTTTCAATTAGAATAATAATAAATTTCTTAAAATAGATCAATGATTATTTGATCCATTGCTTGCAAGACTTATTGTTAATTCAAATAAATTATACAAAATATAACCTTATACTTTTCTTTCTTCAGAGCTCATTTGCTTCGTAATTCTTAGTGTGATCCGGAAAACTGATTCCTATCTTCAATCCTCAGCAATTATTATAAATAAATCCTCCCAAAATTGATGTAGAACTGCTTTCTGCTACACATAAAATTGGATCATCTTATTCTGGTTCCATACACAATTTAATATCTTTCTGCTCCAAATTAATTATTCGGTAAGTCCATTCTCCAATTAAATTAGTACAATGTTTGTTATTAATTGTATTCTCTTCTTTTACATGTATTATGTAGCTATAATCTTCATCCGAAGTCCTCTATTCCTTGGCTGAATTTCCGGTAACAATATTCTTCAACTTTTAGTAAGTCACTTAATTTCACCTTTCTATTATAACTATTTTACAATTATGTATACTTTTATATTGTATTTAAACACTAAAATAATGTTTTAGTAGAGAAAAATAAATTACTTTCCCTCTTTCAATGAAATTAAAAAATTCTCTCCTATTTGTTTTTTCAACAAAAATCTCCTAGGTTTTTCTCCAAATTGGTAACTAAGTTTTTACATCAAGTTAGTTTATCATTATAATACATAGTTATTTAACAAGTCAAATATACTTTGATATATCTTTCTCTTTCTAAAACACATATTTTAAATATGACTATTCTCTACTTTCACAATTACATATCAAATAAATAAGACACTTATTTATAAATTTTCCTCATTTACAGCAAATACATATGTCAACTTTAATCATGAATGTCATGAATTTCATACGAATAGAAACCTTTTATAATTCCAAATAAGTTGTTAATAACAACATTAATAACAGCTTAATATATACACATATGTTCTGACACATATCTCATATATAGGGGTTACTGATGATGATAGGTCAGTGTCAGCATTTGCGCAACAGAATTTTCAAAAAGGTTATCTATTGTAATATTTTCCAAATTAAGGAATATTTTGTACACTCATCCCTACCAAGATTTCGTGCGTGTTCTATAATTATATGAAATGATATTGCAAAACCGTATATCAAGTTGAGGAGAATCAAGTAGCTTGAAACGCATCCATGATCCAGCTTGCGGTGGCAAGACATTTTTCACATTAATTTGACGACAAATAGTTGTATGTGAAATAATAACTGCAGTAGTTCCTAGATTGTACATATCTGTAAGAGAAAAGTGACACATACTGCTGTGGACTTACGAAGTTAATTAAAAATGTGATGTATATATGTTACCGTAAATACAAGAAATCCATCTTTACGCGTACTACTAGTAAGAATGCGAAGCAACTACGAGCATTTGTAATTTTGCGTTCTTACTAGGAAAGACACGAATTAAAATATTAATTCGACTATTTACTGCAGCTTTCCGTTAGAACCCGTTCTATCTACACGTATTACAGTGAGTAACCGAAATACATATCTCTGAACAGCGGACATACTTCCATCGCTCACACCTTTATTTAATGGACAGTTTTTCAACATGATACGAAAATATCTCTTTAATAAGCGGACATACTCATGAAGTTATATCAAATACAATATTTTAGCAAGTTTTCTTCTTTATAATAAAACACGATTGGTTTCAAGATTATTTAATACGTCCATTTGCTATGTGAGCTGCTTCGATTACATCGAAAACGTCAACTGGCAGGTAATATAAAGGGGCCCACACACTACGCTTTTGTTCGACAAATTTGTTCGACGAACAAGTCTGTCGAACATATCTGAAGTGTGTGGGTCGAAAACCGTCGTTGAAGTTGGCGTACAAAGCTGCTGATCATATCTGTTTAATAGGGGCTCACACACTCCGGTTTTGACAATTTGGCATCTTCACTAATTAGTACGTGATGAGAAGTAACCAAACAGCATAGATCATTCATCGACCCGTTCTTGCTCATTAGTTACTGGTATGCGTGTAGTTAGAACGGGTTCTAACTGAAAGCTGCAGTAAATAGCCAAATTAAAATTTTAATTCGTGTCTTTCCTAGTAAGAACGCGAAATTACAAATGTTCGTAGGTACTTCGCATTCTTACTAGTAAGTACGCGTAAAAACGTATTTCGGCTATTTACGGTAACATACCGGGTGTAGAATGAATTTTCGTACATAGGGATTTTACATGCAAAACTAATAATTTGCGAATATTCCCTCCCCTAATTTTTTTATAGGAAAATGTTAAACACAAAATTTATAGAGCTTTAAAAATAGGTCCCATTTTTTTTCTTCTTTGCTTACTATCACCCTCCGGGTCATTAAAGGAAAAAGAATTGAAGAAATGATACAAAATAGCAACAGCCGTGACATGTGACAACAAAAGTAACAAAATTCATTCATTTAACACAACAATGTGACAATTTTAGTAGAGGCGTTTAAATCTGTTTTAAGCATAGGTTTTAAGTCGTTTGCAGAAAATAAAAAACGTGCTGAAGAGATTTTAAAATTTTATTGAACGTGGTAATAAAGGTAGTTGTAGTAATAACTAAATTAGATGCTCAAACAAATCTCCGTTGACAGCTGAGCAGCACCCAAATCTGTCGTAAAAATTTCTTCTAGTTGCGGCCAGTTAATAGTATGATATTTGACGACATTCTGCAAGTATTGCAGCTCTTAAAGCGTCGACATTTTGATACGTCCTTCCATTGTATAGCCGATCATGCAATGTGCCTCACAGAAAAAAATCATTTGGCGAAAGATCCGGAGATCTTGGAGGCCAATTAATTTCTCCACCTCGACCTATCCAGCGATTTGGGAATACATGATTTAAGTACTCTAAAACATCGTGCTGGTAATGCGCCGGACATCCATCATGTTGGTACCAAAATTCGTAATTAATTCCCAATTCGTCGATAGCCGGCCCGACTTCTTCTTGCAAAAAATTTAAATACGCAGCACCAGTTAAGCGGTCTGCAATAAAGAACGGTCCAATTATGTGAGGACCTAGTATGCCAGCCCAAACATTGACACTACCCCGGTATTGCGTATGAGTCTGCAACATTAAATGTTCATTTTGTGTGCTCCAGTAGCGATAATTTTGTTGATTTGGTTCACCAGTTAACTGAAATCGACACTCATCGCTGAATAAAATCCTAGATAAAAAGTTTCGGTCATCATTGGGCATCTCCATCATTATTTCACAAAACTGCATTCTTTTTTCTTTATCCTTCTCGAATATTTTTTGGTGCTTTTCGTATTTATAAGACCGAAACCGCGGATCTTGACTCTTTAAAATTTTCTGAGCAGTAGTAAAATGAATCCCTAAATTATTACCTATTTGTCTTAAGGAGACATATTTGTTCTCTACAACGCTCAAGAGAACGGCATCTACCTTCTCTCTACTTGCACCAGCTGTTACATTCTGGCACTTACATTTCTTATTAACAGTGCCGTTGGTCTCAAAGTGCCTGACAATTCTATTCAGGGTGTTCAAATTTAGAATTGGTCGCTCCGGGTAGAATCCAGCAAAAGTTGCTTGTATGTCCCTAAAAGACAATCCAGAGTAGTACCATTTAATAAAGTTGACTTTCTCTTCTTGGCTATAGCAATTCATTTTAAGAATCAGCAAACTTATTTTGACTGTCAAAACGTGACATTTATTGCTGACAGGATTCATGGCTAGTACTAATCGGTTCATTCCTAATACTTTTTCTTCAAGTCTAGCAGGACCAGAAGGTGTTAGAAAATAAATATCAAAGAATTTAGATAATTTTTTTTTGTCTACAACTTTTGTGTTTAACATTTTCCTATAAAACATTAGGGGAGGGAATATTCGCAAATTATTGGTTTTGCATGTAAAATCCCTATGTACGAAAATCCATTCTACAACCGGTATATGATACGTTAATTTCTATTATTTTACGCATGTGTGACGATAAATATTTACGTCTGATTTTTAAACAGCCGTTGTTGCGTGCTTTTGGCACTTCACAAGTAATAATTAATTTAATTTCAAAATAATAAATAATATCTATTTGCTTAAATTAACATTTAGTAGAGTACACGCGAATTTCAAATTAATCGTAATATTTTTCTTTTGGCTCACGCTGTATGCAGTTATTATTTCGGCTACGAAATATTATATTTTAATCTTAAAAATAAATGTATTGCAATGTCCACAGCCAAGCTTATTTTTCCTTTTTGAATAAATGGTTCTTTATAATGTATTTGCAACTACGTATTAAAAATTCTTCTAAAAGCATTTTATCAAAGGTAAAAAGAATATTTACCTTGAAGACTAAAATTTGGCGTCGCAAATCCGAGTATTTTATCAATAGCCCTTTGTATGGGGAATGGCGTGAGAATTGAAATGGGCCCGACTTTGAGACGCCTTCCATGCACGCGTTACCGAATATTCCAGAACGAAATGACGTATCATCTTCCGTGCCGGGGATGAATCTTTAAGAAGGGCAAGCGCTACCAAATTATAATCATTATCCATCTAAAAGTACCCCAAGAGAGTCAAACTTAACTAGTGGCCGAGGGTTAGTCTTCGCGGTTCGAATGTTTAAATAAAGTCTAAAGTATTCCGCGGGAAGCAAAAATTGTGTTTAGCTAGAGCACATAATTAAAATTCCATTAGTGAATTCGTCACAAGACGATCTAAGTGCTCTTGCTGTGTAACGTCGGTTGGGGAAATCTGCTGATCTTTGGGACAAGCAGTACCAATCCGAGCTACCCATTTTGGGGATATAATTCACATTTTGATCTTTACCCGACGGGAGAAGTACGCCATAGAAAACCAAGACCTCTTCGACAAGGACCGCTGACAGCCCTGGCCAGGCCCCTATTGAAGCTACAAATCAGTTTGTCTCAAAGGTATTTACGCTTTGTTTTTCTACTGAAACACGACCAAGAACTGTTTGGTTATTTGTCATTTTATTATTTGAACATGTTACTCATTGTAATCCGACGGAGAAAGTAGGATCAGATTTAGAAGTTTATTTATTTTTCTTTTTAAAGTAATTAGTCATTTATTACCGAATATTCAGAGTATGTGTTATGTAATAGTATCAGTCATAATATTTGTCATATAGTATTCATCACTTAGTAATTGTGAATTAGGTTACGGTAATAAAATTAGACATATATTTGTGTGCTAGAAAAGGCTGGCGTATTGAATTATAAATTTAGCAATGTAATATTATTTATCGATGAGTTAATTATTTTAACTGAACCAGCGCCCTTTTGTATGTACTATTTTACTTGTTAAATGTTTGCGTAACTTTCAACTATTGTGTAGGATATGCTTACTTTATTCTAATGTAGAGAAATTCAAAATCAGGAAAATTACAAATTATTTATTTACTGTTATATATTACCTTTATTGCATTTGACGTATGTGTTATTTTGGAATTTTGCATATTGTATGTTACCCATTTTTCTTTTATTGTTGTAATAAACCTTGTTAACTTTTCATTATATCTGTGTTGTCAATTTGATTCCTCACCGTTCATTGTGGTAATAATAATAAGCTCAGTGAAATCTTCTCGCTTCTTTTCATTGACAGCCCTTTAATTGGGAATTACTAATTAATGTGATACTGAATTAACATTTTATAAAACGAAGCGAGTGGCGCCCTAAGATAATAGCTTACTTTACAATAAGATCAGTGAAGCAATTATTCATCAACCACCTAGAGAGTTCAATTAGTAATTTCAAATTATCCATATCATCTATCCGACGGGCGAGGAACGAGTGACAGAGCATAGGGCTCTAGGACCGTAAAGGTACGTAAGTTTTGTTACCTTTTTAACAGCACACATACACACCTAATTAGTCAATTAGTAATAATAGAAATCCCCTTATTGTATTAAGTTTAAAACGACCCCGAGATCACTGGGTGCAGCGTGAGCGGCCGGCATAAGTAGTTTTGTTCTCTGCATCCAGTACTGTTGCGGATTAGTAGAAGTTATTTGATCTTCAGTAATTATCATCGTTAATTAAATTTGTGGTAATTACCCCGCGACAAATTTGGCGCCCAACGTGAATATAATTAATTTTCGTTTAACTTACAAAAGATGTTATAATTCTTTTTTTTACTTATACCCTTTTATATAAAATTATCTTTGTAGTTATTTAAATTTTATTAAGAATATATAGGGTGTTATGATTTTATAACATATTATGATGAAATTTTCTTTAACATTTATTTTTTCATTTTTGGATATATATATACAGGGTGGTGTGTGTGTTTGGTGACAACACTTACTGTTATTAAATTAAAATTATTTTGCGTATTTGTCATTTCTTTCAAGTTTAAAGATTCTTTGATTATACATTATTTAGAAATAAAATAAAAATTTCTTAAAAATTTTTATTTTTTTTTTTTTTGGTTGGTTGGGTAAGGTACGCTTTGCTTTTTTTTCTTTTAATTTCAATAATTTTGCTGAACGATTTTGATAGTTGACTGTATTTTTGAGTCGACATTGACTGAATTAGTGCATTTTCAATTACTTTGTGAATATTTTAATTCAATCGTTTGATAACTTTCATTTTTTTAATATGGCGTCATTAGCTATTAATGTTAGCTATTTAAGAAAAGATGAATTAGTCTATGAACTGAGCTTGAGAGGTTTACCTACAACGAACGATGATACGGTAGAACAATTGCGAAAGGCTTTGAGACCATTGTTAAGACTTGAAAAACATAAAGAGGCTTTATCATATCCAGAGTATCAAGTAGACATTGAAAAAGAATTAACGGAGCTTGATGCCAAACTTAACGATCTTAAACCAGCAATGGAAAAATTCGCTTTGTCACCGGGTGGTGGTTCAGCGGCTATTCAAACTCGCCTGCATCATAGTATAAATAGAATCAATCGGTTACCTCTCGCGCAGTTAAGCACGGAACAGTCTCAGAAACGCACCCAATTATTATTAGAATTTTTACAACACTTGGATACTATTGAAGTAGGTCAGGTCACTGATGACCTACAGGGTGTTACATTAGGAAATTCGGGAACAACAAATAATGCTAACGGAACGACAGCACAAGCACTTAGTCCTGTTACGGTTTCGCGCGCGTCGCGTACTTTCTCACCAGTCCGGAAATGGAATTTAAAATTTAATGGGGATTCAAGACAATTTTCGGTGCATCAATTTTTAGAAAGGGTTAACGAATTAAGAATTGCACGCGGAATTTCAGAAACTGATTTGTTTGAATCCGCCATTGATTTATTTGAGGGAAAAGCTTTGCTGTGGTTTAGGTCAAATAGACATAGATTTGACAGTTGGCCGACATTATCGGCATTATTATGCAAGCATTATGAGCCACCGGATTATCAATCTAGATTGTTTCAAGATATATTGTCACGGACTCAAGACCCATCTGAGTCATTCATAGACTATTTTTCGTGCATGTTGTCAATGTTCAGACGCTATGGGGAAGCATCCGAGGATGTGCAGTTAGGAATTATTTCTAGAAATTTGGCACCCTTTTATATTATGCAACTACCGGCAGTAACCACATTGGCGGAGCTGGAGGATGAATGCCTCAAGCTCGAGAAAAAGAAGTTTAGGGCAGATAGTTTTCGTCCGCCGGTGCGCAAGCGTAACACTTATGTGGAACCAGATTTTGCTTTCGTGTCAACCTCTGGTGTTGAGCGCGGAGCAGTGAATAAACCTGCTGTAAATTCAGTTAAAGCATCTTCGGACAAAATGTCAGACGATTTGCGGTGTTACAATTGTGGAGACCGGGGACATAGGTTTAATAATTGTAAGAAAGCCCGAAAGAAATTTTGTTATAAATGTGGTCAACCTAACGTAATAGTGAGCGCATGTCCTCGATGCTCGGAAAACGCGAAGGGGAGGCGATCGTAGGTCGAGAGGTCGTCCCCGTCGCTGTTTCCTCGACCCCAACTTCCGTGTTATCAAACACTAGTAAGATTTTTCTTGATTATGTCATCTCTCGTGTTTCTGGAGATCAACGTCCTTATTTAGAAATACAAGTAAAGGGTTATCCTGTAGTGGGTTTATTGGATTCTGGAGCCTCTAGAACACTGGTTGGCTCATGTGGCTATCAAATTTTGAGTAATTTGGGTTTTTGTCTGAAACCGCAAGCTGTTGAATGTACGGTTGCGAATGGACAGGTGTGTGTGAGTGCAGGGTTTGTTACTGTACCCTTTTGCCTAGAGGGCAAAGTTTGTTTGATTGATGTTTTGGTTGTACCTGACTTGCCACACACGTTAATTTTGGGAGTAGATTTTTGGATGGCCATGAATATAGTACCAGATTTACGTCAAAACATTTGGCATTTTAGTAAACAGGACCCTGTAATTCATATTAATAGTATAGCTAGTGCCACTACCTTGAGCGTTGATCAAAAGAACCACTTAGACCAATTAGTCGCTGAGAACACAGTACTCATGAGCAAAATTTTGGGTAAGACTCATTTAGTGTCTCACGAGATTCGATTATTGCCAAATACCAAACCAATTAAACAACGATATTATCCTGTATCACCAATCAAGCAACAAGCTATTGATCAGGAGATTAAAAAAATGTTAGAGCAGGGAATCATAGAACCTAGTAACAGTCCTTGGGCTTCGCCTGTTTGTTTGGTCCAGAAAAAAGATAATAGCTATCGTTTTTGTGTTGATTATCGTAAATTAAATTCCGTCACTCAAAAGGACTCTTATCCCTTGCCCTATATTTCAACTATTTTAGATCAATTAAGAGATGCTAAATATTTAAGTTCATTAGATATTAAAAGTGCATATTGGCAAATTCCTGTCGCGGAGGATTCTCGTGATTGCACTGCCTTCTGTGTGCGTGGCGGCTTATACCGCTTCGTTAGAATGCCCTACGGTCTTACCGGTGCGCCTGCCACGTGGCAGCGTCTCATGGATTCTGTTCTGGGAGCCGACCTCCAACCATCTGTTTTTGTATATCTTGATGATATAGTTATTGTGTCTCAAACTTTCGAATCCCATATGGCTACATTGACTGAGGTTTTTGATCGTCTGCATAATGCAGGGCTCACCGTGAATTTCACCAAGAGTCAATTTTGTCGACCTCAATTAAAGTATTTGGGGTATATCGTTGATGAACTGGGACTGCGCCCAGATCCTGAAAAGGTACAAGCCATCTTAGACATTCTACCACCTAAAAATGTCAAGGAAATACGAAGATTTATCGGAACTGCTTCTTGGTACAGACGTTTCGTACCACAATTCTCCACCATCATTGCACCTTTAACCAACCTTACTAAGAAAAAGACTCCATGGTCTTGGACCAGTGAATGCGAAGCGGCATTCAAACTGTTAAAAGAAAAACTTGTCTCATCTCCACTCCTGGTTTGTCCTGATTTTTCTAAGACCTTTATTCTTCAAACTGATGCTTCAGCTTATGGCCTCGGGGCCGTGCTCACCCAACAATATGACGATGGGGAGAAAGTTATTTGTTACATGTCCCGTTCTCTGACTGCTCAGGAACGAAAGTACAGTGCTACTGAGCGTGAATGCTTAGGTGTGATTTGGGCTATTGAGCGTGTGCGTCACTATGTAGAGGGTTATAAATTTCGGGTGATCACGGATTGTCACTCTTTGTTATGGTTGCATAATTTGAAAGACCCTCATGGTCGTTTGGCCAGGTGGTCATTGCGATTACAGCCCTATGATTTTGAAATGATTCACAGAAAGGGATCGGAGAATGCCGTCCCTGATTTCTTGTCACGCTCCGTGAGTACTACTGTTGATTTGGTACAAGCTGAAGACCCCTTACCTCCCATAGATCGGTGGTATCTTAAAATGATTCAAGAAGTACAGGATAAACCTCATCGTTATCCCTTATGGCGTGTGGAAGACACTAAGTTATTTAAGTATATCAAACCTCGTTACTCCGAACTTAGTCATCCCAGTCAGGAGTGGAAATTGGTTCCTCCACGAGAACGCCGCACTTCAATAATTGAATCCTGTCATGACGATCCAACTTGTGGACATCCTGGAATTTCTAAGACCATTTCCCGTGTTTCTCAGAAATACTTTTGGCCGAAGATGGCCGGTGACATAGCTAAATATGTTAGGAAATGCAAGACCTGTCTCAGTATCAAATCAGAAAACAAACCGCCCGCAGGACATCTGCGTAGTAAAGCTCCAACTGCCACCAGACCTTGGCAGATAGTTTCCGCAGATTTGATGGGACCCTTGCCTCGTTCCACTAAAGGGTATTCCTATATTTTAGCTGTTTGCGATATTTTTAGTAAGGCAACATTGGTGTTTCCTTTACGAACCGCTACTGGTGCTAGCGTCACCAAAATCATTGAGGATCATGTCATACTTCTCTTCGGGGCTCCTTCTTATTTAATCGTTGACAACGGTGTTCAGTTTAGGAGTAAGGTTTTTCAGAAGATGACCCAAAACTACAATATCAAAATAGCCTATACTGCACTTTACCATGCTCAAGCTAATCCCACAGAAAGAGTTAATAGGGTAATTAAAACTATGTTGACTGCCTATGTTAAAAATAACCATCGAACCTGGGACCAGTATCTTGCACGAATTGGTTATGCCATTAGATCTTCTGAACACGAAGTAACTAAAGTAACCCCGAATTTCATTAACTTTGGTAGGGAAGTCACCTTGAATGGCAATGATGAGAATTTCGTTCCGAATGAATCCGAGACACCTGTCTTAAATATTGAAAATAAAAAATTGGCTTTCGCTGCGCTGTATAAAGACATACAGGCGCGTATTAAGAAAGCGCATGTGCGCAGTGCTCATGACTACAATCTCAGACGACGACCTATTAAGTTTGTGGTAGGACAGCATGTTTGGAGAAGGAATAAAGTATTGTCAGACGCTACTAAGCAGTTTGCTGCCAAACTTGCCCCTAAATATTCAGGACCTTTCGAAATTATTCGTGTTGTATCGCCTTGGGCGTATGAACTCATTGACGACCAAGGCCGACCTTCTACTTGGCATATTAAAGATCTGAAGGCGCACCCGCCTAACTAGACAAAATATTTTTGACCTGCTGTTGGGGTCGATAAGAATTCCACAGCCGTGTAACCAGCGTGGGGTAAAAGTCCCCTAAATGGATCAATATATTGCGCAACCACCATCTTAATGCAATCTTTTCATATTAGGACATTTTTGACCTGCTGTTGGGGTCGATAAGAATTCCACAGCCGTGTAACCAGCGTGGGGTAAAAGTCCCCTAAATGGATCATTATACTGTACATTCACCATCTTAGTACAATCTTTTCATATTAAGAAAATTTTTTTTTGACCTGCTGTTGGGGTCGATAAGAATTCCACAGCCGTGTAACCAGCGTGGGGTAAAAGTCCCCTAAATGGATCATTATATTGCGCAACCACCATCTTAATGCAATCTTTCCATCTTTGGATATTTTTGACCTGCTGTTCATTCCACGTTTTCCTTTTAATATTTCGTTGAATTTGTTGCTTGATATACCTATTAGTTTTGATTAAATTTATTTGGTGGAGTGAATTGCTTATGACCATTAATGTTTGACTTTTCTCAATTTTGTCCCTAAATGTAGCTTTGTGTGCAAGAGTGTCATCTTGTTGTTGTTGTTAAGATTTGTGTGCAAGTGTTTGGTTTTGTCATGTATGCATGGCGTTTTGATTTGTCATTTAAGATGACTTGTTGGTGAGGTGTTGTCGGGGTATAAAGTCCCCTTCCCCTCTATTGTGTTGTAGTTTAGCTACTTTGTGCCACTCACTTGTTACTTAGTGTTGTAGTTTAGCTACTGGTTTTGGTTTGTGATGACCCTCGTGCACGATACTTTTGTAAATTTCATCTTTACTTTTGTTCAACTTTTATAAGGAACTCATTTTGTTTATGGTCAATAGTATAACTTTACTTAGTTTTAAGGAATTTCACGTGGGAGTTGGTTTATTTGTTTTCTTTTGTCAAAATTTATTGAACCTTTTCGGCCTAAATTATTGACTTTTACTGTAGTGCTTTGCCTACATTTTAATATAATCTTGTATCCAAATCGAATTAACGCCTTTTGGTTGTGTTTATTGATTTTCGTCATAACCTTGTCTAAACCTGATAGATTCTATTCGGGTCTGCCCGTGTCTTTAATTGTGGGAAAAGTTTTTTTTTTTGGGTTCTTTCAAAATTTATTGAACTTTGTTTTGGTTTCGTCAAACTTCAACTGTGGAATATCGTCCACTTTCTCTGTTTTAATATGTTAGGACCTTCAGCCTGTCTTTATGCTTGGAGGACTTTGCTTGTTTCATAATGCACTGGTGCTTCTTTTTGCTTAATCGGAAATTTACTGAAGTAAATTTCCTGGGGCACTAGAGGGGGGATTTGTTGCGTGCTTTTGGCACTTCACAAGTAATAATTAATTTAATTTCAAAATAATAAATAATATCTATTTGCTTAAATTAACATTTAGTAGAGTACACGCGAATTTCAAATTAATCGTAATATTTTTCTTTTGGCTCACGCTGTATGCAGTTATTATTTCGGCTACGAAATATTATATTTTAATCTTAAAAATAAATGTATTGCAATGTCCACAGCCAAGCTTATTTTTCCTTTTTGAATAAATGGTTCTTTATAATGTATTTGCAACTACGTATTAAAAATTCTTCTAAAAGCATTTTATCAAAGGTAAAAAGAATATTTACCTTGAAGACTAAAATTTGGCGTCGCAAATCCGAGTATTTTATCAATAGCCCTTTGTATGGGGAATGGCGTGAGAATTGAAATGGGCCCGACTTTGAGACGCCTTCCATGCACGCGTTACCGAATATTCCAGAACGAAATGACGTATCATCTTCCGTGCCGGGGATGAATCTTTAAGAAGGGCAAGCGCTACCAAATTATAATCATTATCCATCTAAAAGTACCCCAAGAGAGTCAAACTTAACTAGTGGCCGAGGGTTAGTCTTCGCGGTTCGAATGTTTAAATAAAGTCTAAAGTATTCCGCGGGAAGCAAAAATTGTGTTTAGCTAGAGCACATAATTAAAATTCCATTAGTGAATTCGTCACAAGACGATCTAAGTGCTCTTGCTGTGTAACGTCGGTTGGGGAAATCTGCTGATCTTTGGGACAAGCAGTACCAATCCGAGCTACCCATTTTGGGGATATAATTCACATTTTGATCTTTACCCGACGGGAGAAGTACGCCATAGAAAACCAAGACCTCTTCGACAAGGACCGCTGACAGCCCTGGCCAGGCCGCTATTGAAGCTACAAATCAGTTTGTCTCAAAGGTATTTACGCTTTGTTTTTCTACTGAAACACGACCAAGAACTGTTTGGTTATTTGTCATTTTATTATTTGAACATGTTACTCATTGTAATCCGACGGAGAAAGTAGGATCAGATTTAGAAGTTTATTTATTTTTCTTTTTAAAGTAATTAGTCATTTATTACCGAATATTCAGAGTATGTGTTATGTAATAGTATCAGTCATAATATTTGTCATATAGTATTCATCACTTAGTAATTGTAAATTAGGTTACGGTAATAAAATTAGACATATATTTGTGTGCTAGAAAAGGCTGGAGTATTGAATTATAAATTTAGCAATGTAATATTATTTATCGATGAGTTAATTATTTTAACTGAACCAGCGCCCTTTTGTATGTACTATTTTACTTGTTAAATGTTTGCGTAACTTTCAACTATTGTGTAGGATATGCTTACTTTATTCTAATGTAGAGAAATTCAAAATCAGGAAAATTACAAATTATTTATTTACTGTTATATATTACCTTTATTGCATTTGACGTATGTGTTATTTTGGAATTTTGCATATTGTATGTTACCCATTTTTCTTTTATTGTTGTAATAAACCTTGTTAACTTTTCATTATATCTGTGTTGTCAATTTGATTCCTCACCGTTCATTGTGGTAATAATAATAAGCTCAGTGAAATCTTCTCGCTTCTTTTCATTGACAGCTCTTTAATTGGGAATTACTAATTAATGTGATACTGAATTAACATTTTATAAAACGAAGCGAGTGGCGCCCTAAGATAATAGCTTACTTTACAATAAGATCAGTGAAGCAATTATTCATCAACCACCTAGAGAGTTCAATTAGTAATTTCAAATTATCCATATCATCTATCCGACGGGCGAGGAACGAGTGACAGAGCATAGGGCTCTAGGACCGTAAAGGTACGTAAGTTTTGTTACCTTTTTAACAGCACACATACACACCTAATTAGTCAATTAGTAATAATAGAAATCCCCTTATTGTATTAAGTTTAAAACGACCCCGAGATCACTGGGTGCAGCGTGAGCGGCCGGCATAAGTAGTTTTGTTCTCTGCATCCAGTACTGTTGCGGATTAGTAGAAGTTATTTGATCTTCAGTAATTATCATCGTTAATTAAATTTGTCGCGGGGTAATTACCACAAATTTAATTAACGATGATAATTACTGAAGATCAAATAACTTCTACTAATCCGCAACAGTACTGGATGCAGAGAACAAAACTACTTATGCCGGCCGCTCACGCTGCACCCAGTGATCTCGGGGTCGTTTTAAACTTAATACAATAAGGGGATTTCTATTATTACTAATTGACTAATTAGGTGTGTATGTGTGCTGTTAAAAAGGTAACAAAACTTACGTACCTTTACGGTCCTAGAGCCCTATGCTCTGTCACTCGTTCCTCGCCCGTCGGATAGATGATATGGATAATTTGAAATTACTAATTGAACTCTCTAGGTGGTTGATGAATAATTGCTTCACTGATCTTATTGTAAAGTAAGCTATTATCTTAGGGCGCCACTCGCTTCGTTTTATAAAATGTTAATTCAGTATCACATTAATTAGTAATTCCCAATTAAAGGGCTGTCAATGAAAAGAAGCGAGAAGATTTCACTGAGCTTATTATTATTACCACAATGAACGGTGAGGAATCAAATTGACAGCACAGATATAATGAAAAGTTAACAAGGTTTATTACAACAATAAAAGAAAAATGGGTAACATACAATATGCAAAATTCCAAAATAACACATACGTCAAATGCAATAAAGGTAATATATAACAGTAAATAAATAATTTGTAATTTTCCTGATTTTGAATTTCTCTACATTAGAATAAAGTAAGCATATCCTACACAATAGTTGAAAGTTACGCAAACATTTAACAAGTAAAATAGTACATACAAAAGGGCGCTGGTTCAGTTAAAATAATTAACTCATCGATAAATAATATTACATTGCTAAATTTATAATTCAATACGCCAGCCTTTTCTAGCACACAAATATATGTCTAATTTTATTACCGTAACCTAATTTACAATTACTAAGTGATGAATACTATATGACAAATATTATGACTGATACTATTACATAACACATACTCTGAATATTCGGTAATAAATGACTAATTACTTTAAAAAGAAAAATAAATAAACTTCTAAATCTGATCCTACTTTCTCCGTCGGATTACAATGAGTAACATGTTCAAATAATAAAATGACAAATAACCAAACAGTTCTTGGTCGTGTTTCAGTAGAAAAACAAAGCGTAAATACCTTTGAGACAAACTGATTTGTAGCTTCAATAGCGGCCTGGCCAGGGCTGTCAGCGGTCCTTGTCGAAGAGGTCTTGGTTTTCTATGGCGTACTTCTCCCGTCGGGTAAAGATCAAAATGTGAATTATATCCCCAAAATGGGTAGCTCGGATTGGTACTGCTTGTCCCAAAGATCAGCAGATTTCCCCAACCGACGTTACACAGCAAGAGCACTTAGATCGTCTTGTGACGAATTCACTAATGGAATTTTAATTATGTGCTCTAGCTAAACACAATTTTTGCTTCCCGCGGAATACTTTAGACTTTATTTAAACATTCGAACCGCGAAGACTAACCCTCGGCCACTAGTTAAGTTTGACTCTCTTGGGGTACTTTTAGATGGATAATGATTATAATTTGGTAGCGCTTGCCCTTCTTAAAGATTCATCCCCGGCACGGAAGATGATACGTCATTTCGTTCTGGAATATTCGGTAACGCGTGCATGGAAGGCGTCTCAAAGTCGGGCCCATTTCAATTCTCACGCCATTCCCCATACAAAGGGCTATTGATAAAATACTCGGATTTGCGACGCCAAATTTTAGTCTTCAAGGTAAATATTCTTTTTACCTTTGATAAAATGCTTTTAGAAGAATTTTTAATACGTAGTTGCAAATACATTATAAAGAACCATTTATTCAAAAAGGAAAAATAAGCTTGGCTGTGGACATTGCAATACATTTATTTTTAAGATTAAAATATAATATTTCGTAGCCGAAATAATAACTGCATACAGCGTGAGCCAAAAGAAAAATATTACGATTAATTTGAAATTCGCGTGTACTCTACTAAATGTTAATTTAAGCAAATAGATATTATTTATTATTTTGAAATTAAATTAATTATTACTTGTGAAGTGCCAAAAGCACGCAACACCGTTTCTATTATTGTATAATTCACAGTAATGTGTTTCATAAGATTTTATGAATCAAGCATATAATATGTTTTACTTGCTTGCTTGATAAATATAAAAAATGACCTATATGGCATGATTGCGCTTAAAGCTACAGCAAATATGATTTTAATTATATAATTATAGTCTATTTTACTGTATATAATCAAGGTATTGATGAATTAAAATACTTATGTACATTGCTTAATACCATTTTATTTTACTTGGCGATAACAATAAAATCTCTGTTAATGCCATTAATGTTAGCATATATTTTGGCCTCTTTGAAGTGGTCAGTTTCCAGCCAAACTTCCAGGCCTCTCTACTGAGGGCCTTATATATTTATGCTTTGTGGCACTAGAACTGCGACAGGGACCCAACGACACAGTAGTCGAGGTAAGTTGCGTGCAATGCTATTGGATGGGACTATTATGAAGGTTACTCCTCTTGTTACTGCTCGCATGCAGGGTTTAGATGTTATTATATTTACTGCCAGGTCTGAAGATGGTAACTTTCTTATGTGACGGTCTAATGCAAAACATTTGTATTATTTTATTTCTTTTTTAACTACTAGATACGTTAATTTATATTTGTAATTATTTTCATATTAATTTAGTGTAATTCTGATGCATTCGTATATTTACACATAATTTATATCTATTTATACGTATTCAATTAGTACTTTGGACTGACTAGATGCAGCTGAACACACAAACGCAATAGATTTTGTGTTTACAAATCAATAAGAGTATTTTCTTATCGGTTTTGCTTTTTACTTAACTTCTTTTTTTTAGTTTCAGGCACACAGACATCACAGTTATAGGTATCAAATGTATAAGCTTGTTGTTTCTACTTGTCGAATTTGCTTACTATGCCTTCCTAGCCGATGAAGCATCTTGCCAAGTATACTATTCTACATTCAAACTGAAATTTACATTAATTAATATATTTTGTTCCAGTTTTCTGAAATAGCTGTATCTATTTATATGTCAAAATGGTATGACAGTTGTGTTAATATTCAAAAGTCTTTATTATTTGTGATGATGAAATGTCAATCGATGGAGTATTTTTCAGGAGCCGGCATGATAGATATTAATGCAGACGCATTCGGATCGGTAAGCTAAAATATAATTACGGTAGTATGTACTTACGTTACTATGTGAAATATTTTAGGTTGTACGGAAGATGTTTTCGTTCTATGCAATTATGAGAAATATCTTAACTAAATGATGAATAAAAGAAATAAATTCAGAACATTAAAAACATTTGTCGACAATTTAATAAGTCAGGTGTTCTTGGAGTTATATATAATTTCACAATGTATATCAATTACGCGAAATAAATCACTCTAATTTATGTAGAGCACATTCTCAAGTTTGAGGTTTACAGTTTGTGAATCAAAGTTTTTTTACAGAATGAAAAATCTTTTGTTACTAGTAATTTTAATACTGAGATGTATTTTCGCACATTTCATGTAATGGAAGACTTGTATTAAATATTGAAAGATGAGGTGTGGGCACCACGCGACTTTCTTATATGTGGGTTCGAAAATTTGTATGCAAAAGTTTTTCCAAATTAAATTTTAAATGCTGTATCTTCTTAATAAAATAAACCTCTGAGTAAGAGTGTTACTGCCGGTCCGAATTTTGAATTTCTTTTTTACAGAAATTATCTTTAATCGAACTCAAAGTACTTTTATTCTCTCAATAAATCTATAGAATGCATAGTTTGGTAAATATTTGCAAGAAACCGCTTTTGAATAAGTGAGCGCTGCAAATTCTAAATTTTTTTTATACAAAGATTATTACAAATAAATCTCTAGATAATGTTGTCTTCTTAATAAGTCTCTGTAGAATGCAAAATTTATGAGATATTTGCAGAAAACTGCATTTGATATAAAATAGAACTATTACTTCCGATCCGAATTTTAACATTTCTTTTAAGAAACATTATTGAAAATCCTCTTCCCTCTTGTATTCTTAATAAATCCTTACAGAATGCATAATTTGGGAGATCGCAAAAACTGTTATTCGATAAGAGTAAAAGTGTTACTACACAATACAAAAACATAACTGATTCTGTTGTGTAAATAGGATTGAAATAAATGTAAGAACGAGGAAAGCCAGAATCCCATCATCAATCAAAAGAACTGGAAAAGTCAATGTAAATGACATCTTCTTGGTTGCGCTCATACAAATTCTCTTGTACTTATATACTATGTACGTGAGAGGAGGATTGACAATGTAGGCATTCCATGTAAGAAAGCTTGCTGATATGTAGATATATATGAGCGAATATTGTTGTAAATTGCTTTATATATTCCAGCTCATAAGATTTTTGCAAAATTTGATAGAATGGCAATTGGTCTATAGTTATGAAGTTGCTTTGGATCATTTCTCTTAAAGACGAAACGTTTCAAGTATGCTTCCAGATATCAGAAAAGAGTCGCAATTCTATTCTAAGTTGAATAAGTTGACCAAAGGTTCACAAAGACGTTGTATAGCATTTCTAACTAAAAAACTTAGGACAAGATTATATCCCGCTGTAGTGTTTTGCGGCATAAATGCCATAATTCCGAGCAAGTTATCATCTACAACAGAGAGCAGTGATAATGTTGCCAAAGGTAAATTAACGTCAGTACAATTAAAATCAGAACGCATTATGAAAGAGTTCGCAAAGTATACAGCAAGTTCATTCACAATATCCTGAGGATAATCCAAAGGACAATCGTTGTATACCACATTAGTAGAAATTCTTGGGGTTTCTTGTCTTGACGGATGTAATTGAATACTTATTTAGGATTAGTTTTAATAGTTTGTTGTGTTTTATTCATATAAGCAAAATAAGCTGAATATATTTATCCCTTACAGATTGCGTGTAGTTTACAATTTCACTATGATATAAATAGTATAAACTATTTAGACTTTTCCATCTACGACAGCAGAATTTCGTTTATTTTAGGTTTATTTTTATTTATGAGGTAAACCCTGATAGGAAACAAAAACGAGAAAACCATATTTTGGTAACAGATTGATTAATCAGATGATATAATATGTTATAGAATGTATCTGCTACAACATTGACATCCCCGGTAGCAGTGACAAGAGACCAGTTCCTCGAAAGTATGTCAGTATATAATTGGTGCTACGGAAATTGAATCTTTTACTAATACTAAATGGAAAGTGATAGGACTTGACAATGTTAAAAAGAGAGAAAGATATTAGTGACAGTAGTGAAGTATCAAATCGAGAATTCTATCATACAAAATAGTAAAGGTATTAAGTTGGACTAGGTTGAGAGAGTTGCACATATATTGTATAAAAGTACTTTTGGAAGATAAAGAGAGAGAAGTATTAAAGAAAAATGCCAAATGAAATCTCCAATTAATAAGACAAAATTATTGGTTTGGAAAGTTTCTAATGTTAAATAGCCTAATGGTCAAGAACATTTTGTTTGTTCCGTTATTGTACTCTGTATTGATAAGGCAGATATTTGTTTGTGAAAATCGATTGTTGAAGTAAATACTATTAGACACATAACTCAGAAACTAATGAGCAAATTATTTTCTTTATTTATGGTTACTGGTCAATATTTTTCAGGGGGGTGTAACGAAGGCACACCTGTGTCAATCTTCAAGATAGATTTTCTCTGGGTACTACACTTTAACGAAAAATTAAGACTGTACCAGGCTGTTATAGAAGTGTTTATAACGGATTGCTCTTTAAATTACACTGCAAGTTAGTAATAAATTATTAAGAACTCTTATTTATTTAATTGATGTATATATAAATTAATCATTAAAACTTATTATAATAACGTATGTTTTCATTTACTTCAAACTAAGAGTAAAAATTCATTCAAACATATTCTACGTTTGAAATACTTGCTGTCAGTGTAATTATTCGATAATAAATCAAAATTTGTAGATCACGTTTGAAGATTGGTTTTGTAATGGTATATTTGAAAGCACTGGCAATTCTACATAATATAAATAATGTAATTATTCATTAATAATTACAAATACTCATGCTCTTAGTAGTAGAGCACATAATTTATAATTTTTTATTAATTAACGGCATTTTGATCTTGATTTAAATCTGGATAGATGTAGTTATTCGAAATGTACAAATTTTTAAGTAGGGATATTTTATAGAGAGGCTTGTAATACTACTATCAGAATTTAGAATATCTATAAATATCAGTACCTACAATGTTTCGATTAATAATTATTTGCATATATACAGGATGTTTAGTGCTTCGTTTGCCAAATTAAACTGGTCGACAGAAGGGTTTGTATCTTTTTTTATTCTACGTAATGCAACATCACGATTTTATAAAACTATCGAAAATATATTACGTACGCTTACTGTAGCGCTAGACTCGGCTAGACATTAGACTGAATAAATCGTACCAAATAACACTTACGTTATGCAGAGTATGTGTAATTTGAACAGGGACAATTAGCACTTAACCCATCATACGTATATCATTTCAAATGCATCGCTCTACAAGGGCGGTACTTATAAACTCGTGACTGTACAATTTAGATTTTTGCTAGCGTTAAGCAAAACAGTGCATGGTAGTGGGATATTGACAAGCTCCACCCGTGAGCACTGCCCCCTGATACCCGCAGTGTAGACGTCAAAATTTTCAACTTGGTATACAACACCCTTAAGGCCTAATATCTCAATATTAGTCCCACAAAGTTTTTTCGACTTCTTAATTTTTGTTTTGCAAAATACCAATATTCAGCATTTAAACTTAAATTTAAAAAAAAACTCACAAAGTTTTCGGAAGAGGTAAAAATAAACTTTAAATTAATTTACATTGCAATAATGTGATCTTCTAATTCTTAAAAAACCTTCTCTAGTGTATTCCCTTTCCAACGGTATACAAATGCCATAAGAACCTTGATTACAATTTCACTACCTAATTCAATAAATTTGTGTATCGGGAGACATCAGACCAATAGGTGCGAGATGAGTAGGTGTCATTTATATATAAGAGATTTGTAGTGCCGTTTGCGTACAAGGAAATGGCCGATCCCGGACCAGGTAGCCGGGGTAATTACCCGGAGTACTATTTGCGTACAACTACAAGATTTTAAATGTGCATTTAAATTATTGCATATTCTACGAAACAATATTATAAGGTACCTACTAGTTATATTAATATTATTTGTTATCTTGTAGATCGGTTTCTATTTTTATTAAATATGCCATTTGAATTTCAAACAAATTTACTCTGCGCGTAAGCGGAAGTACTCACTACTTCTATCAGTTTCTTCCAAATCCAGACTTTCTATTTTAAAATATTTAAACAATTATTTTTTAAATTATTTTTAAAAATAAAAGAAATATGACAGCATAGTCCTTTTTCCGAAAATATATGTAGAAAAAAAATAAAAAATTAAATTAGAAAAATATCCGAAAATTAACGACACTATGATAATTTAAAAAATATTCTGACCACGTCCTTGAAAGAGTTGAAAACATATTTTTTTAATTAAACCTGTGATTTGGAAAATAGAATACATATTGCAAGACTAATTATTAGAGAAATGTTAGAGTGAAACATGGTACGGTTTCGGCTAGCAGGTGGAGTTTCGGCATACGAGATTTATCGATTCTGAGAACTCTAACAGAAACGTAAGATAAGGGTTTTAAGATTCCCATTCATTTGGTGTTTAGAGACCAGATTTTGTGAGTGTCTGTTTAGTGCATTCTGCGAACCATTATATCTAATAGAAAATAGACAAAGAAGGATCTTAAAAACTAAAAAGTATTCGACTGAGAATGAAACTAATTATAAATTTTAATAAATTTAAAGTTTTATTTAGAATGTTATTGACTTTTTTGCATTCACAAAAGCAGACTTTGCTATTCTTATATTTCGAAATTCCTACCGGAAGTAGGTCTTTTATAGTAGAGTGCTCGGGTAAAATTATTTTCACTTCCGTGGGGGTTTCGGTGTTACAAGATGAAATTTTCAGGAATCAAAGTTATCGCCCTTATAAATCAAAATTTCGAAGTTGTCAAAAATCTGAATGTGCAAAAGGGCACAATATGCGAAATTTGAGTTACATACACAGAAAAAAAGTAGAAAAAATTACAAAACTTTTCGTGTAAAAAAAGTGTTAAAGTTTGTAGCGCCTCTTTTTTTAACTATTTTTTGAAATGTACGGAGTACATTTACGGTCCACTAAGAGGAATAACTTTAAATTGGAATATCTCGAAACGAACCGCTGAAAAAACTTACGAAAATTGACCAACTTTTCTGTTTACATACTATTATCTTGGAGAGTAAGGACTAAATCAAAAAAAGTTATTCTTTAGAAAATTTGACCGCATCATTTGACAATGTAACGGTGTGCGTTTTATAATTTTCTGATGCACATTAATGTAATTATGCAATTAATTATGCCGCAATCACATTTTTGATGATTAACGTTGGAACACCCTTGCTCGCGTCCCCACTCTTAGGCAGCATTGCCTATCTCACAATTCACCGTAGCTCCATCGCACTCCCTCTCGTTGATGATTTGTTTATTTGAAGTTAAATGTGTAGTTTGCACACTTGTGATTCCATTCTTTCCGAAGAACGAGTAATTTGAGTGTTTGTATTGACTTGTGGGTATAAGGAAAATAATAATTACTGTAAAGTTTTATCAGCGGAATACTTCTCTCATCAAAAATAGGTATGAAAACGCAAATGTAAATTTATTTTAATTTAATTTCTAACTTAAAAAAATCGAACAGATTATGGATAGTACCGATACTACAAGTTCAGGCAGCGAGCTTGATTCTGTATTAAAGTTTGAAGTTAAACAAGGTCCCGCTTGCATACTTTGCAAAAAAATAGGCTGTACAACAAATTTAACAGAAAAAACGTCGGTTACATTTATTAAAGCTGTTAAATTACGAGAAATGATAACAAAAATATCTGATGAACATATTCAAAAAATAGTGCACGACATAAAACAATCAAATTGGCAAAATTTACAGTGCCACAAAACATGTTATGCAAGCTATACTAGCAAAAAAAATATAGAAGTCTTAAAATGTAAGGCACAAAGACAGCAGCAATATGATGAAATTGGTATTCAACCACCTCCCCCTGTCGGAAGATCGTTAAGAAAAGATGTTTTTTACATTAGCAAATGTGTATTCTGCCAAAAACGCTTAATTGGAAAACGTTTGTCGCAGGTTATGTCAAAAAATATTGAAGATAAAATTCGGTATATAGCAAACAAGAAGTTACACTTATTAAAAAGAATCGGTAACAACGATTTGATTGCGATGGAGGTTAAGTACCATATAGGGTGTTTAGTTGGCGGAATGCGGGATGTAGAGAAAATATTGTCACCGAAATCAAGCACGGAGGAAAGCCACCAAGGAACCAAAAAAGAAAAAGATGAGGCTTTAACTTTAGTGCAACATGAAATACAAAATGGAATTGAAAAAGGAAAAGGATTTGCTGTAACATCTATTTTCAAAAGATACTTAGCATTAGGTGGAAATAGATCAAAACGACTGATATTAGAAGAAATTAGAAATCATTTCGGTTCCAAAATAGAAATAGTAAAGCCTAAAAAAGTAAACGAATCATCAGTAGTTATACCATCAGTCCCAAAATCTGATACTGTCCACAGTTTTATTGAAGCTGTTTCTACTTCAACAGCAACTAGTTCATCTAGTTCATCTTTATTCAATGCACAAAATATGCACGGATATTGGGAAGGAAATAGACAACATACCAGATCATTTAGATTATCGGGATTTAAGTGTTGATTCTTACCAAAAATATATACCTCAGAGCCTTGCTTGGATCATTGGTTTATTAATTTCAGCTGATGGAAAGGAAAACAACACAGGAGTTATAAACATCTGTCAAGACATCATTTACAATCGATTTAAAGGGGAAAGGTTAACACCCAAACACATCGGACTAGGCATTATGGTGCATCAAGAAACAAGATCAAAAAAAATTATTGAAGCACTCCACACATGTGGACATTCCGCCTCTTATAAAGATGTATTAAGATTGAGAAATACTATTGCACAGGAAGAAATAACTAGGTACTTTTGCAACGATAATTGTTACATTCCCAAGCAACTTGTTCCCAATAGATTGGTACAATTCGCAGCAGATAATATTGATATATTAGAAGAAACGTTAGACAAAGCAGCGACTTTTCACGCAACACAAATGATAGCATTTCAAAAAGGACCGCCTAGCTTAGAAACAGAACCATGTTCCGGAGCAAAAATTTTACCATACAAGAGCAAGCTTGAGATTCCTGAAAACTTTCACTTACTACGAAAAATTAATTACAATAAGTCACAAAAAGTAACACCCCTAATAAATAACAAAAATATGCTTTGTGAATACGAGAAAAAAAATTTCATCTCTTCCTATAATTTAGCATGGATTTTTTGTAGAACATCAATCAGCCGTGATATTTCTAAAAATTTAGTAACAATACCACAGTGGTCTGGATTTAGTAGACTGATTCATCAGGATGATACCTATGTCACAACCTACGGTTACCTTCCTCTTTTGCCCTATGTTGCATCTGAATATGACACTGTGTGGACAACAATGAAACGATGTAATGATATAGCAGCTAAATTAAATAATGAGTATACAATTATCACGTTTGATCAAGCTATATACCATAAAGCGAAAGAAATTCAGTGGCTAAAACCCGATGAATGTTCAAACTTCATTATACGATTGGGGGGATTTCATATAATGATGAACTTTTTAAAAGCTATTGGACAACATATGGACAATTCCGGCCTAAGCGATGTATGGCTGGAGTCTAACGTTTATGGAGATGCTACTGTTATCGGGATAATGCATGGTAAAAAGTGGAATAAAGCAATTAGGGCTCACAAATTAACTTATGAGAGTTTGTTAAGGATATTACTGCCAATATTTGAAACATGGCTGATGGAATGTAAAAGTGACAATATTCACGTTGTCAATATGAGTAGATTAATGGCAAGTAATATCTTTAAAATAATGACGAAGCAAGGAATCATTAACAATTTTTTTGAACTGGTTAACAATGTCGGTGAATTATCTGAGGCATTTAGGGAGTTTATGGAAAGCCAGCCTCCCACTTTCCAATTTTGGTACACTTACATGGAAATGGTGGAAGTTCTGTTAGAGTTCATGTATAGTGAAAGAACAGGCCGGTGGGATTTACACTTGCAAAGTTTTAGAAAAATGTAGCCCTGGTTTTTTGCTTATGACCACAGCAATTATGCTAGATGGGGTTCTGTGTATCTATGTGACATGCTACATTTAGAAAATAAAGCTCCGACAGTGTATCGGGAATTCTGCGAAGGAAATTTTGTAGTAAAACGCTTGAATGGTGGGTTCAATAGAATTTCTATCGATCAGGCCCTGGAACATGTGAACAAAGCTTCAAAAGATGCGGGAGGAATTGTTGGGCTAACGAAAAATAGTACTAGGCTCGACGAATGGTACTTGAGCTTCAATGAAATTGGACGAATGATAGAAACTTTTACTGTTTCCTTGAAATTAGATAGCTGTATTTCTAGTCAAAATATCGAAACTGGAAAGCAACGAATAATAGTAGATGAACAAACTGCATTAAAGTTAGTCGACCAATTTCTGAAATTTGGTGTATTTAATGACACTTCAGATGCCTTAATCTCTATTTCAACAAAAGAAGTCTATCCCACAACTTTACAATCCTTCCGACTGAATGCAAAGCAAACCGGAGAAACTGCACTTAAATCTTTCTCTGAAAATATGGACACGTTAGGATTTTACAAACCATTAAAAAAACAAAATGTTTCGGCCAAATTACCTACCAGTAGTAGAGAAACTAAATCTTCTCAGAAAAAGCAAGCATTGGAAGGACAACAATTTCTGCAAAAAATTCTAGCAGTTAAAGAAATGGGTAGAACTGTAGACTACAATCTAATCTTTCGACATGAACTAACTACATTCCCTATGTCTTTAACAGTGAATGGACAATTGGCTACACCGTCTAATAAAAGTGCTTTAGGAGGGATTATTGAATCACCAAACCTGAGAATATTCTTCCTGATAGCAAAGACGCCAAAGTGTGTTTCATTATTGACGGTATGGCTATGGTGCAACGTATAGGTAAACCAGCCAAATGTAACACATTCGGAGAATATGCCGGGATTTTTGCTAACAGAATATTTAATAATAAATTCGGAGCACAAAGAATAGATCTGGTATTTGATCATTACAAAGAACACTCCATAAAGGGAATAACACGACTTAAACGAGGACAAAAAAGTACTATAAGCAAGATTATAGAGAACGATGATACGCCCTTACCGCAGCGCTGGAATCTATTCATACATTCGGCATTTAACAAAAAACGATTGACCAATTTCTTATCCGAAAATTTAACAAGTTACTTCACAGAAAAACCTGTTGAATTTGCTACTAGTGGAGGATTCAACTGTGTGACAGATTACAGAACCAACTTTCAAGTAAATGCTCCTGAACTACTAACATCAGATCATGAAGAAGCAGATACACGAATTTTATTACACATTCTCTCCGCAAAGAGATCAGGTTACTCGAGGTGCATTGTTGATTGCAACGATACTGATGTCTTAGTGTTGTTGTTGCACTTTAGACAACATCTCACTCCAGAAGTATGGATAAAGACAGGGAAAGGTGATTCTGTGCGATACATTCCCGTTCATGAAATAAATCTACCCGAAAACTTGATTAAAAACCTACCATTGTTTCACGCCCTCACAGGGTGTGATACCACAAGTCAATTTACGGGAATGGGCAAAAAGACTTGTTGGAAAACATATCTGGAATATATATATATTTCTGATGAAATGTTTGCTAAAGTGCAGAGTTTTGTCATGAAATTATACTCCAAAAGAACAGATATACAATGTATAAATACATTAAGGGGAGTTATGGCAGCTTCAACACCAGTATCCAAATTACCACCAACTGAAGATGCTTTGAAACAGCATTGTTTACGGTCGTATTTCCAAGCACTTGTGTGGGAAAATTCTTTGACACCTCTGCCGACAATTCCAAATTTTGAACAGTTTGGTTGGCATCGCAGTGAAAACGGTGAGGTCATTCCAGTTTTAACGACTCTTTCACCGATGCCAACTCAGTTAACAGCTCTGTCATCATGTGGATGCAAGAAAGGTAAATGTGAAATCATTTTGCAGATTAGCCAATTTCTAACACATTTTTTTTTTTAGACTGTGTTACCAAAATTTGTAAATGCAGGACGGGCAAGGTGGGTTGTATCGCTTCATGCAGATGTCTTACTCAAAATTCTTGCAAAAATCCTTGGACTGTTTCAAAAACATCAATGGCTGCCAGCGAAATCGAATCGGAAAGCTCCGATGATGAATAATTTTTTATTTTTTTCTTATTTTATATTATTAGAGTAGGGACTACAAATTAATTTTACATTTTATACATTAAAACAGTATGAAATAAAAGTACGCATTTAACTTCAAATAAACAAATCATCAACGAGAGGGAGTGCGATGGAGCTACGGTGAATTGTGAGATAGACAACGCTGCCTAAGAGTGGGGACGCGAGCAAGGGTGTTCCAACGTTAATAATCAAAAATGTGATTGCGGCATAATCAATTGCATAATTACATTAATGTGCATCAGAAAATTATAAAACGCACACCGTTACATTGTCAAATGATGCGGTCAAATTTTCTAAAGAATAACTTTTTTTGATTTAGTCCTTACTTTCCGAGATAATAGTATGTAAACAGAAAAGTTGGTCAATTTTCGTAAGTTTTTTCAGCGGTTCGTTTCGAGATATTCCAATTTAAAGTTATTCCTCTTAGTGGACCGTAAATGTACTCCGTACATTTCAAAAAATAGTTAAAAATAGACGCGCTACAAACTTTAACACTTTTTTTTACATGAAAATTGTTGTAATTTTTTCTACTTTTTTTCTGTGTGTGTAACTCAAATTTCGCATATTGTGCCCTTTTGCACATTCAGATTTTTGACAACTTCGAAATTTTGATTTATAAGGTCGATAACTTTGATTCCTGAAAATTTCATCTTGTAACACCGAAACCCCCACAGAAGTCATTTTTAAACGATTTTCGCAGCACTGAGCTCTACTATTACTCTTTCGAAAATCAGTTTGTTGCCAATTTTTCGCAAGTCATGCTTTTTAGACAGGTATGTTACGGATATAAAAGGATTTAGAACTTAATTTTCAATACCTTTTGTATAAACAAAATTTCAAAATTCGGACCGGAAGTAACACATTTACTCTTATCCAGCAGCGATTTCTTGGAAATATGTCTTAAATTATGCTTTCTATATATATTTATCAAGACTACAGTAAGTATTTAGAGCTGCATGTGCAATATTTTTTGTATACATGAAATGTCAAAATTCGGACCAGAAGTAACACTTTTACTCTTAGCGAGTAGCACTTCTTTTTTTAAATATCTTGCAAAGTACGCATTCTATAGAGTTTTATTAAGTGAATAGAAGTACTAGAAATAGGATTTTTAATAATTTTTGTATAAAAGATTTCTTAAATTGTATAATTTGAATCACTCATATGTACAAGAAAGTCGTGTGGTGGCCACAGATAATTATTTTTGTTACTTTTTATATAACAATTTACATACTAAGGACAAGAAATACTTGTCGCAATATTTTGAGTGAAGAATAATAATGTTATCTCGTACATACCTGAAATAGCCTGTATTGTATTGTACCTTAATATTTTTATGATTACACAGTCCACGTTGATTTGAGAGACACATGTCTATTGTCGATTCAACAAATCAAACGCACAGTAGACTCGTAAACCAGGGTGATATGGTGAATCGGGTGAAATGGTGAATTACTCTATTTCTTTTTCCGGTATGCAGATGTCGCTATAAGTCTGTATGTTGGTTATTTACGATCAGATGTGCAACGAGCACCTGTTGAAAACCATCCCCATTTTGAATATCGTAAGTAATTTGTATAAAACTGTTTCCGATGCTCAATAATTTTTATACGGTGCATGCGTTTGTAGTTATTGCTTTAGATACCTTAGTCCGCGAGGTGTTTTTATATATGTTCTGTCTTCTTAGATTGTTTATGCGCTACATAACCTAGAAATCGTTGCCTCTAAAATGTTCAACCGCTTGCCATGTTATTCACCGTTTCACCCATAGCAAATGGGGGAAATGGTAAACTCGGGGTATGGGTGATACGGTGAACGTATTTTATTCTCGTGTTTCTCGGCCTAAATAAAAGTTTTATCAGCATTGTTCCTTCCAGGCAAAGATGCCAACATTTTATAAAAGGCAAAGGGAATCCAGCCGTGCTGCACATTATAAGATTACAAAAATTCGGATTTGCACCGACAAGGACAGAAGTGCGTACCATGGCATACAAACTGGCAGAGAATTGTAACCGGCATCATAAATTTAACCGAGAAAAGGAAATTGCCGGACTGGATTGGCTACATTTATTCTTAAAAAGAAATCCTGAACTCTCAATCCGCAAATCGGAGGGAGTTTCACAGGCGCGATCAAAGGGTTTAAACAAGAAAAATGTTTCAGACTACTTTTCTTTACTCCAGAGCATCTTGGTCGAGCACAACCTACTTGATAAGCCGGGAAATATATTTAACGTCGATGAGTCCGGACTTAAACTAAATAATAGACCAGGGTATGTGCTCGCAAAAAAAGGATCTAAGAGCGTTCCAGCAATAACGTCCGGTGAAAAGGGCGAAACAATATCTGTGATCGCTTGCTGTAATGGAGAGGGCATGTTTTTACCTCCTGCGTGTGTTCTGAAGTGAAAAAATGAAAAGGCCGAGTACAAAGATGGTATGCCGCCAGGTGCCATAATTTTCATGTCACAAAAGTCGGCGTATGTAACAACTGATATTTTCCTTCTGTGGCTAAAAAAACATTTTGCACCAAGGAAACCTGAGGGAACAGTTGTACTCATTTTGGATGGACATAGTTCCCATTGCAGCAGTGTCGATACATTAGAGTTTGCAGAAGCAAATAACATAATTTTGCTCTGTTTACCCAGCCACACGACCCACTATCTACAGCCCCTAGACAGAGCATTTTTTAAAGCTCTAAAGTCCTATTATTACAATGCTTGCAATTCCTACATGAAAATGAATCCAAACAGAAAAATTTCAAGACTAGTGTTCGGAGGGTTGCTTGCAAAGGCATGGGTACAAGCAGCTACGACAGAAAACGCAATATCGGGGTTTAGAAATACGGGAATCATCCCATTTAGTCCGGATGTTATCCCCGAATATGCTTTTTTAACATCAGCATCAGATCAGCAACAGGAATACAACGAGCGATGTGAAAATATACCTACTTCACCTCAAACAGATTGTTCGCGATGGCCGAACATCGTGAATCCTGTGAAAGAAAAAATAGCAGACATAGATGAAGATCAGGGACTTGAACATAGACCAGATTCACCACAACCAGGTTGTTCGCAATGGGCGTCAACTCCACAGAAAAACATGCATTCCTCAGCAGAAGCAACAGATCATCAGTCTTCAACGGAGACAACAGAAGAGTCTCAAATAACCCCTGGGAAACTCTTGGATCAAATTTCGCCAGTCCCGATCCTAAATCAAGTAGAACCTACGCGGAAGAGGTCTAGGGCGTTAGCTGAGGTTTTGAATTCTCCAGCAAATATTGTCAACCTACGACATCGAAAACTCAAAAACAAAACAATTGAGGCAGTGAAGAGTAGGACACATGGTAAAAGGAAGGCCGAAGGAAAAACTATAATCAAAGAAACTACCAAAGGAAATACCAAAAACAAACAATCTAAGAAACGAAAAGCGTGTAGCACTCACACCGAATCCGACTCATCGTTGGATATCAACTTGCGAGACGATGATGACGACGTGGACGACGAAGAATCTTGTTGTGTAGGGTGCGGTGAGCTGTACAGTTTTACTAAAAAGAACGTGGATTGGATCAAATGTATTAGCTGCCAACTTTGGCTGCATGAAGACGGCACAAAGTATGAGTCAATGTGTGATATATGCGGTAAAAAGCAGAACAAATAAGTTCACCATTTCACCCATATGCAAGGGTGAAAAATTATATTTTTTAAAAATTATTGCAATACTTTAAAAAAAATATGAGACTGTTAACGTGTTGCCTAGATATTGTATAAATGAATAGACTTTTTTTTTGTTTAAATAAACAATTTCTTCTGTTCTAGAGGGCTCTAATTTTTTGTTCACCATATCACCCTGGTTTACCCTAATGTTGTTAAATTACTTCAAAAATGTTACTTATTGTCGTTTACGGGATGTGATGTTTTGTTTCTATTAAGGCCGACTTTGTATAGAAATAATTTATATATTTTGGAAACATGGGATTTTAAAAATTCAATGTTCTTAAACACAGTCCTTCTAGTATCTCATTATTATTCTATATTAGTGATAATGGTAATTTTATACGGGTATGATATTTTGTATTTGTCATTTTGTGTAAACGCCGCAGTAGAAGTGAGATACATAAAAGGAGAAATGAAAAATTTCACTGTTTCTTCCAAAAATATTAAAGAATGTTTATTTCAGTGTATACAAAAGCACCACATATTAAAATCGTATGTATGCCTATATTTTATTTTTAACAATTGTAAATAGCAATGTGATACATAACAATGCAAATATAATCTACAAATATAAGCAAGTAAAAACAAATAAAACACATTGACGTGTTTCACCAAGGGATTTCAATCACTTCATTTAATTATAATCTACAAAATTCAAACATACATGTTATACCCCGCCTTAATCCAATATTCGTATCTTATTTGCCGTGGACATTAATTGTCAAATGAAATAAACTATATATCATAAATAAACAATTAGCACACATTTTGATGCTATACACGTTTTGATCTCAAGATTCATCGACATGATAGTGTCCTCTTATAACGAAAAATATTTTCTTTGAAAAATGCCTCTTTTTCTCTCTCTCTCTCTCTCTCTCCTTCTCTTTTTCTTTCTCTCTGACTACTATCCAAACCAAAGTACGTTTACGCATTTAATCTACTCCTTGAGATCTGATTAAATTTTGAGTGAAATCGGTAGACCGGAAGTAGTAGTTTACATGAGTGAAAATTCAAACTTGACCAATATCTCGCCAACCACTAACTTTAGACAAATTGAAAAAGAATACAAAAGTACTCAATAATGAATTTATAAAAAAGAGTCTTTCGTCTTACGTGAAGTAGATCTCTTAGTCTTATCGAATATCAGGTTCTTGCAAATATCTGGCAAGTCATCATATCCAGACAAATACACATATTGGTAACACAAAAGTATTTAAAGCTTCATTTGGTATAACTTTTGTATAAAAACAGCCAAATACGGACCAGCAGTATACTTTTATACTAATTTAAAACCAGTTTTTAAAATATCTCTTAAATTATGCATTGTATATAGATTTATTGCGAGTGCAAAAGTATTTATACTTAGATTTGGAATAATTTCTGTATAAAAAAAATTCAGAATTCGGACCGGAAATAAAAGGTATTTTTTAACAAAATAAAGGTATTTAAAACTTATTTAGGAAAACACTTGGTATAAAAAACTCGGAACGCAAATACGGCCAAGGAAGTTGTTGCCCAAACCTCTTTTTTTATCTTCTTTCAACACTCTAAGACATTCTGAAAAATTTTGAATTTAGATGGATGTGATATACCGTAAACGACCCAGTCGCTGATGTTTTAAGAGTCCCTTTCGTGTTTGAAATACTCTAATACCTGTATAACGTTACATTTTAAAATTTTTGTTTAACGATTATCAAACATAAATGAACTGAATTAGTCGTTTTATATCACCTGATTATTTTTTAATTAATATTATCTACAAAATATACACATGTACCATTAGCTGACAATGCAGTAACTAATAACTGACACACCAATACCTGACAACTTTTGAAAGTAGCTTTATATAGGTACCTAGGTAGGTAGGTAATTGAATAAGTTAAACATACAGCTAACTGGACACTAATTTATTGAAAATGTTTGTTTTTGTTTTACTGTAACACGTAGTGTTTGACCATCGTGTTTAAAAGTAAAAAACCTTCTGGTTCCACAGTGTTATTTTCCTCACTACTAATCGCATATGAAATACATTTATTTGATATGAGAATTATTAGTTAAATTCAAATAAATGTGTCAAGCCATTTACAATACTATAAGTTTAATGTTGTTGAAAAATTTTCAGTCCCTTTTTAATATTATTAAAACAGTTCAAATTTATCCCCTTTAAATAATGTTTTAAAATATTACAAGTTAAATTTTTTTTAAGTCCATTTAAATAATTCTTTAAAATTTTACAAGCTCAAATTTATTAATACAGACACCTAATGTTTATTAAGTATTTAAAGCGGTTTTCACCTGCGTCTGTCTGATCTTAATTATTGTGCACAGCCCTTTTATTAACATTATTTTGACAAAAAACTCGATCATGCTCTGAGCCGACCATCATTTCCACTTCTTAAAGATGCGTGTCGGCCTCTAGCGACTAATCTATACATCACTTACTTGAAAATGTAAACAAATTTATATCTTAAATATTGACATGTTTATGTCAATATAATGCACAAAATTTTAAAGAAATATCAATACATAAATGTGACAAATAGTGAGTTATTGCCACTGCCATTTACAACACAGTAAGTACCTAATAGTTATTAAGCTATTTACAATATAAAATCTAAGTATTTACTGCCATTGTTGTATCAGTTTATAAATTTATTTCTTGCTGTTATCATGATTTCGAAACCATTTTCTTATGTTATTCGGAAATTTGATTCTTATTTTCTTTGTTTTATTTTTCATCGGAAATAAAAGAAATACGTTTGTAATTATCGGGATGCTCTGGCGAAGATGTATTGTTTACTTCGGGCCTATCCATCGAACGGTCTCGGACATCATATCTTTTTACGCTGAAGTTTCGGATAAACAATAAGTTATGGATATTTACTTGCTATACGAGGCTTATTCTAATATTAATTTCATGAATAAAATTTATCATAACTTTCTTACATTAATTTAATTGAATTAATTGGGATGTGCTGAAATCCTTAACCTAATAAATACTTACCTACAATGTATACAGTTTGATTTTAGTCCATGAATATTATAAAATAAATTAAATACTGTTTAATCAACTTAAATCTAGAAGTCATCTTGAGAAAACATATTTACAACTTAATTCTAAACTCAAGATCACTGCAGTATGTTTATTAGTTTTTTTTTTTATAAGGATACATTGTCATAATTGACGCATGTACAGAAAATAAAAAAAAGACATAATAAATGCGAAATAAGTAAAAGGTACACACACTTTAATTTAGTTTATACGAACACAAAAATTAGAATGAAATGTAATATTTATCCCATTGTCCCTAATATTATTACCGCACCACAACTTAGAAATCAATTATTCACTAAAGTTCTCGAATAAGAAACTCCAAGTACCAATTGACTGCAACATTTCAACTTGTACTTTCGGTCAGTCTATCGAAGCCATCTTTCTCAAGTAGTCACCATGCAAGTTTTGCATAAAAACGATGTGTTTTATTTACCCATGATAATATGGAGATATATAGGAGAGACTCTGGATTGTACATCAAAATTATTAATCTGTTATCGCACATTTAACGTTACTCTAATGACACTAGTACTTATTCTGATTATAGCATCATTTTTCCAAAGAAATTATAATTCATACGCCAGGATTATGGAATCAACAATGGCTCTGTTGCATGTAAATAAATTTTAGTATAACCAATTGAAGCATGTATTTAAAATATGAATTTATTTTAGACATTACTGAAATATGTGCTATTTATCTATTATAAAGCAGATATTGGAAATTTGATAAGTGCAAGATTAGAAGCCTCTGAAAGAGAAAGCATGTTAGAAGAAAGTTTAATCTTTACATATGAGAAAACGTATGGTATAGTTAAATTATTGCAAAAATTTTTCTTATTGTCCATTACGGGATGCGGTACTTTGTTCTTATTAAGACCGATTTTATATCAAAATAATTTGTATATTCTGGAGACATTGGATTTTAAAAATTCAATTGCCTTAAACACAATTCTTTTAGTATCTCATTATTATTCTATATTAGTGATAATGGTAATTTTATATGGGTATGATGTTTTGTATTTGTCGTTTTGTATAAATGCTGCAGTGAAAGTGAGATATCTAAAAGGACAAATGAAAAATTTAAATGCTTCTTGCAAAAATATTAAAGAAACTTTATTTAAGTGTATAAAAAAGCATCAGCTTCTAAAATCGTAAGTACTGATACGTATACCTTCTTTCTAATCTTTGTAAGCAGCAACACATACAGGCCATGCAAAATTATGTAAAATATAGATTTCAGAATGCAAATAATCTACAGAATTGAAACAATTTTATACCTATATTAATTCAACATCGAAATCTATTTAACAATGGAATTAATTTATTAAATAGAATAGACAACATGTATGGTAAATCATTATATGTTTTGCTGCATATAAAAATTGTTATTCTTACTATCAACAAGAGAAAGCAAGCTAAGAAAATTCGACTATACAATGAGTTTTACACATTTGCAAATATAAGATTACACATCACGTGACTGTCATTAGTATGTACTACATTTTTTGCTAAAAGACAAATGGTAGATTATAATTTAAGTTTCTCCATTTTCAATAAAACTTACATAAAATTACATACATTTTCTTTATCTATGTCCACATATTACACAAATCCTCTTTATATGTTAATCAATACGTCAAATAAACGGACAATAAAACTATTGCTTAAACCAATTAAGCGATACTTGCCTGGAATAAGTGAAGTATTTATACATAAAGAAGAGAAATTTTATAATTGTCAACAATTTAGGATTTTTATGGTGAAATAATTTTGTTATGTTCTAGCATGGTGAAACGCATTAAAAGTATGTATCTATAGGGTAAATCGAGGAGAGATGACGCGTTAGGTGAGATGACGCAGTGACTGTTCCTCTATAACTGATGTTTATGCAACAAACCTGGCATCACTGTCCCGTATGATTAGGTATTACCGGCAAGTTGCATGTTTTGGCAATTTACTTTAAGTTGTTCTAGTGGGCGTATTTTTAAAAATTTATTTTAAAGATATTGAACATTTTTTGCATCAACGGGAAGTGAAGAGAATACAGGTATGTTAGAGAATAATTGTATTATGTTATTCAGTTTCTTCGTATAGCTAATTAATGTGTAGTACTTTCTAACCTCATTTCACAGCGTTGATGCAGGTAGGTTGTTAGAAAGCTGGTGCGTCATCTCTCCTCATGAAATAAGGTGAGTTGACGCATTGATATATAAGGAGAGTTGACGCACAGATAGGTAGCTACATATAAAATTGCATTTGGTATAGGTTGTGTTAGATATTAAATAATGTATCTTCTTTAGGCATGCCAACAGAGTATAAAAGAAAAGGAAGTACTAAAAGAGGTGAATGGACAATAGAACAGTTGTCTGCAGCAGTTGCTGCTATAGATAGGGGCGATATGGGAATCCGCGAAGCAGGTCGAGAATTTGGTATATCCGAAGGCACTTTACGACGTCGAAGAAAAAGCAGAGACCTCCAGACTAAAAAGCTTGGGCCGTCATCTACATTAGGAACAGAAAACGAGGCTAAAATTGTGGCACACATAAAAAAATTACAAAAGCACGGGTTTGCACCCACACGGACTTCTGTAAGGTCAATGGCTTTTGAGCTAGCGGAAACTTTGACAATATCACACAAGTTTAATAAAGAATCTCGTAAGGCTGGCTATCCATGGCTAGATTCTTTTTTAAGACGAAATAAGGAACTCTCCATACGAAAATCTGAAGGAGTTTCTGCCGCACGTTTTTTAGCGATGACCAAGGAAAATGTTGCATCTTATTTTTCACTCCTAGAGCGTACGTTGATTGAAAACGAGCTGATGAGTGAGCCTGGCTGCATTTTCAATATGGACGAGACGGGGCTCCAATTAAACAATCGTCCAGAACATGTTGTAGCTATCAAGGGGTCTAAAAACGTCGCGTCAGTTACTTCTTCTGAAAAAGGAGAGACTATTTCCGTTATTGTTTGCTGCAATGGTGAAGGAGTTTATATTCCGCCAACATGTATTTTTAAAGGAAAAAACAAAAAACCTGAGTATCAAGATGGAATGCCTCCTGGATCAACAGTTTATATGTCAAAAAAATCTGCCTATGTAAACAGTGAGATTTTCTTTACTTGGCTGAAGGAGCAATTTGTACCTCGGAAACCAGCAGGAAAAGTACTGTTGTTGTTAGATGGACACTCTTCCCATTGTAGCAACATTGAAATGCTTGAATATGCATCTCAAAATGGCGTTATTTTATTTTGCTTGCCGAGTCATAGTACTCAGTTTTTACAGCCTTTGGATAGAGGATTCTTTAGGTCCTTGAAGGGGTTTTATTATGAAGCTTGCGATTTGTTTTTAAGGGCAAATCCAGGAAGACGCATTACCAGGCTTCAGTTTGGGAAATTACTTAGTACTGCATGGGAAAAATCTGCCACAATAAAAAACGCAGTGTCCTCATTCAAGGCAACAGGCATAATCCCGTTTGATCCATCTATTATTCCTGATTATGCTTACCTAACAGAGGAGGCATCACAGGCAGAGTTACAATGTCGTCAAAATTCTTTGTCCAATATCATTATGAACAAAACCTCAGATGATCCCACGGTCAGGAGTCGGTCAATCTCACCGCAGCCTAGTTGTTCGACTGAAAAAAAACGTACTCCTGGAAAGCTGTTGGACCAGATATCTCCAGTGCCAGTTGCACGTGCTGTACAAACTACAAGGAAACGTAGTAAACAGCTTGCTGCTATTTTATCGAGCTATGAGCATATATCAGAAAAGAAAAAGAAACAAGAAAAAAAAGGGAAGCAGGCGAAGCCATCAAAAGATGTTGAAAGGAAGTCAAGAGCTGGAAAGCATATTGAAAAGAAAAAACAAGAACGCATTTATGAATCTTCAGACGATGCAGAGGATGAATCTGAAATTATTTATGATGATTCTTCAACCTACGAAGATGAATCAGACCTTTGTGTAGGATGTAGAGAAGAGTATAGCAAAACCAAAAAGACAGAGGACTGGATTCAGTGCATCATTTGTCAGCGGTGGTTACACGAAGGCTGCACCAAGTTTAAAGATTTTTGTGATTTTTGTGGCAAGAAGAAAACAGATCATAAAAATAAGTAGTTTTTAGTTCAAAATGTATTTGGTTTTTTCTTTTTTTTTTGAACAGAAATAAATTATTTTTTTAAGCACCATATTTGTAGTTTATTATATCATAAAACTCATAAGAAAGAATGCGCCGTCTCACCTAACACACTGCGTCATCTCTCCTATACACTTAGGTGAGACAGCGCAAGATGTGCAAAAACAAAAACAATTAATTTTATTGATATTAATATGTTTACGCTTATTTACAATACATGACAACTTAATGCAGTGGTTTTTAGTCTCTGGGACTTATTTCTATTATTTTTGGTGCCATACAAATAGCACAGTACCTAATTTTCAAAACATGCGTCATCTCTCCTCAATTTACCCTAACTCTGTTCTTTAATTATTTTGTTACAATGACTCTATCATGCGTTGAACTCTACGAATTCATGGGGTGAGTATACACTTTGAAAGTTACTATAAAAAATAGAAGAAGTGACTTATACTTTGAATACTTTAATTAGATTTATGTTTATAAGAATAGATATACATATATTTTACACAAATATCTAAACTTAGCTGGAAATAAACTATAGTATGTATATAGTATCTAAAGTCGTAGTATGCAAAATATTAGTGGAGACATGACATAACTTAAAAAAACCATTTCGAGTTTATAGGTTTCTGCTAAATCCTCTAGTTTTTGCTAAAATATTTAGTCTAATATTTTAGTTGAAAGGTAAGTTGGAATTGGTCAGGATCGCCATGTTATATACTTCAATGGACTGTCACTATTATAGTCCAGATGATGGTCGGAAGCTTGGTGGTAAAAGAGTTAAACACTTACACGTACTTAAAAAAATATTGTGCTCGTCTAACAAGTAGCTTTATAACGATCATGAGACGGTAGAGGTAGTTATGCTACTTCTACTGTTTATCTCTATTGGTCTTAAACTGCTTACAATATTTATGAAACAGAATATTGCTAAATATGTGTGCTAAATATAAGGGAAAAAGTAGCAATTTCCGCAATACATAACACATTGTAAAATGACGATCCGGGTACTTGGTTATTCGTTTGGTTCGTCTGTAACTTCTGCAGTTATAAAATCGACTTTCATAGAAATGCCTGGATTAAATGAAGCAAATCCAGTTTCACTTAACCAGTTAATAGTGGTGATAATCCTTCCAGAGTGATTATTCATGCATTTTTCTAGAACTAGGTCTAAGTATATACAGGGTGTTTGTTCACTCGCTGGTATAATAAAAACAGTATGTATATTTATGTCAAGTATATCGATATCCGACAAAAAAATTTTTTTTTAATTATGTAGATTTTTTTTGAAAAAGTCAACGTTTTTATATTAGATAGTACACATTATGCTGATTAACAGACGTGCAAAAATAAACACACATATGATTTAAAGGTCGAGTGTGTGCTATGCATGTTCGCTTTATGTAAACACTTTCATTAGGGATAAAAAAATACTTACACAGCTACTTCTTCAGATATCCGATTACAAAATGATAAATGAAATAGATTATCTTTTAATAGCGATTCAATATGTTTTGTTGTTCGTTTGTAATGTACAATTACAGCAAATGTTCAAAATTCTCACTATTCTTTTGAATACATACTATGGCGCATAGTATAAGTGACTCGCGCACACTTTGAAACAAATTGCGTTAACGTATACGATCCGTTTTCACAATATTACGTTCACGGAATTCGTCAATAGTGTTGATTTCTGGGATGCATTTGATCTTCCCGCAGCGTTCTCCAGACAGTATAATTGGACACATTAAACTGTCTAGCAAGTTGTTGTGTAGGTACTAAGTGTTGGATCGTTTTCTATAGCTTCTATGATATCTTCTTCTGCGTATAATACTCTATTGCTTCTGCCACGTCCTTCGCGTCGTTGTTGTTCAATTCGTACAGTATCTCTTAATCGCTGAACTAATTGTACAAAGGTAGCTCTCGCGGGGAATTGTCTGTTTAAAAATTTTTCCGCATATCATCGCCGAGCAGTTGCAGCATTTTGTTCGCACTCACCATACATTAACACCATATCTACTAATTCATTATTATTGTAAGCCATACTCTTGAAAGGAGACACACACAAAAATAATTAAATAATACAATATCCGCCAGGTACAACTTCAGTAGTCCATACAAATACGAGCACTAGACTAACAGCTGTTAAATATCGTAATATGATACACTGTAAACACACTCTTCGTGTTCGAGAGTTTCTTGTTTGCAACAGGTCAGCATTTCTCGTTTAAATAAGCAAAGCTTACGTAGAAGGTACACACATATACACACTTACACTATGTGTACAGACCGTCTTAACAACATTTTCCAATATTTTCTTCTTTTTTTTTCGCGATTAATTGAAAACTTTTTCTACGCGAATTTTTGGTAGTACATTCTACATTTTGGGAAATTTATACCCTCCAAATTAGGAAACTGAGTAATCAAACACCCTGTATTTAAGGGGAACATAGCCTGAACATCCAGTGGCTGTAGACACAACAGAAAAACACAATTTTCCTTTGTCTTTAGTATCACATCAAATTTTTTCGTATGTGGCGACAATCTATCGAGCACGAGCAATACAGGATCATCTTGAAAAGGCTTAAAGAACTCAAAATGTGATCAAACAATTGATTAAATAAATCTAGCTTCATACACCCGCTGTCGTTATATGTAAAAATTGTTCCCGGTGGGGCCCCGTCCATTCATCTTTCATGCGCTTTCTGCTAAAAATCAACATGGGCGTTATGAAATTTTTGACTGGTGATATGCACATTCTATGCTATTCTATCTACATGCCATTCTTGATATACCACGTTCAGCTGAGGTAATACGGGCGACTTGCTGCCTTCCTTTTTGGGAAAATATCTTTGAATTTCGTCCAGGAACTGTAAAAATCCACGTGTTATCCACGTTAAAAATTCTATGTGAAAAATATTGTGTCTTTGTCTTATAATTTTCAAAGGATCGAGAAAATCAGTGGCACCTGGTTTATTGAATGCTCTTGGATTGAAGACAGTCATTCTACTCTTAAGATGTTTTACATTTTCCGTGGCTATTAAATTTTTATTTCTCAGTCGGCGTTTTAACGACATCACAGGAACGTAAAAGCCTTTTTCTGTTGGTCTTGTGGGCATTCCGTTTTTAATGCTTTCTGAAGCACTTTTTATACTAACTGGATTCCAACGTTTTGCGTTGATATTTACGTGGTTCTACAAATATGCATGTAACTAAATAATGGTTTTAAAGCTCAAGTACCGAGGATGCTTCACGCACTTTTTACGTTTGAACTTTTTACATCGAATGTACAGGTGAGTCATTTTAGCGAGAAAGGCAGATAGTAACTTTATAAGAAAAGATATTTCGAAACTGTTTTCTTGCAAGGACAGCCACTCATTATGAGTACGTTTTAAAACCATATATATTATTACACATTTGTATTTCCCATATAATATTGTTATAATTTGAATATAATTTATAATATATAATATAATTTATTTTGTTAAAGATAGTATAGCCCTAAAATTTAAGATTTTCCACTTATTACCATTTTTTTTGAAAATTTCAATGTTTTTTAAAATTACATATTTCGAAAACTACGTATTAGATAGACACAATTTTTGGTAGCGTTGTTCATAATAAAAGGTCTCAATACAAAAATATTGTATTTTTTTCAATTACTAATTGAATTTTTAGAAATCTGGATTAAAATCACATCACATATTTTTGTCTAAAAGTGAATTTTTTCAAATGGAATACCCTGTGTATATATGCTACACCAAAATTAATAAAAATAAAGTTATATTAGCTATCTTTCGATGAACAAACAAGGTATTATTATGCTTAAAATATTAATTCAACTTCTTTTTGCGTTTAGAAAGGGGTAAACATTTTTTAAAACCACTTGAGAGCTAATGTTTTTCAATGATAAGAACATTTACTAAAACTATTTAAATTTCTAAGAAATTTCCCACACCTAAAATAATATTTTCATTTCAGAAAGCCAGGCAAAAACATAGATGTTGTGCAAATTGTGAATTTAATTGTAGCCTTTGCTGAATTTGCATTTTATACATTCCCCGCTGAGTTATTAATCTCCCAGGTAAGTTGTATATTAAATAAAGAAATTCCTTACTATCCTTCCAATATTTTTCTTTAATTCCAGCTGTCCGACTTATCAAATTGCGTTTATATGTCAAAGTGGTACGAAAATGAAGTAGAAATTCAAAAATGCATATTATTAATTATGATGGATAGCCAGTGTACGCCGTATTTCCTTGGAGGTGGCGTTATAACAATTAACGTGAACACATTCGGAATGGTAATCATTAAAGAATTTCTCTAATGTATCACACGGGTCTAACACTTTTCTTGCTTCAGGCAGTACGAAATGCATTTTCCTTTTACGCTGTTTTACGAAATCTTTTAAATAAATAAAGTATATTTATAGTATACTATAATCAAAACATATATTTTGTGAAATATATTTTTATTATCGTCTTTCTTGTAATAACATAAAAAACTAGTAATATGAATAAACAGAGCAAGCAAAATTTAATGGAACAATTGTTTTATCTGCTAATAACGGCTTTAAAAGCAAATAGAAAATAGAGAATAAATATCTTTATTTTGGTTTCATTTCGTAAAATAAAAGAGCCTGACTACTAGTTACATCCTCTTTTTTTTATAATCCAACCAGCTAAAGAACTTCTAGTTACATTTCCTGTTAGTTCTCAACTCGTTATTTCTCACCTCGCTATACTAAGGATATGTTCTAGGTTAACGCTTGAACATAAAATTATAGTCTTTATTGACATCTATAATATTGTATAAAAGTATCATATAATCAAAATTTTAATGACTTTGTTTCATAATGGCATATACCAAGTTTTTCAAAACTCCTTCATTAATAACAAGTGAAGTGTAGCGTTGGTGAGTAGGGTAAGTCCATTATACTTACAAAACGTCAAGACTCTAAACCCGCAACGACTCTCATGGTTATTAAGAGTTTTACCATCAACGTTGTATGTAATCATGTTTACGATGCACTCGACAAATTTGACAAAATTCCCAGCAGTCAACAGTCAATTTTTTGTGCAGCAACTTTCGAGCCTGGTGAAGCATAATTGAAGATGTAAATTTTAAAGAGAGTATGAAACAAACATTGTGGTACGTATGGTTCACTAGCACAAATTGTGACGTGGTGACAAAGACACCTCTTTCAGCTCTACTGACTTTTCCTATTTGTTTCTGACCAGTAGCAGCTATGATCTTGGGAGGTGTGTGTACTGTTGTCACTACACTTTCATCATAGTTAAAGGCTTTGTAAATACAAAAATCGTGTTTAAATAAATCCTTTCAAGGTTTTTAAAAAATAGTAACACATTGTGTTTATTAAAGCAGGTGACACGGTTGAGGCTCGTTGCTTTGGGCGTTAATAAACCAAGAATTGGTTTTCTGTTGCGAAGTAGACGTCACTGTATTACTACCTGTTTTTCTTTTTTGTGCTAGCACTGTGAAATAGTTTTATCATTAGCGACTGAAAATTGGTTTAAAACTTTACAGGTCATTTTAACGATTAACCTATAGCACATTTGAGATTCTCATGTTGTATAATAGATATGCTGCCAATGCCTCATTATCTTGTCATATAAAATTTGGCGGAAGCCGCGTCTACTTTCAAAACTGAAATATTCTTCTTCAGCTTTGTTGGTAAAATGATAGGCATTAACTTTTCTACGGACAGTTGATTTACTTAAGGGGGCTTACGCAGAGGTGCCGACACTAACTGCCGTGAGGTAGTAAGTAAGGGGGCAGCGCCATATGTGTTACTACAAATTCCACCATTGCAAGGTATTCGTTCAAATAAAACAAGCAACAGAAAATTTTGTTTATGTTATTGTGTTTTTGCATTAAATTGAATACAAAGGATTAATTAAGATTTCGTTGGGAGTACTTTCTTATAATTCAAATTATTTACCCCTGCATTTCACTCTCAAAGTAGGCAAAATTTTCAACATCATAACACAGTTTCAGAAACTTTATTTTAAAAACTATTTCCAGTCGAACATGTATTGAGTCTTTGTTTATTTGTGTTTCAAATTTCGTTTTGATATTTCGTAAATGAAAGCGGTACTATTGTTTGAACGACACCTTCTAAAGTCCAGAATTTACATTAACGCATATGGTGCCACTTCTTTTGTCCTTAACCCCCTTAAACCGTATAATTGCGACGCAGGTCATAATTTAATTTCACACGATACAACTCAGTGTACTGCTGCTTTTTTTTTCCTGTTACTGATTATGGTTCTCTTTGCTCGCTGCAAAATTATTGCATTCCGCATTTGTGCATCTAGCAAGAATTAATTGAAATTATTAAAACATCACAATGGGTATTAGTTTTCCAGTACATATAGTAGTTTATAGTAGGACATGGTACATTAAGCACCATCTTCATGTGCCCCACAATACACCACTTGTCTATATTACGAAATATGCTTCAAACTTAAACGTCCTTTTATCATTTTAAGATACAAAAGTATGTGTACCTTGAACTTATATTAAAGAAACCTACTTGATAGTTTTATACTGTGTCCACTGATAATAAACAGGTTTTAGCACAAAATGCAAGAGAAAATAAAAAAGATCACAATAGATACTATTATCAAACGACTTTTGATATTACATTATCGGCAGCACAGCAATTAGGAATTATAATTGACATTGCATCTGTAAACATGCCCTACTTTTAAGAAAGTCCAATTGAGCACCCCTGTGCAAGAACCGGGCATCTAATTTTGGCAAAATTGAGATATGTCTGGTTTCTGAATAAGTAAATATCAAGTCTACTGTTCGGTAGAAATTTAATCCACTAATTTATTCATTAAACACACAGGTAAGATTCAATATTTGTAAACGTGCTTTTATGTCCGTCCATTGCATTACCAAAAGTCGTGTGAGGCGTATTGCCAATCACTTAAAAACACATTCCACTGCACCTCTCGATCAACGTGGGAATTATTCAACAAGACCTAATAAAATATGACAATACATCAACAATCATATTCATACCCACATTAGGAGCTTTCCTAAATACCAAGGCCATTATCGCACGGGCCACTATTTTCTGTCCCCACTTTTAAATATTTTGAAAATGTACAAACTGTATTTGGAGATATAGGAACCAAAACAATACAACAATTTGATCAATAAAAGAAAAATAAATCCAAATGTTAAATATGATTACTATCGGGAAACCGAAAACAGACACATGCCAAACTTGCGAAGAATATGACGTAAAAATTTTTGATGCAAACACTGTTGATATAAAAAGACAGCTAGAGGCAGAAAAGAAACTACATCTCCTTAAAGCTGGAACATTTTATAAAGACATAAAAGAAAAAATTGCACTTGCCATTGATAACGGTCATATTGAAACAATTTCAATGGATTTTCAACAAAATTTTCCACTGCCCTCTCTGGCAGCAGGCGATGTTTTCTATAAGCGATAGTTATGGGTATATAATTTCTGCATTCACGCTGCCAGATTAAATACAAGCTTCTGTTATTTGTATGATGAGCTGACTGGTTCAAAGGGTCAGAGTGTTGTAGTTATTTTGCTAAATGATTTTATTGCTACTAAACTAGATGCAAAAGTCAAAGAGTTGCATATTTTTTCAGACAACTGCAGCTCACAAACCAAAAACGCTGTTATGATGCAGTTTATGTATATTCTGCTAAAAAATGGACGATTTAAAGTAATAATTCACAGAATTCCGGAACTAGGCCACACAAAAAAAGAAAAAACATGAGAAAACAATGCCAGAATCATGAACTTAGTCTTTTCAATCTACATATTACTGTCGATCAAGAAATGTTACTAGACTGTAGAAGTCATTTTATTGGTAAGTTTACAAAAACTACTACATCACATGGAAATAAATTCACAATTTCCAAATATCGCCTCTTTCGATGCCGGTGGTTCAAGTGAGCGTTACTGTCAGTTGTCCCATATTTTTAGATTATATTCTTGAAAAACCTAACCAACAGGCGACATTCCCTAATCCTGAGCAGAAACTGTATGAGGAAGAACGACAGTTGAAACCCCAAAAATACAATCACGCGATGTATTTAGCCAACAAATACGTACCAGAGGCAGACAAGTGGTACTACAATGAAATATTTGAATTACACAACGACGGTTCCACAGTCACCACCATCTGCCTCTTCTAAAGTTTAAAACATGAAAAGTATAATCCTGTGGCGTACAAATTTATTTAGTTTTGATTACAGGTTTTCGCTACACAAATTTTAGGTGCAACAACTAGACATCTGATTTAGAAACTTTTTTATGCAGATAAAAAACAAAAAATAATTAGTAATTAAAATTTATCTAAAACTAACATCTATTTATCGACTATGTAGATATCACAGAAACTGTCAAAATCATAATAAAAAAGAATAAACAGTTTTTCCTTGTTTTCCAACATACTATGGCGTACTTGTCTGGTTCTTGCACTTGGGTGTTCAATTACTAACATACAGACGGCCAAAAGTACTATTGTCCTACTATGTACCACGTCCCTTATATACCAAGTCGCCATATGTTAAATTACATAGTATGTAATATTATCTAAAAGAAACCATAGAAAATATACGTGCTAATATAGAGAATGAATTAGGTTGTTCTTAACTTAATAGACTATATTTTTTCTCACCTAACTTACTCTATCCTACATACCAGCGCAAGCAGCTGTAAAAACTTTCAATGTTGTTTTTATTTGAATTAACCGCCAATGTTTAGCTTATTAATAAGATGCAGTGGAAAAAATTGTTGAACTTTTAATTCAGAAAAGAAGCATATGTACAGTACACAGACCGAGTGCTGAACGCTGGGCGGAGTCCTCGCTGCGCGACTTATGGGTCAGTGTGAGACAGAGAAAGTATTCAGAAAAAGGAAATGATATCATTTGTTCATCATCGCATACATTAGTCGGACAACGAAGTAAATGCAGATAGGAAATCGTAATATACTGAAAAGATATGCATATATAGAAAACATATTGCACTTCTATGTTTAACTTTTGACAATTTATTCAGACTGCTCGTGCTTATCCTAATATTATAAGAATTCACTGCGCATTTTGTGGGAGGGGCATCTCACCGATCAGCTCCCAATTTGGAGCTGTAGGTAAGTACGGCTTAGCCCCTTGTGGCTGTCAAAATATAAGTAGATCGATGTGGGAGTTATTCACTTACCATTCAAAAACAGAAGCCGATGCCATAATTGAAATCTAATTAACCATAAAAAGTCATACAAATTTATAATACATACTACTGGAAATAAATATTTCATATAAAAGATACCGAATTTGCATTACCTTGAATGTAATTAGATAACAAACTTTCTTTTGGAAATCCATACCTCAAGTCGATAAAAAATAGTGACTATAGTAACGTATTTGCCAAGAAAGATTTTAGTCAAATTGAAAAATATTTACGTATCCCCGAACGGGCTTGTAGATAGGTTTTTTATTTGCTTCAAAACCTTAATTACAGAAGAAATTTCTTTTTAGGTTAGAATGTTAATTAACAGTCAAAAAAATTTTATGACACGTCTCCCGGATTATCAGTAAAATTATCATTTTTTTGCTAAATTAAGGTCTATTGATGACAGTTTGATTTGCTTCGAGTCTACTTCTTTCATTTAGAAATTACTTATAACCATACAAATAAAAAGCATTTCAAATATACATGTGTGTACTGGACCCAACATATTTGTTATTTTACAAAATTATGCCCTTTTTTCGGAGTAAGAGAAATAAAACTGAATATATAAGAAAGAGTTCTATTTCCTAAAGAAAATAAGATTACAAATATTAAAACTTTAAGTTTGAAAAAGTAATTCAAAAAAATTTTGATATCTATTTATATTGGTATCTCCTGATCATTATAATTCATGAAAGTTTCGGAATGTTGTAGTTGTCAATTTAGAATAAGCTTATTTCATATGATGTGCAACATCACAGTAATAAACAGCTCTCTCAACTTGCAATCAAAATTTTTCGTTAGGCTGGTTGTCAAGATCAATTTCTAGCAACTAATTTAAATGCTTCAAACTTTGAAATATACTTTATGTCCAGCAATCGTGATCTAAGGAAACCAACCATTTTATTCTTTGAAACCACAAGTGCTTTCTGTAACCTTCTTGACAATTCTTTCTACTACTTGAGTGTGTCAAGGAATTTTAAACTCCTTTCTACCTCTACTTCCTGTTTCAACATCAACTCTAACAATTGTTGCTTAAGTTGGTTAGAAGAAGTTGTTCCGCTACTGTTGTGGACTGTGAATCAATAAGATTTGCTTTTAACTTTCTGTCGTGCTTTTTGTTTTCTTTTGCTAGCCAGATACCTAATATGTTGTAAATCAAACAATATTCCCAAAAGTGATGTTCTGGGTGTACCATATTTTCTGTAGAGTTGATTGAATAAATTTAATTACTCTAATTTTGTGCTTGTAGCATGTATTAAAATTGAGAGAGGTATAAAAAAAATAACCGCAATACACTATAGGATATAGAACAAATAAAGCCATGCCTATATGTAAGGTAAGAGTTTCATTTAAGTTATACGAAAACTAGGAAATTTGGAACTAAATGTAATTATTATCCAATTATCCTTGGCATCATTACGGCGCCACATAGAAAACAAAACTTAGAAATCTATTATTCATTGAAATCATCGAACACAAAACTATAAGTAATTGACTGCAACTTTTCAAATTGTATCTTTCGTCAGTTCATAAAAGTTCTCTTTCCTATCACCATGCCAGTTTTACATAAAAACGATATATTCTATTTACCTTTGATAATATGGAGATATATAGGAGAGACTGTGGATTATACATCAAAATTATTAATTTTCTATCGCACATTTAATTGTATTCTAATGACAACAGTACTTGTCCTAATCATAACTTCATTTTTTCAAAATAGTTATAATTCGTACGCCAGAATTATGGAATCAACAATAGCTGTGTTGCATGTAATGAATTTCAATGTTACTAATAGAAATAGATAACATATGAGCTTGTTTTAGACATTACTCAAATATGTGCTGTTTATCTATTACAAAACTGATATTGGTGGTTTGTTAGGCACAAGGCAAGAATCGTTTGAAAAAGAAAACATGTTAGAAGGACGCTTAACTCTTATATATGAGAAAACGTATGGTGTAGTTAAATTACTTCAAAAATTTTTCTTGCTGTCGATTACAGGATGTGGTGTTTTGTTTCTATTAAGGCCGATTTTGTACAGAAACAATTTATATATTTTTGAAACATGGGATTTTAAAAATTCAGTTTTCTTAAACACAGTCCTTCTAGTATCTCATTATTATTCTATATTAGTAATAATGGTAATTTTATATGGGTATGATATTTTGTATTTGTCTTTTTGTATAAATGCTGCAGTAGAAGTGAGATACCTAAAAGGAGAAATGAAAAATTTGCCTACTTCCATACACATTAAAGAATGTTTATTTAAGTGCATACAAAATCATCAGATTCTAAAATCGTAAGTACCGCTATACTTTATTTTTAATCATTGTAAGTAGCATATTTGAGTGTGCAAAATTAAGTAAAATATGATCAAAATAACGATGCAAAAATGATCTACAGAATTCAAACATACATATTACACCCGCCTTAATCCAACATTCGCATCTTATTTGACGTGGATATTAATTGTCAAATAAAATAAACTATATCACAAATAAAAAGTCAGCACATATTTTGATGCTACACACATTTTTTATTTTTATACGTAGTATAAGCAAGTAATTTGGTAATGAAAATGTTTGACCTCAAGATTTATCGACATGTTGATATCCTCTTTTACGGAAAAATATTTTTTTGGAAAGTGACTCCCTCTCTCTCTCTCTTTTCCTTTCTCTCTGCATGCAATAACAGCCAAAGAGCTAAAGCTACCAGTACCAAACTATGTTTACGCATTTAATCTACCTCTTGAGATCTGATTAAATTTCGATGAAATCGGTAGACCGGAAGTATTAGGCTTTCTTCAGTGAAAATTTCAAACTTGACACATATCTCGTCGACCACTAACTTTAGACAAATTTTAAAAGAGTACAAAAATACTCAGTAATAAATTTCTAAAAAAGAAGAGTCTTTCGAAATGCCTGCCTGAAGTTTACTTATCTCTTAGTCTTATCGAAAAACAGGTTCTTGCAAAAATCTGGCAAGTCATGCCTTTCTAGACTGTATGTATATTGATCACACAATAGTATATTACATACCAAGGTTGAGAAGATGACTATTATTGCCCGAGTGGCGAGATTAAATTCCGAGGCGCGCAGCGCCGAGGAATTTAAGCCACAAGGGCAATAATAGTCTTCTCAACCGCAGTATGTATACTATTTTTTGTACCAGTAGTCTAATTGGATCTTGAAACCTTAATAATTATGAATAAATTTACTCGTACATGTAATAATTCCCTTGTAATAAAACTTCATATAAACAAATAAGTAGGCTATTAGGATATCTTCAGGATAGTGAAAGAAATGTCAGGAGTAATAGAACTCAGTAATTTTTATTTGTATTATGAAAAAAATTTCTTATTGTTCTAGCATGGTAAAACGCATAAAAAGTATGTATTCTGTAACTCTGTTATTTAATTATTTCCTGACGATGACTTTATCTTGTGTGGAACTCTATGAATTAATGGGGTGAGTATAAAAAAAAAGAGGTTTTCGGATTTTTTATAAATCTATAAATACTACATAACTAATGTTTGTCTATTAATAATTATAATATACAGGGTTGCGATTATGTATGGAACCGGGTTCGTTATGCTAGAACGGTTTGAGCTAGAATCCTGATACTTTAAATAGACGTAGGACTCAATTAAAACTACTTATTGTTTTTGAAATACAAAGCTTTTTTTTAATGGAACATCCTTAAAAATGCTATTTCCCCCCGAATAAATTGTATAATAAGTTTGACAGAATTTTAGAAAAAAAAACTTATTTAAAATTAAATAGAACACGCAAATTATGCAGCCTTCGCCCGTCCGTTAAAAATATTAAGAACTTAACAATGGCAGTATAGAAAATGTTCCATTGCCATTATTGTCCCTGTCATTTCCCATTAAAACACCAACAAATGCAATGCTTGCAATGAAACTAAAATAAACAACGCTAAACAAAGCAACAAAAATTTAATAAAACGTTTTAATTAATATTTAGACAAGAAGCGAACTTATAAACAAAAGTTCGCTTCTGAATTTAAATTATAAAAGATGTTCAAAGAGTTCCCTATTTACTTCCTGACAGTAATGAAGTCTGTCGATAAATCCGTCTATTGTATTATTTAACCAATTTTGAAGAATATTTCTTATTTCTCTTCGAATACGTAATTTTAATTCGTCCAAAGATTCTGGTTTGTTGTTGTATACACGGCACTTTATACATCCCCATAACAGAAAGTCTAGGGGATTCAGATCAGGGGATTAACCCGGCCATTCTGGTTTGTTGTTGTATACACGGCACTTTATACATCCCCATAACAGAAAGTCTAGGAGATTCAGATCAGGGGATTAACCCGGCCATTCAATAGTTCCTCGCCTCCCTATCCACCTTTGAGGAAATATATTATTTAAGTAATAACGTACTTCACGTCCATAGTGTGGTAGAGCGCCGTCCTGTTGAAACCAAATTTGATTATTGTGATTTGGAAAAAGATGTATAATTTGAGGAACAATTTTTCTCGCAATAATTGTAAATATTTTTCAGCAGTTACATTTCCGTCTATGAAAAAACGGGCCTATGATATTATGTCCGATAATTCTGGCCCATACATTGACTTTTTGTGGTAATTGGTTTTGTACCGTCGCCATCCAATGAAGATTACTATCAGACCAATATCTACAATTGTGCCTATTTACAATACCATTTAATTGGAACGTTGTTTCGTATCAGAAAACAATCCTTTTAACAAAATTTTCATTCTTTTACAGAACTCTAATTTATTATCCAAATCATCCTCGTTGAATTCATGTACTAGATGAATTTTGTATAGGCGGTATTTTGCTCGTTTTAAAATGTTTTGAAGAGATCTTCAAGACATATCATGATTTAAAGCCAGTTGTAGTACAGACGTTTTAGGGCTCGCCGCGATATCTAATGAGATATTAAAAGATATTTCTTCGTTGGTGCATGTTCTCGACTGTCCTAATTTCGGTTGTATTTTCACACTACCGGTTTGATTAAATCTTTTTAATGTTTTTGTCACTGTTGATTTGCTTTTGAATTCCTATCTGGATGGGTGTCGTTAAACACTGCATAGGCTACTTGGTGACTTCGTTTTCTATCTCCATACTCAATTATCATGAGAATTTCAATTCTCTCTCTTTTAGTTAACTGATTCATAATTATTAATTTTTTGCTAGTACAATGTCAACTCACAATTAACTGTCAAGAATTTTATGTTTGATGGATTTGCAAAGACTGCATAAATTTATTGTTTTATTTTATTTTGATAATGTCTTTTTCTTTTCTAAAATTCTGTCAAACGAATCACCAAACCTGTTATACCATTTAATTCGAGGAAAAAGAACCTTTTTAACGCTGTTTCATTTACCCATATTACCACTAAAAAAAAGTAGTCTTTGTATTTCGAAAACTTATGGATCACAACAAAAATTCGAAAAAATTAATAAGTAGTTTTAATTGAGTCCTATGTCTATTTAAAATTTCAGGATTCTATCTCGAACCGTTTTAGCATAACGAACACGGTTCCATACATAATCGCAACCCTGTATAACAGGGTCAGTATTAATAGCCGCTTGATTGCTCTCTTGTGTTTTAAAAAACAATTCGTGAAAGATTCATGGTTGCTTGTGGCAGATTGAGCCAATAGTTTTTGAGTTATTAATTTTTTTTGAAAATATGTGACCAAAACACGTGATCAGAAAAAAAATCGCATAGCTTTTAAAAGTAAAAACATTAACTTTGGTGGTGCTTGTAGCCAAGAAAATTCTGCATCATTTGGTATAGGTGGCACTCGGAAATACCTCAAAAATCTTTGTTTTTTCAAAGCCTACTTCCCAAAATTTTCACATACCAAAAACGTATTCTTTTTAAATAGAACACCCGGTTAAGGCATCTTGTTTTTTTTATTCTCACTAATTTTGTTTAACAATGTCCTATAAATATCTTTTGCAATTTCTGAGATAATCACTATACGAACAATTAGCGGTCAATTAAAGAACTACGAGCGCTCTTGTTCTATGCACCCAAATATGCGTTCAATCAATAGAAGGCAGGAACGGGACGTGACTTCCTTAGTCATAGTCAACTGTCAAACGAAGTAAAGGATAATTCCGGCTATCTCAAAATTAATAATTTTACAGAATGAAAAGCATAGCAATTCAATTTTTTAATTCCGGCAATGTCCAGTTGTAGTATTTCATTTTTTACACTGTTGGTTAACAACGAAATAAAATAAAGGTTACGTTTACTGACATATTCGGAGATGCTGCCCTACTAAAAGTTACATAAAACAATGCTGCTATCTTCAGTTTAATTTGCCTAATTGCTCTTATTCTTTCATTGTTGAATCTCATCATAAGAGTTGGCTGTACTTTTTCAAAATTATAAATTGATGCCCTAAAGCTTTGATAGACACAAAATTAACAACAAAGTAACGCAATTTAAACAACCTAAAACTATCGAGCAACGTAACAACAATCAAAATTAAACAAAAAAAATTTCATTAAAAAATATGTTCAACATAACCAAACTTTGTGCAATGCACGTGAGTATTCTGTTTTCCAAAGAAGTACTAATGTTGCGTTAAACGTTTCGACATATTCTTATAAACGCTTTTCTGATTTTATTGACATAAGAATATGCTACGGATGAATTACATATTTCGACTACACTCGCAAATACCGTAAACGTCTTTTCCTCACCAGTTATTGATTTTGTTCACTCTTTTTTTCATATTCAGTACTTTCTGTTCACTCGAACCGTTCCTTTATACTTTCGAAAGTTTCTGGTTTCAGTTGACTTCTACCAGGGATAGCTCTGCATAAAGTCTGGATGCTAGCAAAGAGTTTCTTTCAGATTCACCCAAAATGTCAATCGTATCTATTAACACTCCAAAAGAATAATTCGTTTGGATGATAATTAATAGTCGTGCTTTTATAAATTTGACATAAATGTTTACCGACTTTCTTTAACAATTGACTCAGGCAGTCGGTAGCATTCCCGCCTTTATTGGATAAATATTTGGGTGCATAGGACTGCGCTCGTATTTCTTTATTAACAGTTGATTGCTCCTATAGCGATTATCTCAGAAATTACGAAAGATACGTATAGGACATTGTCAATAAAAATGAAAGAAAAGAAAAAGGGGAACAAAATGCCACAATAAAATACCGGTGTTCCATTAAAAAAAAATAAGGTTTTGGTATGTGAAAATTTTAAGAAGTAGGCTTTGAAAAAACAGAGTTTTTTGAGGTATTGTCGAGTGCAACTTACACCAACTGGCTTCAAGCACCACCAAAGTTAATGTTTTTACCTTTAAAAACAATAAAAAAATGTTTTTGTTCTGAACACATGTTTTCGTCAAAAATTTCGAAAAAAATTTAACATCTCAGAAACTATTGGCTCAATTTTGAAAAGGAAAAGCAGTTAATTAGACCATTTAACACAGTACTAAATAATCCAGAAATATGTAGAGTGAGTCATTTAAAAAAGTTTCCATCCAAAAGTTCCATCCATTTCCGGTGAAACCGGAAGTGCGTCAGAGCTTAAAGTATTTTTAGAATATGCGCCCCAAGTAACCATGAATCTTCCACTAATTGTTTTTTTTATTTAATACACAAAAGAACATTCGAAGAAGCGGCTACTAATGACTTACCCTGTATATACATTTAAAATTCTTGCCGAAATATACAAGAAATATATTAAAAGTAATTATTTATATGATGTTTGAATGACAATTTAACAGCAATATAATCATACATAAATGCTATGCGACAGCTCTACTCCGACTTCTACATTACCTACTCTTATTATTATTTGTTTCGTGGACTTGAGTGCATGTATTTGATAAATCAAGGCTATTTTATGATAGGGTAAAGTGGTATAATACGCCCCACATTTCGGAAATAAGTATTAAACTAATTGTTTGGAACGTTTATTAAAAACTCAGTGAACAGGAAATAACTAAGATGCGAATTCAATCGAAAACCAACAAAAAGTTTTTCTACAGCCCCTTCTCATTAAAAAAAATGGATATATAGAAATATCAAGGCGGGGCGTATTACACACTACTTGATTGCAATACGCCCCGGGTAAAAAGTACTGAAAAGTTAATCCTAACAAGCTATTTTTCGTTTTCCATTCGTTTCTTTTGACGTCCACATCTGTTGCACAGGTTGGGGTACATCGTGCAGCTTTCATGCAACCACTTTCCACAAACGATACACTGAATCCAATCATCTTTGGATTTGGTAGAATAATAGTGTTCTCCACACTCAGTGCAGTCAGTGTCATCAATGTCTGAAGTCTCATCTGAAGATGCATAAATTACTGTTGAATCCTCTTCGGAAGACGAAGTAGATGGCTTCCTCCTCTTTTTACCTTTTTTCAAGCAAAGGGTTTTAGATTTTACTCCGGATGTGCTAGGAGCACTGGAACATTTGGGCAATGTTTTAGCTGACTTTTTATCAGACAGAATCTGTCGTTTGGCTCTATTTTCTGGAGATGTTAGGATAATAGCTGACTGCTTCCTTTTTGAGGTATTAATTGGAATAGTTGGCACGGGAGCAATTTCCCTTTAAAGTTTGGATGGAGTTTGTTTTGAGTCTTGCTGAGGATCTGTTGCAGGATCATTGGGGATTTCAGCAGCGGCAACTTCTTCGGGAACAACTTCTTTAGATGGAGTTTCTTTCGGTTCCGGCTGAGAATTTGCTGCAGAATCACAGGATATTTCTTGCTGAGGATCTGTTGCAGGATCATTGGGGATTTCGGCAGCGGCAACTCCTTCAGGAAGAACTTCTTGATTTGGTACCTGTACGTTGGCACATGCAGCATCAGAGATATCAAAAAAATGTTCGGGGATAACAAATGGGTCATATGGATGAATACCTGTTGCCTTGAATCCGGATACTGCATTACTAACGGAAGCTGATTTAACCCAAGCCTTTCCTATCAGTGCAGAAACGTTGTGCCTATTCAACTTTCTGTCTTTGTGATTAATCATCCATGTTCTTGCCTCTTGCGCAAAATAGCTTTTGAGCAGTTTAAAAAGAGATTTGTCGAGAGGCTGCAATGCCTGCGTTGTATGGCTGGGCAGACATAAAAGTTCAATGTTGTTTTCAGAAGCCAAGTCCAAAAGTTCAAATGCATTGCAATGTGATGCATGACCATCCAATATCAGTAACGCGTTGCTGGTACCTTTTCTTGGAATGAAGTATTCACGGAACCACTTTATAAATAAATCGCTGTTAATGTACGAGGTCTTTTGGTTCATATAAACATCGGAGCCAGGAGGAAGTCCATCTAAAAAATCTGGTTTTCTGTATTTACCTTTCATTATTAGGACTGGCGGAAAAAATGTCCCTTCAGCATTGCAGCATGCTATTAATGAGATATTTTCACCCTTTTCTGCACTTGTGAGAGAATAGACATATTTACTCCTTTTCGTAGCAACAACACGCTCTGCCTTATTGTTCACTTGAATGCCAGTTTCGTCCATATTGAATATTTTGGACGGCTTATCTAATAATAATAATAATAATAATAATAATAATAATAATAATAGATCTTTATTGTCCAACAGAATAAATTCCAATTACTGAACAAATATAGATAATATAAAAAGAAAAAAGAAGGTATATAAAATAAAATAAACATAAACATAAGATGCACAAAAGCTAAACAAAAACATCATCAAGCCGGCGATCAGCTAAACGGCACATTATTGACACTGGAGAACGTTGTAAGACATTAGTCCTTGAAGTCGCCGTGCTGAATGTAGACCCATGTCTCGACGATAGCCTTGGTACTCGAAATGCCACAGCAGATAGCAGAGCAGCACAATCGACCCCACCACGAACCAGTTTGCTAATAAACTGCAGGCAGTGAGCTTCCCTTCTCTCAGATAGTGATTGCAGTCCATGACGCCGTAGCAATTCATCCTGACATGTACCAACCGCAGGATAAACTCCATCCAGTTTGAAGGATAAATATTTCAGGAATCGTCGGTGGATGCGATCAAGAGCCATGCAGTGCCGCTCATAAATGGGGTACCATACAATGCAAGCATATTCCATTTTACTCAGAACATACGCAGAGTATAATATTTTCAACAGCTGAATATCCCGAAAGTATTTGGATGCACGCATAATAAATCCCAGCGCCCTGCTTGCAGTACCACATACTAACTCAATATGATCAACAAATGCTAATGTGGAGTCAAAAACAACACCTAGGTCTTTGATTTTTGACTTTTTTTCGAGTACATAATCCTTTATTGAGTATATTGTTTCCAACGGAAAGTTTTTCCTGGTGTAGGATACCGACGCACATTTAGAGGCATTCAAAGTTAACTTGTTATCATCGCACCACACAATTATTTTATTAAGATTGTTTTGTAAATGTATGGGATCATCGGGTGAAGAGATTTCCAGAAAGATCTTTATATCGTCAGCATATGCAAGAACTGGACAATTTAAACTGAGAAGTAAATCATTTATAAAAATTACAAATAACAACGGACCAAGATTAGAACCCTGTGGGACACCTGTAGAAGCGATATATTCATTGGAGCAGTATCCATTATATGACACATAGAAGATTCTGTCTTGCAGATAGGATTGAAGCAATTTCAATGCTGACGGAGAAAAGCCAAGTGATGCAAGTTTTTGTAAAAGAATGCTGTGATTAACCGTATCGAATGCACGAGAGTAATCTGTGTATATTACATCAACCTGACCGCGTTTATCCAAAGCCTCACTAACGTATTGTGAAAGAGTACACAAATTTGTAACAGTGGAACGTTGAGCAATAAATCCATGTTGATCAGGAGATATGAAGGAAATTACATGACTGTATATTTGTTTGTACAGCACACGCTCATACAATTTTGCAAAATTAGATAAGATGGAAATCGGTCTATAGTTAGATAGAGAAGAGGTATCGCCTTTCTTATGCACTGGACAGACTCTGGAGCGCTTCCAGCATCTCGGAAAGGCACCTGTTTTAATAGATAAATTGATGATTGTAGTTAAGGGAGATGCAAAAACATAGCGACAATCGCGTATGAGGAAGCTGGGTAGCGCGTCGTCACCAGAAGTAAATTTTGAAGAGAAAGATGATAAAATAGCAATGAGATCATCTTCTGATATAGTAGAAAAAGAAAATGGCAATGAGTGATTATAATCATCGGAAACAGAAAACTCCCCACCACCTATATAAGCATCAGCAAACGTAGTAGCAAAAGCATTAACAATCTCAGTTGGATCATTAAGTTCATAATTATCTGCAAACATCTTTCCAGGGATTCTTGTTGACTTACGTCTATCATTCAAGAATTTCCACAATTTACTTGGATCAACCTTAATATCATTTTCAACTTCTGAGATATAGTTTCTGTAAGCATCAGAAATTAGTGACTTACATATGGATCTACGTCGTTTAAATTCATTGTAAAATACTGAATCCTTTGTTTTAATCCATTTACGATGGTAATAATATTTATATTTAAGGTGAATCTTAATATTATTGCTATACCATAGTGGATAACGTGACTTGTCGTTTCTAGGTCTTGTGCGCGGAATAGATTTTTGCAAAATATTGTATAGAGTTTTGTAAAAGCAATTCACGGCCAAATCTACGTCATGAAACCGTTGGAGAAACGACCAGTCAACATTAAAAAGGTCATTATACAAGGTTGCAAAATTTGCCTTACGATAATTAAAACAAAGCTTACTGCAGGTTGAAAATCTTGGGAATCGGTCACTCGAAATATACTCAAACTTGATATTAAGATCTGGATGGTAAAGGTCTTCAGGGACTAGTGGACAATCATCACGACTAACTGCAATAGAGCAGTCAAGATTCGATAGTACAAGATCCAATAACTTGCCATCTGCATTCATTACGCTGTTAAATTGCTTTATGTTCAGAATATTTGTAAAATACGCAAATGTTGATAATTTGGCATTGCATATATTAGAGGCAGATGCCAAGTGAGGCAAATTAAAATCGCCAATAACTAATAATAATAAGTCATTGTCAGTTAATAGTTTATGCAAGAGATCAAAATAATCACCAACTTCTTTCCTATTCATCCCTTGGGCCCGAGCTAGTGAGAGGCCTTCAGATTTTCTGATAGATAAGCTGAGATTTCTTCTTAAGAATCCATTTAACCAAACTTTCCCTGCTGACTCATCATTTTCAGAGAAACAGTTTATGCTTAACTTTTTGGCGAAAGCAAAAGCCATTTTTTTCACATCATTTCTACTCGGTGCGAACCCCACTTCTCCCAGTGCCTGTATATGCCGGACCAACCTTTTTTCGTGTTCTCTACTTAGAGCTGGACTTCTACCTAAGTACTTTGTAGAGCTATTCGCAGCTAGATGTCTCCTCAAAGGTCTTGAAGGTATACCATACTCCCTACTGGCTGCATTTATCCCCATCTGACAACTTTTCACTTTTTCCATGGCTGTTGACATTGCAGCTTCGGTCCAAGATGCTCTTGTCGTTTTTCTCACATATACTCTGCCCATTATCTAAAAAAAGGGCAATAATGAGAAACAGTAAAATAACCTTCGACTGGGGCGTTTTACAACCAAGCATATGGGGCGTATTCGAAATCGGGTGTACAATACGCCCCACTGGGATATTTCACCCACCACATTTATTTTAACTGCGAAACGTGCTCACAGGCATTTATTTATTTGCCTAGATGAAGGTCAAATCGAAAAAAATCGAAGAAAAATGATTTGAAACATAAAAGAGGACATTTACTCAAACTATGAAACAAATGTTTGGCTGTACTTACCAATGAATATTATTTTTCTCGGAAAAATACAAGCGTGCGTCTTTAATTACCGCATACGAAGTAAGGCACGTGTAACACGATCGGTGTTCTGCATGATACTGAATCAGACAAGGAATGAACGCAAAAATATGGCGGCGGGGCGTATTAAGAGCCGGGGCGTATTACACCACTTTATCCTACAGTGTATATAATAGCAATGGTTCTATGCTTAATTGTTCACATTTTCATTTTTCCACATTTTATACGTAACGGCGCTGTAAAATAATTAATAATAAAATGATGTTACGCCAACAGCTGGGCATTAACTCTTGGCTCAGTATTAATCTTTATTGTCTAAATATATAATAGTTGACCGCTTTGGGCATTTTCTGTTCAAAACTTTTTATTATTAATTAATTCAACTTCATAATACCAAAAAGCTTTTTTGATTTATTTTTGTTCAGTATTAATTAACTTTTATGCGGTTTCCGAAATTTCATTGATCAGCACACTTGCAAGGGCAACATGATTATTTAAGATACTTTTTCGCATTTTTTCACATATAAAATTATATTTTCATTTCAGAAAGCCAGGCATCATTGATATTACCCAAATTCTGAATTTGGTTGTAGTCTTTGCTGAATTTGCTTTTTATACATTCCCAGCGGAGTTAGTAATTTCTGAGGTATACTGTACATTAAATAGGAACATACTTTTTATATTAATAGAAATGTTTTGTTTGATTCCAGCTGTCCGATTTATCAAATTGTATTTACATGTCAAAGTGGTACGAAAGTGAAGTAGGAATTCAAAAATCCGTATTGCTAATTATGATAGATAGTCAATGTACGCAGTACTTCCTTGGAGGTGATATTATAATAATTAACGCGAGAACATTTGGAACGGTAATTATTAAAAGATTTTTATAATGCGCTATATGGATAGAAAATTTTTCATGTTTCAGGCCGTACGAAGTTCATTTTCCTTTTACGCTCTTTTAAGGAATCTTTTAAACAAATAGATTATGTTGAATCGTGCTGTGTTATATTCATATTATTTTTATTATCGATTTTTGTATAATTAAACCTACAACTAAGTAAAATAAACAACCAAAAGTGAATGAAAGTATCTGTTTTAATTTCTAATCATAGTTATGTGGTGCATTATAAAAATAATGAAGGACAAAAATTGTTATTTTGGCAAGTGGCACAACTAGTGAAGTACACGACTGGAATTCATGTATTGTATGTTTTTGTCATCTCTGGATTGCAATTGTTATAATAAGATTTCTCTAATTAAATTTCAGTAACTTGTACAAATTATATAAACTGAAGTCTTCCGCAAGGTTTCTGTTTATTACAAAAAACGCTTGACTACGGATTACATATACATAGTGAATCAACGATCTGACAAAGTAAATTTACTTTTTAATTCTTATTATATAATTAAATAATCGCGTACTGTAGTTGATAGGGTTGTCATTGCTTTAAAATTTAAAAATATATAAACATATACAGAGTGATTCATAAATCACTGGCACAAACAAAATGTTTTTTTTTAACTTGAACACCTATATTTAAGGTTAAATTTGGTTTTTGCTTTAAAATAGAAGCATTTATTATTAAGAGTGATTATTTGTTAAAGTTAATAGTTTTTGAGTTATTTATGATTAAAAATGACATTTACAACTGCCTTTTTAATTGCCTATAATTTAAGAGTGACATGATAGAACACCAAATAATTTGGTATGACATACACACAAGGTGTGCCAAGTGATACCTATATGCAGAACATGTTTTAATTTGTACTGGGTGTTCGCGAAGGTTTTGGGAAGAGTTTTAATTTCCTTTAAACCAAGACTTGGAATTCTTTTAGCAAACGCCTGATAGAGGAGCATTTATATAAAGTCGACCTTTTTGTAAGTACTGTTCAGATATGTTTTTACATGTTTTAATAAAACATAAACACCAATATGTTTTATTACTAGAGACTGGATTTTATGCAAAATGCATATTTGTTGTTTTTTGGCATATCCCTTCTATACTCTGTACTTATCCATTTTCCACCCTCAGAATAAGTTTTTTAGCATTTTTTTAGTGCATGTAATGCATATTTGGACACTTTACCATAACTGCATATAGTGCATATGCACGTACATATTTCATAATTATTTTGCATATTTATGCATATATTCGCCATTTTCATAAGAACCATAATAAAATCTGATATTTCAAGATATTTAATTCGTTTGTGTAAACGTGAAGGGATTGTATTCCTTCAACTTTGAATTAATGACTCATTAAAAGTCCATCTCATTAATAATCAGATGGACTTTCCCAATAATAGGATTTAACTCTACTGATAATCGGTTTACAGGGCAATTAGAACTTACGTAAGAAATCCTTTTCAGAAATGTAGGTATTAATGCAGGTATATTATACCGTACGACTAATATCAATATAAGAAAAAGAAATAATTTCCTTCATAGTTGGTTCATTCGTAAACGTGTTAAGGTCTGTGCTATTTGTTGAAACAAAGGTGAATTAAAAAGTTTTGAAAATGCCGAAGATAGCTAAAGCGAAGTCATCTCAAATAAAAAATTGGATAAGTGATTGCAGTGCACTAAAAATTATTGACGAAGAAAGTGTTTTGTGCACACTCTGCGATAAAAGGGTAAGTTGAATTTTGAAATATTTTGTCAATAACAAGTACTACAATTATGAGATTTTTTTTTGTGTTCATAAAAATATAATGAAACAATTTCATAATAAATTATTATTAGATATGTTTAATTTTATGTTCTTCAAAGCTAATATATCTTTGTAATATTTCTTTGTCATGAACACCAAAATAACCAAAATCAATCAAATTTAAACAACTGGAGAACTTTACAAAACCAGACAATTTATTTTTCTAGTTTTTGTAGTAATATAGTAATTAATAATAATTATTATAACCGAATGTTAAAGATATATATTTGTTACACAGATTACCTGCCAGAAGAAATTTCAAGTACTGCAACATTTGAACACTACATTTCATCAGAACAGGGTTTCTGAAAATTTGAATAAACCGCGGCAGCAACTTTTGGAGGAAAGTATTCTCAATAATTCGAAGAATCCACAAGAAGCATTTTCCAAAGATTTGTGTAATCTTTTTGTAGGTGGTAATATTCCCTTACATAAATTGGACAATCCGATATTTCAAGAATTCCTGAAAACTTATTACAAAGTCGATGATAAACCCATTTATGTACCCAGTTCCTCAGCTCTACGCAAGAAATACATCAACGAAATTTATGAGGATGTTACCGATGGTATTAGAAAGGAGTTGAAAATCCAAAATCTTTGGCTCTCTGTTGATGAAACTACCGACACGAAGGGCCGTCAGGTTGCTAATATGATTATTGGAACCTTAAATTGTTCAACTCCATCTAAAAGACATTTAGTAAATGTAGGTAATTTAGACAAAACAAATCATGTTACCATAGCCAGGATTATTAATGAGTCCTTAGCGAATTTCTTTTTACCCGACAAAGTATCTTTTGAAAAATTTCTGTTAATAGTAACTGACGCCGCTTCGTATATGTTAAAATCAGCTCAGAGTCTGAAACATTTTTTTCCCAATTTAATCCATTGTACTTGTTTCGCTCATGGTTTAAATAGGGTTGCTGAAAAAGTTAGATTAGAGTTTCCAGATGTAAATAATTTAATTAGTAATATCAAAAAAGTATTTTTAAAAGAGCCCTTACGAGTGCAATTATATAACGAAATGCTTCCCGGCATTCCATTGCCACCAGAACCTATCTTAGCAAGATGGGGAACATGGCTTAAATGTGCTGTGTTTCTTGCCGATAATTACGAAGGCATCAAAAATGTTGTAACGCAATTTGATTCAGCAACCAGTCTTGCCATAGAAAAGTGTAAAGTAATTTTCAATAATTCGACAATACAAAATCAGCTATCATATATTAAATCTAATTTTGCGATAATTGAGCAAGCAATTACTAGATTAAAAGATAGAAATTTATCTTTAAATGATGGTTTTGGCATTGTAAATGATATTGAAGAGAAAATTGGAAAAGTCAATAGATTGACTGGAAAAAGAATTAAAGAAAAATTAGCCGCAATTCTAAGCAAAAATGGAGGTTTTGTTACATTAAAATCTATAAATAATGTAATTAATGGCAATTTTAATGAAGACATTAATAAAAAGTCCCTCACGAATACCTAGTTTTAAGAATGCACCGATCACATCTTGCGATGTTGAAAGAACATTTTCCCAATGTAAACATATACTTACAGATCGTAGACATAATTTAACTATGGAAAATTTAAAGAATTATATGGTTATTTATTGTAATAAATAAATATGTAATTTGTAAATACGACAATTTATTGTAATAAATAAATATACAATTTGTAAATACTACAAATGAATTTTAATTTCCTAAAACATAATAAATAAATGCACATCATAAGTGCATATTGCGGGATTTTTTAAGTGCATATTGCATGCATATTTGGCAAACTTTTTAGTGCATATTTTCCAGTCTCTAATTATTACTACATGTCCTACATGTAAATTTAATTACTTTGTAATATTATAGTCACACTCTCACAAAATGCAAAAATAGATCAATGTACTGAGAGTAACATCAATACTAGTAAACCATAAACACGAGCACAATCGCTTTTGAATGAAACAGGAAGCTTGAGAGAAAAAGTTGAAACAAAACAAAACATAGGTAAAAATACATCTTAAAAAAATAGAAAAAACAATATAAAAGATTTGAATAAAACTAAAAAAGCTACTAATGTTAAAATAAAAGCATGTGCATTAGCAGCTACAACAGCAGAACAAACCGCAAATAAAAAAATTGTTTACAATTATTAAAGATAATAAACAAAATATTAAATGCGGTAACAGCAAGGAAGTGGACATTTGTATCAAATCTAATTAATAACACGAGGGAACAGGATGTAATAAAATACCTTAGTGATAACCCTTTAACGTGTGAAAAACTAGAATTATGAAACAAAGATGTAGCTGCCTTCAAAATTGCCATAAGGGGTGATGACTGCGATAAAATATTTGTTCCGGAGCTGTGGCCATTGAATGTTGTAGTTAAACTTTTCAGAAAGTTTCCAACAAGGGCTTCATTAACACCGAAAAATTTACAAAATTGAACTAGAATCCCCCAAAAATAATTTTTTACTTGAAAACATAAATATACAGTCAATGAGTAATAAAATGGACAGATTAAGTTTTGCATTAAACAAATACAAAGTCGACTGTGTATGTGTTAAAGAACATTGGTTAAATAAACCAAAACTCAATAGCTGTAACATTCCAGGCTATGATGTGACTAGTTCAGTTTGTAGAGTACGCCATACACATAGTGGAACATTGAATTATATTAAAAAAAAGACCAATATCGGAAGAAATACATATTGAAACAGCGGTCATAGAAATTGCAAAGCAGAACACACTAATTATTTCAGTCTATCGATCCCAGCAAAAGATATGAACATATTTTTGAATAAATTAAACGAAGCTATAACAAAAGCGACAGATTTCACTAACATAAGAAAAGTCTACGTGGCTGGTCATTTCAGAATAGATGTTCTTAAAAACACTAAAGAAAGAAATAGGTTAGTAAATCTGTTGGGGTTATACAATATGCGATATAAATTTGAGGAACCATCTAGGGTTACTAGCAGAACGTCTTGTTGCCTAGACAACACTTTTACGAATGGAGATATGCAACATGTAGGGACCACAGACTGTCAAGATGCATTTATCAGACCATAGGACCCAGATTATTATGTTGGGTGGTTTAGATGATGTGTCTGCGGATGCACGTAATGTCTTGTATATAAGACAAATAAATAAACTTACAACTGGTCTATAAAAGAATGATCTGGCAAACACATGTTTGGAATTGTTTCGATGAAATGACAGCAGAACAGGTGTTTGAGAAATTTTATGGAGTATTTATTTATTACTTTAATAAACATTTTCCGATAAGCAGGAAAACATATAAACTAACTTGTTGTGACGCAGTGGACTATTAGAATACTTCCGCATTAAGACAAATGTCTAACACTTTAGACGCTCTGGGAACAATGGCCCAGGTAACTAAGGATGAAAACATATATAAAGAATACAAGAAAGATTTCCACGATGAAATAAAGAAAGCAAAGCATAATGCAAATCAAATATATATAAATGATGCATGTAACAAACAAAAAACTGTATGGACGGTCATCAACAGGGAAACAAATAAAACTAGAAATAAAGGAAAATCAGATAAAAGCTCTCTGCAAGCGAAGTTAACAACTATTTCACCGGCATTGGAAACCAGATCCTAACTAGCACGAAATCAGATACACAAATACAGCAGTACCTAGAAAATATAAGACTGGATGATAGAGATTCTTTCTATTTTAAAACTATTACAGAAATCAAAATGTCAAATGTCATAAGAAATTTGAAAAACAAATAAACCTAGGACGTATATGACGTTACAGGTATCATTAAAGTCAATTTGTCAATACCTGAAAGTAATATTAATAAACACTCACAAGAATGAGGCTATATTTTGTTTGCCTGAACATTATCATTTCTTCAAGTTATAGTTTTAAATGAAGATGCTATTTGACAAATACTTGCAATTTATAAGAAGCGCTTAATTATAAAAAATAGAGATAATAAACCAAAAATACACAAAAGTCGACATGGCTGTCGAGTGTGAATACTACAAAAATTAAGGGATTGTTATGGTAAGTTTATCAATGAATTATGCTTTAACAAAGAGTGTCCTTAACTGTAATATACAAATTTCGGAGCTGATGAAAACATTATAATTATTAATAATGAAAATATTGTTTATTTTTTAAATGAGTAATTAAATTTGAATATTTATATTAATTCTTAATACAACATATCCCAAAAGAACCTTATCTAAAAATAACATTTGACAATGTAAGTATGTGATGTTCCTTCCTAATTATCTGCATTAAAGTTACAACATAACTGATATAATAAAATTAGGCTGAGCAAATTTTATATTATTATGTAGTATAATTTTGTCTACGAGATACTCCGTAATTTGAAAAATCCTTAATTATACACATACATATCGATCTAGTTTAACTTTTCTCCTACAGGCATGAGTGCCGCTTTTTACAATGGTTCACCCAATATTTGACCAATTTGACATCTAATCAAAAACATTCTCCATGATCTTTCCATAAACAGATTTATTGATAAGCATATAGAAAACTTTTTGATTATTTTTTTCATTAGTGATGAGGGCCCGTGTTTAAATAGATATTTTTTGTAGACAAATAGTTTGCCAAAATTCTAATTCTCGACGATTATTAATAATTTTGAGACCGAAATATAATGCGTGCTTTAAATGTCAATAATGCAGGACAATATTTTCTTTATTCCGCAAATTTACAATTACTCTCTTATTGAGGAATTTAGATTTAAGAGTCAAACAGAAATGCTAAATCATTGTATTTAATGTGCAAGGTTATAGAATACTCGATATTCACTTCTAAAAAGAATACCAATTTGTGTACCATCAGCCACCACTAAAACAGTTAAATTATTTTTTTTTACTCTTCCATACTGCAAAGACACCTGAGCCAACCCATTATATTTTAGTATTAATTATCTTAATTAATATTAATACAACCTCTTTTTTATGAGAGATAGTCCCACTCCTATTGAGAGTACAGCCAGTATTACGCTCCTGGAACTTCGCCGATTTAGATTCAAAGGAGTAATTATCATAATAGTAGGTAACGATTGTACTAGAAATTTTCCATTATTAAAATGGTAGATTGGTTAACCGTGGACTGCTTAGGTAAAAGGTGCACTCATAGTTGCTTAGGTGGGGTTACTCATAACCCCATTCAATAAAAACAATTTTAAGCAAATCAAAAACGCAAAACTAAACATTAAAAACTTTATTTACTACATTTTAGGCATATGTCAACACGATGCGCATTTCAAACAGGTTTATAACATTTTGCACAAGCTGTTTTAGTTTTCTTGTCTTTAGTTCTTGGGCAGATTGCACACCGGGTTTGTTTTGTAAGTTTTGTTGGACGTGGAACCGCATCTATATTTTTTCCTCTATCCCTTGAATATTTTTTATTGATAAAGACAATTTTTTTGGCAGATTTTTTGTTAAACGCCGTTCCATGTGCGGTCTTGCAAGTTGAATTCCGAGCTCAAACAAATAATGTCGGCGAATGCATTTTTGTCTCTCACCCTTTACCATTTGAAACAATATTCCGGAGTTTACACCAGCTTGATCCAGAATTCCGTAAAAAAATCGCAAAGGCCATCTTCTGGTCTTCCGCGTGACTGAATATGTATGAACCATTTGGTCAAATGTGTCGACACCTCCTTTTGTTGAATTATAAAAATTAATTATTTCCGGTTTATTATTTGGATCTATATTTTTTGTATTGTGCATTGTAGATAGCAATAACACACATTTCGACTTTTTTGGTGTAAATGACACTAACGTCTTTTTTTGGTCGAAAGCAAATTGTGAAGTCAGTGCTTCTTTAGTTTTATTTGGCAGGAATGATGGAGGAACTTCTCTCTTATTTTTACGGAAGGTTCCGACAATGGTTAGATTGAATTGATTTACCATGGTATCTGCCAATGGAATGCTGGTAAACCAGTTATCCATAGTTATATTGCGTCCTGTTCCGTGGATGGATTTAGACAGCTTTTTTACATAATAACTTGGTAGAGGCTCTGAATTTGGTCTAATTTCTTTCCCAGTATATGGGATGGCACTTACCATGTAAAAAGTCCGTGAATCGCACATTGTTACTATTTTCAATGCATATTTGTCTGGCTTCGACGCAATATATACTCTAAAAGGACAAATTCCGCGAAAACCCAAAAGCTGCTCATCGATAGTAACATATTCGTGAGGAGTATAATATTTAGTACAGTTTGATTCAAACTCCTCCCATATCTCCCGAATGGGCGAAAATTTATCTTCACAATTTCTGACAGTTTTATCATCGAATCTTATACATGATAACAAAATGCGAAAACGTGTTTCACTCATAATAGCACAATATATTTCAGGTCCATACTTGGACCACATTTCGACAGTTGTAAGGTGATTATCTTTTCTGCATCCTGATATATAAAGGAGACCAAAAAATTTCCGTTGTATCCGTTTCGCCAACATAGCCACAATTTTCAGTATAGTTACTTTTTTTTCTTATAATTTCCGAATTAGTGTGCAAAACTATTTTGTTTATTATTTCATCAGAAACTAGCAACTTCCAACCTTCCAATTCAGTAGAAATAGTTTTTGCCTCGCCTTTTGGACCTGGAATGCGTACAACTAAATTTCGCTTAGGTGTCCGAGTACGAGTAGGAGGATCAGAGCACCATTTTACTCGCCCGGTGCGTGAATATTTAGATAGTGTTTTTCCTGGAAGGTGGATTGGTCGACGGGGCCCAATAGAATGGCCGGCCAGATCCCCTGATTTGACCCCGTTAGACTATTATCTGTGGGCTACCTAAAATCTAAAGTGTATATCAACAGACCGAACAATATTGACGAACTTAAATCCCGAATAAGACAAGAAATGAGACTGATAGAACCTCAAATAGTGCACAATGTTTTGCAAGAATTCGAAGATCGCCTCGGATATTGCCAGGATGTTGGTGGTGGCCAATTTCAACATTTATTAAATTAATATTTCACAATTTAATTACGAATCATTGAGACATTTATTATTTAGAATTAAATAATTTTTTTTTAAATTACATTGATTATTTTAGAAAAGAACTTAACTCAGACTTAGGTTATAATACATGAAATGTGATCAAAATTTTACGTATATTTCGAAAATAAAATAAAAAATGGGTGTTTCAATTAAAAAAAATTGAAGTGTCAAATGAAATCTTTTTTTTGAGTCAGCCTGTATAAACAAAAATTAGTTTAAAAAATGCCCATCTAAAAATAAAAATTGACGGGTCCCAGTGTTTTTTAGAAAAATTAAAGGTTGAATTTTAAATGAATTTATTCCAACCTTTTTGAGCTCACTGCTAAATATACATATATATGTATATGCTACAAATGGTGGTCTGTCACCTGATGGTCTTCCGTTTAGCTTACATCTCCAAGGTTATCCCACCGTATTCCTTGGCTACACCGTACTGATGACGACCAATTAGTTAGAAACACGTATCTACGGTTGCTCTACAGCGGATTATACCTAATATCTTTCTTTTGCTATATATAAATATATATTGTATATACTGTACTACTTATGGCGACCAAACATACTTTTGGTAACCGATAGGCAAAAGTCGCCCACTTTAAATGTTATATCCTAGCAGCAGTTTGGCTAGCACCACTGTTCGGAGACGTTCGGGGACGTTCGGGTGTATCAGCACGAAATGGATATGGTACGATATCTGAAATACAGATGTCGCTGCTATTATGGGAAAGCAATGTTTATAAATAATAAGATCGATATAAAGAAATCAATTCAAGCTTCATATGTAAATGAATTGAAAGAATTGTATGCAAAGAATAATACACAAAGTAAAAGGGCTTTGTTCGGGATTTATCGGCCGTTTATGCGCAGTTGAACTTGCTAGGTAGTCAAAAGTCTGGTCTTGGATATATATATATATATCCAATCGTCGGTATTAGGATAGAAAAAATAAAAACAACTCAATTACACTGCTGACGTTTCGTTCATTTAATTAACGAACTTTTTCAAAGCTTCGTAATTTTTTACATACATAAAATAAGAAAAGTAAATGATATTTCGTTATTACATATTAACATGTACGCATTCAATATCTTATTCACTAAAACGATGCTATTATACTCATAGTATATGATCTTAACTACGAACCCGTGATCATGTATATATAGTAAACTATAATATACAGGGCAATCCAAATTAAGTGTTCACCATTGGTAACTTTGTTATTATTAAAGATACAAGATTGTTTAAATTAGCAAACTTGTAGTACTTTTAACGCTCTTTAAGATGGAAGAATAAAAAAAACAAATGAGCAACGCGTTTTCGAGTTTTGCCGAAAAATATTTTTTTTTCAAATGGAAACCCCTGTATGTTATATCATTTTCTGCTAGAACATTAATTTTTAAACAAAAAATCTTATATGAAATTTTTTACTGGGATTAAAAATACTTGAGTTATAATGAATGAACGAAAACAGCTAAATTAGTTTTATAAACTTTATTTTATACATAAACTTATCATTAAAAGAAAATAAAAATCACTGATTTTTTCATAGGTGTTCAAAAATACCACCTTGTAGTTCAATACATTTTTATACACGCTTCCGAAATTCTCGAACTGCCTTCAGTATGGTCCTACCATCTATTTGGTTTATCTTTTCACTAACTGCAATCTTTAGGGCGTTTACGTTTTCGTACCTTTGCTTATAAATCTAGTTCTTTAAATAACCCCATAAAAAAAAATCAAGCGGCTTTAAATCTGGCGATCGGGGAGGCCACTGAATAGGACCATTTATTCCTATCCATGAAGTGTTAAAAATAGTATTTAGAAGTTGATGAGTACCTCTGTAGTTGTGCGCAGGTGCGCCATCCTGCTGAAAATGCAGATTCTGTCTACTTATGAGATCCAGATCGTATAAGAAATTATACAAAATTTCAGTCAAAAATTCTATGTACCTTTCACCAGTTAGAGTGCCCTCATAAAAGAAAGGGCCAACAATCCATGAACCGATTAAACCGCACCAAACATTAAAACTGAAACGGACTTGTGGACGTCTTGGATTTACTAAAAGAAGATTTTCCTTTGACCAGTAATGATTATTTTTTTTATTGTACATTCCAGAATTTGAGAAATACGATTCATCGGTCCATAAAATATAACGAAAGTTGTTTACATTTGGGCGACAAAAGTTAAGATACCAGTGGCAAAAATATTCTTCTCTCTGGATCCCCTGGCAAAAAAACCTGAACTGGTTTATACTTATAAGGAATGAATTTGTGTTTCTTTAGAATCCTATGCACAGTACCGTGACTCAAATCAGATTCATTGACAATATCTAGTATGGAATTCTCACGGTTGGCCTCAAAATATGCGATAACTGCAATTTCCGTGGCCTAGCTTTTTATAAAAGTCCTTTTTGTCCTTGTTTTGGCAAAAACACTCTCATTGCCTCTAAATTTTCGGTAATGTCTCAGAAAATATTGCTCATGTGGTTGTGTTCGGAGTGGATATAATTCAGTGTAGTGTTCTTTTGCCCTCCTAGAGGATTTTCTGCACACTAAATAAGATTCTAACATATCACACTTTTCTGAATGGGTAAAAATCACTTTTTTGTCAAATTAATAACTAGCACAATGAAACTTATGAGTGAAAAACTAATAAAACTGTACTAATATTTGACGTTTGGTAGAAAGACTTATCGTCGTTTTCATAGATACATAGAAATGCACTTGACTTAGCTGTTTTTGTGTATTCATTATAACTCAAGTATTTTTAATCCCAGTAAAAAATTTCTTATAAGATTTTTTGTTTAAAAATTGAAGTTCTAGCAGAAAATGATATAATATACAGGGGTTTCCATTTGAAAAAAAATATTTTTCGGCAAAACTCGAAAATGCGTTGCTCATTTTTTTTTTTATTCTTCCATCTTAAAGAGCGTTCAAAGTACTACAAGTTTGCTAATTTAAACAATCTTGTATCTTTAATAATAACAAAGTTACCAATGGTCAACACTTAATTTGGATTGCCCTGTATATATATATATATATATATATATATATATATATATATATGTATATATAAACTTATTTTCTTATTATATATACAGAGAGATCGTAAATGCTTGACCGTGCCGCTTCATCGATATATCAACTTTAGCACGAGTTTGCCACACGTTCATTGTCGTTTTCGAGAAACTGGCAGTATATCTAAGAAACACTCTTCTGGTAGACCTACTTTACTAATAGTAGAAGTGCTAGAAGATATTCAAGAACGCTTAGAAATCATTAAGGCGACCATTAGCGCATACGGGTAAAATATTACTTTGTTTGACATACAGAAAATTTATTAATTCTGACTTTATGTTCATCATTTTCTGCTTAGCATCACATTAGACATAAAGATTTATTTTTTCACACAAATTACAATATTGAAAATATGTATCTTCTAGCTGAAGCTACAAATGGTGGTCTGTCACCTGATGGTCTTCCGTTTAGCTTACATCTCCAAGGTTATCCCACCGTATTCCTTGGCTACACCGTACTGATGACGACCAATTAGTTAGAAACACGTATCTACGGTTGCTCTACAGCGGATTATACCTAATATCTTTCTTTTGCTATATATAAATATATATTGTATATACTGTACTACTTATGGCGACCAAACATACTTTTGGTAACCGATAGGCAAAAGTCGCCCACTTTAAATGTTATATCCTAGCAGCAGTTTGGCTAGCACCACTGTTCGGAGACGTTCGGGGATGCTCGGGTGTATCAGCACGAAATGGATATGGTTCATAATTACGGTTGCGTTACCCGTAATTATGAACGCTACGGATTATAAGGAGAAGATGTCTACACTCCTGCAAGACCCCGCATACAAAGCGATTAACACAGACCCCACTACATATCTAGAAAAGACAACACGAACAAAAATAAAAGCCTCAGCGATAGACCCAGAAACACAAAAATCATTAATACCCAGGGAAAAGTCGTCAAGATGCCCGAAACTATATGGATTACCAAAAGTACACAAAGAAGGCGTCCCGCTACGTCCGATAGTAAGCTCCGTGGGTTCACCGGTACAACAATTAGCGAGATATCTAGCTAAGACATTACAACCACACGCCGAAGAGATACAGTCCTACGTGAAAAACTCAACTCATTTTGTCAATATCATCAAGACAAAGAAGACAGAACCGGGCGACCTGCTAGTAAGTTTCGATGTGGTTTCACTTTTCACACAAGTACCCACGGACGAAGCAATCTCAATTATACAAGAAAAACACAAACCACCCGAACACATCACACGGCTCATCAAACACTGCATAGACAACACGTACTTCATATACGATGGACAACGCTATCGACAAATACAGGGTGCGCCGATGGGTTCCCCGCTATCCCCTGTTCTGGCTAACCTATTCATGGAGGACCTGGAAACAAGAGCACTAAACACCGCTCCATTGAAACCCAGTCTCTGGCTGAGATACGTGGACGACGCGTTCGTAGTATGGCCACACGGTGAATTAGAACTCAACAACTTTCTGGACCACTTGAACGGTATCCACGAGAAAATAAAGTTCACCATGGAAATAGAGAGTAACGGTCAGTTACCTTTCTTGGACGTCCTAGTGAATAAGAAGAATGACGGGCATCTAGGTCACGCAGTTTACCGAAAGAAAACACACACTAATAGATACCTCAACGCACAATCACACCACCATCCGGCACAACTAAACGCTATAATACGAACGCTAGCGACAAGGTCACTGGAACTTACAGACGCAGAACATTTACATACAGAAATGAAAACACTCCGTACAGCTCTAACACAAAATGGTTTCAAAAACAGTCACATTGCACGCACACTAAATCAAATTAGGACGAAAGCAAAGAAACAAGAAACGGACAAGAAATACAACAACACAGCATTTCTCCCTTACATCAAAGGAACAACGGACCGAATTGGACGAATTCTAGACAAACACAACATAAAAGTCGTTTATACCACAGACAGAAAAATACAACAACTCATCAAAAACCCCAAGGACAAAATACAGCTGGAAGACCAGGGCATATATGAAATAACGTGCCGTTCGTGCGACAGTACATACATCGGACAAACGAACAGAAGAATCAGCGCTCGCACAGAAGAACATAAAAACATCTCTAGCACAACATATAATATCAACAGGCCATAACATAGATTTCGATAGAATAAGAATTATCGCTAAATCGGAACATTTTCAGACCCGTATAATATGAGAAGCCATAGAGATAGAGAAACGCCCTAATAGCCTAAACAAAAGAGATGACGGACGTAGACTTCCAAACACCTGGAAAACGGCCATCAAACACACACAATCAAGAAACTCAGACATACACACGGACCGAAGGTTCAACACAACACATGTTACCTTTCAGCTTATAGGAATTACTCAAGATAAGGTTATTCGAATTACCTGAGCTCTTATAGCTGTAGTACTCTAATACGGGGAGACGTGGCGTCCTTCCTTCAGGATGGCACTACACTTATTCACTGGGTGTTCCAGGATAGGGCTTATATTAGTGTCTGGAGTTAATGAAAGAGTTGTTTCAAACCACATGAATTTATTACCACAACTCGGTCACTAATAACAATAGCCACGCAGTACTATAAAGAAATGGCTTAAGGCAACACTAAATATTAAGAGATATATACATAGATTGAAATTATATACACTGTCTACTGAGACACCTTGACCAAAGGGCTAATGATCCCACACACAGGGGGATAATAAAAAGGGGGTGGTCGCTAGATACTGGCAGTTTAATAATAGAGAGAGATATTTGAGACACTCAGTTGGGGTTCTAGGGGATAAGGCTCCCTTCGGGGTACCTAGTCAATTAACGCCTAGAATGGGTAAGGCTGCCTTCGGGTACCAAACCAACTAACTACTTCTGAGTGACGTGACGGGGCTATCTTGAGATTGCCAACCGTGCAAGCTTAGGAATCAGTTCAGTACTTACGGTTGCAACAATGGGTACGAAGTGAGGTCACTTTAGCCACACGTCACAAGTCACTGGGATGGTGTATCGGCACAGGTCTGACACTTGAATAACGATCCGTGGCCTGGATCTTTGTTGAAGCACTAAGTGGCACTCACAACTTCAACAACCTCTCGTATTTGGTTGGGTCACTTTGTTCAACAACCTCTCTTTTGGTTGGGTCACTTTGTTCACAACCTCTCTTTTGGTTGGGTCACTTTGTTCACAGCCTCACTAACAGGTCACGAATGCTCCTTGGATGTTGGTTGAAGCACGCAACTGCTGTTGATTCGGACTCTTGGTCCTCCTCGTAAGTGTTCGGCTTATCCCTTTTAGGTCCTTCCTCGTCTTCGGGTAGCTTCGGGTTACCTCGGAAACGTTCGTGTTTGCTTCGTCTCGTTCGTAGAAGCCTTCCTACGCCTTCGGGTATCTTCGGGTCACCTCGGAAACGTTCGGGTTTGCTTCGTCTCGCTCGTAGTAGCCTTCCTACGCCTTCGGGTATCTTCGGGTCACCTCGGAAACGCTCGGGTTTGCTTCGGCTACGTTCGGCTTGCTCGTAGAAGTCGTCCTGCGTCTTCAGTTGTCCTCGGGTATCTTCGGCTTTGCCTCGGAAACGCTCGGTTTTACTTCGAGTCGCTTCGGCTTGCTCATAGAAGTCGTCCTGCGTCTTCAGTTGTCCTCGGGTATCTTCGGCTTTGCCTCGGAAACGCTCGGGTTTACGTCGAGTCGCTTCGGCTTGCTCGTAGAAGTCGTCCTGCGTCTTCAGTTGTCCTCGGGTGTCTTCGGCTTTGCCTCGGAAGCGTTCGGTTTTGCTTCGACTCGCTCGTGGAAGCCTTTCTGCGCCTTCGGGTATCTTCTGAAACGATTGAGCACGTTTCAGAGATCTTCGGGAAACTTTTTCCCGGCTTCGGCTTTTCGTCGGATGCGTTTGAGCTCGCTCGTAATGTTCGGCTCGCTCGTAGAAACGTTGTATCAACTCTGAAGTCACTTTGGCGAAAGTTCGGTTCTCTCCAGAGAAGGGTGCTGTTGTCGCTCTAAGTCTTTAGAGGCGACTAGATGCTGAATAATAAAATTCTTAGCTTTTATAACTTCTTTAACGACGTAAACAAATGACGCGGTTACAGGTGGCCTTTCGAAAGACGCATTCTATTCGTCTGAAAAACGAGTCTTTTGATTGGCAGAAGCCCTTGCTTCTCCTGTAAAATATTTTCCACTTAATGCATTGGCGACGAAATTAGTAGGTGGAGCCTGTGTGTCGTAACCAATTTAATTTCCACTTGATACATTGGCGAAAAATTAGTAGGTGGAGCCTGTGCGCGATAAGTTCGTCATTGGTCACAATAACGACTGTTTGGGTTGGTTAAAGATTTTTAAGTCCGCACAAACTTAGCAAATATAATTAACAACAATATATAATGTTTATTAGCTCAAATTGATCGCAAGCACGTCGTTTAATTCGTATCCAGGAGACGGCAAAGGTAACACACAACCTGATTCGCCAGCCGATACCCCTACCGCCGGCCCCACCACAAGAGCTATGACTCGCAGACTCCAGCAACACATACAAATATGCCCACCGCACACGGCTTGTCTCACTTCGACACGATCTACAGCAACAAGCAGAACTTCTTGATAATGGCAACAGCGAGAGTGCCGAAAGCTCGACAGAACAGAAGTCCACTTACTGACTCTACGACAACGCGGATCAATTCCCGAAGCAGAAACGACACACATAACTGCCGCGAAAACCTACTATATATATAGAGAGAGAGAGAGTAAAAGATACCTAATCTTCATCACTTTGGATGTACATAGATGTATTATTAAATACGTATGATTGATTGACATCAAAACGTAAGCAGTCTTATCACCAAGGATTAAACAAAATAAATTGCATGAATACTTGAAAAAATAGTTTTATTATGCATAGAACAGTATAACAATCATTAGTTATTTATGTAAATGATAATTAAAGAATACCGGAAAAGAACTTTAGTTTCATAATTACCTTAACTTATGTAATTCCATACAATTAAATGTATACGTAATCGATTTCATAAATGCAGCTTTTACAGAGTATTTATTACATTAATATTTTCTATTACAAATCTCTACTGTGGTCAGTGGTAAATAGTTATAATAGAATAGAATATAGACGTACTTAATACGTAGGAGTCAACAAGTTTTAATTTCTACCAAAATCAGTTTTATTTAAGGTATTATTAATGCTCTTACGAACAAGCTTTTTATTATTACGTACGGATAATAAACGTTTAAATAGTGCCATCAGAAAGCGTAAGTAATATTTTACATCTTTCACTAAATTTATTTCATCTCACGACATACATCTTTAAAAAATTTAAAATCTCATATATACAAAATACAGAAAAAATAAATAAATGCGCGACTTTATTTTCGTGTAAGCAAAACACTATACATACCACCGATGCCTGCAGCTACTCATAAACGACATTACACAAAGTATTTATGAAACTCTATCTTTTTATTGGACTATGCTCTTTAAACAAATTAAATAAGCGTGCATTTTGTAGAAAATAGAAATAGTAAATAGTGTTATTCATCTGAAAATGTATCAAAGCAACCTCATAACTTAGCTTTAAATATGTGCCTTAGAAAGTAACGTTTATTGGAATTTATATTATATTATACCAGAAAATTTCATTTTCTTTATCGTTCCACGAAATTACTTATTGCTATATCTTTGGCATGTTTCCTTCATATATTTCAGGTTTGTATTACATCTTCTTTTGCATATTTTTGCTGTTTTGCCGTCCTCTTTTTGCTCGGGTAGGGATGTTCTAGTGGTTGTAACTAATCGTATTGTATTATACTTAATAAAGTGTTTAATACGAATCCCTTTCCATAAGGTAATTGTTTCTATTGTTTGTTCCTGGTTGAGTTTTAGAAAAATTTTAAATCCTTGTTTTCTTTTTCTACATTTAATATTTCTCATATGTACAAAATAAATATTTCTTGCATTAACGTCTAAATATCTGTTTCAGTTACTGTAGATACATATTTGTTTACTCTAAAACATACTCACTAGCAAAATTGTTGCACAGTCTTGATGTCCTGCCCGTTTCTCTTTCTGTGTTCATTTGAATTGTAATGAATATTTTGTCATTTATTCCTAGAGCACATTCGTCAATCCTTCAATTCCATTTTTTATGTGCTGTCTTTATTCAGACATTAGGCACATGTCAGTTACAAACCCAAGGTACTCAAGATGTCCGAATGTATTTGATCTTATTCTAGTTTTACTTTTCACACTTCGGTGTATGATCCAAACATTTGGATCAAGAATATTCAATATATGATATGCGATAAAAATTATAACAGACATTATGTCTACTTCGCTTTATGTTTCCTTTTTTTTTGCTTTTGCTAATGCGAATATAATTAGTTGACAAAAATGCCAGTAACTTGTATACAACTCTAGATAATGAGAAAAAAATTCAATTTTAAGATGTATGCTTGGCAATTGAAACAGTAGTTCCCATTCCACCCAAAACGAAGTTTTTGACATATTTTATTTGGTAATTAAATTCGGAGTAGCCGCACGAAACACTGCAAAAATGACTAATTACGTAAAATATTGATTAACACTTTAAGTAGTAAATAAAAACAAATTCATATATTTATTTCAAGAATTCAAAGGAAGCTTTTAAATGGATACCTGCAATAACACCTACAAAAAATCTAAAAGTGTGACGTATAATGTCAAAACTATGACAGAAAAGTAGGATGGTCTTAACATATATATTATTGTAAAATTCATATATGACAACCAAATGAGGACCTTTTATTTGCAAAGGTGCCGCTTATTTGGATGTACTTTATTTAAAGTTAACGCAGTCGATAATGGTGAACCTACTGAAAGTACGTATGTGCGAAACAAAATATTTTTTAATGATTATCCTACGTGAATCACGTATAAATTGCATGTGGTACTCACAGTTTTATGATGCTATTTTTGTAATCTAATGTAGAAAGATAGTAATGTTTTAAACAATTTCATTTTGGAATTGCATCTATAAGAAAAGAATTAAAAGCTACGCTGATTTCATGCTATATTACAATTTTAATAGTCGTATCAATCTTCTGCATAAAAGTGTAATTTAATTTAATTTAATAAATAATAAAATATTGAAGCAATAAATACAAGTTAGTGGAACTATGTCTGTACAATTTAATATTCGCTGTGTTCTTTTTCTACAAGAAAATCACGATCACATGTATTTTACCCCACCCCTCTATATTGTTTCGCCACTACAGAAAACAAAATTTGGTGACCTATAATAAACTCTAGTAAATTATTAATAGCAACTTCTCAACCATTATTTTGATTCAGTTCACGGTAAACTTTCCTCGCAACTTGTAGCCATGAATTTGTTACATAAAAATGATATATTTCATTTGCCCTTGATGATATGGGAATATTTGGGTGTCATTATGAACTACAGATCACTTATATTAAACTGCTATAGTACACTCAATATTATTATAATGGGTACCGTACTTATTTTAGCTTTAGCGTCATTTTTTCAAGAAAATAGTGATTCATTCCCTAAAATTCTGGAATCTGCTATGGGTGTATTACATGTAAGTATAATATGGTGTTAATATAGAAGCAACCGTTTTAAATTTTATTTTATTTTAGACATTTCTAAAATATATGCTGTTCATTTATTACAAAGCAGATATGGAAAATTTACTAAGAAATAGATCAAAGCCACTTAGAATAGATAATAAATTAAAAGTAGTTTTAAATGACAAAAATGAAGAAACATACGGTGTACTTATATTTCTCCAAAAATGTTGCCTGTTTAGTCTTATTGGAAGCGGAATTGTGTTTTGTTTCAGACCAATTTTATATAAGAATAAGCTATACATAATGGAAACATGGGAAATGAAGAATTCAATTATCTTCTGCTCTGTTATACTGTTTGTGCATTATTATGTCTTACTGTTAGCAATGGCTCTAATTTACGGATATGATCTCATGTATTTGTCGTTATGTGTTGATACTATAGTACAGTTGAGAGATTTGAAACACAAAATGAAAATTTTTGCTACAAAATCTGCTAAAGACACTGAAGAAAATTTGATAAACTGTATACGGAAGCATCAAGTTTTGAAACTGTAAGTATATAAATATTTATTCATAAGTACCTTTTATCCCTCATATTATTGATTTGGATTAAATATTATGTGGTAGTTAATAATATTTTAAAGCAGTTACAAAGCTTATTCTGCGTGTGGACAATAAACGAAGAATGAAAAATATTCCTTTTGCTATTAATTTAAGGGAAAAATGTTTCTATTATACCGTGTCTCAGAATAAGGACGACTGACTTAAATATCGCCCCCTACAAATTTACTTAATATAGAAGAATGAATATCCAATGTCTGCCTAATTTCATAACATAACTAAACCAGAACATGTAAATATTTTCTTATATTTTTGGTTTGGTCTCCTCTATTTTACTGTGTTAGTATATATGACTTGTAAGTATAGTATGAACATTAGTGATCAGGCAGATCCAAGCAAACGGCTGAATTCAAAACTGAAGCGGCATCACCGATTGGTACACTTAAGACTACGAAAAACAGTTTTACATACACATATACAAAATAATAAAAACTCCAAAAATATCAACAACATCAATTATAATGAACATCTCCAAAACGCTAAAAGTATTTATTATAGAATTGACAACATCAATTTTGTATCCCATAATTAATGAATAGGTGACAGAAGGCCGAATGATAAATATGTCAAAATTTACTGTAGTTCATATGCAGCTTCTTTCTAAAGTTCAATAGCTGACCACCATGATGAAGTAAATATATCATTTGCTTATGCTTGAAGAACGATTTAAACAAGTATTACACATTATCTTGTCAGATAATGCTGTAACAGCCATCGACAATGCATCACATCATTCACGTAGAATGTAGAGGTTACCAATTAGGAAAAAGCCGTGGGATCGATTAATGAATCATACTAATTTCTTCAGTAATTTTTTTTAAGAATGTTGTATTTTTGAGATATTTTTATAATAAATTTTAAAAGTAGCTTACATTTTTCTTAAAATTTTACAGTGATACACCATACGTTGCTTTCATAGTGCAGTCAATCCCAATTAATATCAATAATAAATCAGAAAGTCAGATTTATACAACTTAAATTCTTTACAACTATTAGAATAAACAATTAAATTTCAAATCTTTGAGAAATTACTACATTCTCAACTGTTTACTTGTTATTAAAAATTCTTGAATCCATTTTTATGATATGTATTCCAGGTTTTAGCGGGGTAACTGAGTCACTTCTTATTCTGAGTTAGGGTATATAGATTAAAAAATCATCAACGACTTTATTGATTAAGAAGATTATTTTTTTATTAAATGATCCGTTCTTCCTAATACGCATCCATTTAATTTTTTGTTTTCTAAGCAAAATTAAAATAATACGAAAAATGAGGTGTGGCCACCACATGACTTTCTTATATGCGTTTCAAACTATACAATTTTAAGAAATCCTATTCTAAGCACTTCTATTCTCTTAATAAATCGCTACAGAATGCATACTTTGCAAGATGAAGAGTGCTACTCCCTAGGAGTAAAAATGTTACTTCCGGTCCAAATTTTCAAATTTCATTTATACAGAAACTATTGCAAATCTAGCACTAAATACGTTTGTAATCTTGATAATATATATATATATATATAATATGAAATAATTACTACTTTAATAAAAGTAGAATTTTGGGCTGGATAGTTGATTCAAAACACAATTGTTGGCTTAATAACGTTTCGGAAATATATTTATTCCTTCATCAGATCTACAAAATACTTAAATTAGGGACAACTGTTAAGTTAACTATAAATTATCTTACAATTGCCACACTAGGACATAAAATATATGGGTTTGACGAACATTAACAATTTTACATAATATGAGAGTGACTTATAAGTATAAACGTCAAGATGACATATACAAAATTGTAAACAAAAAAATCTTTTTTATTATAAAGCGCACATCAGGTTTCAAACCTCAGATATATCACACTGTTAAATTTATATGTGTCTTATTTAAAAAACAATATTTTATATACCTATAATATTTGAAAAACTAAAAGTGGTAATCATGTATATGAAAAACATGACAATTAGTGAATTTTAATTTTATTCAAAATTTTGTCATTAACAAATTTTAGTAAACCTGAATAAATGTTGCTAAAATTTTGGGAGTCTGATCTAGAGTTAATATTTGGTGTAAAAACATTAATACAAAGAGTTTCTAGAAATAATCTCTTAGTCAAATTAGATTCTTTATACAAGATGTTAGTTCGATCAAATAGTATGGAATGACCAGTAGTATATACATGTGATGCTAATTTACATGCATTAGGTTTATTTCGGGCATCACTTTTATGTTGTGTATTACGTTCTCTAATTCTTTGTTTAGTTTGACCTATGTAGAATTTTTTACAATCATTACATACTAAACCGTAAACCACATTACTATTATATGTCAAATCTAATTTATCTTTAAGTGGTGTAAATAATTTTGAGACAGAATTAGCTGATGTGTATGCTATGGATACTTTTTCCTTAAATAAATCCCTAATATGGTTAGTAAGGCCTGGTATATAAGATATTTTTTTATATTTTAGAGGCTCAATGTTATCATTATTTAGTTGAACTGAAGGGTTTTCAATGACTAGATTTATTATACGATTATTAACATAACTAATGTTAGATGTGGAAAAAAGAAATTGATTTACTAAAGCCATAGGAAAATTATTTTTTATCAATATGTTTCTCAAAATTACTAAATCATCATGTTGAAAATCAGGATGTGTAATGTTTAATATTCTACTTTTTAGACTCTTAATAAGATTAATTTTATATTTTTTGGACAATTAGAATGGTAGTTCAATAGACGGTTTGAATTTGTTAGTTTTCTATACCACCTTAATTTTATGACACTGTTATTGTGTGTGATCAGGGAGTCTAAGAAAGAGATAGAGTTATTATTTTCTTTTTCAATTGTAAAGCGCAAATGGTCATTGTAAGAATTGAAAGCGTTTAACAGATGTTCAACCTCATAGATAGGTACTAAAGCAATGATATCATCTACGTAGTGGTAAATAAAATTGATATTAACATTTGAAGTTGTTATTACATAATCAATCATAGTATTCATAATGATATCGGCTATACTAGGTGACAAAGGGGACCCCATTGGTGTACCAAAAGTCTGCACAAAATGACGTCCATTAAAAGTGAAATGCACACTATCAAATAACCACTCCAACAATTCAATGAAATCATCACATGGAATGTTAGTGTGATCCCTGATAAGTGACCAATTATCTCTAATAATGTCAATTGTCAAATTTGTAGGTATGTTCGTAAAAAGACTCACAACATCAAAGGAAACTAAAATATGGTTTTCTGGAATAGTGAGATTATTAACTTTTCTTGCAAATTCAAATGTATCTACTAGTTTATATTTGTTATATGTTTTAAATGAAATGTCTAAAATAATGGACATGAATTTAGCCAAACATCTACTATGGCTATCAATACTAGATACTATGGGCCTTAAAGGTATGTTTTCTTTATGTATTTTAGGTATACCATATATCCTAGATGGGACTGAGTTATGTTTAATGAGTTTTTTATATTCAACTTCATTAATGTAATTCTTAACTTTAAGATTATTAAGTAATTTGTTAGTTTTTCGTTCATAGGAAAATGTGGGATCTCTATTAATTTGTTTATAAGTGCTAATATCATTTAAGAGTTCAGCCATTTTATTGTTATATTCATTTTTATCCATAACAACTGTTACATTGCTTTTATCTGACTTTGTAATGATTAGATGTTCGTTTTGTTTCAAGAAATTCTTGCATTTTTTGTCTATTTTATTATACTGTAAGTTATGGCGGTGATTTTTTAAATAATTAGTTATAAAATATGTAATTTCAGATCTATAATAGTCTTTATCAGGATCATCTATGACAGTAAGAATATCCTCACATTCTGCTAAAACAGTTTCAACGGCAATATTGGTAGGATCTGTAGGTAGCGAGAAATTAGGTCCTAAAGCCAAAACCTCTTTTACATCTGGAGGAATAACAACATCAGTCAAATTAACTAAAAAATCATTTATCAATTCTTCAGTGAGAATGTTATAATTGTTTGTATTACTTTTATCAAAATCATGTCTATTGTTTTCATTAGCTTCATTAGTTAATGTGACAGATGTATGTGTCATAGACTGAGGGCCTAAATTATTTGTATGTTTACCAGAAATAGGACATTGTAATTTTGATATTATTAATTTCTTTAGTTTATTTTGCTGTGTTATTTTAATTTTATTGTAAACATTAGCGTAATTCGCTTTTTGAATGCTGTTAAACCTATGAAAAATATTAACTGGCAAAGATTGTTTTGCAGTATGTATGTAATAAGTTCTTTGTTTTAATAAAAATTGAATATGAGAATATGTATTCTTAATTTCAAAGTTCAATATCTGAGATTTCAAACCTGAAAGTATGTAATCTGCTTTATTTAACATTGTTCTACTATGTCCAGTCATACTGTACTCCAATGACTTAATGCTATGTAAGATGTGGGACGGGTAGATGTTAGATTTCTTACATCTCTTAAGGAAAACCACTCTATTACGAAAAGATGCCAAATTTTTGTTTGTCTTCACCCAGTTCTTCAATATAATTACTGTATTATGACCATATGCTTCTCCAATTTCAGTATAGTGTTAAATAAAGCAGATTACATACTTTCAGGTTTGAAATCTCAGATATTGAACTTTGAAATTAAGAATACATATTCTCATATTCAATTTTTATTAAAACAAAGAACTTATTACATACATACTGCAAAACAATCTTTGCCAGTTAATATTTTTCATAGGTTTAACAGCATTCAAAAAGCGAATTACGCTAATGTTTACAATAAAATTAAAATAACACAGCAAAATAAACTAAAGAAATTAATAATATCAAAATTACAATGTCCTATTTCTGGTAAACATACAAATAATTTAGGCCCTCAGTCTATGACACATACATCTGTCACATTAACTAATGAAGCTAATGAAAACAATAGACATGATTTTGATAAAAGTAATACAAACAATTATAACATTCTCACTGAAGAATTGATAAATGATTTTTTAGTTAATTTGACTGATGTTGTTATTCCTCCAGATGTAAAAGAGGTTTTGGCTTTAGGACCTAATTTCTCGCTACCTACAGATCCTACCAATATTGCCGTTGAAACTGTTTTAGCAGAATGTGAGGATATTCTTACTGTCATAGATGATCCTGATAAAGACTATTATAGATCTGAAATTACATATTTTATAACTAATTATTTAAAAAATCACCGCCATAACTTACAGTATAATAAAATAGACAAAAAATGCAAGAATTTCTTGAAACAAAACGAACATCTAATCATTACAAAGTCAGATAAAAGCAATGTAACAGTTGTTATGGATAAAAATGAATATAACAATAAAATGGCTGAACTCTTAAATGATATTAGCACTTATAAACAAATTAATAGAGATCCCACATTTTCCTATGAACGAAAAACTAACAAATTACTTAATAATCTTAAAGTTAAGAATTACATTAATGAAGTTGAATATAAAAAACTCATTAAACATAACTCAGTCCCATCTAGGATATATGGTATACCTAAAATACATAAAGAAAACATACCTTTAAGGCCCATAGTATCTAGTATTGATAGCCATAGTAGATGTTTGGCTAAATTCATGTCCATTATTTTAGACATTTCATTTAAAACATATAACAAATATAAACTAGTAGATACATTTGAATTTGCAAGAAAAGTTAATAATCTCACTATTCCAGAAAACCATATTTTAGTTTCCTTTGATGTTGTGAGTCTTTTTACGAACATACCTACAAATTTGACAATTGACATTATTAGAGATAATTGGTCACTTATCAGGGATCACACTAACATTCCATGTGATGATTTCATTGAATTGTTGGAGTGGTTATTTGATAGTGTGCATTTCACTTTTAATGGACGTCATTTTGTGCAGACTTTTGGTACACCAATGGGGTCCCCTTTGTCACCTAGTATAGCCGATATCATTATGAATACTATGATTGATTATGTAATAACAACTTCAAATGTTAATATCAATTTTATTTACCACTACGTAGATGATATCATTGCTTTAGTACCTATCTATGAGGTTGAACATCTGTTAAACGCTTTCAATTCTTACAATGACCATTTGCGCTTTACAATTGAAAAAGAAAATAATAACTCTATCTCTTTCTTAGACTCCCTGATCACACACAATAACAGTGTCATAAAATTAAGGTGGTATAGAAAACTAACAAATTCAAACCGTCTATTGAACTACCATTCTAATTGTCCAAAAAAATATAAAATTAATCTTATTAAGAGTCTAAAAAGTAGAATATTAAACATTACACATCCTGATTTTCAACATGATGATTTAGTAATTTTGAGAAACATATTGATAAAAAATAATTTTCCTATGGCTTTAGTAAATCAATTTCTTTTTTCCACATCTAACATTAGTTATGTTAATAATCGTATAATAAATCTAGTCATTGAAAACCCTTCAGTTCAACTAAATAATGATAACATTGAGCCTCTAAAATATAAAAAAATATCTTATATACCAGGCCTTACTAACCATATTAGGGATTTATTTAAGGAAAAAGTATCCATAGCATACACATCAGCTAATTCTGTCTCAAAATTATTTACACCACTTAAAGATAAATTAGATTTGACATATAATAGTAATGTGGTTTACGGTTTAGTATGTAATGATTGTAAAAAATTCTACATAGGTCAAACTAAACAAAGAATTAGAGAACGTAATACACAACATAAAAGTGATGCCCGAAATAAACCTAATGCATGTAAATTAGCATCACATGTATATACTACTGGTCATTCCATACTATTTGATCGAACTAACATCTTGTATAAAGAATCTAATTTGACTAAGAGATTATTTCTAGAAACTCTTTGTATTAATGTTTTTACACCAAATATTAACTCTAGATCAGACTCCCAAAATTTTAGCAACATTTATTCAGGTTTACTAAAATTTGTTAATGACAAAATTTTGAATAAAATTAAAATTCACTAATTGTCATGTTTTTCATATACATGATTACCACTTTTAGTTTTTCAAATATTATAGGTATATAAAATATTGTTTTTTAAATAAGACACATATAAATTTAACAGTGTGATATATCTGAGGTTTGAAACCTGATGTGCGCTTTATAATAAAAAAGATTTTTTTGTTTACAATTTTGTATATGTCATCTTGACGTTTATACTTATAAGTCACTCTCATATTATGTAAAATTGTTAATGTTCGTCAAACCCATATATTTTATGTCCTAGTGTGGCAATTGTAAGATAATTTATAGTTAACTTAACAGTTGTCCCTAATTTAAGTATTTTGTAGATCTGATGAAGGAATAAATATATTTCCGAAACGTTATTAAGCCAACAATTGTGTTTTGAATCAACTATCCAGCCCAAAATTCTACTTTTATTAAAGTAGTAATTATTTCATATTATATTATATTTGCTAATTATCAGTAATTATATCTTTAATCTAACTATATATATATATATATATAAAAATGCGTTCTTTTCGTAGCCGTTTGATAAAACAGTTTCCTTTCGTGGTTTAGCGGCTGTAAAATGAACTCAAAAAAACACAATTAGAATTAAAACGTTTCGATAATATAAATATTATCTTTGTCAATTATTTAACACAAACTAACTAAATCAAACATTAAAACACCAATAACTATTAATAAAACTGTAACATATACTTGACAAATATTTTTTTGACAAATATATTGGCGGCAAATATATGGTACAGAATAAACAATATTGGTGTATCCTAGACGACCCAGAATACGTAAATGAAGCAGACACAATACAATATATTAAATTATTGAATGGTATGCTATTGCTAAATTATTAATTTCTGTTCGGTCATTTACTGCATTATCATGTTTCTTAATTTGTATGAGTTCTAGAAAGTTTCTAATTTTGTTGTTATGTTCTTTACATAAAATTGTTGTTTCATCAAATTTAAACTTATGTTTTGTAATGTTCATATGTTTTTTTAAAGCCGTAATGTTTTTTGCATATTTGTGTCCATTTAGTCTTTCCGATAAATATTGTAGGGTTTGACCTATATATACACCATTACAATCTCCACATGGAATTTTGTATACTACATGTGTTTGTTTAAAGAAAGGATCTTTATCTTTAATATTACTAAACAGAAATCTTAAATTATTATGATTTTTATGTGCAATTTTGATATTAAATGGGCGTAATACTTTACTAATTTTTTCTGATAAATTTTTTACATAAGGAATTGCTACATATTTTTGTATATCTGTTGATTTTGAATGACTATTATGTTTATTATTATTATAGAATTTATTTATTCTATCTCTAATAATGGAATTTATAAAGTTCAAAGGATAATTGTTATTCATTAATATGTCTTTCATTTGTTGTAAGATTTTTGGTCTATATTTAGAACTTGTTAGCTTGAGTGTTCTGTCTATTTGTGAAATAACAACGCTTTTTTTGATTGACATGGATTGGTAAGACTCATAATTTAAATATCTACCTGAAGAAGTTGGTTTTTGATATAATTTTGTTAAAATTTGATTATTTTCACGAATTAATGTTAAATCTAAGAAGTGTATTTCATTGTTTGTTTCTTTTTCTAATGTAAATTGAAGTTTTGGATGATATGTGTTAAATTGTTCTAAAATATATTCAGCTTTGTTTGCTGGTAAACATAAAATACAGTCATCTACATAACGCTTATAAAAAACTGGTATGAAATCAATTTTGGAAAGAATATCTTTTTCTAAATCTTCTAATACTAACTGTGCAATGGAACTTGAAATTGGAGATCCCATAGCACAACCAAAAATTTGTTTATAGAACACATTATTGTATTGAAAATAAGTAGTGTTTAAAGTAAGTTCTAAGGCTTTAATAAATTCTCCTTGCGGCAAACTAGTAAATTCTTGAAGTTCATTCCAATGTTTCTTAATAGTACTTATTGTAAGTTCAATTGGTATATTAGTATACAATGACACAACATCAAGAGATACTAATATGTCTTTTTCATTTATTGTGATCTTGTTTAAAAAGTTTTTGAAATCAAAAGAATTTTTTATGTAATATTCATTTTTACATATTATATTTGTAATTGAATTTGATAGAAATTTAGCTAAATTATATAATGGACTTTGAATACATGATACAATAGGCCGTAACGGATTATTCATTTTATGTAACTTAGGTAATCCATATATTTTTGGTGGTAAAGAATTATTAATTTTTAATGATTTTGCCATATTTGGTGAAATGTATAAATTAGATTCCCAAGATTTAATGAGATCATTGTTTTCTTTCTGTAACTTTTTTGTTGGATTGCTTGTTAATGATGTGTAAATGTCTTTGTCATTAAGCATATCGTTCATTTTATCATTATATTCTTTTTTATTCATTATTACTGTCTTATTACTTTTATCTGGTTTAATGACAATGAGATGTTTGTTGTTTTGGAGAAATGCTTTACTTTCTTTAATGTTTTTAGTTAGATTTATTTGTTCGGCTGTATCTCTATGCTTAGAATTATTTTTAAAATTTGTAATGGTATTGTTTATTTTGCTTCTAATTGTCATTTTTTCAGTTTCAGGTAAACTATTTATTTTTGTTTCTATATTAGAAATTATATTTTCAACAGGAATTTTGTTGTTTGATTGATAATTAATTGCAAAATTGGGACCTAAGCTTAAAACTTTAGCTACATTATCAGGAATTTTTGTATCTGTTAAATTACAAATCCAATTTTCAGTATGTGTAATATTGTTATTGGTATTATTGGAAATAGTTGATTTATTTTTTAAATTCTCAAGTTTTTTGCGTTGTTTTTGTTTAATTTTACTAAAATAATTTTCATAGGTCGTTACAATTTTATGCTGAACTTTTTTGAAATGTATATCATTTAGTTTCTGTTTTAATATCGTTTCTAAGTTAATAACATGTTGTTTAGTTTTCTGTAATTCTATTACAATGTCAGATATTAGGTAATTTATACAAACATGTTTAAAATCATTAACTTTGTACTGAAATTTATTTTGATATTTAGAATTATTGAAAACTATATGCGAGAACTTAAAATTTAGAAATTTAGGTATTAGATTCAAACTCTTACATTTGAGTAGGAAGATTTGACGATTCTTCATACTTGCTAGGTTTTGATGTTGTCGTATAAGTTCCTTAAAGGTTCGAAATGTGTCACATCCACATATTTCCTTAACTTCCTTAAATGTTAATAAAGATTCATCCATATTTCAACCTGGAATTCGAGTTTTTCACCGAAGTAAACTGCTACTTCCGGTCTACCGGATTTCACAAATAGACAGAACACTCAAGCTAACAAGTTCTAAATATAGACCAAAAATCTTACAACAAATGAAATTTACGACATATTTGCAAAAAACTGATTTTCGATAGAAGTAAAAGAGGTACTTCCAGTAGGAATTTCGAAAATTTTTTTAAATAAAATTGTGCTCAATTTTAATTTTAAGTAAATATGAATTCTTTCTAAATTTGTTTAAACGTAGTAGTTGACGAAATATTGGCAAAATTCGAGTTTTTCACCGAAGTAAACTGCTACTTCCGGTCTACCGGATTTCACAAATAGACAGAACACTCAAGCTAACAAGTTCTAAATATAGACCAAAAATCTTACAACAAATGAAAGACATATTAATGAATAACAATTATCCTTTGAACTTTATAAATTCCATTATTAGAGATAGAATAAATAAATTCTATAATAATAATAAACATAATAGTCATTCAAAATCAACAGATATACAAAAATATGTAGCAATTCCTTATGTAAAAAATTTATCAGAAAAAAATTAGTAAAGTATTACGCCCATTTAATATCAAAATTGCACATAAAAATCATAATAATTTAAGATTTCTGTTTAGTAATATTAAAGATAAAGATCCTTTCTTTAAACAAACACATGTAGTATACAAAATTCCATGTGGAGATTGTAATGGTGTATATATAGGTCAAACCCTACAATATTTATCGGAAAGACTAAATGGACACAAATATGCAAAAAACATTACGGCTTTAAAAAAACATATGAACATTACAAAACATAAGTTTAAATTTGATGAAACAACAATTTTATGTAAAGAACATAACAACAAAATTAGAAACTTTCTAGAACTCATACAAATTAAGAAACATGATAATGCAGTAAATGACCGAACAGAAATTAATAATTTAGCAATAGCATACCATTCAATAATTTAATATATTGTATTGTGTCTGCTTCATTTACGTATTCTGGGTCGTCTAGGATACACCAATATTGTTTATTCTGTACCATATATTTGCCGCCAATATATTTGTCAAAAAAATATTTGTCAAGTATATGTTACAGTTTTATTAATAGTTATTGGTGTTTTAATGTTTGATTTAGTTAGTTTGTGTTAAATAATTGACAAAGATAATATTTATATTATCGAAACGTTTTAATTCTAATTGTGTTTTTTTGAGTTCATTTTACAGCCGCTAAACCACGAAAGGAAACTGTATATATATATATATATAGAATGCATAATTTACGACATATTTGCAAAAAACTGATTTTCGATAGAAGTAAAAGAGGTACTTCCAGTAGGAATTTCGAAAATTTTTTTAAATAAAATTGTGCTCAATTTTAATTTTAAGTAAATATGAATTCTTTCTAAATTTGTTTAAACGTAGTAGTTGACGAAATATTGGCAAAATTCGAGTTTTTCACCGAAGTAAACTGCTACTTCCGGTCTACCGATTTTACTGAAAAACTAATCAGATCTCAAGAGGGAGATTATACACGTAAATACAAAATTTGGAATTGATATCTACAGCGGTTTGGCCGCTATCGTGGTCACACACACACACACACAGAGAGAGAGAGAGAGAGAGAGAGAGAGAGAGAGAGAGAAAGAGAGAGAGGGGGAGAGAGAGAGAGAGAGAGAGAGAGAGAGGGGGGGGGAGAGAGAGAGACATTTTTTAAAAACGAATTTTTACTTTCTTATACGTAGTATAAGGAAGTATTGTGATGATGAAAATTTTCGACCTCGAGATTTTTGCAGATGTCCACGTTTTGAGGTCCCCTGATACCAAAAAAGTGGTTTTTAAAAAATGTCTGTGTGTCTGTGTGTCTGTGTGTGTGTGTGTGTGTCTGTGTGTGACCACGATAGCGGTCAAACCGCTGCAGATATCAATTCCAAATTTTGTATTTATGAATATAATCTCCCTCTTGAGAACTGATTAGATTTTGAGCAAAATCGGCAGACCGGAAGTAGTAGTTTACTTCAGTGAAAAAATCGAATTTTGCAAATGTTTCGTCAATTACTAAGTTTAAACAAATTTATAAAGAATTCAAATGTACTCAAAATTAAATTTGAGAAAAATTGTTTTAATAAAGTTTTTCGAAATTCCTACCGGAAGTAGGTCTTTTACTCTTATCGAAAATCAGTTTTTTGCGAATATCTCGCAAGTCATGCTTTCTAGGCAAGTACATTAAGAGTATAAAAGTATTTAGAACATACTTTTAAATATCTTTTGTATAAAAAAAATTTCAAAATTCAGACCGGAAGTACCACTTTTACTCTTATCGAATAGCGATTTTTTGCAAATATGTCGTAAATTATGCATTCTATATATATTTATGAAGAGTACAAAAGTATTTAGAGTTCGATTTGGAATATTTTTTGTATAAATGAAATTTCAAAATTCGGACCGGAAGTAACACTTTCATACGTATAAGAAAGTCGTGTGGTGGCCACACCTCATTTTTCGTTATCAAGGGACTTCAAAACGTGAACATCTGCAAAAATCTCGAGGTAGAAAATTTTCATCACAATCCTTAGTAAAGTAAAAGTACTCCCGGTATTTCAAGATTTTAAATCATATCAATACTATTTTACCTTTACTTTTCCTCTCATTTTAAATCGGTTGATCAAGTATTTGCTGTTAGTGTCAATATTCGAACCAAATATAGTTGGATTTTAAAGAATTATTCAATATTTAATAATATACTGACTCACAAATAAAATTTCATTTTTTAACTGATCTGCTCTAGTCAAGCTATTGAAAAATTCAATAGCTAAAAGTAATTTATACATTAGTAGTAAAATAGACAAGTAAATGAAGTTACATTTTTCTACCTCAACATTTTCGTCAAATGTATAGCTTTAAATAAAGAAGCTATTTAAAGCACACTGTCGATATTTATAATTGAATTATAATATTTACAATAATTCTTATTGCAACATAACTCTAAAGAAATTCATTTTAGAGTTGCAATTTATCATGGAAATACGTGATAATTCTTCTGAATTAACTGCCTCGAAGTTACATGCGTATAAAGAATAACTAATATAATGAAACTAAGCTGAGCAAATTCTATACTATTAAATCTATTGTTTGTCAATATAAAATTTAACTAAAACTACAAATTTTATGCTTACGTTTTCGATTTTCCTTCTCAATTGTCCCAATAATATGTTTGTATTGTTTATTACAGCATGGTTAACCGTATTAACAGTATATATTCTATAATATTGCTTTTTCAATATTTCATTACTCTGGGTTTATCCTGCGCTGACCTCTATGAACTGATGGGGTACGTATATTTTCACATCATATTCGTGAATTATAATTTCCCTTTTATTATTGAAATGCGATAATTGTTGAGGAGGCTTACCTCTTGGTTTTGAACACAAATGAAAAACAATTGCGCTGTAGAGATTTTGCGGCAGGTAAAGAAGGCCAAAGATGCGAGTGATGTGAACCGGAAATTGTGATGATTATGTATCATGATAGTAATCCAAAAGTCGTAGAAAGTAAAAGAAAAGACATATTCAATACATTTAAAGCGCTAGCTTATTTCGATATGAAAATATTAAGCATACACTGAAGTCGAAGGAGAAAAAGAAAAGATAAAGGGCGATTGAAAATAAATTTGTGTGAGATCACATATGACCTTTCTATATGGAGTTATGATCATAATGTTGGAAAAGATAATTGTGATTTATGAGATATTAAGCGAAACTTGATTTGTTGATAAGAGCAAAAGAGATACAAATAAAAAAAGAGCGATAGTTACTGAATATTAACTTTATAACTCTCATAGATTTACTTAAACTACATATTTTTAAAGATATTTTTAAGTGTTTAAGTTACTAGACGTGGTTTGAATTTTAATTTTTTTATATCTACATTGTTCTGAATTACGTTTTAGACAAGTAGACATGTAGATTTCCGCGGTAGTTGTCTAAATGTACTTCTTGGTCTGTGGATTGGAACTGCGTCGGTTTGAACATAGATGCCGACATTTCGTTAACTGTTCGAAAGACATCTTCAGGGCTGGTTGTAGATATTTGTCAAGTTACTGTATCATGCAAAATGGCTTGCAGCTTTGACTACTTTGTACTTAGATAGGTATCGGATCAGATGGAATATTTCTGTTGACTTTCGCTAGTCCGCAACCGGTTCATTTATCACGTACCGGGGATCTACATTACCTTCTAAATATATTCATACTTTGCAAATTTATCTTTCTACACAGAGATCGTAAAAGGTTGACCAGGCCGCTTTATAGTCATGGTGTATTTGCCGCCTATATCATATTCTCAATTGTATTTCGTGATTGCGACATCTAATATTTTACGTATGAACTACTTTCAAGAATTTTTGTCAAGCTTACATGTTTTAATAACTCAAGAAATACATTCAATAATTGAAAACATTTTTATTAAAAATAATTTAACACAAAGATCGATATTACATATAACAAATAACTTAATACAAAGATCGATATTGCATATAACATTACATATTTAGAAATATTATAACATATGTTCAAAATAAGACCCTTCATTTTGTAGACACACATTTATACGTCTTTAGAGAAATGAAAACATTTTGAATCATTTCTTCTGTTACAGCTACGAAAATAGGCCTCAACAATAAACTTATGTTGTTCTTCCGCAAATGGCATTGTTGATTTCACGGCAACATTAAAATTAAACAAAAACGATAAAGATATTCGTACAAACACAAAAAAATAACTATCAGTAACAACGAAATATGCCTTTAATTGCATTGAGAAAGACATTTTCTAATATTCAATTAAACGCAGTAAACCTAGGGAAAAGGAAACGACAAGAAGCTTATATGACTGACAATTATGTATAAATGACAGAATGTTGAATTGACAGCCACTTTAACGAAGTTATGTGCAAACTAAATATTCATACTACAACAATAAACGTGTGGCGAACTCGTGCTAAAGTTGATATATCGATGAAGAAGCACGGTCAACCATTTACGATCTCTCTGTATTTGGGCGCTATAAAGTTCACTTTTGCACAACTGTTTTTTTTTTGAGGTTGGTAACAAAACTCATGAAACCGAACTATATTTAAATGTCAAACATAAATGTTTTTAAGCAATAAATCAATGTAATAGAAGTTATAAAAAGAATAAAGAAAACCCATGCTTTAATTCTATTTAGATTAAAGAAAAATAAAATTTTTTAAACGTAATTGGATGGTAAAATTTCTAATAATGATTGTTATTACAATAGTGGGGTGTTTTACAACTATGTTAAGGCAAAAGGTAGAAGGTGTCATATAAAAACAATAAAAAAAAAGACGAAAAATGTTTCTCTAAACGCATACAGAAGGAATTTATTTCCACCATTAGTAATATTTAAGGGAAAGAACAAAGGAGCAGAATTTGTAGATGGTCGCCATTCAGTGTCTTATGTGTTCAGAAATTCTACATTAATAACCACTCATCCTGGAAATAATTTAAAGAACACTTTCTACTCTACAAAAGCATTGGAAAAGTACTTCTTATAATGTATGGCTTTTGCACACATTCTAATAAAATTAACTAACTTGTTGTCGCAGTTCAAAATGACGTCAGCTTTGAAAACATACCTTAATTAAGAAGAAAAAACTTGGTTTTCAACCGGCAGACGCAAAAACCAACAAGATATTGTGTGGATCAGGTAAATGAAAACACTTGTGTTTTTACTGGTGTTTCAGAGTAATAGGAATTTCTCCATATCATTCAGAAATTGTCACTAAGCGCTTTTGTTTTTCAATTTTTGACAACAGTCATGCTCAGAAAGACTGCTAGTACCAAAGGTGATAAATAATGATCGTCTATTCCTGCAGTAGGTGAACCTGAATGATTAGGAATGCAATGATCTCCCAGCGATAAGACCAAGGACATCTGGAGGTACTAGTGGTGATGAGTCAAAGGAAGGAATACTATTAAAATTTCATTGACAAACACATTCAATTCCTGTTATTCCCAAAATTATGCCAAAAATAGATAGCCCGCCGTAGTGTTAACATCTTCAAAAAATTAAGGCAAACGTAAAGTATGTGTGAGAAAATTTTTTTTTTAAATCCAAACACAGGAAAAAAGTTTTCGCTTTGTTCAAGGTAGATGTTATTGAACAAATGAGCCGGTTCCGCGCCCTCTGACAATCGTGAAGATTCGGTCTTGAGTTCATCTAAAAAAGTATCAGATGAAATAAAGCAATTATTATTGTTCTACAAAACTAAAAGTGTACTAAATTATATGTAATCTACATCTTGTACTCAAATGCTACATGAAATGTGTACAACGTAGGAAAGTTTGTGTCTCAAATGGCGAGCTAAAATTATATTTCTATGGGGACCCCTTACTGCATCTTATAAATTGCTAAGATGACAAATTTTTCAAGATATATTTTTTTATTGTTCTCAGTACATCTTTTTTCAAATAAAATAATATGTTTGTGCACTAATGCACTTATTTAATTTTTAGAATTACTTATAGAAAACTCCAATCTCCAATTATAAATTATACTTTAAATATATTAATTGAGAATATATCTTCTTCAGCGGTGAACCTAAAATTGGCAATATCGGCCTCCGGATTAAATTTTACTTCTCGGCTAAAATACGTTTACAGTGTTTATCCAACCGATTTTGGTAATGATGCCACACACACACAATTGTGCTTATCAAAGTGCAAAATTTACAGGCATATTTCCTACAATCAACATTTAATTTTATCTAATAATTTATATCAATGGATGTGGACATAAATATCGAGTAGAAAATTCCGTTAATAAAATGGACAATATATTTATAATATTCTCAAACTATTTTAGACATAAAGTAAATTCAGAACTGCAAAAGTATTAAGCGTTTTATTTCTTATAAATACCTACACACTTCATTTTCAGCAAACCGGATAATTCCATTGATGTCATTCAAGTCATGACTTTAATTGTAGTCTTTGCTGAATTTGCATTCTATGCATTTCCTGCAGAGCAGGTAGTTGTAGAGGTATGTATCAATTTGCATAGATTATATAAAATTGTCTAAAAGTGTTATATCTTCTATGATTTTAGCTTTTAGACATATCGAGTGCAATTTACATGTCAAAATGGTACGAGCATCATGTAGACACACAGAAACTTATAGTACTAGTTATGGCCGATAGCCAATGTACACAGTACTTTTTCGGGGGTGGTATCATAATTGTTAATGTGGACATGTTTGGAAAGGTGATTACTAATTAGAATGTCTAAGGTGGTGGCTTTATTTTTTTCTCGTTTTAGGTCATCAGAAATGCTTTTACCTTTTATGCAGTTTTAAGAAATTTCTTAAATAAATAAATTATGTTGTATATTGTTTTTATTAATAAATATTGTTCTTAGCATTTTTTATCAGTATCAATAAATATAATTAAATCAATTATAGATAATTATCAAGAGGGGACCAACTATTACATTGTGCTTCTGTTGTAAGGCGTGTATATACAGGCTGTCCGTAAAAATGTGGGAAATCTATTGGATGCAGATAGAATATGAACAAATAGATGACAAGTTTCTATAAAAAAATTTCCTACAGCCCCCTCCAACGGAGATATGCGTCCCTGTAGGACGCCGCTGGAAATCGGTTTTTATTTAATAAAAATTTAATGTGATGGACACTAGTAAGGACCTCTTAAAATAGTGTCCTTGAAACATATTTAGTTTTTGTAGTTTACCAAGGGCGAGCTATTCTTTACAACTTAATGCCACCTTGTATGATAAAGACTTTAAAAATATTAAACCGGATAGCTTGAACAATAGATTTTAAAAAAGGTGCTCTTGATTATTGTCGTTAAAATGAACCGTTTACTAGAAAAAGTTTACAAAAAATGTGCGTTTTAGTTTTTATCAGCACCAAAAAAACCTATTGCTGTTGCAAACGTTACTATGGTACGAAATAAATAAAATATCCGGCATTTTAAAACTTCTGCTCGTGCTCTACCAAACCATAAGACATTTCAACGTGTTGACCGACGTCTAAGAGAGAATGGTGGGCGATTCCAGTTAATAAGGTAATACATATTATTGACTATCTTCATAATTTTAGGTAAGTTTGGAAAAAGTAGTACTGATGCTGGTGTGAGAAGAACTGTACGTATGCCGCGATTAGAGGAACGTATTTTAAATGCTGTAGATGACAAGCCATCAATGAGCACTCGATAATTGTCAGCACAGCTTAATACATCGAAAACAATAGTACATGAAGTTCTTCATGAACAGCTGTTATATCCATATCATTTGCAAAAAATACATGAACTGAGTCCTTAATTCGTCGTGCCCGCGAGTGTATCAGACTGCACGGAGCCCATGTTGAACCCTCTTATGCAGTTTTTCAATAATTCCGTTAAGGTGCCTCCGGAGACACCACTGCTTTTCTATTTATATTAATTACTTTAAAAGAAATTCAATAAAAACCAATTTCCAGCGGCGTCCTTCATGGACGCATATCTCCGTAGGAAGAGCCTGTAGGAAAAAAAATTATAGGAACTTGTCATGTTATTTGTTCATGTTCTATCTGCATCCAAGAGATTTCCCACATTTTCCCGGACAGCCTGTATATTGCGGCAGTCAGCTGTTTGCAGTAAGTGACATGCATAGACCAGTTGAGCGTACTATCTACGATGAGTTCCAAAAACCATACTCCGTGTCCCCGTCTTTGCTTGATATGAGTTGAATTTTCTGTGTTTTTGTTTTCTTCATGTGTAAATCATTCCCAAAGTACAATTTCTCTCTTTCATGTTCTCTCTCGTGTTTTGTATGTCCTTTCACCAGTATCGACGAACCATCCGCATACAAGCAAATGCCGTCTGCCGGAGTAGATGTGCCTAAATCGTTCATATGCACATTCAACAGCAACGGTCCAAGAATCGATCCTTGTAGTACCCCTTCTTTTACATTCACCAAACCGGACTTCCGTCCTGTAAATACCACGTATTGACTACTATTACTTAAATATGAAGCTAAAAGACTTTCACTGATTTCTCAAACACCATAATTCCTCAACTATTTGTTGTGGTTTACTGTGTTGAAGGCAAATCGCAACATAACAGTTCTGGATGTTCTTGGTTATATAATGCAACCAGCATATATTTAAATACGTCTATAATACCAGTGCTTGTTGATCTATTTTTTTGTTTATCCATGTTGAGCATCGGAGAGAAGTTTATTTCCTTCAAGATAATGAACTAGTCTGATCCAAATTAGACTCTCTAAATAAAATTAACACTTGTCAAAATGTATTTTGCAAATCTTAATTTTATTTAGAAAGTTATCACAATTTAGATAATTTATATCTATGTGTAATATTTTGTATATTAGTATGTAATTTTAGAACACTCGGTATATGCGTTTTATTTGTTTAGTTCAGAACAATATGTTGCATAATGCATTAGCTATTTATTATTTAGTTACTTTACCTATACATATTAATTATATAGCTGCGTTGATGCTTTAAGGTTTGCCTATATGCGCAATGCTATAGTGAATATGAATTATCCGATTTATTAAAAATTTATTTATAGTGCACATCTCGAATATGTGCATGCATGACGTGACGGAGTTTGAACACGTTTGAACCTGTATAAGCCTATCAGGCCGCGAATTTATGGCGCCCACCTCGTATAATATAGATATACGAGAATTTAATAAAATGAAAATATGACGTAATAATTCAAAAAAAATTTATAATTTTGGGGTGTTAGGGTGACTATTTAATGATTCAATTTTTCAAAATTTTATCGATATTTGAAGACATTATTCTCTTTCAAATAGCTTAATCTCTTTACACGTAACTCTTTTGGGCAAACATTCGTCCGATTGATGATATATAGGATGAACAAATGTGCAACCAATAAGTGTTTGTGTGTTTTGACGATATCATTGACCAAGCGTGAATATGCATGGCTATGAAATCAACATCAATACACATAAATAGTTACGCGATTTTAGTTTAGCTTTGGCAAGTGACTGTGTGAATAATATTTGATTACTATATAGGATAAGCGTCTAATTTACCAGTGAGCATTAACTGTGAAAAGGAAAGTGCCTCATGTCCTGTGATTGACTTGGGTAAGTTGAGTAAAACCTGAGCCAATTCTACCTTTATTTTATTAATTGTGTAAAATAAACGTTTGATATTAAATTCATACATTATTTTACGTTTCCCATAAAACAAAAATATTTCAATATATGAAAATGCAAACAGTATTATCACCATGCTTCAAACAAATTTCTTGCTTGAATCCGTAAACAAATAGGTTTCTTTTCCACAGGACTGTATGTCGATCATTGCTTATTTATATAATTGTTATATGGAATGCTGGGGTACAGTACACTAACTTATATAATGAACTGAATACAATTAAATGCATACTTAATCGATTTTATAAATGCAACTTTTATAGAATAGTCATTGCATTAGTTTCGCCTATTATAAGTTTTTGACGGTCACTAGTAAACGTTTGTAATAGTAGCATATTGACGTACTTAATACTTAGTGGACGTACGGGGTTCCAAAACACAGCTTTGGTTAAAGCATTATTTAATTAATAAAAGTATATGTTATAAATCCAATAAAGAATTTGACATACGTTAGCAAGCTCTTCATTATTACGTACTGATAATAGACATTTAAATAGCAGCGTAAAAAAATGTAAGTAATATTTTAAATATTTCATTTAAAATTTATTTCCGGTTACTGACTGATCTTTCATAAAAGCTTAAAATCTCATGTATACAAATAGTACGGTATAAAACCAAAATATATACTATATATAACGTGCAAATAAACACGTACATAATTTGGTATCCTGCAATTATCGACAGCTACAAGTCTAAATAAATTACATTTAAAATTATGGTACTTACGAAAGTACCGAGATTTTACGCCATCTTTATTTTAAACAATGAAAAGGTCCTGTTTGAATTTCATATTCTACATTGAACTAGTTCACTACACATTAGTTCTCAACATAGACAATTCTGAATTCGAAAAAGCAATAATTTTCGGATTAAAGATACCAAGAATTCGAATACAACTCTAGATAGGAATGGATAGTGATAATCAAAAAGGCCCTAAACATCACTTTTATAATGTGTTTTTGGCAGTGGAAATGCTAGTTGCCATTTGATAAACCAAGCTTTTGGTATACTCTCTTTGTCTACCTAAATTCGAAGTAGCCGCATAAAACACTGTAAACATATCTCTTATTTAGTAAAATATTAATTTATCGACGACTAAACAATAAAGTATGTATTATATTAATCAATATTGGCTAATAATAACACTCATAATACCCGTAGGGAATAATGAAATGCGACCAGTGAATAATGGGCCATAACGTTACCATTATTCACTGCATTCCGCCAATAAGAACATATAATGGGCCATAACGTTACCATTATTCACTGCATTCCGCCAATAAGAACATAACGTTCCTAACGTTGTCATAGTAACGATAGACAAGTCCGGCCATTTTACTGACTGCCTAACCATCAAACGTCATATTGATATAGTAATCTGACATTTTCGTTTACTTATTTTGATTTTTTTAGTAATTTTCAGTTAGTCGTCGATAAAGTAGTGTATACTAACTCGCAATAATGACTATTATTCCCTCGAGCTGAGTTACTCCCTCGCCGCTTACGCGGCTCGGGAGAAAATTCAGCTCTCGGGAATAATAACTGTCATTATTGACTCGTTGTATAAACTACTATAAATCTTGTGGTATTAAATGAAAGAGAAATTAGCTTATTTACTTTCAGTAGTTTAAAATTAAGCTTTTTAATTAACACTTGCAATAATACATGCAAAAAAGAGAAACTGTGATGTATGTCAAAAACTATGACAGAAAAATAAATAGGATGTTCTAAACTTACATGTTATTGTCAAATTCGAATATGAAATCCTAAAAATTTTTGAAGGTGACACTATTTTGGATGTATTTTACTTAAAATTACAACAGTCAGTAATGGTAAGCTATCAAAATTCATAATGATAATATACGGCGAAATAGGATACCTTTTAATGAACATGCTACGTGAATCACTCTGTATAGTATTTCTATGTACACAGTTCATATTATTCTCGAATATTCAATAGGAGCTAATATAAATTGACATTATACATATCTAACGTTAGGTATTAGCAGTTTTATGGCGCTATTTTTGTCTTATAATGCATGAAGATACTCGATTAATTTTCTTCAAGAAAATCATAATCACATATGTTTTATTCCACCTTAATCTTTATATTGTCTCCGTACTAAACAATATTTTGGTCGCCTTCAATTTACTCTAGTCAATTACTCAGTATAGATTTTCAATGCAAGACAGTGAAGGACAGACAAGTGGCAAACTGAGAAGTCTTGTTTCAGTTCACGGTATACTTTGTTCGCAACAAGTCGCTATGAAACTGTTATATAAAATTGATATTTTTCATTTACCTTTGATGATATGGGAATATTTGGGAGTTATCATGAACTACACTTCAGTACTATTAACCTGCTATAGCACACTTAATATTATTATAATGGGAACCGTACTTATTTTAGTTTTTGCGTCATTTCTTCAAGAAAATAGTGATTCATTCGCTAAAATTATGGAATCCGCTATGGGTATATTACATGTAAATATAATCTAATGTCAATATAAAATCGGTTGCTTCAAATTTAATTTTATTTTAGCCATTTCTAAAATATATGCTGTTTATTTATTACAAAGCAGACGTGGAATATTTATTAGCAGAGAGATTCGAATCGCTGAAAACAGATAGCACATTGAAACAAGATTTACAAAAAAGTGAAAAATCATATGGTGTACTTATATCATTCCAGAAATGTTGTCTATTTAGTCTTATCGGATTCCTTATTATGTTTACCTTAACGCCAATTTTATATAAAGATCAGCTATACATAATAGAAACATGGGAAATTAAAGATTCATATATTTTCTGCTCTGTTATACTATTTGCGCATTATTATGTCTTATTATTGGGAGTAGCTCTAATTTTCGGATATGATCTCATGTATTTGTCATTATGTGTCGATGCTGTGGTACAGTTGAGAGATTTGAAACACGAAATGAAAAGTTTTTCTACAAAATCTGCTAAAGACACTGAAGGAAATTTGATAAACTGTATACGGAAGCATCAGCTTTTGAAACAGTAAGTATATATTTGTTTATTCATACGTAAGACTTTAATCCCTCACATCATTGATTTTTGTTAAACATTATGTAGTAGTGTGTAGTATTTTAAAGCACCTATAAAGGTTAATCTGCCTGTAGACAATAAAGAGAACTATTTGTTTTGCTTTTAATTAAAGAGAAAATGTTAGTTTTTATTATACCTTTTCTCAGAATACGAAAGAGTTGTTTAAAAAAAAATTATGTACCAAATTGGTACATAATTTTAAGAAATTTCATTGGTGGTTACTTAAGCAAATTTAATATAAAAAAAATACTGCCACATTTTATAACATAACCAAGCCATAACATATAAATGTTCTCTTATATTTTTGTTTTGGCTTATTATAATTTACTGTGTTAGCAAATATAACCTGAAAGTTTAGTATGTCACGAACATTACTGAACAAAAAGATCCTAGTAAACCGTTAAACTCACCACTAAAACAGCGTCAACAAATGGTACAGTTAAGACTAAGAAAACAGGTCTATATATTGTTTTGCATGTAGGAATGTAATATGGTTTTTTTCTTTTCTTGCTAAGAGTGTATGTATAAGCAATATTTATGTATATACTAAATACAGTTTTATTGAATTAAGTTGTTTATCAGGTGTATTCTGTACTTGACTAATATAATTTTCTATCTTGATAAACCAATATAGAAAAAATAAATACTGTTATGTTCAGTCAGTTAGGTATTAAGGGAAATAATTGAAATCACTACATAGAATTGGACATACTGTGTGTCCAAAAAGTCTGGAAACACCCAAATAAAATCGAAATGGATGATTTTTGAGAAAAATGCAAAAACAGGTCGATTAGTATTTTCAAAAAACTACTGGCTGATGGTATCTATTTGGAATTTTTAATGACCTTGAAAAAGTTATGATGTCATCAAAAAAATTTAAATGGCAACGTCGCATTTTAAATTTTATTTTTGATAAATCTTTTAATTCTCTAAATGACTGTAAAAAAATTTTTCATTTTACTTAATCACTTCTTCGAAAATGGAAAAGTTTGTCTTTAAAAAAAAAACATAGTCGGCTTAAAAGTCGATTATTTTTCAAACACATTTTGTTTTATTTGTGACATTCTGTCATCTAACGCCTATTGATTATTTTTTGTGGGGTTACCTAAAAAATAAGGTATATGCAACTAAACCTGAAAATTTGGAAGACTTGCGTCAACGGATTGAGGTTGAAGTACGAAGGATCACTCCTGAAATGATAGAAAACGTTCAAAATGAATTTTATTATGGTTTAGGGTATTGCCAAGATGCTCAAGGATAACATTTTGAACATTTATTGTAAGAGTTTTTGCTGATTTCTACGATTAAAATTTTCTTTGTTTTCTATAATGATTTTTTTTTTCAAAATTTTTCAAATGTTTTTGCATTTTTCTCAAAAATCATCCGTTTCGATTTTATTTGGGTATTTCCAGACTTTTTGGACACACAGTATATTAATTAAAAAGAAAAAATGCGCAGACTGACATTTAAAACAAATCGAGTTGAAAATTTGATGTTGGCAATGAAAAGTTGATTCGTAACCATAGAGGCTGATTATTTTGGAGAGTTGTCATAATATGAAAACAGAATAATAAGTCAATTATAAGTGAATATTAAAACATATATAATTTTAAAGTATTTATACCGGGTGCGGCAATTGTGTGTCGGCGGAGCTTAGCATGAAAACTAACAACGTTGTAGCAATGAGACTTTACGTACGTATGCAACTACTGTGCATTTTGTAATTTTATTTACAAATATACAGGATGTTTTAAATTTCCGCGACCACCTTCAACTTTCTTATTTTAAATAGATTGCTATACTTTCTAGCTATTATAATGATAGCCACCCAAATTATCTTTGCAATGATATCTGGTATGTGCACTTACGACTGTTAGTTTTGTTTTTATTGATAGTTATGTTAAAATCTTGACAGTTGCAGCATCTAACATTTTAAACCTTAGTCTGAAAATGGATAATGTGCCTCATGTAACTCTTGTGTTACTAATTTATGGATAAAATGGTACCAATAACATAGCACTTATTTCCAGTATTTTTAAAGTTATAAGCCTTTAATGTTTATAATATGCAAAATGCAAAAATGTCTAATAGTTAGTTGACATTGGTTTAAAAAAAAATACTGTGCAACCAAACGTTAAATCTTTACTTTTAAATTCCATATTTTATTGTTATAATTTAAGTTCGACTAGTTAATTATCAATGTCTGTTTGTTTGTTAGTAGTTAGTAGTTGCGTTTACCTTGTTGTCAGTTATATAGATTTGTTGAAATTATTTGAAACTATTATGGTATTTACCTACATACCTTAATAGTTTATTGCTCCCTTTAGAAGTTTTTGCGTTAAAATGAATTTTTTGAAGGATGTGCTCAAAGACATGGTATTTGCTCTTGGAGCTAGCAATAGAAATCCATTTTTAACATCAAGAATATATGCCATGGATTATCCCGACCGAAGAGCACAGGATAGTAAAACGTTTGAAAATATGTTAATTAGTGAATTACGTCAAACATGAAAGAAGTAAGAGTATGGTTACAGAAGATAATGAAGTGGGAGTCACCCGTCTATTGTGGAAAATCCTCACGTATCTACGAAGATAATTTCGAAACAGCACGGAATAGAAGTCATTGCTGTGAGGGGGATCAGCCTTACAAAATTCGAAATTACCAAGACTTATTACAAACGGATTTTGAAAGGAGACTAGTTTACTGTCAATGGATAATTTTACGATTACGACAAGATATTCATTTTCTAGACCACGTGCTTTTCACAAATAAAGCAACATTTGCTGAATGTGGAATAACAAACAGAAGAAAAATCCATTATTATGATACTACAAACCCTCAGTTTATGAACCCATTTCATATCATCAAAAATGGAGTGTTAACACCTGAGAAAGCATTATAGGAAACACTATTATTAGTCCAGCTTTTTTTTAACAATACTTTAAATTATGCAAATTTTCTACAAAATAATTTATCATTGCTATTAGAAGACCTATCACATAACGTCATAAGGAGATAGTGGTACCAACATGATGGTGCACCAGCGCATTATGGTGCTGCTGCAAAGCACATTTAGATAGGGTATTCACCAATATAGGTGAATTGGGAGAGGAAGTTGACTGCCGCGATCACCAGATGTCACACCTTGCGATTTCTTTCTGTGGCCAACTGTCAAAAACATTATTTCTGCAACACCTCTTACAAAGCCAGAGAACATGCAGCAACGAATAAGAAACGCTTTTCTTCAGAATGTAAGTCTGTGATACAGAGGCGGTTGAGAGCATATGTAGAGCAGAACGGATATTTGAACACAGATTAAGATTGTTTGTTAAAGTTACTTTGTTTTACTTTCATGGCCAACCAACTATTAGATGCCCCGTATTTTGCATATTATAAAAACATGGGTATACCCCATTAATGAGTTATAACTTACGAGAAATAAGTGCTATGTTACTGGTACCATTTTAAAGGTAATTTTACAAGGAATATGCTGCCTTATGAAAGTATTATAGGTTAGATTAAAAAAAAAAACAATAAAGATCGATAACTTAGACACGACATATTTATCATCCCGTATATTTATTCGCATTGTTCAACTTGAGAACAAATAATGTGTTAGTCTATAAAATAGTAACATAAGAGTTACATGAGGCATTCTACCCATTCTCAGACTAATGCTTAAAATGTTAGATGCTGTCAAGATTTTAACAAAATTATCAATAAAACCAAAACTAACAGTCGTAAATGCACATATCCATTTATCATTTCAAAGAAAATTTGGAGGGCTATCATTATAATAGTTAGAAAGTATAGCAATCTATATCTCTAAAATAAACAAGAAAATGGGTGTGCTTAAAACCACACGGCAGAAGTGAAAACTTCATCAAGGCGAGATTAATAATACGAATCCAACTTTTTTTTTCGTTCTGTATTACATTAGGGCCATCCTGCATCGACGAATTCAGTTGCTGAGATTTAGTGTGCTTCTTTTGACGATATTTCTTCACGCGCACATTAGACAATTTCCTTTTTCGTTTTAATTTGTCATCGATTTGATTTTCTTCATCCATCCTGTGTAACAGAAAAGAATTAAATACTTATAAATTCGTATATAATGAGCAATTACAGCAATGCTCTATTTTCAACGTTTCTGTTTTGCATTGGTATACAAATTATAGTAAATGCGTGTGGACGTTATTTAACACACGGAATATACTGATCAGTTTCCGAGTCATCCATATCATTTTAATAAACATGCTAAAACTTACCTGAGCGCAAAATATTATATTATATTATTATAGAGATAATGTCTCATACACACACAACAAATTTTTTGGTTAGCCGTCCGCGAAGTTACCAATTAGTGAACGCAACACAGTCCGCAAAATACAATTTCGCGGCCGCGATATATATTCGCGTGGATGTACGGACAACTTTAAAGGCTTCCTCGACGGAGAGATTTTCCGATACGCTTCTGGATCGGTTCGGACGCATGTATATATATATATAAATAGAGAATATGAATATTCGCTTACGAGTCCCGCGTTGGTCTGATGCTAACGTGCCGGCTTCTCACCCGTGCGGTTCGAGATCGAATCTGCTCGGGGACATGAATTTATTTATTCATTTAAATTTCAATTTAATTGAAATTAAATACGTCTATATGATATACTTCTCTCGTTCCCTTAGTCGACTCGAGTCGACTTTACCCGAACGAGCGTTACATAGCCGAGCGTGACGGCTCAGTCTTGTTCAGTGCCCACAATCAACGCAACGGGCCCAAAGAAGTTTACACTTCAAAAAGTTGAAGGTGGGTACAAGAATTTGGAACAGCCTGTATATTTGTCAATAAAATTAAAAGAATCACGGTAGTCTAGTACATACGTACATAAAGCCTCATTTCTATAACGTTATTAGTTTTCATGCTAAGCTCCGCCGACACACCAATGCCGCACCCGATATATTCTAAATGAAATAGAAATAGAGTTACAGAACTTGGATGTCAATTGAACAAGAGAAAGAAGAAGAAGAAGAAAAAGAAGAGGAAAGATTTTTTGCCAAGAGAATACTTGCATGAACGCACGCACTAACATCCTAACAGAAAGAAATTTAATAATATTGTTAAAAACTGTGACAATTGTAAAAAAGCAGTTGAAAAATTATACATACCGTAAGCGTCAAATTTTAATTTCTGTTTGCACTTCTATCATATGCAGAAGTTGATTTTATCATATACAACGATGCCTGCTTGCTAACAGTGGAGGGAGAGCAACGGAGTGGCGGGCGACCCCCACGCCTTACAAATGTCCAGTGTGGCAGCCTCGCTTATGTCTATCTTTAGTTTAATTCGTCGCGCTCTTTTCCTCTTACCACTTTCCTATCAGAAATTAAAATATGTCGACCTCGGTATATTCTAATTCCAATCCATTTTTATTTAAATAGTAAATTTCAAAAGTAGTAGTATTTGAAACTATTACTTTCTCTTCCATCTAAGATATTATTTCTCAACAGAAGGCTTGCCACAATTTCTTGTCCCTCCATCAAATGTTCATTTTATTAATATATATTTGCATAGACGTTTAATTTCTAATATAATTTTACACATTGTCTCTTGGAGACTATTAAATGCTGTTTCATAAATTATATAAGTATGGAAAATATTAATAATATTTGTATATAGTGGTAATAACCATAAACAAATAACTTATGTTCAAGCGTGAGTTTTTGAGATATACCCTAACAAGAAAAATCCTGAATTACACGCATACATGTCGATTAAATGCTACTTTTGTTATACAAATATATACAAGTTGTATAGCACTAATTTATTTACAGAAGCAGTGACCTTTCAACAAAGCAGTAATTGCCAAAAAGTTAATTCCAAAAATTTTTTGCCTCTGCGAACCGAATAAATTAACGGTTTCGAGCTACTTGAACACTCTTCGTTCATCTGCTTGATGTCCGGTTTGGCAATGGTATTTCTATACTTATCCGTTTATATTAGAAGTGTTGGTAACCATCAGTGAATGAAACGTTTACTAATTAATTAAAAAATCCTAAATTACCTACTCATATTTCCACACAGGACTATATCTGTAGAGGAAAAGTAACATTCGATAAGCATGTATCGATATAATAATAATAAATATATCATTCATACATCTTTACCAGCCCTAAGCGTCCTCTATATATACGAATGTAGTAATGCGATTACGAAATCGTACATCAATCTAAAGAAAGTCAAGTGGCATGAAACCGAACTCAAAGAAATTATCTCATAGAAATTATTTATTTATAATTTATTAGGATAGTGGAAAGTAAGTCGGTATCATCCAAAACACCCTATATACCTATCAGTTCATTTTTGAATTGTATATTAAATTTCATGTCAGAAACATGTAAAACGTTAATACTTTAAAAGTGACTATTACAGAGTTATTATCGTTTTTTGATATAATTTTGTTAGTTTTTGTATAAAAGTAATTTTTTTCAAATGGGACACCTTATATATTAGTTTATTTTTGAATTTCTTATTAAATTTCGCATCAAAAACATGTAAGACGTTAATACTTTAAAAGTGACTATTACTGAGCTATTGTCGCTTTTGATATAATTTTGTCAGTACTTAAAGTAATTAAAACCATAAAACTGCCAAATTATATGAAAAAACGACAATAGCTCAGTAATAGTCAGTTTTAAATTATCAACGTCTTACACGTTTTTGATGTGAAATTTAATAAGAAATTCAAAAATGAGCTGATATATAGGGTGTTTCATTTGAAAAAAACTGGCTTTTATACAAAAACAAACAAAAACATATCAAAAAACGACAGTAGCTCAGTAATAGTCACTTTGACAGTATTAACGTCTTACATGTTTTTGATGTGAAATTTAATAAGAAATTCAAAAGTGAAATGATAGATAGGGTGTTCCATTAAAAAAAATTGACTTTCATACAAAAACGTGTCATATAACTTTAATCCAGTTTTCTGCACATGCAGTTAGTAACTGTAAAAAAATTAAACATGCTTCTATTAGGATCTCTTATTGTAACCAATTCTGCAAAAAATTGTGTCCATCTAATTCGTCGTTATCGAGAAGTATAATTTTATACAAACATTGAATTTTTCAGAAAAATGGGAATAAGTCAAAAACTTTAATATATAGGGTGTTCCATTTAAAAAACTATAACCATGGTTAGCCAGCAAGTTATGAAACACTTTGTATAATAGCAAATATTTTTAAAATGTGCTCCGAATGAGCAGCTATCACAAGTAAAACACCGCTTCGAAATATCTTTACTCATAAAGGCATAATCGGCCTTACCCGCGGAGATGACTCACTCTGTATATATATATTACAACATTTTATATTTTAAAAATCACATTATTATAGATAAGCAATGGTATAAAAACACTGACTTAAAAAAATAATATCCATATTTGGAAAGCCTTAATAACAAATACTTTGGCATTTTTATACAGGCAAACAAAAGTTCAAGTTCTTTGCATAAGCTTTTATTCTTCTTTCTCAATTGTTTCAAATAATATTTTTCTATTTGTATTACAGGATGGTTAAACGTATTAATAGTATATATTCTATAATATTGCTGCTTCATTATTTTATTACACTCGGTATATCCTGCGCTGATCTATATGAACTTATGGGGTGAGTATATTTCTGTATTATGTTTGTCGATCATATTTCCATGTTTATCATTAAAATGCAACCCCACTGAAAAATACTTGCGCTGAAGAGATTTCGAGCGATATTTCCTGAAATTTCTGTAAATATACCATAATTTTGTTATACAGTTGAACGGAACAATTTAGTTATTCCATGAATCTTGAAACAACTTACTAAACCTGTTGATAAGACGGATTAAAATATTAGTGACAATGCTCCATTAGCACAGTCATATTACCTCGAAGAATACTCCTAATAAACAACGGATATTTTGTTGCATTTTGGCATCTCCCAGTTATATCATAAAACGTAATTTTGGAAATTTCAATTAAATTGTTTGAAATTTTAGGTAGCATTTGCACCCCAGAAGTATGTTAAGAATTTTTAGTCAGTGCAACAGAATCATGTGAGATACGTATGTAGAATATTTACTCTTTTTATTTTATTCTTCTAAAACAAAAATATATAAAACAGGGAAAATTAGCATTTATGACAAGTTTGTGGAATAAGTGGATCTTAACCATTTGAATACATAACGCAAGGAAACGTTTGTGGTTATATAAAACTAACACATTTGATTTTGGAGTTCTATGCACCAGATCAAAAATTTTAGGGTAGTGATTCAACTGCAAGTGCAACTAATTCTTTCAAAGCGCGAGCTTATTTTAAGTTGAAAATGTTGAACAAACAACTGTATTTAAAGGAGAAGAAAATAGAATGCAATCAATAGTGGTTATAAATAATTTGTGTGAAATGTTGGAAAAGAATTAAAGCTTTTCAAAATTTACTTTAGACAAATTTACATAGACTTACCGATTTGTGAGATATTATTATTATTTCAATAAAAATAAAAGTGATACAAATTAAGAAAAAAATCTGTAGTTGCTTTACATTATATTTAGAACTTATAGATTACTCTTGGTTTCCATAATTTTAGATATGCTTTCAAGAATTATTTATATTTATCATATGCGGTTTGAGTTTTGAATATTGTTCGAGATTAAGTTCTAAATAATCTATGATATAACCTTAGGCGGACATTGTTCAAACCAAGTACTACGTTTTGGTTTGAACCTCATCTGGTTATGCGTAGATATCGACCTTGCGGTTTTAAGACACATTTTCGAGACTGGTTGTAGATGTTTGTCGAGTCACTCTAGCTTAAAAACTTGATTCAATTTTGACTACCATGAACGTAGGATAGGAATACAGCGCATGCGATTAACTCATTGCTTACCGAAGATTTACATTACGTTCTAAATATGTACATACTTTATAAATTTACAATAGTCAAAATTAAATTTTCCCGCAAAACATACAAAAATTGTGTAAAATTAGAGTTTGAATAATTTTATCCTTCAAATAATTTTGTGAAACGTATGTTTTTCTATAGATTCTTAAATGTTTGTTTTCGCTCTGAAATAAACTACTGCTTTCGATTTACATTAACCCAATAACGCCTACCGTATGATTTATCATACGTAAGTTAGTGTCTTTTTGATTTCAAACGAGACACGGTGCGGGCTTACTATCTGTCTTCTGTAAGCATAGTTCGAGGTATAATAGTGCTATAAACGTGTTATCAAGATTTTTATAGGAACTTTTGTGGGATTGGAAGAGACTTTTGTGTATTGTTTTAGGCCTAAAAAAAAGAAAACATCATTCTGGACATTGGGTCATAATGACCCCACGCGACCAGATACGTGTTTTTTATGACGCAACTAACTGAGGGTTAAGATAATTTTGTGATAATGTGTATTTTAGGAAACGAGATATAACATATCGTTCATGCACTCTCATTTACACTTTCTACTGGTAACACGAACTACAAATTAAATTCCTGTAACTTCAAATTTTACTTTTATAACATGATTATCAAGGATTATAAAAGAAAATTAAATCCATTTTGTTAGAGGATTATTTCTGGGTACTATAAAGACTTTCTTACTCAGCCAAATTTTACGTTAATAAGCATTTTGTTGCGTAAATTGTAAAGTATCAGTGGGACTCCATATTGTACAAAGTTATTCGTAAAAAATAAATGTTTATTTACTGGAATGAACATTTATCTTCTTTATAAATCATTTACAGAATTATCAACGTACAGGTATGTTTTTCTATGTGCTTTCTATCAATATTAATTATAAAATTATTTCGAATAACAAAACATTTAAATTTGTTTGCTATAGTTATTATTATTAAAAACAAGGTGGATGAATATTGTGAACCAATGCTAGCCTTTCTATCTTTTGTTGCTTCCATGTGCTTAAAGAAGATTTGTACCTTTTACTCTTCCGTTCCGTACCTTTTTGTTAAACCTTGTTCTAAATCTTCAACAATTAATTCTTTCTCCGAGACTTCTTTTTGTTCTCCAACTGGTTCCCCTTGTTCTCCAGCTACTTCCTTTTGTTTTTGTTCTCCAACCGCTTCCTCTATTTGTCCTCCAACTGCTTCGTTTAATAGTAACAACTGTTGCACTTCGAAATTATTAGTTTCCTTGTCAATGATTATATTCTTCATGCCATTCTGTTCTAAAATAATTATAGGAGTGTTTTCGATGTCAATTAAATTTTCCAAATTATGGTCACCGCCATCGATATTACTGATATCTTCACATCCAACACAGGTGGTTTTTGCAGTTTCAGATTTATTCTCAATTTGATTACTAATAGCGATGACATATTGGTTAAGTTTTTGTGCAAGGTCTAAAATTCTTTGCGTTCTGTTCATTATGAGCCTAATAAACAATATTATTGTAAATTGTGTGCTGAACATGGAATTAATCATTTTATCGACGACTAAACAATAAAGTATGTATTATATTAATCAATATTGGCTAATAATAACACTCATAATACCCGTAGGGAATAATGAAATGCGACCAGTGAATAATGGGCCATAACGTTACCATTATTCACTGCATTCCGCCAATAAGAACATATAATGGGCCATAACGTTACCATTATTCACTGCATTCCGCCAATAAGAACATAACGTTCCTAACGTTGTCATAGTAACGATAGACAAGTCCGGCCATTTTACTGACTGCCTAACCATCAAACGTCATATTGATATAGTAATCTGACATTTTCGTTTACTTATTTTGATTTTTTTTAGTAATTTTCAGTTAGTCGTCGATAAAGTAGTGTATACTAACTCGCAATAATGACTATTATTCCCTCGAGCTGAGTTACTCCCTCGCCGCTTACGCGGCTCGGGAGTAAATTCAGCTCTCGGGAATAATAACTGTCATTATTGACTCGTTGTATAAACTACTATTACTTACCCTATTATTACAATTTTCGGTCAATATTTGACATTAAATTCACGCAGAAAACATAAAATTATGAATTGACATAACCCAACTTTCAACACTAAAACGTCAGTGCTAAAAGGCCTTATATCCATTTAATTTTGTACATAAGGCTTTTTAGCTTCTTATTTGATACTTAAGGTATTTTTGTCTATGAGAATGATGACGCGGTGGAGACACATATTTTATTCGTTCGTTATTTGAAGTTTAAAAGGGTTACTAAGGTATTTTAGCCTAGCAATATTATACTTTGATAACCTCTTAAGCGTTTGGAACACCTAACTCATTTTAGCAGGGAAATGGAGTTAAGGCCTTTTTTCTTAGGACGGCAGATATGTAGCTTATTCAAAATATGGAAGGGAATCATAATATAAGATTTGGTACACACTGTAATTATATTTACCTCATAAGTATCGATTTGTTTTTAATGACTTTTTTTTATATTATTGAATATTTCTAAACCTTTGACGCAGTAGGTATTATTAAGATTTGTAATTAGTAGCATATATTATATTTATTAAATATGAATTTGCAAATAATGTGGTCAAAATGTATGTTAAATATTTTGTTTTACTGGTGTGCTTTCGAACATTTCCATATAATTTGAATGAACTCTCACTTACTTTAAACTTTCTGTTAACAATCAAATTTATTGTATTATGCATATGCCTCTAGACTGTTGAATGTTAACACGCAGAGAAGACAAAATTAAGATGAATCTGATATTACTTTCTTTAGTACTGTTTTAGTCCTTTCTTTGTATAAAGTTTATATTTCTATTTTTTTTTTGTGTCAAGGTTTACAATAAATATCGGTCAAACTTCAAACATCAACAATGAGGTATCAGGCAGCGTCAGGATACTTAACCAAATTGTCGTTTTAGTAGTCATGGCCATTTACAAAATTAACAACACGAAGTTCATAATAGTACAAAATATAAATTCAAAACTACAGCTTATTAATAAAATCTATTATGTTTGTTAACTAATATTTAAAAATAATGTCATTTATAGCAATTATATTACGCTTTAATAATATATTTTTCAAACCAAATCGAATATCCTGCTGCTACTAAGTGCTTTCTATAAAATACGTTGTATTGCACGACTGTGTCAATAGTTCTGTCATTTTTGGCACGAATTGACATTGATTGTTCGTTTTGATGGTTCATAAGCTGGAATCTAATTTTCATAAGTCGTCGAAAATCAAACTTCAGTTGTTTGAAGTTTCCTGTTACTTGAAAGGATATTCTACACTTAAAATTAATTACATACATAACATTAGCACTTTATTAACTGTTTTTCTTTGGTGTATGTTATTCGGCTACGTACAGTTAAAGTTTGCCTACAGAAGAATTAAAAATGTGCAAATCTTCTCCATCATTTTTATGTTTAGTTTACGTTTTGTCTTATAAATACTAAATTATTGTTCGGTGAAATTAATAGCCTTTAGTATATTCTTTAGTGCTTTCGTATTTGATTTTCTCGATCTATATATTTGCCTGTCTTTGATATTTCTAGTTTTTAATAAACGCAACCTGGAAACGTTTGAGACTGTAATTTTTAAATGCTACACCAAATATATATATATTCACCTTGTGCCGTTAGTTCCTTCCACCTTACTTTACGAAAGGGTTCGTATTTCCCGTCTGTCTGTCTTCTAAAAGTTTTTTCCGTTCATCCCCATCGTCAAAATAATTATGAATCGGGATTCGTGTGGCAATATCACGCATTTTTAATAAATTAACACCGTTCATCGTTATTAGAAAACATCGATCGATCACAAAAATGAAACTTCTCCGTGCAGCTGTCAAAATCATACGTCCGTTTAAATTAATGACATGTTCTCGCCAACTCGTTATCGCGAATTTTTTTTACCGCATCCCCATGCAGGAAAGCTTTAAATGAGTCGTACCTTCGACAGCGAAAGACTTGACACGTGAACAATTCCCTCAATCGTCGCGGAAAAGTCCATTCTTTTGGTTCCCACCCCTCTTTCGGTACTCTAAACCTCGACGGCGTGAAATTTGTTCGTCAAAGTGAAACTTTTGCAATTTTTCCGTGCGCCTGTCATACCTGACATTTTACGATTTTTAACGTGTTTTACATGATTTTTTTTCCACGAACGCCGTTTGTCATAATTTTTTCATAACGCCCGATTGCCGATTTTTGCACGCTTCTCTTCAGCGGCCCGTATCTTTGCACACGCTCCACTAAGAAGGAAAATCTCTCCGTCGAGGAGCGGTTTAAAGTCGACCGTACGTCCACACCAAGCGACGGCTTTTAACTCCGTTTATCCAGAGAGGAGTTCTTTCTACCGTGTAAACAATTCGAGTCGATTTTGCCCGTTCGGTTAGACGTGTCAGTCGCACGCGATTAACAAAAGAGGACTGTGTACTTTTAGTATATATAATTTTAAATTGTTACTCATGCCCACTTCCCTCCCCTCAAATTATTTTGAGCATAAAGGAAAAATTTCAAGACTTAGTACCTCAAAAGTTATAAGCGTTATTTAAATTTGTGATTAATATTCTCTTTAATTTTCAGTAAACCAGATAATTCCATTGATATACTGCAAGTTGTCAGCTTAATTGTCGTCTTTGCTGAATTTGGATTTTATGCCTTTCCTGCGGAATATGTAGCTTTCGAGGTATGTACATGTTTACGTAAATTATATTAAAGGATTCCTAAGTGTCTTAAATATAAGTCACAATTTTAGCTATCAGATTTATCAAATTCCATTTATATGTCAAATTGGTACGAATATGATGTAGAAACACAGAAACTTATAGTACTCGTTATGGCCGATAGTCAACGTACACAGTACTTTCTCGGAGGTGGTGTTATAATTATTAATGTGAACATATTTGGAAAGGTGACTACTAATTAAGTTGTACAGCATGTGGTTTTATTTAAGTATTTTTGTTCTAGGCTGTCAGAAATGCTTTTTCCTTTTATGCAGTTTTAAGAAATCTTTTAAATGAGTAGTGTTTTTTATGTGAATAAATATTGTTGTTAACAATTTTGTATAAATATCAATAAATATAACTAAATTAATAATAGGTGACTATTGGGAGCAGGTGTTGTCAAGTCAAACTATTACAACGACTGCAGTTGACAGAACAACAAGAAATGTTGAAAAACGTTTTACATGTTAATTTCACGGCGGTGATCGAATATTCAAAAAATCGCTCAATTGGACTTGACCTATATCCATCCACACCTATATTTATGTTTATTTTTAAGGTAACCACGTTTTTCAAAAATTTTCTCCCCCACTTTCATCTAGTTATTCTTTTGACCCATATACATGTCAAAATTATCCTACATCACAAAGTTTACTTATAATTTTATGTTTAGCATTTTGTTCCCTATCCATTATGCTATGTACTATTACCCCAAACCAGTTTAGAGCTATTCCTGAAATCACTACATCATGGCAAAAGATACACTTACTCCATGAATAGCCAATCAATACAAGAAGTAATGAGAGATGCCTACTTAGAAAACCGAACGGTTCTCGTTTCTATAATTATAAGCGTCTCTGTACTTTTTGCTTTGAAATGAATAATTTTCAAGCTAGTAATGCGTCTTCTGTACCTGAAAATTTACTCAACATATTTTATCTAGCTCGAATATATTTAAGGTGTAGATCTGGGGTATTTTGAGCGTATACTAATAAGTAATAAAAATACCGAAAACCAATCTACAGAACATAGTATCTCCCACAATTCTTTACCCAAAATAGAAACCATTGGACAAGACGAAGAAGACTTGATGAATAAAAAGCAAACGACAAAGCCCAGTACCTCCTCTTTACCATAAACAGCAAAAACTAAATTCAAAAGGGCTCCACCACAGAAGACTGCTAAACTTATATAGAACTAATAATTGAGTCAAGGCAACGAAAGGCTAAGAAAACTGTAAATCGCAAAAGTTATTTTGATGCTATATTGTATTCACAATTGTATTATTTTAATAAAAAATATTTTAAGTTCGTTATTTACTATAACACTCACATTTTGATTTATTGTTAGTAGAGGTTTTATACCACATCTAAAGGCACAATGCAGAAGTTTACAAAACTAACTTCTAGTAGTAGAGCTGTTGATTTTGTTTATGTGAGTCAATCAGGCAGCCAGGATGAATCTCAAGTGACCAATCTCGTCACACAATAATACAAAAGTATGTATCATGTTATCATTATTATTACATATCCCTTATTTTGCTGTTATGTTATAATTTACAGTAAGTTTATATTCTGTGCATGTTCTATAGTTTCTAAAACCTTGATATCAAATTAAAAGCAAATTTCACTAAATTGCTGTTTAAAGAATAATGAATATTTACAATATTTATTCTAATAATAAGTTTTTCAAATGATGAACAGATATTTGTAAAATATATGACCTAGTAAATAATGTCTTCATGTTATTGAGCAGGTTTTCAGGGACTAAATATTCAATTAAAAACATAAAAAAAATGGTTACCATACACATGCTACATTTTAATAGTCCACATATTACGAAAGTGATGAGTTACACACCAAAACTGAGGGTATTCTAAATTAATTTGAACAATTTTACTGTAAACCATCAATATGAAATTTGATATCCCACAATTATAGACTGCTTCAAGTCTAAATAACTTACAATTAAATACCAGAAATAGACGCCACTTTTATTATTGGCAATGAAAAGGTTCTGTTCAATTTTTATATTCTACATTGAACTGTCAGTTCATAACACACCACTTGTCAACATAGACCATTGTCTTTTCAAAAAAGTAATAATTTTCCTAACAATAGATGCCAATAACTCGAATACAAGTCTAGAAAAACATAGGCTCAAAAATTTAATTTTAAAATGTGCTGCTTTTGGCTGTGGAAATCCTACTTTCCATTTGATAAAATGATGTTTTTGACTTATTTTATTTGTCACCCTAATTTCCTAATAACCGCATCAAACACTGCAAAAATGTCTGTAATTACCTAAAATATTGGATAAAAATTTAGGTATCAAATAAAAAAGTAATTCGTCTACATATTTATTTTTAATACTTCAAGATAAGCTTTTTAAAAAGCACCTGTACGACACCTGCGAAAAATTAGAAAAGTAACGTATGTCGAAAAGTACGAGAGAAAGTTGTGTGTTCTGAACTTACATATTATTGTAAAAAATGAAACCAAATTCTATCTTTGCAAGTTTCGTCATTTCGGATGGTTTTTATTTAAACGTACACCAGTCGTGAATACCAAACTACCAAAATTCATATGGTTAATATACCGTGAAATAGAAAATTTTTAATGAACATGCTACGTGAATCACTTTATATAGTACTACGATGAAGAGAGTTCAATTCATTATTCTCTAATATTCAATACTCAATATTTCGAAATGTATTTCATGTCATCATCAGGAGTAAAGCTACAATGGCACAAAATGATACAAAATTACAATAAAAACTCTACTAATTTAAAAAACAAAACTTACAACACAGAGTCAGTCACTGGCAACTCATCAAAATAGAAATATTACGAACTTTACTAAATTTAAATATCATATTGTCGTTATATATCTTAAAACACAATAAAAATAATTATATATATATATATATATATATATATATATATATATATATATATATAAAACTAACGTTCGAAAAGGAATGAAAAGCAAAAACTTGTCACGATGATAACAAAACAATTTTTTTCTCTTTTTTCTAAAACAGATTATACGATATTTGTACATTTTTAGTAAAACTGATAAAAACAAGCGAAACCCGAAGGAAAATAAAACAAAAAAGAGAGGAAACCAACGAACAAACACAGAAAAACAAAAATTAGCATTATAGAATTGTATTAAAGATTTAAAATATTAATATAAATAACACTAAGTTTATCAGTATCTGACTTGTAATTAATACTTTGTTTATTCTTGTTTATGTGATACGCCTCCAAAAATAGTCGATTATTATAATTATCTTTCACTGTTAAAACCTTCACATTATCGAAATCAAAAACGTGTCCCGTCAGGAGATGGTGATCCACTAACGCACATGATTTTTTGCCTATACGGCAGTCACTTTTGTGTTGAACGAGCCTCTGCTTTAGCCATTGGGAAGACTGACCTATATAACACCCCTGACAACCCATGCACGGAACATTATAAATAGAGTTAACTGTGAGTGGTAAGGTGGTCTTATCCTTCAACCTAAAAATCTTTGTAGTTAAGTTATTATATTTAGCTATTTTAATATTCCTGTAGGTTGAAAACAACTTCACAACATTATCAGTCAAATTATTCACAATGGGCAGTCTTTTAAATTGTACATCGGTGGCCGCACCATACTCCAAGGGACCGTCATAAAAATTGGAGCTATATATTAACTTTCTCAACACGTGACTAGGATATCCATTATTCAAGAATAATTTAAAAAGTTTTTTTAGATTCTGTTGTATGAATTGCCTATCACTAATGGTTGTTATCCTGTTTTTCATGCAAATTACCGTATTAAATTTTTGGTTTTTGGTGTGATTGGAATAGTAATTTAAAAATATTCCCGATGATGTGGGTTTCTGATACCAATCAAAAATAATGACATTGTCGACAGACCTTATAAGTCGCGTATCAAGAAACGGGACACCACAACCCACCTCCGTCTCAACTGTAAACTGGAGATGATCATCCACTGAATTAAATGTGTCGAGGGTCAACTGCACCCTGTCTCCAGGCACAGCACAAAAGACGTCATCCACATATTTATATATAAATGGAGCCCGAAACGGTGAAAGAGGCAAAACACTACCCTGCAAATAATCCAGCACAATCAAGGCCAAAATCGGACTAATGGTGCCATTGGTGCCCATTGGTGTCCCGAAAGTCTGTGAATAAAACTCATTGTCAAAACTGAAGTAAGTATTATCGAAAATGAATTGAACAAGTTCCAAAAACGATGCTTGTGACAACGTTGTCAGTTCCTGTACCAAACCCCAATTCCGTCTAATGATGTCCAAGACCAATGGTAAAGGTATGTAAATAATGAGACCGCATCAAGGGAAACCAATACATAATTCCTATATATATAGATATAATAAATAGTAAATGTTACGAATTTTGCAATGTTAGAACGCTATTTTTGTCTAATAATTTACAATAATAATAATGTTTTGAAAAATTTTATTTTGAAATTATTTCTATATTAGAAAAATAACATTCAAGCTGATTTCATTTTATATTAAAACTTTAGTATTCGCATTAGTTTTTTGTATAAAAGTATAATTTAATTTTCAAATAAATAACTAATAAAAAAAAACATTAAAGTAGTAAATACGTAGTGAACAGAACTACGTCCGTACAAATTAATTACTGCTCGGTTCTTTTCTTCAAGAAACTATAATCACATATATTTTACCCCACCCCAATATTTATACTGTTTCCGTACTACAGAAAACAAACTTCGGTTACCTATAATTTACTCTATTAAATTATTCAGTACAGATCTTGGATACAACACAATGAAGAATTAATCCCAATTTGACAACTATTATTTTGACTCAGTTCATGGTAAACTTTGCTCTCAACTAGTCAATATGACACTGTTACATAAAAGTGATATATTTCATTTACCTTTAGTGATATGGGAATATTTGGGGGTCATCATGAACTACACCTCACTACTATTAACCTGTTATAGTACACTTAATATTATTATAATGGGAATTGTACTTATTTTAGTTTTAGCATCATTTTTCCAAGAAAATAGTGAATCGTTCGCCAAAATTATGGAATCCGCTATTGGTGTATTACATGTAAATATAATCATGTGTCAATATAGAATCAACCGCTTAAACTTTTATTTTATTTTAGCCATTCCTAAAATATATGTTGTTTATTTATTACAAAGCAGACGTGGAATATTTATTAAGAGAGAGATCAGAGTCATTTAAAACAGATAGTACATTGAAACTGAGTTTTAGAAAAAGTGAAGAATCATATGGTGTACTTATATTATTCCAGAAATGTTGTCTATTTAGCCTCATCGGATTCCTTTTTGTGATTTGCTTAAGGCCCATTTTATATAAAGATCAGCTATACATACTGGAAACATGGGAAATTAAAGACTCAATTGTATTCTGCTCTGTTATACTATTTGCCCATTACTATGTGTTACTATTGGGAATAGCTCTAATTTTCGGATATGATCTCATGTATTTGTCTATATGTGTTGATGCTGTGGTACAGTTGAGATATTTAAAACACGAAATGAAAAGTTTTTCTACAAAATCTGTTAAAGACACTGAAGAAAATTTGATAAACTGTATACGGAATCATCAGGTTTTGAAACTGTAAGTATAAAATTGTTTATTCATAAGAAACTTTCATCCCTAACATTATTCATTTTTGCTAAACATTATGTAGAAGTGTATATTATTTTAAAGCACATAGAGAGCGTATTCTGCATAGACAATAAATGAAGATTTCTTTTTTATTATTTAAGAGAAAATGCTAGTTTTTGAATAAGGTATAATACCTTGTCTCAGAATAAGAAGTAGTGATTCAAATATCGCGCCAAATTAAACTTTTACTTTTAATTCATTTGATTGGCGCTTGCATAGGCAAATAACAAAACTAAGCTAAAATATGAAAATCATTTACGAATTCTTATGGCAACAACAGAAAAATCACCCGTGAAGTAAGTCGTTTGTTGGGAATTAGCCAAACCAACATTGCAAGGATTTTAAAATAAAATGTCATCCATAATGAATACATTTAAATATTGAGTTACGCATCTATCATTTTTAAGCTAAAAATGTGTTCTGTCAATAAGCAATTACTAAAATTAATACCCAAGCAGTTCCTTTTAATAAAATGATATTTACTAACAAAACCGCTTCCCATAGCAACGGAATAGTTAAGGAACGAAATTTTCATTATTGTTCAAACGAAAGCCCTTTTTACACTATTAAAGATCATCAGCTGGAGCTTAAACTTATGGGAAGGCATTGTTGGTGATCGGATGATAGGTCCACGTTTCTTTGAAGGTAGTATTTACGCACAAACTTACAAGAAGGCAAACCACAGTATTATATGCTACAGACACGAAATATTGTAAATAAAATATGTCCAGGGAAGTGGTGGCCCTACTGACTAGCCTGTTAGGTGTTTGGGCATTTCAAAATACTTTTTTTGCATATGTAAGAGTATACATATACAGTAGTATATCTGTAACCATAAAAGAAGCTATGCGGGTATATATTCGACAAATATTTAATAATATATGTACTCAACTCTTTATAAATATCAATTTGTATTCTCGGAAGCGTGTTCAAGAATGTTTAAAAGCAACATTCATTTGAACATGTTGAATTAATTTCTACCTATTTTAATGTTTATATTATTGTTATTTTATCATTTTTGTTCCACTAATTATTCATCCATTCACGTAACAGTTCCTGTTTCTACACCTACTAAAATCAAGTTATTAATTTGTTTAATTTTAAAATTTATTATTGTATATATTCTAACATGTTTTATAAAAAAGGTAATATCGCTGGTATAATCGTTGTATTGTAAACAATATACAAGGTGAGTCATTAGTAGCCGCTTCTTCGATTGCTCTTTTGTGTTTTAAATAAAAGAAAAAACAATTAGTGGAGGATCCATGGTTGCTTGTGGCACATATTGTAAAAATACTTTAAGCTCTGACGAACTTCCGGTTCACCGAAAATGCACGGAACTTAATTTTTTTTAATGACACCCTATATATTTTTGGATTTTCTTGTACAGCTTTAAATTTTCTTTTCAACTGTAATTTCCTTTTCAAAATTGGGCCAATAGTTTTTGAGTTATTAATTTTTTTTGAAAATATTTGACCAAAACTCGTGTTCAGAAAAAAATCATTTTCACATTGTTTTTAAAAGTAAAAGCATTAACTTTAGCGGTGCTTGTAGCCAAGAAAATTCTGCATCATTTGGTAAAGCTGCACTAGACAATACCTCAAAACTCTTTGTTTTTTCAAAGCCTACGTCCTGAAATTTTCACATACCAAAAACTCATTTTTTTTAATTCGAACACCCAGTATTTTATTGTGGCATTTTGTTCCTTTTTTTATTCTCTTTTATTTTTGTTAACAATGTCCTATACCTATCTTTTGTAATTTTTGAGATAATCAATATAGGAACAATTAGCGGTCAATTAAAGAACTACGGGCGCTGTTCTATGCACCCAAATATTCGTCCAATAAAGGCTGGAATGCGGCTGACTGCCTGAGTCAACTGTTAAAGAAAATTGGTGTACATTTATGTCAAACTTATAAAAGCATCGCTATTAGTTATGATCCAAATGAGTTATTCTTATGAAGAGTTAATAGATATGATTGACGTTTTGGGTGAAGTCAACTGAAGCCAAAAAGCTTCGAAAGTATAAAGTGGACGGTTTGAGTGAACATAAAGTACTGAATATATGGAAAGAGCGGAAAAGCAATAACTGATGAGGATAAGACGTTTATGGTACTTACGAGTGTAGTCGAACACCCCCATACTAGTACTACGAAAATTAGTCTTCAGCTAGATGTAAGTCAAATTTGAGAATCCAGAATAATTAGGAAATATGAAATTCACCCGTAGCATATTCATACACAGGGTTAGATGAAAGGAATTTTCAGAATCGCTTACATTTTTGTCAATTGGCAGCAGATAAATTATCCTGGCTTTCTCAATTTTTTGTTGTTTACCAACGAAGCCACCTTCTATTAAAGTGAATATGTTCATCGTCAAAATTTCCGTTATTATAACACATAACCCCCCCCCACTTTATCACTCCTGTAAACTTTCAAAATCGTTGGTTATTAAAACTGTGGGGAGGAATAGTGGGTAGCTACATAATTGGACTTTATTTCTTTGATGAAAATGTTAATGGAGGACAGTATCTTCGCTATCTAGGGACGGATTTTCAAAACTTTTTGAAGACATCTTCAAATATGTCAGTAAACATAACCTTTATTTTATTTCGATGTTAACCAACAGTGTCAAAAATGAAATACAGCAACTGGGCATTGCCGGAATTAAAAAATTGAAATGCGATGCTCTTCATTCTGTAAAATTATTACTTTTGGGATAGTTGGATTTACCATTTACTTTGTTTGACTGTTGACTAAGGAAGTCGGGCGTCATTCCTGCCTTCCATTGGTTGAACGAATATTTTGGTGCATAGAACAACAGCGCTCGTAGTTCTTTAATTGACCGCTAATTACTCGTATAGTGATTATTTCAGAAATTACATTAGATAGGTATAGGACATTTTTAACAAAAATAAAAGAGAATAAAAAAAAGGAACAAAATGCCTCAATAAAATACTGGGTGTTCCATTTAAGAAAAATAAGTTTTTGGTATGTGAATATATCAGTAAGTAGGCTTTGAAAAACCAAAGTTTTTGGAAGTATTGTCGAGTGCAACTTTACCAAATGATGAAGAATTTCCTTGGCAACAAACACCACCTAAGTTAATGTTTTTATTTGTAAAAACAATGTGACAATGATTTTTTTCTGAACATGTGTTTTGGTCAAATATTTTCAAAAAAAAAAAAATTAATAACTCAAAAACTATTGGTTTGAATAAGAAATAACAGTTGACCAGACAATTTAAAGCAGTACAAGAAAATCCAGAAATATATAGGGTGAGTCGTTTAAAAAAATTAAGTTTCGTGCATTTCCGGTGAAACCGGAAGTGCGTCAAAACTTAAAGTATTTTTACAATATGCGCCACAAGCAACATTGTTCTTCCACTAATTGTTTTTTCTTTTATTTAAAACACAAAAGGGCAATCGAAAAAGCGGCTACTAATGACTCACCCTGTATATAATTTTTCGTAATCTTTCCAATGCATAAAAAAATCATGTCTGTAAGTTTATTTTTAAAAAAATTATAATAAGGTAATGCTTAAGAAGCTAATGTTGGAGTCTGTGGCTTGATACTAAACACAACTACTGAAACACCTTAACTACACTAAAGCACGAAAAGGCTAAATACGTATTTCAACAACTAAGTTGTCATCTTCAGTAGCACTGATTTAAAATCGCGTTTTCTAAACACTGTAGCATAACAGAACACCACTAGTGTTGTAAAATAATGCTTGTCAACAGAGAAGTAACTGTCATCTGTTCAATTGTCAATTTCGCGGCAAATGGTGTGGGTTCACTACAATGTATTCAAATAAAAAAACATAAAGCCGGCAAAATAACATCAAATAACGACAATTCAAATGCCTTAAAGTTACACCCACCTGAAGAATAACTAACCAATATTATTAAATTAGGCTGTGGAAATCGTATATTATTAAATATATTGTTTGTTAATATAGAGTTTAATTAAATTTAAAAATTATTTGCATAAGATTCCATTTTCCTTCTCAATTGCTTCAAACAATATTTTTGCATTTGTATTACAGCATGGTTAAACGTATTAAGAGCATATATTCTATAATATTGCTGCTTCATTATTTTATTACTCTCGGCATATCCTGCGCTGACCTGTATGAATTTATGGGGTGAGTATAATTCTGCATTATATTCGTTAATTATATTTCTATATTTATCGTTCAAATGCAATGCCTTTCGAAGAAGTTTGGCTCTTGGTCTTGAACTCCACTGAAAAGCAATTGCGCAGAAAAGATTTCCAGCAATATTTCCTCAAATTTCCGTAAATATTCTATAATTTTTTCTCTAAGTTACACAGTTAACGGAAAAATTTAGCTAGGCTCCCCTTTAACCCAAATTGGGCAGGTTATAAAAATATTTCTAATAGACAAAACGTTTATTTTGTTGCATTTTGGAATCTCTCAGTTACATAAGAAAACGTGATTTTGGAAATTCCATTTCAATAGTTTGAAATATTTTAATTAGCATCTGGGCACCAGAAATACGTTAAAAATATTTAGTCCGTGAGATAGAATTGTGTTAGATATGTTTGTAGAATATTTACTCATTTTAACACAACTTTATTCTTTTAAAATAAAAATAAATATATGAAACTGAGGGAAAATTAGCATTTACTGCAAGTTTTGTGGAAGAATTAAATCTAAACCATTTGAATACATACTGTATGGAAATTATCGTGGGTATATAAAACTAGCACATTTAGTTCTATGCACCAAATCAAAATCAATGGTTTCGAAGGCATCGAAAGGTACTCAGACGGCAAAGACGTTGATGACGGGAAGACAAATTATCGAACGTTGTATTTGGGCAGGAGGTAGCAATGAATTCCATGGTACTGATTCATTCATTAAGCGAGTTTATATCAAGTTCAAAATGATGAAGAGAAACGGAATTTAAAGGAATGTCATCAATGGTGATTATAAATAAGTTGGTGTGAGAACACATAACTTTCTTATACGTGTAATCCTAATGTTGAAAAAGCAGTAAAGTTTTCTAACATTAACATTAGATACACAATTTTTCATAGTCTAATATAAGTTGTGAGATATTAGGACCAATTTGCTTTTCAAAAAGAATAAAAGTGATAAAAATTAAGCAAACATCTATAGTTGCTTTTAGAACACCTATAGATTTACTGGTTATCCATAATTGTAGAGCTATTTTAAAGAAATATTTATATTTATTTCATGGGGTTTGAAAGAATATTTTTATACGAACATTGTTCTGAATATAGTTTTAAATTTAAATTCGCGGTCGTTGCCTAAACGTGAAATTTCTTTTACACAAAACTTTTTCCAAATCCAGCTCTATATACTTTTGTGCTCTTGAGAAATCTATATAGAATGCATAGTTTATGACATTTGTGCAAAAAGTCGCTGTTCGAAAAGGGTAAAACTCGTACTTCCGGTTCGAAATTTTTTTCATACAAAAAGTATTAAAAATCAGGCTTTATACCTTCTACTCTTTTATACTCATAATATATCTGCCTAGAAAGCATGACTTGCCAGGTATATGCAAAAGACTGATTTTTGATAAGAGTAAAAGACGTACTTCCGGCAGGAATTTCGAAATAAATTTTTAATAAAAGTTTTCTCTTTTGAGTACATTTAAACTTTTATAAATTTGTTTAAACTTTGTAGGACGAAATGTTGGTAAAATTCGATTCCTTCTCTGAAGTAAACAACTAAAATTTGGAATTCAGAGCTTTAGCCCTCTGACCGCTATCGAGGTCACACACACACTGACAGAGAAGAGAGAGAGATAGAGATTTTACAAAACTACTTTTTCGGTATTAGTAGACCAAAACGTGGACATCTGCAAAAATCGCGAGGTCGAAAATATTCATCATAATACTTTCTGATATATGTGTATATACAAAATGGTTATCAGGCGGGAAAATCGACATGTTCGGCCATGTTTCAGGTGATTTCCGAGATACTTGATGCCTGGTCGAATAAAGAGCAAGTATCTGGAATTTTTATGGATTTGTCGAAGGCTTTTGATAGTGTTAATCACATTGTGCTTTACGAGAGATTGGAGAACTTGGGATTTTGAGAAAATTATTGGCGGCTTATTAAATCTTATATGGAAAACAGAAGACAAAGTTTTGTAGCAGTGAATGAAGAAGGAACCAGAATTAAGTCTTAGTGGCTCACTGTTAGCAGGGGTGTACCACAAGGATCCATACTGGGGCCCCTGCTATTCTTAATTTACATAAATGGTTTACCACTGGTACTCAGACATCCTATGGCCTTATTTGCGGATGACGTTTCATTAGAAACAAGGGCAACTAAAATAAATGACTTAATGGGAAACCATTGTACGTGTATTGTCCTCTATCAGCGCGTGGTTCAGAGCGAGTGATCTTAAGTTGAATGTGGACAAGACCCAAATCAACCACTTTGCTGTTTCACAACAGGAGAGTCGTACTATAAACTATAGGGACAGTCTGCTCACCTCGTCCTGCAATGCAATGTTTCTCGGCATAAAAGTTGATTCACAACCAAATTGGAAGTCCCATATACACTATCTATTTCAGAAGATTTCTTCATTTAACTATGGCCTTAGGGTTATTTGCGGGTCAGTGAACGGTGAAGCCAGTGTGTGTACGTACCGAGCTTACGTCGAATCGCGGTTGCGGTATGATTTGGTTTTCTGGGGGAACAGTGTGGATGTGAGAAGACTCTTCATTTTACAAAGGAAATGTATTCGTGCGGTTTTTAAATTGGGACTCACTGACACGTGCCGGGAAATATTTAGAACAAGAAAAATACATACGCTCATCGCTACATTCTGGAGTGTGCTTTGTGTGTGAGGAGGGTTATGAACAGTGTGTTTAACAAATATGTTTTGAAACACAACTACAGTACTCGAGGGACAGAAGGTGTCTATTTTGCAGTCCCATAAACAACTCTGGCAAGGGTACAAAAGAACTCAAGTCAGGTTTTAAATATATATAATAATATCCCGAAGCACGTTAAGGACTTGAATGGTATGAGTGGCCTCAAAAGACTTTAACGACTTGTCTGTGTCACACTATTTATTTTGTCTTTTAATCTTTTTATATTCATGTTACATGTATATACGTATATGTTTGTGCTAACAATTTTTTTTATGAATATTCCATTGTAAATGTGTAAAATTTTTACCGTTAATGGCTGTTATTATCTATATTGCTCGTGTAATTTTGATGTACCTGTACTTTTTGTATTATTGATATACCTCTTTTATTTTTATATCTGACAATGTCTATGTCTGTTTTGGACCTCTGACAATAAAGATTATTATTATATTATTCTATTATTATAAGTTAGTAAAATTGATTGAAGTTTGACTATTATGAACTTAGATAGGAATACAGCGCAAGCGATTAACTAATCGCTTACCGAAGAACATTACGTTCTAAATATGTTTATACTTTGTAAATTTACTTACAATAAATAATTTGTAAAGTATTTTCAAGATAATTCTCTTCTATAAGAGTCAAAATAAAATTTTCCGAAGAAAAAAAATTGTTACTAAAAAATTGTTACAAATTAACTTTTGAATGCCTTTTTCTTTCAAATAATTTACTGCAACCTAAAATTTTCCATAAATTCTTAAATTGCGGTTTTCGCAATTTTTTCCATTTAAACTTGGGTAGAACGGTTAGATACCCCCAACGGTAAAAACGCTCACTAAGATAGTTTAACATTTTCATGACAAATGATTCTCTTAGTGCTAGAAAATGCTAAAATAGTCAAATGAGGACTGATTTTCAGTACTGCTCATCAACTATCAAAATTCAAACCATTAATTTTTATTAAACTGTTTACAGTTGCTAAACTATCTATGCAGATCCGAATAATGAGGTGTGGCCACCAACCGACTTTCTTATACGAAGAATTTTATTATACAAAAATTATTCAAAATCCTATTCTAAGTACTTCTATTCTCTTAGTAAATGTCTACAGAATTCATACTTTGCAAGATATTCGAAAAAAAGCATGGCTTCACTATTCGCTAAGCGTAAAATTGTTACTTTCGGTCCGAATTTTGAAATTTCATTTATACAAACGATATTCCAATTCCAGCTTTAACTGCTTTTGTACTCTTGATAAATATATATAGAATGCATAATTTACGACATATTTGCAAAAGTCGCTATTCGATAAGAGTAAAAGTGTTACTTCCTTTCCAAATTTTTAAATTTTTCTTTTACAAAAGGTATTGAAATTCATGTTTTAAATACTTTTATACTCGTAATTTATATGCCTAGAAAGGATGATTATGTCCGGTAGGAATTTTGAAAAACTGTTTTAACAAAATCTTTTTCAAATTTAATTTTCCGTACATTTGAATTCTTTATAAATTTGTTTAAACTTAGTAGTTGACGAAATATTCGCAAAATTCGATTTTTTTCACTGACGTAAACTACTACTTCCAGTCCACCGATTTTACTGAAAATCTAATCTGATCTCAAGAGAAAGATTATATTCGTGAATACAAATTTCGAATTGATAGCTATAGCCGTTTGACCGCTATCGTGGTTATACACACACTGACAGACACAGAGACATTTTTTAAAAATAATTTTTTCGGTATCAGGGGACTTCAGAATGTGGATGTCTGCAAAAATACCGAGGTCGAAAATTTTCATCATCACAATTCTTCCTTATACTACGTATAAGAAAGTAAAAGCTTATTTCATAACCTACGACATGACTGATCGCATTTTTTCACCTATGATTCACTGCGATATGTTTTCGAAATACGTTCTGTTACTTCAAAAATACAACTGATAACTTTTTTCTTGTTTTTACTAGAAATAGTTTACTCGATGTTCCCTACATACACATACATGATAAGAATCGCTGCAGATAATTCAGGAAAAAGAAATGATGGAAGAGGTTACTTAAGACAGCATTGTGCATTTTAGGAAACGAAGTATATCATATCGTTCAAACACTCTTATTTACACTTTCTACTGATAATATAAGCTACAAAAAAGTCTTTTACTTTTCAATTTTACATTTATAAAGTGGACGACGTTATCAAAGAAAGTTAAATCCATTTTGTTAGAGGATTATTTCCGGACACTACAAAGATATTCCTACTCTTTGTTTCTTAAATTGTAAAAGTATTAACAGAACTCCGTATTGTGTGGAGGTATTCGTAAAAAAATAAATCTTTATTCATTGGAATGAACTTTTAATTACCAATGTTTCTCTAGGTGCTTTTTATCAATATTAATTTAAAATTTATCCCAAATGGCATAAGTTTTCAATTTGTTTGCTATAGTTAATAAAAGAAAATTTAGTTTCCGTGTCCATTCCCCTTTCCTCAAATTATTTTGGGTATAAGGGAGGATATAATTTCATGACTGAGGTACTAAGTCTACTAAGGCAGTCATGAAAGATTTATATAAGCGTTATTTAAATTTGTAATTAGTATTATCTTTAATTTTCAGTAAACCAGATAATTCCATTGATGTATTGCAAGTTATAAGCTTAACTGTAATCTTTGCTGACTTTGCATTTTACGCATTTCCTGCGGAATATGTGGCTTATGAGGTATGTACATGTTTACGTAAAACGACTTTAAGTGTTTTAATTTAATATAATTTTAGCTATCAAATCTATCAAATTCCATTTATATGTCAAAATGGTACGAACATCATATAGAAACACAAAAACTTATAGTACTTGTTATGGCCGATAGTCAACGTACACAGTACTTTCTCGGAGGTGGTATTATAATTATTAATGTGAACATATTTGGAAAGGTGGTTACTAATTACGCTGTGTAATATGTCGTTTTATTTAACTATTTTTGTTCTAGGCTCTCAGAAATGCTTTTTCCTTTTATGCAGTTTTAAGAAATATTTTAAATAAGTAGGGTTTTTGTTATAAATAAATATTATTGGTTACACTTTTTGTAAGAATATCCAAATATCCATAAATAACATCCCTCATAGAGAAGAACAGAGCGATGATTAAATATTAATTTGTTAAGTTTGTTACTATTTCTAAAGTATTATTAGTTCAAATTTAACCTATTTATTACTTTCTTATACGTAGTATAAGGAAGTATTGCGATGATGAAAATTTTCGATCTCGAGATTTTTGCAGATGTCCACGTTTGGATGTCCCCTAATACCGAAAAAGTGGTTTTTAAAACATCTCTCTCTCTCTCTCTCTCTCTCTCTCTCTCTCTCTCTCTCTCTCTCTCTCTCTCTCTCTCTCTCTCTCTCTCTCTCTCTCTCTCTGTCTGTGTGTGTCTGTGTGTGTGATCACGATAGCGGTCAGACCGCTATAGGTATCAATTCCAAATTTTATATTTACGAATATAATCTCCCTCTTCAGATCTGATTAGATTTTCAGTAAAATGGGCGGACCGGAAGTAGTAGTTTACTTTGGTGAAAAAATCGAATTTTGCCGATTATTCGTCAACTACTAAGTTTAAACAAATTTGTAAAGAATTCATATACATATACTCAAAATTAAATTTGAGAAGAATTTTATTAAAAAAGTTTTTCGACATTCCTACCGGAAGTAGGTCTTTTACTCTTATCGAAAATCAGTTTTTTGCGAATATTTCGCTGATTTACGCATTGGGTGAGAGCGAAAGAAACTGTTTATTAGCCAATAGGATTTACTGTCAACTTTATCCAAATGCAAGACCTCCTAGAATAGAAGCATTTCAAAAATTAAAAGAATGTTTTGAAGCATCTAGAAATATGGTTATTCCAAAAAGGAGATTAAAAATCGAAGGGTTGCTAATGAGGAAAATGAATTAAACATTTTGCTATCGTTGGAAGAAAATCCTCAAGTAAGTACACGAAATTTGAATATCCAGACTGGAATAAGCAGGAGTACTATCAATGGCATCATAAAGAAAACTTAGTACCAACCCTACCATATGTCATTACATCGGGACCTTCGACAAAATGAATTTGGACCCGAAACTTCGATTTTATTTAGTGAGGAGGCTACTTTCAAAAGTACCGGTTTAGTTAATAGACATAATATGCATTACTATGCAACAGAAAATCCCCATTGGGTCAGAGAAATTGACTTTCAACATCAATAGTCAATTAATGTATGGGGTGACATAATGAACTTACAAGTTGTTGGTCCTTATTTCTTCGAAGAAACGGTAACAGGAGCCATATACGAAATCTTTTTAAGACATTCGTTACCTAATTTATTGGAAAAGGTCGATCTCCGTACACGAAGAATAATGTGGTATCAGCATGATGGAGCTCCACTACATTTTAATAGAAGTGTAAAATCTTTTTTGAATAACTGGTGTGAAGAACGATGGATTGGTCGGGAGGGTCCTATTGCTTGATCTTCAGGGTCTCCTACTTTAACTCCTATTGATTTTTTTCTTCGGGGACATGTTAAAGAACAGGTTTATCGAAACATTCCAACCACACCTAGTATAATGGCCATTTTTGAAAATATTGGACAGCAAACGCTTACTGATGTTAAAAACAATTTTCGTTGCCGCCTCGAATTGTGCATTCAACAAGACGGTGAAATTTTTGAGCATCTGCTGTAAATATGTTATATTTTTGCATTTTATTTATTTATTTAAGATTTTGCATTAATCCAATAAATATTATTTTTTGTTTTTCAATATGTTGTAATAATTTGTTATTATTAATAATTGAAGCTGACAGCAACTTAAATTCTTTTTTTTTTTTCGTTTAAATTTAGAATCTATTAATAATAAGAGTTAATAAGTTATAAAATACTAAGTGTGGATAGGGAAAACAGTATCATTAAAAGCTTATAAAAAACACTGTACTTTAAAAGAAAAATACACAGGCTGTTCTATTTTAAAAAAAGCGTAAATGTTAATTTTGCGTTTATTATTCCTACAAATTCATTTATTTAAAAATAAATAAATTGACCATAGATTATTAAACTTGACGAAAGGGGAAAGCTTCTTACCTATACAGATCTCAAAAATTCTTTCAGGTTTCGTCTTGAGGTCTCCACAAAGTTGGACATGTTGAGACACAAAATTGAGAATAAAGCTACGGTAAGATATACCCCTACACATGTTTGTATCCATGTCCTTCTTTTTAAGAGTGGCATCTAAATATGCCAAAATATATAGGGTGTTCCATTAAAAAAAAACACAAGTTTGTATCGTCATTCACTTACACAACACTCTGTATAGTTGAAAATAATTTTAGAATGTGTATTTTAGGAGTGGCTACAACTTTTGTCTAAACTACTTTTCTTTAACTTTAATAATAAAGCCGTAATCTTCCGTCCTCGCATGGTCTGGACAGCCTGTATAGCGTTATTAAAAAAGGGGGGTGAAAGAAAAATATGAGTAATGCCCGTACAAAAAAAATCGCGGTCCAATGTGCACACAGTTACGAGAAATTGATTTTTGTTTCCTCGAGTTCGGGCCTGTTGCAATTAAGGGGGCTTACGCAGAAGTGCCGACTAACTGCCGTGAGTTAGGACGTAAGGGGGTGGCGCCATAAGCGCTAATGTACATTCCGCCGATGTAAAGTATTCGTTAAAATAAAACAAACAGCAGATATTTTTGTTTTTCTTATTATGTCTTTGCATTAAATTGAATACAAAGGATTAAGTAAGGCTTCGTTGGGAGTACTTTCTTATAATAATTCAAATTATTTACTTTTACATATCACTCTCAAAGTTGGCAACAATTTACTTCATAACACATTTTCCGAAACGTTATTTTAAAAACTAATTCCAGTCGAGCATGCATTGAGCCTTTGTTTATTTGTCTTTTAAATTTCGTTTTGATATTTCGTAAATAAAAGCGGTACTATTGTTTTAACGAAATCTTGTCCAGAATTTACATTAGCGCATATGGCGCCACCCCCTTACGTCCTACGGCAGTTAGTCGGCATCTCTGCGTAAGCCTCCTTAATATACAAACAATAATTTTGAGATAAAGGAATTTAAATTTCAAATAATATAGTGGAAAAACACAGTAATATTACTATCCTCTTTTATTCTTTACAAAGGGTATCAGTTTACTCCGAGAGTTTCTCGGAGTAAACTGATACCCTTTGTAAAGAATAAAAGAGGATAGTAATATTACTGTGTTTTTCCATTCTAATCCTTTACAAAATGGACATTTACTACATCAAATAATATACTTCTATTTAACAAAAAAAACATGGTAATGCACTGAGATTGTCGACCTTTTCCACACAAAGGCCTGCTATTCACACAAAAAAAAACATCGCCATAAATCTTTTCAATTGCCACTCATTCTCAAAGGTTGTAACTATTTCCATTTTATCGTTTTTTGGAAGAACTGGAATTTACTCCTGGTATTTACCTAAATGCGTATAGGATAAACAAAGTTATGGATCGACTTTAACTACATTTTGGCCCTAAAAATGTCGAAATTTTTGATATGTTACAAACAAATTTCTTTTTTGATTTTCAGTTAAACATTTATACGTATTCTTCAGATTCGTATAGCCTGGTACCTATTTAGCGGTAACCCTGTATATACATATATATATATGTATATGTAAAAGATACCGAATCTTCATCACTTTGGATGTACATAGATGTTACAAATGCTCTTAGTGTATTATTAAATACGCATGATTGATTGACATAAAAACGTAAGCAGTCTTATCACCAAGGATTAAACAAAATAAATTGCATGAATACAACTAAAAAATATTTTTCTTATGTATAGAACAGTATAATAATCATTAGTTATTTATGTAAATGATAATTAAAGAATACCGGAAAAGAACTCTAGTTTCGTAATTACCTTAACTTATGTAATACCATACAATTAAATGTATACGTAATGGATTTCATGAATGCAGGCTTCTTCAGAGTTCTTATTGCATTAATATATTCTGTTACAAACATATCTCTACTATGCCAGTGGTAAAGAGTTATAATAGTAGAATATAGACGTACTTAATACGTAGTCAACAAGTTTTAATGGCCAGCAAAATCAGTTTTATTTAAGGTATTGTTAGTGCACTCACAAAAAGAAAAGTGTTAGGTGAGAATAAGCTTTTTATTATTAAGTACTGATAATAGTCATTTAAATAGTGGGATCAGAAGGCGTAAGTAATATTTTACATTTTTCTCTAAATTTATTTCCTCTCACTGACATATATCTTTAAAAAATTTAAAATCTCATATATTATACAAAATACGGAAAAAGCAAATAAATGCGCAAAGCTAAATAGTACAGCATAAGATGAAAACATATGCTATACCATGTGAAAATGAATACCTACATATAAAAATGACAGTATATAATAAGTTTCATTTTTTATATTGTACACATTCTATAGAGCTCATTTATAATATATAGCAAAAATTACTTTAAGAGCTTTCACGACTTTATTTTTGTGTAAGCAAAACAGAATAAATAACACCGATACCTGCAGCTACTCATAAACTACATTACACAAAGTATTTATGAAAATCTATCTTTTTATTGGACTATGCTCTTCAATCAAATTAAATAAGAGTGCATTTTGCAGAAAATAGTAATAGTAAATAGTGTTATTTATCTGAAAATTTATCAATGCAAGCTCATATCTTAGCTCTAAATATATGCCTTAGAAAGTAAAGGTTATTGGATTTTATATTATATTATACTCGAAAATTTCATTTTCTTTATCGTTCCACTAAATTGCTATATCTTTGGCATGTTTCCTTCATATATTTCAGGTTTGTATTACATCTTACAATATATTATTGTAAAATTCATATATGAAATCCAAATGAAGACCTTTTATTTGCAAAGGTACCGCTTATTTGAATGTATTTTATTTAAAGTTAAGCAGTCGATAATGGTGAACTACCTATCCTATGTGAATCACGTATAAATTGCATGTGGTACTCGCAATTTTATGATGGTATTTTTGTAATCTAATTTAGAAAGATAGTAGTGTTTTAAACAATTTCATTTTGGAATTGCTTCTATAGGAAAAGAATTAAAAGCTACGCTGATTTCATGTTATATTAAAATTTTGATATTCGTATCAATCTTCTGCATAAAAGTGTAATTTAATTTAATTTAATAAATAATAAAATAAATATTGAAGCAATAAATAATAGTTAGTGGAACTATGTCTCTACAATTTAATATTCGCTGTGTTCTTTTTCTTCAAGAAAATCACTGTCACATGTATTTTACCCCACCCCTCTTTATATTGTTTCGCCACTACAGAAAACAAAAATTGGTGACCTATAATAATCTCTAGTACATTTTTAATAGCAATTTGTTAACCATTATTTTGATTCAGTTCAAGGTACACTTCCTTCGCAACTAGTAGCCATGAAGTTGTTACATAAAAATGATATATTTCATTTGCCCTTGATGATATGGGAATATTTGGGTGTCATTATGAACTACAGATCACTTCTATTAAATTGCTATAGTACACTTAATATTATTTTAATGGGCACCGTACTTATTTTAGCTTTAGCGTCATTTTTTCAAGAAAATAGTGATTCATTCCCTAAAATTCTGGAATCTGCTATGGGTATATTACATGTAAGTATAATCTTGTGTCAATACAGAAGCAACCGTTTAAAATTTTATATTATTTTAGACATTTCTAAAATATATGCTGTTCATTTATTACAAAACAGATATGGAAAATTTACTAAGAAGTAGATCAAAGTCACTTAGAACAGATAATAAATTAAAAGTAGTTTTAAATGACAAAAATGAAGAAACATACGGTGTACTTATATTTCTCCAAAAATGCTGCCTGTTTAGTCTTATTGGAGGCTGTATTGTGTTTTGTTTCAGACCAATTTTATATAAAAATAAACCATACATAATTGCAACATGGGAAATGGAGAATTCAATTATCTTCTGCTCTGTTATACTGTTTGTGCATTATTATGCCTTACTGTTAGCAATAGCTCTAACTTACGGATATGATCTCATGTATTTGTCGTTATGTGTTGATACTATAGTAGAGTTGAGAGATTTGAAACACGAAATGAGCATTTTTTCTACAAAATCTGCTAAAGACACCGAGGAAAATTTGATAAACTGTATACGGAAGCATCAAGTTTTGAAACTGTAAGTATACAAATATTTATTCATAAGTAACTTTTATTCCACATATTATTGATTTGGGTTAAATATTATGTGGTAGTTAATAGTATTTTAAAGCAGTTACAAAGCTTATTCTGCGTGTGGACAATAAACGAAAAATGAAAAATATTTCTTTTGCTATTAATTTAAGGGCAAATGTTTCTATTATACCGTGTCTCAGAATAAGGACGACTGACTTAAATATCGCTCCCTACAAATTTACTTAATATGGAAAAATGAATATCCAATGTCTGCCTATTTTCATAACACAACTAAGCCATTGTACAACATGTAATCATGCTTTTATATTTTTGCTTTGGTCTCCTCTATTTTACTGTGTTAGTATATATGAATTGTAAGTATAGTATGAACATTAGTGATCAGGCAGATCCAAGCAAACGGTTAAATTCAAAACTGAAGCGGCGTCACCGATTGGTGCACTTAAGATTATGCAAAACAGTTTTACATACACACGTACAAAATATTAAACCTACAAACTCCAAAAATATCAACAACATCAATTATAATGAACATCTCCAAAACACTAAGTACGATAAAGGTGTTCAATCTAAATATTAGAAAAAATGTATTTATTATAGAATTGATAACATCTATTGTGTATTCCATAATTAATGAATAAGTGACAGAAAGTAGAATGATAAATATGTCAAAATCAACTGTAGTTAATATGCAGCTTCTTTCTAAAGTTCAATAGCTGACCACCATGATGAAGTAAATATGTGCTTATGCTTGAAGAACGATTTAAACAAGTATTACATACATTGTCAGATAATGCTGTAACAGTCATGGACAATGCATCACATCATTCACGTAGAATGTAGAGGTTACCACTTGGGAAAACGAAGTGGGATCGATTAATGAATCATACTAATGTCTTCAGTAACTTTTTTAAGAATGTTGTATTTTTGAGATATTTTTATAATAAATTTTAAAAGTAGTTTACATTTTTCTTAAAATTTTACAGTCACACCTGATACACCATGCGTTGCTTTCATAGTGAAAACAAAATTTCATAAAATATTTATATGCTGGAGTTTACCAGAATAGGTTTTGTTAAACATCACAGTCGATCCCAATTAATATCAATAATAATTCAAAAAGTCAGATTATTAATATAAATTCTTTCCAACTATCAGAATAAATAATTAAATTTCAAATCATTGAGAAATTACTACATTCTCAACTGTTTACTTGTTATTAAAAATTCTTGAATCCATTTTTAAGATATGTATTCCAGGTTTTGGCGGGGTATTTGAGTCACTTCTTTTTCTGAGTCAGGGTATAGATTAAAAACATTATCAGCGACTTTATTGATTAAGAAGATTATTTTTTTATTAAATGATCCTTCTTCCTAATACGCATCCATTTAATTTTTTGTTTTCTAGGTAAAATTAAAATAATACAAAAAATGAGGTGTGGCCACCACACGACTTTCTTATATGCGTTTGAAACTATACAATTTTAAGAATTTTTTACACAAAAATTATTGAAAGTCCTATTCTAAGCACTTCCATTCTCTTAATACATCACTATAGAATGCATAATGTGCAAGATATTCGAAAAAAGTGCTACTCCCTAAGAGTAAAAGTGTTACTTCCGGTTCAAATTTTGATATTTCATTTATACAAAAGCTATTGCAAATCTAGCACTGAATACTTTTGTACCCTTCATAATATATATATATATATATATATATATATATATATATATATATATATATATATATATATGTATTGAAAAATTGAAAATCTTCTTGGTAGTAGTGGCATAAAATGAATTAAAAGTAATAACAATATGACAACTGGTTGTCAATTAGAAAACAATGACAAATATAAAATGTAAATCAAAATGTATAAATGAAAATGTAATCAATAAGCATAGGACAGTCGAGATTATTTCTATAATCACATTAAAAGGCTTGGGGTCTACCACAAACTGTTCAGTCAATCCAAATATACAAATAACAACGACGCAACTATGTAAAGAAAAATTAAGAGTAGAACTGTTGATAATATAACAATATAGAATGTAAAATAGTCAAGTATAAATGTAAATGAAAGCAAATAAGCATAGGACAGTCGATAATTACTCATGTAATCCTATCAAAATGGCCTAGGTTCACCTAAACATGTACAATTTTGATTGAAATATTTCAATCAAATTTTGATTGAAATATTTCAATCAAAATTGTACATGTTTAGGTGAACCTAGGCCATTTTGATAGGATTACATGAGTAATTATCGATTGTCCTATGCTTATTTGCTTTCATTTACAATTATACTTGACTATTTTACATTCTATATTGTTATATACTGAAGTCTATCGTGTGGGATGTTTCTTTTACATGTTGAGCCAGAGATGAAGTTTTCTCGTACTATTACCCGCGGAAACCTGAAAGAGAACATATATATATATATATTATTTATATATATACAATACACAATTTACAACATATTTGCAAAAAATCGCCATTCGATAAGAGTCAAAATGGTACTTCCGGTCTGAATTTTGAAATTTTTTTTTATACAAAAGATATTGAAAATTATGTTTTAAATACTTTTATACCCATAACGTACCTGTCTAAAAAGCATGACTTGCGAAATATTCGCAAAAAACTGATTTTCGATAGGAGTAAAAGACCTACTTCCGGTAGGAATTTTGAAAAATTTTTTACTCAATTTTAATTTTAAGTAAATATGGATTCTTTATAAATTTGTTTAAACGTAGTAGTTGACGAAATATTGGCAAAATTCCGTTTTCTCACAGAAGTAAACTGCTACTTCCGGTCTACCGATTTTACTGAAAAACTAATCAGATCTCAAGAGAGAGATTATACACGTAAATACAAAGTTTGGAATTGATATTACCTACAGCGGTTTGACAGCTATCGTGGTCACACACACAGAGAGAGAGAGAGAGAGAGAGAGAGAGAGGAAGAGAGGGAGGGAGAGAGGGAGAGAGAGAGAGAGAGGGAGAGAGGGAGGGAGAGAGAGAGAGAGGGAGGGAGAGAGAGAGAGAGAGAGAGATTATAAAAACGACTTTTTCGGTATCAGGGGACTTCAAAACGTGAACATCTGCAAAAATGTCAAGGTGGAAAATTTTCGTCATCACAATACTTCGTTATACTACGTATAAGAGAGTAAAAAAAAATGAGGTGTGGCCCCACATGACTCTCTTATACGTACGAGCGTTTCAAACTATACAATTTTAAAAAAAAATTATACAGAAGTTATTCAAAATCTTATTCTTCTTCCATTGCCTTAATAAATCTCTATAAAATTCATATTTTGCAAGATATTCGAAAAAAGTACAACTCGCTAAGAGTAAATGTGTTACTTCCGGTCCAAATTTTGAAATTTCATGTATACAAAGAATATTGCAAATCCAGCTCTAAATACTTTTGTACTCTTGTTAAATATATATTGAATGCATAATTTACCACATATTTGCAAAAAATCGCTATTCGATAAGAGTAAAAGTCGTACTTCCGGTCCTAATTTTGAAATTCTTTTTATACAAAAGGTATTGAAAATTAAGTTCTACATAATTTTATACCCGTAACGTACCTTTATAAAAAGCATGACTTGCAAAATATTGGCAAAAAACTGATTTTCGATAAGAGTAGAAGACCTACTTCCGGTAGGAATTTTGAAAAACTTTCATAATAACATTTTTCTCAAACTAAATTTTGAGTGCATATGTATTCTTTATAAATTTGTTTAAAATTAGTAGTTGACGAAATATTGGAAAAATTAGATTTTTTTACTGAAGTAAACTACTACTTCCGGTTTGACCGCTATCGTGGTCACACACACACGGACACACACACGCACACACACAGAGAGAGACATTTTTTAAAAACCACTTTTTCGGTATCAGGGGAGTTCAAAACGTGGACATCTGCAAAAATCTCGACGTCGAAGATTTTCGTCACACAATACTTATACTACGTATAGGAAAGTAATACTCCTGGTATATCAAGATTTTAAAACATATCAATACTATTTATAATATTCGAACCAAATACAGTTGGATTTTAAGAATTATTCAATGTTTTATAATATACTGACGCACAATTAAAATTTCATTTTTTAACTGATCCGCTCTAGTCAAGCTATTGAAAAATTCAATAGCTAAAAGTAATTTATACATTAGTAGTAAAATAGACAAATAAATGAAGTTACATTTTTCTACCTCAACATTTTCGTCAAATGTATAGCTTTAAATAAAGAAGCTATTTAAAGCACACTGTCGATATTTATAATTGAATTATAATATTTACAATAATTCTTATTGCAACATAACTCTAAAGAAATTCATTTTAGAGTTGCAATTTATCATGGAAATACGTGATAATTCTTCTGAATTAACTGCCTCGAAGTTACATGCGTATAAAGAATAACTAATATAATGAAACTAAGCTGAGCAAATTCTATACTATTAAATCTATTGTTTGTCAATATAAAATTTAACTAAAACTACAAATTTTATGCTTACGTTTTCGATTTTCCTTCTCAATTGTCCCAATAATATGTTTGCCTTTTTTATTACAGCATGGTTAACCGTATTAACAGTATATATTCTATAATATTGCTTTTTCAATATTTTACTACTCTGGGTTTATCCTGCGCTGATCTCTATGAACTGATGGGGTAAGTATATTTTCACATCATGTTCGTCAATTATATTTTCCTTTTTATTACTGAAATGCGATAATTGTTGAGGGGGTTTACCTCTTGGTTTTGAACACAAATGAAAAACAATTGCGCTGTAGAGATTTTGCGGCAAGTAAAGAAGGCCAAAAATGCGAGTGATGTGAACCGGAAATTGTGATGATTATGTATCATGATAGTAATCCAAAAGTCGTAGGAAGTAAAAGAAAAGACATTTCCAATACACTTAAAGCGCTAGCTTATTTCTATATGAAAATGTTGAACATACACTGAGCTGGAAGGTGAAAAAGAAAAGATAAAGGGCGATTGTAAATAAATTTGTGTGAGATCACATAATATATTACCTTTCTATGTGGATTTAAGATCTTAATGCTGCAAAAGATAATTGTGATTTGTGAGTATTAAGCGAAACTTGATTTGTTGATAAGAGCAAAAGAGATATAAATAAAAAATACGATAGTTACTTTATATTAACTTTATAACTCTCATAGATTTACTTAAACTACATATTTTTAAAGATATTTTTAAGTGTTTAAGTTACTAGGCGCGGTTCGAATTTTGAATTTTTTTATGTCTACGTTGTTCTGAATTACGTTTTAGACAAGGTGTAGATTTCCACGGTAGTTGTCTAAATGTACTTCTTGGTTTGCGGATTGGAACTGCATCGGTTTGAACATAGATGCCGACATTTCGTGAACTCTTCGAAAGACATCTTCAGGGCTGGTTGTAGATATTTGTCAAGTTACTGTAGCTTGCAAAATGGCTTGAAGCTTTGATTACTTTGTACTTAGATAGGAATCGGATCAGATGGAATATTTCTGATGACTTTCGCTAGTCCGTAACCGGTTCATTTATCGCTTACCGAGGATCTAAATTAACTTCTAAATATATCCATATCTTGTAAATTTATCTTTCTACATAGAGACCGAAAAGGGTGACCGTGCCGCTTCATAGACTTGGTGTATTTGCCGCCTATATCATATTCTCAATTGTATTTCGTGATTGCCACATCTATTATTTTACATATGAACTACTTTCAAGAATTTTTGTCAAGCTTACTTGTTTTAATAACTTAAGAAATACATTAAATAATTCAGTAATTGATAACATCTTTAATAAAAATAATTTAACACAAAGATCGATATTACATATAACAAATAACTTAATACGAAGATCGATATTGCATATAACATTACATATTTAGAAATATTATAACATATGTTCAGAATAGTATCCTTCATTTTGTAGACACACATTTATACGTCTTTAGAGAAATGAAAACATTTTGGATCATTTCTTCTGTTACAGCTACGAAAATAAGTCTCAACAATAAACTGCTCTTGTTCTTCCGTAAATGGCATTGTTGATTTCAAGGCAACTTTAAAATTAAACGAAAATGATAAAGACACTCGTATAAACACAAAAAAACAACTAACAGTAACAACCAAATGGGCCTTTTATTGAATTGAGAAGAACATTTTCTAATATTCAATTAAACGCAGTAAACCTAAGGAAAAGAAACGACAAGAATCTTATATGACTGACAATTATGTATAAATGACAGAATATTGAATTGACATCCACTTTAGCGAAGTTATGTACAAACTAAATATTCATACTACAACAATGAACGTGTGGCAAACTCGTGCTAAAGTTGATATATCGATGAAGAAGGACGGTCAACTATTTACGATCTCTCTGTATTTGGGTGCTATAAAGTTCACTTTACCACAACTGTTTTTTTTTTTTGAGGTTGGTAACAAAAACATGAAGCCGAACTATATTTAACTGTCAAACATAAATGTTTTTATGCAATAAATCTATGCAATAGAAGTTATACAAAGAATAAAGAAAACCTATGCTTTAATTCTATTTAGACTAAAGAAAAATACAATTTTTTAAACGTAATTGGATGGTAAAATTTCTAATAATATTTTTGAAGTGTACTTAGTTAAGTTAACCTTGATTGATTGTTTATTACAAGAGTGGGGTGTTTTACAACTATGTTAAGGCAAAAGGTAGAAGGTATCACATAAAAACAATAGAAAAAGACGAAAAATGTTTCTCTAAACGCAAGCAGAAGGAATTTACTGTCACCATTACTATAATTTAAGGGAAAAAACAAAGAAGTAGAATTTGTAGATGGTCGCCATTCAGTGTCTGACGTGTTCAGAAATTCTAAGTCGTTGTACATTAATAACCACTTATCCTGGAGAGAATTTAAATATTACTTTCTACTCTACAAAGGCATTGGAACAGTACTTCTTATACTGTATGGCTTTTGCACACATTCTAATAAAATTAACTAACTTGATGTCGCAGATCAAAATGACGTCAGCTTTGAAAACATACCTTAATCAAGAAGAAAGAACTTAGTTTTCAAGCAGCAGAGGCAAAAAACCAACAAGATATTGTGTGGATCAGGTAAATGAAAACACTTGTGTTTTTACTGGTGTTTCAGAGTAATAGGGATTTCTCCATATCATTCAGAAATTGTCACTAAGCGCTTTTGTTTTTCAATTTTTGACGCCAGTCATCCTCAGGAAGACTGCCGATGCCAAGGGTGATAAAGAATGATCGTATATTGCTGCAGTAGGTGAACCTGCATGATTAAAAATGCAATGATCTCCAGCGATAAGACCAAGGACATCTGGAAGTAATAGTGGCGATGAGTCAAAGGAAGGAATACTATTAAACTTTCATAGACAAACACATTCAATTCTTGTTATTCCCTAAATTATTCCAAAAATAGATAGCCCGCCGTAGTGTTAACATCTTCAGAAAACTAAGGCAAACGTAAAGTATGTATGTGTGAGAAAAAAAAAATTTAAATCCAAACACAGGAAAAAAGACGAAAATTCTCGCTTTGTTTAAGGCAGATGTTATTAAACAAATGAGCCGGTTCCTCACCATCTGACAATCGTGAGGATTCGGTTCTGAGTTCATCTAAAAAGGTATCAGATGAAATAAAGCAATTATTATTGTTCTACAAAACTAAAAGTGGATATAATCTACATCTTGTACTCAAATGGTACATGAAATGTGCACAAAGTACGAAAGTTTGTGTCTCAAATGAGGAGCAAAAATTATATTTCTATGGGGCTCCTTTACTGCATCTTATAAAATGCTAAGATGACAAATTTTTCAAGTTATATTCTTTTATTATTTTCAGTATATCTTTTTTCAAATAAAATAGTATGTTTGTGCACTTATGCACTTATTTAATTTTTAGAATTACTTATAAAAAACTCCAATCTTCCAATTATTTTTCGATAGTGTCCACCATCGAGTGCTTCTGGATATGCTTGAGAGAATGGATTTCCGGGGCGTGGTGTTGGAATGGATGCGGTCCTACCTAGTCGACAGAAAGCAGTGCGTGTCAACCAATGATGAATCGGGAATAGAGATAAGATCACCTCTGCGGGGCATTGTGTGTGGGGTTCCTCCGGGCTCGATAGTCGGGCCGATTCTGTTCCTGCTGTATGTGAATGATCTTCCTACTGTTGTGATGGCCTCGCAGTACTGTATGAGGATGACACCTCATGCGTACTAAGAGAGCGTACTCTGGAAGAGGTGACGCTGACGATGGAGAACAATTTTTTGAATCTGGGATTGTGGTTTGAGCGTAACAATTTGGAGCTAAATATCAAGAAAGCTCGACTAATGTCTTTTGGCGCCGGTGCGGGGAATCTGATTGTCCGACATGAGGAGGAGACGCTCGCGTGTGCGGATTGGGTACCGTTTCTTGGTGTCGAGATTGACAGTAGACTTTCCTGGGGACCTCGCGGCAAAGGTGTGCAGTTTTGCTATGCATTGCGAGTGATTGCAAGAGATGTCGGTGTGGAGGCATCTTTAACCGTGTACTATGCATGTGTGCAGTCTCGCCTCAGATATGGCTTGGTGTTCTGGGGAAACGCTGCGGACAGTGGTAGAATTTTTAAATTACAGAAAGAATGCGTAAGTGCTGTGTTCAATTTGGAACCTCGTGACTCCTGTAAACAGGTATTTATAGAAAACAGAATACTTAGTCTGGTGTCTCTTAATATCATTGAGGCTGTAATTTTTGTGAAGGCGAACTAAAATGATTTTTTTAAGAAATATGAGGTGAATCATGCACACCATACTAACACAAATGAGCGCAATGACTTGTTGCAGCCGCGAACGCATCTGGCTAGGGTGCAGAGACAAATTCTGACGCAGTGTATTAAAATATACAATCATGTCCCGAACACTGTGAAAAGAATAACTAACAGCCAACTGAAACGGAACCTGACGAATTACACCTTAAGCTAAGCCTTTTACTCCATTCAGGAGTTTTTAATTATACCGTATCAGGTACCTATAAGGTTGTATGGATTTACCATATATTTCTTTTTTTGAATATATATTTTGAATTTATGTGACAGATATTTGACGTATTCTATGTATGTTTACACTACTGAATTTAATAAAGATTATTATTATTATTATTATTATTATTATTATTATTATTATAAATTATACTTTAAATATCACGTTAGGAGAATGGACGAGAACAGATTGCCACAAGTAGCACTAGCGGGAAGGTCGGCAGGGGATCGAGCACCGGGAAGGCCACATAAGCGAAGGAAAGACAGCTGGAAGTCATCACAGGACAAACTATAGCTACAAATTCAGAAATTAACAGACCAATAGGTCTAAAACAAGAAGAAGAAGAAGAAGAAGAAGAAGAAGAAGAAGAAGAAGAAGAAAAAGAAGAAGAAGAAGAAGAAGAAAAAGAAGAAGAAGTAGAAGTAGAAGACTTTAAATATTTTAATTGAGAATATATCTTCTACAGCGGTGAACCTAAAATTGACAATATCGGCCTCTGGATTATATTTTACTTCTCCGCTAAAATACGTTTACCGTGTTTATCCAACTGATTTTGGTAATGATGCCACCCACACACAATTTATGCTTATCAAAGTGCAAAATTTACAGCCACATTTCCTACAATCAACATTTAATTTTATCTAATAATGTATATCAATGGATGTGGATATAAATATCGTGTAGAAAATTCCGTTAATAAAATGGACAATATATTTATAATATTCTCAAACTATTTTAGACATAAAGTAAACATAATTTCAAAATTCAGAACCGCAAAAGTATTAAGCCTTTTATTTCTTATTAATACCTACACACTTCATTTTCAGCAAACCGGATAATTCCATTGATGTCATTCAAGTCATGACTTTAATTGTAATCTTTGCTGAATTTGCATTTTATGCATTTCCTGCAGAGCAGGTAGTTGTAGAGGTATGTATCAATTTGCATAGATTATATAAAACTGTCTAAAGTGTTATATCTTCTATGATTTTAGCTTTTAGGCATATCGAGTGCAATTTACATGTCAAAATGGTACGAGTATCATGTAGACACACAGAAACTTATAGTACTAGTTATGGCCGATAGCCAATGTACACAGTACTTTTTCGGAGGTGGTATCATAATTGTTAATGTGGACACGTTTGGAAAGGTGATTACTAATTAGAATGTCTAAGGTGGTGGCTTTATTTATTTTGTTCTAGGTCATCAAAAATGCTTTTACCTTTTATGCAGTTTTAAGAAATTTTTTAAATAAATAAATTATGTTGCATATTGTTTCTATAAATAAATATTGTTCTTAGCACTTTTTATCGGTATTAATAAATATAATTAAATCAATTATAGATAATTATCAAGAGGAGTGTTTATATGGACCAACTATTACATTGTGCTTCTGTTGTAAGGCGTGTATACACAGGCTGTCCGGGAAAATGTGGGAAATCTCTTGGATGCAGATAGAATATGAACAAATAAGATGACAAGTTTCTATAAAAATTTATCCTACAGGCCCCTACTACGGAGATATGCGTCCCTGTAGGACGCCGCTGGAAATCGGTTTTTATTGAATTTCTTTTAAAGTAATTAATATAATTTAATAAAAATTTAATGTGATGGAGACCAGTAAGGACCTCTTAAAATAGTGTCCTTGAAATATATTTAGTTTTTGTAGTTTACTAGAGGCGGTCTAATCTTTACACCTTCATCCCTAAATTATTAACACCCTGTATGATAAAGACTTTAAAAACATTAAACTGGATAGCTTGAACCACAAAAAAAGCACTCTTGCTTATTGTCGTTAAAATGAACCGTTTACGAGAAGTGTGCGTTTTAGTTTTTATCAGCACCAAAAAATCCTATTGCTGTTGCAAACGTTACTACGGTACGAAATAAATAAAATATCCGGCATTTTAGAACTTGTCATCACATCGTTGACACATTGAATAATTCGAAGTATGGAATACAAATTTAGTGAGTATGCAGATATGCATATGATGTATGGTCTTGCGTCTTGCAATGCTTTAGAAGCCAGAAGATTATATCACGAAAGATTTCCTAATCGTGCTCTACCAAACCATAAGACATTTCAACGTGTTGACCGACGTCAAAGGGACAATGGTGGGCGATTCCAGTTAATAAGGTATTACATATTATTGACTATCTTCATAATTTTAGGAAAGTTTGGAAAAAGTAGTACTGATGCTGGTGTGAGAAGAACCGTTCGTATGCCGCGATTAGAGGAACGTATTTTAAATGCTGTAGATGACAATCCATCAACGAGCACGACAATTATCAGTACAGTTTAATACATCGAAAACAATAGTACATGAAGTACTTCATGAACAGCTGTTATATCCACATCATTTGCAAAAAATAGATGAACTGATTCCTGAAGATTTTCCTCGTATAATGCAGTTTGCAACCTAGGTATTGGATCAGCAACGTAATAATGTTATTATTATTCTTTTCACGAATGAAGCAAGGTATACTAAAAATGGTATCACCAATTTACACAATACGCATGTATGGGCTGATGAAATTTCTCATGCCACTATTGTTTTGCATTATCAACATCAGCTCCAATCACTTAATATTTGGGCAGGAATCATTGACAATTTTTTGATTGGACCATTCGTGTTACCAGAACGATTGAATGGACAACTTTATTTGGAGTTCCTTCAGAACGCTTTTCGCGATTTAATAGAGCACTTACCACTTGAAAACCGCTGAAACATGTACTTTATGCACGATAGGGCGCCACCTCATTTCAGCGTTTGTGTGCGGGAGCACATGAATAACGTCAATCCAAACCGTTGTATAGGTGGAGGTGGACCAATTGCCTGGCCTCCTCGATCTCCTGACTTAACGCAGTTGGATTTTTACCTGTGGGGACATCTAAAAAAATGGTGTATTCCACTCCGGTCGACACCAGTGATTAACTTCTACAGAGAATCACATTTAATTGTGATGGGATAAGAAACACGGCTGGGTTATTGCTGCGGGTACAACAGTCCTTAATTCGTCGTTCCCGCGAGTGTATCAGACTTCACGGGGCCCATGTTGAACTCTCTTATGAAGTTTTCAATAATTCCGTTAAGGTGCCTCCGGAAACACAACTGCGTTTATATTTATATTAATTACTTTAAAAGAAATTCAATAAAAACCGATTTCCAGCGGGGTCTTTCAGGGACGCATATCTCCGTAGGAAGGGCATGTAGGAAATTTTTTTAGAGGAACTTGTCATCTTATTTGTTCATGTTGTATCTGCATCCAAGAGATTTCCCACATTTTGCGGCAGTCAGCTTTTCCGCAGTAAGTGACATGCACAGACCAGTTGAGCCTATTATCCACGATGAGGCCCAAAAACCATATTGATAATATGAGCGACAAAAAAATCTCTTACTTTTCAATTCTGCATTTATAAAGTGGACGACGTTATCAAAGAAAGTTAAATCCATTTTGTTAGAGGATTATTTCCGGACACTACAAATATCTTTGTAGTGTCCGTAAATAGGAATATCTTCCTACTCAACAAAATTTCACTTTAGTAAGCATTTTGTTTCTTAAATTATAAAATTATAAAAGTAACAGAACTCCGCATAATTGTGTGGAGGTATTCGTAAAGAATTAAATCTTTATTTATGGGAATGAACTTTTAATTATCAATGTTTTTCTAGGTGCTTTTTTTCAATATTAATATAAAATTTATTCCAAATGGCATAAGCTTTAAATTTGTTTGCTATAGTTATTTAAAAAAATTAAATTTGGTTTCCATGTCCATTTCCCTTTCCTCAAATTATTTTGGGCATAAGGGAGGATATAATTTCATGACTGAGGTACTCAGTCTACTAAGGCAGTCATGAAAGAGTTACATAAGCGTTATTTAAATTTGTAATTAGTATTATTTTTAATTTACAGTAAACCAGATAATTCCATTGATATATTGCAAGTTATAAGCGTAACTGTAATCTTTGCTGACTTTGCATTTTACGCATTTCCTGCAGAATATGTAGCTTTTGAGGTACGTACATGTTTACGTAAAACGACTTTAAGGGTTTTAATTTAATATAAATTCACCTATCAGATCTATCAAATTCCATTTATATGTCAAAATGGTACGAACATCATATAGAAACACAAAAACTTATAGTACTTGTTATGACCGACAGTCACCCTTCACAGTATTTTCTCGGAGGTGGTATAATTATTAATGTGAACATATTTGGAAAGTTGGTTACTAATTACGCTGTGTAATATGTGGTTTTATTTAAGTATTTTTGTTCTAGGCTCTCAGAAATGCTTTTTCCTTTTATGCAGTTTTAAGAAATATTTTAAATAAGTAGGGTTTTTGTTATAAATAAATATTATTGGTAACACTTTTTGTAAAAATATCCAAATATCCATAAATATAACTAAATTACTCATACTAAATTAATAATAGGTGAAACTCAGGTGTTTAGAACGCCAAACTATTACAACATGTACATGTCATCTACGCCTACATTTATGTTTTCTTTTAAGATAACCAAAATTTTCAGTAAATATAACACGATACGCACCTATTTATTCTTTTGTCCCATATCCATGTCAAAATTATCATATATCACACAGTTTATTTATAATTTATGTTTAGTATTTTGTTCTATATCCATTATGTTAAGTACTTTTACGCCATATCTAATATTTTAATACACTAGGTCTGTATCCACTTAGAAAATTATTTGCTCTATACCTATCCAGTTGCCACACATAACCAACCAAAATTCATTTATTTAGAATACAAGATTTATTGAATGTTTTGGTTCGATAAATATAGGTTTCTCTGTACTCTTTGCCTTAAAAGGAATAATTTACCAGACACGTTTTCTGAACCTGAAGATTTACCTGAAGATGCCCGAAGGTAAGTAATATTAATTTATTTAATTTAATAATCTTACATTACTTTACTTCACTTTTACATATTATATGTTTAAGTTTATGTAAACAATGACTGTATTCTAGAAGATACCACGCTGCTCACAGAAATGAAATTATTACACCACACGACTTTCTTACCAGTATGAGCGTTTCAAATTATACAAAATTGTTTTAAATAATTTTATCTTCTTAGAAAAATAAGCCTGTGAGTAAGTATATAACTTCAAGTCCAAATTTTAAGAATGTTTTTATTTAAAAATTATTCAAAAAGCTATTATAAGTACTTATATTCTCTTAATAAATCTCTATAGAATGCATACTTTGCGAGATATTCGAAAGAAAGTGCTACTCGCTAAGAGTAAAAGTGTTACTTTCGGTCCGAATTTTGAAATTTAATTTATACAAAAAATATTCCAAATCCAGTTCTAAATGCTTTTGTACTCTTGCATAATTTACGACATATTTGCAAAAAATCACTATTCTATAAGAGTAAAAGTGTACGAATTTTGGATTTTTTTTTATACAAAAGGTATTATAAAGTTCTAAATACTACTCGTAAAGAACTATCTAAAAAGCATCACTTACGAAATATTCGCAAAAAACTGATTTTTGATAAGAGAAAGACTTATGGTGGAATTCTGTAACTTTCTCGGAAGCTCCGGCTATCGTAGGCCCTGGCAACGAAGTGACGTTGCGATGACGATTTCAGAATATTGAGAGTTAGTGACGTAGAACTGTCAAAACGTTCGTGAGTAAAGATTTTGTTGGTTATATTGTGGTTATATTATTATTATATAACTATTGTTAATATACTGTTCCTGTTGTTATATTTATAGTTTCTGTTAGTTTATTTGTTATAATTATTATTGTTTTATATTTGCAAATATGAATGGCTTTATAGCATTATTATTAGATGAAGATCACAACAGGTAGGTAATCGATAATATAAAATATATAGAGTATACATAATATTGTCTATTTTCTTTATTTTAGAAATTATATGCGTATATTCCGCAAACGTTTAAGAGATCACGGAAATCCTTTTGAAATACCAAACAGGCATTTTAAACAAATGTTTAGACTGAATAAGGACACTGTTCAAAACCTGATCCAGTTATTGGATGGACATATTGAATAAACAAATATACCATTACATTTGAAGGTTATTATCATAAACATCACTTGAAATGCATATTAACTTTATAGTGCACATTATATATTTGTTACAGGTCTTAACAACATTAAATTTCGTAGCATCAGACAGCTATCAGAATAGTGATGGTATTAGTAACTTTGTTTCTCTCAGTCAGAGTTCAGTAAGTCGAATAGTTCATCAGGTCTGTCTTGTAATATCAAACAATTTATTCCCTGAATGGATAAAATTTCCCAGTGATTGTGAATCGAAGAATCGTGTCAAGCAAGGGTAATTATGTTGTATCAAAATATTCTAAAAATAATTCTTTATTTTGTTTTTATGATAAAAAATGGGAGACCGGAGATGTATTTTGTTTAATCGATAGCACCCAGTTCATATATTTACCAAGGGTAATTAAGGGTATCTTTTCTAAACGTTCTAAAAATTATTCTTCTGTATAGTTTTTATGAAAAATGGGGTGCACGAGATGTAGGTGTAATTGATGGCACACATGTTGATATACTTGCTCCACCTTTAGCCGATGAAGAACACTCTCCTTTTGTATATATATATTTTTTCTATTCACATACTGTAATTTTTTTTCTAAATTTCAGCACTAGTTTTATGGTAAGGTTAAGAAAAGAAAATATATTTGACAATAAAATGTGTTTTATTTTTGAATATTTATACAAACAATCTCTATTTGAGTACCTATTATTCAAAGTTCACATTTCTAGTTCAGTATTATTATTTTTCTTTTTGATCTTTATTGTTAAGATTTAATAGTAAACATATAATTCATATCCAATATTAGTATAATTATCCGAGTCAAATGTCATCTATTGTTCTATAATACTTGCTGGTAAATTTATTAAACAATAATTTTTTACATTCTTTTGAGTTGAAAAAGTGCAAATTTCAGCCTAATGAATGTTACTCTCCTGTAAAAACTGCAAATAAAGAGAACTTTCAATTACTATAATTTCAGAGGCTCGACAACAAAATCCTGCAATAATATCGAATGATTTGGTGTACCAAGTACAACAATACATCACAGGATTGGTCGATTTTCTAAATACAAAATCATCTATATTCTTCAACCATTTATATACTTTGACCTATGCTATTAAAACTTAATGTTACCTTTTTGGATCCTAAAACATTAATCGTTGAATATAGTTACACATTGATAAAATCTTTGCGGTTTGACTTACAAATAAAGAAAGTCATTGACTAAACAGCTGGTAAATTTCCTCTTATTTTCTTCAACATAATATAAAGTTAAACATCCTCTCAATTTGATGTAGTTTTATTATTAGAAAATCTTATGAAAAAGTCAACTTTAAATTGTGAAGTTATTGTGAACACGATACCATAATAGACTTTTTCGAACATTTAGTTTGTGCACATTTCACATGCTTTATGTTGTGTGGATATTGTCTGCTAGGTTTATGTATTTTTTTTGTGTTTAGGTACTCTTGTAAGAAAAACAATGTCCACTTTATAGGGATACCTACCTGTCCTTGTTGGCTTTATAAAAAAATCACATTTCATCATCCATAAATGTGCCTGAAAAGACATTTATCTGCAAATTCACTATACACTAGTGCGATACTACGTCCTTTGAAACTCTCCTAATGATAACAGTTCTTGTTGAAATTTTCCAAAGTGTTTCGTGCTATCTTGGCAGCAGTATAAACATATGTTTATACTATGTCTTGGCATTACAAAATGTTCCGTACATTTTCTTAAAAAAAAATGTTAGCAATCGCTATATTATATTTCAATCAATTTTCTTATTAGTTAAAATTTTAAATTGAAATATTTTGGTATATGTTTACGAGATGATATGTCTGTTTACATGTTAAACATAAAGGTTATGTACAAAAAATCGTAAATTGACACTTCTACGTCACTAACTGTAAAAATTCTGAAATCGTCATCGCAACGTCACTTCGTTGCCAGGGCCTACGATAGCCGGAGCTTCCGAGAAAGTTACAGAATTCCACCATTACTTCCGGTAGGAATTTCGAAAAACTTTTTTAATAAAATTCTTATCAAATTTAATTTTGAGTAGGTACATATGAATTCTTTACAGAATTGTTTAAACTTAGTAGTTGAGGAAATTCGATTTTTTCACTGAAGTAAACTAGTACTTCCCGTCTGCCGATTTAACTGAAAATCTAATCAGATCTCAAGAGTTAGATTATACTCGTAAATACAAAATTTGGAATTGATACCTATAGCGGTTTGACTGCTATCGTGGTCACACACACACACACTGACACACACACACACACACACAGTGAGAGAGCGAGAGAGAAAGAGAGAGAGAGCGAGAGAGAGAGCGAGAGAGAGAGAGAGAGAGGGAGAGAGAGAGAGAGAGAGGGAGAGAGAGATTTTTAGAAAGCACTCTGCACAAATCTCGATGTCAAAAATTTTCATCATCACATAAAAAGTAACCGGGTTTAACAATCCGGTTCAGCTTTCATAACCCTGGTAAGCGAGTAGGGTAGTGCAGGTTGTTTTACTCCCTCTCCGGATATAACCTTACAAAGCGTTAATGTCAATACACAAAACTCTTTTATTTTTTTATACGTAAGAAATTTAAAAGGGCCATGATAAATTGTATTTTGCGACAACTACTTTATAGTTTTTGATGCAAATTGCCTTCTTATTCCTCTTTGCGTTGAGTTTTATACACATTATAGTATCATCGTCAGATTCAAATACAAACAAACTTGCTTATAAAACTCTTTTCCGAATATCTGGAGTTGGAGTGTTCACTGTGATATGTCTTATTTCATTCTGCTGGTAGATAATCTAAACTACGAATATATTTTATGTTTATGTTACGTTAGTATACAGGGTCGCAAATTGCGTTCGGAAATGTTTTAAATAGCCCGGTAAAATTTGTGAATCTGTCAGGTACTATCTAACCGGGTCAGTTATATGCTATACATTTTCCATTAATGCATAAGGTGTATTACCTGCGATCCGATCGCTCACTTAATTGCGATATTTCTAACCATTTTTAGTTTTCTTTATTTGCGACATATCTGTTTATTTTTTCTGGATTTTAAGTAACTTGTCGGCAGTTTTTCAACAGCTTTAAGTAGCAAAGAGTTACTCTGGTTGCCTGTATGGCAGTCGAAAATTCAGGCGTCGGTTAATGACGTTTGAACTCTTTTTAGTATAATTAAAATTTATACATTTCTGTTGTTGAGCTTGCTTTTGTCAATTTTGTTACTTATCCTATACTAACTTGGTATACTGGATTAATAAATTATTACCATTATTATTACATATACCCTATCTTTCTGTTCTAGTAATATTTCCATTATAATTTAGAGTAAGTTTATTTGTCTGTGTAAATTCTATAGTTTCAATACCCTTGATTTCAAATGGAAAGCAAATTTCATTATATTACTGTTTAAAGAATAATTAACATTCACAGTATTTGTTCTAATTAAATAAATTGTTCAAATAATGAACAGATATTTGTAAAATATATCACTTCGTAATTATATCTTCATTAAGGTTGGATATTGAGCAAATTTTGAGAATATAAGTATTCGATTAAAATAATTAACAAAAATGTGGTAACTATGTTACACACATGCTTCAATTTGACTGTGCATAGGTTAGGAAAGTGATGAGTTACATAAAAAAACTAAGATTATTCTAAATTAATTTTATCTGTCAATTATCCACTGTTGGAAGTTTAAATAAATTACATTTAAATTAATGTCACTTCTAGAGGTACCGCAAATTGACTCAATCTTTATTATTGGCAATAAATAGGTCCTGATTAAATTTCATATCCTACATTGAACTATTAATTCAAAACACACCAATTGTCAACATAGACAAGTGTGTTTTCAAAAGAGCAACAATTCTTCTGACAATAGAGAAAAATAACTCGAATGCAGCTCTAGATGAGCATGGACAATGACTATAATAGAAGCTACAAAATTAAATTTTACAGTGCAGCGAAAATGGCAAATTCGGAATAGCAGCATTAAAGATTGCTAAAAGGTCTGTAATTACCTAAAATATTGACTAAATCTTCAGGTATCTAATAAAAAAATTATTCGTCTATTTTTTTTTCAAAAGTTTAAGGATATTTCGTTAATGGACACCTGCAATAACAAACACCTGCAAAACATCAAAAGACGTGAGATGTGAAAATCTATAACAAAAATGTGTGGTGTTCTAAATTTAACTGTTATTGTAATTTTCAAATGTAAAATCGAAATGTAGTTTCTATTTTCGAAGGTGCTGTCATTGTAGATGTATTTTATTTAAAATTACACTAGTCGTTAAGGGTCCTCGCTAGTGAATGGGAAATGTAATATTGGTTGCATATCACATAATTTAATAAGCCAAGGATGTCCGAGTACTTTTACACATAGGGAACATATAATAAATATTTGAAATAATAACTCAATATCTAAGCGAATAAAAAGTCATTTATGACCAACTATTTACACATATGTAACTGCGGGAAATATTCATAGCAGAATAACAATTCATTGTAATGTGGGTTACCTACTTCTAATTTATTTTATATTCATTTTAAACAAAGTAAAGAATAGTTGAACGAAAAATAAGTGCACAGCCGGGTAGCTTTCTATTCAATTTATAACGTGAACCTAAGCAAACAAATCTCCTCCGAAGGATTTTTGAGAAAACTGGTTTTTAATATTTTGACATATTAATTAATTTTCTGTAATCCGATATTTTTTTTCTAAATTTGATTCTTCAGCCGGGTAGATTATTAAATTCTTCATAAGTTGACGTTGAAAGGTTTTCACCATCTTTAAAATCAACAAAAATATCTGGATTCTAAAATCTGCTATTTTGCCATTGTTGACAGATCCACTAGCGAGGACCCTTAATGGCAGGCTACCAAAATTCATATAGATAATACATCGTAAAATAGAATATTTTTTAAAGCACATGGAATGTGAAGCAAACTGTATACTACTCCGATGTACAGAGTTATTACTAATCATTAATATTCAATAGCAGCTAATATAAAATGATCTTATGAATGGCAAAAATTGGGTATTAGCAATTTTGTTTTTGTCTTATAATTTAGAACGATAATATATATTAAAAATTTTTATTTTGAAATTACTTCTATATTAGAAAAGCTAAAATTCAAGTTGATTTCATTTTATATTAAAACTTTAATATTCGTATTAGTCTTTTGTATAAAAATATAGTTTAATTTACAAACTTATAACTAACAAAAATAAAAATGAAAGTAATAAATCGCTGCAAATACAACTATGTCTCTACAAATTGCCTGCTTGGTCCCTCTTCTTCAAGATATATTATACATATTCACATGTATTTTACCCCACCCCAGTATTGATACTGTTTCCGTACTACAGAAAACAAACTTTGGTGACCTATAATTTACACTAATAAATTATTCAGGACAGATCTTGAATACAACACAGTGAAGAATTAATCGCAAATTACCAACTATTATTTTGACTCAGTTGACGGTAAACCTTGCTTTCAACTAGTCGCCATGAGTCTGTTACGTAAAAGTGATATATTTCATTTACCTTTGGTGGTATGGGAATATTTAGGAGTCATCATGAACTACAGGTCACTATTATTAACCTGCTATAGTACACTTAATATTATTATAATGGGAACAGTACTTATATTCGTTCTAGCGTCATTTTTGCAAGAAAATAGTGATTCATTCGCAAAAATTATGGAATCCGTTTTTGGGATACTACACGTAAATATAATGTAGTGTTAATATAGAATTAGCCGCTTAAAATTTTATTTTATTTTAGTCATTTCTAAAATATATGCTGTTTATTTATTACAAAGCAGACGTGGAATATTTGTTAAGAGAGAGATCTGAATCATTTAAAACAGACAGTAAATTGACACTAGATTTAAATGATAAGACATGTTTTAAAAAAAGTGAAGAATCATATGGTGCTCTTATATTACTCCAGAAATGTTATCTATTTAGCCTTATTGTATGTTTTATTTTGTTTTGGTTAAGGCCTATTTTATATAAAGATCAGGTATACATACTGGAAACATGGGAAATTAAAAATTCAATTATCTTCTGCTCTGCTATGCTATTTGTGCACTATTATGTTTTATTGTTGGCAATGTCTCTAATTTTCGGATATGATCTCATGTATTTGTCATTCTGTGTCTATGCTGTAGTAGAGTTGAGAGACTTGAAATACAAAATGAAAGGTTTTACAACAAACTCTCCTAAAAATGCTGAAAGGAGTCTAATAAACTGTATACGGAAGCATCAAGCTTTGAAACTGTAAGTATACAATTTTGTCTTCATAAGTAATTTAAATCCTTCATATTATTGATTTCTTAAAAAGTTATGTAGTTGTATATAGTATTTTAAAGCACCTACAAAGCTTATTCTGTATGTTTTCTACATTCAGAATAAGCTTTGTAGAATACATAAGAACGAAAAATATTTCTTTTGCTATCAATTTAAATAGAAGATTGATTTCTACTATAACTTGTCTCAGGATAAGGAGAGATTCAAAAATCGCGATAAATACTACGTACCTTTAAGAGATTGCATTTGTTCTTGCGTAAGTAAATTGCTTATAGAAAAAATAATGTCGAATATCTTCCATATTTTATAACATAGCCAAGATATATGCATAACATTCTGTTATACCTTTTTGGTTATTATATTTTACTGGGGCCATAACATGTAAATATTCTGTTATATTTTTGATTAGGTTTGCTTTAATTTATTGTGTTAGTAAATATAACCTGTAAGTTTAGTAAGTCAGGAACATTATGTGATCACGCAGGTCCAAGCAAACCGTTAACTTCGCCAATGAAACAGCGTCAACGATTAGTGTACTTAAAAAAACGAGTAACAACAAATAATAGGAAAATACTTCAAAAATAAAAATCGTTATTTGCAATAATTATAAAATTATTTCATTATAAACTAAACTATTTAGACATTAACGGACACTATATATACTGCTACATTTTGCATAAAGCCACCCTGAATTACCCTTAGCAGTATTTTTCGAATTTGGCGGGTGGTTTAAGTTTACACTGGACGCAATAAAATAACATAGAGGTGTACTCGCTGATAATTTCACTGCAAAGTTAGTAAATAAGAATGTAATTTTAGGAATAAATATTTCTATGTCTATTTTGTTGACCAATCGTCTTCTTAGGTACACGGTTTGTCCAGTAATTTCGCAATAAAATGTGAATTAGCCTATCTGTATTCTATTCGATTGTCTTCGTAGCCAACATAAAACACTCGCGAAATTCAAATAATGCTACTAGGGATTGTATAACTTGTCCGTAGAAAATGAAATTATTCTAACATTTAATAATTACTTAGTAAATTATTATTTAAAAATTCTTACAATTAAAAAAATATTTATCCTAAATATATACAAATTAGATACTTCGCGTATCCCACTACTTTAACTACTGGTAACACGCAAGTCGAAACACCATAAAATATTTATTATTTTTCTTGAATATATCAGCCCAGTTCTCTGTTTTGTGTTGGGGATTTACAACTGAATCATCTCTCAAATGTTGATGAGGACAAGCTAATTAGCGTAATCTCAACTTTTGCTGATGATCTTGCTGCGGGCGATGATATAGTTTCTGGTCTACTAATTTGTGATGCAAGATCTGCCTTAGCGAATCCCTTGACCTTGATAATAAATCTGTCAATCAAAACTGTGAACTTTTCTTGTCGATGGCACTGTGCAAGAACTTGTCCAATTTTCAAGAAAGATGATAAGACCAGGATAGAAAATTAACGAATAATATCTATTATCTGCAACTTTGATAAAACGTTATTGAAAAAGTAATGGAAAAATTGCTTTTTCAAATACTTTGGTAGTGATATACTCTAATATTAAATCATTAATTTCTCCACATTAACACGGTTTCACGCGCGGTAGATTAACAACTACTATTCTGATATCTCTAACTCGAACGGTTGCTACATCCCTGCCAAGAACTTAAATTGACAAAACAAACAAAGGCGCAAGCAAATGGCGTCGTCGTGAATCCAAAATAATTCATCCGTTCCGTACTGATAGCAAAACGTTTTGGCAAAACTAAAATAGTTGTAACAACGCAAAATAAAACACCAAAGTTTCGGAAAAATTAATGCTTACATCTTCAAGGATGCCTTACCCAATACTACCCATGCGTACTCTTGAAAAATATGGAAAATGGACTTGCACTCCAGCTCAATCGGTCTTTGTGGGCCACAGATTACACAGAATCTTAGTTGGATGAATTTCCGGACGCCACCTTCCTATTGTGTAATGTAATTTCATTCGAAAGGAAAATCAGTTTAAATACTCAGGTAGCACAAGACAAGACAAAACACAAATTCCAAGCAACAACAATTTAATAAATCTAGGCCGTTACCTAATTATAACATTTAAAAGACAAGTGAAATTGATAAGTTAGTTTTATTAAATAAAAAAATGAGGTGTGGCCACCACACGACTTTCTTATACGTATGAGCGTTTCAAACTATACAATTTTAAGAATTTTTTTATACAAAACTTATTCAAAATCCTATTCTAGGTACTTTAATTCGCTTAATAAATCGCTATAGAATGCATATTTTGCAAGATATTATCAAAAAAGTGCTCCTCGCTAAGAGTAAAAGTGCTACTTCCGGTCCGAATTTTGAAATTTCATATATACAAAAAATATTGCAAAACCAGTTCTAAATACTTTTGTACTCTTGATAAATATATATAGAGTGCATAACTTACGACATATTTGCAAAAAATCGCTATTCGATAAGAGTAAAAGTGGTACTTCCGGTCTGAATTTTGAAATTTTTTTTATACAAAAGATATTGAAAATTATGTTTTAAATTCTTTTATACCCGTAACGTACTTGTCTAAAAAGCAGGACTTGCGAAATATTCGCAAAAAACTGATTTTCGATAAGAATAAAAGACCTACTTCCGGTAGGAATTTCGAAAAACTTTTTAAATAAAATTATTCTCAATTTTAATTTTAAGTATATATGAATTCTTTATAAATTTGTTTAAACTTAGTAGTTGACGAAATATTCGCAAAATTCGATTTTTTCGTTGAAGTAAACTGCTACTTCCGGTCTACCGATTTTACTGAAAAACTAATCAGATCTCAAGAGGGAGTTATAAACGTAAATACAAAATTTGGAATTGATATCTACAGCGGTTTGGCCGCTATCGTGGTCACACACACACACACAGAGACACACACACAGACACACAGACACACAGACATTTTTTAAAAACCACTTTTTCGGTATCAGGGGACTTCAAAACGTGGACATCTGCAAAAATCTCGAGGTCGAAAATTTTCATTATCACAATACTTCCTTATACTACGTATAAGAAAGTAAAACAACTGAATTATGTAAGGTTATGAGAATAATAAGTTATTATCTAATAAAATTAAAATAAAAAGATGCCAGTGAAAAATAAATTGTCAGGGGTCCCTACTTCCGAACAACCTGTATATGGTACATGGAAAATGTATAAGAGTTACAAGTTTGATAATGAATTTTAGCATGAGATCTCAGCTTTCCAAAAGATTTACAATTGTGTCAGTTCGTGGACACTCAGTATATGAATAACAACGTACTTAAAATCAATCTAAACCATGGAAAATGGTTCTAAAAGAAAACAATATATTAAAATTTCGGCTTAAGGCCGATAAACCTAAATGGTAGTGACAAATATTTGAAAACTTCTTCGATAACCCTTGTAAAATGGAATTTATCCTTTTGCCAAATCGGTCAAGAACTGGCAATAGGTTCTACCAGGGTTTAATTGATACTTAAATGCAAATCAGGAAAACGTTCTACAACTCTGAATAACGCTAATCTTATAAACAATTAAAACATATAGATTAGTTTCGAGCACAAAATTGCTTCGAAGAGAAATATTAAATTTCAGAGTGTATGCCCCTTATAATATTAAAAAAAAATTGTATTTAAACTACAATTTAAAATATCAGTTCTTACTGATTTCACACAAATTAATAAAAATACAACAGAAGACAAACTTATCTGGATCACATAGGACGTGGTCGAAAATACAGTAGGATCTGGATCATTTCATCTCTCCGGAACTCCAGAGGAAGTATGCCCTCGTGTGTGAACGGTCAGGGTACTTAACATCACGGATGGAATCGATGAATTAGGTTCAAGCTAATGAACATACGAAATCTTCAGGATTGTTCAAAATGGCGGGCGAAGCCGCGTGTACTTATTCCAGACTTATGTCGATTAATATGAAATTTTCTGCATAAGAATAGTAGCTAAAAGGCAAGGGAAACGACACATATTGCTAATTATCCTAATTAACGAGAAATCAAAGAGAAAAAAATGCTTACCAAATATAGGCTTTGTACACGCGGCTTCGGTCATAAGAAAAATATCCAACAGGATAATATATAGACGATGATTGCAGTTTCATCCGCAAACAGTAAAATTTCACGATATCAAGATGGCGAAGTGCCCTAATACATGCAGTCAACCAGAAGCGTCGTGCTCCTTATATTTGCTACTATTTCAAATCACGTTAAAAAACCAAATGACCAGGAGATGCGGAAAAATACCATCACCCCACGCCGGTGACAAAGACGACACTACGAACCAGGTTACCAACTTTTAAATTTTAATTACACCAATAATAATTCCAACTAATGAAATAAAACCAAGAAGCAGCCTACTGGGTACTTAGAGGGAAGAGAAATAAAAAAAAGGAAAATCCTTACCACAAATTAATACTCAGGAGTGCCCATTTAAGGCTAATTCGAAAATTGAAAACGGACGTAATTAAGGTTGTCTACGCATCAGTTAAATTTTTGACGAAATCACATATGTTACAAGAGTAGGCAGCTATTAACGTAAAGTCCGTCTCTTTTACCAGCAGATGTCGGAACAGTGCAATAAAATTATAAAATTAACTGATACGAGTTTAACATATAATTTAAGTTCTAATCAAAAATTAACGTAACACTCTTTCTTATAAATTGGACAATCAAGGTCAAGTTGATGTGGTTTATACTTCTAGAAAAGCTTTTTGCGATCGGATTAGCATGCCTTTGTTTAAATTTTTACACTCTTATTTGGCAAATAGATGCAATTATGTTTTTTATAATGCGTTTTGTATATCGTGACTTCTGTCCCTCTTTCAGTGTACCGTAAGGATTCAATTAGGACCATTACTATTCAGTTTACTTCTCAACGACTTGCATTGTATCTTGACGTATCCTGCACTTGCGTATGCCGATCACCTTAAAATCGATAATTATATAAAATCTGTGGGTGATGTTTCCTGCCTTCAACAGGATTTATATACTTTGTCAAACTGGTGCTTCAGGTATAAATTGCATTTGAATACAAGTCAATGTCGATTTATATGATTTACACGTAAAGTAGACCATCATAATTCCACTTTCTTTATTAGATGGTGTTCTGTTGAAAAGGGTAGGCACTTTCCGATATCTTGGGATTTTTTTCGATAGCAGATTAACACATAATGAATCATGTTTGTGCATCGGGCTCATGGTCTTTTGGTTTTATTATGCGTTCCTGTAGGTTCTTTACTAACCCATTGGTCTTGAAGACGTTGTATTTTAGTTTTGTGATCAGAAAGACGGAGTATGCTTTACAAGGTTTGGCCTCCGCAGTATATTTACTTGCATCCCTCCATTGAAAAAAATCGGGGGCAATTTCTGAAGTACCTCTCCTTTATGAAAAGCGGGACCTAACTTCTGCGTGGTGTTGGGTTGGGTTGTTAGTGGAGACTCATGCCCTTCAACATTTGAAATACCGATGCGATATTCATGGAGTGAGGTTTATTAGAAATGCAACGGATGGATAAACTGTGCAGATCTCCTTTCCTCTCTGAACTTTCTGACTTCTAGACTATCCTCTTATTTCTCTTCCACATTCCTAATTTCCTTCCCGATAACAAAATTACTACATTGATCTCCGCTCGTAAGGATTTGTCGTTGTTCAAACTTCCACTGTGTAGATATTTCCTTTACCAATGGCCATAGAAATAATGTCTTTTTCCTTTTTTTTTATATATATATATGTACAAAGAATACCGTTGTTTTTTAAATTTATAGTGTTGGACAAAGAAAGTTAATATTATTATTATTACTATTTCTATGTTTCCTTCTCATTTGTTTTAAATAATATGTTTGCATTTCCATTACAGCATGGTTAAACGTATTAACAGTATTTATTCTATAATATTGCTGCTTCATTATTTTATTACTCTGGGCATTTCCTGCGCTGACCTCTATGAACTTATGGGGTGAGTATATTTTGACATTACATTCATCAGTCATATTACCCTGTTTATCAGTTATACAGTTCCAACGCAATAATGTTATTATTCAAGAAATCTAATTACAATTTAAGTAAGATGGTTTAATAAATTAATAACTATGCTAATATTTCTATTAGACGAAACGGTTATTATGTTACATTTTGGCTTTTTTTCAAAATTCCTTTATTATGTAAAACGTAATTTTTGAAATTCCACATCAATAGCTTTCAAATTTAAATGGAATCTACATGCTCGAAATATATTAACAACTCAGTCGGTGCAATAGAGACATGTTACATACTTTTCTAGAACACCCATTATAACGCAGCTTTATTCTTTTTATACTAAAACTATCGGGCCAGGCAGATGTTGTTCTGCCCTTTCCGATAGGTGACACGATAATATACAATATATAATAACTTGGCCATAGTGCCACCAAGTCATATAAAGATTTTTCTCCAGATCTCCTAGATTTTTTTTGATTGAGTTATTTCCATCCCGGGAGTAGAGCATATAAAACAAAAAAAGAATCAACGAAATATGTTTTTCCTATCGTCATTTATGACTGAGAATGCGTAAAAAAATGTTGAATTTTGTAATTTGTCCGAATTTTCCGACTTTCCTTTGTATCCTTTTTATCTCCTGAAAACTTTTCCAGGACCATAACGAAAAAACCAAAATATAAATTACTTATATCTATTATTCAAATCGTAAATTATGGTCTTGAGTTCATAAAGAAATCCTATAGAAAAAAGCACTTTCCCGAATTTTCCAACTGCAACTTTTCCAATTTTTTTTTCCCCTAAAAATGATATTGGGACTATGTTAAAATGGGTAGACAAGATATTTAAAATATTCTCAAACTATTTTAAACATAAAGGACAATTTCAAAACTCAGAACCTCAAATTTTGTTGGCATTTTATTTCTTATTAATGTAACGCTCCATTTTCAGCAAACCAGATAATTCAATTGATGTCCCTCAACTTATGACCTTACTTATAACTTTTGCTGAATTTGCATTCTACGCTTTTCCTGCGGAGCAAGTAGTTTTCGAGGTATGTACCAATTTACATAAACTGTATAAATCTATTTCAAATGTCATTAAGTAAATTCCACGATTTCAGCTATTAGAATTATCGAAGGCCATTTACATGTCAAAATGGTACGAACAGCCTTTAGAAACACAGAAACTTATAGTACTTGTTATGGCCGATAGTCAACGTACACAGTACTTTCTCGGAGGTGATGTCGTAATTGTTAATATGGACATATTTGGAAAGGTGATTACTAGTTAGAATGTCTAACCTGTGGTTTCACTTCATTTTTGTTCTAGGCTGTCAGAAATGCTTTTACCTTTTATGCAGTTTTAAGAAAATTTTTAAATAAGTAAATTATTTTGTATGGCTCTGTATTGTTTTCATAAATAAATATTTTTATATGCCAGGTGCCTAAATGATATGATGTATCAAACTGTGAAACTATATAAAATGATATAATGCCCTAAGTCATTAGTTGTTCCAAATGTAGTGTTACTATAAAGTCTCCTATGATAATATACTAGTTATTTGCATATTAAATTAAATTTAGGTGTTCCAGTATTTTTTTTAGCAAATTACAAGGTCATTCCATGTCAAGTGATCCAAAAGTGATCGCTTGACCATTTTTTAATCAATAATTTTTTGGTTGTTGATATCTACATGATCAGAGAGTCCAAAAAGACTAATTTAGATTTTTATCTGTTTCTGAATTCCGCCGGCATCCATTTTTGTTTTACAAGACATGCCGATTTTTGCGTTTGTAAGGTTTTGCGGCGAGGTTTTGCGTTTACTTATACTACTCGGAACTGGTGAACCTGAGAGTGATGTGATGTGATCAAAAACCAGTTCCTTGTTGAAGATATTGCCTCCAGCGCACCTTTAAGAAAAATTGTATGCCAACTAGCAAAAATCAAGCTAGAAATTTGACTTAAAAAATAAAAAATTCTCAATTTTTGAAAGCATATTATCCCAAATCTATTCTTTATATTACTTTTGTGGGGATGTGTGCTACTTTAATCCACTGTATTTACAAAAAAAAATGACGTGTGGCCACCACACGAGTTTCTTATACGTATGAGCGTTTCAAACTATACAATTTTAAGAATTTTTTTATACAAAACTTATTCAAAATCCGCAAGGTTCTATCCTGGGACCATTGCTGTTTATACTCTATGTCAACGATTTCCCGAACGTTGTAGACAGCTTGGCTGTTATGTATGCCGACGACACCTCCATTGTGACTCGGGCAGCTGGTGGGAAAGATTGTATCAATAAATTAAAAACACAACTTGGAAATATGGAGGAGTGGTTCTCCAGTCATAATTTAAAACTTAATATACACAAGACCAGTTTCATAAAATTCACCAACTTTGAAGAACCTTGGCAAACGTCACACAATGGAAATATGCTTACTTCTGTAGAGAGTGCACCTTTCCTGGGATGGTCCATAGACTCTCATTTGTCTTGGCGTCAGCATGTGGATTGTCTAGCTGGTAGACTAAGCAGCTCGTGCTATGCTTTGAAAATGGTGGCAAAAAACGTTGGTGTTGGCACCGCGATGACTGTTTACTACTCTAATGTGTATTCCAGACTTAAATACGGCGTGATATTCTGGGGTAACTCGGTGGACTCGGATAGACTTTTTATACTTCAGAAGGCCTGCATAAGATCGGTTTTTGGTGTGCGTCCAGGTGACTCCTGTGTCAACATTTTCAAGTCAAACAATATACTGACATTGTCATCTATGTTTGAGTTAGAATGTGCACTGTTTGTGAGGCAGAACTATCTCGAATTTTTCAAAAAATATGAATTATCACACTGCCATAACACAAGAGGAAACTCTCATAAGTTTTTGTCACAACCGCAAACGCACTTGACAAAAATTCAGAAAAATGTTCTGCATCAGTGCATGAAGATTTATAATTATCTTCCAGCCAAGATTAGAGAACTGCCACAAAAACGTTTTAAAAATACACTTAAAAATATTTTAATTGCAAGAACCTTGTACAAGATCGATGACTTTTTTAAAGAGCCTGTAAATTTAAAATTTGAATGTGATGTCTAAAGTCTGCTTTTACTTTTACTTTTACTTTTATATACTTGTTTATATACTTTATGTGTATGACGTATTCTACGCTCTATTGCAACATAGAATAAAGTATATTATTATTATTATTATTCTAGGTACTTTCATTCGCTTAATAAATCGCTATAGAATGCATACTTTGCAAGATATTATCAAAAAAGTGCTCCTCGCTAAGAGTAAAAGTGCTACTTCCGGTCCGAATTTTGAAATTTCATATATACAAAAAATATTGCAAATCCAGTTCTAAATACTTTTGTACTCTTGATAAATATATATAGAATGCATAACTTACGATATATTTGCAAAAAATCGCTATTCGATAAGAGTAAAAGTGGTACTTCCGGTCTGAATTTTCAAATTTTTTTTATACAAAAGATATTGAAAATTATGTTTTAAATACTTTTATATCCGTAACGTACTTTTCTAAAAAGCATGACTTGCGAAATATTCGCAAAAAACTGATTTTCGATAAGAGTAAAAGACCTACTTCCGGTAGGAATTTCGAAAAACTTCTTAAATAAAATTATTCTCAATTTTAATTTTAAGTATATATGAATTCTTTATAAATTTGTTTAAACTTAGTAGTTGACGAAATATTCGCAAAATTCGATTTTTTCGCTGAAGTAAACTGCTACTTCCGGTCTACCGATTTTACTGGAAAACTAATCAGATCTCAAGAGGGAGATTATACACGTAAATACAAAATTTGGAATTGATATCTACAGCGGTTTGGCCGCTATCGTGGTCACACACACAGTGTTACGCTGTAAAATTTACTTTGGTTATAGTTCTGGAAAGATTGTGTGCCTTTGTCTAAATACGTGGAATTTTGTATTAGTTCGTGACTTTTTGAGCGTACCCTGTACACTGGTTGTTTCACCGGCTACTAAGACTGCCTACCGTATACCTGCGTGTGTACTAAATCTACTCTTGAGCCCTCACCGCCTTTACTCACGTACCGCGAATTTGACAGATTCATTTTGTGTAAGATCGGGCATTCACACCCTATTTTTGTGGAAGCCTCTATATCTGAGTAACTAATTCTAATTATCTTAGCTCTAGCTTATTCTAACCTACCTGTAGTTTCGTGTTTTCTGCATTTGCAGTTACTTTTTACGCTTTGCTTAAGTTTTTTTAAAATATCTACTTATTTATTACGTCCGATCTCTACATAATGCATTTATTTGCGGCTTGGAAATGCTCCGAGACGACAGTCAGGTTGTTGTGTCGACTGTTCCACATGTTTTTTTTGTATTGCCGAACACCGTATCTCGAGCAGGCCCGATTATTATTGTTATTTTCCTTTTTTTTCCTTCGCAGACGTCCCACTAAAATGTAAGGAGTATTAATTTAGGGAAATGCTTGGGACAATGGGCATACTATTAATTGTTTGCCGATCATTTGTGGCCTTCCTTCGTTCTTCTAAGTATTAGGCATCTTCCGTGGTTCATCCTGGGACTCCCATTAGGGGTTATGGACGTTAATAACATTCTGAAACATATAGGTAGATCGGTTTCTCCAACCGTCTTCCGCAGCGTTTTGATATTAGAGCTTTGATATTTCGTAAATTACCTGCAGAGATTCTGTTCTTTCGCCTAATAAAATGGAAACTACGTGTGGGACTTTGTTTTGTTTATTTTTGTCAAACGTGGTCATACGTTGCCATGTAATGGTTGTTGCACACGGATTGCCAACGTCTAGCATGTAATTTCCTCTCGTACTGCCGATGTTATAATTTTCTTCGTACAATTGTTGGGTATCTCGCTTATTTTTCTTTTTGTCTAAGTCTTGTTCATGTTTGCGTTTAATTAAAAGTCACAGTGTTAACCCCCTTTACGGTCAAACTCAAACTCGTGTTCGTAATTTTATTTGAATGCTTCCGCTGTCCTTTTTGAGGTATTTTCGTGTCTTCATGTTTTGACAGGGATGCGTGTGAGCGAACGCGCATTCGTGTAGGAAGAGATTTTCCCGTTTCGACGGCACTTGATAGTCACATCTTGTGTAAAGTACAGTGTGTGCAAATTGCTTTCCTTCCTTCAGTACTTATGTACATTATCCAAGAGGATATCTTCGCGTATGCGGCTTAAATTGAAGGAAGCAGTAATTACCGTTACCTTAATTTTGGGTTGTTAACGTGAATTTCTTTCGTCGTACCGTTATCTAAAAATTCACGTATAGCCACGTGTGTTGGTTTTTGTTAATTTAAATTTTGCACCCTGAGGTGACTTGAAGGTCGTTTATCGTGGAATCTCCATTATTCTTCATAATTGGGGTAAGTGTTTGATACTCTGTGTTAAGTTTTCGGGATTTTACTTTTGGTTCTTTCTTCTCTAAATTTTAATAGGATTCTTTTGTTGGGCACAAAAGCCCTCAGAAGCCGTCAGGATCCTTTTGACGGGCTCAAAAGCCCTCAGTAGCTGTGTTTCTGGTGTTAACGCCCCACATTTACATCGAGGAGCGTGAGTTTTTTTTGTCGAAGAGGAATTTTTCCATCAAGGGAGTCACCGCCATTTTGGATTCCCGCAGCGTTCTTCCGGCGACCATTTTGCCAGTTGAGAGCAGCTAAGGTTGTAACTTTACCTCATATATTTTTCGTCTGATTAACGACGACTTTACGTTTGAGAGCAAGACCATTATTTTACCTAGATTTCGGCCAAGAATTTTGAGTGGCTTAATAACTACCGCACCTCTTAGTCAACTGCGAGGTCACAATTTATTCTTAATTAAATTTCCGTCATACCTTTTTTTTATTAATTGTTTTATGTAACATTCAGATTATCTAGAATTTTGGTTATGACACTACCATAAATTTTGTAGCCCTATGTCGAGGCGAATATTTGTTTAAAACTCATTTTGGTAAATTTATTATCATATCACTAAATATTTTGGAGAGATTTTATTTAAATTAGTAATATACCTAGTGTTTTAATTACCGTTGGAATTACTGTGTGTCTCATAATGTGTTGAATCTTTAATCTAATTTCTGATATTAATTTTTCTTTGCACGTTTATTATTGTAAGATATTAAATTTTGTCTTTCAAGTTGATCAGTTAATTTACCTGAGCTAGATAAAATCAATTCTGTACGAGCAATTTTGGTTCGTGTGGCTCAGTGTTTTTTTTTCCCTTAATGTAAAATTTTCCTTTCTAATTTTACCTTTAATTATTTGACTTTGCGTTTAAATATCCTTCATTTAATTTAACTTATTGCTTGTATTCATACCTGTTGAAGGTATTTAGCGAAATTTTCACAATTATAGACTAAGTCTTCTTTTTTTCTGAGATATTAATTTTCCTGCGCTTATAAATATAAATTTACACCTTTGTATTAACACTGCCGTTGTGGCGTGTACTTGATAACATTTGTAATCTTAATGTGAGGTGATGAAACGTTTCTGCCACCAACCAACTTCTGCTGAAGCGCAGAGATTATAATTTAATTTTAGGACTTGTTGTTTTTATTTTGGATTTTCTATTGTTATAACCTAACGCTTGTGCTCAAATTTATCAAACTGTCTAGTTTCTTTACATTTTACCTAAATTAACTTTTCATTCAACGCTTGCTATTTTTGTATAACCTAACTTCATCTTCTATTTAAAAAAAAAAAAACAAATTTTCAACACACATTAAATTTAATTAAATTTTGTTACATTGCGAAATACCTTTTCTTTTATTTCTTTTACCTCTGCATATCTCAAATTTTATTGTGACAAGCACGTTTATAAGATTAGGTGCTTCGAATATACAGGGAGTTCAATAGGTAACCCGCTGGAGGGACACAGCCAGTGGTAGCTCATAGGAGGCGCAGGTAGGTTATCTGTAAGATAGCATAGTGTCCTGGTGCCCGGACAACGTCGCTAGCGTCGTTGCCGACCGACGCTCTACTTTAGGTGTTCTTATTTTCCTGAACCGTCACGCCGTCTGCGACAGAGTTAGCTCGGCCCTGCGTTATCTTGGTATAACATCCCCTATTGCGATTCTCCGTTTCATTCCCTACTTCGGCCCCTTTATCTTAATGCGACGTAGATCCGGTAGCAACAGAGAGAGAGACACACAGACACACAGACATTTTTTAAAAACCACTTTTTCGGTATCAGGGGACTTCAAAACGTGGACATCTGCAAAAATCTCGAGGTCGAAAATTTTCATCATCACAATACTTCCTTATACTACGTATAAGAAAGTAAAAAGTCAAGCTCTTGAGACTCGCTCCTTTTAAGAGTCAGGCTTTCAAAATCGGAAAATTTCAAGAAAATCTAAATTTTTATATTTCTTGGAACAACGTTTAAAAATCTGAACTTTATGCTGTTGTAAAAATTTTAAGTTTGGGATTTTTCTATAAGTCAAGTTAGAGGACCTTAATTTCTTTTCCGAGAATAACAGCATTAAATTTGACTAGGGTAAAAGCCTCATTGATTAGTAGGCTTTTCGGATTCAAAAATTTATTAATTAATATTAGCTATACAAAATATCGATTTTTTTGTTATCTTAAAGGTCTTATCAACAAGCTTTCTTAGTAGCTTTATGAAAATAATGTAACTAATTCGCCTAAAATGAATTAAAACCAAAGCGGGGCATCTGTGCCAGTTTTTGGCACTTTCGCCAATGATTGGCATGTGTAACTGAGCCATTAATTGGCATTATTGGAATGGGTTGACTGCTTCATTGGCATTGGTGTGAGTAGAGCAATATTGATTCGCGTTAAAAATAATTAACAATCTTGTCATGAAAAACACTATATAATCATAAAATATGAAAACTTCTATTTGGGATACAATGTTCCTTAAATGTGTCCCTAGAGACAATAAAGTCTGTATCTTTCAGAATAAACTGCTTTTCGATTCAACTTCACGTACACCAGCTCCGAGTAATATAATTTAACGGAAACACTTACGAACGCAAAAATCAGCGTGTCTTGCAAAAGAAAAATAGCTGCCGTGGAAAATCAGAAAAAAGATATAAGTTCAAAGTTATTTTTTTTGACTGTCTAATCGTCTAGGAATAAACAAACAAAAAATCATTTAATAATAAAATGGTCAACTGACCAATTTTTTTTTTCTCGAATCTGGATCACTTGACATGGAATGATCCAAAGAAATCTATATCAATCTCTATATTCTTTAGATTACTAGTCAATGAACTTGCTTTATAGATGTATCCACTTTCATTATTACGTGTATTATTATTTAATGATAATACACGTAGAATACTTAGCAAATTCGACTAAATCGTAAAGTGTATACAAAATTGAAATTACACACGTTATTAGCATCATAAATACTCACTCACAAGCAGTACACTCTTGGGGTAGGTACAGGTTCTGTTTGGTGTATGGTCGATAGAAATAGCAGGTAATACAACACCGTTGATCACTTACCACCAACTAAATTATAGTAATAAGCACGTTTAAAAATTTCATGATGAGTCGCGCATCAAACTTAACCATGGTATCAATCAGTACTGGAAATGACATTTATACGCTTTGCGCCTTCGCGGGGTATGTCGCAGAATAAGACAAATGCATGAAAAGTTACCAATCAGTTTTTACTTAGAATCCGATTAGACATGAAAATTTCTTATTTTGTCAACAAATTCCAATGTAGCTGATAATATTGGGAATAAGTGTTATAGGTATATAAAAGAATACCGAATTTTCATCATCTTGGAGGTACTCGTCTATGGATATTCTAAAAGTTCTTATGTTATATTAAATATGCGCATGATTCCCATAAAAAACACAAATAGTAATGTCACCAACGACCAAACAAAATTCTTGCTCGAATACTTAGAGGAATAATCTTCTTCTCATGCACGGGACTGTATATCAATAATTATTTATTTATATAATTTTCATATAAATACTACTGGAGTACAACTTTTGTTTCATAATTACCTTAGTTTATAAAGAACATTTAAATATAATTAAATGCATACGTAATTGATTTCAGAAATACAACCCCTACAGGATGCTCTTTGCATTAGTTTTGTCTATTATAAATCTTTACTAGTATTAGTAGTAAAGATTTATCATAGTAGAATATAGATATACTTAATATGTAGTAGACGTATTTTTAGGGGTTCCAAAATACAGCTTTGTTTAGAACATTATTTATTTAATAAAACTACATGTAACATATTGACTCCACTAAAGGAATTGGTAGATAATAACAAGCTCTTCATTACTTACTAGTAATAGATAGTTAAATAACGACATAAGAAAATGTAAGTAATATTTTTATCTTTCTCTTTTAAATTTATATTCTCTTGCTGACATATTTTTGATAAAAACTTAAAACAACAAACGTCAAATAAAAGCTGGAAGTAATATACTAGTGCATATAACCGAAATATATACAATATACATCATGTAAAAATGAATACATCTATAGCGATTGCACGCTATAATTTAATTTTTTTTATTATATTATATTCATTGCTTTATTAATAGTAGTTAAGGTATTTTTACAATAATAGGCTAGTATTGTAATACTTTATAGAAATCATTTAAAATACATATTAAAAATTACTTTATGGAGAGTTTTCACGACTTTATTTTCATGTAAGCAGAATAGAAGAAAGCAACACCGATGACCATAGCAGCACATGGACCACATTATAGAAAAGTATCTAATTGCATTTTATTTAATAACTTGAAAATTTAATATTTTTTATCATTCAGTCAAATTACTTACCATGATACGTATTATTATAGCTTCACCTATTTGAGTTCTGTATTACATCTCTTTTGCATATTGTTTTGTTCTTCAATCGTGCTCTTGTGATAACCACTTGGTTCAATTTGATAGGGCACATATTAGGAAGGAGATGAGTTACATACCAAAATTAAGGATATTTTAAAGTAATTTGAACAGACACAAACCTTTATTAATTCATTTATATGAGGGCTGATTTACTTAGTAAGTTCACTAGAATACATTCGATTTTGGGAATACCATTAATATGAAATTTTGCATACGATAATAATCGACGCTGCTAGTTTAAATAAATTACATTTAAAATAATGGCACCTCCGGCTTTACATTAAATAGACGCCATCTTTATAACCTCCAATAAAAAATCCTATTTAAACTTAATATTCTACATTAAACTGTCAGTTTATAGTACATCACAATCATTTTTTGACTAAAATGTATTTAACTCAAATACAGGTCTAGATAGGCATAGGAGTAATGAAAGAGGTCCTAAAGTTCAAATTTAAATAGTGTTTTAAAAAATGGAAATGGTAGTTGCTATTTGAGAAAACAAAACTTCTGACATATTTTATTTATCAGCCTAAATTCGAAATAGCTACATGAAACACTACAAAAATGTATGTAATTATATAAAATATTGGTTAACTCTTCAGGTATTAAATAAAAAATGAATCAGTCTACTTATTTTCAATAGATCAAGGGTGGTAAGCTTTTTAATGGACACCTGCAATAACACCTGCAAAAAAAAAAACGAAAAAAGTGAAATGTCAAAAATTATGACAGAAAAGTAGGATGTTTTAAACTTACATATTATTGTAAAATTTCTATACATAATGTAAATTATTTTTGAAGGTGCCGCCATTTTGGACGTATTTTACTTGAAATTGATGCAGTCAATAATGGCAGGCTACAAAGATTCATGTTGATAATATACGACGAAGTAGAATGTTTTTTTTTAATAAACATGCTTCGTGAATCACTCTGTGTAATCCGATGTACACAGTTTAAGTTATTATTCTTCAATATTCAATAGGAGATAATATAAACTGATATTATAGTTACATAAACGTTAGTTATGAGCAGTTTTGTGAGGCTGTTTTTCTCTTTTAATTTACGAATCATTTGAAAAATTTCATCTTGAAATTGCTTCCATAAGAGAAAAACTAAACTTCAGGCTCTTTCATTTTATATTAAAACCTTAATATTCGTATTAGTCTTTTATATAAAAGCGTCGTTTTACTTACAAACAAATAAATATATAAATAAGTATTGTGGCAATAAATACGGTATGAGTAGAACTATATCAGTACAACTTAATATCTGCTGGATTTTTTTTCTATGAAACCATAATAACATGTATTTTACCCCACTCCAGTCTTTATATTGTTTGCTCACTACAGAAAGAAAACAAAATTTGGTGACCTATAATACACTCTAGTAAATTATTCAGTATAGATCTTCAATACAACACAATGAAGAGTTAATAGCACATTGACAACTTTTATTTTGATTCAGTTGACGGTAAACTTTACTCTGAACTAGCCACCATGAAACTTTTATATAAAAGCGATATATTTCATTTACCTTTGGTGATATGGGAATATTTGGGGGTCATCATGAACTACACCTCACTATTATTAACTTGCTATAGCACACTTAATATTATTATAATGGAAACCGTACTTATTCTAGTTTTAGCGTCATTTTTTCAAGAAAACAGTGATTCAGTCGCTAAAATTTTGGAAGCCGCTATGGGTGTATTACACGTAAATATAATCTAGTGTCAATATAGATGCAGCCCCTTAAAATTTTATTTTATTTTAGACGTCTCTAAAATATATGCTGTTTATTTATTATAAAGCAGACATGGAAAATTTATTAAAAGATAGACGAGAATCACTTAAAAAAGATAGTAAATTGAAAATAGGTTTAAATGATAAAAATGAAGAAACATATGGTTTACTTATATTACTCCAGAAATGTTGTCTATTTAGCATTATCGGATGCCTTATTGTGTTTTCCTTAAGGCCAGTCTTATATAAAAATCAGCTATACATAATGGAAACATGGGAAATTAAAAATTCAATTATCTTCTGCTCTGTTTTACTATTTGCGCATTATTATGTCCTATTGTTGGCAATGGCTCTAATTTTCGGATATGATCTCATGTATTTGTCGTTATGTGTCGATGCTGTGGTACAGTTGAGAGATTTGAAACACGAAATGAAAGGTTTTTCTACAAAATCTGCTAAAGACACTGAAGGAAATTTGATAAACTGTATACGGAAGCATCAGCTTTTGAAACTGTAAGTATATAATTGTTTATTCATAAATAACTTTATAATTACTATTACTAACTTTTGTTAAACGTTATGTAGCAGTATGTACTATTTTAAACCATATATTCATCGGTTGGGGTATCGCGAATTAAAGTGCCTAAATATAAAAATGTCGACTTCAAATTTTAACCACTTATAGAACTTTTAAACCGCTACCAGTAGGTTAAGTTGTTTTTGATAATATTATTTTATTTAATGCGTAAATAAAAAAAAACCTTCGTTCAAAAAATCAAAAGTACTCAGATTTTATTGAAATTCAGGTGTTAAAAAGATATGTCTATAAAATCAACTATGCAACTGAAAAAAAAATTAAAACTTAATCAATTATTGAATATTTTACAATAATTTCAAAATTAAAGGCAAGACGTTGAAGAATTTATGGGTTTTTTATTACAGTGTTGTGTGTTGAGTTTATAAGCGATTCAAGGTAAGAAAGTTAATATAAATTAGGAAAAATTAGGTATTACCCAGCTTTTTTTGGCGCTAGCTGTAAATTCCACTAATTCAGATCAACATGACACTGTCACTGTGCGGATGTCAAGTGAATGGGTAATACCAGGTAGTAGAAAGTAAATATTTATAACAAATGTTCAAAATGGTGACCTTCTTGCTGCACACACAGTTCTAACCGACGCGTGAAGGAATTAAGAACTGTAGCGCCTCTGTTTAGCTGGTTAAGGCGTTCAAACGCATTTGTTATTCTTGCCCTCATATCCTCGGCGGTAGTTGGCGGTTGTTGGTACACCATCTCCTTCACAGCACCCCATGTGAAAAAATCCATCGGTGTTAAGTCGGGTGATCTGGCTGGCCATGGAACTGGCCCACCACGTCCGATCCAGCGTGCAGGGAACTGATTATCCATAACCTGACGAGCCCTTAGTGCGTAGTGCGGAGGAGCCCCATCTTGCTGCAGCCACAAGTGTTGGCGAACATTTAACGGCACATTTTCTAATAAATTGTAAAGATCATTTTCCAGAAAATTTGCGTAAAGCTCGCCGTTTAAATGCTGGTCAAAAAAGAAGGGGCCGATTAAATGGTTATCAATGATTCCCCCCCAAACATTGACCGTCCACCTATTCTGAATGCGTTCTTCACGCATCCAATGAGGGTTCACTGGTGCCCAATAGTGTATGTTATGTCTGTTGACATGTCCACTGCTTCTAAAAGAGCATTCGTCAGTAAACAAAACATGTCTAAAAAAGTGCTCATTTTCTTCTAATTGTCTTTGTGCCCATTCACAAAATGCAACTCGATTTGCAAAATCATCCCCGTGAAGTTCTTGGTGAAGCTCGATATGATATGGGTGGTAAGTGTGTTTGTTGATTATCCGCCACACCGATGTCTTGCTGATTCCAGTCGCAACACTGATTTCTTTAGTGCTTATCTGAGGGTTATTGTCCACCATATTTAAAACAATTGCCTGATTCAGTTCATTGGTGACAAGTGGATTATTCACACTTCGATTTTTTGACGCAAGTGATCCCGTTTGCCTCAAGTTATCCACTAACCTTTTGAAAGTTCGACTTTCTGGGTGGATCCTATCCGGAAAACGATCCGCATAAATCTGCTCAGCAACCGCGGCATTTTGTAGAGCTTCCCCATAAACAAGTATCATGTCAACTTTTTCGTCGGCAGAGAAAGTGAACGGCATTTTGAAAACAGAAAACACTAGCAAAACACAGCTTAAACAAATGAAGTTGACTCCGTGAAAATAGAATCACAACTAACATCACAAAGTACCTAAATGTAAGTTCAGAATGCCCTTGGAAACGCTTCCCGATTAGTAGAACTACAACAACAACTGAAGGCTTCAGGGTTGAATATTATCCGTCATAAATTTTTATTTATTATCCGTCATAAATTTAAAAGGACTACCTGTTTGCGGACAGCACAATTAGAAAGTTAAGTACCATAAATCTGTCGTAAGAAAAACGACATTATTTAATATTGACTTTATTTGACAAACGGTTTCGTTTATAAAAATTCTGATTGTGAAGTTAATATGGGTGATATTTCCACGTATCACCATTCAAATTTGAACATTTTTTGAGCACTTTTAATTTTTGATAATACGTTTTTTTTTAATTTACGCATTAATTAAAATAATATTATCAAAAACAACCTAACCTGCCGGTAGCGGTTTAAAAGCTCTATAAGTGGTTAAAATTTGAAGTCGATATTTTTATATTTAGGCACTTTAATTCGCGATACCCCAACCGATGAAACACCATGTACAAAGATTAATGTGCATGTAGACAATAAATGAAGACTAGAAAAATATTTCTCTTGCTATTGATTTAAGAGCAAATATTTCTACTGTTCATTGTCACAGAATAAAGAGGAGAAATTCAAATATCGCGCAAACCTGGTTCAAACTCAAGAAATTTTATTAGTGCTGGTATAGGTTAATTTACTATGGAAAAATAAGTGTCCAATATCAGCCATATTTTATAACATAACCAAGCCGTAACATGTAAACATTGACACGTACATATACGTTTACGTACAGATGTATATATGTATATTTGTGATAGTCATGTAAACATTGTTTATACTTTTGCTTCGATTTATTATACATTTATGTATTTCTTCTTTTAGAGTAGCCTATGATTTCAATATTAATTTGGAAACACTGCGGAACTTTTAAGTGTTGTTGACATCCTCTTAACTTAACATAAAGTAAGGTAGTAGCAAAATTAACAAAAGTTAAAACACATGGCTGAAAATTATTGCATTTAAAGTAAATTAACATTGAAGTAGGCCGAACTTCAACTTAAGGGAAATCCTTAATTTCCGTTTATTAATTTCACGAAGCAGCAACCACCGGAAACGACATAGCTATATATGCGTACTTTTTTTATTTTTTAATCTGTCATTTGAAACTACGACAGAAGCTTGATAGCTAAGACGCACACAGTAAGATATTGCTATACCCTTTTAGAACCATTCTGGAACTCCAACTGCTCACTCACTTGGGCACTGAACATAAATTAAGGCAATGTAAATGACTTCATAAATATTATGGTAATTTTCCGTTACGTTAAGTTAAGTAATGTTTAAATTAAGTTAAGTGGATGAGAACGAGGCTAAACTATTGTTCTCATCCACTTAATTTAACATAAACTAAGGTAGTAGGAAAATTAACAAAAGTTAAAACACATGGCTTCTTATGTATCTGGTCACAATAAAAATTATTGCACTTAACATTAATTCCACCAATCAGCAAATACCAGAAACGACATAGCTTTATATGCCTAGAAGAAGAAAATTTCAAGGTGATCCTTCAGAGAAAAGAAGACAGAGACACGAATCTAATAGAAATAAACATCATGTTCTCCCTCCATGCAAACATGAATGCAAATTTAAATGTGTCACAATTTTCTGAAGAAAGAAGAAAATATATAAATGTTCAGTTTTGGAATTTGTCTTATATCCAAAGAAGAGCGTATGTCCTAAACTCGTGTAAAAGGCTAAATGTTAAAAGACGTTTAAAAGAGAATGATGATTGTGGATCTAAAAAGTTTACTTTTAAATACATATTGAAAACCAATACAGGGGAGATTAAGCATGTATGAAAAAGTTTTTTTTAAGTACTTTAGGATATAAGCCTACCATCGATCGGTTTGTTTATGAGGTGCTCTTAAAGACACCAAAAGGATCTATCACTCCAGTGGAAGACGAAAGAGGAAAACAGCATCATTCTAATTACATAACTTAGGACGTGATTGACGACCACATGGAATCCTTTCAACCGGTAATATCGCGTAATCGTAGGGAGCACGCTCCAAATGTTCGGTACTTGCCTAGTGATGTAACGATAAATGTAATGCACAAAGATTTTCTAGAGAAGAATGCAACCATTAAAGTGTCATATAGTGTATATAGACATCGAGTAAAGACAAAAAATATATCTTTTGCAATGCTTGGAAATGAAGAGTGTGGGACATGTGGGCCGTTTAATCTCTACGGTCATACCAAAGAAAATTTGCTGGATGATTGCAACACATGCGTCCATTGGAAAAATCAAATCGAGATTGCTATAGAAAGTCGTAATTTTTATAGAAAAATGATGGGAAGAAATAAAAACAGCCAATGCTTTTCTGACGATTCAAAAAAAATTATTATGCTGCCGCGGGTTGATACTTTTAATAAAGTACTTTTCACAAAGGGGCTCACCGCATACAATGAAAGTTTTGTGCCGCTTGGTAAAAAATCCAAAACAAAGCCGTTTACTTGTCTTTGGCATGAGGTTGTCAACGGTAAGAATCAAGAAGATATTGTGAGCACATTTTATGCGTTTTCTAAGCGACAGCGAGATTCAAAGTCTTTGACTCTATGGCTTAACAACCCTTTCAGCTAAAATAAGAACTGATATCTTTATACTTTTCTAGTTTATATTCTTAATTCTGCTAAAATTTCTGCTGATAATATTAATATATATTACTTTAAACCTGTCCATTCGTACATGTTCGCAGATAGTTTCCACCATCAGGTTGAATTAAAATGTGGAAAAACTTACGATTTCACAGATTTTGTTCAAGCAGTTAAAACTGCAAACAGTGAAAAAGTTAACATAAAAGCAATGAAGTACAGTGATTTCTTTAAGTGGGCAAATTATTCTTCTCAGAAAAAACAAAAGAAAACGAACCGCACATATTTAAAAAATATGGTTCAAGTAACTGTATCTCGAGGAAGTTATAACTTGCTTTTTAAAATGTCTTACACAGAAATGGAAACTTTCAACTGCCTTAATTTTTTGACTGTAAATGTCATGAGAATGGTTTAAAACTTCCTGAGCATTTAAATCAGCCTTGCGAATTTACTATGGATAAACGGGATAATATACTGAAAAACCTTGAACAAGTTTTACCACAAAATAAAAGAGAGTTTTGGTTAAATATACCCGTACGCCCCACTAGTACATAGAGTTAAGTAAACTGGATTTACGCAAAAGATAAAAATCATAATTTACTTTTAATTTTAAGTTAATAATATTATTTTATAGTTGGTAATAAAAGATTTTATTAAAAAAAAATATTTTATTTCGATTTTTACACAGTTGATAATTGCCACCAAAGTTTATTTTAAATCAATGAAATGTTTAACAAAAATGCAGTAATGCTTTTTTCCTAAGCAGGAGGAAATTAATTTATATTGTAGGTATACTTAAGAATAACGCATTAATCAGCATTTTTAGAGTAAGTAAGACTTTTTTGCCAATATAATATGTTAATATGAATTCTGTGATATTCATTACGTATATAAAACGCAAAACAAAACAATGACATGACATCTATACCAAAAACTGCTAATAAGGGCAGTGTTCTACAGTGTTCCTAAATTAATATTGAAATCATAGGCTACTCTAATTGAAAATTTTATTGAAAGTAAGGTATTTTACTGCGTTAACCTGCATGTGAAGTACGTCACGTTCATTAGTGATGAGGCAGGTCCAAGGAATCCGAATTTACCACTGAAATGGTGTTAACGATTGCTACACTTAAGATAATGAAAGCTAGTTTTGAATACAGATGTACTAAATGTTAAGTACATCTGTATTCAAAATTAGTTTTCATTATCTTAAGTGTAGCAATCGTTGACACTCTTTCAGTGGTGAATTTATTCGGAAAATTTTAATAACTACTTTGTCATTTTTATACAGGAAAACAAAAGTTTATTATATAGTTACCTGCCTTAAAGTTACATTCGTATAAAGAATGACTAATTTAATAAAATTAAGCTGAAGATATCCTACATTATTAAATCTATCGTTTAAAGTTTAACTAAATTTATAAATTCTTTGCATAAGTGTTAATTTTTCCTTCTCAGTTGTTTCAAATAACATTTTTATATTTGTATTGCAGCATGGTTAAACGTATTAAGAGTATATATTCTATAATATTATTGTTTCATTATTTTATTACCCTCGGCTTATCCTGCGGTGACCTCTATGAACTTATGGGGTAAGTATATTTCCTTTTTATACTATATTCGCTAATCGTATTCTGTCAAAATTATCTTCGAAATTCAATAATTTTTGAGAAACGATACCTATTAGTTTTGAACTCCCCCAATTGCGCTGAAGAGATTTCGAGCAATGTGTGTTAACGTTACATTCAAAACACTTGCTGAAATTTCGGGAAATATTCCATAATTCTATATCCAAGTTATACAGTTAAATGGAAAAATTTAGTAATTTATGGAAACTAATTACAATTTAACTAATCTTGCTGATAGAACGGTTTAAAAAATTAATGATTATGCTCCCTTTGGATGGTAATATTACATCTGCTATTTGATCCTTTATTGGACAGGATATAAAAATATTTCGAATAGACAAAAAAAATATTTTGTTCCATTTTGGAATTCTCAGTTACATAATACACAATAAAGTGGATGGTCTCGCCCCCATTTTAAAAACAATACACAAGAAATTTAAAAACTTCCAAACTATTATGGACATAAAGCAGACTTAATTTTAAAACTCAGAACCTCAAATGTTAATAGTGTCTGATTTATTATTAATACAAATCGTGATTTTTAGCAAACCAGATAATTCCATTGATGTCCTTCAACTTATGTCATTAATTGTAGTCTTTGCTGAATTTGCATTCTATGCATTTCCTGCGGAACAAGTAGTTTTCGAGGTATTAAAATTTTGAATAAATTATATAAAATTATTTCAAGTGTCATTCAATATCTTATTATTATTTATATTATATATTTATTATTTCAGCTATCAGATTTATCGAAGGCAGTTTACATGTCAAAATGGTACGAATATCATGTGGAAACACAGAAACTTATAGTACTTGTTATGGCCGATAGTCAAGGTGCACAGTACTTTCTCGGAGGTGGTGTTATAGTTATTAATGTGAATATATTTGGAAAGGTAATTACTGATTAGATTGTCTAACAGGTGATATCATTTAGGTACTTTTGTTCTAGGCTGTCAGAAATGCTTTTTCCTTTTATGCAGTTCTACGAAATCTTTTAAATGGGTAGTGTTTTTGATATAAATAAATATTGTTGTCAGCACCTTTTGTACGAATATCAATAAATATCATTAAATTATTTATAGATAATTATTAAGAATTGTTTAGATTGGCGAATTATTATATCGTGTTCCTGTGGAAAGGCAATATACCGCATGTGTAAAATAATATTGGGGATAGGATATATGTATACTAGGCACACCGGCAACAACGCCCGATCGTAGCCGTAGTCATGGTACAAGGAAACAAGGTATGCTTTTGCGCATCTCTGGATGACGCGCATTCGACCTCTAGTACTACCAATTCAATAAAGTTGTGAATTCACAGGACACTATTTCAATGAAGTCCTTTTTAACAGAAATACAATACAACACAATAAGAAAATAAAAGCACAATTCTAATTAAATATTAATTTTTAGTAAATTATTATATAAATTTATTAAGAACGGAATTCTAATGAAAATAAAAAATATACTCTAAACAATACTAAAAAATCAAATGTGATTGCATAGGTTCAAAAATGCCTCCTTCAGCAGCAAGGCAATGTCCGAGCCTATCATAAAAAATTTCTCGCATATTACGAATCACATCGACTGTTACGCATTCAGTGCCCGCTTATTGAAAATTACATTGTAAATTTGCATAATTTGTGAGGGAAACTCCATTGTGAAATTACATAATTACATATGCACATTCACACAGTAAAGATTCATAACGGAATATGATTATTTACATGGTAAAATGACTGACTATTGAAAAACACATAAATTTCGCAATTATTTCGACTTAATATATATTATGTTTGATGAATATAATATCAGTCAGGATAATCAAAAAAATTGAGGTGTGGCCACCACACAACTTTCTTATACATATGCGCGTTTCAAATTATACACAAGTTGTTCTGAATTGCTTTAAATACTTTTACCTTAGAAAACTAAACCGTAAGTGTGTTACTTCAACTTCAAATTTTAAGAATTTTTTTATACAAAAAATATTAAAAATTCTATTCTAAATACTTCTATTCTTTTAATAAAGCTCTATAGAATGCATAATTTGCGAGATATTGGAAAAAAGGCTACTCGCTAAAAGTAGAAGTGTTACTTCCGGTCCGAATTTTGAAATTTCATTTATTCAAAAAATATTCCAAATCCAGTTCTAAATACTTTTGTAGTCTTGACAAATACATATAGAATGCATAATTTACGACATATTTGCAAAAAATCGCTATTCGATACGAGTAAACGTGTTATTTTCGGTCCGAATTTTGAATTTTTTTTATACAAAAGGTATTGAAAATTAAGTTCTAAATACTTTTATACTAGTAACGTACCTGTCTAAGAAGCATGGCTTGCGAAATATTCGCAAAAAAGTGATTATCGATAAGAGTAAAAGACCTATACGAATTTCGAAAAACTTTTTTAATGAAATTCTTCTGAAATTTAATTTTGAGTACATATGAATTCTTTATAAATTTTTTTAAACTTAGTAGTTGACAAAATATTGGCAAAATTCAATTTTTTCCCTGAAGTAAACTACTACTTCCGGTCGGCCGATTTTACTGAAAAACTAATCAGATCTCAAGAGGGAAATTATACAGGTAAATACGAAATTTGGAATTGATATTGTAACGAAGTTCCTCGTTAATTGTACAAATTAACATTTTTAAGTCCATAATTAATTTATTTGTCAATATTAAATTAAATGTATGTGTGTTATTTTGTTCAAATATTAATATTGTATAAAGTGATTTGGATGGACCTGTATATATATTCAGTTGTAGAGTTGAGACAATGCAGTCTTTGCCGCGAGCTGTGGGATCTCCGAAGTACAGGACCGCCAAGAAACCGTTTTTAAAAAATTCCTTGAACAGGAATTACGTAAATTTACTACCGTGCCTGGTCGGACGAATTTAATACGTCACACTATCCGTTTACAACCGAATACCGCCCCAATAAAACAAAGATACTATCCATGCAATCCGAAGAAACAAGCACTGATCGACGCCGAAGTAGACAAGATGTTGCAAGACGGTATAATAGAACCCAGTAACAGCCCGTGGAGTTCTCCTATCGTCGTGGTCACGAAAAAGAATGGTGGCGTTCGGTTCTGCGTCGATTTTCGCAAAATCAATTCCGTATCAATTAAAGACTCTTATCCTTTGCCGTACATTTCGAATATTCTTGACAAGCTTCGCGATAGTAAATATTTTTCGACGCTTGATCTTAAAAGTGGGTACTGGCAAGTGGAGTTAGAAAAAGATAGCAGACCCGTGACGGCTTTTACAATTCCGGGAAAGGGCCTATTTCATTTTGTATCGTTACCTTATGGATTACATAGTGCGGGAGCGACGTTCCAGCGCTTATTAGATTCAGTGATAGGTCCTGAGATGGCAGAATACGCATTTGTATATCTGGATGACATTATTATTTTAGGCAAGACTTTTGAGGAGCATTTGAAAAATTTAAGTAATGTTTTCGCGCGTTTACGGGAAGCAGGCCTCCAACTTCAACCAGACAAATGTACTTTTGCCAAACAGAATATAAAATATTTAGGTCATGTTGTCACACCGGACGGCATCCGTACAGACCCGGACAAAATCGCTGCAATTTTAAATGTACCTCCGCCGCGAACCAAGAAGGAGATACGTGGTTTTCTGGGACAGACGTCGTGGTACCGTCGGTTCGTACCAAATTTCGCACAACTTACCGTTCCGCTTATAAAATTAATTAAAAAAGATGTGCGTTGGGAGTGGACGACGGAACAAGAAGCCGCATTCGCCGCCGTAAAGAAAGCTCTGACAGAGAGCCCAGTTCTCGCGTGTCCGGTCTTCTCCAAACCATTCCAATTACATACCGACGCCAGTGAGAAAGGTTTGGGAGTCGTTTTAATCCAAATAATAGAGGGTACCGAAAGAGTGATCGCCTATGCGAGTAGGACTCTAAGTAAGGCAGAATTTAATTATTCGACGACCCAGAAGGAAGCCCTTGCCGTCGTCTGGGGTATCAAAAAGTTTAAGTATTATCTAGAATTTTACCAATTCACCGTTATTTCGGATCACCAGTGTTTAAGGTTCCTGAATGACTTGAAGAATCCGTCAGGACGACTCAGTCGATGGGCTGTTGATTTACAGCAATATGATTTCGTCATTCAGTACCGAAAAGGAGCGATGAATAATTTAGCCGATTCCCTGTCCCGTGCACCGCTTCCTTTTAAACATGAAACCGATGAAGACGCATGTGCCTTGTTGGAAGAAACGTCTTGTTCTTGGTATAATAAGAAAGTTTCGGATGTTCAATCAGATCCTGAAAAACATCGAGAATACCGATTAGAGAATGGCAATTTATACAGACACATACCTGATACACAACATACCGATGGAGTGCGCGCATGGAAATTGTGCGTAGCTACACCTGATAGAAAGGACGTCCTAAGAGAAATACATGACGCTCCTGAAGCCGGACATCTTGGGGTCGCCAAAAGTATAGCGAGAGCCGCCTCATTATACTATTGGCCAGGGATGTTTAGAGACATCCGTCGATACGTCAATCGGTGCCGATCCTGTAAGCAATATAAATTTAATCAGGGAAAACCTCTAGGCCAGATGTTATTCTCACCTGTTGATTGCCCGTGGGAACAAGTGAGTGTGGACCTCCTCGGACCTTTTCCGAGGAGGTCCACACTCTGACAAGTGTTAGTTTTTAAATTTAATTTTCCGTTTTTGAACTTTTGATATGTGATTATTGGGATTTCAATGTTTTCTTTTAAGGGAGGGCCTGTAACGAAGTTCCTCGTTAATTGTACAAATTAACATTTTTAAGTCCATAATTAATTTATTTGTCAATATTAAATTAAATGTATGTGTGTTATTTTGTTCAAATATTAATATTGTATAAAGTGATTTGGATGGACCTGTATATATATTCAGTTGTAATAATAATTCATGTTATTTTCTTATGGAAAAATACCGAATGTCTACGTCATGCTCAAAGTCGCGCGTTTCGCGTCAGTATCGTGTGCAAATTTTATGTTTTGAACAAGTTTTTACCTACCTACGTAGGGGGGTTTTCACATATATAAAGGCCCCCATCGTGCGTGTCTCGTTCATTTATTTCTCCGACCCGTCCGCAACCCTACACCTCTCTCTATTCAGCCTTCTAATGGCGTGGAAGAGTCTGGTTCAAATCCTTAGAAACGTACTACTTTCAGGTCTTTTGCATCGTGAAATAGTCGTTTCAAAACTCCGCTAATTTCGTCCGAATGTGTCTCTTTTACTCAGACCAGGAGTCGTGGGAAAAGCGACGCATTACCGCTATAACCAGTATCCCGTCTAAGTCAGACTCTCGATGTCGTGACTGTATTAAAATCCGCATTTAATAATAATTCTTTATTTCAGAGATGTTAAATTTCCAATATTATGTGTAAACGCGCCGTAAATTCAAATAAATTATCACGCTATCCGAACTGCGATAAATGTAGTTGTATTAGGGTTTCACCGTGTAGCTATTGAATTAATATCCGAACTCGTACCGATTTAGTAATTTAATTCACGATAAATTAGTAAGATTCTTCCTGCGAGCATGTCGTAACATGGAAATAATTTGTATTGATCTGATTGTGCCTTTTATCTCAAATTAACCGATACATATCATATTTCTTGTTTATTTTTTGTTTTATATTAATAGATAAAATGCACTGGGATTTGTAAAGAATAGTTCAGGGGCTAAAGTTGTATATATGTTCAGCCTTAATTTCAATTACGATACAAAGAGGTCACTGATGTGAATTTATTATTATTTAATTATGTTGACATTAAGCAAATTTGTGTATGTATATAAATTGCAAATTGTAAATAGGAATAAATAAAACGTGTATAGGTTTGACATTGTTTCAGTAATAATAAAGACTAGTTATTCTTACTTTTCTCAAATAAGTTTCTATGCGTGTTTTCTTTTTTTTACCGCCCAATAATGAATAGAAGGAATGTAGTAGATTCAAAAAACATTTGGACACATTAAAACAAAAAGAAGTACTCACGTTTTCCACTGTGTTAGTCGAAGAGCTGGTAGTCTCATGCCACAAAAGTCACAACACTTCAACCGCCATATTTAACAATATTTAAATAGTTAATGCCAACAGGACGAATGTCATTCCGCTAGAAATTCGCGATATTGGTGCCTGAGTATATAGGCAACCCGAAGTGCTGTAGTTTCCGAAATAATTTTGGTGGCATGCAAAAGACTTGTCTTGTAACGTTCGCTTGTATTACATGTTATAAGTGAAGCAAGCGAGCAGGTTATAATATGTACAGCGGTTTGACCGCTATCGTGGTCGCACACACACAGAGACAGACAGACAGACACACAGAGAGAGGGACATTTTTCAAAAAACACTTTTTTGGTATCAGGGGACTTCAAAACGTGGACATCTGCAAAAATCTCAAGGTCGAAAATTTTCATCATCACAATACTTCCTTATACTACGTATAAGAAAGTAAAAAGAAATGAAAAAATGACAAAATTCCAGGTAGCAATTTTTTAGAAAAGTTCCGATATTGCTTGTCAACCAGAATAAAAAACGTAAGTGTTACTAATATTGTCTAATAATTGTTGTTATTATTGTACTGTTACAGAATGTTTTTAAAAAGGGCAAAAAATATTTATGCCGAAACGTACGTAACAAAATAACTTGTGTTTAATTTATAATTAATAAATAAGGTGTAATAGTACGGTCCTTTAAAATTAAATAAAAATGAATAAAATGCCCCAAAGTAGGGTGTTCAGCGATAATAATATAAATTTAAAGAATATAAGTAAAATGACTCAAATAAATAAAATGACTTATTGAATGCTCCGCGTAATTTAGCTCAGTTAAATGGTTCGGCTTCGCACAAAACTCTTAATTTCAGGTCGGTTCAAGTATTAAAACACTAAAGTTATTTTTCGGCACGTACTATTACTTCTATTTTATTCCAAATTCCTTAGAGTGAGGTAGACAAATAACACGCAAAAGGATATTTGAATATTATTAATATATTGATAAAAAAAAACCACTATCAACACAGATCAGGTGACAAACAAAGGTTATAGAAACGCAACACAATTCAAATGGTACAACATGAGCAAATAAAATTAACAACAGTGCAATGACGCTTTACCTCTACAGTATACCATAAATTTAATTAAATGCTAATTTAATTATTTTAAAAAAATCATGCATGATATAGGCCTTTAATTCAAACAACGTTGGGTACCTGATGCGTTGTTTTGCGCTGGCACAGGGTCTTCACCGGGCAGCTTTTCCTAGGGTAGATTCAGATCGTCGTCTTCTTCGTTTCGTACTAGAGCACACACTTGTTTTTAACAAAACTTCTACCTCAGGTAGTACACTATTGGTTTTATTAAAACTTATAACTGTTTTCGTCACTAGGCTTTTTCTTTTACTTATTACTAATGCGCAGAATTTCTATATTCTTATACGCATTATTAGCCCGTGCAATCGTTCCCTTTTATTGGGTGCGGTCTAGTGTTATTCTACACGACCGGCGAACCACTTCATGCGCCGTCTAGGGAACGTCTTCCGTCTTTACGGGCTAAGGAACGTCTGTCTCTACCTCTTCTTGCTTAAGGCATCCTCACACCGTGTTCGTTCAGGGAATTCCCCGAGCCACTTATGTACTTTACCTCTATTCAAACTCTGTCTGTGAGAACATGCACTCGCAAAATATGTAGCGTTCAAGGTTGCCCACGTGTTGATTTTACACAAACCGTTTCTTGTTAACGCCGCCTACACTCTTGGCTGGCGCCGATATCATTGTCGCCACTTATGTTTTTACATCGATATACCTACGCACTATTTCTCTTTTACATATACAGAATTTATATAGGAACATTTTACACAGGAATATAATAATTTAATACAAATAAATGAATAATACATGTTTCCTGATCTGTGTTGATTTATTATCTACCTTAATATCATAATATACATTACCCTAATATAAATATTTTGGATGTTATATTAGATTTATATTTTATTCATTATATACAGGGCCTACCGTTACAAAGGGTGCTACACCTACCTTTAAATGTTTTTTCCTAAATATTAATATAAAGGGTGAGTCATTAGTAGCAACTTCTTCTATTGCTCTTTTGTGTTTAAAATGAGAAAAAAAACAATTATTGAAGATTAATGATTGATTGGGGGCATATTCTAAAAATACTTGATCTGTGATGCACTTCCGGTTTGACCGGAAATGCAGAGAACTTAATATTTTTAAATAACCTGCTTAATAATTTTCTAATATTGTTTTAAATTATCCATTTAACTGTTTTTTTTTATATTGAGCCAATAGTTTTTGAGTTTTTAATTTTTTTTTGGAAATTTTTGACCAAAACACGTGCTCAGAATAAAAATTATTATCGCCTTATTTTTAAAAGTAAAAAAGATAACTTCGGTTGTGCGTGTAGGCAAGAAAATTCTGCATCATTTGGTATAGTTTGTACTTGATAATACTTCAGAAAACTTTGTGTTTTTAAAACATACTTTCCGAAATTCTCACAAACCTGATTTAATAGCGGGTGCAAAGTAATATAAAATACTTGACATAAACACATCCAAAATATAGTACACAAATATACATATATACATTTATACGTGAACGTATATGCATATATGCAATGCAATGTGATACACAACATACACCGTTCATTACTAGCAATCGACGTACAGACACGTGTTTCGGCTTTAAAGGCCTCTTCAGTGCACGTAAGGGACTGGTAACGGTGTATGTTGTGTATCCCATTGCATTGCATATATATATCATATCACGAATAAATGTATTATGTATATTTGTGTACTATATTTTGGATGTGTTTATGTCCAGTATTTTGCGGTGCAATCCACTGGAGAGGGTTTACTTGTAAAAATTTAGGATTTTTAGGCTTTTTTTCAAGAAAGATATAAGGTGCCAAAATTTGGATTTTTTTTTTGAAATTTTCCGATTTTCAAAGCTCGTAACTCTTAAAAGAAGCAAATCTCATAGTTGAACCTTATTGTAAATACAGTGCTTTAAGGTAGCTACACATTCTCGCAAAAGTAATACGGAGAACAGATTTAATTAATTTGTCATGTTTTAAGTCTTTTAAACTTTCAGGTTGATTTTTCTATTTGGGATACAATTTTCCTTAAATGTGTCCCTAGAGACAATAAAGGCTGTATCTTTCTGAATAAACTGCTTTTTGATTCATCAACGTCAGGTACACCAGCTCCAAGTAATATAATTCAACGCAAACACTTACGAAAGCAAAAATCAGCGTGTTTTGTAAAAGCAAAATAGCGGCCATGGAAAATCAGAAAAAAGATATAAATTAAAGTTATTCTTTTTGGACAGTCTAATCGTCTAGGATTAAACAAACAAAAAATTATTTAATAATAAAATGGTCAACTGACCAATTATTTTTTTTCTGGAATCTGGATCACTTGACATGGAATGACCCAACAAAATCTATATCAATCTCTATATTCTTTAGATTACTAGTCAGTGAACTTGCTTTATAGATGTCTCCACTTTAATTATTACGTGTATTATTATTTAATAATAATACATGTAGAATACTTCGCAAATTCGACTAAATCGCCTAGTTATACAATGATAACGTTGGCGTTCCACCTTTAGAAAGAAAACATAATTATATATATGCATATAGAAATTAGATACAAAATTGAAATTACACACGTTATTAGCATCATAAATATGTTTCGCACATACATGAATAGTACATAATAAAAACGATGAAAGCGGCCTCACTCACACACTCTTGAGTGTACGTGTTCTGTTTGGTGTATGGTGGATAGAAATACCAAGTAATACAACACCAATGACCACTTATTACCAACTCAATTATAGTAATATACGTACGTTCAAAAATTTCATGATGAGTAGCGCATTAAACGTAACCATGGTATCAATCAGTTTTTACTTAGAATCCGATTAGACATGAAAATTTCTTATTTTGTCAAACAAATTCCATTGCAGCTGATAATATTGGGAATAAGTGTTATATATAAAAAAAATACCGAATTTTCATCATCTTGGATGTATATAGATATCCTAAAAGTTCTTATATTATATTAAATATACGTATGATTCCCATAAAAAACACAAATAGTAATGTCACCAACGACTAAACAAAATTCTTGCTCGAATACTTAGAAGAATAATCTTCTTCTTATACACAGGACTGTATACCAATCATTAATTATTTCTATAATTGTCATATGAATACTGCTGGAGTACAACTTTAGTTTCATAATTACCTTAGTTTATAAAGAACATTTAAATATAATTAAATGCATACGTAATCGATTTCAGAAATACAACTTTTATAGGATGCTCTTTGCATTAGTTTTTTCTATTATAAATCTTTACTACTATTAGTAGTAAAGATTTATCATAGTAGAATATAGATATACTTAATACGTAGTGGACGTATTTTTAGGAGTTCCAAAATGCAGCTTTGTTTAGAGAAATATTTATTTAATACAATTACATGTTATATGTCGACTCCACTAAAGGAATTGGTAGATAATAACAATCTCTTCATTACTTACTAGTAACAGGTATTTAAATAACGACGTAAGAAAATGTAAGTAATATTTTTATTTTTCGCTTTTAAATTTATTTTCCCTGGCTGACATATTTTTGATAAAAACTTAAAATTGCACACAAAAGGCAAATAATTGCTCCAAGTAATATACTAGTGCATATAACCGAAATATATACTATATACATCGTGTAAAAATGAATACATCTATAGAGATTGTATGTTATAATTTCGCTATTTTTATTAAATTATATTCAATGCTTTATTAATAACAGTTAAGGTATTTTTACAATAATAGTACTAGTATTGTAGCACTTTATAGAAATCATTTAAAGAACATAGTAAAAATTACTTGAGGGAGAGTTTTCGCGACTTTATTTTCATGTAAGCAGAATAGAAGAAAGCAACACCGATGACTAAGTATCTAAGCAGAAAAAAAAGTTCATTGCATTTTATATCATAACTTAAAAATTTAATATTTTTTATCATTCAATCAAACTACTTACCACGACACGTATTATTATAGCTTCACCTATTTGAGTTCTGTATTACATCTTTTTTTGCATATTGCTTTGTTCTTCAGTCGTGCTCTTGTGAAAACCACTTGCAATTTGATAGTGCACATATTAGGAAGGAGATGAGTTACATACCAAAACTAAGGATATTCTAAAGTAATTTGAACAGACACAAACTTTTATTAATTCATTTATATAAGGGCTGATTTATTTATTACGTTAATTAGAATACATCCGATTTTACGGAGTACCATAAATATGAAATTTGGTATACGATAATAATCGACGCTGTAAGTCTAAATAAATTACAATTAAAATAATGATACTGCCGAATATACTTCACATTGACGTCATCTTTATAACTTCCAATAAAAAATCCTACTTAAATTTCATATTCTACATTAAACTCTGAGATTATAGCACATCAATTGTCAACATGGAGAACTGTGTATTCGAAAAAGCAATAATTTTTTGACTAAAAATGTAAATAACTCAAATACAAGTCTAGATAGGCATAAGAGTAAAGAAAGAGATCCTAAAATTCAATTTTAAATAGTGTTTTAAGGTCTGGAAATGGTAGTTGCCATCCATTTGATAAAACGAAGTGTTACCGAATCTTGCTGTTGTAGAGTTTATAAATATTTACGAAGGTCAAATCTCAGGTGTAGGGCGAGGAACAACGTGTACGAGACGCGCTGAGATACAGAGACCAAAAATTACTATCACTCCTAACCCGGTCACCCAGTGGAGCTGGTCATGGGTGAAATATCCAGTTATTCGAGAGTACAGAATTAAAATGATTCGGCGCCACGTGCTTTACATAAGAGTGAAGGTTACCCGGAAAAGCACGAAACGGTATGGTCTCCAATCCCGCACGATTCAAACAACAACAAAAAAAAACTATTGCAACAATACCATGTCTATTGACAATCTTTTATTTTACTACAACAAATAACCAATAAACGAACAACATCCCAGAATATAGGGAACAAGTTTGAGCCCTCTGCACATTAACCAACAATAAAAAAAAATAGCAATTCCCCCAAATTTACTAATACCCCAATTAACAGTAATCAATAATACAAGATTCACATTCCCCAAAATTACTGAAACCTCAGGTAACAATAATCAAAAATACAAAATTCAAATTTCACCCAAATTACTATAACCCCAATTAACCATAATCAATAATACAACCTTTAAATTTCCGCTAAATTACAATACGGCTGAGGGCCGAAACAAGCGTTCAACGCTCGTACGAATTTTATTTCGATCGAAATATGAGTCGTTTACATCAGCGCAATACAAATAAACAAATTCATATACAATATCAATAATAATAATAACAAGTAATAAAAATAGCAAAAGGCGTCAGGCCGATAGAAGAACCCAAAAACTAAATATTGAGTTGTATTTGAAATTACTTAAAACAAAACTGTTAGACAAAATATTCAAAAGGCAATATAAAACCACAATGAATAACTATTATTAAATTAATATACAAATTTAAATATTAACTTCTGATTAAATTAATAAACAAATTTAAATACGTACTTATACTGATTTTTTTTTTCTAAAAAGATAGAATTAGATTAAACAAAAAAAAAACATAAGCTACTGAAGTTGAAAATAAATTAATTTAAACATAAAAGAAAACATTAAATCAATCGGTATCAAATATTCACAGCAGAAACGTAAATGGACATCAATCAAGTTTAAGTACACTTCGCTGAAGGTAAATGTTCCCACTTATCTTAAGGTCTTGCGTGACTAGTGTCCCGGCCCCCTTCGGCCGATCTCCAACATCCGGTAACGACACCCCAGGAAAATTCTGAGTGGAAGTTGTCGCATGAAACAGGTCGGATGAATTGTAGTTGGTCCCCGCATCATCCACCAAGTCATAAAAATTGCGGATATTCCCAACAAGGATAACAAGAATCTCCGATCACATGTGCCAAGAGAAAATTACTATTTTCGCACATATAGTAAAATAACAATCCAAATAAAGAAATATACAAATAGAAAAATCCAAATAGAAAAATTCCTGAAAAGAGCACAAAGAATTAGGCTTCCGCACTGAAAAATGGATCGGCAGAAAAATTCTATAATTAAATAGGAAATTAATAATTAAAATGTAATTAAAATACCTGCAAACTGCAGCACAACGCCAACGTGCGACCCAGGTCAAACAATAACGCCGTTTCCATCAACATTTCAATGCCTTTCCGAAGTAACTAATTAGCGATAAAACATGTTATACACAGGCCCAACACTAGAGCCACGTTCAAGCCACGGCTTCCTACTTTGTCGGAAGTACAAGTCAATATGTCGGCCAATCGAGCGAACGATCATGGTCAAGAACGATGCCTCGCCGGGCAATAAGAAAATACTGAAAAATAACCTCAAAACGGTTGAAATACTACGGGAAACTGAATGATAATTAACAATAAAATTTATAAAGGCAATGCCCAGGGGGAAAGACGCTAAAATAACGAAAAGGTTTAAATATTAGAATTTCAAGAAGAAGCCGGCTACTAACAACACTGCAAAGTAAGAGCGAAACCGAACGGCGCACAAAAGTCCATGAATTGACTAAAAATAAATAAATTTAAATTACCATCGGCTTCGACACAGGATGCGAAGAAAAACGAAATTTTAAATAATCGTATTGCACTGCAAAACTAAAAACGGATCCATCTACTATTTATTTTAAATTACGAAGGCAGATTTACGTAACAGAAGTTTCTGACATGTTTTATTTATGAACCTCAATTCGGAATAGCTGCATCAAACACTACAAAAATGTCTGTAATTACTTAAAATATTGGTTAATTCTTCAGGTATTAAAAAAAGGGTAAGCTTTTTAAAGGACACCTGCAATAGCACCTGCAAAAAAAACGAAAAATAGGACACGTCAAAAATTATGACAGAAAAGTAGGATGTTATAAATTTACATATTAATGTAAAATTTATATAGGTACGTACAAAATAGAAATTATTTTTGAAGGTACAACCATTTTGGATATATTTTATTTAAATTTGCTGCAGTCAATAATGGCAGGCTACAAAAATTCATGTTGATAATATACGACGAAATAGAATGTTTTTTTAATAAACATGCTACGTGAATCACTCTGTATATTCCGATGTACACAGTTAAAGTTATTATTCTTCAATATTCAATAGGAGATAATATAAACTGATATTATAATTATATAAATGTTAGGTATTAGCAGTCTTATGAGGCTATTTTTGTCTTCTAATTTACGGTGATGGTTTGAAAAATTTCATGTTGAAATTGCTTCTATTAGGTAAAAACTAAACTTCAGGTTTTTCATTTTGTATTAAAGCTTTAATATTTGTATTAGTCTTTTGTATAAAAGCGTCATTTAATTTAGAAACAAATAAATAATAAAAATAAGTATTGTGGCAATAAATACGATGTGAGTAGAACTATGTCAGTACAACTTAATGTCAGCACGATTTTTTTTCTTCTAGGAAACCATAATAATAAGTATTTTACCTCACTCTAATCTCTATATTGTTTGCGCACTACAGAAAACAAAATTTGGTGACCTATAATAAACTCCAGTAAATTATTCAGTATAGATTTTGAATACAAGACAATGAAGGATTAATTGCACCTTGACAACTATTATTTTGATTCAGTTCACGGCAAACTTTGCTCCCAACTAGCCACAATGAAACTGTTATATAGAAGTGATATATATCATTTACCTTTGGTGATATGGGAATATTTGGGGGTCATCATGAACTACACCTCACTACTATTAACTTGCTATAGCACACTTAATATTGTTATAATGGAAACCGTAGTTATTTTAGTTTTAGCGTCATTCTTTCAAGAAAATAGTGATTCATTCGCTAAAATTATGGAAGCCGCTTTAGGTGTATTACAAGTAAATATAATCTATTGTCAACATAGAAGCAACGCCTTAAAATTTTATTTTATTTTAGACGTCTCTAAAATATATGCTCTTTATTTATTATAAAGCAGACATGGAAATTTTATTAAAAGATAGACCAGAATCACTTAAAAAAGATAGTACATTGAAAATAGGTTTAAATAATAAAAATAAAGAAGCATATGCTTTACTTATATTACTCCAGAAATGTTGCCTATTTAGCATTATCGGATGCCTTATTATGTTTTCCTTAAGGCCAGTTTTATATAAAAATCAGCTATATATAATGGAAACATGGGAAATTAAAAATTCAATTATCTTCTGCTCTGTTTTACTATTTGCGAATTATTATGTCACATTGTTGGGAATGGCTCTAATTTTCGGATATGATCTCATGTATTTGTCGTTATGTATCGACGTTGTAGTACAGTTGAGAGATTTGAAACACAAAATAAAAGAGTTTTCTGCAAATTCTGCTAAAGACAGTGAAGGAAATTTGATAAACTATATACGGATACATCAGGCTCTGAAACTGTAAGTATACAATTGTTTATTCATAAATAACTTTATTATTACTATTATATTTTTTGTTAAATATTATATAGTAGTGTATAGTATTTTAAAGCACCTTCAACTCTTATTCTGTGTGTAGACAACAATTGAAGATTTCAAAAATATTTGTACTCTTATTAGTTTAACGCAGATAAGGCTAAATTTGTTTCTTAGCAAAACTTTTCGTAAACCAATATTTTCTTATTTCTTATTTCCTAAACTATCAGAAAAATCTATGATAAAAATAAAATAGGAGACTGAGATTTAATAATAGTTTATTTGGAGGCGTCAAAAACGTATTCAAAAAATATTTTATACAGAACCTATCTATAAAATTAACTTTGAACATGATATTGACAAAAGCATTCATTGGGAAGTAGTCCGACATTGCCCATGTTACAAATAATAATTAATTTTATTTTGTATAAAACTTACAATGTTGATTTTGTCATTAGAGAAGATATTTACAATACACACGAATTAAAATATGACATGTGTAAAATATGAACTAGTAGTAACAATTGAATTATACAAAAGAAAATTTTTTGTGTGTTTTTATGTCACAAACAAAACCAATTTATGAGCTATTTTATTTCAACAAACATATATAAAAGTTTTGAAATAGACGAAATAAATAAATAGTGGAAACCTTAATACTTGTATTTTAATTGTACATGATTATATGTAATTATAAATTGTGGTCGCTAACCCACCGAAAAATAAATGTACACGACCAGAAAAACAATATATTTAGTAATTCTTGATTAACAAGAAATAAGTAATTCCTGTCTTGGATGACAGAATTAGGGTTCGTAGGATATTCAAATGAAAAACTTTATTTAAGCTTTGTGACGTTTCGGTTTCTTACTTTTAAACCTTCATCAGACCTGTGTATTTAAAAAAAAACGTATGTTACAACATGATTTAAAATATAAACATGTTTATACTTTTTTTTATATAAAATAAAATTTGTTTAGTACTTACTAATTGAACACTTTGTATTCCTGTAAGTGTCTTCCAGTACAAATCATTAAAATTGATCGCAAGAATGCAGTAAAAATAAAAACACAAAACACATTATTATGGTTCACATAATTATAAAAAGTAGCTTCACTAATTACATACATGCAGAATTAGATACAAATTTTCTTGAAACATCAAGTATCTTAATTTAAAATTTTTGTATAGTAAATAATAATAATAATAATAATAATAATAATTTATTTGTCCTCTCGACTACATTGTAGTATAGGATATGTCAACAAATAAAGCAATTATTCATACAATATACATAAAAAAGACAACGTGAATATAAACTAATATAAAAACACAAATTCTGATTTACATCTCATTCAAGAACTCTGATAACGAGTAAGAACACTTCCGCAACAAAGATTCTTTTATTGTGCGTTTAAAGATCTTTCTGCACCCGATATTTTTAACTTTATTTGGTAACTTGTTATATGCTTTTATAGCTAGTAAGTGCGGATTATTTTCATAGAATGCAAGTTTATGCCTTGGTATTTCCAACAGTAATGAATTCCGCGTGTTGTATGAGTGATAACTATTCAAATGAGGCAAATCATTAAGATTGTCGTTCGCGTATAACAAAAGTTCCATGATGTAAACGCATGGTAGCGGCAACACTCTCATCGAGGCAAAATATGATCTACAACTAGTTCTACTACCCACCCCATTCATAATACGTATAGCACGTTTTTGCATTTTAAATACTCTATGGCAATAAGAGCAATTATAATGAATATCAATATGGAAAAAACACTTTATATTTTGAAAATTACGTAATTATATAAATGCATTTATATAAAAATGCTGAATTATTAATACAAACTGATTCCATATTTGGAAAATTTTAATAACAACTACTTTGGCATTTTCATACAGGCAAACTAAAGTTACATTTAATGTTTCTTTCTCAATTACATATTCCAAATGATATTTTTGCATTTGTATTACAGCATGGTTAAACGTATTAACAGTATATATTCTATAACATTGTTGTTTCAATATTTTATTACCCTCGGCTTATCCTGTGCTGACCTCTATGAACTTATGGGGTAAGTATATTTCTGACCTATATTTGTTAATAGTTAATCTGTTACTTTGGAAATCCAATAATTTTTGAGAAACTTAACCCATTAGTTTTGAACTTCACTGAAGAAAATTTTCGGAAATCTTTCATAAATCTTTATCCAACTTATAGAGTTAAACGTTAAATTTAGTTATTAAAGGAATTTAATTACAGTTCAGCTAATCTTGCTTATAGGACCGTTAACAGAATTAGTGATTATGCTCCCTTTGTATCGTCATATTACCTCGGTTATTTAACCTTTTATTCCAGAGGATGTAAACATATTTCGCATAAAAAAAACTGTTTCATTTTGACATTCTCAGATACATACAAGTAATTCTGGAAATTACAAGTCAATAGTTTGAAATATAAAATAGAATCGGCACTCGAGAAATGTATTAAGAATCTTTTGTCAGTGCGACATAATCGAGCAGAATATTTACCATTTTTAACACAGTTTTATTTTTTAAAAACGGAAATATATAAAAATGGGGAAGGGGAAATTAGCATTTATAAAATGCTATGTTTAATTTGCATCTTAATCATTTCAATACATTGTTAGGTCTCTTTTAATTAATAAGGGCGAACGAATGGCGCAAAAACCTTTTAACAAACTTTGGTTGGTTAGAGCATAAACATTCCCTTGATGTAATATTAATGTTCATGACCAACATTGATAGTTATATGTACGTAATTTTTCTGCAAATTTCAATAATTTATTTAATTATTTAATGCAATACTACTTTCTGTATATACTTAGTTTAACGATGGAAAAATACCGGGCCGTCTACGTCACACTTTTGCGTCGGAATTGTAATCTACGGGACTCCTATAATCACGTGCTGTATGAATGCATGGCTCTTCCGCACCTACGTAGGGGCTTCCGCAACTATATAAGCCGCTAGATCTCATATGTAAAATCACGATGGTCGACAAAAACAAAACAATAGAAATAGTACAATATGTAATTCTGAATCGCAGATTAACTTCAACAAAATAAATTAACAGAATGGCTCATTAAGTAGGTTTTTAGCAAATTGCCAAAATCAAGTAGATCAAGAAATCACGAGTATTTGATGTTAATGTCACATTAGCAAAATGAACGTCACCAATTTAGATCATCCATAAACGAAAGAAGCAACAAATACAACCGGTAATATGTAACTCCAGCGGTTCTACATAGCACGGGACGTCGGCGTCGTACAGTGAGTACTTCAAAGATTAACGGAATCAATATAAAACAGTAACAAGAAAATTTGTAAAAGGTTTATATAGATAATGTTCTTCTATTAGAGTAAAAATGAAAATTTTCGACCAAACATTGAAAAAATTTATATAAAAAAGTTGTATAAAATTAACGTTTGAATAATTATTTATAGAGAAGACGCGTTATATTCAATTGCACGTCACTGATGACGTTTACATGTTGTCATAACTGAATTAGAGAAACTAAAAAAAGTTACTTTGTTAAATTATATTTGAGGGCTTTTATTTCATTATTTTAAATAGAAAATGTATAAATTGATCGTAATATACGCATTCATGGCAAATAAACACATAATTTCCGTTTCAATATTAAATTTCTCTGTTACATACTTTTAATAGACTAATAGTTCAATTTGGTGTTGGCAGATAAATCATATCTCTCAAAAAGGCGTGTGTTGTGTACATTTTCCTGTTAAATTTTCGTGTTTATTTTTGCTTTGCTATAAATTGTATAAAAACAGTTCTTTTTATTTGCGTCCTTTGAATATAATGCCGAAAGGTTTATGTAAAGAGTCAATGCTTTTTACAAACTTTTATCATCTCAGAAATTTAATGTGAATAGCATAAGTATTGGTTATTTTAATTTTTATTATGGATAGGTTAGGAAACATTTATGGATTTTCGACAATCTAAATCAGTATAATAAGTAAATTGAGAAATTCTGAAGTAAGACTGAAGTCTTAGAGAATTTCAATTACAAAAAATATTACTTTATAGTTCTTGTATTATGAATAATTTTTTTCCTTGGTTATATCAAATGTTACTGACATAAATAAAAATAGATCCGGCAACATAAGCAAGACGAGTCGTCATGGATCTAGTATGCCGTACAATTGAATGTAACGCGTTTCCTCTATATGTTCTTGAAATAATTTTGTGACACTCATAGTTTATTTAGACCATATGTCGTCTAAAAAAAATTATTTTTAACTGTCAAAAACTGACTGATTGTCAGGATATCTTGTATTATTATTGTTTTTTTGTTTTACAAAAAAAAACATAGTTCGAACACCCCAAAACGTCGTTGCTCCCACCGAATATGACTTTGGTAATACTGAGAAAGAGGTTTAAAGGACTAATTCAAAGACAGTGAGCAAAAGTCTGGATAATTCTCAATAGTTATGACACAAGGAATAGATCGAAAAGATATTGAAAACTTTTTTTTGCTTTTATTAGAAATTTTAATGCAGAATGGTCTGCTTGATACAAAGGGCAATTTTTTTAACTCGGACGAAATTGGAATCCAGGTAAACAACACACAAGGAAAAGTTGTCGCATCTAAAGCATCAACAGATGTTTATTCTCTAACCAGTTCCGAAAACAAATAAAATGTTTCTGTAATCGCGTCTTGTAGTGCAGAAGATAACTTTCTGCTATCAGACCAACATTTAAGGAAAATAACAAAAAAGCAGAATTAGTGAATGGCTGCCCCATATTAATAACAATACATGAAAAAATTAAAATATTCTCAAACTATTATGGACATAAACTAGACTGAATTTTAAAACTCAGAACCTCAAATGTTAAAAGTGTTTGATTTATTATTAATATAACTCTTCATTTTCAGCAAACCAGATAATTCCATTGATATCTTTCAACTTATGTCCTTAATTTTAGTCTTTGCTGAATTTGCATTTTATGCATTTCCTGCGGAACAAGTAGTTTTCGAGGTATTACAAATTCAAATAAATTATATAAAACTATTTCAAGTGTCATTAAATATCTTCCATGATTTCAGCTATCAGATTTGTCGAAAGCTGTTTACATGTCAAAGTGGTACGAGCATCATGTAGAAACACAGAAACTTATAGTACTTGTTATGGCCGATAGTCAACGTACACAGTACTTTCTCGGAGGTGGTGTTATAGTTATTAATGTGAACATATTTGGAAAAGTAATTACTAATTAGATTGTCTAACACGTGATATCATATAAGTATTTTTGTTCTAGGCTGTCAGGAATGCTTTTTCCTTTTATGCAGTTCTACGAAATCTGTTAAATGAGTAGTGTTTATGTTATAAATAAATATTGTTGTTAGCACTGTTTGTACGAATATCAATAAATATTATTAAATATCAGTTTACTATTACTTCGCTACTAAGGTGTTCACATTTTGACTAAGCGACAAATTTTTTATTAGTTAAGATTTGTATAGATAGATAGTTTATTCGTTCCTAAAGATACAAATGTACATGGAACAAGTCACAACAAATACAAAACATACATTATAGGTAATGATAAAAGTAAGTACGAAATAAGTAATTCTATGGTTACGAAATAAGTAACCATAGAATACACAGAAATAAATAATCCTAGAAAAGTTTTGTATTCTACTAGTAGTAGTTTAGAATTTGTAGAGTGAGGACGTATTTCTATCGGCTCTGCAAAAGTGCAGTGTCGAAAAGTAAAATATTGTACGTTGTTAAACATGAAATTGTGATGATGAAACTATTAGTAAATTTCATCGATGGACAAAATTAATGATTAATCATTTACGTAGGTCAACATATATAAAAATAAAATGTCATCCAATAAGTGTTATGTTTGACAATTGGAATTCTGAAGGAGAGAACGGTAAAGTGTTTCATATGTGAGGAAGAGAGACATAGCAAATGCGCGAAAGTAAGCGATGAGACAACTAAAAAATTAAGTGAAACCGATATAATTACATATGTGTGCGATATTTGTCGTAAACTAAAAGTTGGTCAAAAAATGAATGAAATAGATAAAAAACAAACAATTTCAGATCAAAACATATTGATTCATGAAATTTTAATGTCTATTTCTATCGCCGGAAACAAAACAGAAAAAAGGATTTTATACAGTGATACTGCAAAAAATAATAATGATAAAATTATTATAAAGCCAAAAAATGAAACAGAAAAGCCAGGAAACAAACACAGAATTGAGAAATAAAATTGACCCTACTAAAATGTCTGTAAGTGTAGAGACAATAAAAAATATAAGAAATTTTGGTTAGTTGCGATGATACTACTTCCAAAGAAAAATTGGAAAAATCATATGAAAAAAGAATTGGGATATAAATATGATGTGTTAGATCCTAAGCTTAAAGATCCACAGATTATTATAGTAGGAGTGGAAAAAGAATATATTGACATGCAGCCAGAGGGTATTATGTGCGCAGTTGTTAATCAGAATGACTTAAAAATACTAGGGAGTGGTAAAAAGGAAGAAATAGGAAGTATCTCAGCAAGCGGAAAATGAACTATGGTAACATAATAATTGATGTAAAATCGGATATATTTAGAAAAATGCGACAGTAAGAAAAAATTAATGTTGGATGGAAGAAATGCGATATACCGGATGTCTATTTAAGCTCGGCCACCGGCCATATCTCGGCAACCGTTTATCGTACAACCTCGCGGAAAAAATCATGATAGGAAAATGGACGACGGAAATTACAACGAAAATATTTTAAAGTTTCCAAAATGATCGTAAGGGGGCGCAATTCTCAAGATAAATTAAAAATTCAATAATTTTTCATTAAATTCTAGATTAAGATAGATTGAAAAATTTTCTAGCAAAATTTTTAGACGTTTTTATACAACTTTCATTTGAAACTTTTTAATCTAACTCCCATACGAAGGGAAGAGGGGAGGGGGGTATGTCTGCGTACAAAAGTCGGTATAATTTTGGTTTGCATCAACGGATTTTAATATTTCTGGGCTCATTAGATAGAGAATCTTACAAAGAATTGAAGGACATGTAGCACGAAATTACGTGATTGTCAAATAAAATAACAGGGGGCGCTGTTCTCAATGTATGTATATTACGCGTTTTTTCTTTAAAATTTTAAATGGAACGGCATATTTTGAATATAGTAATATTACAGAACATACAAAACTGAAGAGAATGATGAAAACCGGAAGTTGCTACCTTTTTTCTTGACAATGATAATAATAATAATAATAATAATAATAATATATCTTTATCACCCAACTGATATAGGCAGATCTAATTATAGGAAAACAGCAAAAATAATTTCCATAACTCATGAACTAAGTAGACAATAACGAGAAAAAAAAAACAATATAATATAATGCATTAGTTATAATCAAATCATTTCCTCATTTGTAATGAAAGGGTACTCAAATTGATATCTAAATCATCCCCACCTGAAATGAAAGTAAATAAAAGAACCTATTATATACTTAAACATAAATAAGAAAATATATTGACCAAGTAATATAAATGAAAAGAAAATATATTTAAATCAAAAAGAACAAAAAACAAACTTCAACTTAACAAATGTTCAAAGTGTTCACCTTCATTTTCAATACACGTTTAAATGTCAATTAGTAGAGAGCAGAGTTACTTCCATTTCGGAGGCAGCAATCGTTGTACTCGGCTTTTTGTGATAAACTATGTCTTTTATTCTGCTCCATAAATAAACATCAAGAACATCTGGCAAGGTGAATAAAAATTCAATAATGTCTTCTTTCGGGATAATTTAGGGAATATTTCCCCGAAGCAAGAATGCATTTTCAACGCATTGAAAATACATTCTGATAATGTCATAAGCTTCAACGTGAGAATACGACATTTTACAAACTTAATAAGTATACGCAGGTGTCCAAAAAGGGTTAATTTGCTAAATACGTACAAAAAGTTTAACTACAAGTGACACTAATATCTTTGCATTTCGATTTTCATGGCCTACCTTGGAAATCTCATCATAATGTAATTTAGTATCACTGTGCATGCCATGTTGTATGATGAAAATTTAAAAAAAAAGCAAACTACACTGTTCACTATTATTATTTTATTTCAATGTTGGAAAGGATAAGAAATGATATTTAAAAAATAATAGCTAGTGTATTTAAAAACATTTAAAAGGAGAATCTAACGTAACATATTGTAACGAAGCAAGTGCACAAAGAAAGGCAGACTTCCGAGCGACAATAAAAAGAGGTTGTAAATCATCTCGACGCGACTGGTAAACATTATAAAGCAATAAATCATCAATTTACGTTGTACTGCAAAGAGACATAATGTCTATCGAATGTTGTACAAACATCGAAAGGAAGATGGAGTTTATGCGAATGCTTCCAGATGTTTTGTATGTGTATATAAGGCGGCTGGGTCACCGATGGATGAGTAATTCCGAAATAAGAAGAGTCGTCGCGCGGAACAGACCAAATAAATATAAGAAATAAATAAATAGTTCCTTAAGTGGTAGTCAAAGAGTAGACATAAATATTTCCGTGTTATATAAATAGAAGTGATATAAATATTACAGACATATAAATAGTACTGGTAAATAAATACCTGTGTTAATTTAAATAGTAGTAGTTTAAGTGTGATACATTAGTTGTATATTTTTATATTGTAATTAATTTTACGTGTATGGATATACAGACTGTTTTCAATAAATAAACTGCACGAGTTGTTTATTGCGAACCCGAAAACGTTACAATATGCAATGAATTAAAAAATCGATAAAAAGATTGAAATAAATAGATTTAGCGAAGAGTATGATGAAATTTCAAGTGAAAACGTACTATGCACTGTCTAGAGACCCTCTTAAAATTAAAATAAAATTATGACTCCCAATAGTTAAATAAATTTATATTTAAAGAGTTTTATTTTCCTGGATTGTCTTCGTATGACTCTATCTTCGTCAACAAAAAAGGTAGGAAATTCCGGTTTTCATCATTCTCTTCAGTTTTTTATGTGCTTCAATATTTCGATATTAAAAGTATACCATTCCATTTGAAATTTTAAAGAAAAAACATGAAATATACATACATTGAGAACAGCGCCCCCTGTTATTTTCTTTGACAATCACGTAAATTCGTGCTACAGAGCCTTCAATTCTTTGTAAAATTCTCTATCTAATGGGCCCAGAAACATTAAAATCCGTTGGGGCAAACCAAAGTTATACGTACTTTTGTACGCAGACATACCCCTCTCCATTCTCCCCTTCGTATGGGAGTTAGATCAAAAAGTTTCAAATGAAAGTTGTACAAAAACATCTAAAAATGTTGCTAGTAATTTTTTTAATCTATCTTAATATAGAATTTAATGAAAAATTATCGAATTTTTAAATCATCTTGAGAATTGCGCCCCCTTGCGATCATTTTGGAAACTTAAAAATATTTTTGTTGTAATTCCCGTCATCCATTTTACTATCAAGATTTTTTCTGCGAGGTTGTACGATAAACGGTTGCCGAGATATGGCCGGTGGCCGAGCTTAAACAGACACCCGGTATATGAATACGTAAATACAATATGGTGTTATAATTGTGCAGGTTATAATGATTTTGCCAGGGATTGCACAGTAACTAAAACATGCGGTAGGTGTGCTGGTGAACACTGTACAATTGATTGTGTTAATGGTGTTGGTGAGGACGAGAAGTGTGTAAATTGTATGAGGATGGTAGTAAAATTAAAAATTGATTTGGATGTTAACCATAGTTGCATTTTGCAGAAACTGTCCTAGTTATCAACGAATTCTAGAAACACAAAAGTCTAAAATTAAGTATATTTAGTGCAAGACTCATAATTATAATACATTCTAGAAAAATAAGTAATTTATTATATATAAATGTGTACAGACAAAAAAAAACGTAATAAGTTACCTATAGAAATTAGAAGTTCTGTATCTATAATTTAAAGTAGGTTAGTTAGTTAGTAAACGTTGAACAATTGGTATTTGTATTGAATTTATTATATGTATTAATATACAAATGCTAACATTGTGTAATATATGTAATATAAGTACCTATATTAGTCCATAACTCTGCTTACTGTTATTTTCTTTATTAGGTTAAATTGTTTCATGTAAACAACAAAGTATTGTTATGTCAGAAAATGTAAAATAATAGCAATTGCTAACTAAACGTATATTATATTATTCTATCGTGAACATGAACATGATATAGACATAGCAACAAGATCATGTACAATTTTAACAGGTACACATATGTAAATATAAAGAACATTTCACACAGCAAACGTAAAGTAATAATAAATCAAGACGGAAAATTAACATTAAAAACATTTGTCATAGAGTAGCATAGAAATGTCCGCAGAGCACAACCAAGTCAGTAATTTTTAAAATAAATTTCAAAATCCTCAATATTGTAAAATACATTAGTAAGCAATACATCCTTTAGCCTCCTCTTAAACACGTTAACATTTTGCAGTGACTTTAACCTCTCTGGAAGCAGATTAAATAATCGGCATCCAGCACTTATGGGTGATTTCTTATAATACATGTGATTTACTTTGTCCAAACGTATATTTGCTTTATCACGAGTATTATAATTTTATAAAGATAGTCAGAATTTTTGAGAAAAGAATCCTTATGTTCAAAAATGTATGTCAAGAGCTTTAGAATATAAATTGACGTCACTGTTAGGATCTTACACGTCAGAAATGCATCTCTGCACGAGTCTCTTGGTTTTATATTAAATATTAAACGAATAATGCGTTTTTGGATAACAAAGACCCGTCTAACGTCACTACACAGTCCCAAAGCAGTAATATTAAATGAGATTGCCGAATAAACGAGGGCATAATACACCTGTAACGGTGTTTCACTGCGCAACATGCGCTTTAAAGTACAAATAACGTAAAAACCCTTATTAAACTTTTGGCATATACGATCTATTTCTTCCTCCCATGAGAAATGGCAGTCAATAATTGAGCCCAGAAACCTCACCAACGCCCTCTCACCCAAGATACTTACATTGAGATTAAGATTTATGTTAATTGGAGACTTTCGCTTGTTGTGAATCTCCATAAGTGCAGTCTTTTGAATATTGACAACCACAGCGTTTTTGTTACAATAATTAAAAAATTGATCCATCACAGTCCTAAGTTTACAATGTAACATATCAGGATCTGTATCCGACACTATTATATTGGTGTCGTCCGCATACATATAGGCATTACCGTGACTTATATGCTCAGGTAGATCATTCACATATGCTAAAAATATTAATGGACAAAAACACTCCCTTGGGGCTATCCATTTGTTAATGGAGCCTCGAAGACCCATATTATATATTTTGTCCGAAACAAAGTCGCTCCTTACAGAGTCGAAAGCCCTTGAAAGATCAAAAGACACTATGGCCACATACTCCACCCTGTGCAAGCAATCGTACGCGTATTGGTTGGATTCCATTACAGCTGTTTGACATGAATACCGTTTTCTATACCCATATTGAGAGCGAGTCAAAATGTTACATTTATTTAAAAATATTTCAAATTTTATTGCTAACTATTTTTTCGATTATTTTAGAAAAAATACTTAGAAGAGATATACGTAGGTCGATAATTCTCGATCATTTTCGGATCTCCCTTCTTAAAAATTGGAACAATAGCTGCACATTTTAGTGCTGAGGGGAACACTCCCTCCATTACAGAGCGATTAACAATATCAACAATCATCGGTGATATCTCCAAGGCACACTCCTTGACGAGTTTTACTGGAATTTCATCAATCCCAACTGACTTTTTATTCTGAAGACCATAAATAGTCCGGCATCATCCATCGTATACGTGTAACGAAGAAATTGTAGACAAAATAAACAAGTATTTTTTTTGTGAAAAAATCCACCTCTTGGAGTTATAGTTTTTTAATTATGAATATTTCTGTAAAGCACAAAATTGGGGTGCACCTCTATCAGGACTTGCAGCCTCGTTATCCGAGCTGCCAACGACATAGCATTATGCGACTTGCTGCTTAGGACGCATAAAAGGGAGGTTTATGTTTAAATTAAAGGCCATTCGAGCATATTTTTTTGGTTAATGATAATTAAAAAATTTCTTTGCCATTCTAACATACATCCAGAAATTCCCCACAATTATTACGTCTCACACATTTACACTGATCACCACATTTTGAGCCTTCTTTTACAGAGTTACATTTTCTCCTGTTGCAGCTTTTATCAGAACAGTAGAGGCTTAAACATGGTCGTACAATATTCGGAACCGGTTCTTGAAACGAAAAAACTGAATTCCAACAGTCATCTGTTAAAGTCAATCCACAAAACTTAATGTATTCAAGCTGAGCTCTTGCAACATTACTGCAGTATCATATTTTTAATTGATGCATACATCTGCAATTCAATACACGTTGCAAATGCTTTTCACTAGAAGATTTAAATCGCTAACCTTAAGAAATTATGTAAAAAGCATCATCAATTGGAAGAAGCTCGGAAAATGGTTTACTTGTTTTGAGCCATTTGTTAAGGACGTTTAATATTATTATTTTTCTTTTATTCTTTTTTAGAAAGTAATATTCTCTGTTCTATGTAAAACGTATATATGTTTAGTTTCAATCTCAATATGCTTTATTTTACAAAAGTACAATTATTATTTATTACTTCTCATAATCGTAAAATAGTATATACCTATAATTATATCTGAAAAGACCGAGAGGGACATCACTTCCCCTAATGTAATCTCTTTCATAGAAACTATATTGTTGTCTGCATATTGTAAGTCCGGGATTTAGGGATAAGCACGTTCTAGAAAATCGGCACAATGCTTTGTCTAAATTATCATTTATTTGCTTTGTTTTATTAGCATTATACCGTTGCAGTACTTAAAAATACATAAACATTTGCCAGATTTCAGAATTATAGATACTCTGTAATTGAAGAAACTCGTAAACGCACAGCAGGGCTCATATATTTATATTAGAGAATTGTATTGCTATTTGCTCCTTCCGAGAACATTAAATGAAAATATTACAACCCCTTAATGTTGGGTTTTTCCAAACAACAATAGAGGAGGTTTTGTAAACGTACCATCCCACTCTAAATACTGAGTTTGTTGTAACAGGAAATTGAAACAGTCAGTTCATCATCAAAACTCAACTTGTTAGCAGTTCTTTTAGCTATAATGTATGGCCCAACTTGCCCAATGCTAGAAGCCTACATTTATTCACATTGTTATTTTATTTAATTGTAAATAAAGTTGTATATAATAGTGTAGTGTTACTTCACTTGTGAATAACCACTTATAACGTAAAATCAGTGATGAGATATTTTTGCTACTTCTAAACCAAGAAGAACCAAGTGAAAGAAAAGCGAATCACGTCTTTCAAAACACGTAGACTCAACACCATTCTTAAATTCAAATCATTCAGTGTTTGGATATTGTTAACCTTATTTTCGTATAATACAAGAATATACCGCGTAGCAATTCGCTATGCATCCTGCTTAGGCAATAAGGGTAATTTTGGCAATTTTTCAAGGCAATCAATGCTCTTCTTCAGAACATAAAGTGCGTTCGTTTTGCAAATAAAGAGCTCTCGTAGTGTCGCGCACTCTGTCAAACAGTGTATTGATATAATGCATGAACAAATCGTTTTTCCCAAATTGTGTACGAACGTATCTACCGAATCAAAGCGCTGGTGTGCACTGTGTCCGAGCTGCATACGTATAAATTAGAGAATTAGCTTGACGTGTTACAGGAATACCTACATTGAGAAGTATAACCACTGTCAGACTGTAAAGATGGGATTAATATCACATCAAAAGAGTTACACAAGTCACCCTATGCAGTGCCTTTTTGCATATAATACACTCGATAATGAACATTTTAATACACAGTCGTTACACTTATAATCATCTAAATAAAATGGCGATAATTCACGTTACACGCATATCTTCTAATAATGCCACCTTACGCAAGCTGGCGGTAGTGTATCTATCTTGTCTAATTACTACCTCATAAAGTTCTAATATAGGCGGGTCCCAATTTTGTGTGTTACAAATATATTCATAATTAAAATACTTCAGGTCCTAGATCGAATTTCCCCCACCCCCAAAGCTTTTCCTTCATTTTGTCTGCAATTGCTTCCCAGCATGTATATAAAAATGTCTACAAATAAAAAAAAATGTCTATTATTGAAAATGTGAATACCTTCGTAGCAAAATAACAACTAAACTGATATCTGAACCAATATCAATACACAATATTCGATGGGGAAATGAAATCTCTAGAAGCGCTTATTTATGTGCTTCAATTTTAAAAAAAATCATGTCCATAGCTTAATTAAATTGGCAGATATGACGATGTAAATGTTAAAAAAAACACGATTTTTAGAAATGGTTAATTTCTTCTTTTTTTCGAAATAAAAAAGGTCTGCACCACAGGAAAATGTCGACAATAGCCATTTCGTATGCAGGTTGTTTTGTTATAAATGTTATATACGGTCTCATATGGTTGTACGCCGAAAAAAAGACTCGATTTCACTCCACTACATACGCATTACATGTTATGTTTTTGGTGCGAAATTTAGTAAGCAATTCAAAAATGAACCGATATACAAGTTGCTGCAACTGAAAAAAAAACTTTTAGACTAGAATGTGTCATGTAATTTTAATCCAGTTTTCTGCACGTACAATTAGTAATTGAAAAAAAGTAAAATATGCTTATATTAGAACCTTTTATTATGAACAACTGTACCAAAAATTGTATTCGTCTAATACATCGTTTTCAAGAGATATAATTTTATAAAACCACTGAATTTTTCAGAAAAATGATAAATCAAAAATTTAAAAAAAGATAAGACCCTAACTATGGTCCGCCACCAAGTTATGGAACACTCACTATCGTACAAGATAAATTTAAAAGTTACTTTAAATGAGTAGCTATCATAAGTAACAACTGCTTTGAAATATATTTTCTCATAAAGTCAGAATCTCTCTTGTAATGGTACAGCCCATTATTGTATATTAATATTGTAATGTTATCTCATTTTTACAAATTAATAGTATAAATTTTACTATATTAAATAATCTGATTGATAATATTTTATAAACATTTTAAAATATATTTGAAATCAATGAATATATTATTGTAATGTTGAATCACATTTAGTCATAAGTTTTATTATGTATTTATGTATTAGTATAGTGACGCATAAACATCCGTGTTTATCTAAGATTGGTGTTGCGCTCACACGGTGACTCAACTATGTGTGTGAAAAAGCAGTAGGAAGGCCCGGATTATTTAGAAAGCGGAGAATCACAGACATCCTCCTATAAAAAGCCAGAATACGTATTCAAATGCATGAGTCGAAAGATAAACTTTGTGTCGAAAGGCGAACTCCGAATAATAGACTCCTGAGTGGGTCGGTAACAATCATAAGTATTGTTGTTAATTGTAATTTAAATAAATAATAGACTCCTGAGTGGGTCAGCAATAGTTATAAGTATTGTTGTTAATTGTAAAAATAATAAAGCAATGGTTAAATTTGCATATATGTATTAAATGTGCAAAGTGTTATATCTTTTGCGATAAAGATACTGTGCTCCATTTGGCAGAGCAGGCCGGCCGATTCTTCACCTCTTGGTCGTAAACAAAGAAGTTCCCGCTAGAAAACAGCGCCGAAGAGAGAATATAGAAAAAGCGTTAATATAAGGTATTGTTTAGATGATAACAATTATTGTATGTGGATGTATTTTGATAATAAAGAATTAAAGATTATAAATCAATTTTCAAACAGAGACAAACGAAGTAGATATATTTATTTGAGTAAAATAAATACAATTGTTAAATAAATATCGTCTCCGTAATATAAAGTATAATGTAACTTAATCTGTCTCAGCATTGTGGTGTATGAGTATAATCAATGGTATACGTAAATTTCCTTCAATGTAATCCTTATCCTTATGTATTTAACCAGTCTATCTATGTGTTATGATTTTTTCTTATATTAACATTATTTTTTATTTTTATTAACACTAAATAATGTTTGGGAACCTTTCTCTAATTAACCTGAATCGCCCTTGAGAGTCCGAACTGATCCTAGCTGGCAATAAACAACATTTTACATTTTATATTAGAATTTTATAATATTTATTAAATTCAAATTTAAAAGGTTCTATTTCATATGGCTCCACAACGTGGGACCATTTTCTATTACATTAATAAATAGATTTATTTGGTATTGATGGTTCTATTACAGCCTGTCTCCGGTATATAATCTCCATTTTGGAAAATAGTCACTCAGTACCTTCAAATCTTTATCAAGAGATATATAACTATTAATCTTAAATACTACCGATGATGTTTGCTTGGCAAACGAAATGTACATTTAGTTTATGAAATAAATCATATATGTTTTTGTGAAACGAGTTTTTCTTTCTAATTAATTAGATATATAACTATGTGACAAAAATTATTATCTTGACAAGCAGTGGACATGTCACCATAAATTAGCTTTTTGGTGTTGTTACTGATAGATCATTTGAATATAAATTACGAAGTAGGACGTATAATACAGATCCTTAAGGTATTATGTACAAACTCTTTTACTATTAATAATAATTTGTATTTATATAACACTTCTGAGATGGTAAATTCGCTGTCAATTTACTGACAATAATTACAAAGTAATTGAATTGTGTGCTCCTTCAAGATAACGTAATAGCAAATAGCATACAATATTGAATGGATAATTCTATAGAGAGATCTTCTCCATTCCAAAAGGACCAACTTAGCGAGTGCATCATTCTCAATAACTAGATATATTTACCGTAGTCGACATATTTTAATTTCTGGTACGATAGTAGAAGAGGAAAAGAGCACGGCGAAATAAAATAAAGACAAACATATAGTGAGGCTGCCAAGTACACTCGGCAAACGTTTGCTATAAAATGTGAAAATCCCCGGACTGCGTTGCTTCTCCCACCACTGTTGGAAAGCAGGCATCGTTGCATATTATAAGGTCATCTTCTGCATGGGATAGATTGCTAACATAAATTAAAATTTGTCGACTACGGTATATACAAAAGATATGTTCTTTTTTGATTTCATTATTCCTGAACACTACACTTTTCATATAAAATTTCAATAAAGAACATGTTCTACGAATACAATTTATTGAAGAGATGTAATAAATATTTATTGAAATATAATATTTCCATTTTATTCCTTTATCGTTCAAATTTGGTTTTTCAAATAATACTCTATCTCTCCAATTACATATTTCGAAGTTAAATTTGCCACAATCTCAATTCGTGGAGGTTAATTCTTTTCTTTTTTTGAAGCCCTAATACATTGAAGTTTAACAGCGATCTACGGGAGATGGGTGCTTTAATTGTCGTTAGGTTCCGCTTTTCATAAAGGAGAGGTACTTCAGAAATTGCCGCCGATTTCTTTCAATGGAGGGCTGCAAGTAAATATACTGCGGAGACCATACCTGTAAAGTATACTCCATCTTTCTGATCACAAAACTAAAATACGTCTTCAAGACCAATGGGTTACTAAAGAACCTACACGAACACATAATAAAACCAAAAGACCTTGAGGCCGATGCACAAACATGATTTATATGGTTGGAATAAGTTAATCTGCTATCGAAAAAAATCCCAAGGTGTCGGAAAGTGTCTACGCTTTTCAACAGAACACCATCTAATAAAGAAAGTGGAATTATGATAGTCTACTTTACGTGTAAATCTCGTATAAATCAACATTGACTTGTATTCAAATGCAATTTATACCTGAAGCACCAGTTTTACAAAGTATATATATCCTGTTGAAGGCAGGAAACAGCATCCACAGATTTTATAGGATTATCGATTTTAAGGTGATCGACATACGCAAGTACAGAATAAGTCAAGGTTGAATGCAAATCGTTTAGAAGGAAATTGAAGAGTAATGGTCCTATGTTGGATCCTTGCGGTACACTGAAAGAGGGACAGAAATCACGAGATCCAACACCATTATAAAAAACATAATTGCTTCTATTTCCAAAATAAGAGTGCAAAAATTTAAACAAAGGCACGCTAATGCGAGCGCAGAAAGCTTTTCTAGTAGTAGACAATGATCTATCGTATGAAAGCCACAGCTGAAATCCGTATAAACTACATCAACTTGACCTTTATTGTCCAATTCATACGAAACCGTGTTACGGAATTTTGTTCCTTTTTTTTGTTTTTGGTCACTTGACTTTGGTAAATTTTCGTTTAATTTATACTATTCATCACTTCAATACTCTTGTTGTAACCAAATTCGTATCAGTTAATTTTCTAATTTTATTGCACTGTACCGACATCTGCTGATGAAAGAGACGGACTTTACGTTAATAGCTGTCTACTCTTGCAACATACGCGATTTCGTCAAAAATTTAACTAATGCGTTGACAACCTTAATTACGTCCGTTTTTAATTGTCGAATTAGCCTTAAATAGACACTTCTGATTATTAATTTGTGGTAAGGATATTCCTTTTTTTTTATTTCTCTTCCCTCTAAGTACCCCGTAGACTGCTTCTTGGTTTTATTTCATTAGTTTGTAATTATTATTGGTGTAATTATAATTGGAAACGTTGGTAACCTGGTTCGTAGTATCGTCTTTGTCACCGGCGTGGGGTGATGGTATTTTACCGCGTCTCCCGGGCATTTGGTTTTCTAACATGATTTGAAATAGTAACAGATATAAAGAGCACGATGCTTCTGGTTGACTGCATGTATTAGGGCACTTCGCCATCTTGATATCGTGAAATTTCGTTGTTTACGGATGAAACTGCAGTCATCATCTATATGTTATCTTGTTGGATATTTTTCTCATGACCTATCAGTAGGGTACTTGTGACAATTCTGGACTCTCCTCCCCGTCTCACCCAGCTCCACATCACCCCCCCTCGCCCTAGTGGCGCCCTCTGCCAACCCAACTGAAGTGGCGCCCTCTCGTGGCCACCAACCCAACTAATGTGGGGCCCCTCACCCCCCCTCGCCCTAGTGGCGCCCTCTGCCAACCCAACTAATGTGGGGCCCTCTCGCGGCCGCCAACCCAACAAATGTGGGGCCCCCTTACGGCCGCCAACCCAACTAATGTGGGGGCCCCTCACCCCCCTCGCCCTAGTGGCGCCCTCTGCCAACCTAACTAATGTGGGGCCCTCTCACGGTCACTAGCCAAACTAAAAAATGGCATCTCTCATGATTACCAACCCAACTAATGTGGGGCCCTCTCGCGGCCGTCAACCCAACTAATTTGGGGCTCTCTCGTGGCCGCCAACCCAACTAATGTGGGGCCCTCTCGTGGCCGCCAGCCCAACTAATGTGGGGCCCCCTCGCGGCCGCCAACCCAACTAATGTGGGGCCCTCTGACGGCCACTAACCAAACTAAAAATGGCATCTCTCATGATTAACAACCTAACTAATGTGGTGCCCTCTAACGGCCACTAACCAAACTAAAAATGGCATCTCTCATGATTACCAACCCAGCTAATGTAGCGTCCTCTGACGGTCACTAACCTAACTAAAAATGGTATCTCATGATTACCAACCCAATTAATGTGACACCCTCTGACGGCCACTAACCCAACTAATATGACGTCAGGCAAAAATGGCGGACCATCAAGAGGATCGATAAAAATATAAACTTTACATCTGAGGTCGGCATACTATTTCAAAATTATAATATAAATATACAGCATGATACTGGATGAGATAGCAACCAAATATGAATATACAGGACGTTTCAAAACAAGGGATTTTTAGAAAAGTAAGATGGCGAACCCAAGATGGCCACAAAAATCTAATAAACTTAGGTGACGTCAGACATCCATCTATCGAAACCATGCGCTAAACTCCTATGAAACATCATTTCAAAACCATTGCTAGAATCGGTTCACAACCGGTTCATGAAGCGGTTCTGAAACTCCTCTATCAAAAACATGCCTTTAAGTCCATCTATCAAAACCAGGCATTCAAACCACTATCAAATCCCTCTTTTTCAAAAAGCCATCATTTCAAAACAATACTTTCAAGTCCATTAATCAAAACCATGCATTCAAACCACTATCAAATCCCTCCTTTTCAAAAAGTCATCATTTCAAAACAATACGTTCAAATCAATCTCTCAAAACCATGCATTCAAAACAACATTCGGTGATAGATGCATATATGAAATGTATTTGTGGTACCTAACAGTTCAAAAGTGAAGATTTAGAAAAGTAAAATAATGAGCCCAAGATGATCACCAAAATCGAATAAACTAAGGTAACATCCAGCAAAATGATTGATTGTCAAGATAGTCGATATCAAATTCCTCCTTTTTTCAGAAAACTTAAGGTGACGTCAGGCAGGCATCCATCATCCATCCATCCATCCATCCATCCATCCATCCATCCATCCATCCATCATCCATCCATCCATCCATCCATCCATCATCCATCCATCCATCCATCATCCATCCATCCATCCATCCATCCATCCATCCATCCATCCATCCATCCATCCATCCATCCATCATCCATCATCCATCATCCATCCATCCATCATCCATCCATCCATCCATCATCCATCCATCCATCCATCCATCCATCCATCCACCCATCCATCCATCCATCCATCCATCCATCATCCATCCATCCATCCATCCTTCCATCATCCATCCATCCATCCATCATCCATCCATCCATCATCCATCCATCCCTCCATCCATCCATCCATCCATCCATCATCCATCCATCCATCCATCCATCCATCCATCCATCATCCATCCATCCATCCATCATCCATCCATCCATCCATCCATCCATCCATCCATCTATCCATCCATCATCCATCCATCCATCATCCATCCATCCATTATCCATCCATCCATCCATCCATCCATCCATCCATCCGTCCATCCATCCATCCATCCATCCATCCATCCATCATCCATCATCCATCCATCCATCCATCCATCCATCCATCCATCCATCCATCCATCCATCCACCCATCCATCTATCCATCCATCCATCCAACCCATCCACCGGTTCATGAACCGGTTCTGAAAACCCTCTATCAAAAACATGCTTCCAAGTCGATATATCAAAACCATGCATTCAAACCACTATCAAACCCATCTTGTTCAAAAAACCATCATTTCAAAGCAAAGTAGGGCTTTTAGAAAAGTAAAATAATGAGCCCAAGATGATCACCAAAATCGAATAAACTAAGGTAACATCCAGCAAAATGGTTGATTGTCAAGATAGTCGATATCAAATCCCTCTCTCCCAAAAAAAACCATCATTTCAAAACCATTGCTAGAATCGGTCCACAACCGGTTCATGAACCGGCTCTGAAACCCCTCTTTTTCAAAAAAAAGCCATCATTTCAAATACATCTCTCAAAACCATTCAAACCACTATCGAACCCCTCTTTTTCAAAAAGCCATCATTTCAAAACAATACATTCAAAACCATTCAAACCACTATCAAATCACTCTTTTTTAACTTTCTTATAATATTAAAATGAGGTGTGGCCACCACACGACTTTCTTATACGTATGAAAGTGTTACTTCCGGTCCAAATTTTGAAATTTCATTTATACAAAAAATATTCCAAATCCAACTCTAAATACTTTTGTACTCTTCATAAATATACATAGAATGCATAATTTACGACATATTTGCAAAAAATCGTTATTCGGTAAGAGTAAAAGTGATACTTCCGGTCCGAATTTTGAAATTTTTTTTATACAAACGATATTGGAAATTAAGTTCTAAATATTTTTATATTCGTAGCGTACCTGTCTAAAAAGCATGACTTGCAAAATATTTGCAAGAAACTGATTTTCGATAAGAGTAAAAGACCTACTTCCGGTAGGAATTTCGAAAGACCTTTTTAATAAAATTGTTCACAATTTCAATTTTAAGTACATATGAATTCTTTATAAATTTGTTTAAACTTAGTAATTCACGAAATATTTGCAAAATTCGGTTTTTTTCGCTGAAGTAAACTGCTACTTCCGGTCTACTGATTTTACTGAAAAACTAATCAGATCTCAAGAGGGAGATTATACACGTAAATACAAAATTTGGAATTGATATCTACAGCGGTTTGACCGCTATCGTGGTCACACACACACAGACAGACACACAGACATACACACACAGAGACACACAGACATTTTTTAAAAACCACTTTTTCTTTATCAGGGGACTTCAAAACGTGGACATCTGCAAAAATGTCGAAGTCGAAAATTTTCATCATCACAATACTTCCTTATACTACGTATAAGAAAGTAAAAAGGGTGAGAAAGAAAACAGCACAACAGATAAAATATATACTATTTCAAAAATGTTTCTATCTTTTTACAGTTCATGTTTTGTACTATCTTTAGAAGAAATATGCTTGACGTACAGCTTTTAATATGAAATTTAGAGGTTTTTACACAAAATACATAGTTTACGCCTAATAAAACTAATTTTGAAACACAATATGCATTTAAAAACAACAATTTTTATACATCATAAAAGAACGAACCAAAAAACACTATACATATGACATACTATACATATAAATTATGGAAGAAAATAATAAATACTCATTCTCAATTATTAATATTGAAATACATAAAAATCTATGAAATAGTATCGCTTAAAACATTTGAAAAATCATGTTTGATAAGCCCACTATTTGTCAATATTTAAGACAAAAAAATTATTATTAATTTTCCATTTACAACAGATTTCCTTGTTTAATCTCAATTTTAAATAACATAAATTCTTAAATTCATTTAGTTAACTTCCTTATAATATTTAAAAAAAGGGTGAGAAAGAAAAAACATACTAAGTCTCACAACAGATAAAATATATACTATCTTCTTTTTACAGTTCATGTTTTTGTACTATCATTACAAGAAATATGCTTGACGTACAGCTTTTAATATGAAATTTAGAGGTTTTTATGCAAAATACATAGTTTATCACTAATAAAACTAATTTTGAAACACAAGTATACATAGCAAATAACCCTCCCCATTCATTTTAAAAACAACAATTTTTATATATCATAAAAGAACGAACCAAAAATTTGAAAAATCATGTTTGGTAAGCCCACTATATACCAATATTTAAGACAAAAAAATATTATTAATTTTACATTTACAACAGATAGCCCACTATTCATCAATATTTAAGGGCAAAAAAATTATTATTAATTTCACATTTACAACAGATTTCCTTGTTTAATCTCAATTTTAAATAACATAAATTCTTAAATTGATTTAGTTAACTTCCTTATAATATTTAAAAAAAAGGGTGAGAAAGAAAAAACATACTAAGTCTCACAACAGATAAATATTAAAACTAAATTAAATATATACTATTTCAAAAATGTTTCTGCCTTTTATAGTTGTGTTTTGTTATACACAATCCAACCCATTTTGCATGTTAATATCAACCACAATCCTGATCCGCTTCTGAATCGGCTACATCGATCTTACTGAAACACAAAACACAATTCTATCTCAGATCAATGCCTATATTATCAAGAATTTTATCTTATATGGTATATGTTTGAATATCTTTTTTCGATCGCAATTAGATTCCCCAGTGAAAATATAAATATTATCTCAATCATCCTATAATACAACCCACAGATAAATCAATTAAATACCTCACGATAAGTGTTAAATCACACGCCAGATTTTATGATAATACTACACCAAACACAATAGTGAGGCTTATAAAAAGATAAACAACCTAGATTCTAAATCTTTATTTAAAAATCTTAACGTTAGAGTATTTTTTACTATTTCCTGTTTTGATTATGAACCCACTAATTTCCGACATATACAGACTTTAACGCAGAATCACTCACTGTATATATTGTCTTAAAATTATTGTTGTCCCTAGTTGGGCCAGCCAAATGTACCTGTATAAGGGTTGGATGATCGTTATTTACAACAAACTATCCTCTAATAATGTTCCAAGTTCGGGCACTAAATGTACTTATATGTGTGTTGGAAGAGTGTTATTTTTAACACCTAATTTTTTTACTACTAATATTATTTTTTTTTAAAATGCCTCGGCTAATACTCAATTTTAATAAATATAAAATTTTATTTCTCCTTGTTTTGTTAATTGGACTGGTAGGACTATATTCTTTGAACCCTATACCAATACATGATAAAAATGGGAGGGATATTTCACATTACATGTCAAGAAATATAACCTAACTTATGATTCGTTTATTATCGATTGAATTGCACGTGTTCTTTATAAAATACTTTTTTTATATATCATCAGGGGTGTTTATGGTCCATTGTGACTGATTATTCGCTTGTACATTGTAGAACTACGACTAAACACGTAAGTATTCCAAATTTTGATGGGTCTTTTTCAGGTTAAATTAATTCAATATTTTTATGATTTTAGTGTTACACAATCTTGTAGATCAGTTGCTTTGTTTGAAAAAGCACATAAATAATGCTACAAATGAAAGAAAACAAACTGCTCAAGCTAATAATGGTATAATGATGTGTTGATCAGATACACAAGTGAAAATAAATATTATTGAAAAATTGTTTAACAACGATGCATTGACGTTGGTTAGAAAATATCAAAATAAACCATGAGAGATAATGACATAACTGTAGCGAGTAAGTTTGTTGAACAACAACTCGTATGTTTTCTACGATTGACTAATAATGTATTTTATTTATGGTTGTAAACATTCAATTGTTGATGAGATTTCTATGGAATGCAACTTGTAATATTACTACAAATAAGGTATTGCCTTTCTTATTCTTAATTCAATACATTCTGGTGTAAAAGTGAATAACTTTCCTAAATATTAATATAAAATATGTTATTTTTAAATCGAATAGTACCAATATACTTTATATTACTTCAAATGTTAAGGTATATTTACTTGTAGGTGCTGTTGCTACTATTGTATGACCTGGACTTGATATCTTGATGATGTTCTCCGATATCCTCCGATCTTCGACGTCCTTCTTGTACTCCTTTATAATGGACTCCTTTGGATATACACGTTCTGACTCAGAAAAATTCTCTTCGAAGTTCTCTGCACAACATAATACTGCTACTCTAGAAGAAATGATTCCTACACGTTCGGTCTAATTTGGAAATACACGTTCGGTCTCAGAAAAATTCTCTTCGTAAGCCTATACACGATAAAATACTGCAACTCTAGAAGAAATGATTCCTACACGTTCGGTCTCCTTTGGAAATACTAGGAACTTCGTCTATGGTTAATCTTGAAAATACACATTGGAATTCGTCTATGGATAATCTTCTATTTATGTAAGTACTCATGATAAATTATGATTCAACCTTTTTAAATATTCCTTTCCTTTATCTATCAATTTTGCTACCTATGTTTTATAGATATCACATAAATTATGTATGTTTCTTTCACTTTCAACTGTGTTATTCACTCTGACTTTGTTAAATTAATAACTTTTAACGCTTTTAAGCACAAAATTCGCTGTATTTGAGAAATTATCAATGAATTATTTCTTATTCAAAGATAAAAATAACCGCGTCGTATGAAAATTATTTTTCATCTCCCCGTTGTTTTTTTTTCAATAACCAAATTCCTAAGCAACCCTTTTACAATTTTTTTTTAAATTCTCCAATCAGAAATCTACACCTACCTTTATAATTCAAAATATCTCTTTACTATTTACTTTCGAATATTTACATCCCTATAATTTATTACTACGTGTATTAATTATTCTTTTTACATTTAAAAAAACCTAATTTCAAAGCATTTCATACAAATGTCCTTCAATTTATAAATTCTCATTTCAGGAACTGTCAAAATATTTCTTTCATTAACACCTGTTCAAATTATGGCGGGAAATTTAATTCAAATTAGTTTATACTCTAAATCAATTATTTACGTTTACAATACTCGTCATATCATCGTTAATTAAACAATTTTGTACATAAAATATAATACATCATATTTGACAATAATAATAATGTTTTTTTAATTTCTCTTTAACAGATTCTAAAAATACAAACATAGAAGAAAGAAAACCTTATTTTTCCTCTACGACAACCAGATCAACATGAAAATCTCATCAACTTATGAACATCAAATAATCATTTAAATAATTTATTGTTTATTCATTGATAAAAATATACTTTTAAGAATTGAAAAATTATATGTAATAACACAATTGCAAATCAATATATTGTATGAATATTAAAACCATAACAATATAGATAATTGTAAACACACAAATAAAGAGAATCTCGCTTAAAAATAATATATTTTTAGATAAGATGATGAACATAATATGGTAAACCAGATTATTATGTAAATATAAATATTTTTTTATACATATTTATTACTCACAAATTTTATACACCAGCCATTTTATTTAGACAGGCCTATGTTTCTACAATTTACATTACATACAACTATTTTGACATTAATACAGATACTTTTAATTATTTATATTTACCGAGGTGACGTTTATAACTCATCAAGGCCCTCAAGCTCTTCAAGGCTATTAATCACCAGTTCCATACGCCGATCTATCAGAGCAATTTCTCGTTCAGATAATAGACCTCCCGCCAAGATTGGAGTCATAACCCTCTGCGTTGGCCGCACTCGCTGAACCTTAAATTTCGACATATCGAAATGTTGCAGCGGTCTTGGTCTATTGCTTTGCGCCAGGGAGGGCGCCCGCTCGGATATTGAGAGCTGGCCTACTAAAATCCTCTTTTTCGCCGGACTTGTAGAGATCTCACAACAAACACAATCAATTCCGCGTTTATTAGACATTTCACTTGAGACATACATAAACTGAACTACCATAGAAGAGGATATTCTCCTATATTTATAAAAAATGATCCCAACCCAACCCCCACTAAGCAAACTTAAAAGAAAAAGTTCTCACGAAAAACGCTTAATTACCTCAAACAATCCTTTCTACATTTCAAATGGATTTTTATCACCCTCATGAAATCCAATGACCACCAACCCAATTAAAAACTAGAACCTCCTTTTAACGATTACCAATTAGAAAACTTAAAAAAAGGCAAATTATACATAATATCTATCACAACCATCATAAGGGAAAAAAACATTAAGCGAAACTATATGCAAATACTGCATTAGTATAGATAGTTCATTCTACATCAAACTTTTAAAATAATAATACTAAAATATACACAGTAAAACAATAACACATACATAATTAAGCAAAATTGCTAATAATCTACATGCGCACTCACTTCAGGTAAAAAAAGCCAACCCCAACAATACAACAAAGAAACGCACTATTCAGCTAATCCGAACCCTTTCATTCGACACCGAGTGCTTCTTGTGTGGTAAATGGATATTAGCTGCTACCCTCACATATCACTGACGGCTATTTAGAAAGGAAACCGAAAGATATTTTAATACTTTTTCTACCCCATTAGAAAAAAGGATCATAAATTAAAACAAATTACTATATACAGGAACCGCTCAAAAAAAAAGCCATCTATTAAAATATTATTCCTATATATATGTATATACGCATCTAAAAATGTATAGTATGATACCATATTTGGAGCTATCATATAAATTATTATTTTATTATTTTCTAAATTTATTCATCACGTAATGTGTATTTGTATTAATATTGCACCATTAATATATTTTAGGTAAATTTCCGTATTATTTGTATGCCTAATTTATTCTTCAAGTCTTAAGTTTTATGTGCAATGCTATAAATTTATGGAATTTTGTCATCGCTTAAGTAGGCACAATTTGTACCATATTTTGTTATGTGTGTTTTTATCACGAATGAGAGCAATAATAATCAAGACTAAACACCTAGAATTAAATGCTAAACACCTAGAATTAAATGATGGTGTTGGCATTGTAAATGGTATTGAAGAGAAAATTAGAAAAGTCAACGGATTGGCTGAAAAAAGAATTAAAGAAAAATTAACCCCAATTCTAAGCGAAAATGGAGGTTTTGTTACATTAAAATCTATAAATAATGTAATTAATGACAATTTAATGAAGACATTAATATAAGCCCCTCATTAATACCTAGTTTTAAGAATGCACCGATCACATCTTGCGATGTTGAAAGAACATTTTCCCAATATAAACATAGACTTACAGATCGTACACATAACTTAACTATGGAAAATTTAATGAAATATATGGTTATTTATTGTAATAAATAAATATACAATTTGAAAATAAGACAAATGAATTTTAATTTCCTAAAACATAATAAATAAATGCACATCATAAGTACATATTGCATATTGTAAGTGCATATTTAGGGATTTTTTAAGTGCATATTGCATGCATATTTGGCAAACTTTTTAGTGCATATTTTCCAGTCTCTAATAATAACTTGCCCATGGTGTCACTAACTCATATAAAGATTTTTCTCCAGATCTCCTAGATTTTCTTTTAATTGAGTTATTTCCATCCCGGGAGTATAGCAAATAAAACAAAAAAATCAACGAAATATGTTTTTCCTATCGTCAGTTATGACTGAGAGTGCATAAAAAATGTTGAATTTTGTAATTTGTCCGAATTTTCCGACTTTCCTTTGTATTCTTTGTAATTTTCCCTATTTTTTTCTCATGAACACTTTCCCGGGACTATAACGAACAAAACAAAATATGAATTACGTATATCCATTATTAAAACCGTAAATTATAGTTTTGAGTTCATACAAAAGTCCTATAGAAAAAAGCACTTTCAATTTTTCCCGTATTTTCCAACTTTCCGTGCAAATTTTCCAATTTTTTCCCCCCTAAAAACCATATTGGGAACTACGTTAATATGGATAGACAAGATATTTAAAATATTCTCAAACTATTTTACACATAGAGGACAATTTCAAAACTCAGAACCGCAAATGTTGTTAGCGTTTTATTTGTTATTAATATAACGCTCCATTTTCAGCAAACCAGATAATTCAATTGATGTCCCTCAACTTATGACCTTATTTATAACTTTTGCAGAATTTGCATTCTATGCTTTTCCTGCGGAGCAAGTAGTTTTCGAGGTGTGTACCAATTTACATAAACTGTATGAAACTATTTCAAGTGTCATTAAGTAACTTCCACGATTTCAGCTATTAGACTTATCGAAGGCCATTTACATGTCGAAATGGTACGAACAGCCTTTACAAACACAGAAACTTATAGTACTTGTTATGGCCGATAGTCAAAGTACCCAGTACTTTCTCGGAGGTGATGTCGTTATTGTTAAGTGGTTTCACTTTATTTTTGTTGTAGGCTGTCAGAAATGCTTTTACCTTTTATGCAGTTTTAAGAAATTTTTTAAATAAGTAAATTATGTTGTATAGTTCTGTATTATTTTCATAAATAAATATTTTTCTTAGCAATTTTTGTATAAATTTAAATAAATGTAATTATTACATTAGTTATAGATAATTATCAAAAAGAGGTGTTGAAACAGGTTAACTATTACATCACACTACTCTGGAAAGGCATATATTGATATAGTAATGGAGATACGCCTAATTATTATGTAATATTGTGTATTCTGTATGTCCTATTTGATTCGGACTCACGTATTTATATTTTAGTATTTTGTCACATTCTATTCGAGCCCACTGTATGCCCGGTATGAATTTTTGATTTACGTATTTAAATTCTTAGGATTATTTATTTCATTGGTTGTTGGTAGAAAAATTTGGCGCCTAACGTGGGGCCAAATTTTGCTGATTAATTAAAAGTAAAATTCCGTGAATGCATAACATTAATAGAAGAAACAATCTGGATGAGGTAATAGAAAAATAAAATATTTACACAAAAATTATTGAAGGATAGACAAACTATGAACAGTTAAATTCTAATCGATTAAATTAAATTACCTTGAATGCAAAAAAAACACAAAGGAAAACGACCGAACTTTCGGTCATCCTCTATAACATCAAACTATAATTAAATGCAAATTAAATCTTAGTAACATTTAAACGTTTGGTCAAGATTTTTACCTTACAAAAATGTATATATCAGTAAAACAGGCTCTTCCTGTATACCAGGAAGTTATATAGTTAAAACCAAAATGACTATAAATGATACCAAATGTTAGGTTTAACCCACGTAAAATTACTTGAGAATGAACTGAGGGCGCCAAAATCAAATATATATCCGACAACAAAGTAAAAGACAATTTGTCCTTGTGGCCGACACCAAAATTTAAGGTTACGGACCAAAATACTATAAATCTTGAAATCTACTTCAAATACAACCTTTAGAAGGTCGTACTTTTGCTTACTTGTTTATTAAAAATTACTCTAAGGCTCTGACTACTGTCAAACCTTCCGACACTGAAGGTGTTCGATTAGTTTTATCTTAAATTACCAAAAGTAGACTGAACAAAACGTATGAAATAATTTCCAGTATGATGGAAGTCTGAATGAAGCATTAAAATATTTCAAATCCACTCAGTCAAATACAGATAACATAGAACATAAATGTTTGGCACTTATCTCATCCAAAAGGAGCTCGGTTTCTTCCCTTAGGACTACGGACTCCAAAAAAGCAAAATAATCACGCCAATCCATTTGTAATAACGGAGACCCTGGACTCGGGACAAGGAAAATAGTTGCTTTTCTAAAAATTTTCGTTCCTCAATCACGAGGTAGCATAAATTCAACAACAAAATGGCCGTGTCGATACAGGCGTTAAAATGCGATAAAACGGCAGGTATTACTAACCGCTAAAAGAAACAATTAACATAATGTTAGGGAAAACTAATTAGGAATTTAGAATAGACCCACCAGAATTCAACGACGTAAATCCATCCAAAAAAAAAGAAAATCAACGGTATGTTAGCATCACACGAAATATATAATATTCTTACTGCTTCTTAATCTGCTATTAAAGCTTAATCGTTAGGGCACGGCAATGTACACCCAAAATTTGTGAAGTAAAATTTTAGGACAGACGTTGGACGTTAATTCTGCGACTTATTCAAAAGATAGTTCAACGGGAAAAGAAAGTACAAAAGATTTTTCTCGAAATGAGATACGCGGCGAAAACAGCGCCACCTCGGCAGCACAAAAAGAAACATGCAGTGTAATAACATTTAAATCGTAGAGGCAATTTACAAATACAAAACTCATGACGAAAAATCAAAAGAGAAACGACCCATAAACAAGAATACATTTAAAAACAACAATTAGTTCCAAAATAAATAATAAATTGAACCTACACCGTTGTACTATCCGACGAGAGATGTCGCTCTCTACATGATCAGAGAGTCCAAAAAGATTTAGATTTTTATCTGTTTCAGAATTTCGCTGGCATCCATTTTTGTTTTACAAAACATGTCGATTTTTGCGTTTGTAAGGTTTTGCGTTAACTTATACTACTCGGAACTGGTGAATCTAAGAGTGATGAATCAAAAACCAGTTTCTTGTTGAACATACAGCCTTTATTGCTTCCAGCGCACCTTTAAGAAAAATTGTATGCCAAATATCGAAAATCAAGCTAGAAATTTGACTTAAAAAATTAAACATTCGCAATTTATGAAGGCATATCGTGCAATAATATGCAAAAGAGAAATATAGTCATATTTTCTTCATAACGTACGCCATTCGTTCAACATTCTAATAAATGCGTTTTACTCGGCAAAAATGCGGGTAAAGTTAATATTTGCAAATCCCAAATGTCTATTTGGCCGTTAATTTGATTTATTTATCTGAATTTTTAATCTTTTCATGTTTTTGTTTTACTTCTATTTTATATTTTGACTCCTGGACAGTTTTTAGAATGGATTTTCTTTTGTAAGCTTGAATAAAAGAAATTCTACATATTTTAAGGCAAATTTAGTCATAGATACGTTGTAAGCCCAATGCGATGACACTAACAAATCGCTGGCAATTTGTACAAAAACTAATCTGCACGGCTCTGTGTCGTACGAGAAGCAGCGGATATAATATGTCTGCTCACACAATCCGACCTGGGGTCGACAAAAGGAACGATAAATTTATATTCTTTACGACGATCACTTTCATTTAGCATAAATCACAACACTAAACGGCAATTAACTAAAATAACATTTATGCAAAGAATACAACAGACATAGATCACGCTGCTTCTAACCTCCAGAACGATAGCGCAAAAAGTGCCGGAGAAGATATGTCAAAGTCAACCAAATGCAAACATGCGTGCGACGACGCATAATACTTATTAGCGAGAAGGTGCCATCTATCTAATGCCAATTAAATCGTTTGTTTGTACTCATAAACCACAAACGAGTTTCTAATTAGCACGATCGAAAGGGAAAGCATAACTAAAAATATATTAAAAATAAAATATACTAGATAGAGCTTAAAATAAAAACAAGAAGAAATTAACCCGGAAATTAATAACAATCAAAACATCAACTAGCGTTAACCCTATTCAACGCCACATGACCCACCATATTTAACTCGAAATAAAAATAGATGGAATGAAGATTTAAATTAATCCATAATTAACAAAGATAAAGAAAACAACCTAATTAAACCCAGCGAAAAATGAAAATAATTCGAGAGAAAATATACAGCTCATTTGTAAATAAAATGCACCCAAACTCTAAAATATGAGTGCATGAGTCAAAATCAAATAGAATATACAGAGTACTAAAAAAAAACGTAACAATTTCCCTCCCTCCAAAACCTTTTCAAACGCAACCTTACGAGTTAAGGATTTATTTCAAATTATTATGGCGTTTGAATAAGAGTAACAGATTGTTATGTTGCCTTCGGTACATTCATTTTCTTTGACGTGTTTTTAATGAATGCCAGATTTTTAATTTCATTCAAAGCCAATATAACCTGTTCTTCCTTGTAGTTGTTTAGTACAGATGTATTTAGTTTTTAACTACGGCATCTGTTAAAAGACGAAATGAGGAAATTAATATGTACCAATCAATAAAAATTTCGTAAAACACAGGGAAAACCCTAAACAAGAAGAGGTTGAATTAAAATTTCAACTGCATCGGCAATATTATAAAGTAAACGAGAAAGTAAGAATTTGTATCCCTACATTTTTATTGCATAACCAATTAGGTAGGTTACACACACATGTACTTTTTAATTAAAGTTTTCCCGGCATATTTTGTTCAATAAGTAATGCCGATTGGTGCAAGTATTTAGATCTGCGTGTACTATTGATTCCAATGATTGTATCTTAGCATAAATCGGAGAACACCATTCATTGGCATGTTTGATTTTGACCAGTCCATTATTACAATGTTTATAAGTGTACGATTTATAAAAGTATTATATAAGACGCAGCTATCATTCTCGTATTTAATTCAGAAGTTTATTAATTAAGATTTTTAAGTACACCAACAAATATATTTGGAGTTTGTATTATTTATTAGAAGCATATCTGGCGCACCTAGTGACGAGCATATACGAAGAAATACAAGAGTGGCAATATCATCGAAACGATTATAGGCACCTTATCGTCGAGGTGAAATACCACAAGGTAGATGCCATTATTCTTAATTTTTTATATAAATATTATCTACTCAGAAAAATAAACGTTCGTGCATATAAATAAGAATAGAATTTAAAATTTGTTTTTTGAATCATAGAATATATGTGAGTAAATTCAGTTAGTTTGATTCATGTTATATTCAAATATTGTATTACAGTCAGTTCATATTTGAAAGAATTATTTCAGTTGCAAAAGTGTAAATTTATAAATTACTGAAAACAAGTGCATTTAATTATTTTTATAGATCTGTACATTGTGTTAAAGAACAAAATAGAAGTTACATTATTATATATAAAAAGATATTGTTGAGTTTTATTCCAGTATATAGGAGTTAACTAAACTATACAAGTTCATAACCAATTTATAGTCATAGCCATCTTATTTTGTCATCAGTTACAAAAAACATCGACATCGTCGAATAACGTATACGAAATGTATAATACAGATAAATACAAAATTTATACAATTAGGTTGATATGCACACATTTCAAACACGGTGCAAGAGTTTTATTTTTATTTTATACTACAAAATCACAGCTGGAAAATTCCATATTATAGTGATTTTCTTTACAAAAAATAAATTCACTTAAAACTATACATACAATAATGAGATACATGTTAATACATCACTCTAAATCTAAACCTTAGAACTAGACCAAGGAACGTTAGAGGTAGCGCATCACACACGTACACCTCACAGACTGAGACGTGTCCGATGAGATGCCCCTCCCACAAGGTGCGCAGTGAATCCTTATAATATTAGGATAATCACGAGCAGTCTGGAAAGATTGTCAAGCGCTACACATACCGTATGTGTCTATTTTCATTAGCTATAGGGATTCAATGTTTACATGCGATTTATACGTATACAAATAATACTTGGCAACGTGTGTCTCCCGGCAACAATCGACATCACAGCGACTTTCCCCGATCTTGCCACTTCTACATTAAATGTTGAGCAGCGAACACGTTCCGAGATATAGTCTGCAATAAAATCCGTCATCATCAAATGGCCGGCGCGATCTAGTTGTTTATTATTATTTTCAGAATCCTTTTTTATTTACCTTATTTTTAATTTTATTAGAATTACGCTTTTGTTTGTGTCATGCTTAATAATTCCCTGCATTTACTGAAAGGAAAAAGAAAAATCCTTGCAAGGCGTAAATATTATTTCTAAGCGCAGTACGTACATCCAAGTCAATAGTCCAACAGCTACTGCTAACTTGAGCTTGTATCTGTATCTTGTATCATCGGTCGCGCTCGCATTGAAGAGAAAAGTAGGGGGTGCCATGTTGTCACATATTGCATGAATTAATCGCCTATGGCTAATGAAAATTGACACGTGCTGTATATGTATCACTTTTCAGTATATTACAATTTCTTATCTGCATTTACTCGTTCGTCCGGCTAATGTATGCGATGATGAACAAATGTTATCATTTCTTTTTTCCGAATACTTTCTCTGTCACACAGTAATCTGTAAATCTGCGTGACTTATAGATCGAGAGCAGCCAAGACTCGGTCTGTGTACTGTATGTACGTATGTACGTTCTCAATCAACAGCCATAGATGCCGAAACCGCAGATCTAGCAGACCTGAAGAAGACTCGCCTGGACACACCAATCCGATATCTTTGAAGTAGTTGTTATATAATATATATATTTTATTAATTGGCGATAGATAGTTAGCGTCAATGTGGAAGGGCGGGCCGGGCCAAGTGCTGTAGAAGTGTATATGCAGTCTACATAATTAAATAATGACAATAATTTAGCATTATCGAAAATGCTATTGAAAACCTTAAATATTATGTATAACATGGCCACTTTTATTTAAAGTACAAGAACTTTAAAAACTTATTTTGAACTTTCTCAATTACTTTATTATATATTCCCGTTAACGGCGCCCAAACCGGCGAAGCAAATTCAAGTTATATGTACTCATCAGCATTATAAAAACCATGATTAGCTAGGAAACCTTCATTAGATAGTGTATCAATTTCTACGACTTGTGAGAGTTTAACCTATGAGATTTCAAATAAATGAGCCGAAAGTACCAGTAAGTATAATGTTAACTATTTAATATTTGTAAACAATTAGAACTGTAATAGATATTTCAAATGTTTCAAGCGGGAAATTTAAATAGTAGGTATATTTATATTAATATTTTTACTGTGATATTTAAACATTTCATTTATTATTGTCAGTTGAATAGAAGACAGACTTATATTAATTAGAATTCATTACATTAGTCATTACAAAAAAAAAAGCCACCCCATTGCCTTTCATTAATAAAATCTTGAAACAACAATTACAAAAACATTATAATTCGAATAAAAAAAAAAACCAAAAGGAACCCACTAATTACAAGTATGTGCCAATACCATTCATTAAAAATCTAGCAGAAAAATTAATTTCGAAACCTTACAGTACAAAAGCAGCATACAAGAATTGCAATACCCTTAACAAAACTTAAAGACAATATACCTGATTCAAAAAAGACCCATATAATATATCAAATCTCATGTAATGACTGTTGAGACGTATATATTTGTCAAACGAGTCAACATTCAAAGAAAGATTAAATGGGCACAAATTGGCACCGCCTTAAAGAAACATGTCAATCAAATGAACCCATCATTTAATTTCAATCAGACAACAATTATAAGAACTGAAACACACTGTAGAATCAAGAAATTGTTTGGAAAGCATCTACATTAAAAAAAAAATAATTAGGTGTGGCCACCACACGACTTTCTTATACGAATGAGCGTTTCAAACTATACAATTTTAAGAATTTTTTCACATAAATTATTCAAAATCCTATTCTAAGTACATACTTCTATTCTCTTAATAAATCGTTATAGAATGCATACTTTGCAAGATATTCGAAAAAAAGTGCTACTCCCTAAGAGTAAAAGTGTTACTTCCGGTCCAAATTTTGAAACTTTATTTATAAAAAAAATATTGCAAATCTAGCAATAAATACTTTTGTACTCTTGATAAATATATATAAATTGCATAATTTACGACGTATTTGCAAAAGTCGCAATTCGATAAGAGTAAAAGTGGTACTTACGGTCTGAATTTTTAAATTTATTTTTACAAAAGATGTTGAAAATTATGTTTCAAATACTTTTATATTCGTAACGTACCTGTCTAAAAAGCATGACTTGCGAAATATTCGCAAAAAACTGATTTGAGTTGACGAAATATTGGCAAAATTCGATTTTTTTTCTTAAGTAAACTACTACTTCCGGTCTGCCGATTTTACTGAAAAGCTAATCAGATCTCAAGAGGGAGATTATATTCGTAAATACAAAATTTGGAATTGATATCTATAGCGGTTTGATCGCTATCGTGGCCACACACACACACACTGACATACGCACACACACAACACACACAGACATTTTTTTAAAAACCACTTTTTCGGAATCAGAGGACTTCAAAACGTGGACATCTGCAAAAATCTCGAGGTCGAAAATTTTCATCATCACAATACTTCCTTATACTACGTATAAGAAAGTAAAATCAATTAATGACAAAACTGATATCAATAATCTCTCTAGTATTTATGTATTAATAATTTAACAATTAAGAAATTTACAACGTCTGGTACCTGTGCATAAATGAATATAACATCATAAATAAAAGATAAACAAAAACCAAATAAAAACTGTTCATACACAAGAACTACACAGATGCACATTAACAAGAGTTTTGTACAATTCGCAGTCTGTTATTAAAAAGCCTCATTAAGGACCCACACGTAATATTTTATTAATACCGTTATAGTCCAGTCAAAATATCGCTAAAGAGGGAAATCTACAAAAAATAGCGTAATATTCTCGATCGTGTAATATGTTAAAGGTATTCTGAGCGTAATTGTAGATTTGAGGGGTTCCGAGTGTCTGGCGCCGCTATTGCGAGTAACGCGTTTAATTCTATATCTCGAGAACGCTTCGGTTTACACAAAAAACTATACCAGCATTTTCTTTTATAAATTGAATTATTTAACTTTTTTATTCGAAATATTTTTTTCTAGCATCGATATTTTTCGAGTTACGAGGGCGTATTTTTATGTTATCTACCTAGCCATGAAAAAAAGCACATAAGAGAACAAATTTTTTTTATTTTTCTACATAACTCCCTTCAACTCTAATACACTTATTCCATCTTTTTTCCAGTTGCCCCATAGCCTCAGAAAAAAATTGCTTCGGTAACCCCGCAAAATATTCTTCAACAGCTTCTTTGAGTTCTTCATCAGAAGCAAAACGCTTTCCTCTGAGATGCTTTTTTAAAGTTTTGAATAAGAAGAAGTCTGACGGAGCTAGGTTGGGGCTATAAGGTGGATGCCTCAACTCTATAAACCCACAGTCATTGATTATTTGCTGAACTTTGTTTGCCTTATGAACCCGACAATTGTCGCGCAGCAACAAGTTTTTTTGTGGATAAGAATGCGGGCGTTTTTCCTCCAGAGCAGTTTTTAAATTTTTAATTGTGTTTCTGTAGGCCTCTCCATTTATGGTAGACCCTTCGGCATATATTCAATAGCAAAACTCTTTCAGCATCCCAGAAAACAATTGCCATCAGTTTTTTTTCCAGAAAATTGTGTCTTGGCTTTTTTGGTGGTGGAGAGCCCTTATGAACCCACTGCATGGATTCTTGTTTAGTAGGAGGGTCCCAGTAATATACCCTAGTCTCATCCCCGGTAAAAATTCGAGATAAAAATGTTTTGTCCCTCTCCAACTTGACCAAATTTTCTTGACAAACTTCTTTTCTGCACAGTTTTTGTTCAGGTGTAAGTAATCTGGGTATCCACCGTGCAGACACCTTCTTCACACCCAAATCGTCATGCAAAATTTTGAGAACACTTGTTTCGGATATACAGACTTCATTGGCAATGACAGAGATCTTTACACGCCGATCTTGCAGTACCAAATTTTCGACTTTTCGCACAATGTTTTCAGTTCGAGCTTCGGCTTCGGCCCCATCGAAAGAGTTTAGACCAATATTTTACTTGGAAATAAGATGGTGTATCTTCCCCATATACAGCAACCATTCTTTCATGAATTGCTTTTGGACCATTGCCTTCCTTTGTCAGGAACTTTATTACGCTGCGATGTTCAACTTTAGTTTCACTCATTTTAGAGCTTAGCACATGTACTTCTAACAGTGACAGCAATTTTTCAATAATTTGTTTGAGCTTATCACTCTTTTGTTTCATTGCTAGGTAGGTAACATACAAATAAGCATTCGTATTTCGTTAGAAATGTCCAACCTTTCCTAATTTCGTCTTGTTTTCACCTCTATCTCCCTAACCGTTACCTTTTTTGGAATCTTACCTATTATCAAACTTATAAACCATTTGATTATCTACGTCTGAAACTTTTTTACCTACTGATAATACTTTGGTAGTTATTGCTTATTTTATCGATCGAACTCCGCACTTTTGTCATTAGGCGTGTTCACGGACGCGCCATTGCATGTGTCAGGTTAGGTTAGCCGTTATAGACTAAATAGACTCCATTGTCCCTCCCCACAATAACCTTCGAATCTGTGGAGCCTGAAAATCCATTTTTAGCCTGAGAGGGGGCTGGAGGGAAGTGAAAGTTGAATATTTCTGGGCAACGTCTTCCCACTTATGAAACAAACGTCTATGTTTATTTTATGTGGCCGTCATACATTTCAAAACATATAAAATATTCGAACTTTTACTCTGGATAGAACCCGAGAACGCACTGAGCGTCTAGAAGCAGTCTATGCCCACAAATATCCAACTTTCACTGCCCTCCAGCCTCCTCTCAGGCTAGTGAAAGTCGGATTTTAGGTTACTACTGCAAGCATCTACTGCAAGATCAAACAATTTTCTATTTAACAACGTATCATGTTATAGAATTTTGTAAGGAAATTTCACAAATATGGCTGCAATTATGATCAGACTTCTTTTTCGGCTTACATACAAAATTTAGAGAAAAATCCCTCAACAGGTACAGCGATTTAATACAAATGTTATTATATGACGGTAAAGATTTAATTTTGCGATTCCAGTTTTATGGCTAACTGGGTTCAATCTTTTTTTTTAAATGACGTACCACATTTCAATACCCTTTTTGAACACATAGCATGTTTGTTGACTGCATAACAAAAATTAAGAGTTAGCTAAAATATGTATTATCACAGCAATTTATAAAACACTAATTCAATAATTGTTTGAAATGACCAACATTCCTTTCTTGGCAGTAGACAGGACGATATACAAAGTCTTATCGGACATTATGCAGGATAGCAGGTACTATTAGGCAAATTTCTCCTCTAATACGCTCTATCAATTTTTCTAAATTTTTATGTCGATTCCGATAAACATTGCCTTTCAAATATTCCCAGTAAAAGTTGTCTAACAGGGTGAGATCTGGTGACCTAGGGGGGCAATCTGTAGCTGTCAGCCTGTCAAACCATCTGTTTGGAAACATTTCATGTAAGTATGCACGTACATTAACGGCATAATGCGAGGGGGCGCTGTCTTGTGGAAACCAAATATTATTATTGGCTAAACAGGGTTCTAAGTTATTAGGAAATAATACCGCCAAAGTAGAAACGAGGATATTTCTAATACAGACGAGTAAATCTCTCTGGTAAGACTACCATCGAAAGAGGAAGGCGCAACAATGTGATCAGCGATAATTCCTGCCAATACGTTAACTTTTTGCGGATGTTGTAAATGATTTTCTTGCATCCAGTGTGGATAACTTCTTACCCAGTAGCGACAGCATTCTCGTTTTCTATTTACCACCCCATTTAGATAAAATGTAGCCTTATCTGAGAATAAAAATTTTTCTATAAATTCTGGATGATCGTCCGAAACGTTCATTATTGTTTCGCAAAATTCCCTCAGTCGATCAGGATCATCTTTTGACAAGTCTTGAAGTAGCTGAAATTGGCTAATGGTCATAATTCAGAGCAAGCTCGTTAGACAAAAAACGAGGATTATCTTCCAGTTACAAATGGGCCGACAAGCTTGTTTCGTCAGCTTTCGGTGCATCTTCCACAGATCTCGTCTCATATCTCATAAGAAATATGGTATGACATTTAAAAAGTAATTTAAACCAGTTGGCTAGAAAAATGAAAAGTAAGTGTATATTTCATACATTTTACTCCGATTGATCGCTAAATATATGTTCCCGTTTTGCCATGCGGTGGCAGGTACTCCTAGATAGATAGATAGATAGATAGATAATCATCTTTATTGTATTAAATAATACAAAATAAAGGTTAATTCTTACATACTGATACAGTACAATATCATTGTCAAGTAAAGTAAAATATATGTATAAATTAAATGTATAAAATATATATAAGCAAAACGTATATAAAATGAATACAAGCATATATAGTTAAATTAACAAAGAAGGAACGAATAAAGACAGTCAGGCTACACCAACTAATCACGCAAATACTCCTCGACTGAATAATATTCTTTTTGTATAAGGGCACTTTTAATTCCGGTTGCAAATATCTTGGCGTCTAAATTCTTTATGCTTTAAATAATACAAAATAAAGGTCAGTTCTTACATACTGATACGGTACAATATCATTGTCAAGTAAAGTAAAATATATGTATAAATTAAATGTATAAAATATATATAAGCAAAACGTATATAAAATGAATACAAGCATATATACTTAAATTAACAAAGAAGGAACGAATAAAGACAGTCAGGCTACACCAACTAATCACGGAAATACTCCTCGACTGTATAATATTTTTTTTGTATAAAGGCACTTTTAATTCCGGTTGCCAATTTCTTGGCGTCTAAATTCTTTATGCTGTTGGGCAAATGATTGTACAATTTAATGCCCCAGTAGTGCATGTTTTTCAATTCGATGCTGGGGAATGCGCAGGTCTTCTCGCTGTCTGGTGTAGTAGTTTGTAGTTTGTAGTAGTTTGTCGCCATTCGAAGCATAATCCCGATGGTGTTCATGTATATATTTCAGGGCATGATATATATACACAGATGCTAAGGTGAGTATTCCATTCCGCCGAAAATGCCCTCTACACGAGTCAGGACACATAGTACTCTTACTGCCCGCTTCTGCAGAACAAAGACACGTTCTGCAGCTTTTGATATGCCCCACAAAAGTATGCCATAGGAGATATGGCAGTGAACGAAGGAATGGTAAGTAAGTAAAGCAGCTTCTTGTGAAGCTATGGCTGCTATTCTCTTAATGCAGTAAATTCCTGACGTTATTTTTCTTACTAGCTGATCCACGTGATTGTTCCACTTTAATCCTTCATCTACATGCATGCCCAGAAATTTTACCACCATCCCTTCACCCGGTCTTGTCTTGAGTATTAGTTGTTTTGTTTTGTCTTCGTTTAGTTTCAGTTTGTTGGACGCAAACCAACCATTTGCTTTTTCCAAGGCTCTGTTTGACTGTATAGCGAGCCCACTCTCGCATTCATCTTTCACCAGAATAGTACTGTCATCCGCATAGAGATACATTCCCACACCCGGTATATTGTCTGATACGTAACTGGACACATCGTTCACATATATAATGAACAATAATGGTCCAAGTATTGATCCCTGTGGTACGCCACATGTGATTGTGTTCATTTGCGATTTTTTTCCATTCCATTCTACTATTTGCTTCCTATCAGTTAGGTAGGATTGTATTAATTGTAGCGGAACTCCCCTTACTCCATAATAATGCAGCTTGTTTAAGAGTATATCATGGTCAGCTGTATCAAATGCCTTACTGAGGTCAAGAAGATTCATTTTAACAACTTTTCGATCATCTTGGGCTTTGTGAATATATTTTATTACTTCAACTATTGCTGTCGTAGTTGACCTATTTCGCCTGTAACTGTGCTGTGCTATTGTAAAGCAATGGTTCCTTTCAAGGTATTCTGTCAATCTGATGGCAATCACCTCTTCAAAGATTTTCGTTACAATGGGCAAAATACTTATCGGCCTGTAATTCTTGCAATCATTTAGGTCATCATTCTTGTGGAATGGTATCACTCTTCCAATCTTCAATTCATCTGGAAAGTATCTCTCTTCGATGCAGTGGTTTACGATTATAGACAGAGGCTGACACAGTTCATGTTTAGCACATTTAATTATTTCAGCAGTCATACCATATACAGCTTGAGCGCGCGGGGTATGATCACCCGATTCTAGTCGATATTCTTCGGACGTATATTCGGCAAATGATCTCCGCTAGCTGTGTTCGCCAGATATAGATATATAGATTTATTTTTCCAGAGTTGTTATTTCGTTATATTTACTGGAGAGAATCTCTAATTTTAATTTCTATTTCAAGGGTCGTTTTTATGTTATTTTATGGTATTCCTGTTATACTTATTTATAGTTTTTTTTTTACCATGAAATTTCTATTTATTTATTTTTCTCTAGACATCTTAGTTTATTCTGCAGATGTTTCAGGCGGGTTGTTTTTATTTCATTCTAAAACCCAGTTGTACTGCTATAACTTTGTACACAACTACATTATTATTTAATTTCATTAGGATAATCATAATTACGTTATAAGTATTACAATCTTCGCGTTATTATCGACTTAGTTATCTAAGCAATCGTCATCACTTAAAGAGAAAATTTAATTTGTTCTTTTTGTCAATCTGCAAAAAAATAATCAGATCACTATGAGTTCGAATATGAGCAGGCAATGCTAGTATGTTGTGCCGTTACTCTAATATGTATTATCGGACCACGTTTAGATGCGAGTTTACGTATACCATCGGGTGATCATACCTCGCGCGCTCTTGCTGTATATCCTGGCTTTTCTTGTTTTTAAGTTTTATGATTATTTGACATACTTCCTCCTGTGTTACAGGCTTGAAAAAGCACGAATTGGAATTATTCAGGCGCAGAGATTTCTGTAGTGTTTAGTGGAGATGTGGTGCTAACAATACTATTTGCAGTCTCAGGCCCTACTCTACTAAAGTAATCATTCAATTCATCGCCTGTCAGAATTGAATCATTTTTCAAATGTTTTTTCGTTGAAAGTTCATTGTTTGTTAGTTTCCATGTTGCTAATATTTTATTGTCACTATTTCTTAATATATCTGTGCTTTTCTCCTTCTTATATATTTGTATTGTTTTCATGTAAACCTCCTTCTGCTTTATATATGCCTTATACCAGGCATCACTTTTGGTACTTTTTGCTATTATTGCAAGAGCATCTAATGTTTTTTTGATTCTTTCAAGATGCCCATTGTACACTGCTTCCTGGCTTTCAATGGTGTGTTTTAGTTTTTGTTTCAAAGGGAAGGTGAGTTCGAAAGCAGAAAGGAGTGCCCTGTGGAAGTTAACATAATGAATTTTGACATTCACGTTATTTGCTAGTGAATGTATACTATTTTGTACCATTTCCTTAAATATGACCATATTATGGGTAGAAAATTGCCTAGACATTACTTTTTTTGCTTTTACTATAGGATCGGTTACTATATTCACTCTCAGTATTTGGCCCATATGATCAGATATGTGGAGATTCACGGTTGCGACGGTGTAACAGCCTTTGTTAATATTTGAAAAAATATTGTCAATACAAGTGCTTGTAGTACTTGTCAGTCTTGAATAATCATGGAACAACCTCTGTAGATTCATAGAACTGAATAAGTCAATAATATAGTTACAATTTTTGCTACCTTCAGCAAAATTTACATTGAAGTCTCCCGTAATAAAAATATTTTCCAGAGCCTCATCTTCTAATATACCAATAAGTTCGCATATTTTTTCCATAAATATCTCTCCATTTGCTCATACGTTAAAAAATGCTCTGTTAGACATAAAATATCTAAATTGTTATTCTTTGTAATAATTTCTAGAGCGTCAATTTTTTTTGAGATGGACTGTATATTAAGATTTAAAATCGTAAAATTTAATATCTTTTGTCTGTGTTTTATTGTGCAGTGTTTGTTTACTAATGCTTTTCTTGCACCTGCTATGTTTAGAGCTTCTTTTTTAGTTTCTTGTATTAGTTTTTGTTGTTTGTATATATTCTAATAAATTGATATCAAAAAGCCTCATAAAATCACAATGTGTCTGTGAAATATTTTTTTTAAAGGAGTTCATTATGTTATTGCAATTGGTTTACTTTCCAAATTCCGATAATTTTAGCGATTATTTATCATACATATACACTATTATTTGATACCAATACTATTTCACTGTTTTCAATAACAATATTTTATTAGAATATATGGGGTTATCATAAAGTAAGGGATATACTTTAACTTATTATAACTTTTTAACAAATCAAGCTAACAACAAAAAGTAAACGAAATCTAGTTGCCTAAGGAATGGGATTTGTTGTATCTATGGAAAACAAAAGCGTTGTCATGACAGTTGTTGACACAAGTGTTAAAAGTAAATCATTCAATTTGGAGTTTATTTTCAAATTAAAACTCAAGTAAACGTAAAGTTTTAACGACTCAAACTGTAATAGCATGGACCTACGAACAAGAATTGGTTTAGTTAAGTGTTATTATGAATGCGGCAGAAATTACACAGCTGGATTACGAAGGTTTCGCACGAGAATGGGTTTGAGAGCGGGGCCCTGTCGTATGAGAGCGTACCGCAATTTGATACAAAAATTTGAAAGAACAGGTTCGGTAATTGACCTTCCGAGATCAGGAAGACCAAGCATTAGTGATGTCCAAGTTGCAGAGGTTCTTCACGAAAATCAGGACATAGCCAGAGGTAATCCACTAGCAATCAGCAGTGCAAATGCGATATCCAAGCGATTGCAAATGCCGTACACCACGGTCTGGAAAATTTTACGCAAAATTCAAAAAATATATCCATATAAACTCAAAATGCTGTTTGAATTAAAGGAGGCAGATTTGGCTAGTAGGTACGATTTTTCTTTGCGATTATTGGCTCAGATGGAAATTGAACCCGAATGGTTATCCCGTATTTTATGGACAGATGAGGCACATTTTTCTCTGAATGGTGGAGTCAATACTCAAAACTGTAGAATCTGGTCTGCAGAAGATCCACAAGTAATTGTTCAAGAAGGTCTTCATGACAAGAAAGTCACCGTTTGGTGCGGTTTTACAGCTGATTTTATCATTGGTCCGTATTTCTTCGAAGAGCTACAGAATGGAGAAGCCGTATCTGTAACTGTTAACGGTGAACGATACTTGCAAATGTTAAGAGATTATGTTATTCCACAGCTGCAAGACGAGCACCACAGAATTGAAAACATGATATTTATGCAGGATGGAGCACCTCCGCACATTTTCCGACCAGCTAAAGAATTTTTAACTAACGTTTTTCAAGATCGCGTTTTAAGCAGATATTTTGCAAATTCATGGCCACCAAGATCACCTGATCTTAACCCAGCGGACTACTGGCTCTGGGGTCATTTAAAAAATTTAGTGTTTAGAAGAAGACCAACAACGCTACAAGAATTAAAATACAATATTACGGAGCAAATTAGTGCAATTCAACCAGAAATGTTAAGAAATGCAGTGTACAATTTAGAGGAACGGTTGCTGATTTTACAAGATCAAAATGGAGCACATATTGAACATTTGCGGTAACTGGGTTTGGGCATACAAAATCCCATTATTTAAACAATTAAATTTCGTTTAGTTTTTGATATTAACTTAATTTGTTAAAAAGTTATAATAAGTTAAAGTATATCCCTTACTTTATAACAACCCTATATATGTAACTCTATAGATTAATCGACGTATTCTATTGTTTTTAATTCGTAGATCTATTGCAAATTATACGGTTCCCCTTGTTGGTTTTTTACTGCTGGAAAAGCAATAAAGTATTATTATTATTATTATTATTATTATTATTATTATTATTAAACCCTTCTCATGTATCTAGTTCTACAAATAGAAGAATAAATAAAAAAAAATTATTTTATTTCAATATTAAAAAAGAAAAAGTAAATGCATTTTTCTACAGTTCATACTGTATTATTTTGTATTTAGATTAAAGGTATAGATTTTATAAATACATCATCTACTAATGATTATAAGTTTCACATAAGTGATCATCCCATAAACTTTTGTATACATTTACTAACATATAATTACAGCTAACTCTTTAGAACGTACGATTAATATAATTACAATTATACTTATATGAACTCATTGGCTTTTCAAGCTCTTCTTTATGGTAGGCCGTTGAATCGTTACACGTGAGTAAAGACATAATAAGAAACTATCGAAAAGCTTGGTTTTCCTTTCTATTTCCAATAAAATCTTTTAATTGCTCTTGGTATAATATATTAGAATATACTGTGTGCGTGTATGTGCATGTTGCACTCTAATAAAAACATTAGTTATTTAGGTGTAATATTAGGTACATATTTCTATACAAGATTAAGTCTATAGCTGGGTTATTCTCTACTAATGTTATCATCAAGTGTGACAATGAGTTCAACATAGAAATTAAAATTCCTTCATATATATATTTTGATATACCGAAGTCTCTCGCTCTCTCTACGTAAACATCAGTTCTTGGCCATGTAAGTAGTTTGTATGTGTAAATGGGTTGTTATTGTTTTGAAAAACCTACATAATCGACATTGGTTTCTTTGGGAATGGAATTAGAATACAGTTGCCAAGAAAATGATATTTCCTTTATGACGCAAGAAAACATCAATACTAATATTACAAACGGATTAAATCGCATTAACGAAAAGAAGTATACAGTTTCTAACAAGCAATATTAAGTAAAAATATATTATCATATTTTTCTATTACTGTATAATAGTGAGAGATGATGAATCAATTGTGTGACGTATAAATGCACGTCATAAAAATTAATTTGTATAACTAACACCAGACAAGTGAATTAAAAGGTAAGACTTCATACTATACATTTTATTCAATCATTTGACACTTTCTTTTTTATACCGTACTGAGAAAGAATTATGACTTTGAAACACGTGTCAGTGGTTGGCACATGAAATCACCCATATGTTACGAATAATTCATTTTAAATTAACATATTTCCGCGTTATCATCTTTGTATATTTTGTTACTCATTTAATACATAGGTCAACATCTCTACCACATGATAAAGTTGGTTGTTGTCCCAAATCAATTAAATATCCTCTGGAACAAGCTACAGATTGGTTGGCTGGCTCCCTATTCTTTTTTTGTCTTTAAATTAGGTACTATTCTTGTCAATAAGCCGAGATATTAAGATGTTTTTAAGATTAATTTTAAAATGTCATATATATATATATATATATTTACTATTGTCTTTCTAGCTAAGCTCAGTCGGTAGAAATTATAATCGAGTATGGAAAATAAATAATAATCTCAGGTTTGAATTCTTTTGTAAAAGTTATTTTATAATTAATTTCAAAATAATATTTTTTTAAACACATTATAATGTATGTTGACAAATAGGTGAAGTAATGATGGAAAAACTCGTTTTAGCACATAAACAATATATTCGGAAGTAGCAGTTTACTTCAGCGAAAAAATCGAATTTTGCCAATATTTCGTCAACTACTAAGTTTAAACAAATTTATAAAGAATTCATATATACTTAAAATTAAAATTGAGAATAATTTTATTTAAAAAGTTTTCGAAATTCCTACCGGAAGTAGGTCTTTTACTTTTATCGAAAATCAGTTTTTTGCGAATATGTCGCAAGTCATGCTTTTTAGACAAGTACGTTACGGGTATAAAAGTATTTAGAACCTAATTTTCAATATCTTTTGTATAAAAAAAAATTCAAAAGTCGGACCGGAAGTATCACTTTTACTCTTACCGAATAACGATTTTTTGCAAATATGTCGTAAATTATGCATTCTATATATATTTATGAAGAGTACAAAAGTTTTTAGAGTAAGATTTGGAATATTTTTTGTATAAATGAAATTTCAAAATTCGGACCGGAAGTAACACCTCAGTTTTATTAAACTGATTATTTTCGAATTCATTGTGTAAATGAGATAGTAATATTAAAACTGTTTGTAAAGGTAGGGTGTTTGTTTATTTTATTATTATGTTAGTAAATTATTCATAGTAAATTACTTAATTGACAGATGAATTAAATATTAGCTTTCAATCTGCTCATCGGCTATTCTTCTAATCTTCTAAAGTGAGTCGGTAGTGCTTGAACTAATTGCTTAAGTGTTTCTAACTTGATACCGGTTCAGTTACTCGATGATGTCACTTGTAACAATTTATAATGAAATCGGTTTGTAGAAACGATATATTCCTTTTGCCTCTAATAATATGGCGGTATTTAGGCGAGACTATGAGTTACACATCAAAAGTATTATATTTCTATCGTACCTGTAATTGCATTATACTCGGGACATTACTTGTATTTTCTGCGTCATCTTTTTTTCAGAAAAATTCAACTTCATATGTAAAGATGACTGAATCGACAATAGGTGTGACTCACGTAAATATATATTGTTAATATTGGTATTGTCTAATATTACAAGCTATTGAAAACATTTCAGGTACTCTTCAAATATCTACTCTTTATTTACAACAAAACTGAAATAGAAAAGTTATTAAGTCAAGTATTTGTGAATGAGGATAAATTAGAGAAATTTGCGGTTCGGAATGAACAAACGCTTTACAGTTTTATCAAAATACTTCAAATAGTCTTTTTGATTGCCACTATTGCAGCTGTTATTTTGGTTATGTTCAGACCAATTTCAGACGAACATGTATATATATTGGAGGCGTGGACAATCACAGACTCGATTGTGTTAAACACTTTAGTTTTAATGTTTCAGTATTATTTGACGTTACTGGTAATTCCAATCGTATTTGGATACGACTCTTTGTACCTGTCCTTCTGCATAAATACAGCAGTATGTGCCAGGCGCTTGAAATCTACATTGAAAAATCTATCGATAGAATCATCGAAGAACATTAAAATGGATTTAATTAAGTGTATAAAAAGGCATCAGTTTCTAAATTCGTAAGTAATTCGATATAGCATTCTGAAATACCTTAAATAAGAAACACATGATGAAATATTTGGGTAAAATTTTTATATTTATCATTCAATAAAAAAATGTACTTAAATTATAAGTAATAACAAAAGATAAATACCAATTTCAACAATGATTTTAAGTTCATGCAATTGTATATTCAACCCCAAATATAAATGTTTTTAAAGTTAAAAGAAAATATAATAAATTTTACAACGAAATATTTTTTTAAATTTATACAAAATGTCCACAAAAAGCCGCCCCAGCTCTTAACACCTTTATTTGAAATCTGATTATAACAATCGTCATACCTAATTAAACAACTTAAAAAGCACTATTAGAGAAATATCAAATTTTATTTTTAGCTGCTCGGTTCGTCAAGAGTCGATAATCAACTTTTTTATGTTAAATGGCCACATGCTACTTTTCTCAAAGAATTTGGTAAAGATTTTTTTCTGACTTCAATGATGTAGCACAACACAATTTTTTGTTTTATTTCGAGTTGTTAAAAAATAAAAAAACATTGTGTTTAAATGTACTATCATTTTCCAATAATCATCTCACCCTTAAAGAGGCCGGTACTGTAACCATGACAACCATAGTATGTAGTTGTGTCAACCATAATATGTTCAAAATTAAAAAGCTTTGATGGCACCTTACATTAAATAAGAACGTTCTCATATTAAAGGTATTTTCAATAAAACAACCGTTTAATAATACAATGATATTCTTTTTAATTCTTTCAATGAAATGAACTTATTTTAACAAAAAAATAATGGAAATGCTCAAATTGGACACAGTCCCTTTCAGGGCACTGTCGACACCTGAATATCACAGCTAACGTAGCATTTATTAAAACTTCTCGAGACATTTCCTGATATGCGTCGATTTCGCAAAACTTCGACTGTATCAGGAGGTGTTGCATAAACAATATCTTGCAAATAGCCCCAGAAGAAAAAATCCATCGGCGTCAAATCGCAAGAACGAGCTGGCCACAAAATAGGTTAGTAAGTTCCCATCTAACGATCTCCAAATTCACTATTCAAAAGCTCTCTATTGATTATGGCGTTGTGTTGAGTAGCTCCAACTTGTTGAAAAGCTAAATTATTTCTTTCATTCAAGGGTAAATTTTCAATAACTTCTAGTAAGCCTTCACTTAAAATTTTGTAATACTTTTGTTGGGTAAGATCTCTATCGATGAAGATTGGACCTATTATTCGTCCATCTAATATTCCACATCAGACTTTAAGTGAAAATCTTCTTTGTGGAGCTTGTTCTACGGAAACATGTGATTTTCTACATTCCACTAGCAATGATTGTAGCGATTAAATTTTATTATTTTTTTGTAAAACGGTTCACGTCTTAACTGATTTAAAAAAACTGACAAAAATTCATACGACGTGCTGGATCACCTTCTTCTAATGTGTGGATCTTGCCTGGCACAAATGCTTGGTACTTATGTTTTTTCAAAACTGAACACACGTTTACTCTGGAAACTTGTAGATTTGAAGCAATTTCTCTTACAGAAGTCCAATGATTCTCCTCAACAGACAGAAAAACGTTCATATCTAAATTTTCATCTCGAAATTTTCGATTTTGTGATCTAGGTTTTTGAGAATAATTTTATTTATAAAGTTTTTCGAAATTCCTACCGAAAGTAGGTCTTTTACTCTTATCGAATATCAGTTTTTTGCGAATATTTCGCAAGTCATGCTTTTTAGACAAGTACGTTACGAGTATAAAAGTATTTAGAACATCATTTTCAATATCTTTTGTGTAAAAAAAATTTCAAAATTCAGACCGGAAGTACCACTTTTACTCTTGTCGAATAGCGATTTCTTGCAAATATGTCGTAAGTTATGCATTCTATATATATTTATCAAGAGTACAAAAGTATTTAGAACTGGATTTGCAATACTTTTTGTATATATGAAATTTCAAAATTCGGACCGGAAGTAGCACTTTTACTCCTAGCGAGTAGCACTTTTTTGATATCTTGGAAAGTATGCATTCTATAGAGATTTATTAAGAGAATAGAAGTACTTAGAATAAGATTTTGAATAATTTTTGTATAAAAAAAATCTTAAAATTCTATAATTTGAAACGCTCAGACGTATAAGAAAGTCGTGTGGTGGCCACACCTCAGTTTTTAATTGTGTTTCGTATATATTCACAGTTCGAAATATATTGATATGTGCATCAAGTAACTTCCTTTTACACATACACGGTTGGAGTTACATGGAAAAATGAATGTAAAAGTTTGTACAGATTAACATAAAAATTACCGAATATGAAGTTCTGATTCCTTTACATATATTCAGGAAAGGATCGTTATAATTCAGTTTGTAAATAATTATTTAATTTTAGATGTATGCGAAATGTTCGCAAACAACAAATTTTCGATTAGAGTAAAAGAATTGCCTCCGCTGAAAATTTCGAAAAGTACTTCATATTGAGTTGAGCTCTAAATATTCTTAGGAATCTTTTTCAAATGAATAATTTACGAAACTCACAAAAAATAGGAATTTCCCTATAAAAGTAAAAGTGATTCTTCTAAGTCGAATTATGAAAAAATTATCGATATGATGTTAAAATTATATATATTTTTGTAGCATGGTTACGAGGATGAGAGGTATATATTCTGTAACGTTGCTCTTTCATTACTTTGTTACAATGATCTCCTGTTGTGTTGAGCTCTACGAACTAATGGGGTAAGTAAATAATAGGGTGTATCACAAACCACCTTCCTCTTTTAATTCAAATTTTCAAGTCGGTAAAAAGTTTTTACTATAATCACATATATACGAAATTTTTTTTTTAATTATCTAGGCCCCCCGGACTGGTCATAAAGTTTGATTTTTTTTCCAAAAACTCAGATTTTCAATTTTTTTCAAAAACATAAATACAAACTAATTTTTTTTCCAAGTACAAAAATGTAAAGCTTAGAATGTTAATGGCAGTTAACAGTCTGGAAAAATGCATCTGTCACGTAACACTTATGTCTTCCGGCTTAGAAGCAAAATTTTATAATTTTTCGCAGAATTAATGCATAATAATAATAATAATAATAATAATAATAATATATTTATTCAGTGTAATAAAATCATTACATGAAAGGTCAAAATATACATATATACAGTAACAAACAAAACAGATTAAAATTGTATATCATTAAAATTATCATTTAAATATTCATTGATTGAATAAAAACTTTTCGTGAGTAAAAGTTTTAATATTTTATTTAAGAAAGTACTAGCATTCATTGTATGCAGGTGTTTCACTTTGTTGTAAATCTTTGGCCCCCAGTAGTCCACATATCTTTGGGCAGTCTGCACACGGTGATAAGGGGTTCGCAGTTTATCCCTGTTTCTTGTATTGTACTGGTGGGAGTCCCCATTTGCGGCAAACTCATCCTCATTGAAAATGACATACTTATTGCAGTTGTATATATATATATGGATGGTAATGTGAGTATAGCCCCTCTTACAAAATATTTTCTGCAACTATCCCGATGTCCCAAACTATACAACGCTCGAACAGCCCTCTTCTGTATTTGAAATATTCTCTCTGCCCATGGTAAGCTGCCCCATACCAAGACTCCGTAGGTCATCTTAGAGTGGAAGTTGCAGTAGTAAGCCGTTGTTGCAGCTTTGTGAGTTGCAACACTTTTCATACGTCTTATTGTGTACGTTGCCTTTGCAAGTTTATCAGCCAGACTGGAAACATGATCCTCCCAAGTAAGCCTACTATCCAGCGTCAGACCCAGATAGCATACGTTGCCGTTCGAAGGTTGGTTTTTTGCACAGAAAGTAAGTTGTTGTGTTTTCCCTTCATTTAGTTGTAGACCATTGCAAATGAACCATTCCCTGGCTTTCCCAATAATGTCCTTCACCTGTTGATTCAACTCTTCTTCATCTCTTGCAGTCACCAAAAAGGCAGTGTCATCCGCATATAAACAACATTCCATCGGTGCTAAGCATTGCGGCAGGTCATTGATATATAGTATGAACAGAAGGGGACCCAAGATTGAGCCCTGTGGAACCCCATTCTTTGTTGATTTTAAAGATGATGTTTGTCCATTGAGTTCAACAACTTGCTCTCTATCCCTCAGATAGAACACTAAAAGATCATGTGGAGTGCTTCTAATACCATATTGTTGTAGTTTGTGTAACGTAACCTCATGATTGACTAAGTCGAAAGCTTTACTCAAATCGCAGCAAGTCAACTGGATTTGCTTTTGCTCATCATATGCATTTACGATTTATTGTATAATGTTCATAATCCCTGTTGTTGTTGATCTCTTTCTTCTATATCCATGTTGACTAGCTGTGCCGTAGCCGTTTTTATCTAGATATTTAGTTATTCTTCTTGCAATATTTTCGATATTGTGGGTAATATCGCTATTGGACGATAGTTATTTGGATCATCTATATCCGCCTTTTTGTACACTGGAACTATTCGAGATTTTTTTAGTTGTCTCGGAAGACTCCTTCATTTACGCACTTATTTAGTAGTTTGGTCAGAGGCGTTATGATTTCATTTGTAATTTGTTTTAAGAGATATGTTGAGGTGTCGTATATATCTCGCGTGTGTTTACTTTTAGTAAACTGAATAACATTTTTGACTTCATTTTCGTCAATGGGTGAAAAATAAAACGAGTTGGTATTGTTTAAATTAAGATTTTTTACGTGTTTCATTGACTCGATGGTAGATGTAGAGCTGATAATTTGATTTCCAATTTGCACAAAGTGGTCATTCATATCATTTGCTGTTAGTTTGGTTTGAATGTGTGTTGTTCCATTTGCCTGACGAGTTTCATTATTAATTACTGTCCATATTGCTTTCTGTTTATTTTCTGCGTTTTGTATATGCCTTTGATTAATTTTTTGCTTTTCTGTTCGCACCACATCCAAGTAATCTCTTTTATAGCTTCTGTATATATGATAAAGATCATGATCCTTATTGACGCTCACCACAGTATTCAGAACATCGAAGATATTCCTCATTCCTTGTATTCGCTGATTGCAAAATATTTCATTGTTTTGAAATTTCAATGTGTTAAATCTTTTTTTTTCTGGGGAAAACTTAAATTAAAATAATACAGGAAGGTATTATGAAATTTTTCAAAAGCTTCATTTGCCGCAAATCGATCCCAATCACACCAAGAGTGCGAGGCTAGCTTTTCTCTGAATAAACATATTGTGTCGTTATTTATTTGTCTGGTTCTCATCCCATGAATCTTTGTTTCATGTGTAATATACTATTGACAGTCCCAATTTTTTTTAGTCTAGTTCCTTCTTTTAGAATTTTTTTGTAATCATACAAATAAAAAGTAAATTTAACGGTGTTTACTAGACCTAATTTGTTATATTATAAAATTAAGCCCTTTTTCGAAGTCAAAGAGATATAAAAGTCAATATAAAAAAAGGAAATTTCTAAAGACAAAAAAAGAGTACAATTATTAAGACTTTAAGTTCGAAAAACTAATTCAAGGAATTCTGAACCCCTTTCAATCACTAGTTCCTCCTTCAACGATCAACTATAACTCCTGTTTACGTAAAGGGGGGCTTTCCTTAAGAAAAATTATCGAACGGCGTATGTCCGGTTGCCTGAAATATATTGAATGTATTTACCGAGTTTAAAATGCCTGTACCTTTTACACGAAGCAGGTACACGACCAGAAATATGAAGCAAAGCCTGGTCAACTGGAAAGGAAATAAATTCGGGACATTTGTCTCCTGCATTTGTTTCATGAAAATATTAGTGCATCTACTGTATTCGAAATTTGCTTTTGCTCTTTATGAATATTCTTCTGGCTTGTATTTATTTAGTTTTATTAAGACTCCCATTTTATGAAATTTGTAATTATTTTAATGATATTTGACGGAATTAATTATATATTAAATTTTATTCTGCAGTAAATATATAGTTTTATTATTATTATTTATGATTATTAATAATTTAAGTTGTACTTCTTATTACGTCTCACCATGATTTGACTTTACTTTACATGTTGAGGCTTTGTAATAATATGAGTAATGTTTTAGAGATAACTAAAATCTGATAAAAAAAATTTTATTGTAGCAACAGTGCCGGTGTTTCTCACAAAATGTAAAAAATATTTATATTCTCTAAGTAGCACATGTTTTAGATTATTTAAAATTATATTCTCCCAATCGACACTGATATTATTAGTTAGCGAAATTGATTTATAAAAATTTCACCATGGGTAAGATACGAACTTTGCGGACTCCGAATTAATCATTGATTAGAAACCAATGTTAATACCACAACTTACAATCGATTGTTATTGATATTATCAATTTTTTTGTTTATATCTTACATTGTTTAATTTTTTTCAGTAAAGCTCCGATAAAATTTTTAAATAACGTTATGTGGCAGATAAAACGTCTTACACACTCCTTTCCGCACCACCCCTAATCCAGGTTTTTTACAAAAAAATTTTTACAAATGTATAGACAGTGTAGAAAATAAACAAGAATAGCTAAGTAGCGTTTTGCCTAAACGTGTCACAATCAGTAGGTACATACTAATTCTCCAATTTGACGTATCTAATTTCTCGATTTCCCAAATACGAGGATCAATAATTTCAGGTAATAAAGCGAGAAAATAAAATTACTTTAACTTAATTACCATTTCTGGCCAGAGTTCTTCATCTCTGTGTTTGTCTTATACCAAGTACCCTTCGGAATCCAGACTGTGAAGTAACATACATCTTTCTGATCTATGTTTAACTGTCCCTGTATTTGGTCCTCTAATGGTGTCTAGATTTTAAATGTAATACGTTGTTCCGAATTTCTAAACAGTAAATATTCCTGCCCATAGTCGCGATCGTCCGTAGTTCCTCAATGTGTTTTTTGTTACTTATAAAAAAATTTTCTTCTCACGCCGTTTTTGTTCTTTTTTCAAACACCGTCGTATAGATCCATATTTGGTCTGAAGATTTCAGTGATATTTGCCCTTACAATTAAATGGAATCGCTGCCGATTTGCAACGTGCACTGTAAGAATTACGTTGAATATAATTCACTCTTTTACCTCGTACAAATTTTGCAATGACTGAATTAAAAGATTGTAAAATGTTGGTATCTACGTTTTCTATTAAAGATCTACTATTTGTGCTGAGCAAATTTAAAGCGTTAATAAAGTCATCATATATATTAGAATTCCGAAATTTTTCAAACATATTGATCTCGCCTTCTTTAGAACCTTGAAAAAAGTAAGAAGCACAATCCGAGTGTTCACCAAAAATATGTGTTGGTCCATTCATAATGTCACGCTGCAATTTCACTATCTGGTTTGTTATTGTTAAGTTCGAACTTTTGTAATGTTCAATTGCTTTTGTCACGGTAGCACTAAATCTAAGTAAATTTTTTGTTATTAATTGTCTTATGTCCGAATTGAATTTAGGTTTTTTCAAACAGTCCCTAATTTTATTTTGTATAATTATATAATATATGATTTCGGCACTCAATTTTTTCAATAATTTTTTGGGGACCGTAAGGAGCCGTTTCACGTAGTTTTCTAAAAACGCTGCTATCACTGTCCTCTATTAATCTACCATAAAATACACAATGCATTTCACGAGAATGTCGAAAACCGCAATAATTGTCGACTCCATGGCTGTTGACGACGAAGACCAATTTTTGTAGCAAACGCGATCTTTAGATTTACCAAATTTTGCACAAATTAAACAAAATTTGTTTTTTACGGCTACATACAAAATTTTTTTCGTTCGTCATCAAACAAATGTTGCCACTCCTGATTAACTGCTGTAATTAGTCTTATACGCTCGTTTGGCTCATGTTCTTTAATTACTCACATATACAAAAAAAATCTAAAAATTGTCCTGGAGTCAAAATACAAAATATAAATAACAAAAAGATGAAGGTACAACAAATTCAGATATTTAAATAAATGCTTTTACATCTAGAAAACTGAAAATTGTGTAAGCTCCTGCTTAAAAGCAATGCGTCTTAGTTTCAAGAGTTCGGCAAACCTCTAAGTTCGTGTCTTACAAAGACATAAAGTTATTTTTGTCAGATTTTAGTTTTCTACAAACATTGTTCATATTATTAAAAAGCTTCAACATGTAAGGTTTGAAATAATATTAAGTCGTCCAACTTAATTAATACAAATAATGTATATTTATTGCGGAAGAAAACTGCATTTCTGAAATTCGATAAAGCCGGAACCTTGTCCTTGCAAAATAAAATACATTTTGAAAGAGAGAAGAATATTAAGGAACAGAAATTTTTTTTTAATAAAGTAGACGCATCAATGTTATCACGTAATCGGTCATAAACGAACACCGACAAATATCTGAAATATATTAAAATTTGCTTGTATATACGAACTGCGTGTATTTTCTTTTACAAATATGTTTAATGTATACTTATACTTATAACATATGTACGAAAAAATGAATACAACTTTCTTTATTTGGTGATAAAATTTAGTTCAAATCTTACCTGTGACAAAAGGTTTTATAATTTAATTTCGCTAATCAACGCTATCAATGCGGATTAGGAAGAATATTGTTGCGTTTTCGGATTCGCAATAAACAACTCGTGCAAATGTTTTGAAACAGTCTGTATATTTTATACTAACCCGTTTATCTGATTACGTGTTAATATTAATAATCAAACAATTTGCAATGATTTTAAACGAATTTCTTTAAACTAATTATGATTTGTACAATTTTTATTTTTATTCACTCTAACTTAAAATTCGAAACTGTACGATAATTATTTGTAGTCACTGTATCTACTTTTAGGGGAATATATCTATATCAATGCAACTATGTTCATATTAAAATGAAAAATTTACATGAGAAAATATCTATTCTTACCGGAAAAAAAAATATATGGTTATGTTTACTTTTAAACTAGCTCGTTCATCGTATTATTTATGAGACTCTTATAAATTCTTTTAACAGGGTGTTAGGGTTCTTTTAGGTGAAGTATATTACTCTCGTATAATTGAAAAGCAGTGATAACGTGAAAAAAATATATTGGAATCAAAAAATTACATAAATCCAAGCATCAAGGTTATAACTTATAACCTTGATGCTTGGATTTATGTAATTTATTGATTCCAATATATTTTTATAATTATATTATATTATATTATATTATTTATAATTGAAGCATCAAGGTTATAAGTTATAACCTTGATATAGATATAGTCCCCTAAAAGTAGATACAGTGAGTACAAATAATTATCGTACAGTTTCGAATTTTAAGTTAGAGTGAATAAAAATAAAAATTGTACAAATCATAATTAGTTTAAAGAAATTAGTTTAAAATCATTGCAAATTGTTTGATTATTAATACTAACACGTAATCAGATAAACGGGTTAGTATATTTGTGGCGCCCAACGTGGGGCAGAATTAAACTGAAATAGCATAGTTTAATTTAAATAAAACGTGGATGATTGAAAAGAAATTACTTTCGTGTAAAGGAAAACAGGTTTTAGAAAAATAGTAAAGAGACATAACTGTTGTAAGTGTTTATTGTTGGATTGGTTGACATATATTTAATTGCTTATTAATATTTTGGGAATTCCTTGTGTTTATTCGTTATTCTATGTATTGATTTGGTATCTGAAACAGAAAAAGAAAAACAGGTAACAATTGCATTAGTAGGGTATTTCTTATTTATTTCATAAGCCATATTAGCTACTGTAACGATGCCGAATACAAGAAAAGGTGCATCAGCTGCTGGGGAAGGCTCTTCTACAGAAGAACATTTAGATATTCAAACTATGTTCAACTATTTACAAGAAATGAACACAAACATGCATATACAAAATACTAACATGCAAGAAAACATGCAAAAACAACTAGACACACAAAAGCAGGACATAAACACAAATATTTTAGCACAACTAGAGATACAGAAGCAAGACATAAACACAAATTTACAAACACAACTAAATACTAACATGCAAGATATCAATACAAATATACAGAATTTAAAAGGACAACTGGATTTACAAAAGAAGGAGTACAAGGATAGAATAAATGGATTACATGATTATATAAATAATCTTAAGGATGAAATTAAAAAAGATTTGCAGGAGTATGTTAAAAATATCCAAATAAATATGATTAATATGGAACTGAGGTTGGATACAAGGATTACTGTAAATGCAGAGAAAACTTCCGAATTACAGGTCAAAACAAAGAAGAATATGGAGGATGTTACCAAAACGATAGTAAATAAGTTACAGGATCAACAGAAGGACATACAGAATCAATTAGATGTTATTTCTTCTAGAATCAAAGATAATGAAGAAGAAACGAAACAGATTAAGGGAGATGTAAGAATTCTAAAAGAAGATACACTAGAATTGAAGGGAAAAGTCAAGTATGTAGACGAACAATACAAATTAGATATAGGTAAGTTTCAGAGAGAAGAAACGGAATTTTTCGAAATAATAAGGAAAGAATTGGACCTAATAAAGAGATCAGGAAATAGGATTATTTATAATGAGAAGAATAACACCTATAATCCTTACTTAAGACCTGAGATGTGGCCGAAATATAGGGATAGCAGAGACCAAGTACATGCCATGACGTATTTAAAGAATATAGCTAAACTAACGAATGACATAGAAGATGAGACACAGAAGATGAATCTAGTTAGGTTAGCTTTGGAGGGAAGAGCCATGGAATGGTATGAAATGGTTGAAGGAAGGTGCAACACATTCGAACAATTTAGTAAAGAATTTATTATGCAATATTGGAATAAGAATATCCAGGATAGAACTAAAATTAAACTACTAACTGGAAGGTATCAGAAAGGATACATAAGTAGGGAAAATTATGCAAGGGATGTTTTTAATAAATCTAAACAGCTACCGGAAATAACAGAAGAAGAGATTGTAAGGCATATACTTAATCATTTCATATTAACAGATGGAGAAGTAGTAATAAGCAAAAATGTGGGTAATATTGAAGAGTTGATGGAAACGTTAAGAAGACTAGATGATTTAACCGACTTACAGAAGAAAAATGGTAATAGTAATTTTCAGAATAATTATAGGGAGAATAATTCGTATAATTATAATAGTTATGGGAGAGGAAATGGTTATAATAATAAAGAAAATTATAATTCTCATAACGTAAATAATTTTAATTCTCATAATAATAATGGACAAGGAAGAGGAAACAATTATAGGAATAATAGAGGAAATTTTAATAATAATCTCAATAGACAGGACTATTATCATGATAATAATTTCAAGGGATATGAAGGAGAAAATAGGAGAGGAATGATACCAAATAGAGGTAACTTCCAAGGAAATTTTAATGTGCAAGGAAGAGGAAATTATAATGGAAACGGTAATAATAATAATTTCCAGAATAAAGGATACCATAAACCTCAAATTAACCAATACAGTTTGAGACATCCTAATGGCGAATTTGAGAGTGCTAATCAAGACAATATAAGAGGAGTTAAATATGAAGAGAACGGAGATTTACAAGAAATTGAGGGGAAAAAACGCCAATTAATCCAGACCAGGAGAACCTGAGTACACTGGAGTACCATCGGTCGAAACCGAGTACATCCAAGAACTAAAGGAACAATACATTATTAGTAGTTATTACCTGGACGTGACACACAACCGATTCTATGACAATCCACACAATTTTATTAGTATTAATGACGAACAAGAGGATCTAAGTGAAAATGACATACCGATGATAGACATTGATATTAAAAATATAAATAGTTATAGACACCGCAGCAGAAATTTCACTACTTAAAAGAGAAGAATTAGAGAAATTAAAAAACTATAAAGATCACTTGTTAAAAATAAAGAAGATGGATATTATAGCTACAAACAGGAAGAAAATGGGAATAATCCAGGAGAAGATTTGTTTAGAAATAATTATAAATAAGAAGACGTACATATTAGAGTTTTACATATTTGACAATATGAATTTTGATTGTATTATGGGTATTGATAACATTAGAAGATATGAAATGGTCATCGATTTTGAAAAGAATTTATTACGTATAGGGAATAATAGTATTGAATTAGTAAAAGATAATAAGAAGATGAAGGTGAATAATTGTAATATTTTAAGGAGTGATGAACAGATTAATGATGAAGAAGAATTTGAAGAAGGAAAAATGGAAGATGGTATAATAGATAGTAATAAAAATATATTTATACATGAAAATAATGAATTATATGAGGTAAATGAAAATATGATGAATAATTATGAAAATATGAAGAAAGAAGATTATATAGAAGAGATTAATAAAATAATAAATGGAATGGATTTTGATGAATAGATTAAAGAAAGGTTGGAAAGAATATTGTTGGAGAATAGAAAATTATTCAATGAAGAGGTGACTTTTGCCAATGATTATGAACATAAAATAGTTGTTACAAATGATGAACCATTAAATGGAAGAAACTACCCAATACCATGTCAATATAGAAAGCAAGTGGATAAGGAAATTATAAAATTATTGGAACAAAACATTATAGAAAGATCAACTTCTTTTATCAATCCTGTAGTTATTGTACATTAAATTATACGGTCCTATGTAGTTTTGAACTTATGCTATATAATTGACCATTTGAAATAAATAAGGTATTCGGGGATACAACATATGAATTAATTGATCCGGAAACTAGATTAATTAGAGGGAGATTTCACGTATCAATGATATATAATTATGAGGAATAAATGTTGGGAAGTGTAAACACTTATAAACGATTATGTACTATAAAAAAAATAATTATGGTATCAATTATTTTTTTATTCAGGCGGGGGGCAAAATATACTAATATTTACCTACTAAAAGCATATAGTATACTAATATTTACATACCAAAGGCATATAGGTGTGAAACATGTGGGTATAAATACATAACTAGGCAACTTAAGATACAATAATTATAGAATGACTCAAATGTTAAAAAAATTGATATTTAATTGTCAAAGAAATTATTAATAAAATTCAGAAGTCAATAAAAGCCTAATAATTAAGGTAAATTTGAATTATAACAGTCATATGAAATTAAAACCAATATTTATATTTAACCACTTAAAGTTAGACAACTTAGTATGCACACTTCATAGATAGAAAATCCAAGTAGCATTTACATGATTATTATTAAGGGAAGAAAAAAAAACAATGGGAGAGTAATTTAATTTTTCGCTGGGAGAAGACGCTTAAAATAAACGCTCTCCGAATTTAGTTTAAAAATTATTAATGAAAGTAAGAGTATAAATACCTTGAAATATAGTGTTTATTATTACGATTGTATACATTAGCTGTGTAAAATTTCATTAACATTGTACCTGTATAAGATATTCATTGTATAAATTTGTTATTCGTACCTACAAGAAAATACAGTACAATGAATAATGTTTAGAGTGTTATATAAATACCTACGTTGAAAAGGAAAGAACGTCGAAAAGTATGTGAATAAGCATTCCATTAAGAAATTGCGGTCCATGAGAAAAGTATCCAGAAGAAGAGGAACAGAACAACAGGATAGAATAATCCAAACGAGAGAACCAGACAAACTTTATCTATAAATAAAAATACCACAAAATATTAAAACCTGAAAAGTACGTACAAAATTTTATCTAAAAATCGATTAAAAAGATTCAGAATTTTAAACAACAATTGCCAATTAAGTTATATGTATTTAATATAAGAATTATTGTTTTATTGTAAGAGTTATTCAATAACAATATCTCATCATAAGTTGCTTATTTGAATAGTGTTTTTCTAAAGTATTAGTCAATAGTTCAAAAGAATTAACTTAGTATTTATTATGTATTACTAAAAGAATAATTTCAATAGTTAAAAATTTATTTACATACCTGTTTATTGTTCCACATTTAATTTATTCCAGTAGAAATTAGGTATTTCACAGTAACAGTTCTTTTTCTTATACAGATTGTCGTAGTTAAAAGTTAATATGCATCTTCAAATACACACACATAAACATGTAACTATGTATAAGACCGGTGGTGTGGGGAGATAGTGGGGAGATCGAGAGCGGGGACAACACATTCGTTCCGTAACTTTAGAGCGTGAACGTACATACAGTATCTGAGCAATCTCGCAAATATTAATACCGCTGAAGGAAATAGAGCGATTGATTTGGATGGCTTAAGAGAACAAATTCTTAACGCCATACAAATGATTACTCCTGAAATGCTATCGAATGTACGAAATGGGTTTTATAATCGTTTAGGGTACTGCTTGATGCAAGAGGGACAGACATTTGAATATCTTCAACATTAAATTTTGTATAGTTCATTTAATATTTTGTTTCGTTTTAAATGTGAGAATTTTATTTAATTTTTTTATAAGAATTTTATTTTAGTTACAAATTTTATAGAGTTTTGTTTCAGTTCAATGTTAATACATCAGTTACCAAAATATTATACAAAAGCCGTAAAGAGCGTAGCAATTCCTTAAAGCAAACGTCTACACACTAACTTTCAACGTTTTGCACTAAAGCCTCGGTACCCCGGTGTCCCGATATGAACTGATCTGTACTCCCCTACTGTCGTACCCCTCCAATTCATGTTTGCATGCACTTGTGTGCGTATTTGTGTTTCCCTATATCTACTTTTATTTCAGTCAAACGGTATATTGCTTTTATTGTGTATGTATTAGGGAGCGGAATCGAGCGAGCTAAACTACCACGGAGCCACAGCCGTGAAAAGAAATAATGTACATAACTGCGTGTTGTTTACATTATATCTGAATAGCACTAATTCATAGGACGAACTGTAACATCTGTTTACTCCAGAGAATCAGAGAAAAAACTGCCATAAAATAAGGAATTTTATGAATGAAATCCTTTCTTCATCGGCGTAGGTACAAGGGTGACGAGTTTTTAAAATTTATTATATTTACCTTATATTTCACAATATAATATGTATGTTTCAATAACATACGCGTACATTTTTAGTTATCATTTATTCAGATCTAGAACGTTGTTTATGTTACTTTTTCTGAGATAAAAATTAATTGTCAGTGATTCCGAAATTTATTGCAAAGTCTGTAAAATATCGTCACTTAGCTTTGCTAAAACATACACAGAAATAGTTTTCATGCAGAGAATTTCGATAGTTTACAAAATTTCGTTACATGTTTAAATGACGATGCTCGAAGTATTTCTGAGTGCAAGGAATTAACACAAATCCCAAATTTAAAAAATCAGTTGTTCTTCCTTCAGGAACACTTTGGAAATTTGCCTAAACTAATGACATATTAGTTTAGGCATAGTCGTGTGGCCACCACATGACTTTCTTATACGTATGAGCGTTTCAAACTATACTATATTTTTTTTACACAAAAATTATTCAAAATCCTATTCTAAGTACTTCTGTTCTCTTAATAAATCGCTATAGAATGCATACTTAGCAAGATATTCGAGAAAAGGACTACTCCCTAAGAGTAAAAGTGTTACTTCCGGTCCGAATTTTGAAATTTCATATATTCAAAAAATATTGCAAATCTAGCACTAAATACTTTTGTATTCTTGATAAATACATATAGAATTATAATTTACGACATATTCGCAAAAAATCGCTATTCGATAAGAGTAAAAGTGGTAATTCCGGTCTGATTTTGAACTTGTTTTTATGCAAAAGATATTGAAAATTGCGTTTTAAATACTTTTATACCCGTAACGTACCTGTCTAAAAAGCATGACATGCGAAATATTCGCAAAAAACTGATTTTCGATAGGAGTAAAAGACCTACTTCCGGTAGCAGCTTCGAAAAACTTTTTAAATAAAATTGTTCTCAATTTTAATTTCAAGTACATATGAATTCTTTATAAATTTGTTTAAATTTAGTAGTTGACGAAATATTAGCAAAATTTAATTTTTTCACTGAAGTAAACTGCTACTTCCGGTCTACCGATTTTACTGAAAAACTACTCAGATCTCAAGAGGGAGATTAAACACGTAAATACAAAATTTGGAATTGATATCTACAGCGGTTATCGTGGTCACATACAGACACACAGACATTTTTTAAAAACATCTTTTTCGGTATCAGGGGACTTCAAAACGTGGACATTTGCAAAAATCTCGAAGTCGAAAAGTTCACATTACTTCCTTATACTACGTATAAGAAAGTAAAAATGGATTAACCACATTAGATGTGGCTATTAATAATTCCAAGTGACTTAGACGCAGTTTTTAATAGAAATCCAGGTTTAATAACATTGCGGCAATTGTGTATGCTAATGTAGAAGGGACGTTTTTTATCTACAAGGATGTACTTAATTCAAAGAGAACAAGTCTTACTGAAGCGAAAATGAACAAATAGTAGGGTATTTTGTATTTTATAATCACCAGCCACTTGTTATTCAATTATATAAATAAAATTAAAACCTCTTTAAAAATACAACATTTCAATAGCGCGCCCATGGGCGATGAGTCATGACTCGCTCGATTCCGCTCTCTAAGTTATAACACATACACAATAAAAGCAATATATAAGAAAAAAAAATGTTACTGTGAAATACGTAATTTCTACTGGAATAAATTAAATGTGGAACAATAAACAGGTATGTTAGTACTTTAGAAAAACACTATTCAAATAAGCAACTTATTATGAGATATTGTTATTGAATAACTCTTACAATAAAACAATAATTCTTATATTAAATACATATAACTTAATTGGCCATTATTGTTTAAAATTCTGAATCTTTTTAATCGATTTTTAGTTAAAATTTTGTACGTACTTTTCAGGTTTTAATATTTTGTGGTATTTTTATTTATAGATAAAGTTTGTCTGGTTCTCTCGTTTGGATTATTCCATCCTGTTGTTCCTCTTCTTCTGGATACTTTTCTCATGGACCGCAATTTCTTAATGGAATGCTTATCCACATACTTTTCGACGTTCTTTCCTTTTCAACGTAGGTATTATTTTAATTTAACACTCTAAACATTATTCATTGTACTGTATTTTCTTGTAGGTACGAATAACAATTTTATACAATGAATATTTTATACAAGTACAATGTTAATGAAATTTTACACAGCTAATGTATACAATCGTAATAATAAACACTATATTTCAAGGTATTTGTACTCTTACTTTAATTAATAATTTTTAAACTAAATTCGGAGAGCGTCTATTTTAAGCGTCTTCTCCCAGTGAAAAATTAAATTACTCTCCCATTGTTTTTTTTCCTTCCCTTAATAATAATCATGTAAATGCTACTTGGATTTTCTATCTATGAAATGTGCATATAAAGTTGTCTAACTTTAAGTGGTTAAATATAAATATTGGTTTTAATTTCATATGACTGTTATAATTCAAATTTACCTTAATTATTAGGCTTTTATTGACTTCTGAATTTTATTAATAATTTCTTTGACAATTAAATATCAATTTTTTTAACATTTGAGTCATTCTATATTTATTGTATCTTAAGTTGCCTAGTTATGTATTTATACCCACATGTTTCACACCTATATGCCTTTGGTATGTAAATATTAGTATACTATATGCTTTTAGTAGGTAAATATTAGTATAATTTATACACTTAAAACTAATCACAATATAAAAAATATAAAATAAATGTATCGCACTTAAAACTACTACAAATAAATTAACACACGTATTTATATATTTCACTACTATTTATGTTTGTAATATTTATGTAACACTGCACCACTTATATTTATTTTAATCTGTTCAGTAAATACCGCACGACGACTACTGAATGCCTGAATTACTCATCCCAGCTGTTTATATATCTGCATCCGAAGATCTCGAATATATGGGAAAAACACTGGCGTCGAGCTTTTTCTATTCTTTTGTTTGCCATAGACCTAATATGCTTCCGTGAATCAAACAAAATTCCATGGGTGTACAATAAAAGCATTTCTCTATAGACTTGAATGAACAACAGCTTAAGATCAACATGTAAGTCGTAATTCCTGGGTGATTTCAAGTAAGGGTTTGGATAAAGTAATTCAATGTATAAGCGTAAAATTCGGTTTGCCATTGTCTGTCATCTTGCATGGGAGATATTTCCTGGGTTTTTGCTTGCCAGCTCTTTGGGGCATTCATCTGTTAATACAATAACGTAAATGCTAAAGAATCTTGGTCGGTGTTCAACTCCTTAGAATCAACCTCCGAAAAGACACTATTTATTTTAGTATAAATGGGATATCGTGCCATTTAACCGAAAATGTAATTGTGATTGATTGGTGCTAACCAGCAATCTCACCATTTAAATATTTACTTTCATAACAAAATTATTAAATGAAAAGACATAAGTATATATGGGAATTTTACTAATTTTTTTCCATTTCAGACTGCTTAGGACACATCTAACGAATGTAGAAAACTCGCAATTCATAAACATATATGATAATAAATTTCAATTGTACTGATAATGTTTAATAAGGTAAAAAGAAAGATAATAGATATTTATACATATGTCGACGGCATTGAAAATATACATAAACAAATGACTCATACGACAGTAATAATCGATAATAACAATAATGCATATCTAAGAGTTATCACATTTCAGTTAAAAATCCACCTTTCATTCCTAAACTCTTCAAAATTTGTCGGGTTTCTGATGTTCAAACTTGACAACTGGTCGATGAAAGTAAATATTCTTTCCCGAAAGTATTTCTTATTTCGTAATCGATTTCTGGATTGTTATAAATCTCTATATTCATTATTTAATGCTGACAAATCGGAGGACTTATCAGTTGACAAAACACGTTATATTGCACGACTGACGCTATTCCGTGTGGTAATTCTGACGTTTTCTTGGCAAGTGTCATCGCTAACTGAAACTGACGGATGATTTTTCAAGTTCATAACTTGCAATTCAATTTTCGTGCGACAACCAATGTTAATTAAACGTCATATATATATATCTTCCATGCTTCAATCCCGACGTTTCCTGTGATATTAAAGTCAACTTAACGTGGACTTTGTCATTTTCAGCTATGCCAAACGACCTCCATATTGAATGTCGGCATTTCGCGTAGACTTTTGACGCTATTCTGTTCATCAGTTCTGACGTTTTCCAGGAAGTGTTATCGCAAACTGAAATTGACTGAGGACTAGCCAAAATAAGACAAAATTTTAAATAAAAGATTTTCTACATTAAATTTTAAATTTCTGGCGGCTTTGAGGTTCATTGAGCCATCATTACGACTACCTGTTTGCCAAATTTAATGGCTGTAAGTGCGATAGATTTGTCTGGACATCACACACAGGCACACACGCAAATACATAAACACTATCTTTTATAAGTATAAGATAGATAATTTTCTGGGGCCAGCTGAAGAAAATTCAGCGAGTATTTATATTGCAGAAACAAATTATACTTAATTTTCACTCTGTTCTCGATACATATTTCTGATATTTATCTAAATTGATTTTTCTGCTTCGCGCTGAGTAAATTAATTAGGAAATTTTATCACAAAAATTTGCCCACGATGAGATTTGAACTCATGACCTTCTTAATGCCGTCAAGATGCGCTACCAACTGCGCCACGAGGGCTTGAGTTCATATCTACTTAAACGTCTTGATATCATCAAGTGACAGATTGAAATAATACATTTTTATCCGGCAGTTCGGAAATGAATGTGTAAATTTGAATTTTAATTATTTTTAAAATTCTGTTTTTCTCAGCGGAGAAATACCTAAATTGATTTTTCTGCTTCGCGCTGAGTAAATTGATAAGGAAATGTTATCACAAAAATTTGCCCACGATGAGATTTGAACTCATGACCTTCTTAATGCCGTCAAGGTTAATTAATTAATTTACTCAGCGCGAAGCAGAAAAATCAATTTAGGTATTTCTCCGCTGAGAAAAACAGAATTTTAAAAATAATTAAAATTCAAATTTACACATTCATTTCCGAACTGCCGGATAAAAATGTATTATTTCAATCTGTCACTTGATGATATCAAGACGTTTAAGTAGATATGAACTCAAGCCCTCGTGGCGCAGTTGGTAGCGCATCTTGACGGCATTAAGAAGGTCATGAGTTCAAATCTCATCGTGGGCAAATTTTTGTGATAAAATTTCCTAATTAATTTACTCAGCGCGAAGCAGAAAAATCAATTTAGGTATTTCTCCGCTGAAAAAAACAGAATTTTAAAAATAATTGAAATTCAAATTTACACACTCTGATATTTATAGTGCTCCGTTTGAAATTAAAACCTTGATTTCGGGAGATCCTATAAAAAACTGTCCCTTATTGGTGCTCATTTAACTTTTAACGTAATATGTGGGTGAAGCAAAAGTTAATTTCCCACTAATAATAATTTGTTTACGCGTAAGGATGTAAATCAATTACAACGTATATTTTTTAGGTAATAAAACAAGTAACTTATAACAATGTTTTATTTCCAGAAATCCAGATAAACCTATTAACGCAACCCAAGCCATGAACATACTCCTACTATTTTCTGAATTTGCTTACTACACATTTCCGGCAGAGCTTGTTATATTTGAGGTGGGTAATTTAGATTAAACGTCATAACAAAGTCAATTCCTAAATTCGCCCCTCTCTATTCCAGCTTTCGGATTTATCAAATTATGCTTATATGTCAAAATGGTATGAATATGGTGTTGAAATACAAAGACCTTTATTAGTTATCATGGCGGAAAGTCAGTGTACCCAGTACTTTACTGGCGGTGGTATTATAGAGGCTAATATGTATACATTTGGATCGGTAAGTTACATTGCATTTCCCTCATAATTATCATACCTAGAATAAAAGACGAAATCCTATAATATTGGTGAAATTCACCATCAAAATGACGCTTTATTCAAGAGCTTGGTGCTTGCTTTAGAGAGAAAGGAGGTGTTGCCTTGCAGTGTGAATCGGTATCTGATTGGTTGTGTTTTATATCTCAACTGTGTAATGGAACCTTATACAATAGACATTAGTTCTGATAAAGTCAAGAATTGTTATTTATTTTACTTTTTTTTTCAGGTTATGCGAACGACATTTTCTTTTTACGCTGTTTTGAGAAATGTTTTAAATAAATAAATAATATTAAACATTGTTTGTCTTATTCCCAAAAACATTCATACAATTTGTAAAATACTACTTTTGCCCATTACTTAAGACATTGTAAAATAAAAAAATATTTTTATTAGTTTGTTTATAATGTATTGTATAATAAGCATAACCTATTATTACAGAAGTGATCTAGTATGCAGTGTGAGTCATCTCCGCGGGTAAGGTCGATTATGCCTTTATGAGTAAAGATATTTAGAACCGGTTTTTTTTCCTGTGATAGTTGCTCATTAAGAGCGCATTTTAAAAATATTTTTTTATTATATAGAGTACAATTCGTATACAAAACTCAGTAAAAACTACTACAAGAAAGAGAACAAAATAAACAATTCATACATAACAGAACCACGTGGTGAAGCCATCTTGAAGAAATAAATACTAATTGCAATAAAGAAATATCTAATTCAAATTCTATAAGACACAATAGCTTGTAATTCTCGTGATTAACAAATGATTAGCTTCGGAAAGAAACGTCCCAGTTTCCTAATTAGCGATTGCCGAATAAATTATCTGAAATAAATGATAGACCACAAATAGCGATACATCGCTCCCAGCATCCAGCACAAGTTCTAATTCATACAGAGAGTGAATTTTTAGACCCCAACCGTGTGTAATCGCTCTTGAAAGAATTGCTGGTATACGATTTTTGCTACAATATTATGTATTACATAATCCGTGCCAGTAAATGACATGCACTTAAAAGATGGTCTATTGTTTCGCCTTTTCCCTAAAAAATATACACTTAAGGCTGGACGCCCGCTTCAAGCTGAGTTCGATTTGAAATAGGCGTACCACTGTCTTTTTCGTGCAAATGTAATAAAAGACAAATGTTTAAGGGTCCGCGTGCTCTGTCTTATGCTGAGGAAAAAGATAGAGAAAAGAACTTGTCACCTAATCTAATCTGCCTGTAATTTATGGCTGCGTTATGGTCTCAGATAATCGCCGGTTGGCCGACACGTTTGGCAGTCAGGAAGCAACCCCCCTAAATTAGACAATCTATATTTTCTCAAACACACAAAAAAGGTGACGCTGAATATGTAAAATCACCTGCCGGATTCAAATTTTGAGTTGGAAAATAAAATCGAAATCGCAAAAAGGTCGAAAAATCGTTTTTTTGTGTAAATTTTAAAATTTTCATTTTCTTCAATTTTTAATACTTATCTCGTGATATCTTAGCAATGCAGAGAGCTAGGGATCTGTTTTTTTTAAGGTTATACCCTAAAGTATTTGGATGATACTAGTGTTTTCGTTTTTTCTTTATGGTGTGTAAATTTTATAAAAAAAAAAGTTTTAGTAGACGACCAATTTGTGTAACGTATTTTTCAGCTATCGAGTAACTAATCTTATTTTTCAGAATTTACCCATATATATGTGAAACAAAATAAAGCCAACATTCCAAAATTATTTTTTGTGCAAGAAATAAATTTCTAGATCGTTTCAGAAGCAAATTATTGCGAGTCAAATATAATAATACTCCCAGCCCGCAAGCCGTGTGAGTCTTAGCATGCGCTTCTAGCAGGTATAGCGTTAGGTACGGGAAGAGATATTGCTTTTACTTTCTGATACGTAGTATAAGGAAGTATTGTGACGCTGACATTGTATATGTACAGTGGTGGGAAGTTTAAATGAAGCACTTCACGATGCGTTTCCTTGTCTAGCGTACATCGCCGAACTGGTCGACTACAGTTATTTATAAATGGGAAAATAAGGGATTTAAAATACAACATTATACAAATCAGATAATATACCAGAAATTCGAATGAATAGGTAATTCATTCAGATCCATGCCAACGAAAATATTCTTTCTTTATGCATATAAAAACTATTTTACTTAAATACAGATATATATATACAAAGATATCTGAATTTTACCACAAACTGGCAATTTCCATCTATTTCTTTTCTAGCCTAAAACAAATTAATAAATGTCACTGATAAATTTATTATTGGCTTATTAAAATTTAACTGAAATTAATAATTTTTGTTTTCTTTAAATTAGCCGTTCTCAATACACAATCTTATTTTTTCGTATTATAATTATAATTTATTAGAAGTATGGATCTGCGTAATACAAAACCAATATTATAGGTATCCTAAATTTATCCTTTCTCGTCTTGTTACACTTGCGTTTCTGTTTGAATACAATTTTGAGCATTGACAAATGTTTAAACATTTATTGTGTAAAGATAAGAACTTCCATGAAATTATTTTTAATATAATGTGTCACACATATACAGGGTGAGTCATTAGTAGCCGCTGCTTTGATTGCTCTTTTGTGTGTTTAAATAAAAGGGAAAAAAAAACAATTAGTGGAAGATTCATGGACGCTTGTGGCGCATATTCTAAAAATACTTTAAGCTCTGACGCACTTCCGGTTTCAACCGAAATGCATGAAATTTCTTTTATATTTTTGGATTTTCTAGTACTGTTTTAAATTGTCTTTTTATCTGCTGTCTGTTTTTCAAAATTGGGCTATTAGTTTTTGAGTCACTATTTTTTTTTTTTTTTTTGAAATTTTTGACAACATTTTTTCATTGTTTTAAAAAGTAAAAACATTAACTTTGGTGATGCTTGTAGCCAAGAAAATTCTGCATCATTTGGTATAAATTGCACTCAACAATATCTTAAAAAACTTTGTACTTTCAAAGCGTACTTCCTGAAATTTTCACATACCAAATTTTTTTTTTTAATGAAAACCCAGTATTTTACTGTGGCATTTTCTTCCCTCTTTTATTCTCTTTCGTTTTTTTAACAGTGTTCTATACCTATCTTTTGTAATTTCTGAGATGATCAGTATAGGAGCAATTAGCGGTCAATTGAAGAACTACGAGCGCTGTTGTTCTATGCACCCAAATATGAACGAATGAACGAATATTTTGGCGCGTAGAACAACAGCGCTCGTAGTTCATTAATTAACCGCTAATTGCTCCTATAGTGATTATCTCAGAAATTACAAAAGATAGGTATAGGACACTGTTAATAAAAATGGAAGAGAATAAAAAAAGGAACAAAATGCCTCAATAAAATACTGCGTGTTCCATTAAAAAAAGAGAGTGTTGGGTATGCGAAAATTTCAGGAAGTAGGCTTTGAAAAAACAAAGTTTTTGAGATATTGTCGAGTGCAACTTATACCAAATGATGCAGAATTTTCTTGGCTACAAGCACCACCAAAGTTAATGTTTTTACTTTTAAAAACAATGTCAAAATGATTTTTTCTGAACACGTGTTTTGGTCAAATATTGAAAAAAAAATCAACAACCCCAAAACTATTGGCTTAATTTTGAAAAAGAAAAAACAGTTGAACAGACAATTTAAAGCAGTACTAGAAAATCCAAAAATATACAGGGTGTCATTAAAAAAATTAAGTTCCGTGTATTTCCGGTGAAACCGGAAGTGCGTCAGAGCTTAAAGTATTTTTAGAATATGCGCCACAAGCAACCATGAACCTCTCACTATTGTTTTTTCTTTTGTTTAAAACACAAAAGACCAATGGATTAAGCGGCTACTAATGACCACCTGCACACGCATGAAAATCATGCAACCTGCTCACACAGATGTTTTTTGTAAAATAAATACGTTCATAAGAGAAATAAAAATATTATAGTTTTGGGATAAATTTCAGATATATTCCTGAAAGGAAGGGGGTGTAACAAAAATTTGTAAGTAGAGGAAAAGACGAGATTAAATTTACGTCCGATAGAAGACAAAAGAGAAAAAAAGTTTCACTGCAATTATTAATTCATTAACAGAAATACTAAACCTATTCTTTGTTTGCTAAAATCATATTAAATGAATACATAAATCAACGGACAATTTTTTTCATATTATGGATTTATTGCTTATTACAATTGTTTTTGACTTATTTTGAAATTATCTAGTGTTTATTGTAAATGTAACAAATAGAGCTGTAACATAATGTAAAATTATTTAAAATGCTTCTGGGTATATTTATAGAAAAATAAAATTTTAAAGACACCAATGAATAAATGACGTTCTTCTCAGAAATGTTATATGGAGTGTGATCCTTCCAAAAAAAAAAATACATAAACATACATATTTTCATTGGCGTGGTCGTATATATAAATATGTGTATGTCTTATTCATTTTTAAATATTTTGTAAACAAAAAATAAGACCTCTTTTAGATCTCGGTTACCTGCGCTCTTCCCTTTTTAGTTTATTTACACAAGCGTTTATAATCTACTATAGTCGACCAATCTGGCTCGATGCCCTAGAAAAGGAAACGCATCGTGAAGTGTTTCATTTAAACTTCCCACCACTGTACACTATATTGTAAAGAAAATATCAACGGTTTCGATAAAATAATGTCCGAGTAACGATTACTTTCTTAACATACACCGATCTCAGAAGTATTTTACAAACTGCGTAGAAACTGCCCGAAATGGTAGGCGGAGCTACCTCTCGACACAATGTGCGAGCGTACCACATACTCTTTTGATTTCAGTGAAGTTCTCCCAAATTTCAAAATTTTGTTTTCCGTTTCGTGACCTTATTTTTAAAAATTAAGAAAACATAAAATTTATGTATTGCTGTTGAGTGTTACATAATTTTAAATAAAGGCTTGTTTTTTGAAATTTCTTACATTTTTATTTTTATTTAGGGCCCTTTGGACAATTTCGAAGAAATTACGATTTATCCAATGAAAGGCATTTTTTTCTTAAATTAGCGTGTAAATTCGGTAAGGTTTTCATGAAAAATACGATTAGGAAATGGGAAAAACGATTTCGAGACCGGGCGTACAGCCTTAACATATATATCTTCATTAAAGATGTGTTTGCAGTAGTATTTGGTGGCGACAACAAGATCTTAATGGTAAACATTAATCTCTTCGTTTCAGCTTGTACAGAACTATTCTGTCTCGACACCACAGACGCGACTGCATCTGTGTGAATTTCACTGGGAATCTTCCATGCATATTTACATTATCTGTTAATCGCTTTCTATTTTGTTTTCAACCTCTCCTACTTTCATTAGCGGTGTCCCTTTATAGGTGTTACGAACCATGTAATGAATTAGAGTGCTGTGATGCGCATGTTCCTTGGAGCATCCTTGTGGTTTTTTATTTTTGTCCAGTAGAAATTATGGATTTTCCCCCTCCCTCCACGTTTTCTTAAGAGATGATATATTTCACGGACAGTTTTTGAATCGTAAATTTGATACTGCCTAGTAATTATTTGAGTTGTTCTGTTCAAAGTCGAAAGATCAGTTTTTGACCATTTGTAGATACCAAAGGTATATTGCAATAATACAGCAATAATAAGGTAACGATAATCAATAGAATAATGAATGGTTTTCCGAGGCTGTGCCGTGCGACCACTAACTCGTAAGAGTAACATACATCACACTTTAAAAACCTTATTTGTGTACTACTTACATGTGTCTATACAACTCACGTTACGACTATTATAATCAATGTGATTAAATCTAATGTGCAAACCCTCCTTATTTATTCTATCCTACTATTTATATACATTGATCTTAACCTACTTGTGTTATTTACAAAACATCTTATTCTATTCTACTCTAATTATTATTTCCTAAACACTGATAAGTAGGTGCACTAGGTATGAGGCCATATGTGGCAATTTAGGTGATGTGTACATCGTAAAATATTGCTCTCAATACCTATTACAATATGTCAATAGAAAGATTACAAAACCGTTTATCGTGTTGGCCTTACTGCCAGGTGTCTGTTCTGCTTTATTTAATTCTTCTACAATTTCTCTGTATGCTATTGTTATTGCATATTTAGTTTCAGCCTGATCAATTCTCCTAGCCTCCCCAAAGCACAGACATTTAGAGAGTTCAGTTCGTTCAAATCTTGCAATCCTTTGCTGTTTTCTAGCTATATAGAATGGTTTTCTTCCATCCACTAACCTCAATTCATAGTATGTGTTCTGCATTTGTCTAATACGAATTTCAAACTGATATTATCACTGTAGGTTTTGGTCTTTCTCAGCAGTTGCCTTTGGTCTTTCTCAGTAATGGCATGTAATTTAATATCGTCCATGTATATCAGGTAGCTCAGTTGGGCTATGTCCATTTTATATCATTTTCCTCCGGGTTTAATCCCATGCAAAACCACAGGAAACTCCGGGTGTCTCTTTGAAATATTCCCCTTTATCCTGGAGCTGCCCGACTTTGAATTACCCCTATTACACTTATTATTATTGCATAAGAAATAGTTTTTCTTATAATTAAATCCTATATGAAGAACATTGATATTGTTGCATAAAGGCTTTTGAGTATCTGTGCAATAAGCAATGCATACATAACAGAACCACGTGGTGAAGCCATCTTGAAGAAATAAATACTAATTGCAATAAAGAAATATCTAATTCAAATTCAAGAAGACACAAAAGCTTGTAATTCTAGTGATTAACAAATCATTAGCTTCGGAAAGAAACGTCCCAGTTTCCTAATTAGCGATTGCCGAATAAATTATCTGAAATAAATGATAGACCACAAATAGCGATACATCGCTCCCAGCATCGAGCTCAAGTTCTAATTCATACAGACAGTGAATTTTTAGACCGTAACCGTGTGTACTCGCTCTTGAAAGAATTGCTTGTATACGATTTTTTCTACAATATCATGTATTACATAATCCGTGTTAGTAAATGACATGCACTTAAAAGATGGTCTATTGTTTCGCCTTTTACCCTGAAAAATATACATTTAACATATATATCTTCATTAAAGATGTGTTTGCGGTAGTATTTGGTGGCGACAACAAGATCTTGATGGTAAACATTAATACCTTCGTTTCAGCTTGTACATAACTAAAGGGCGGAATATATGCAAAGTGCATATATTTGCATATTTTGCACATTTTAACAAATTTCACAAAAAATTGCATATTTCGGCAAAAATAAAATTTGTGTGCATATTTTTATGTTTTTCGTTTTATGAAAAGATTAAGTGCGACCCTGTTTAGGAATTTCCAAGTAATCAGCTTGCCTAATGGAGAGCAGATGTGGTCTATTCTTTTATATTTATATTGTATAGTTTTTATTATTATATGGTTTACTGCCGGCATTTATTGGGTGTTTAGGAATTTCCAAGTAATCAGCTTGCCTAATGGAGAGCAGATGTGGTCTATTCTTTTATATTTATATTGTATAGTTTTTATTATTATATGGTTTATTGCCGGCATTTATTGGGTGTTTAGGAATTTACAAGTAATCAGCTTGCCTAATGGAGAGCAGATGTGGTCTATTCTTTTATATTTATATTGTATAGTTTAGTTTGTCGATAGATTCCAGTGTGAAAAGAGTGATTTCGAAAATATTTTATTTCAAACGCCTAAAATGCCGAAAGCCGCTTCGTGGATTAAAAATTTTCCTGAGTTGGAGTTTAGTGGGGATAAAGTGTTTTGCAAAGTTTGTGCCAAAATCATTGTTTGTGAAAAGAAGTTCCAAATTGATCAACACTTGAAAACAGCTATGCATAAAGCTAAGTTGCAGAAAAATAAATCAGTGCCTGTTCAGCAGTGTGTGCTAACCGCATTTCAAAATGTCAAACCAAAGAGTGAAAAGGAGGTGTTTCATCAAGACTTATGCAAAGCTTTAGTCGCAGCAAATATACCTTTGAAGAAACTGCAAAATACACAATTCAGAGATTTTTTGCAAAAATATTGTAATCAAAACATCCCTGACGAATCAACACTTAGAAAGAAGAATGTGCAAACAGTATACGAAACCGTAATGGGAGAAATTAAAGTTACACTGGGCGATGAACATTTTTATATTATTGTTGATGAAAGCACATACTCATGTGGTCGATATATCGCACATCTTATGATTGGAGGGCTTCAAGAAAATGAGCCAGGGAAACCATATTTAATATCTTCTAAACAGTTAGACAAAACAAATAATGAGACCGTAACTCGATTTATTCAGCAGTCTCTTGTTACGCTGTAAAATTTACTTTTGTTTTGGTTCCCGAAAGATTTTGTGTCTTTGTCTAAATACGTGGATTTTGTATAAGCTCGTGACTTTTTGGGCGTACCCTGTACATTGTTTGTTTCACCGGTTGCTAAGACTGCCTGCCGTATACCTGCGTGTGTACTAAACCTACTTTTGAGCCTTCAGAGCCCTAAATCACGTACCGTGAAATTGACAGTTGGGTTTTGTGTATTATCGAGCAATTACACTCTATTTTTGTGAAAACCTCTGTATCTAAGTAACTAATTCTAATTATCTTAGCTCTAGCTTATTTTACCCTACCTGTAGTTTCGTATTTTCTGCATTTGCAGTTACTTTTACGCCTTGTTTAAGTTTTTTTAATATCTACTTATTTATTACGTCCGATCTCTACATAATGCATTTATTTGTGGCTTGAAATGCTCCGAGACGACAGTCAGGCCGTTGTGTTTACTGTTTCACGTGTTTTTGCGTATTTCCAAACACGGTATCTCGAGCAGGTCCGATTATTATTCTTTTTTCCTTCGCAGTTATCTCACTAAAAATGTAAGAGGTATTAAAATGGGGAAATGCTTGGAATAGTGAGCATACTTTTAATTGTTTGCAGATCGCTTGTTGCCCTTTCATCGGTATTCTAAGTATTAGCAATCTTCTGTGATTCTACCCTGGAACTCCCGGTAGAGGTTAAGGTCGTTAATACTCTGAAACATATAGTTTGATCGGTTCTCTTAACCGTCTTCTGCAGCGTTTGATTGGAGCTTGGATATTTCGTTAGTTACCTGCTGAAATTCTGTTCTTTCGTATAATAAAATGGAAACTACCTGTGGAGGTTTGTTTTGTTGTCTTCTGTCAAACGTGGTTACTACGTTGCCGTGAAATGGGTGTTTCACACGTTGCCAACCGTTGAGTGTTTATGTCCCTTTCTATCTGCCGACTTTATAAATTCCACATTCTTCGAAGGGTTGTTTCTGTTATTTTATCTTCATATAAGTTACGTTCGTGTTTGCGTTTATCTATGAGTCACAGTGTTAACTCCCTTTATGGTCAAACTCAGACTTGTGTTTCTTATTTTATTTGAATGCTCCCGCCGTCCATTTTGAGGTATTTTCGTGTCTTTATGTTTTGAAGAGATGCGTGTAGCGAACGCGCAATTGTGGAAGAAGAGATTTTTCCCGGTTTGGACTTCACTTGATAGTCACATCTTGTGTAAGAACAGTGTGTGCGAATTGCTTATCTTCCTTTAGTACTTAGGTACATTATCTATGAAGATATTTTCGCGTATGCGGCTTTAAATTGGAGTAAGCAGTAATTACCGTTACCTTAATTTTGGGTTATTAACGTGAATTTCTATCGTTGTACCGTTATCTAAAGATTCACGTATGGCCATGTGCTGGTTTTTTTTATTAATTTAAAATTTTGCACCCTGGAGTGACTTGTGAGTCGTTAACGCGGGATCTCCATTTTTACATATTGGGGTAAGTGTTTGAAACTCTGTGTTAAATGTTCGGGATTTTATCTTTGTTCCTTTTCTTCTCTAATTTAATAGGATTCTTTTGACGGGCACAAAAGCCCTCAGAAGCCGTTAGGATTCTTTTGACGGGCACAAAAGCCCTCACAAGCCGTTAGGATTCTTTTGACGGGCACAAAAGCCCTCAGAAGCCGTTAGGATTCTTTTGACGGGCTCAAAAGCCCTCAGTAGCCATATTTCTGGTGTTATCGCCCCGCATTTCCATCGAAGAGCGCGGTTGTTTTTATCGTTGCCGCAGTAGTTGCATCTTAACATCCAGCCCGCCTGTTGAAGGGGAATTTTCCATCAAGGGAGTCACCGCCATTTTGGATTCCCGCTGAGATATCCGGCGTCCATTTTGCCAGATAAGTGCAACTAATGTTGTAATTTTACATCATATTTTACGTCTGATTTTCGACGTCTTTACGCCAGAGTGCTGGACATTATCTTGCCTAAAATTTGACCTAAGAATTTTGAGTGGCTTTAATAACTATCGCACCACTTAGTTTACTGCGAGGTCACAATTTAATCCTAATTAAATTACCGTTATTTCTTTTTTTTTATGTAATATTCAGTCTAACTAGAATTTTGGTTTTGTCACTACCGTAATTCTGTAGCCCTATATTGTGACGAATATTTAATTGTAACTAATTTTAGTAAATTCATAATTATATCACTTTATCTCTTGGAGAGATATTATTTAATTAGTAATATACCTAGTAATTTTCATTACCGATACAGTAATTGTATGACTCATGATGTGTTGAATTTGTAACCTAATTTTAGATATTAATCTTTTTTTTTTGCACGTTTATTGCCGTAAGTTAGTAAATTTGTCTTTCACGTTGATCAATTAATTTTTCCTGAGCTAGACAAAATCAATTCTGTAAGAGCAAATTTTGGGTTCGTGAAGCTCAGTGTTTTTTTTGTATATTATAAAATTTCTTTTCTAATTTTACCTTTAATTATTTGATTTTGCTATTAAATATCCTTCATTTAATTCAATTTATTTCATGTATTCAAACCTGGTGTTGGTCTCTAGCGAATTTTCCACATTTTTAGACTAAGCCTTTTATACTGAGATATTAAATTTTCTTGCGTTTATAAATATACATTTACACTTTTGTATTAACATTGCCGTTGTGGCGTGTCCATGATATCACTTGTAGTTACATAATGTGAGGTGATGAAACGTTTCTGCTACCAACCAACTACTGCTGAAGCGCAGAGATTATAAATTAGTATTAAGACTTGTTGGTTTTTTATTTCATTAGTTTTACCTAACGTTTTGTGTTCAAAATTTATCAAACTGTCTAGTTTTCATTCTTTTTTTTTTCTTATTTCAATTCTTACTCAACGGCTGCTAATTTCAAATTTGTCTTACGTATTAAAATTTTCTGTTATACTTATCTTCCTCTTTTCTTAAAAAAAAAAATAACACATAACTACATTCAACACATTAAATTTAATTAAAATTTTGTTACATTACGTAATACCTTTTCTTTTATTTCTTTTACCTCTGCATATCTTAAATATTATTGTGACAAGCACGTACATAAGATTAGGTGCTACGTTTATACAGGGAGTTCAATAGGTAACCCGCTGGAGGGACACAGCCAGTGGTAGCTCGTAGGAGGCGCAGGTAGGTTATCTGTAAGATAGCATAGTGTCCTGGTGCCCAGACAACGTCGCTAGCGTCGTTGTCGACCGACGCTCTACTTTTAGGTGTTCTTATTTTCCTGAACCGTCACGCCGTCTGCGACTGAGTTAGCTCGGCCCTGCGTTATCCAGTTATATCAACCCCTATTGCGTTTCTCCGTTTTCTTTCCCTAATTTAGTCCGTTACCTTAATGCGACGTAGTTCCGGTAGCAAAAATTTGGCGCCCAACGTGGGGCCTTTCTTTCTGGTAATAAGGGAAAAAATTTGGCGCTCTAACATTTTGGGGCCCTTCTTTCTAGTAGAAGTGAACAAATTTTAGTGCCTTAACGTCTGGCCTTTCCTTCTGGAAATAAGGTAACAAATTTTGGCACCAACGTTTCGGCCGACTTTCCGCCATCTTCAATTTTTTTTTTATTTTTTTTTGTGGCAACCAAGTTTCGGCCAATTTTCCGCCATTTTCAAAATTTCTTTTCCTGCCCCTAACATTTGGACGAGTTTTCTTCTCCTTCCGTACGAATTTGGTGCACTAACGCTTCAGAACTTTCTTTTGGAAATAATATTAACAAATTGTTGGCCAACGTTTCTGCCCTCTTTTCGCCATCTTCCGGAATAAAATTTTCCTTGTTACCCAACGCGCCAACGAGGTTTTCGCTACCTCCTTAACAATTTGATGCCATCGTTGTGGGCCTAACGAACAACATTTCGCACCTAACGTTTCGGCTAAGTTTTCGCCACCTTCAAATTTTCTTTTCCTCTTGTGTGTCATCCATCGAATCATAAGTCGACACCTAACGTTTCGACCTAGTTTTCGCTACCTTCCGGAACAAATTTGACAACCGACGTTTCGGACAAGTTTTCTCCATCTTCCGGAATATTTTCCTTATCTTTAAGTATTTCTGCCACTAACATTTCGTCGTACCGCACAGTGGTGCTATACTTTGGAGAAGCTACTTGTTTCGTATCAACGTTTCGGTCCTGACCATCTTCAGGAATAAATTTTGAATTTTCTCGATTTAGGCTTTTCCTCGACTTGTGTGAGTGGCTACTGAGTGGAACACTCTTATCGCACTGTTTTCTTTGGTCTTGCCTATATCTATATACTTTTTTTTCCGATTACCTTCTAGGCAAGTCTTAGCGTGCGTTTTGACTTTTCATAGTTTTGCAATCAATCAAGATTTTACTTTTGTTACCTGGTACGAACTATTTAAGTAATCGACAGGTACACATTTGTGTCTTGTGACCATTTCAAGACCTAGTTTATCGCTGTAATTTTTCTTAAATAATTTTCCTTTTTTTCTCTTCTATACAATGGAGCCAGTTCGGTTTAAAGTTCTTATTGACCAACTTTCATTTGAGGATATGGCATATTTACTTGCGATTGCTGGTGACAAGCTAAAGCCAGGGTGTACGCTGGAGTCGGCGCAGTTGGAGTGCTTCTTTGTTCTAAGGTCGTGGAAGCTTGTACCCGACGATGTGACGCTTCACTCTCCTTTTCCTTATGCGGAGGACGCTGAGGCGATCCGGTTGAAAATCTCTCTCCTAGAATCTCTTATCTCTCAACTTGCAAGTACGTCAACGGTCACGGAATATCGTAGAATATCTTCCACTCTAGCTTTTGTCGCTGGCCGCATTGCAAGGGCGCGACCGCGAACTGAGGATGAGGAGAGCGAGTGTAGCTGGTTTTCTATGCACAGCTTTGAATTGGCAGCCAGATTTTACACGAGGTTTCGGGCTTTCGGAAACGCCACAACTCACGATCTTGTTGATACCTCTCGTTGTATCGCTATTGAGGAGTATAAGGCATGGGCAGGCGCGGATCGTTGGAATGGCGACATAGAGATTGTGTTTGGCGACGAGGATTATATGAGTGACGACGAGGATGACGTGGGTGACGATGAAGTTATTGGGCAACCTTCTCCGTCAGCTAGTATCATGCCAGTTCCGTCTCCGTCTCCAATTGTTGCCTCCCCACTTCCGATAGACTCAGTTGCCTTCGATGAATTGAATTCTTCCGAAAACCCAATCAAGACTGTGTCAGTTGTCTCTCCCGTATTGGAAACTTTCGAGCCCGTGGATAATACAATTCCTGATGTATCCCCTGACCTACAGCTTACCTATGATACAGTTTCTGATGTATCTCCTGACGTAAAGTTTACCTATGATACGATTTCTGACGTACCTCCCGACTTGGGGCTTGCTCATAATTCAATTTCTAATGTCTCTTCCGACTTCGTGCTTAACTATAATACAGATTCTGTTTCCTCATCTGACTTGGAGCTTTTTGTACGCCCTAATAATTCAGATTCTGTCGCTTCGTCCGATTTAGAGGTTCTTGTATGCGCAAATGATACAGATACGGAAGCGTCTTTCGACTCAAAGCTTCTTGTATGCGCAAATAACGCAGATTCCGATGTCTCTCTGAACGTGGAGCTTTTCGAACCAACAGATGTCACAGCTCCATGCGTATCTTTAAATCTGTATATATCTGATTTGGCTTATGATAAAAACGCTGTTGTTTCTTCGGCTTTGGATTTCTCTGTTCCGTCGGGTGAAGCGGATCCATTCATCTCGCTGGACATGGGATCTCTTGAAGTTGATGAAGATAATTCTCTGAACATCTATCGAGAGCGTTCCTCTAAAATAAAAATTTCTCGGACTTCTTCCGTTTATCTTAGCCCGGCTATGGTCTTGTTTGTGGGTTACGTTTTGCAGTGGTACCTTGTTGATATACCTTCTTCCGCCATTTGGTCAATGTTACCTGATGAATTGCGAAACAGACTTCAGACGATAAACATCGACAATCGTCTGCTGAATAAATTAGTTTGTCTCCTATCTCGCTTACGTTTTCGCTATGTGTTGCTTCGTGCCTTGTCTTATCGCTAACTCCTTCCATCATGGCCTGTAGAGAGTGCCTTGGCTTGCAGCCGTAACACCAGAATTTCTCTACCGTGTACCTCGCGTGATGTAGGAGGCATCTAAAGGGGCTTTACGGCCTGTAGCGAGGGCTGGAAGAATTCTCCTACCGTGATCCTGCGTGAAGTAAAAGGCTTCTAAAGGGACCCTGACTTCTATTGTTCCTCTACCACCTTGGGACAAACAATTTTCTTTTATCGACCTTTCGTTAGTGTGTTTACCGGCCCCATTGCACAGCTTGTATCTGTGATTCCGTCTATGCATTTATCCTCCCGTATCTTTATCGCTTCCGTATGTTTCGGATCTTCCGTGTTTTTGCATATATGGAGTGGCAACCTTGCTAGGGGAGTCCACACTACATTTCCTTTATCTTATCGGACATGACTACCTTTTAAGCTAACTAATGTTGCTTAACTACCGGATTTGACTTTCGTATTTGAGAAGGTATAAAGAGTGATGGTCCCTTTATGCGTGATAATCCTCAGCCTTCTAAGGGTCGTGTCCTGGCGACCTTCTTGCTTTTCTTACGTTCAAAATGTTACTTCCAGGAATCGGATATGACTTCAGCCTTTATGGTTTATCGTTGCCTTCAGCATTTTAGTCGGGACAACGCCGGTCCAGACTTTAAACTTTTGCTCCCTATTATCTATTTTTGTTTGGCGATCTTTTCTCGTTTTGTTGTTACCGGATGTTATGGTTGTCGAAACGGCATATCCGTACCTCTGAGCAGTTGCACCATTCTGAGCTTTACCCTACCTTTATTTACCTTTTCCTTATTCCACTTTGTATCCCGTATCTGTAGTAATAAACCCGTTTTTAGTTGACCTTTTATTTTTGTTTGTTTCGAGATACCGAGGGCCTTACCCAAGGGTCTCTTTCACCGTCGCGTGTCTGCAGAGTGTCGTCTCGGGGGTTGCCTTTCCCGCATCTTGGCCTATTGGTAGTGCCCACTCCTCATTCCTGTGCCTTCGACCGTCGTAAGGATCACCGCCGGCCGGGCACACCGATATCTAACCCGTCTACACCCTTTTCCCCCGTGATGCTACCAATAGTGCTGGGCTGTCGGTTGGACAGGTCTCGGGGCGCGTCTGTGCAGAATCTCGACACCCCTTGTTCTTTTATTTTTCGTTACTTTCCCGTACCGGCCGAATGCCGAAGGGCCATGTGGTGGTTTTGGCCAAGCTGCTTGGTGTTACTGTGACTGAGTGTGGATATGTGCGTTCGTGTAGTAGACAACGTCCGTTTTAGAGCTCTCGCTTACCCTTTTCACAACCTCTATCCCGTCAGCCTATGTTCTCGGTGCAAGAAATTGCTCTGCGATCGATTTCTTTTCGCTGGAAAGGGGGGAATTTGTTACGCTGTAAAATTTACTTTTGTTTTGGTTCCCGAAAGATTTTGTGTCTTTGTCTAAATACGTGGATTTTGTATAAGCTCGTGACTTTTTGGGCGTACCCTGTACATTGTTTGTTTCACCGGTTGCTAAGACTGCCTGCCGTATACCTGCGTGTGTACTAAACCTACTTTTGAGCCTTCAGAGCCCTAAATCACGTACCGTGAAATTGACAGTTGGGTTTTGTGTATTATCGAGCAATTACACTCTATTTTTGTGAAAACCTCTGTATCTAAGTAACTAATTCTAATTATCTTAGCTCTAGCTTATTTTACCCTACCTGTAGTTTCGTATTTTCTGCATTTGCAGTTACTTTTACGCCTTGTTTAAGTTTTTTTAATATCTACTTATTTATTACGTCCGATCTCTACATAATGCATTTATTTGTGGCTTGAAATGCTCCGAGACGACAGTCAGGCCGTTGTGTTTACTGTTTCACGTGTTTTTGCGTATTTCCAAACACGGTATCTCGAGCAGGTCCGATTATTATTCTTTTTTCCTTCGCAGTTATCTCACTAAAAATGTAAGAGGTATTAAAATGGGGAAATGCTTGGAATAGTGAGCATACTTTTAATTGTTTGCAGATCGCTTGTTGCCCTTTCATCGGTATTCTAAGTATTAGCAATCTTCTGTGATTCTACCCTGGAACTCCCGGTAGAGGTTAAGGTCGTTAATACTCTGACACATATAGTTTGATCGGTTCTCTTAACCGTCTTCTGCAGCGTTTGATTGGAGCTTGGATATTTCGTTAGTTACCTGCAGAAATTGTGTTCTTTCGTATAATAAAATGGAAACTACGTGTGGAGGTTTGTTTTGTTGTCTTCTGTCAAACGTGGTTACTACGTTGCCGTGAAATGGGTGTTTCACACGTTGCCAACCGTGAGTGTTTATGTCCCTTTCTATCTGCCGACTTTATTAATTCCACATTCTTCGAAGGGTTGTTTCTGTTATTTTATCTTCATATAAGTTACGTTCGTGTTTGCGTTTATCTATGAGTCACAGTGTTAACTCCCTTTATGGTCAAACTCAGACTTGTGTTTGTTATTTTATTTGAATGCTCCCGCCGTCCATTTTGAGGTATTTTCGTGTCTTTATGTTTTGAAGAGATGCGTGTAGCGAACGCGCAATTGTGGAAGAAGAGATGTTTCCCGGTTTGGACTTCACTTGATAGTCACATCTTGTGTAAGAACAGTGTGTGCAAATTGCTTATCTTCCTTTAGTACTTAGGTACATTATCTATGAAGATATTTTCGCGTAGGCGGCTTTAAATTGGAGTAAGCAGTAATTACCGTTACCTTAATTTTGGGTTATTAACGTGAATTTCTATCGTTGTACCGTTATCTAAAGATTCACGTATGGCCATGTGCTGGTTTTTTTTATTAATTTAAAATTTTGCACCCTGGAGTGACTTGTGAGTCGTTAACGCGGGATCTCCATTTTTACATATTGGGGTAAGTGTTTGAAACTCTGTGTTAAATGTTCGGGATTTTATCTTTGTTCCTTTTCTTCTCTAATTTAATAGGATTCTTTTGACGGGCACAAAAGCCCTCAGAAGCCGTTAGGATTCTTTTGACGGGCACAAAAGCCCTCAGAAGCCGTTAGGATTCTTTTGACGGGCACAAAAGCCCTCAGAAGCCGTTAGGATTCTTTTGACGGGCTCAAAAGCCCTCAGTAGCCATATTTCTGGTGTTATCGCCCCGCATTTCCATCGAAGAGCGCGGTTGTTTTTATCGTTGCCGCAGTAGTTGCATCTTAACATCCAGCCCGCCTGTTGAAGGGGAATTTTCCATCAAGGGAGTCACCGCCATTTTGGATTCCCGCTGAGATATCCGGCGTCCATTTTGCCAGATAAGTGCAACTAATGTTGTAATTTTACATCATATTTTACGTCTGATTTTCGACGTCTTTACGCCAGAGTGCTGGACATTATCTTGCCTAAAATTTGACCTAAGAATTTTGAGTGGCTTTAATAACTATCGCACCACTTAGTTTACTGCGAGGTCACAAGTTAATCCTAATTAAATTACCGTTATTTCTTTTTTTTTATGTAATATTTAGTCTAACTAGAATTTTGGTTTTGTCACTACCGTAATTCTGTAGCCCTATATTGTGACGAATATTTAATTGTAACTAATTTTAGTAAATTCATAATTATATCACTTTATCTCTTGGAGAGATATTATTTAATTAGTAGTAATTTTCATTACCGATACAGTAATTGTATGACTCATGATGTGTTGAATTTGTAACCTAATTTTAGATATTAATCTTTTTTTTTTGCACGTTTATTGCCGTAAGTTAGTAAATTTGTCTTTCACGTTGATCAATTAATTTTTCCTGAGCTAGACAAAATCAATTCTGTAAGAGCAAATTTTGGGTTCGTGAAGCTCAGTGTTTTTTTTTGTATATTATAAAATTTCTTTTCTAATTTTACCTTTAATTATTTGATTTTGCTATTAAATATCCTTCATTTAATTCAATTTATTTCATGTATTCAAACCTGGTGTTGGTCTCTAGCGAATTTTCCACATTTTTAGACTAAGCCTTTTATACTGAGATATTAAATTTTCTTGCGTTTATAAATATACATTTACACTTTTGTATTAACATTGCCGTTGTGGCGTGTCCATGATATCACTTGTAGTTACATAATGTGAGGTGATGAAACGTTTCTGCTACCAACCAACTACTGCTGAAGCGCAGAGATTATAAATTAGTATTAAGACTTGTTGGTTTTTTATTTCATTAGTTTTACCTAACGTTTTGTGTTCAAAATTTATCAAACTGTCTAGTTTTCATTTTTTTTTTCTTATTTCAATTCTTACTCAACGGCTGCTAATTTCAAATTTGTCTTACGTATTAAAATTGTCTGTTATACTTATCTTCCTCTTTTCTTAAAAAAAAAAAATAACACATAACTACATTCAACACATTAAATTTAATTAAAATTTTGTTACATTACGTAATACCTTTTCTTTTATTTCTTTTACCTCTGCATATCTTAAATATTATTGTGACAAGCACGTACATAAGATTAGGTGCTACGTTTATACAGGGAGTTCAATAGGTAACCCGCTGGAGGGACACAGCCAGTGGTAGCTCGTAGGAGGCGCAGGTAGGTTATCTGTAAGATAGCATAGTGTCCTGGTGCCCGGACAACGTCGCTAGCGTCGTTGCCGACCGACGCTCTACTTTTAGGTGTTCTTATTTTCCTGAACCGTCACGCCGTCTGCGACTGAGTTAGCTCGGCCCTGCGTTATCCAGTTATATCAACCCCTATTGCGTTTCTCCGTTTTCTTTCCCTAATTTAGTCCGTTACCTTAATGCGACGTAGTTCCGGTAGCACTCTATCAATTTTTTTTTTAACAAATCCAGTTCCAGTAGAGAAGTTTTTAGTGTTTTTGTCTGACGCAGCGCCGTATATGATTAAAGTAGGGCAAAACTTAAAAATATTTTATCCCAATATGGTACATGTCACTTGTCTTTTACACGGGATAAACAGAGTTGCAGAAATTATTAGAACAGCATATCCCTTGGTGAACAAATTAATTTCAAATGTAAAGAAAGTGTTTTTGAAAGCACCTCTAAGAGTGCAGATCTATAGAGAGAAATTGCCAGGAGTTTGTTTACCTCCAGAGCCCGTAATTACTCGATGGGGAACATGGATTAAGGCCGCGATATTCTACGCAGACCATTTTGAAGCCATTAAAGACATAGTTTTAGATTTAGAAGACAATTCGCAGTGTGTAGTGCAAAGTCAAGCATTATTCAAAAATGTAAATTTAGCTAAGGAACTTGTTTTTATTAAGGTTAATTTTAGTTTTGTACCAGATATAATAACTTCGTTAGAAAGTAGGAATATAAGTTTAAGAGAATCAATTAATATTGTTGAAACTTTTTCCGACAAATGCAAAAAAGTTCCCGGTGATGTAGGAAATCAAGTAAGAAGGAAACTCGAAGTTATTGTGGGAAAGAATGAAGGCTTTAAGTATTTAATGGAAGTCAAAAATATTTTTGATAGTAAACCATCCAAGGAAGTAACACCTTGGCCTTATAACTTACTACCCAAATTAAAATATTGCCAAATCACATCGGTAGATGTTGAAAGAACTTTTTCTTTGTACAAACATATTTTTACAGACAGAAGGCAAACATTTTTATTGGAAAATTTTGAAAAATATATCGTTATAAATGCATTTTATACTATTTTAGGTTGAAAATTGTACCTATTATGTTTTTCTTTTAATTTTACTTAAAATAAATAATTTTTGTAAGATTCGGCGTTTCTTTATTTCCATTTTTCCATGTTATATTCAAGGCATATAATTGCATATTTTGACAAATAAATGCATATTGTTGCATATTTCAGAGAAAAACGATGCATATATATGCGCATATTTTAACTGAATTGACGTGCATATATTCCGCCCTTTATACATAACCATTCTGGTTCGACATCACACGCGACTGCATCTGTGTGAATTTCACTGGAAATCTTGATCAATTCTCCTAGCCTTCCCAAAGCACAGACATTTATAGATTTCAGTTGGTTCTAATGTTGCAATCCTTTGCTGTTTTCTAGCCATATAGTATGGTTTTCTTCCATCCACTAACCTCAATTCATAGTATGTGTTCTGCATTTGTCTAATCCGAATTTCAAACTGATATTATCACTGTAGGTTTTGGTCTTTCTCAGTAATGGCAAGTAATTTAATATCGTCCATGTATATCAGGCAGCTCAGTTGGGCTATGCCCATTTTATATCATTTTCCTCCGGGTTCAATGCCGTGCAAAACCACAGGGTGTCTCTTTGAAATATTCCCCTTTATCCTGGAGCTGCCCGACTTTGTATTACCCCTATTGCACTTATTATTATTATTACACATGAAATAGTTTTTTTTTATAATAAATCCTGTATGAAGAACATTGATATTGTTGCATAAAGGCTTTTGAGTATCTGTGCAAATTAAAGAATATATAAAAGAAATTGTCTAAACTTATTTAAACATTAAAAAAAAAGCTCCCCACATTTTTCTACGATTCATACTGTATTATTTTTTATTTAGATTACAGGTACAGATTTTGTAATTACATATTCTTCTAGTGAGTGAAGTTTCACATACATCGCATAAACTTTTGTATACATTCATATACATATAATTACATCCATCTTTACAAAGTATGATTACACATAATTAGAAGCGTTCATACATATAGAAATTTATTGGCTAGTCTATCGAAGCTCTTCTCTGTGATTGTCTGTTCAAAGGTTAGACGTGAATAAATATATATTAAAAAACTATTAACATTATAGCAATATTTTAGATTTCCAAGAAAATATTGTATTTGCTCTTAATATACTAGAATATACTTCATATACCAATATAAGTATGTATGTGTGTGAGTCCTATTGTAATGAACTCCAAGATTAAAACTCTATCTGGGCTATTCTACATAGTGTTACTGTTATCATTAGAAAAGAACCCAACGTAGAAATCAAAATTTCTATATATAAGTACATTTTGTTATACCGATCAGAAAACATCAGTTCTTAATCATGTAAGTAAGAATTCTTTATTTTATTTGCCTTGTAAAAAATATAATAAGTGGGTAGTTATAATAAAAAGCACACACTTGCACAATTACATATTGAAAATTCTTTTAGAAGGGAATTAGAATATATTGCCCAAAAATATGATTAATCTATATCGCAAAACAACATTACTTTACTCTGTCTCAGAATAAGGAGTAATTCAAAAACCCCGTCTAAATTCGGAATACAGAGCTTAAAATGTACTAAACAATTTTATATAACATCTAAACAGTCGGCAATGTAGTAATTCATTAAAATTTGAAATCTTATTATTTTTTTAATAAGTGTAATGAATTTGTATTAATAAGATGATCTACAAGAGTGAATTCTTTTAAATGCGAATAATCACATCTTAAATAATTGTTATTTACATCAGGTTTAATTGTAAAACTTAAAGTAAAATATATGATACTTTCAAAATTTATTATCAAATAATTAAGTATCATAAAAATATAATAACGATGTTATAAATATTAAAAAATAGCTTCTGAAATTAGTATGATTTACACAATAATAATAAGTCACTTCTACTATCATTATTTCCGACATAAATAACAAATGGTTTTAAGATATCATCCACTATTTCATTCCAATTTTTTTCTAGTAGGCTGCCTTTTCATTCTACATGAATGACTTGGTGCATTGACTATGGCTATTACTTGTTTTTCTACATTTGAAGAGATTCGTTTATAAAAAAAGAAACTGCGCACTATCTCTCCTATATTATTTTTGACCGATGCATCTAATTCATGTACTTTCGCATGTTTGTCCATTCGTTCTTTAAAAGATATTAGCTTGCCTATTTTTATTTAATTTTTCATAATATATTGATATTGAAAGGAATATTTTTATCTTAATTAGTGTTTTGGAGATGTTTGTTACAATTACCCTTGATTTTCTTTTTGGAGTTTTTAGCGTGAACATTTTGTACATATTTAAAACTGCTTTTCGTCGTCTTTAGTGTACCAAACGTTGAAGCTGTTTCGGTGGTAAATATAACTAACAGTTCTTGTTGTACTGAAAGGTTGCAGCTAATAACACAGTAAAATATACTAAATCAAAGCTAAAGTGTAAGAATATGTATGTAGAGATATAGCGTACTTATTTTTCAAATTTGCCTACTCAAGAATAAATGTACCATTTTGGGGCTATTTTTAAATCAATTTTTCTTATTCTGAAATAAGATATAGTAAGTTAAAATCGGATTATATCACAGTCATCAACAAATAGAAGTACGAAATTCTCTAGCTAAACAAATATTGGACGTTAATATCGTCCTATTAATGTATGACAATACCAGATAATATTGAATCAACTTTGTGATGTATAAATGTACTTCATATGTAAGTAGCATGAACTATAAGGTTATGCAAATCAAATTATTCAATCAACACATATTTTTTATGCTATACCATACTGACGAAGACTATTAAGTTTGAAACACGTGTCAGCAGTTACATTGGTGCTAAAACTAAAAGCTTCAACTAAGTCACTTTTATTTTCTTATACGTAGTATAAGGAAGTATTGTGATGTAGAAAATTGTTTGACTTCGAAATTTTTGCAGATGTCCACGTCTCCTGATACCAAAAAGTGATTTGAAAAATATGTGTCTGTTTCTCTTTCTTCCGCTCTCGCTGTGTGTGACCACCAGAGCTCCCTCTAGAGAGTTGATTAAATGTTCAGCGAAATCAATAGATCGCAAGTAGTAGAGGAGAAATCAAATATTCCCAATATTTCCTCAACTACTAAGTTCAAACAAATTCCTGAGAAATACAAATGTAATTAAAAATGTAAGTCTTTTACTCTTATCAAAAAATAGTTTTTTGCCAATATATCCCAAATCATGCATTTTATGTAGATTTACCATGAGCACAAAAGTAAGATTTGTTTTCAATAATTTTTGTATAACAAAAATAAAAGTTGAACCGAAAGTAGCACTGCCACTTTTATCGGGTCGTAGTTTTTTCTAAATATCTCGTACATTATACGTTCTATATAGAGATTTTTTAAAATTATACAAATATTTAAAGATGGATTTGTAGTAATTATTATATTAAAAACAGGTCAATATTCGAACCGGAATTTTGTCAAAGAGATAAAAGTAATTTAAATGTAATTTGGGAGAAATTTTCCATAATGAATTCCGAAGGCACATCCGTATAAGAAATTCTTGTGGAGCCCACATCTCATTTTTAATTTCCGAGTTTCTCTCTATATGTGTCACTTATGGACCATTTAACATATAGATCGGCGCCTCTATTATTCTTGTTAGTTTTCTATATGTAAAGATGCAAGAATGTTGGTATTTGCAGATAATAAAATATATTGTATGTGCCATTTAATTTTTCCTAGATATTTTGTGTTCAGCGAATGGTCCAAAGTGAAATGTCGAAACAAATATTAAATTCACAAAGTCGAATGATAAATATCTTTACAATTGATATAAAAACAATACTTTCATGGTTAATCCCTATTTCAAAGCAATTTTTCGCTGTACAATTTTCTAAGAAAAATCATAGTATTCCGAAATATTGTGATTCCTGTCTTCATTTGTCAAGTATATAAATGGAATTTGAGCCTAATTTTAAATACCTGTGTATAAAATAAATTTCAAAAAGTTTTATGAAAAAACACTTTCACTCTGTTATTAAAAAAGAGACGTTTTTGCAAATATCTATTAAATCACGCATTCAGGGCAGATTTCTGAAAAATATGAAAATGTTTATAATTTATTTTAACAAAACACATGGAATCATAGTTTTACTCTTATCAGAAAGCAGAATTTTGTATAATAGTATATTATATATCATGTTCTATAAACGCCATTTTTGTCATGAGTTTCATTAATCACGAGCGTAGCGTAGCGAGTGATTAGTAAAACGAGTGATTAACGAGTTTCATACTATACCTTTTCTACGACCACAAATAATCAAAATAATACAAAATTACTTGTGTATTTTGACAGATTGTTGACAAGTGTCAACCATCTTGATTGAATTTCACTTAATTTTTGCAATTAAAAAACCTAGAGCTAACTTCAGCCCGTGACTAAAGTGCCCGTTGCTAAGTTCAGCCCGTGACTAAAGTGCATGAAGCCACAGCTTGTCAAGGTGTGTTTAAAAGGTCACTTAGCGTCATGGAAACCTGGACGATAAATGGCATTTTGTACATGCGAGTAGAAAAAAGTATTTAAATTTGAGTTTGGAACAACTTATATGCAAAAAAGTTATCATCGTCAGCACTTTTTCAGAATTTGGATGTGAAGTTAATCGAGTAGTAACTTCTCCAATTATTTGACTAGATGAACTAAATGCTAATAACTAATAACAAAAGGCACGTCTAGAGTGTGCAATTTTTCTTGTTCTTATCGGTAAATTTGAAGACATTATTTTAAACCTTCTTTATGATTATTTAAGGTGGCCGTTTAATAGAAAGAGAATCGTCACATTGCTCTATCCTTTTCTAACCATTAGGCGTGTATTATGTGTTGCATACGTGACTGTATTTTAATTAGCCATCTGATTGCCAGTAGCAGCGACATTATTTGTAAAACAAATTTATTGGATAACAGATGGCAGTACTAACGCCACGTATCTCTTAGATTGAACCAAATTATACAGAGACTGGCAGACCAGACCGTTGTTTTTTTTGTGTATGAGACAAAAAACAGAGTTTTTGTCTCATACACGATTTAATAGAATATGTGTCTATTTTGAAATCATTGATATTTACCCTAAATTGTAAAAATGCAAATTGCGTCCTTACAAGAATAATAGGAACATACTGTTACATATAATGTTTGTTTTGTAAATACCTATGTAGATCTGTCCTTTATCTATTTGATTTAGATAATAAATAGGTATTTTTTAGTGATTATTGCATTTTTGAAAAAGGAATATATAGGCTGATTCAATTTTGATGGTCACCATGGGTATTTCGCTTATTATTTGGAATAGAGAGTAGGTTTGAGTTTGGCAAAGTTGGTAAATTTTGTGTTTTGTTATGTAACTTGAGCATGTACCATGTCTTAGTTGGAAGAATTAGATTAGTAGATGAGAAGTAACACTTGAGCGCGAAATACATAGTTACCAAGTATGTTGTCAATGGTTAGTTTTTTCAAAATGTGTAATGGATACAAAAGTATTCAGAAGTAAGTTTGGAACAACTTTTGCATAAAAAAATCTACTTTCACAGAGGCAGTACATTTTTATTCTTATAGATAAATAGTTTTTTTTATAGAAGTATTTCGCCAAGTATTTATTCAAATTTGACTAAAAAATGAACTGTTTATTTAAGAAAACCCATAAGTAGTGAACCTGTCAATGTAAGAAACACAAGGCCTATTGTGTGTGTAAAAGTAAGAAAAAGAGAAACAATCAATATACCTATTTCACATACCTATAACACTCTAATTAAATAGGTTAAATCTACATGTGTGCTCAGAAAGTAGTTTTGGATTTTATAAAATGCCCTCTTTGTATTACTTTTGATACCGTATCAGCTATTAGAATGCCCGATTCAGTTGGAAAAAAATTTGAAAGACCACCCTAAAATTTATCCGACAGTGTGGATTTCCCACGTTCATAATAATTTACTAAAATATAATTGAAAACGAGATCTGCAGAATATTGAATTAAATTTCTTACGTATGTAAGTAATTTTTATTATAGGATTGAAGAAAATAGATTAAAAATTTTGTATAGGTACCTAAATAACTTGCCTTATAATTAATACTAGTGGTCGACCAGTGGCCGAAATTTGATCTCAATTCATTAAATTTTTAAGTGTGAGTTATTGAGGTTCTTTTGTCAAAAAATATACTTCTATAACCATTGCATACAATTTTTTTCAATTTTCTATTACGTCAGCTGCGAGCGTGTAGAAATACGTCATTATGCATTAATTTTCGAGTTAATTAATTAATGTATTTGTTTGCAAAAAAAATTTCTCTCACTGTTTGACCATGATAGCGGCCAAACGGCAAAAGCCATCAATACCGAAGTGTATATTTAGGAATATAATCTCCCTCGGAAATCTGATTATATTTTCAGTGAAATCGATAAATCGGGAGTAGTACTTCATATCAGTGAAGAAAACAAATAATAGCAATATCTCGTCAATTACTAATTTTAGGCAAATATCTAAAGTATAACAATGTGATCAAGAGTAAATTAGAAAACAATTTTATAAAAGAATTCCTACCGGAAGTAGGTGTTTACTCTGATCGTAAAACAGGTTTTTGCGAATATATCGCAAGTCATGCATTCTAGACAAACATATCGAGTGTATGAAAATATTGAAAGCTCAATTTTGAATATTTTTGTAATAAGAAATTTCCAAAATTCGAACTGAAAGTACCTAGCAATTTTATTCTAATCGAATATCAATTTTTTGAAAATATCACGAAAATTATGCATTTTATACAGTATAAAAGTATTTAAACATGGATTTGGAATATTTTTGTAAAAAAAATATTCAAAATTCGGACCGGAAATAACACTTTCGCCAGTGACGGCTGTTTTAGAGAAGCAATTAGATAGACAAGACTGATTCGTTTATTATCGGTGATATGTTCGGCTACTGGGAGTATATCAGCAATAATAAACGAATCAGTCTTGTCTATGTAATTGCTTCACCTAAACGAACTCATCAGACTGCAACTGACTTTCACTCTTATCGAATAGCAGTTTTTTGAAATATCTCGCAAATTTGCTTTTTATATAAATTTCTTAAGTAACTTGACTACAGCACCATTTATCGGATCCTTGCCTAGCTATGAACCATCGTCTCGACAAAATAAATATATTGCGTGAATATGACCTCAATCGGTCAAGTCGTTTAGAAGCTACAAGATCGCACACAAACGTACCAACGATTTATATATATTAGAAAATATATATATATTTAAAAAAAATTGTTTAATTATAATACACCATTTCTACACTTTCTCTAATCTTCAAATAATTTAACTTACATCATTTCATCGTATAATTTTAGAATACTTTCTTTAAATAATATGTCATTCTCAATTTTAATATTTTTTTGAAAATATTTGACCAAAACACGTGTTCAGAAAAAAATCATTTTCACATTGTTTTTAAAAGTAAAAACATAAACTTTGGTGGTGCTTGTAGCCAAGAAAATTCTGCATCATTTGGTATAAGTTGACTCGACAATACCTCAAAAACGTTTTTTCAAAGCCTACTTCTACTAATTTTGATATACCAAAAACTTATTTTTTTTTTAATGGAAGTATTTTATTGTGGCATTTTGTTTCTTTTTTTTTCTCTTTAATTTTTGTTAACAATGTCCTGTACCTATCTTTTGTAGTTTCTGAGATAATCACTATAGGAGCAATTAGCGGTCTAATAAAAACTACGAGCGTTGTTGTTCTATGTGCCGAAATATTCGTTCAACCAATGGAAGGCTGGAATGGTGCCCGACCTCTTTATTCAACTGTCAAACAAAGTAAAGGTTAAATCCACTATCCCAAAAGTAATAATTTTACAGAATGAAGGGCATCGCGTTTCAGTTTTTTTTAATTTCGGCAATATCCAGTTGCAGTATTTCATTTCTTAAACTATTGGTTAACAACCAAATATAATAAAGCATAAGTTTACTGACATATTTGAAGATGCCGCCTCTCTAAAAGGTGTATGAAACAACGCTGCTATCTTCAATTTAATTTGCTTAATTGCTCGTATTCTTTTATTGTTGAAGCTGTTCATAACAGATGCCTGTAGTTTTTCAAAATTATAAATTGATGTCCTACAACTTTAATAGAAATAAATTTTGCAACAAAATAACGCAATTTAAATAACCTACAACTATTGTGCAACGTAACAACAATCAAAAGTAAGAAAAACAAATTTCATTAACGAATATGTTCAACATAACCACAAGTTTGTGCAATGCACGTGAGTATTCTGTTTTCCAAAGAAGTACTAATGTTGTATAAAACTTTTACATATTCTTATAAACTCTTCTCTGATTATAATGTTCATGTCTTCAACAAGATTTGAAAATCCGTCCGTAGAAAACGAAGATACTCTCCTTCATTAACATTTTCATCAAAGACATAAGGTCCAATTATGTAACTACCAATAACTACCACTGAATGACCAACAATTTTGAACGTTTGCAGGTGTGATAAAGTGAAGGTTTTTATGTGTTATAATAACGAAAATTGTGACGATTAACGTATCCATTTTAATAGTAGGTAGCTTCGTCGGTAAACAACAAAAAATTGGGAAAGTCAGGCTAATTTATCTGCTGCCCATTGACAAAAATGTAATTAAAAACAATGACAAAATGTTTTTTTTTTGGACGTGTTTTGGTCAAAAAATTAAAAAAAAAATTAATAACTCAAAAACTATTGCCCCAATTTTGAAAAGGAAAAACAGCTGAATAGACCATTTTAAACAGTACTAAAAAATCCAAAAAGTTATAGAGTGTCATTTAAAAAAATAAATTCCATGCATTTCCGGTGAAATCGGAAGTGCGTCAGGGCTTAATGTATTTTTAGAATATGCGCCTTAAGCAACCATGAAACTTTCTCTAATTGTTTTTTTTTTAATTTAAAACATAAAGGAGCAATCAAAGAAACGGCTACTAATGACTCACCCTGTATATTACAACATACAGAAGGTATTTTCAGATTAGCATGTATTTTGAGATACACTGTACATAATCATCAAAACATAAATATTTTCGTAAAATATGGTTGAACAATAGGTACTTGAAATACTCTGTTGGCCCGATATTTTCAGTAGATTTATTATTAAATGAGAATCCAAGACGCCTGAGTTCTATTTTCGATTTTTTGTAATTGAAGAGCATGTTGTTTGTAACCTTTTTTTCTTTAAAGATACTCTTTTGATGCCTGACAAACACATATATAACGTAACTGAGTATGACGGAGTAAGCAATTTACAGTATGTCGAGTCTATATTTGCCGTAGACATTCAAATTTTACAACACTCAACATGCCTAACAATAACCGATCGTTGGCAGCGCCCTCTGTTTAAGAATTGCTGACCTACCACAGTGATTGTAATAAACGAAATCTACTTTTCCCATAAGAATATGTCTCTTAGATACAAATCAATCGGAATTTATGAGTGAAAACATTTAAAAGCACAAGACAGCTATAAAATACGCTTAATTGCTTTGTATCAAGCATCAAAAGAAAGAGAATTTATTTCTCCAGGGAGTAAGCTATCTAATATCTGGCAATTATCTATATATTCCAAGAAATTACGGAATAAACTAGCAGATTTTTGGTATAAAAACTTCCTGTTTTTTAACATTTTTTTCCACATTAATCGAACAAACTTCCCTTATTAAAACCACCTAGTCCCCTGGAGATAAGTTTGTAGATTATGCTCGTATTTTTTTTTTGTAATTTTGTGGCTTACTAACGGTTTCTGGTGCAATATGTTCGCAACATGTTTGCAATGTAATTTAGATGGGCGAGATGGCCACCTTAACACAAAACAACTAGTCAAAAATTGAATAATATCTGTTACAATTCTATTTTAGTTTTTGTGGATAACGATAACACTAAGACCAAAATCATGAAGATAATTAATGTGGTTAATTAACTAGATAAATTAAAGTTAGGATGAACTTAACTATAAATTATATTTAGTTATGTCACCTTTTAAAGTAATATATCAACTGCAGTAGACAGTCATTGCAAATTATTTATAATTTAAAATTAATTCATACATCATACTTAATCAACTGATTATTTTCACAACTCATTATATACATTATGCAGTAATACAAACATTATTTTATTTTATCTTACAAAATAAATTATTCACAGGAAATTACTTAATTGACATACGAATGGATTAATGGTTTCAGATTCAGTTCGTCGGCTATTCTAATCGTCTAAAGCGAGTCGGAGGTGTCTGAACTATTTAATCAAGCATTTCAAACTTGATAAAAGTTTATTTACTCGATGATGTTATTTATAGTAATTCGTAATGATATCTCTTCCTAAGAATGACATATTTCTGTTGCCTTTACTAATATTACAGTATATTGGAGAGACCATAAATTATACCTCCAATTTATTATATTTTTATCGTACTTCTAATATTATTATAATGGGTATATTACTTGTATTTTCTGTGGCATCTTTTTTTCAGAAGAATTCAACATCATACGTAAAAATGACTGAATCGACAATAGGTGTGACACACGTAAATACCTCTTGTTGATATTGGTATTGCCTAATACAATAAAATATTGAAATTTCAGATACTCCTAAAATATCTACTTTTTATCTACAACAAAACTGAAATAGAAAAGTTACTAAGTAAAGCATCTGAGGTCTTAGTGAATGAGAATAAGTCTAAGAAAGTTACAGTTCACGAAGATGAGAAACTTTATATTTTCACCAAGCAACTTCAAATAGCTTTTTTGGTTAGCAATATTGTAGCTATCATTTTACTTATGCTCAGACCACTTTCTGACGAACACATATATTTATTGGAGGCATGGACAATCACAGACTCGATAGTTCTCAGTACTTTAGTTCTAATGTTTCAATATTATTTGGCATTAATTGAAATTCCAATATTCTTTGGATACGACTCTTTATATCTCTCGTTTTGCATAAATACTGCAGTATGTGCCAGACGCTTGAAATCTACATTGAAAAATCAATCGAAAAAACCATCGCAAAAAATCAGAAGTGATTTAATTAAGTGTATAAAGAGGCATCAGTTTCTAAATTCGTAAGTAATCCGATATAGTAATATAAAATAAGTTTAAATAAGAAACACTGTCAGGTATCATAATGAAATTTATAGAAAATTATAAATACTAATAATTTAATTGTAAATTTTAACAATAAATGTATTTAATGCAAGTTCAGATTGTACCCCCAATATAAGTATCAATTTTTTTTAATATTTCTGTATTCGAATCGAAAACGTAAAATATGCTTTCAAAGTTAAAAAGAAATATAACAAATATTAGATCTAATTATGCATTTTATAATTAAAATTAGTTGTGTGTTACATATAATGTAAATTAGAATATTAAAGTGAAAGTGTGAAAATATTTAAATTTAGCATAACCGTCACAACAATAGTGCACGAGTACTTCTTGTATATTCAATGTATATTCATAAAGTTTGATTAGAATTTATAATTACCCACACTTATTGGCGCCTCCACGATCACTTGACATATTTATTAATTATTTTTTCGTTACAGTATTCCAACAAAAACATAATACAAAGAGTGTAAAAGAAATGTAACAGGAATTTTAAATTTCCTATCCTTTTATAATTGTGTTTCCTCTATATTCTCAGTTCTAAAAAAATTGATATAAGCACCACATGACTACTTTTACTAACGGTTGAAGTTACAAGGAAAATGAATGACAATTTATACCTTTTTAATTTCGGGCGAGTTACTCGAACTATACTAATTGCCGGTGCGAATTGCGAACATCTTTCTATACAATGTATTCTGTATTCTATATGCTAGGAGAATACATCTTCAGAATGCTTAATTAGTAGCATATTTGCAAACAACTGCGTTTTGACAAGAGTAAAAGTGTTAATTCGGATACAAATATTCACATTTTGTCTGCACCAGCTGTTTAAAATTGAGTTGTAAATAATCAATACTGCCAGTAGATTTATGCGGAATGCATGTTTAGCGAGATGTTCGCCAACAGCCTCGGTACGGATTTCGAAAAATATGTATTGGGGTCGAACTACTTTCGTAACGGGTGTATCGAACATTTTCGGACAAAATGTTACATCTTCGAAAAACTTTACTATTTAGAAATTTTCACATAGCATTTGACACAGTTTGTAACTACTTTGTAAACTTAATATTATAAAACACTTAACGGTCCTAATTGTTCAATATGACGACGTTTTGTCGAACACGAACTTTAGTTGGGATCCTGTTCCTTAACTGTGCTTCCCAAGCATTCTAGTAGATAATAATAATAATAATAATAGTTTATACGTTGTAGTTACCATTACAAGAAAGTCAGCAAATTAATTAAAAATGCACAGCTAGCTGAATATGATAACAAAACAAACAACAACAAAACAATAATGTGTATATAATGCACCTTTCTAAGTATTTAAAAGCCATTAATGTACTAAGTCACACTTTAAGAACTCTTCTATTGAATAAAAACTGTGATAACTTAAATTATCCTCCTCTTTTTTTATGAATAATTTGTCCCTCTCTTCAAGATGCTTCTTGATTTTGTTATACAGTTTGGGCCCCCAATAGTCTACGTAGCATTGTGCCGTTTGCAGGTGGTGATATTGAATTTGGAACTCTTTTATGTGGCGGGTTTCGGTTTTATGATGCCCTCCATTCAATATGTACTTTTCTTGATTTTTTCTAACGTATTTTATACATGTAAGTATAAATAGGCAAGACAAGGTTAGAATTCTTTCTTGTTTAAAATGTCCCTTACAACCATCCGTATATTTCAAATTACAAAGAGCTCTAATCGCTTTTTTTTTACAAACAGAAGATTGTTGCTGCAGGTGATGTGTCGCAAAACTAAATTGGTAGAAATAGTCTTGAGTCTTCTTATGGTATACCGGGGTCGACATATTTTAATTTCTGATACGAAAGTAGAAAGAGGAAAAGAGCACGACGAAATAAACTAAAGATAAATATAAGCGAGGCTGCCACACTCGAAAAACGTTTGCTATGAAATGTAAGGCGTGGGGGGTCCCCCGTCACTGCCACTGTTAGCATGCAGGCATCGCTGCATATCATAAGGTCATCTTCTGCATATTGCAAACCGAAATTAAACTTTGACGACTATGGTATATAGCTATCGTTAGCGAGTTAGCTAATTCTGATATGTGCATGTCCCAGGTGAGTTTATTGTCAATCGTGAGCCCCAGATAGCGAATGGCGTGGGATGATGTTTATTTCTTGCTGAGAAACAGAGATGCTGAGGTTTCTCTTCATTTAATTTTAGTTCATTATCTTGGAACCATTTTGTTATTTATTCCATTACCCGTTTGCTCTCTTTTCCAATTTCGTCAATCGACTTTCCAGTTACTACGTAAGATGTATCATCAGCATAGAAATAGCTTTGTTTAGGTGTTATATTTTTTGGGAGATCATTAACATACATCACAAATAAAATTGGTCCCAATATCGATCCTTGTGGTACCCCATTATGAATTAGTCTGGTATTTGATATTACCCTATTTAAGTCCACTCTCTGGCATCTTCTCCTCAAATAAGAGGCAAGTAGGTCATGTTCCGTACCTCTAATACAATAATAGTATAGTTTCTGTAGTAGAATTTGGTGATTTACCATATCGAAAGCCTTACTGAGGACACAACATGTCAGGTCACATCGTTCCTTATTATCGTAGGCGTCAATTACAGTCTCCATCGCCTCCAGTATTCCAGTCACTGTGGATTTGTTTTTCCTGTATCCATGCTGTTTATTAGATATACAGTTTTTTCTTTCAAAGTATGCTAGTAGACGATCTATTATCAACCGCTCTAAAATTTTGGAAATTGCAGGCAGAATAATGATGGGCCTGTAATTGCTGCAATCATTCGGATCTCCCTTTTTATTAATTGCAACCGCTCTTCCTACTTTCAGTTGTTCTGGAAAGATACCTTCGCGGACACACTTATTGATAACTGTTGTCAGAACAGGTGTTATTTCATTTTCTACCTTTTTATGATATTTGTTGTAACGTCATACACATCCCAGGTTTGTTTGTCTTCACATTTCTTATTACATCCGACACTTCTATTTCTGTAATAGTTTTAAAATAGAACGAACATCTATTATCTAGTCTCATATTTTCTTGGTACTTCTGTATTTGTGTATCTGATTCCGTGCTTGTTAGGATCTGTTTCCAATACCAGTAAAATAGTTATTAACTTCGTTTGCAGAGAGTTTTGTATCTGATTTTCCTTTATTTCTAGTTTTATTTGTTTCCCTGTTGATGACCGTCCATATAGCTTTTTGTTTGTTACATACTTCATTTATATATATTTGATTTGCATTTTGCTTTGCTTTATTTATTTGATCGTGGGAGTTTTTCTTGTATTCCTTGTATGCTTTATATATGTCTTCATCTTTAGTTACCTGGGCCATTGTTCCCAGAGCGTCCAAAGTGTTAGACATTTGTTTTAATGCGGGAGTATTCCAATAGTCTACTCCGTCACGACAATTTAGTGTATATGTTTTCCTGGTTATAGGAAAATGTGATTTAAAATAAAAAAATATTCTCAAAAGTTTGTTCTGCTGTCATTTCATCGAAACAATCCAATACAATAGTATCTTTTTTAGTTTTATTTATATCTTCTATGTTGTTTTTTCTATTTTTTGAAGGAGATATATTTTTACCTATGCTTTGTTTTGTTTCAAACTTTTCTCTCAAGTTTTCTGTTTCATTCAAAAGCGATTGTGCTCGTGTTTGTGGTTTACTAGTATTGATATTACTCTCGGTACATTGATCTATTTTTGTATTTTGTGAAAGTGTGACTTTTGTGGCGGGAGACTGTATTTGTTTATTGATGTATGTACTACACGTATAATGTAATAAATTTTGGCACACATTGGAACATTTTGGAATTTTTTCTGTAGTATGACTTACAGATATTTTACACTTGGAACACTTAACATTACTTGTCTCCGCCATGTTGTATTATTCTGAGTTAATAAAGCCCATAAGGTTTCAATAGGCCTAGCTTGAGGCAGATTTGGCGGGTTATGCGCACGAGGTACGAAACGTATGTTTTGCGCTTCCAACCATTGTCTTGTCTCTCTGGTGTAATGACTTGAAGCTGAGTCGAGCCAAAACATGATATCATCATTTGGATGATGTTCATTAATGAAACCAATCAATTTCGGCAAGCAACGTTGAATGTAATAATTGGCGGTTACTGCTTCTCCTCTCACATGCCCTATGTAAGGTCGAGAAATACATACATCGAAACAGCGCACTAGGCTAGGATTTTTTTGGGAATTTTGCCTGTGTTTTATACTTCACTTAATCAGGAGTCTCATCTACATTTCTTGTGTTGAAACCGGTATTACCCGGCGTTTCCGCATTACTAAGCGGAAAATACTTTTCGTCATCAATAATGATTATTTTATTTCCAGCAAAATGCTCTTGCTCAAATTTCGACGTCTTGGAATTCTTTCAAGCTGAGCTGTCGTGTATATTGGACTCTTTTGTCCTTTTCTATTTTAAGTTATTTTTCTTTCTCTTGCAGTGGTAGTGTTAGAAACATGAAAACGGCGTGCTAATTTCCAGGTAGAAACTCCAGCATGGTTTACAGCAAAGTGAAGTCTCTCTTAATTTCTGGCTGCAGCAAACTTCGTGGTTCGTCGCTTTTCGTTAGGTCCTGACAGGGAACACCCACCTCGCACTTACGAATTGTTTGATATATGGTACTCGAAAAACATTTTTATCCTCAAAAAGGTGTACAATTTGCCGTTTAGGCATTTTGCCCACTAAATTATAAATATGCTTTTGTAACTATAATTTGTAAGCCATTTTGTTACAACTGAGAAGAAAAATGATATGTGTATTAAATATCCGATGTAACCATGGTAACAAATGGCCATACCTTACTCTTCAAAACTGTGTTTATCTATTTGAAGAAAACGTTTTAAAATAATATGAAAACTTTAATTACATCCGCTATTCTTAGTAAATCTATGTCAAATGATAAATAATAAAAAAGGGGTTTCTTGATTAAAGTCTATAAGATATTCCCTAAAAAAAAAATATGCTTACAGCAATTACACTAATTATTATGTTAAAATTATGTCTATTATTGCAGCATGGTTACGCAAATGAGAGGTATATATTCTGTAACGTTGCTCTTTCATTATTTTGTTACAATTATCTCCTGTTGTGTTGAATTCTACGAATTAATGGGGTAAGTAAATAATTATAATAACAAATCGGACTGCATTCAATATGATATCAAATCTCACCAAATACTGGTTTCTTATTTTAATTGCCTATCTATGGGCCAGACACCGAACGTGTATACCGTATGTGTCACTTTTCATTAGGTATAGGGATTCAATGTTTACGTGCGATTTATACGTATACAAATAATACATGGCAACGTGTGTCACCCCTACCGTCCGTCACCAATCCCGGCAACAATCGACATTACAACGATTTTCTCCGATCTTCCCACCAGATTTTACATTCAATCTTTAGCTGCGAACACGTTGCGATCTAGTCTGCAATAAAAGACGTCTTATTACTGGAACGGGAAACATCAAATGGCCGCCGCGATCTCCGGATCTAGTAGTTTATTATTATTTTCAGAATCCTTTTTTGTTTACCTTATTTTAAATTTTATTAAAATTACGCTTTTGTTTGTGTCATGCAGCGTGAACGCAGCTTAATAATTCTCTTCATTTACTGAAAGGAAAAAGAAAAACAAATCCTTGCAACGCGTAAATATTATTTATGAACGCATTACAAACACCCAAGTCAGTGGTCCAACAGTTACTGCTATAACTTGAGCTTGTATCGGTCGCACTCGCATTGGAGAGGAAAGTAGGGGTGCCATGTTTTCACGTATTGCATGAATTAATCGCCTATGGCTAATGAATATTGACACATGCTGTATATATTGTGTAGTCCATGTTTATTTTTCATTTTAAATCAAATTTTTAATCGAAAGATGTGGTAACTAGAAAGATTTTAAATACAAAGTTATATCAGTGTGATCACCGGAAATTTTTACATGGGCCAAGCTAAATTATGAGTATAAAGACACGAAAATAAATCGTTATATGGGAATAAGATGAAATAATCTCCTAGAAAATATTCTTTTTGCCGAACCTCATAAAACATCGTCCACTTTTTACACCAGGCATACGGATCGGTATAACGTATATACGTGCAACATAAATAGGTATATATACGATTTAAGTGAGGAATATACAGGGTTATATTATACCTTTCCTGTACATACATTAACCTTTTCAAGATGACTACAAGATCGCAGAGAATGAAAGCTTCAGCAAATACTAATACAAAAACTATGAATATAGTCGATAGTAAATTGCTAAATCACAGTTATGTTACTGTGATTAGTGATTGTAAAACATCCACAAATCAGGAACTCGATGTGATTAGTGACTTACGCAATAATCTAGCTAAGGCTCAGTACGAAATATTGGAACTTAAGGGGGAGAAAGAGAAACTTGAGAGAGAAATCCAGAGTCTCTGCAACAAATGTGAGGGCAGACAAGTGATTATAAATAATTTAAACGAAACAATTCAACTTCTCACTGAAAATCTAAAGGACATAAAAATTGTCTGCAGCATAGAGACTCAAACTAAAGTAATAAACACGGGGAATGAATCTACACAGGCAGCCGAATTATTGTTCCACCAAACTACGCAGACTGTCGAAACAATTATACCATCAAACATTTCCAGTGCCCAAACTAATGTAACCGCCATTAATAGCGATGGTATACAGGATAGAATTTTCAAGGGCAAAGTAATGGTACTGGGAGACAGTCACGCACGCCACTATAGTGTTTTGTTAATGGATGTAGCTGATAGAACTGAACATGTACACGGAATTGTTAAACCATCGGTCATATTACAGGACGTAGTAAGGAACTTCGACATACTAACTCGCAGTTTCACTAAGGAAGACTGCATTGTCTTAATTGGAGGAACTAACAACATCGACAATTGCTATGATAATGGCAGCATAAATGATGTCATCCGTACTTATGAGTTAATTATGAAAATATCAACTCATAAAAATTTAATTATCAGCACAATTCCGTTCAGATGTAAGAATAGGGACTGAATGAGATAATTGAACATATTAACTATAGAATATATTACATGGCTAATCGTTATGAACATTTAAAGTATTTTGTGTCAATAACTTGATATCAACTGATGATTATGCATTTGATGGGATTCACCTTAAATATCTCTCAAAACGTTACTTATGCGAGTTGTTAGCTGATACTATTAATGAAATTTACGACTCATCGGCGGAGACACTTTTATAGAAGAGGAAGCTCCAACTAACATAATCCTGGAAGCTAATGAAGTCGACTGCGAATATGGGCACCAAGGTAGTGCGGAATATAATAGGAAGATATTGTACGCGAATATCCAGTCATTTAGTAACAAATATGATTTATCAGAAATAGTGTTGTCTGAAGAAGGGTGTGATGTTGCGTGTTTTTCGGAGCATTTGTTCTCCAGGGATGATCCGCAGGAAATGGTATGTCGGGGTTTTAGCTTGATCACTTGTTTTTGTCGAAAAGAACGAATCCGTGGTGGAGTAGTGATATTAGCTCGGAATCGTAAAATATACAGTAAGATTGAGCTGAGTAACTTATGCATTGAGCTGGACTTTGAGTGTTGTGGGTGCGTGTTCAAAGACTCTAGATTTTCCTATGGTGTATGGAAGCGTATGAACACTGAATTAGGTACAAACATAAAGGATACGAATATTTCTTTGAAATTAGAAAATAGTGACAATATTGTAAAAGATATTTCTGAAATAAGCAATCATTTTTGTATATATTTTGCTAACGATGCATGTAATCGCTCAAGCACCGCTTTTAATAATGCTTGTGGTGACAATTTTCCAAGTATGGTTATGCATACTACACCGAATAGTATCGTATATATTGATGTCACACTCGCAGAAATTATAGAAATAATCTCCTCGCTAAGAAACACAAAAAGTACGGGAATTGATTGTATTCATGTAAGTGCTATTAAAGCAGTCCGCGAAATCATAGCCGTTCCTCATACGAAAATATTAAATCTTTCAGTATACTCCGGCATTTTTCCATCTTTATTGAAGATATCGCGAATTATACCAGTTCATAAGAAGAATGATCCTTCTATCATACCAAATTATAGGCCAATTGTATTACAAAGTGTGTTTTCAAAGATTTTTGAGACGGCAATTTATAGGAGGCTATCAGCATTCCTAGAGAATTATAAATTATTTTCAGAACCTCAGCATGGTTTTCGGTCGGGCAGGTCAGCCGAAACAGCAACGATTCATTTTTTCAGATATATATATGTTGCGCTTGAGGCCGGTAAATATGTGGCAGGTCTTTTTTTTTATCTCTCTTGCGCATTCGACAGTCTTGATATTGACTATGTTGTAGATAAATTATACTGTCTCGGTATACGGGATCTATTATTGCAATGGATAAAATCATACTTAAGTAATAGAAAAATATTTGTATCGTTATCCGGCCACCAATCGGAGGAAATTACGAATGGTATGGGAGTACCACAAGTGTCAATCTTGGGCCCTTTACTATTTTTAATATTCATAAATGACTTGCCGAAACACATAAAAAATGGTCTTGTAGTGATGTACGCTGACGATACATCGGTTGCACTTTCTGCAAGTAATCGGGAAGATCTGCAAAATTTAATACGATCGGTGATTGATCAATTCCAATCGTGGTGCAGGAGAAACAGATTAATGATGAATAGTGACAAGACCGTGTGCATATTCTTTTCTCAATGTAGACTTATTTACTTGCGACACGGATCTGTCTAATATAATATCTAATTCTACGGTGTTTTTAGGATTCACAGTTGATGCTGCCCTCACTTTTGAAGGTCATGCTGACTCTGTATGTAAAAAATTAAACAAATCATACTATGCGATGAAATCATGCTTAGATACTGACGGCCTATTAAATATGTACCATGCTCTTGTTTATTCTACACTTTCTTATAATGTTTTGATATGGGGTCGATCAGTGGGAAGGAAACGCGTATTTATTGCTCAAAAAACGATTATACGATTAATATTTGATTTAACACCAACTTATACTTGTAGGAACACATTTCAAAGTAGTAAGATCCCTACGTTTCCATGCATTTATATATATAAAGCTGCAATATATGTTAAAACAAATATACAAAATTACGATCCCTTATCACACATTTACGAAACAAGATCGACTAATGTTATAAGATTGAAGCATGACACTTCGAACATATATGAAAAGTCACCGGACTATTCCTTTGCCAAAATCTTTAATAAGCTACCCAACAATATCAGATATGTTAGCGGTAGAGGAATGTTTAAAAGGGTACTTAAAGAATTTCTTTTGGGAAATACCTTTTATTCGCTTCAAGACCGTCAAGGTAGTCTTGAAGCGGTTCTCCGTGAGTGTTATTGTGTCATTCGTATAATATATTTCTTTTTTAATGGTGTTTATTATGTGCTGTTGGTATATTTTTACAATTGTACATTTTAATGACAGTGTCGATATCGTATTTGCGATCAATGACAGTAAAGTTATTATTATTATTATTATTTACATCGGTTTTATAAATAAAATTCAAACGGTTAATAAAAATTTTACACCATAACTGTCTAGCGTAGTCTAATAGGCAACAGTCAAGACAACTTTGTATTTATAATGATAGCCGAAGGGTTAAGGGAATTACATTTAGAATCTATTTTGATCATAAATTATATATTTAATATCTATTGTTTGGCATGCCAATCATAACATGAGAACTTGACCGTTATTGGTTGACAAGATACTTTTTTCTGAAGTTCTATAACTGTTAAGTACGTTTATTATTATTATTTTTTCTTATTCGTATTTATAAAGTAAAATGTTATGTTCTATGTAAACTTCCTATATGTTTAGTTTTAATCTTAATTTTGTCTTATTTTACAAAGGAACAATGAATTATAACATGTAGATTTTTCTGTATAATTTCTTATACTCATTTTATTACTTCACAATCGTCAAATAATGCATATTTAAAGTTAAATCTGGAAAAACCAAAAGGGATAGCAGCCACCTAATGTAATCTGTAATCTCTTAGAAACCTTTCTATTGTCCGGTCTGGCAAGTCGGTAAATGCTTTGTTAAAGGTACCATTTATTTTCTTTCTTTTATTAACACCCTACGGTTGTAGTAGTAAAAAGATCATAAACATTAGTCGGATTTTATAATTATAAATGTTCCATAATGGACGAAATCCATAAACGCCACAGCAGAGCTTATATATTTATATTAGCTAATTGCTTTCCTATTTGCTCCGTCTGAGAACTTTAATGATACTTACAGGCCTATTAATGAATATTTGGTTTTTCCAGGCAATAATAGATGAGGTACAGTTTGTAAACTTGCTACCCCACCAAAAGACTGAATTTATTTTTGTAATAGAATAATAAAATCAGTTCAACATCGAGACTCAACCTGTCAACAGCTAGCTATCTTGTATGGTTTACCTTGCACGATGCAAGTAACCTACATGTATCAGCATTGTTATTTTATTTAATTAAAAATAAAGTTGTATATAACAGTGCAGTGTTATTTTATTAGTGAATAACAACGTAAAACGTAAATTCAGTGACGATTATCTTTTACTACTTCTAAAACAAGAAGACACAAGTGAAAGATAAACAACGAAAGTCTTTCAAAACAGGAAGACGCAACAATAACTATTATTAATTATTTGTGAATGGAAATGGAAAATCCTCCTATGTTACATAAATATTCCATCTCTTTCGCACCACTTTTTGCATGACGGTCCAACACGTATGTCGGTGTACAAAAAACGGAAAAATACAGGACGCGCCCATTTGAAATCAGAGTTTCTACAATCTGAGAACACAGCCTTAATTTTGTTTGTGTGAAGGTCCAGCGCCTATATTCCAAGGTTAATACTTTTAAAAATACGTTTTTAATAAAATCTCATTTCGATATGTATTATTTAAATGTATATAGTGTAATTTTTTGGTCAGTGTTGCTACTTTTAAGCAGTTTAATCAGTCATGAATGACTCTATAGCAGAAACAAATTATAACGCTTTGATTCAGTATATGATATGGCGAATCATGTAGATACATTCAGGATATGTAAGGTCTCAACTCAGTTCTTATTATACTTTTGATATTTATAATACTCCTCCAATTAAAACCTTGGCATCGAAAGATTCCATGAAAACTGATGCTATTTTAACCACTAACGTAATATGTGCGTAAAGTAAAAGTAAATTTCTCAATTGTTGTTATTTGTTTGCGCATAAGAACATAGGGCTACCGTAACGTTTATTTTTTCAAATAATAAAACATGTTAATATTAATATCTTGTTTTCAGAAATCCAGACAAACCTATTAACACAACCCAAGGCATGACAATTGTCGTACTTTTCGCTCAGTTTGCTTACTACACATTTCCGGCGGAGCTTGTGATATTTGAGGTGGGTAATTTAGTTAAAGTCATACTTAAGATTAATTTCTATAGATATCCTTCTCTATTTCAGCTATCGGACTTATCAAATTATGTTTATATGTCGAAATGGTATGAATATAAAGTTGAAATACAAAAAGCTTTATTAGTTGTCATGGCGGAAAGTCAATGTACACAGTACTTTATTGGAGGCGGTATTATAAAGGCTAATGTCTACACCTTTGGATCGGTAAGTTAACGTTGCATTGCTCTGATAGTTATTAGATAACAAAGAAATAACGAAAAAACATGCTTACGTTATAAAGATTAACGAAATAAATTTCATTAAAATTCATCTGAATTCACCATCACAATAACGCTTGATTCAAGGGATTGATGTTTGCTTTAGGGAGAAGTAAGCAATGTGAATTGATGTCGGATTGGTTGTGTTTCATATCTCATCTGTACAATAAATAGTCTTATATAATAAATAGGCGTATATTTATTAGAAATGATAAAATCAAGGATTGTTATATGTTATTCGTTCTAATTGTTTTTTGTTTCAGGTTATGCGGACGGCATTTTCTTTTTACGCAGTTTTGAAAAACCTTATAAATAAATAAATAACTAATATTAAAAATACTTTGTCTTATTTTCAAAAACATGAGTAGAATTTGTAAAATACCAATTCTATCCATTACTTAAGATATTGTAGTTTGAAGAATAAATGTCAATTGCAAAAATGGTTCTATTTAGAGTTTGTCTGTAATGCATTGCATAATATGTGGATAAATATTTACATTTATGTTGTACAGGAGTAGTTCAGTATAGGCATTGTGATTGCATTTTTAGTGCCTTTTTCTAATATTCTGCCTTCATAAATGTAGATAAATCCATTAATTAGGAATATAAATATATATATATATATTGTATATTAAGTGATAGCAGTGGTTTAGAAATTGTGGAAGAGACATAACAGACGGCAGATTATACATGTTTGCATATTATGATCTACAATGAAAGTAGAGAGTTACAAAATTTGATCAAATCGTACTTTCCAGGACAAGCATGCATGGTCTTGTCATGGAGGTATTTAATGATGGCTATATCGAGAGAACAGATCATTTGCATGTAAAAATTCCATTTATTTGAGATCATTTTCTTTATACTTAATATAAAAAAATTTTGTACATCATGCAGTGTTATTACTTGGTAGGCAATATTTAGTTTATTTGTGGAATTTTTCTTTCATACAAAGAAATGTATTACTATTTAAGTTTTGTTAAAATTACCTATTTCAGCACAATAAAGGATTATATTATTTTACAATGTTTACATTTTAAACATGTTTTAGTATAGCATACATGTTTACTGCACATACATATTTTTGACATTTAAAGCATGAAACTCTAAACCCTAATTCTACTATGTAAATCTAGATAACAAGAACAAGTTAGTGGGTTTGAAGCATTTAATGCACCTGCAGGACAGTCTTTCTTTTTGGTTGTAAATGTTATGTGAATTGATTTATTTTCGATAGATTTTGTTCTCCAATATTCTAACCATTTTTTGATTGCATTAATGTGTTATTCTAAACTTGCAGTCACTGTATCTGGGTATCGATGGGAGCATAATACCGATGTATCATCAGCAAAAAGTACCTTGGGGTACCCCATACAAAAGTTTTTTACGTTGTAACACAGAAGTCCGTGCCGAACTTTATCAAATGCCTATGTAAAGTCTAAAAACACAGCTGAGCAATGTCTATTTCTATCCAAATTCTGACTTACTTGATTGACCACCATAGTTCTATGTTAGTTTCTAAAACCGAACTTGTGATCAGGGATTATTTTATGTTCGTCAAAGATAATTCTTAAGTTTCATAAGAGTATTCCTTCGAATAATTGGAAAAAGATTAATCGGGTAGGAGGTAATTTGCTCCACCAGTTTTCTAGGTTTTAGAATTACAATTTTTTGTGCAGTTTTCCATAGATTTACAAAGTGTCCTATTCTCAAAATTGCATTAAATAGACTTGCTAGATACTATTTATAAACAAGAGCGGAAAAATATTATATATCGATTTTACAGATTTATTAAAAATCTCCTGAGAAAAGATAGAAATTTCCCTATTTATAAAGCATAATAGGGATATCAATGATAAATAGGTCATCATTAATCTTCAGTACATTGTGTATTTAAGGATTGAAGAAGTGTAACCTTATCAAGAGAGTAGTAGAAAAATATATCAAGTTCATCAACTGTGACGAACTGGGAGTTACTGAAGTACAAATAAAATCACTAAAAGGAATATATACATTACTAGGATTACCTGATGCCATTTTTGACGTATCTGTATTGTTCTGGAAGATCTACAAGAAGGAGAAGTGTTTGGAATTTAAAGATTATTTTCCTATTTTAAGTTTAAATTATCTTTAATTCCAAAAAAATTGCATTTTATTTAATATCAAACCCATAGTTGCATCATCTAGAAGAATACATACGTTGTGTCAGGCTTTTGATTGAAAACGTCTCATTTTGACAATTCAATAAAGTTATTAGGTTCTCATCTGTGTTATAGACGATAGAATTTCAAACAGCCATTACTGAGGAACACTATCGCAAACCTTTTGATAGTCTATATATGCAGTGTATATATTTTCTCCAGTGATTTTGCATGAGTTGTCAGCATGAAGTCAGTTGCTAGATGTTCTTTACATACTCTGCTTCCTTTTCTATACCCGATTTGTTCTAGCGCCAATATTTTATTTTTACTGAGGTAGTCATACATTTTATTCTTTATTATTGTTGTAAGCAGTTTATGTGGTGTAGACAGGCAAGTGATTAGTTATACTTGTCGGCAATGAGATCCACATTTTTGGAAGCAAGAAGATTATGCATTGTTTGAGGTTTGCGAATAACTTGGTCGAACATTCTGGCTAGAAGTAGGTATTTGGACTTAAGTTTCTTCAGCCAGAAGTTATAAATCCCACCAAGTCCTCGCGCTTTTAAATTTTGTGTTGCTATTATGGCTACTATTATTATTACTATTATTATTATAATAACTCGAAACAAGAACTACCATGAAAAAGTTTCGTTTATAATTAAATCCTATATCAAAAATATATTGTTGCATTAAAACTGTTTGAGTATCTAATTTTAAAAATAAAAGAATATATAAAAGGATTTATTTCAAATTATTTAAACATTAATAAAAAGGGAGGTATATTTTTTTACGATTCATACTGTATTACTTTGTATTAAGCTTAAAAGTACAGATATTGCAAATACAGGGTCCGGCAGAAAAAATGCATGGATTTCCAAGGAGTGTAAATGAAAAATGGTTTAATTAATAGAAAAAAAATATTTTGCAAAATGTTTATACAATTTTAAAGTTCATTTATAAAAAATTATGTCATCTAAATGGCGTCCCTCGTTGGCGATACAGCTGGTTAGGCGATATCTAAAGTTTTGCATAACGCGCTCTGTCATTTCAGGTGCTATGTTTTCCATTTCCGCACGAATTGCTTCTTTCAAGGCATTTATGGTTCGAGGATGGTGACTATACACATTTTCTTTGAGGTAGCCCCAGAGAAAGAAATCAGCTGGCGCGAGATCGGGTGAACGCGGCGGCCATAGTAAGTCGGCGCGATGGGAAATAATGCGACCGGGGAACATCTGACTTTAAACTTGCATGGAGGCACGTGATGTGTGCGTAGTGGCCCCGTCCTGTTGAAACCATATTTCGCCATCGAGCTGTTGCAATTTCGGTTGCACAAAGGTTTGTAACATGTGGATATAACGAGCGGATGTCACTGTAACAGCTGCTCCATTCTCTCCAAAAAAATAAGGCTCCCACACTCCAAATGCAGACACCATCGCCCAAACTGTCACTCGCTGACTGTGCAGAGGGGTTTCTTGACGTTCACGAGGGTTTTCTGCTGCCCAATAACGATAATTTTGTTTATTAACAAAGCCAGTTAAATGGAAATGCACTTCATCACTGGTCAGTAAATCTGCATTTCTCGGTACGTTTTACGTTATTATTGAAATAAGTTTCAACAACGAACGCACGCTGTTCAACTGACCAAGGCATCGTGGTATACTGAAACATTTTGAGATAGCGTACCTACACAGCCCCACCACACTCTTGTATCCCCACCCATACGAGAACAACAACCATGCGAAATCCATGCATTTTTTCTGCCGGACCCTGTACATCTTCTTCCAGTAATTATAAGTTTCATATAATTAATCATTGTATGAAGTTTTGTATACATTCATTCACTTAAAGATAATTACACCTAACTCTTTTCAACGCATGATTATTCATAATTACACAGATACATATACTAACTTATGGGCTGTGTATAAATATAAATATATCACGCAAATAATTATATGTATCCATATATTATCATATTTCCAATAAAATATGAAAGTTGCTCTTAAAAGATTGTAATGAACACAGTCATGATTTAAGTACAATATTACAATAAGATTAAAACTGTAGCTGAGCTATTCTACATAATATTAATGTTAACATCAAGAATAAAGGAGAACTCAGCCTAGAAATCGAAATTTCTAAATATATATACCTACATTTTGTTTTACCGCTATCCAAGTCTAAACATCCAATCCTGATCATGTAAGTATTTTAAATTAATTAGTTGCTATCATTTTGAAAATGTTATATTTTATCTGACATTAGTTTGTGGAAAATATAATAAGCGAGTAAGTACAATTAAAAAATAATGCATGCACATTTCCGTAAATTCCTTTGAAAGGACGTTGAACAAAAACATGATTTGTCTATATCGCAAAAAAACTTTACAGCACTTTGTCTCAGAATAATACGGAGTAATTCAAATATCTTGTCGAAACTGGGAATACATGACTCAGAATTTAGTAAGCAATTTTTTATGACATCTAAACAGTCGGGAATGTTCTAATTTGTTGTAATATTGTTTCTAATAAGTGGTAATGGATTTATAATAATAAAATTATTGCAAAAGAGTGACCTTTTTGAAAAATATGTATAATCTATTCAAAATTATTACTGAGTGCGATATATTACGTAACCTATTCTGGTCAATTCTAAACCGAACGTGTGAATATTTCATGAAATATTCTTTTAAATAGGAAAATAGTATGTGCACACATAGAAAATTATTAATATTTATAAGATGTAGGTAGTTATAAAATTTAAAATAACAAAATAAATATTCAAAAATTAGCTTCTGAGGATAGCATGATTCACTGGACAATAGTAAGCCACTGTTACTATTGCTATTTCCCACACAAATACACTTCACATCACACACCAATTATGAATGAAAGGGTAAAACACCATACAATACTAATTATACATTCAACACACTTTCTTTATTATTATTTTTACTTTGTTATACATAGTATAAGAAACTATTGTGATAAACATTTTGGCCTGACCTTTTGATGATGTAAGTAAATAACTCTGTTGGTTATCGATTCGTTAAAATGAATAAAACCATATTGATGGGTATATCTTTATTCTTTCAACTAATTAAATCTAATGATGTAATGACAAAGCATAATATATAAACTAAAATAGAACAATATGCAATATCGGTTAACCTAGATTACATACATACATATTATTATTTAAATGTTACAATATTAGGATTGCAAGTATGAATGTCGGAAATGACTATGTTTAGTCAAACTGCTGACTTTGGACTAATAAACGTTCAAAAATACTAACAATACTATACTGAGTGTTACACCACGTTCTGAAATCCCTTGATTTCGAAAAAGTTGTTTTTGAAAAATGTCTGTGCATACCTATTTCTCTGTCTTTATATGACCACGATGGCGGACAAACGGGCAAAGCTATCAATACCAACCTTTATATTGTACAAGTACAATCTTCCTCTTAAAATAAGAAATAGGTAGACAGCAAGTAGTAATTTACTTCAGTGAAAAAATCAAATTTTCCCAATATTTTGTAAACTATTAAGTTTAAACAAATCTCTAATCAAATGTACTCAAAAGTAGAGAATATATTAGATTAGACTATGTGGTTTCCAATTGGGCTCAAATTAAATGAAAAGCTTAAGTGTTTTCTTAAATATACTAAAATAAGGAAAAAAAAAAGACAATACAAAAAACTATTTAGAATTTCTAAAATACAATCACAGAAATATCAAAGCATCCAATGTTTGACTGCCAAGCCTGCTTCGTAGTTTATTGCCAACATAAGCAGCAGCTAAAAATTCTCGCTGAGGTTCTACACTGATTGGCAGAATAGACAATAGATATTTGTATGCTAATTCTAAGTGATATTCACGAACTCCTCCATTTTCGAACAGGCTTATTTCGCGTCTAATACTATTTACCAACCCCCGATTCATTTTGTACTTCAGGATCTGGGGATTCCATGCTCTTACTAATTTCCAGCTGTAACTTTTCCTTTAGTGTCAATTGGGATTGGGAGGTTTGTTGCCTTGGCTCATCATCTGTTTATGGTCCCGACCTTTCTTCCTCATCCGTGACATCTCGACTATATAGTCTTTTAACAATACTCTTTATTTGCTTCCTCACTAAGCCTGTGTACGAACTGGAAATACGTCAAGCCATCCCAAATCCGATAATAATTGATTTTCATCATCTTTTTGTGGATTTTGTAAATAATTCAACACATCAGTTAAATCATCACTTCGTCGTTGCAGATTGCTTCTACTGTTAATTTAATTGGGATCAGCACAGCAACAATTTTATTTACCAAGTCAAAATCAGCATCATCTAAACGGATTGGATTATTGAGATCTATAAGAGCTTTTTGAGTGCAGGTCTTTAAAAGAGAAAATCGTTCCAGCATGGTTCGAAGACTATTCCACCTGGTTTTACAGTCCAAAAGAAGTGATTGCTCTTTTTCATGTTCAACCTTCACATATTTTTGAAGTACTGTTTTATTTTTCAATGGTGATCTTATGAAATACACTACAACTTTTGCGGATGTTTTTCTCAGCTCATTAATGTTTTCATCTTTTGTTAACTCTGGTATGTGTTCCCGCTCGGGATCGAAAGACGTCCGAGATCCCGGGATTCGGGATCCCGGGATTGTATTCTCTATTCAAAAGTGAAATTGACAAAAAATGCGGATGTTTTTCGAAATTCCGACCGAAAGTAGATTTTTTTTCATCGAAAAATTGATTTTTGCGAATATTTCGCAAATTATGCACTCTATACAGATTAATTAGAACTAAACAAAAATCCTCTGACAGAAGCTACAAATTGGTGAGCGCTCTCTCAATTTTTCTTATTAGTTTACTATATTTGTCAGTACGCCAATACGTCAAGATGCTGTTTTAGATTAATTTTATACCTTGCTTTTATATGTATAGTAATGTAAATACTCTACGTCAACAGGTAAAGTTGATATTTGTAGGTAAGACATTTTTAGTAGTTTTCAATGGCATGAAAATATATCGCATGTGCCATTAAATTTTGAATTCAGCAAATGGTATAGAGAACTAGCAATGAAATGTCGAACCAATATTAAATACACCTAGTCAAATCGTATTTTTACAATCGATATGGTAACATAATTTTTCAGTTTTAATCGCTGTTTCACAGCAAACTGTCAAATTTTCGGTGGAATATTGTGCTTTCTTTCTACATTTATAAACAGATTTAAAGTTTAATATAAAAGAACTTAGGTATAGAAAAAATTAAAGAGTTGTACCTATGAAGAAACACGTCCGCTTTCATCAAAAATTTTTTTTTCAAATACCTCTCAAATTACGCATTCAGCGCAGATTTTTAAATATATGAAATTATTCATAATTTAATTTATATTATTTTTAACCAAAAACATGAAATATTCGGAAAGCAAAATTTTCTACAAAATTATTGAAATCTTAATTTCGAACAACTCGTTCAAAAAAATTCATCATTATTTGAACAGAAAGTAATACAGTATGTGTTGTGTGGTGCCTACACCAATTATTCGGCTTGAATACTAAAACAAATAGTACAAGGAAAGTTGGCAGTGTGCGATTCTTCTTGATTTCACCAGCCAATTTGAAGATATTATAGTAGAACCTCGATTATCCGTGTGCGGAATATCCGGGCTGCGGATTATCCGTGCCATACGCTTGATGACGCAATATCGATATCGTCAGCAGTGTACTAGGGGAATCCCTGGGAATCATTCGCTTTTCATCTGCTTTATGTACATAAATGCAAGTTAACCTACCCTATGTAGAGTTTATGTTTTCTTATTTAGTGTAAAAGTTTACTTATGTAGAATTCTGTTTTTTATTTTGTTATCTTTTTAGTATGTATACATACATACATATAAGAAATAAATGTTCGGATTATCCGTGCTTTTCAATTTTCCGTGCCTCGTCCGGTCCCGTGGAGCACGGATAATCGAGGTTCTACTGTATTTCAAATTTAGTGTGTGATTATTTATCAGAAAAAATTAACAAAAAACAGGATGCTATCTGTTGTAATTAAATTTTAACTTTTGTGAATAACGATAGCATTAAGAACGACAAGATAATTAGTGTCGTTAATAATAATTAATTAAAGAAATGATGAAGTTCTTTATAAATTTGGGTCTTTCAACTAATAAAGTAATATATCAACTGCTGTAGACTACCATTGGAAGTAATAATTTAAAATTAATTCATAATGCATATTTAATACAGTGACTATTTTCAGATACATTATATACATTAGGTAGTAATACTGTTGTTGCGAACAGTAGCACTATTTGACGCTGATCACTTGTTATGATAAATGCGGTATGTTCATGAGCTCGCCACCCATGGGTTGTAAGGCCGTATAGGCTCAATTTGTTAATTAATCGGCGACAGTTAGTTGGATTAAAAGACACAAACTCACAAAACTTCGTATATTTGTCGAAGAAAGCTCAGCAAATCAAAATGATAAATACATAAGTTTAACATAAATTTTTAATTATTAAAATAAACACGTATCACACTAATAATATTATAGAGAGAAGTTACGCATTACAAACTGTATTGTTGAATTGGTTTTACAGAAAATACGGAGCCCTTGTTAATGATTAGAGGTATCTTAAGGAACTGATTTCAAATATGAATTTTTCTTGCAAGAAGAGTTCACATGATATTTAACTGGGGTTTCTAGGAAGTAAAACAAAAATACAATTTCTTGCTAACCCATGTCATATATAGCCTATAGAAAACAAATAATAATTTATTGCCACAAAGGGATGAGTAAACTAAATTACATAAGATTACAGTTGAACTATCTTTAAATATTTCAAAATGCTTAAAAAGATTTATTTCAAGGCTAGGTCAAGTGGACCTTTTGTTTAGGTGAAGAACATAAAGTATTAAAATAAGGTACCTTAAAGAAAAAGTTGAGTGCATATTGGGAACAATTTACAATCTAACAAATAGCAGATGTGGTACATGCAATTCAAGCAAGACCCCGGTTCCAAGATTAATGTAAATATTATGTACAGAGTGTACAACAACAAAAAGTGAATTAAAAGTTTGCTCGGGAGTAAACAGTATCAAAGATTAACACGGGTATATTATCTATATCAAGATCTATGTCATTTGTAATAATTCTATTCTTCTCAATAGGTTTGTAGACGGTTCAATGTTTTTTCCAAAAACAGATAATTTATCATTTATTTCTTCTTTATGAACTTCTGGCAGTAATATTTTGTTATTTGCATTAACTGATACATCATTATTAGCGTGAAGTTTAGTTGGTGGTTGACCTGATATAAAAATTTGAAAAACTTTTTGACCTCGCGAAGCCATAGTAAACTGAAATAAAATTTTGAAAAATCTCATCAAACAGTGGCAATAATTTCATCTAAATCATTATCACTAAACAATTTTGACATAAAAATTAATTAATCAATAATATGGAATTACTACATGTCATTAAAAAATAACTCCTATCTACCGTTGAAAACATACTTCCATAAAAATATCTCTTATCTGCACTACAATATTTGACACCAATTTTTTAATTTCACAATTGTATTTACACTTATACACTTAACTAAATAAGCGCAATTAGAAACAATAAGCTAAATAACATTATAAACTAAAAATATCTACATAATATTTCAAAACAATATAATTTAAAAGTAACATTGTACTTACCACGTTTTCAGGTTAGGTTTCCTTATGACGCACGAAGCAGACAGGAGAAAATGTACACACACATAATGGCATAGGAGGCATTTATTACACTAGCTTTATTTATTTATTCTAAATAACATTTTACACATATGAGGTATTTAGATGACATGATCGTTCAACCGAAATATTAAAAAAAGAACATTTTGGAAAAATATGTTAGGGGGTATTTTCAGATCACCGACGATATATTGATTGGAACTTCGACAATATCTTTTGGCACGTGGTTCAATTAATAAATCGAAAAGATATTGATAACTTTTTCTGCTTTTATTAAAAATTCTAATAGAGAATGGTCTGCTTGATACACAGGGCAAATTTTTTAACATGGACGAAATTTGAATCCAGGTAAACAATAAACAAGGAGAATGTTTATTCTCTAACCAGTTCCGAAAAGAAGTAAAATGTTTCTGTAATCGTGTCTAGTAATACAGAAGTGTTTGATTTATTATTAATATAACTGGTAATTTTTAGCAAACCAGATAATTCCATTGATGTCCTTCAACTTATGTCCCTAATTGAGTCTTTTCTGAATATGCATTCTATGCATTTCCTGCGGAATAGGTAGTTTTCGAGGTACTACAAATTCAAATAAACTATATAAAATTATTTCAAGTGTCATTCAATATCTTCCATGATTTCAACTGTCAGACTTATCGAAGGACGTTTACATGTTAAAATGGTACGAGTATCATGTGGAAACACAGAAACTTATAGTACTTGTTATGGCCGATAGTCAACGTGCACAGTACTTTCTCGGAGGTGGTGTTATAGTTATTAATGTGAACATATTTGGAAAGGTAATTACTCTTTAGATTGTCTAACAGGTGATGTCAATTAAGTATTTTTGTTCTAGGCTGTCAGAAATGCTTTCTCCTTTTATGCAGTTCTAAGAAATATTTTAAATGGGTAGTGTTTCTGTTATAAATAAGTATTGTTGTTAGCACTTTTTGTACGAATATTATTAAGAAGTGTCTAGATTGGCGAATTATTATATCGTCTTCCTGTGGAAAGGCCTTTACTTTGTTTCACAGTAGACTAAGGCAGTCGAACCCCATTCCAGACATCCATTGGTTGAACGAATATTTGTGTACATAGAACAACAGCGCTCATAGTTCTTTATTTGACTCATGATTGCTTCTATAGTGATTATCTCAGAAATTACAAAAGATAGGCACAGAACATTGTTAACAAAAATGAAAGAAACTAAAAAAAGAAACAATGTACCACAATAAAATACCGGGTGTTCCATGTAAAAAAAATAAGTTTTTGGTATGTGAAAATTTTGGGAAGTAGGCTTTGAAAAAGCAAAGTTTTTTGAGGTATTGTCGAGTGCAACCTACACTAAAAACTATTGCTTCAATTTTGAAAAAGAAGAAATAATTGAATTGACAATTTAAATCAGTACTAGAAAATCCAAAAATATATAGAATGAGTGATTTAAAAAAAATAAGTTCTATGCAGTTCCTGTAAACCGGAAGTGTGTCAGAGCTTAAAGTATTTTTAGAATATGCGCCCCAAGCAACCATAAATCTTCCACTAATTGTTTTTTCTCTTATTTAAAACACATAAGAGCAATCGAAAAAGTGGCTACCAATAACTCACCTTGTATATATCTATATATATATAAATTTTGTTCACAATTTTAAATAAACTTTTTTTTTTAAATGAAGTAATTTTATTTTTAATGAAATGCCCCGGTACTAACCGAATAGTCAGATTTCCCAATGCCCGAAAATCGTGTACGCAAATAGAGGGCCCTTCTAACCTAAATGCGAATTCGTGTGTAGAATTAAGGGGCTCGCAAGCTCGCACTGGTAAAAGAATCTGATGTAAATCCCTATATTCGCTCTTCTTCATATACCTTCTACAGTACCTACCGACAATTATGTAAATTTACGAATGCTTATTAGCAGTTTTTATATATCCGAATTAATATTATTTAATCGAGATTAACTTTTTTTGAAGCTCGATATATCATATAGATCTGGAATAATATATTGTATAGTTCATTAATAATAGGAATAATACTTAACCGCTTTCGTTATTTTACGTTAATAAATAATTCTGTCGAACTCACGATTCCAGAAGTACCTACTTCTTTTATATGTTTAGTAGTTAAATGTTCGCTCAGTTCGTAACAGGTAGTTACCATGAAACCGTCGACAAAGGATGATATATTTTACTTGCCTCTAATAATATGGGAATATTTAGGAGAAGCTATGGAATATACTTCAAAATTCTTAATAATTTACCGGGGTTTTAATTGCATTGTAATGACAATGATTTCTGTATTCGTTCTTTTATCCCCTTTTCAAAAAAAAACCATTTCTTATGTTAAAGTCATGGAGTCAACATTAGGTGCTGTTCATGTAAAAGAAAATATGATTTTATTAGTTTTAAGTGTATTTTTACTGCTTTATTTGTTCCAGCCCTTTTTAAAATATATACATTTCATCTACAACAAAGCAGAAATACTTAAATTATTGAAAACCGCATATGAAATAGTTTTGATTGTGGAGAACAAATTCAAGGAAAAATTTATTGCTAAAGAGCAAAAATTTTATGGAATTGCTATACTTTTTCAAATGACTTTCTTAATTTGTATGATAGGAGGCTCGACTTTAATTATGTTACACCCACTGCTTAATAAAAATAATTTTTATTTATTGGAAACCTGGACATTTTCGAATGTGATTGTTGTAGACACTATAGTGCAAATGTCGCAATATTATCATTTCCTACTTATGACTCCAATAATATTTGGATACGATATTTTGTATTTATCATTTTGTATAAACACTGCAATGCGTGTGAGGCATTTGAAATATATATTGGAAAATTTGTCGACAGAATCGTCTAAGGATATTGAAAAGGATATTATTGAGTGTATAAAAGTGCATCAATTTTTGAAATCGTAAGTAATGCAATAACTTTATATGAATTTATTATAATAATATATATTGAAACAAATATGTCCATGTCCAAATACAGTTTTATGTTAATTATAATTATTTGTCTAGAACAATATCAACATTTTGCCCTTTTTTAGTGCATATGTGATTTAATGTATGATTGTGGTTAATTTCGAACATAGTCATATTTCTTTCTTTATAATAATCATGTTGTATAATTTAGCTTTTACAAAAACCACCAACGGTTTTCAAATTTTATTATTTTTTCTTAATAGCGCAAGGAATTTATATTGATAAAATGATTGTACAAAAGTGACTTTTTGAATTAATACTTAAAATAAGGATTAAATGCCATATTTATCATAACTTATTCTGGCAAACTCGAGCATGTAGATGACGAAATTGTCTTTTTAGTACGAAAGTAATATGTGAACCCATCTTAAATTATTTATACTTCATCAAGTTTGATAGCAAAATTGAAGGTCAAATATAAACTGTTTTTAAAATGTATTATAAAGGTATATTTAAAATACAATAACAATAATTATATTGAATGACCATCAGTATCTGTAGTGTTTTATTGTTCTCAAAAATCTTCTTCTCAACCTAATAATAATAACCTAAGATTGAGTTGGTCTTTACTTGATGTAAATCCATTTTCAATGTGAAATAGAACAAACAAATGTTGCAGATTTACACTGTATTTAATAACAACAACAGCTGTTTCGCTACACTGTAGCTTCTTCAGGTTGACCTATACAATAATGACTATCTACATACATTTAAAACTCTTATATATAGTATGCGTTTTTTTTATAACCAATCACTTATTATCTGTCTAAATATTTCAAAGATATCATTTAGTTAAAATAATACACTTACATAATATCAGACATATTTTAATAATAGTTAATTAGTAAAACTAAATAATTTAAAAATCCACATATATAATTGATGCTAACATTTACTAACCCTATTGTTTTTTTTACCTACACTTGAATTGAACAAATATAATAAATATTCCAAAATGGTATTTATAATTCATCACCATATTGTCTTTTATAAAAAGTATATGTCCAAAGGATAAATCATATAGGTATATTTAAAAATATTATTTTACTTATCGGAATATTAAGATATTCTGTAGTTTTTTTCTACTTGTAGAATGATATATTAGAAAATACATTGACATACCATTAACCTAGAAAGAAAAAAAATGTTATTACATCTGCTATCATATTAATAGTAATCAATGTACAAAAAAATCTATATAATGAAATTTTATTGTCACGATTTACATACTCTTCTTCAATATATGTTTCTGCTTTAGATCAATTTGTATCATGTCGAATTCAGAGAGTTCAGAATGCATGTCTTCGTTATATTTACAACTTAAGGTAATATAATCATATTTCTCACAAAACTCCTGAAATTTGCTCGTTGGATTTATGGTCGCAGGCAATATTTACTGCTGAGCATTTTTCACCAACTTATAATATACAAAACTCCTGCATACTTATAAAATCGCATAAGATTTAAAACTGATGTTCATAACTTAACAACGAGTCACTTCCATGATTTATCAGTATTACAACGGAATTCTTTGGGGACTGAAGTTGTCTGCGCCACCAGGATTCAAATGTTAACTTAAAATTTACCTACTGTCTAAATAATTAGTTAATGCATGCTTTATGCATTCTGACACTTCTTATTTTATTTCCTTATGTACATTTTTGCGACTATTCCTTTTTTTGACTTTTTGAGTAACCATAGAATTTTAGGTTAGGCTTAAGTTTAGGCATTAAAAATTAATAAATTTGTATATTTGTCATTTCCAAAGTTAATTAAGCATTTAAACTGAAATTAGCTTTGAGCTTGGGTTATGTGATTTCAATATAATTTCTACTTATATTATTAACATTGTTAATACTTGTTGTCTTATATGTGTATTGCGTCATGATATCCAATAGACATTATTATTATTATTATGAATAATAATATTAAACTAATGTAATAGAACGAAATAAAATTAACTGAAAATTAAGTTTTTGGCTAATTTCAGATATAGCAATTTTACTTACTCATGTTCATGATTATTTTACAATAAAATTTATTACAAACCTTATTGTGTAATGATTGTGTGTATTCTGTATGCTTCTTCAATGTCAAATTCCTATATATCTATCCTTCTTCAACTGCTAATGTAATTTTCTATCATAAAACTGCTAACTCAATAGCCTCGTACCGGTATACCTGTGATTGAACAGAACATTTTCTTATTAATTCATTTCTTCATATAACTTAAATTGTAGATATCTCTTATACAACATTTTAATTCGACTTTCAAATGTTTTTGTTGCCTTTTCTCTTCAAAAATAATATCTGCTCGTTACCAACACGATATAAGTCACATGTGCTATGTCAAAGATCACTTTTTTGTTTCAGCTCCACTTTGCAATGTATTATGTAAATTTTCAATTTATAATCAAACAGATTTCACCCTTGTATAATGAGTAGATGTAAAATTGATATATTAAAAAAACTTTTATAATCATGAATATGTTTTACTATTCTTATTTCTTTTTATTATATCCCAACTCACGGAATTGACTAAACTTGGCTTGCTAAGATACAATAAAATCCTACTTTGTTTTATAGTACAATCAAATATTACAATAAAACATTATTATATTCTCATATAAAATTCAGATATGCAAATGTATTTTCTATTTAAATTAATACTCACATCTTTCATAATATTGCAGCATGGTTACACATCTCAGCAGTATTTATTCTGTAACATTGCTCTTTCATTATTACGTTACTATCGTCACTGTATCTGTTGAACTCTACGAGCTTCTGGGGTAAGTTAAAATTCAGAATAATGCTTCCAGCCTTATTATGGACTTAAGAATTAGAGAATAAACCATTATATTGATTCGTACAGCTTTGGTTTTATTAATTACCACATTTTCAATATTGTAAATATCTGGCTTCTACTGCATTAGGTTCAGGATAATATGGTCTGGTCAGTTTAACATCAATACTTCTTCCACTCTCAAATTTTAGTTCGTTTCATACTTAATATTCAGATCATTTATATACCTATATGGTGCAGTTTACCTACAGATGATATACGCATCTATGTATGAATTATAGTACAAATGACTTATCTTATATACAGTATGTCTAGTAGTGGGAATCATAGAGAAAACACTCTAATTATTAATTTTGAGAAAAAAAGTTATTCTTCGTCAAAAGTTTCGCATGGTCTAGAACCCAAAATAAATAAATCATATATTAATTTTTTGCAGTCGTATACGAGGTGTTTCAAAAAATATGAATTTTGATGAAGAGTACAGTACCCTTATTTTTGATATTAGCGAATATTGTTATAAAAAATAATAGACTAGATTTGAAAACTACTTTCAAGTATGTAATTATATTTATCTACCACGAAAAATCAGGTTTTCTTATTTTTTACAAATTTTTGTACACATTGATTCTATTTTAAAACATTATAAATTATTTTATTTTTTTCTAAATTTAACTACTGAACATTTATATCTTCTGTTTATTAAAACATGATAACTTTCCGTTTCTGAATGTTTGCAACAATTTTACAAATTAAATACATAATGAATGCATAACAGTAATTTAGTGTGCAAATACGAAAACCATGCAATAATACATTAATAAACTGAACTGAAAGTAATTAATTTTTAAGTTATTTCGCTTCTGCCTCGACATATCTACCCTCTTTTTTCTAAACACTTAATCGTTCTATTCCCAAATTCCCGTAATACATTCCTTATTATATCTACAGCAATTCCCTGACATGCTTCTGAAATGATCCTCTCCAAATTACCAATATCTTGAAACGGCCCTCGCTGGTAGATCTGCTGAATTAAGTAACCCCATAAAAGAAAGTCAAGAGGGGTTAAGTCTGGAGATCTAAAATACAGGTGAGCTGCTATCCCCTAATGCAGAGACAGTATAATTTGAGCGCCACCTCACTTAAAAGTTAATCTCAAACCCCTTGAAAGTCCCGCAAAACTGAGAGGCCCATCTAGGGAGAAGTTAATGTAGCAACATCTAGTGTCAGTAAGACGCAGGATTACAAAACAATAACAAAATATTTATTTAATCAAATTTAAAAATTGTAAAAGAGATGTGTTGTATAATTTTCTAGAAAATGAAATATAGCAATTATTTACTTATATATTCAATTAATATTATCTGCACCATAATATCCAAGGAAATAATTAAATTATCAAAAGAACAATTTTAAGTTTGAATACAAAATTCTTGTATCATAACAACCAGGAGATTATGAATTTCATTCATGAGAAAATATTCAACATATTTTGTACAAATATGTATTTATTAATAAAGAATTAAATATAAAATTAAACGAAATTTGGTACAAAGACCTTTTTCAGAAGAATAGTTGAAGAATACCAGGAAAATTGATATTAAAAACAAGTAAATTCATTCAATTGTACCATAGTAATATGTAATACAACAGACATTTGTTAAAATATTGTAATTAACATCTCAAAAGCAACATCTTTCAACATCCGTAAACAAGTATGTTGGTCAAATTGTTACTTCTTTATAGTAAATGCAAAGTTTTGCACCAAAATATTAAATGTTTATATTGTCCTCGTATTGTGTGGAGATACTATTATTGTCAGAACATTGGCAGTCTAACAACCAGATATCTGAAATTTCTTTAGCGGGATTTGTTCTGTTGCTATTGCCGTCTGTGTTGCTGCGCCGTTCTGTGTTGCTATTGCCGTCCAACCTATGAACATGGTGGGGTAGCAATATACTGCAAGAAAAAAATAATTTGTAAGATTCGTCAAAATATAGAAAGGTTGGCGGTTTGTGGTGTAATAGAGTGTTGCGCAGTTGAGCTAATAGCCAGAAATATAGTGTTTGTAGCTTTATACAGACCTCCTAATACCAATGTTGACATATTCCTAGATGGACTTTCACCAATATTGAATATCTTAAATGGGGAAGGGAATAAAATTGTTGTTGGAGACGACTTCAATGTCGACTTCACAACTAAATCGGCACCTTTAAATTGACTTAAGGATCACCTTAGTGCTGCAGGCTTATCGGAGACCTTGGGGTGTTCCTACGCGTGTTGCTAAGACATTCTCCTCTTGTATTGACAATTTTATTACGAGTCGGCATGCAGCTGCATGTGAATCGTTTTGTCTTGACTTGAATATTTTGGATCATTTTTCCCAATTATTGTGTTTTGACTTATATTCTGGAGATACTACTCATATTAATAGCTTTATCTGGAGATATAGATTTTGTAGTGGTGGGATGATTTCATTTTTTAATCATTTGGAGGTCGAGATATGGTTATCGGTTTTTTATTGTAACTGTCCAGAATTTGACTTTGAAAATTTTTTGAAAATATTTATATTTTATGTTAACAAGTGCTGCATTCGTTAAAGTTCCTATTACTTCTGACAGACATATTATCACTGGGTTACGCCAGATATCGTGAATCTCAAAAATGAAATGTTATTTTTGAAAGACCTCGCTAAAAATTTTCCATGTTTTAGAGAAGCTTTTATGGATTGTGAATAGAAGTAGATATAATGATACATTAAGGGTTAGAGAGCGTGATATTAACAATAAGTTTTTTATGGCAGCCGATAATAAAACCAAGGCTGCGTGGAGTATTATTAACAATAAAGGAGGAACTATGCGAAACAGTTGATCTTTCCTGATTTACTTATTGGCAAATCAGCTTCATGTGAACGGTTTAATCAGAATTTCGTGTCATCATCTGGAAAACTAATATCTTCCAATTATAAGGATGATAGTGTTTGCTTCGATGAGATTGATAGATTTGTGACAGCAGGTTCGCAATCATTTTATATGTTTCCTATGGGTGAAGGCGATATTATTGAAGCAATTTTTAAACTAGGTTCTAGTATGGCTTCTGGTGAATGGTATATTTCCGTCAAAATCAAAACATGCTGCGGTGTACCCGATGTTCATGAAGGGTGATCCAAATAGTATTTACAATTAACGTCCCATGAGCATACTATCCGTTTTCACCAAGGTGTATGAATTTATTGTAAATAAAAGACTAATCACCCCTATTCTGTAACATCTATCGTTAAGATAACGAACTTCGTACAGCTGATTTTCGATACCCGACTTTTAACGAATTTAGTTTGGAATCGTATTCTGTAAGACATTCATACAGGCCCCGGTCGACCTTTATGAATGAACAGATGTTTTTATGACGGCCTGTAAAGGCTCGATTACATTGAGCGAGTTTACTAGCTACTGCTTGGCGAGTTTAAAAGCGAGCGAGTCAGCGAGTGAGATAGTGCTGTTGACACACAATGAATTTTCTCACGCACACTAGCCAGCAAGCCAGCGAATTAAAATCACGTGTGTTAATATGTTCTTGTGTTTTTCTTTCATTTGTTGAAATTTTGTGCAGTTCTTGCAATGAAGTGGAATGTGAATAATATTTTGTCGTTTGCTAACGTCTACCGCCAATATCCAATATTATGGAATATAAAAGACAAAGATTATTGTAATGCAAAATTAAAAGATAAACTTTTCCAAGGTTTTTTAACGATTTAACTGAAAAAGAATTAATTGGGGAATGGATGCTAAACAGTTAAAAGTTAAAATAAAATAAATTAAAGACGTCTACCGACAAGAACTACATAAAATCGAGAAGAGTAAAAAAAAGTAGCTGTTGTAGTGATGAAGTATATTAGCCAAAGCTGGCCTGGTTTAATGAAGCAAATTATTTGGTAGAAGTTTTGGCTACGAGAAACAGAAAATTCAATTTGGTGAGTAACATATATTCATTCATTTGCAGATCAATATTGCAGATCATTATATTCATTATTAATCAGACCATTATTCCAACTTTCTCCCATTGCCAAGGTAGAGGATGTTCTTCTGTAAAGTATGTAGCATATGCGCGCCTGATTTACTCAGCAGCACGTTTGTAATTATTGCTGCCTAGATTATTAATAGGCTGCAGAACGTTGGAATTTTCCCTCCAGAGTCCTGGTGTTACATTCCAATGTTAAAATCTTCTCTATCTACTGCTTGTTGAGGTAAGTAGTTACCTGCAGTAGTTTTTCGCAGCCAGTTATGAAGACTGCAAGCAGCCAAAAAGACTTTATCCGTAGTTTAAGTTTTACTGTAAGGTTTCAGAAGATATGTTATTAAAGGAAAAGCATCATCACCATAATAATGCCGTATTCGGGCATCCCAAGAGTATTGCTTTCCATTATAATATTCAGAGTACTATCCCTAAATATTGCACTTGCTCGGTCATTTCCACCTATGTCGATATAATTAAAGCAGTAGTCAGTTTTATTTTGTTGTTTTCCGTCGATGGTCCCAAAACATCTACGAAAATCCTAACGCTGGAAGAATTTCTTCTCGATTTCTTTCCATTCATCAACTTTTTTTAGGCACCCGCAAACAATACAAGGTAATAAAGTAAAAAGTGGCATTTGAAATAAATTGAAGTCAGTGACATTTTTGCATTATTTCTAGGACTTGTCACAAAGTAATGAAGAAAAAGAGACAGATGATGACAGTGAAAACTGTAAGGAATTTGTTAAGTCCGCCAAAGGCAACAACTGCTCAGAAAAACGCTTAAAGAAGATGTCGCCCGCAAAAATGAGACCACCAGCAACGCCAATAAAAAGGGCTAAAAAACCAGCATTATCCGAAAAATCACTTTCCGAAATATCAGCCGCGTTCAACAATTAGACAAAATTGCACAGAATGCAACTGAGGAGAAACCGTATGATCAGTTCGGAAAATTTGTTGCTGCTGAACTTCGTCAACTACCACAACGACAAGCCATCTTATTACAGCAGGAGATTCAAAATTCATTATCATTCAACAAGTTGTAGATGTTGCATTGTCGCCATCCTCTGACCATACACTTGCTTCCCATTCTGTTTCTTCTGACGACGACGATGACGTTTTAAAACAAACTATGTGTTGTACCTTTGGAACAACTATCTTGTAATATTATATACTGTAATAGACATACATTGTAACTATAGTTTAGTTAAATACATTATTAAAAAAATAATTTAGTGTTTATTTTCACTCGCCTCAATGATTGGTTGAAGGGCGCGACAAATCGCCAAAAGCACTTCAGGCAAAAATTTCGATATTGTTGATTCCGGAATTCGAAACAGGTATCCTAGAGATTTGAAAGAATCACCAGTTGCTAGATAACGTAGAGTAACTTCCAGTTTTGTGGTTACTGGGATCGCCATTCTCATTTTGGTATCGTCTTTTTTGAGCATTTCATCTACCATCTGCAGTAAATCATCAAATGGGAACAGTCAAACCTCAAAATATTTCGATAAGCCAAGGGATCTTCATCCTTCAACTCTTTCAGTAAATTCCACGACGCACCATATTCCTCACGTCTTACTATCCATGGTTTTACCCACACATTCCTATGTCTCGATTTCAGCTTTTCTTTTCCTTTTAACTCCTTTTTTATAGCATGAACTAAAATAACGATTCCCGCGCAAACTACTTCCATCGACATTTTGTATACACCGAAACCAGGAACACCCGCATATTCTCAGCTAGTTCGCTAGTAACGATGACACACGGATAGTTTACTATCTAACAAGCCCACACGCCAGCGAGTAGCGAGTAAAGTAGCCCGGCTTTCAACTTGCAACTCGCATATAGTTTACAATCTGCTAGTTAGCTAGTGAACATGATTACACTGGGCAAGTTTACTAGCAGCTAGTAAATTCGCCGACTAGTGGCTAGTAAACTCGCTCAATGTAATCGAGCCTTAAATGTAGAGCAAACTTCACTATATCAGATGTCCAGTAAATGTGTCAAATATATCAAAATATTAGTTAATTTATAGGAAGGTTATTGGTTATGTTAACTTTTCTGTAAATAGAGTATTATAAAACTGCATTTCAGGTAGTTTTTAGTCCTTACAAATGCAAATGTCTTTTCATAGTTTGTGTTTGTCTATGAATAATATAAATAGAATAATGATAAAATATCACTTGAAATATTTCTTTGGATTGTAAAATTTACCGCCTTGATATTTACTCTTGCGACAGTAACAAGTTTTGTATCTATTGAAATAAACATTACAGAACGGATGGAAAAAGGAAACATTCTTCAAAAATAAGAGCAGCACAACAAGTGATTTATTTGTAGCACATGAAAAGTAATGAGTCTCTACGCACAAATAAAATATCAATTAATAATCCAATAAAGCAATAGAAAATTATCAAGAATGTCAGGAAAAGCAAATTGAAGCTCTTAATCTCTTGGTTACTTCCGTAGATAAATTTACTGCGGCGATACATTCCTTAACTAATGTTAAATTGTAAAGCACTATGCAAAAAATAAATATTACTCCAACAAATTGAAAATTATGCAACAAAAGTATGGCTGTTTTAATTTGTCTGACAGTGAATAAAGTTTTATTGGTTAATATTATCTGCTCTTATTTCAATTCTTCCTCTAAGCATGTATGAGAAAGTAGAATATACAGAATTTTTGTTAAATGAATGAATGAAAATTTAATGTTTGCAATTTGAAGTTTCTAATTTTTTTCTCGAAAATAAAAATTTAAAGTCAATATGTTAAAGTTATTTTGATTCTTATGAATTATATATACATTTTATCTAAAAATATTAATACATTGCTACAGATAGTGTTACACATAAATTCCACGCAGTTTCTCGATTTAATCGAAAAAGCTGCATAAAGTTTGCTTCTGGTAATTCAAAAGGTTACTCGCATCTCTTATCCGTCTATTATGAAGGCAAATACCTATTTCTTCTGATATATACATACATGTTAAAGAAAAGGCATTTTTTTAGTGTTTTATAACAAACCTATTTTCCGCGTTATCAACTTCATGTGCTAAAGCAAACAATAAACAGTTATCCATCTTTTTGAAAAGCACCTATAAAACACACAACACAACTCTGATAACGAATGCCTATTTGCCTTCGTTACGCTACGAACGTAATTTGCCGAGGGTTTTCGAATTTCTTATGCAATCGGTACGCTTCGAAACTTACAGAATACGAAAGTTCGACCGCAACAATTTTTAGGTACAATGCGTTCGAAAATGCTTAACGAAAACGTTACAGAATAGGGGTGAATGAATTATTTTCTTGATTTTAAATTCATGTCCGAAAGTCAACATGGCTTTTTCCCAGGTAAATCAACAGATACTGTTATGTTTAACTGCTTAAGCAGTGTTTACACTTCGATTGACCACAATCTTCCATGTCTAAGTATGCTAATATATTTGTCTAAAGATTTTGATTCTGTTGACCATTTAATATTACTGCATAAGCTTAATAGATACGGTGTAAATGGTGTCTGCTTGAAGTGGTTCGGATTATATTATTTGTCGGGAAACAGAGATTGGGCATCGCCGGGAATTTTTCTGGTAGCACTGATGTACGTATGGATGTTCTACAGGGCTCTGTCCTCGGGCCAACGTTATTTTTAATATTTATCAATGACTTCTCTAGCTGCCTAACTGGTACTGCTAAGGTGATAATATATGCCGATGACCTAAGTTTAGTGGTTTCATCGAACAATGATGACGATGTTATTAGTGCTCCTGATGTGGCCATATCTGAAGTAAATAAGTAGGTCAAGTTTAATTTTATCGTGGTGAATATAGAAAAACACAGTGTAAGCTTTTTTATAACAAAAGAAAGTTTAACATCTCAAGGTTGACTAAGAAATTAATATGGTTAGCAGTTGCAGGTTGCTCGGTGTCATTGTCGATGAGGATTTAAAGTGGTCGGAACACATAAAGCAGTAAAGTTCTGTTTCAATTGGACAAGTCTAGTAATTTGTCCACACTAACAAGTTTTTACTATTCTGACTTCTATTTAAAGATGCGTTATGGAATAGTGCATTGGGGCTTGAGTAGTGACGTTTCTATAATTTTTATTTTACAAATGAGGGCTACTAGAAATATTTTTAATCTCCGACAGGGCGACTCGTGTAGGAATGTGTTCAGAGTCAATAAGATTTTTACATTTTATGATGTGTACATTTTTGAACCTCTATATTATGTTTATAGAAATCGCAGCAGCTATGATTTTAGTTTGCCGCATAACTATGAAACCCGTCACTATGCTCGTGCTTTGCCTCCTGTATATAGAACGACTTCTTTTCAGAAACCCTGGCTTTTGTGAATTGTAAATTATTTAATGTTTTGCCAAATTAAATAAGAGCATATCCCGCATTACGAGTTTTTAGAATGAAATTGAAGGACTATCTTCCTCAAATCTGTTGCTATACTTAACAGGATTTTATTAAATATTTTAAATTGCTTTATATTATATTGTGTTATATGTGACGTATTTCTTTTACTTTTGCTGTACTTTACTACATTGTATGAAGTATTAAGAAATAAAATGATTTATTATTATTATTATTATTTATAATTTTTTACGCTTTGTTACAGTCCAATAGCTACAATGTGAAGTTTTTGCATATTATAATGCTTTATGACCCAGTGAAATGCAACATAACATAAATATCAACACGTACTTTAAATATTTGAATTTGTATTTTCTTCTTAAATGAAACTGTCTTATTTTCAGTAACCCTGATAAGTCTGTTAATATGACACCTATTTTAAACGTATGCGCAGCCTTCTTTCAATTTGCATGTTATACTTTCCCAGCGGAGCAAGTTACATTCGAGGTTTGTTTTAGTGCATTTTCGTAAATTCTCCCTTAGTTTCTTACTTCTTACAGCTTTCGGACTTGGCTAATTCTATTTATATGTCAAAATGGTACGAAAATAAGGTAGAAGTACAAAAGCTTCTACTAATTATAATAGCAATGGGTCAGTGTACGCAATACATCTACGGAGGTGGTTTTATAATAGTTAATGTGCACACATATGGATTGGTAACTTATGAAGACTTACTATATATCATAACAATGATTTTCTTTTGTTACAGGTCATACAAAAAGGATTTTCTTTTTATATTGTTTTGAGAAATATTTTAAATAATTGAAAACAATCAATAACAGAATTCAAGCAATGTCGATATATAAATCAAATCAAATATTCATTATGTAATTATTTTAATAGTTTTTATGCAACGTTATATTCCTGTAGAGATAGATCAATTAATTCATTTGATATGTGTCAATTAGATCTGAAACGACAAAATTTGTTACACCTTAAAATAAACTTGCTGGTATTGAATATTGTTACACCTTTTATTTTTAAGGCAAAAATATATTATGATTTAATTAAAGGAGCAAGATCTCGCTTTACAGTATTCATAACCATGTGCACCTAGAGGTTCAGCCTGTAGATATTAAAATAAAATATGATCGTACAATGGCAACTAATAAGACAACTGAAGGTTGTTGAATTTAAATCAAATCAAAATTGGATCTAGCTGAAGGCAAAAGAATACAAAATGCAATTACAGCAATGAAATGAATCGTCACTTATCCCTTGCTTCGGGCAAGAATTATTAAAAGTTCGGATAATATCCAGTAAAATTTAAAAAAAATTACAAACGTCCAGATTAAATTATAAAATTTAAACAACACTCTTAACTCCAAAATACACTAACAACATGCAAAGGGCTTAGATTAGACTTAGGTCTCCGATCTTAGTATAATCGGACCGAAATTAGCAATTATTGTTCAAAATGAATAAAATAAAATTCGAAATTAATTTACAAAGGTTAAACAAGACTCAAGAATAATAATTTGCAATTTAGCTCTTCCAAAGGGTCATAAAAACATTTAAACCATCAACTTATCTTGTAGAAGATACAGCATCCCTCGGAATAAAAAGTCTGGACATATATTTTCCTTGCGACGATCACAAGAACTCAAATACGGTAGATTAATCTTTTAGGCCTGGATTAATTGAAGAAATTTTATCCTTTACTCCAAATTTCCATCAAAATCACAGATCAACATGAGGGACAGACAAAATGGCGTCGCAGACGTGACACATACTTCGCACATGAAGACAATTGATCAGAGATTATTTGCAATGTTTTGCGTCGTACGAAAAAGCTGAATAAAAGGAAACGAGACGAAATATATTAGTAAAAGTCTTATCAGCTGATAAAAGTTCGAATACAACAATTCGGCACACGTCGATAAGAAATACGATAAACTTGTACTCTCTACTCAGAAATTCCATTCTTCATTAGTGAAATCCACAATTTAAACGGCAAATGACTATATAAAAATTATTGCAGAGAATACGACGGACAATTATCCACTGCTTGTAATCTGGAAGACGATCAAAATGAAAGTGTACCCAACGTGCTTAGAAGACGGCTTAACTGACATCCGAGATCATGCGCGGAAGGTGACAACGCCATCTGAACAATACAAATATAACAACATAAATTGTTAGACGATTAATAATTAACAGATGATGTCAATGGAAGCATAATACGAAAATAACTAATAGAAATAATACAAGATAAATAAACCCCAAAACATGAAGAAATATAAGCTAACTGAAAATTAAATTCCATCGAGCGATAAAATAGTTATCTACTAAGCGGAACCACACTAATCGGCGGCAGATGTCCGTGCGAGTAGAACTTAACAATAAATGATTACAAAAGGCTTATAAAAATTGGTAAATGAAACGTAAATTGCACTGGCGAGAATATACACCAATAAAAATGACAAAACCAGAAAAAAAAACACAATTCTACGGAAATAATTAAATACCACAAATGCCGGAATATATACAGCTTCGCTCAAAATTAAATGAACTAAAGATATTGGTACATGAGCCAAAACATATAAGACATTCAGTGTATAAAAAGAAAACATAACAATATAAGAAAATACAGTGCATCACATGAAATTAAATAATGCTAAATGTGTGTGTAATTAAAAGTAAAAATGTAAATCATTAAGCATAGAACAGCCGATATTCTATTATTTATGTACTTTTGTCAAAAGATCTGGTATTGTAGACAGCATTTAATTCGATTACACATATAGTATCGACGCGTATTGTGAAATTAGAGTAATTGTACACATTAGGAGTAGAGTTGTCACATACCATTCATGAAGGTTGTTCAGAAGATCCAGATTTATCATAGACGACATCTAAACGTATCACACAAATAATACTAACTATGTGCCAATATTATAATGTAGAATTGTGTAAATCAATCATGTAAGTATTTAGTATGTGTTAGTAGCCATAGATATATTGTTCCTACCTTATTTGGTTTTTTCAGTATGACATAACCATGAAGGTGTGTGTTAATAAAAACAATATATGTAGTATTATCTTAAGAACGTAATTTCCAAAAAAAGTCCGTAGATGTCCATAGTGTAAAACAACATTAGTGTGTAAATGATATTGTATCTATTACGGCTAATGAAACTCTGGTACCATACTAAAATGCTTCTAAGTATTTAGAGGTGAAACTACATGAGGTAAATGTAAAAAATTGTAATTGCTAATTAGCGGAAGGTTGCAGTTATCAGTACATAATAAATTGCTTATATAAAAGCAACTGTCAAAACCCGTCTTGAATTAGGGTATACAGATTCAAAAATTGCTTGTGCCAAATCAACATAAACACTATTCAAAAATTTTAAAGAAAGTTATTCCGAAACATTGTAGTTGCACAATGGTACGTTTGGAGTACAGACTTGTATAGGGACCTCAATAGTGTGGCAGTTGAAGATCAAACAGTTTGCTTAAAAGCATAAAGAGAGACTTCACAACTATGTGAATATCGAGTTGAATCAAGTTTTCGATCAACATGACTTGATAGAGGGCTGAGGAAGACAAAACCTTTAGATCTAGAACAATAATATTAAATGAGTATTCAAAAGTAGAGCATAGTGAAAGTGTAACCCTCGAGAATTGATAAACCATGTTAAGAAGTGCGAAAAACTAATGAGTGATATATTTAGTACATTCAGGTTAAGACTAAATTGCTGATTGCGATATGTACACGAACAAAAACAAAACTGTATTTTATATATGAAATAAGGAAAATCTCTTATGCAACAATGCAAAAGCATTAAACATGTTCAAGTTTTAAAATGGATTGAACTGCCTTGAAATTAAATTAAAAGTGCAATAATATTAAATGAGTATTCAAAAGTAGAGCATAGTGAAAATGTAACCCTCGAGAATGGATAAACCATGCTAAGGCCTGCGAAAAACTGATGGGTGATATCTTTAGTTCATTTAGGTTAAGACTAAATTGCTGGTTGCAATATGTCCACTAACAAAAACAAAACTGTATTTTAAATATGGAAGAGGAAAAATCTCTTATGCTACAATGCAAAACCATTAAACCTTTTCAAGTTTTAAAATGGATTCAACTGCTTCTGGAATTAAATTAATAGTGTAATAATATTAAATGAGTATTCAAAAGTAGAGCATAGTGAAAATGTAACCCTCGTGAATTGATAAATGCATTTTTTACAGTTCACACTGTATTATATTGCATTTAGATTAAAGGTATAGTATTTATAAAAAATACATCATCTACTAATGATTATAAGTTTCACATAAGTAATGATCCCATAAACTTCCGTATACATTTACGTACCAATAATTACAGCTAACTCTTAGAACGTACGATTACACATAATTACGTGCATACTTATACGAACTCACGGGCTAGTCTTTTCAAGCTCTTCCTTATGGTAGGCTGTTAAAGGTTTACAAGTAAGTAGATACATAATAAGAAACTATTCAAAAGCTTGGTTTTCGTTTCTATTTCCACTAAAATATTTTAATTGCTTTTCGTATATTATATTAGAATATACTGTTGATATATGTACGCGTATGTGCATGTTGCACTCTAAGAAACACGTTAGTTATTTAGGTGTAATATTAGGTACATATTTGTATACAAGGTTACGTTTTATAGTTGGGTTATTCGTTATAATGTTAATGTTATTATCAGGTGTAACAAAAAGTTCAACATAGAAATTAAAATTCTCATTCTCCCCCACCCTCTCTCTCCCTCTCTCTCTCCCTCTCTTTCTCTCTCTCTCTCTCTCTCTCTCTCTCTCTCTCTCTCTCTCTCTACGTAAACATCAGTTTTGATCATGTATGTACTTTGTGTAAATGGTTTGTTATTATTTTGAAAAACGTACACATATTTTATATAATCCATTGCTTTCTTTTGGGAATGGAATTAGAATAAAGTTGCTAAGAAAATGATATTTCTTTTATGACTCAAGAAAACATCGATACTAATGTTACAATCAAATTAAATCGCATTAACGGAAACTAGTATATAGTTTCTAACAGGCAATATAAACTACAAATATAGCATTATATTGGTCTATTATATGATCTCTCATTATATTATAATAATAAGAGATAATGGATCAATCGTATGAAGTATAAATGCACATCATAAGGATTAATTTCTATAACTAACACCGGACAAATAAATTAAAGGGTAAGACTTTATTATATTTTATTCATCATTTCATACTTTCTTTGCTATACCGTACTGAGAAAGAATAGTGAGTCTGAAATACGTGTCTGTGGTTGGCACATGAAATCACCCATAAGTTACTCATTTTGAATTTACATATTTCCACGTTATCATCTTTCTATATTTTGTTATTCATTTAATACATAGGTCAACATCTCTACGACATGATAAAGTTGGTTCTTGTCCCAAATCGATTAAATATCTTCTCGAACAAGCCACAAATTGACTAGCTGGCTCATTATTTTTGTCCATAAATTGTCAATAAGCCAAGATATCAAGATGTTCTTTAAAATTAATTTTAAAATTTCTTTTATATATAATGACATGGTTTGCTTAACCATGCAATATAATATATTAATTTATTTATTTGTATTTTAAAGAAAGGTATTACTATTATTACTAATGATTGTATTTAATGACATACAAATACATACAAGACTAATGTCAATAATAGATATATTATATAATATAATTTGATTTATAATACTAATTTATGTTCACTCAGTATAATATTGGAGAGTTGATTTTCCTTTCTTTTTTCGATTATTGCAAATCTGAAAAGAAGAGATTTAAAATATTAATTATTGTAAGAATGTTATGTAATATTTATTTGTACAAAATTGTTTAATTAACGTTAATATTTAAAGATAGATATAATCATCTATTTGGTATAAATAATAGTGAAACATGAACAAAGATGCGCGGGGAATTTTAAACTTAGAATGTGACATTTGATTTTGACAGATCATTTGTATATGATCAGAATAAGGTTTTAAAAAGATATATACGGTGATGAAATCTTGTTATAAAAATATAAAATGCATATATTAATGTGTATTCTATAATTTGACTTGGATATAAATCTTCTAAAGAGATTATTAAAAACTATGTTGAATATTACTAGTATGTGTAAATTTTTGATTGGATAATTTAAAAAGTATAGAAATATCGTCAAGGAAATAGAAATAAATAAACAAGGGATTATGAATTGAGAATTCATACAGCGTGGGTATATACATGTTGATGCTGAGTTAACAACATCGATATTTATACACATTAATAGATTTTTGAGCGTAAAGAGTGTTAATACAAATGAATTTAACGCAAATATCTCAATTTTTAGTATTTGAACGTAGTGTTTGAATAAAGTTTACGTAATCAATCATAAATCGAACGTTAAACGGTTTATACCTAAAGTGAACTAAATAAAGAGAAGATTTACGGTAATTTATAAAGAAGACGAGGATATTCTTTTATGTATGAGCAGAACCATAACTGGACGTAAGTGGGATTATCAAGTTATCCATTGAGTGGGATAAAAACGAAGTTCATTCTTTAAATACAAGTTTAACCATTATAAGCCTTGATCAGAGGAGAAGAGATTATTTCTGATACCGTACGTGTTTGATGTAGAGGTCATCCTTTGTTTCAAGTTTAACCAGACAGAAGTCTTGATTGGAGAAGAAGGGATTGCTTCTGATACTGTACGTGTTACTTGGGGGGTTCCTCGAGAAGTGTTATTATTTTTAGGTACAGAAAAAGGATTTTCCGAGAGTTACAGTTGACCGATTGCAAAGTAATATTTAGATATAACCCTATACTTCAAGTGGATTGATTGAAGAGACATCTTGAACAATTCAGCTACTTCAAGGAACTTGACTACAGCTAGGCAGTATAGATCTACAAGAAGAGGGATATCAGTAAATTGACGAGCCGACAGAATTATGGAACATTTGTGTATAAAGGTCGATAAAGTGAAATCAGAAAACAATATTCAACAAGTATTTAACATATTTAAAGTAGAACTAGTATCTAAATTAAAATCAGATAAAAATATTTATGTCAGATACAGAAGTGAATGTACATATAAAAGTTAGGTTGTATTGACGGATATTGTAGGAATTAAATATTGAACATAGTATTTATACTGATATTATCAAAGTGACCATGATAACTAATTGATTGCTAGAAAATACATTATTAATTGAATCACATATTGTGTTAAGTAGAATGTCAATTTATAGATCTTACCTTGGATATTGAACTTATTTATACCTCTTTTTGATTGAATATTCAACAAGAGTTTTAATAAAGCATAATGTTCTACCATATTCCGAGTATAGTATATCTTGTGCAAAAGATTTTACTAGCTATCATTAAAAGTATTGATTTAGTATTGATGTTTTTATGTATGGAATAGCGTACATATAGTTTTGGGAAGGAAAGGATAACTTCAGCGGTTAGAAACTCATGTAAAAAAAGAATTAAGAAATCTATGTTTGTCAGATTATCTTGAAAATAGGAATACTTACCTATTTAAGAATAATAAATTATTTATTATAAAAATTCCTATGAACAATTTTTAAATATTTAGACGAACCAAACACACGCTCTTGTAGAAAGTAATTAATATTGAGAATATATGAGAAATACCAACAGAATAAAAGATTTATTTCTGTTTTTAGTAGTCTTTGTGAACCTTGACATACAGGGCACATTTAAAATTTTTTATTAATGATTTAAATATAATATTAAAGAAGTATATAATTACATTTCACTATTACCGTATCATTTTATAGTACAGATTATAACTATTACACTTATTATTATAGTCCTACCATTTCATTGAACTATCCGAACGTGAAGAAATATATTACATTTGTTGACTGAGCTAGACCGATTCATTTTACACTCGAGCGAGGTATTATATCACAATTACTAATACATTTAACGCCTGAACGAGTGACTTTATTAATATTAGTAGATAACATCTATGTCAACATAGTTTCTGTCTACCAAATACCTCTTCAATATATATATTTTCTTTACCACTATTCAATAATGAAACGAATTATTTTCTTGGGTTACCATAGTAAAGTTAATACATATTAAAATAAAGCAGTAATTATTCTGTTAAGGTTTCGATATTTAATTTACATCCTTTTTAAAATAATTCCGGATGTAAAAGCTGCAAAACACATTACAAATAATTAATTAAAGTAATAAAATATAAATTGTCAATATAAGAGGGACTTTCATTAACGTAACCAGTATGTCACAAATAAAATAAAAACAGCCGCCCTCTAAATATCATTACTACCTAATATGCAATGTATATACTTTTCTTCAATTTCATTTTTACATTAGGTTCTTGTTGGTGTTTTCTTTCATTTAGTTTAATTAATGAACTAATGAAAATAATAATTTTCTTATAATGTGATAGCAGGTCGTAAATTGAGTGTGATACAATATGAACTGTCCAGAATGAATATTATCTTCGGTTTTTATATTTTTCCTATAAAACTTATCCGAATTCATCTTTGCCGTTACGCGTCGAGGCAGGATTTTCTCTATTTTTGGATATTTTTTGAGTATCGTTGGAGGTACTTTTCCGGTCCGCCAGAACTATCTCCTGATTCCATACTCTTCTAGTCTACCTTTGTTTCTCCTCTTGTTCCAGCCGGCCTCCCATATTTCTTTCACAGGATTGGTGTTGCTCATTCATGGAAGATGTCCAAACCAAATAAGTTGTTTTTCCTGGATTTTTTCTATTGCTGATATCACACCAAGTTTTTATCGTATCTTTTCATTTCTAATTCTATCCAATCTGGTAACACCATCTATTCTCCTTAAAATCCCTATTTGAGCTGCTTTTATTCTTAGTTTCAGCCTCTTAGTCAATGACTTACTGCCGTAGCATAGTGTTGGAAGAAATATTTTTTTGTAAATCTTTGTCTCCGTTTCCCTACTCACTTCCCCCTTACTTAAAAATATATACTTCAGTGCATGATATAAACGGTTTACAATTTTTTATTCTATTATTCACATCTGCCTCTATATCTCCTTTGTGGTTGATTATGGTTCCAAGATATTTTAAGTTTTCTGTCACTTTTATTGGATAACCATCTATTGCTATATTTATTTCTTCTTTTTCCTTGGAGACTGTCAATACTTCCGTTTTTTCTTTATTCCAAAGTTCTTTAAATTTTCATGCCATATTTCTATAATTTTTTGCAGAACATTTTTATTAGGAGCTGCAATTATCAAGTTGTCGGCATACAAGAATTCCTTGGCTATTATAGGTTGGAGATTTCTGGATTCCAAACTAAATTAGGTTATTGGCATTTCTTGCAATTATGTCCATAACAGTGGTGATAAAGCTTCTTTTATATCCGCTTTCATTTCTTACTGTGTTGCTCGTGTTGGTGTATATACTTTTGACTGCTTTTAGTAGTTCTTTTTTAATTCCTCTCTTTTCCAACTATAGCCATATCCTATGTTTCGAAAGTGTATTAATTGCTTTTTCTAGATCAATTACACATAGGTACATAATGTCGTTACCACCTAGAATTCTGTACGAAATTTGCCTTAACCAAAAATATGCCTGATTTTCATGGGGGGTGAGTCTAAATTTGCTTTTAATCACTTCTCTTTTAGCTTTTCGTATATCTTTCCAGCTACTGATAACAACGAGATACCTCTGTAATTAGAATAAGTCGTATTGTCACCTTTTTCATGTACGGGTATAATAATTGTTATTTTCCAGTCCTCTGGGATTGTTTTCCTTTCCTATGCTTAGTTTATTATCCTAAGTAATACCCGTGTAGTATTAACTCACATATATTGCAGCATTTCTGGCTTTACATTGTCAATTCCGGCTCAATTAGTCTGTTTTTGACAGTACGCCAAAGTGAATGTCTTGTGTGGTTTTGTAATAATATAAAAAACTGAGTTGAGGGCATTGATAAAGTACATTTATTCGAAAGGCTTAACACCAACCGAAATCAAAGCAGAGCTGGAGTCAACACTACTTGAACCTGATCCTTCGTCTTCAATGGTTAAAAACTGAGTTGCCGAATTTAAGCGTGGTCGTATGAGAACAAATGGTGAACCCTATAGTGGACGTTCAAAAACTGTTACTCTTCCAGAAATGATTGAGAAAGCCCACACTATCGCATTGGATGAGCGTCAAATAAAAGTGCGTGAGATAGCAGATATTTTAGGTATTTCAAATGAGAGTGTACACAGAATTTTAAGTGACGACATGTTTATAAAATAAGGCGCGTAGGTGCCCCGGTTATTCACACCGGAGCAAAAACGGATTCGGTTAAGTACTTCTTCCGAACTTTTGGCATGTTTTTGCCGCAATCAGAAAGACTTTGTATGACGTTTCATTGCCGTCGATGAAATCTTGATCCGCCGTAACACTCCGGAAACCAAAGAATAATCCAACCAATGGACAAGAAAAAAGGATCTCCGCCACCAAAGAAGAGAAAAACGGTTTTGTCTGCAGGAAAGGTTATGGCAACTGCTTTTGAGAATTCTCATGGTATTATCTTTGCCGACTACTTAGAGAAGGCAAAACAAGAAATGGGGACTATTATGCTAATTTGTATCAACAATTAAAAAGAAACGCTCTTATTTGGCAAAGAAAAAAGTGTTTTTCCATCAGGCACTTGCGCACCAGTCTGCAATTGCAATGGCAAAAAGTTATGAATTGGGATTCGAATTAGTGCCTCATTCGCCCTATTCCCCAGATTTGGCTCCCAGCGATTATTACCTCTCTCCAAACTTGAAAAAATTGCACGCGGCGGTAAGAGATTTTTGTCTAATTCCGAGGTAATCGCTGCTGTAAATAGCTATTTCGAAGACTTGGATTCATCGACCTACAATTATGTCATTACTAATTTGGAATATCGTTATAATAAGTGTGTTCAGCGAACAGGAGACTATTGAAAAATAAAATGTGTTTGTCAAAAAAAGAAATTGCGTTTCTTTGTTAGAACACGTAGTTTCCGAAGCACCCTCGTATTAATTTTACTACGATACCACAATAGTCAAGAAAATAATTCCTTTAATTATATGTATATATACGAACCTCTTAGACTGGTGTACAGACGCAGAGACTTGGTAGTTTTATATTTGCAAAACTTTAGTACTTTACATTCCAAGTAAATATACAAACACCTTTACTTTTACCAAAAACAAAAAAAAAATTGCAAGTATTTCCAAAATTTCGCATTCAACACAGATTTATTAAAAATATGAAAATATTTATAATTTAATTTGTAACAAGCTTTTTTTTATAGAAAATATGAAATCAGCTTCATTCTTAATGGAGAGCAGCATTTTTGATAAAGGTATATATAAAATTGTAATTAACTCGTGTAAAAGAATTATCAATATTCACACCGGAAGCAGCAGTTTCACTGAATTGGGGCTGTATCATTGTGTCGTTAAACGTGTGGTGCTTACACCAATTATTTTGATAAACTGGATACTAATAACTATGGCGCGGACATGACCGATTTAAACTACGACAAAGTAACAACGGAGCAAAGAAATAATGTAAACAACACACGCTTACTGAATAGCACTAATTAGTATGGTGAACTGCAACATCTGTTTACGCCCGAGAAGTGCCCGAGAATGAGAGCAAAAAATGCCCATAAAATAAGGAATTTATGAGTAAAATCCTTTTTTCATCGGCGTAGATAGGAGCGTGAGCGGTTTTTAAAACCTATTATATTTGCTTTATATTTCGCAAGAGAAATAAAATTTTCATTCATACTTACGTTAGTTTGGTTTTTGTATTCTTTTGACTGTTAATTACGTACTTCGTAATTTTTAGACGTAAGTGTGCACTGGATTTCGTTTAGTTTCAATAACATACGCATACATTTTTAGTTATCATTTATTTAGATCTAGAACGTTGTTTATATTGCTTTTTCTGATATGAAAATGAATTGTCAGTGAATCCGAAATTTATTACAACGTTTGTAAAATATCGATACAGAATGCCAAAATATTGCACGTTCGTCACTTAGCTTTGCTAAAACATACACATAAATAGTTTATATGCAGAGAATTTCGATAGATTACAAAATTTCGTTAAATGTTTAAATGACGATGCTCGAAGTATTTCTGAGTGCAAGGAACTAACACAAATCCCAAATTTAAAAAATCAGTTGTTATTCCTTCAGGAATACTTTGGAAATTTGTCTAAACTAATCACATATTTTGAAAATCGAAATCTCAAATTAAAAGATGGATTAACCACATTAGACGTGGGCTATTAATAATTTCAAAAGTATTCCAAGTGACTTCGGATGTGGCTTTCGGAAAAAGTTCGACGCAGTTTTTAATAGAAATCCAGATTTAATGTCATTGCGGCAATTGTGTATGCTAAATACGCTGAAATAAAAGAATATTTCCAGTACGCACCTATAACCAGTTGCGATGTAGAAAGGACGTTTTCTATCTACAGGGATGTACTTAATTCAAAGAGAACAAGTCTTACAGAAGAGAAAATGAACAAATAATAAGGTATTTTGTATTTTATAGATCACCAGCCACTTGTTATCCAATTATATAAATAAAATTAAAACCTCTTTAAAAATACATCATTTCAATAGTGCGCCCATGGGCGATGAGTCATCAACTGTACGTGCCCGCACCCTACTAATAGCTAACAAAAAAATGGGAAAGTTGGAATTGCACAATTTTTTTCGTCGGAAAATTTGAAGAGTCATTTTTATGTATTTTTTGAATATTTAAAAAAAAAACAATTTGAACAAAACACAACACCATGCCACTAAGAATAAAATCAATAGGATAATTAGTTTCGTTAGTAGGAATTAATTAAAGCTATGATGTTAATTATAACTAATATTTATTTAATCTCGTAGAGTAATATATCAACAGCTAGACTATAAATGCAAATTATTTATAATTTAAAATTATTTCACTATGCATTTTTATTAAACTGATTTTCAGATTCATTATGTAATGAAATGGTAAAGGTAGATTATTTGTTTATTTTACTTAATGTTAGTAAATTATTCATAGTAAATTACCTAAATGACAGACGAATTGAATACTGGCTTAAGAAGCAGTTCATCGGCTATTCTTCTAATCTTCTAAAGCGAGTCGGTAGTGCCTGAGCTAGTTGGTCAAATATTTATAACTTGATACCAGTTGATGACGTCACCTATCAATTTATAATGAAATCGGTTCGTAAAAACGATATATTTCATTTGCCTCTAATAATATGGCGGTATTTAGGGGAGACCATGCATTACACGACAAAATTATTATATTTCTATCGTACGTGTAATTGCATTATACTGGGGACATTACTTGTATTTTCTGTGTCATCATTTTTTCAGAAAAATTCAACTTCATACGTAAAAATGACTGAATCGACAATAGGTGTGACTCACGTAAATACATATCGCTGGTATTGGTATTGTGTAATATTACAAACTTTTGAAAACATTTCAGGTACTCTTCAAATATTTACTATTTATTTACAACAAAACTCAAATAGAAAAGTTATTAAGTCAAGTGTTTGAGAATGAGGATAAATTAAAGAAAATTGCTGTTCAAGATGAGGAAAAACTTTACAGATTTATCAAGCTACTTCAAACAACCTTTTTGATTTGCAATATTGCAGCTTGTATTTTGCTTATGCTTAGACCATTTTCTGACGAACACGTATATATATTGGAGGCGTGGACAATCACAGACTCGATTGTGTTAAACACTTTAGTTTTAATGTTTCAATATTATTTGACGTTACTGGTAATTCCAATTTTATTTGGATACGACTCTTTGTACCTGTCTTTCTGCATAAATACTGCAGTGTGTGCCAGGCGCTTGAAGTCTACATTGAAAAATCTGTCGACAGAATCATCGAAGAATATTAAAAGAGATTTCATTAAGTGCATAAAAAGGCACCAGTTTCTAAATTCGTAAGTAATTCGATATAGTATTCTGAAATACCTTAAATAAGAAGCACATGATGAAATAACTGGGTCAAATTTTTATATTTATCATTCTATCAAAAAAAATGTACGTTCAAATTTAAAATTAAAAATTATAAGTAATAATAAAAGATAAATACGAATTTCAACAATGAATTTAAGTTAATGCAATTGTATATTTAACCCCAAATATAAATATTTTCAAAGTTAAAAGATAATAATAATAATTATAATGAAATCCTTTTTGCACTTTATAACCAAATTAGCTGTGTGATAAATATATAAAATCTGTCATGGTATAGCATGTATTTCAAAAAAATGTTAGTTTTACTTTCTTTAACATAGTATAAGGAAGTATTGTGATAACGAAAATTTTCGACCTCGGGATTTTTGCAGATGTCTACGTTTCGAAGTCCCCTGATACCATAAAAAGTGGTTTTTAAAAAATGTCTCTCTCTCTCTCTCTCGCTCTCTCTCTCTCTCTGTGTGTGTGTGACCACGATAGCGGTCAAACCGCTGTACTAATCAATTCCAAATTTTGTATTTACCTGTGTAATCTCCCTCTTGAGATCCGATTTGATTTTCAGTAAATTCGGCAGACCGGAAGTAGAAGTTTACTTCAGTGAAAAAATCGAATTTCGCCAATATTTCGTCAACTACTAAGTTTAAACAAATTTATAAAGAATTCATATGTACTCAGAATTAAATTTGAGAAAAATTTTATTATTAAAGTTTTCTGAAATTCCTACCGGAAGTAGGTCTTTTCCTTTTATCAAAAAACAGTTTTTTGCAAATATTTCGCAAGTCATGTTTTTGAGACGGGTACATTACGAGTATAAAAGTATTTAGAGCTTAATTTTCAATATCTTTTGTATAAAATTTTTTTTAAAATTCGGACCGGAAATAACACTTTTATTCTTATCGAAAGTTTTGCAAATATCTTGTAAATTATGCATTCTATATATATATATTTATCAAGAGCACAAATATATTTAGAGCTACACTTCAATATTTTTTGTATAAAAGAAATTTCAAAATTCGAACCGGAGGTAACACTTTTACTCTTAGCAAGTAGCACATTCTTTCGAGTATTTCGCCAAGTATGCCTTCTATAGAGATTTATTAAGAGAATAGAAGTAGTACAGTAGGATTTCGTTTATTTTTTCAGAAGATAAATGTATTTAAATCTTAATTTAGAACATCTTTTGTATAATGTGACACGCACACACGTATAAGAAAGTCGTGTGGTGGCCACACTTCATTTTTTGCCTCAGAAAATATGTCCATGTAACGCATAAAGTAAAAGAATTCCGTTGGCTAGACATGAAGAACCGAAGACTATTGCAATCTTCTTGTTTATTTCATAAAATCATTAGCTTTAAAACATCAGCTTACCTCTACAATAAAATCACTTTCACAACCGATGTTCATAATTTCAATCTTCGTAACGTGCGTCTTTTATCCCCCCCTCGTCATAGTCGCTTTCAATATTTGCAAATTATACAATTCCTTGCCTTAAGTCATACAGGATATGACTTTGTGCGGATTTAAACGCATGGTTTTTGGTACAGTGCTTGGCGAATAGTACCTCCACCGTTAGTTCCTTAATTTGTGATTTTCTTTTCTCATTGATTACATTGATTACATATTTTACTTTACACTTACTTATTATCTTATTACCATCGCAAATAAATTATAAGTTTAGTTTTAGTTTAGTTCTTAGTATCCTACTCTTAGGCATTTACTCTTACTTTCTAAGTTTTGAAGTCTCCTAATACCAAAGAAGTCTCTCTCTCTCTCTCGCTCTATCTTTCTCCCTCTCTCCCTCTCTCCCTCTCTCCCTTTCTCCCTCTCTCCCTCCCTCTCTCTCTCTCCCTCTCTCTCCCTCTCTCTCTCTCTCTCTCTCTCTCTGTGTGTGTGTGTGTGCGTGTGTGTATGAGTACGTTAGCGGTCAAACCGCTGTAGATATCAATTCCAAATTTTGTATTTACGTGTATATTCTCCCTCTTGATATCTGATTAGTTTTTCAGTAAAATAGGTAGACCGAAAGTAGTAGTTTACTTCAGAGAAAAAATTCAATTTTGACAATACTTCGTCAATTACTAAGTTTAAACAAGTTCATAAAGAATTTTAATCTATTCAAAATTAAAGTTGAGAAAAATTATATTAAAAAAGTTTTTTGAAATTCCTACCGGAAGTATATCATTTATCCTTATGGAAAATCAGCTTTTTGAGAATATCTCGTAAGTCATGCTTCCTAGGCAGGTACATTACGAGTATAAAAGTATTTAAAACATAATTTTAAATATCTTTTGTATAAAAAAAATTTCAAAATTTGGACTGGAAGTAACACTTTTACTTTTAACAAATAGCGATTGTTTGCAAATATATCGTAAATTATATATTCTATATATATTTATCAAGAGAACAAAAGTATTTAGAACTGGATTTGCAATGTATTTTGTATACATGAAATTTCAAAATTCGGACAGGAAGTAACACTTTTACTTTTATCAAATAGCAATTTTTTGCAAATATATCGTAAATTATGTATTCTATATATATTTATTAAGAGTACAAAAGTATTTAGAACTGGATTTGCAATGCCTTTTGTATACATAAAATTTCAAAATTCGGACCAGAAGTAACACTTTTACTCCTTTCGAGTAGCGCTTTTTTTTCGAATATCTTGCAAAGTATTTATAATAGAATCTTGAATAATTTTTGTATAAAAAAATTCTATAATTTGAAACGCTCATACGTATAAGAAAGTCGTCTGGTGGACACACCTAATTTTTTGTTTATTTCTTTTTTCCTGTATCTTTGAAGGTTTTCGGTTGAAAATCAGGGGACAGTCTCATTGGTTGTCCAGCTGAACCTCACCTTCTGAGTACATTATTATGTTTTTTTTATTATTCTTTTATTTTACTTTTGTTGGTTTACATGCTATTATATATTATTTTTATTATTATATTAGCGAAATTTTAGTGTAAGGCTTGAAACATTCTAGTCTTTATGATTTTTCGTGCGTTCAAAAGCATCAATACAACTTGTGAAAGATTTTGTGTCGTTTACGTTCGTTTAACATTTTATTTATTATTTTATATGAAATTGTCATTAATGACGAGTACAATGTATAATACTTTGACTTGTTTTGTGGTTGTAATATCTAAAGTTATCCAAAATTAATTTTCATTTGTATCGATGTAATGTCTCTTACCTTTAATTTAAATTTCTTTACATTTTAATCGAAATTAGAATTATTACTAATATGAGTGTGTAATATACATAAATATGTATTATATTGAGAAGCTTATTTAATTTCAAAAAATGCAAAAATGATTTTACAATTGGTGATTATAACTGATTTTGTAAATAATTATTTACTGCCAGTAGATGTATGTGAAATGAATGATCTGCGAAATGGTCGCAAACAACTCGTTTGCAATTATTAGACTAAAGCATTGTCTCCGCTCCAAATTTTGAGAAGTATTTTACATCGAGTTGAGCTCTAAATACTTTTATAATCTTCGTAAATCTTTTTAAAATTAATAATTTACGAAACTCACGAAAAATAGGAATTTCTCGTTGGAAGTAAAAGTGATGCTTCTAGTTCGAATTATAAAAAATCATCGATATTATGCTAAAATTATGTCTACTCTTGCAGCATGGTTACGCGAATGAGAGGCATATATTCTGTAACGTTGCTCTTTCATTACTTTGTTACAATGATCTCCTGTTGTATTGAACTCTACGAACTAATGGGGTAAGTAAACAATAGGGTGTTTCACAAAACACCTTTTTTTCAAAATTCAAATATTCATGTTGGTAAAAAGCTCTTACTATAATCAGTCACATATTTACCAAAAAAAAAATTGAAAAATATGTAGGTCCCCCGGAATGGTCATAAACTTTTATTTTTCTCAAAAACGTAGATTTTCAATTTTTTTCAAAAACAAATACAAAGCAAATAATTTTTTCAAGTATGAAAATGTAAAGTTTAGAATGTTAATTAGCGAAAAAAAATATCTGTCACGTAACACATACGTCTTCCGGCTTAGTAGTAAAATTTTATAATTTTTTTGCAGAATTATTATCTACTATTGATTGTTTCATTTTCTTCTAGTCTAGTTCCTTCTTTTAGAAATTCTTGTAATCATACAAATAAAAAGTATTTCAAATTTAACAGTGTTTACTAGACCAAACTTGTTATTTTATAAAATTATGCCTTTTTCGGAGTCACAGAGATATAAAAGACAATATAAAAAAGAATTTTCTAAACACAAAAAAGAGTACAAATATTAAAATTTTAAGTATGAAAATATAATTCAAGGACTTCTAAACTCCTTTATATCACTAGTTCCTATCAATTAATAAGATCTATGTAGTCCTTTGCCTCAAGATAAGCTTGAGATGGGTTGAAAATCCTTTTTGCTTTTAACTCTGTTTGTCGAGCTTTCTCTATACTTTTGCTCGACATACACCTAATAGGTTTGCATGAATCAAGTTGCCAAAAGGAGATGTTCTGGGTGTAACATAGAAACATTTCTCTGTAGAGCTGATTGAAAAACAGTTTTAAAATCAACATGCAAGTCCTTGATGCAATGTACTATCTTTAAAAAAATGTGGTGCTTAATATTTTCTGGGTGACATTTAATTGTAAACCATGAGAGCATAAACTTTCATGACATATTCCACTAGTTTTATAACTGAGGGGTTGAATCAAGCAATGCAATATATAAGCGTAAAATTATTCGGCTTGCCATTGTCTGTCATCTTGCATGGAAGATATTTCCTGGGTTTCTTCTTGCCAACTCTTTGGGGCATTCGCCTGCTAATACAATAACATTTATGCTAGAGATATTATTTGTCGCTGTTCAACTTCTTAGAATCAACCTCTGAAAAAACAGTATGTATTTTAGTATAAATGATATAACAGGTAAAGGCTGCGTATTCAGCTTTAGTTAGTATGTAAGCCGAGCACAAGGACTTAAGCAAGGCGATATCCTTGAAACATTTGGAGACACGCATCAGAAAACCAAGCAATCTTGAGGCTACAGAACAGATCCCAATGTTTGATCCAAAGGTAAGGTAAAATTCAGAAATTACACCAAGGCTTATGACTTCGAATTTTCTTACAAGGGCAATATCTCTAACATGGTAACAGTAAGAAAATAATATAGAAGAACGTGCGAAATAATCGCGCGGGACTTCCATAAAGATGTAATCAAAATATTTTTTAATGTCATTCGCGTACCCAAGAACAGGATAGAGTAATTTTGTTTAATACAAGTAGTACTAGCACAGCGGTACCCGTGATATGTTTAATGTTATGTCTGTTCTCGGACTTACGTTTTAACAATAAATTTTTGAAGGTAATCGAAGTTACCATTTAACCGAAAATGCGATTCTGATTGATTGGTGCTAACCTGCAGTCCCACCATTTAAATATTTACTTTCATAGCAGACTTATTAAATGAAAAGGCATAAGAATTTATAAGAATTTCATTTAATTTTTTTTTCATTTTGGACTGCTTCGGACACCTCTAACGAATGTAGAAGACTCGCGCTTCACATACATATATGATAATACATCTTAATTTTACTGATAATTTTTAATAATATAGATAGAAAGATGATAGGTATTTATTCATATGTCAACGGCATTGAATATATACATAAACAAATGAACCATACAACAGTAATAATTGATAATAACAATAATACAAATTTAAAGGTATTATATTTCAACCAAAAATTCACTTTTCATTCTTAAAGTCTTCAACATTTGTCGGCTATATGAAGTTCAAACTTGACAACTGATCGATGAAAGTGAATATTCTTTCTCGAAAGTATTTCTTATTTCGTAACACGTATCTGGATTGTTATAAATCTCCATATTTGATATATACATTACTGAATGCTGTCAAATCGGAACATTATCAGTTGCCAAACACGTTGTATTTTACGACTGATGCTTTTCCGTCTGATAATTCTGTCGTTTCCCGGCAAGTGTCATCGCCAACTGAAACTGACGGATAATTTTGATAGTTCATAACCTGCAAATGAATTTTTGTGCGACTGCCAGTGTTAATTAAACGTCAGATATATCTGCTATCCTTTAATTCTGACGTTATCTGCGATATTAAAGCCAACCTAACACGGACTTTCAGGTGTCATACTCAGCTGTGCCGAACAACCTCCATATTGAATACCGGCATTTCGCGTAGACATTTGACGCTATTCTGTCCGTCAGTTGTGACGTTTACCGGGAAGTGTCATAGCAAACTGAAGTTAAATGACTATTACCCAAAATAAGACAAAATATTACATTAAATTTTAAAATTCGAGGTATGGGGTTCATTAAGCCTCCACTACGACTACCTGTTTGCCAAATTTCACGGCTTTAAATGTGACAGTTTTGTCTGGACATCGCAAACAGTCACATCCGCACATGCACAAGCACTACCTTTTATAAGTATAAAATAGATCATTTTCTGGGGCCAGCTGAAGAAAATTCAGCGAGTATTTACACTGCAGAAACAAATTATGGCTAATTTTCACTCTGTTCTCGATACATATTTATAGTGCTCCTCCATTAGAAATTAAAATCTCGACGTCGGGAGATCTATAAAAACTGCCCCTTATTGGTGCTCATTTAAGTATTAAAGTAATATTTGGGTGAAGCAAAAGTTTATTTCCCACCTGATGATAATTTGTTTGCGCATAAGGATGTAAAGCGATAATAAGGCATAATAATAATAATAACTTTATTAGTTACCCAACAAAAAATTTCAAATGGGGCAATACAACATGGATGTTTGATAATACGATGTAGATTAAGAAATAATTATGAAATGATGTATTACAGGATTATAACAAAAACAAGAAAGCATATTTAACAAATTAAAAAATTGACATAAAAATCGCAAAATTTACTCATGTCGATTATTGAAATTATAGCATCGTGGTATAAGGGTGCTTTGTATTGGATATTCGTCCTGGTCGTCGGAACCATAATTGACTTGCTTGCTCTCGACTGAAGACGTAGCACCAGGATGTTCACTCTAGAAAGCAACTCCGGAGCATCCAATACACTGAACAGTAGGTTATTCGTGAAGCAGGCGCTGATGTCAGTTCTTCTTTCGGATAGTGCTCTAAAATTATGCCTCAAGAGCAATGCGTCGTAGTCGGTATTCTGAATCGCATAGAAGCCATCTAGTTTGAATGATAGGTATTTCAGGAATCTTCTTTGCACCCGTTCAATTGCGTTTGAGTACACATGGTATATCGGGAACCACACCTCAGATGCATACTCTAGTGTGCTTATAACGAGGGCATACAAACAAGTCGTTTGTAAGTTAGTAAAACAATTACTAACTTACAAACGACTTGTTTGTATGCCCTCGAAAGGTACGAATAATGAAGTCAAGTATTTTATGCGCAGAAACGGTAACGGATGATATATGATCAGCAAACGTTAACGCCGAATCGAAAAGAACACCCAGGTCTTTGATGATAAATTTTTATATCGTCAGCATAAGCCAAAACAGAACATTCAATCGCGTTAATAAGATCGTTAGTAGATAGATTAAATAAAAGAGGACCAAGATTCGAACTCTGTAGTACACCAGATGATGACATACTGAAGGGATCTGAAGCCATTATAATACACGTAATTCTGGTGCTTTGTCAGGTAGGATTTAAAAAAGCAGACTAGTGCGCTATGGAAACCCAAATAGCTCAGTTTGCGGAGCAGTATTGAGTGGGCAATACTGTCAAAGGCTCTGGAGAAATCCGTGTATATTACGTCCAATTGTTCACCCATGCCCATCGTCTCTGTCATTTCTTGGGATAAAGTGGATAAATTGGTGATTGTGGATCTCCTTGATGTAAACCCATTCCAGTGGAAGGACATATACGATTTAGTGAGAAAGGCGATTCCCTCATTAATTATTGATTCAAATATCTTCGCAAAAGCAGGGATGACGGCAATAGTGTGGTAGTTGTTGGGGTTGTTAGGGTCAACTTTTTTTAAAAACTGGGCAGATCTTCGCAATCTCCCAATCATCTGGAAAGATGCGTATGCGTAGTTGAAAATCACACATAAAGGTTCAGCAAAAATTGTAGCACGGCCCCTCACCAAAAAACAAGGAAGATTGTCATTTCCTGATATAGATTTATTTTTAAGCCGTTTAGAATGCCGAATGACTTCTTCCAGGATGATATTCGAGACATGCACCAACAGATAATTAGACAGCGAATCAGGTAGGTCATCAATCACGCCACCATGCGTGAAAGCACCAGAGAAAGCCAATGCGAAGGCATCAACAATGGCAGATGGAGTGTTATATTCATGAACGGAAGTTAAGTCTACTTGGAATTCTACTACAATATTTTTTTGATCTACCATAGTCCCAAAAGGAACGTGGATTAGTATATAACTTCTGTTTATATTGTTATTGTAAAACATATCAGCTTTAGAGATCTTGGCCTTACCTATGTTGCGTAGTCTCTCAAATTCTCTTCCAAAATACATGTCACCGGTTTTTTCCCACTTTACATGATAATACCTTTTAACTGACAACTCATTCTTTATATCAACAGTGAACCATGGCGGGAAGAATTAGAATTTCCAACTGACTTAGGCACCGACAAATCGAGAATGCCGTAAATTATTCCATAGAACTCAGTACTGCCTCGTTAACATCAGTACAACTTTTTAGAATGGACCAGTCAGCATGTAACAAATCTGAATAAAGATTGTTGTAATTGGCTTTATAAAAATTGTATCTTTTGTTATCATTAGATATAAAAGCTGGACATTTTGAAATTGATCTATATGTGAGACATATACTCAATACAGGATGTTAAGTATCTTCTGAGACAAGTGGTAGTGAGTCACGTTTAATTCCAATTAGATAATCACAGTTTGATAATACCAAATCAAGCAGTCGACTGTTAGGATTTAAGACGTAATTAAATTGAATAAGATTTGTGGATGGTTGAAATAGCAGGAATGCATTCAATTTGACATCGGCATTCGTAGGATCCGCATAATTCGGCAGGTTAAAGTCGCCTATCAGTAAAACAGATTTATCCAAAATAACCACCTCAAGTAATTCAAAAAATTCTTCAAATAAATGTAGGTTAAGATCCGGAGGCATATAAACAAGGAAAGGCATATTTTTTAAATAATAAAACTTGTTAATTATAGCAATGTTTTTTTTTTTTCAGAAATCCAGATAAACCTATTAACGCAACCCAAGCTTTGAATATACTCTTACTATTTTCTGAATTTGCTTACTACACATTTCCGGCAGAGCTTGTTATATTTGAGGTGGGTAATTTAGATTAGGCGTCATAACAAAGTCAATTGCTAAATATGCCCCTCTCTATTTCAGCTTTCAGATTTATCAAATTATGTTTATATGTCAAAATGGTATGAATATGATGTTGAAATACAAAGACCTATCTTAGTTATCATGGTGGAAAGTCAGTGTACCCAGTACTTTACAGGAGGTGGTATTATAGAGGCTAATATGTATACATTTGGATCGGTAAGTTATATTGTATTTCTTTGATAGCTATCATACCTACAATAAGAAAAGAAAGAAAAAACATAACGATTAAGGAAATTATATATACCTATATATAAAATATCAGAAAAAGAAAAATATTGGGTATAATCCGCTGTAGAGCAACCGCAGACACGTGTTTCTGACTAATTGGTCGTCATCAGTACGGTGTAGCCAAGGAATTAGGTGGGATAACCTTGGAGATGTAAGCTAAACGGAAGACCATCAGGTGACAGACCACCATTTGCAGCTTCAGCTAGAAGATCCTCGGTTCCGAGGACAACAACTAACGTCGCCACGAGGAAGACAATGTCAACCTGCGTGCCATCCGAGACCCAGGAAATATAAATCACACCGTACTGATGACGACCAATTAGTCAGAAACACGTGTCTGCGGTTGCTCTACAGCGGATTATACCCAATATTTTTCTTTTTCTGATATTTTATGTATCCGCAATAATTTCTTATTTTACCTATAATATGTGTGTTTAGAGAGAAGGGAGGTGTTGCATTGCAGTGTGAATGGTAGCTGATTGGTCGTGTTTTATATCTCAACTGTGTAATGGAGAACCTTATACAATAGACGCGCGTATACTTTATTAGTTATGATAAAGCCAAGTATTGTTATATACTTAATTTATTTTACTTTTTTTCAGGTTATGCGGACGACATTTTCTTTTTACGCAGTTTTGAGAAATGTTTTAAATAAATAAATAATATTAAACATTGTTTGTTTTATTTCCAAAACCGTTCATACAACTTGTAAAATATCAGTTCTGTCCATTACTCAAGACATTGTGATTTGAAGAATAAATGTTAATTGTAAAATTATTTTTATTAGTTTGTTTGTAATGTATTTCTATAAAGGGTGAATAAATACTTAAACCATATAACATAGAAGTGATCTAGTATATTTACATTTCGCCTATATAAGCATAGTTTACAGATACTTTTGAATCCTCTAATTATATGTTCTATGTTGTGCAATATCATGAGCTTGTAAAATTCTAGGAAAGAAATAAAAGACGAAAAACTATGCATACTTACTTACATATTATTACTTACAATAAAAGTAAAGAGCAAGAAATTTAATCAAATCCTATTTTCATAGACGCGGTTTCGTTACGGAGGTATATAATTATAGCTATACGAGAAATATTGCATATTTATAACAGTAGAATCTAGATAATTGAAGGTTCCATTTTCTAGCCAACATACATTTTGAAATCACTAGCAGGCAGCATACACCGGGTGTTTGTTTAAGCTCGGCCACTGGACATATCTCGGCAACCGTTTATCGTACAACCTGGCGGAAAAAATCTTGATAATAAAATGGACCACGGAATTTTAACAAAAATATTTTTGAGTTTCCGCAAGGGGGCGCAATTCTCAAGATCAATTAAGAATTCGATAATTTTTCATTAAATTCTAGATTAAGATAGATTAAAAATATTACTAGCAACATTTTCAGACTTTTTATACTATTTTATATACTATTTAAGTAGGTATAATTTCGGTTTACCGCAACGGAGTTTAATGCATCTGGGGTCATTACATAGATAATTTTTTATAGAATTTAATGATATTTAGTGCGATATTATGTGGCTATCGAAAAAATAATACGGGGCGCTATTCTCAATTTATGTATATTACATGTTTTTTCTTTAAAATTTTAAATGGAACAGTATATTTTTAATATCAAAATATTGAAGCACATAAAAAACTGAAGAGAATGATGAAAACCAGAAGTAGCTACCTTTTTTTTGACGAAGATATGGTCGTACAAAGACAATCCATAAAAATAAAAAAAATTAAATATAAATATATTTATTTATTGGGAGTAATAATTTTATTTTAATTTTAAGAGGGTCACTAGGTAGTGTATAAGTTCGCTTTCACTTGAATTTTCGTCATAGTGTTCCTTTTAATCTTCTCACATATTTTCTAATTCATTGCATAGGTATATAACGTTAGATTCTCCTTTTAAATGTTTTCAAATCATTTAGCTATTTTTAAATCTTTTTAGACATTGAAATAAAATAATAATAATAATAATAATAATAATAATAATAATAATAATAATAATAATATATGTTTATTACCCAAGAGATATAGGTATATCAAATTATAGGAAAACAGCTAAAATAATTTTCATAACTCATGAACTAAGTAGACAATAACGAGAAAAAAACAATATAATATAATGTATTAGTTATAACCAAATCATTTACTCATTAATAACGAAAGGGTATAAAAATCGATACCTAATTTATCCCCGCCTATAACATGAAAGTAAATAAACGAACCTAATATTATATCTAAACATAAATAAGAAAATATATTGACCAAGTAATATAAAGGAAAGGAAAAATATATTTAAATCAGAAAGTAAAAAAAATAAAAAAAAAACTACAACTTAACAAATGTTCAAAGTGTTCACCATTATTTTCAATACACATGTTTACTTGTCAATTAGTAGAGAGCAGAGTTATATACTTCAAATTCGGAGGCAGCAATTGTTGTACTCGGCTTTTTGTAATAAACTGTCTTTTATTCTGCCCCATAAATAAAAATCAAGAATATCTGGCAAGGCAAATAAAAACTCAATAATGTCTGCTATTGCGATAATTTAGGGAACATTGCCGCGAAGCAAGAATGCATTTTCAAAGCATTGAAAATACATTCTGATCATGTCATAAGTCATAAGCTTCAACGTTAGAATATGACATTTTACAAACTTAATAATTTTATGTAGGCGTCCAAAAAGGCTTAATGTGCTAAATACGTACAAAAAGTTTAACTACAAGTGATGTATAATGGAAATTAAAAAAAAAGCAAACTACACTAGTCACTATTACTATTATCTTATTTCAATGTTGGAAAGGATAAGAAATGATAGGTATTTAAAAAATAATAGCTAGAGAATTTGAAAACATTTAAAAGGAGAATCCGACGTAACATATGCAATGAATTAAAAAATCTATAAAAAGATTGAAATAAATACATTTAGCGAAGAGTATGATGAAATTTCAAGTGAAAACGAACTATATACTGTCTAGAGTCCGTCTTACATTTAAAATAAAATTATTACTCCCAATAAATAAATAAATTTATATTTAATTTTTTTTATTTTTCTGGATTGTCTTCGTATCAATATATCTTCTTCAAGAAAAAATGTAGCAACTTCCGGTTTTCATCATTCTCTTCAGCTTTTTATGTGCTTCAATACTACGATATTAAAAATATACCGTTCCATTTAAAATTTTACAGAAAAAACAAGTAATGTACATCAATTGAGAACAGCGCCCCTGTTATTTTTTTCGACAACCGCGTAATTTCGTAACTACATATCCTTCAATTCTTTGTAAAATTCTTTACCTAATGAGTCCAGAAACATTAAAATCCGTTAGGACAAACCGAAATTATACCTACTTTTGCATGTAAACATACCCCTCTCCACCCTCCCCTTCATATGGAAAAAAAGTTTCTAATGAAAGTTGTATAAAATCGTCTAAAAATGTTGCTACTAAAAATTTAAATCTATCTTAATCTAGAATTTAATTAAAACTTATCGAATTTTTAATTCATCTTCAAAATTGCGCTCACTTTCGATCAATTTAGAAACTTAAAAATATTTTTGTTGTAATTTCAGTGGGCCATTTGCTATCAAATTTTTTTCCGCCAGGTTGTACGATAAAAGGTTGCCGAGATATGGCCGGTGGCCGAGCTTAAACAGACACCCGGTATAGCGCCTGTTGTTGGGCGTTGTTTGATCACAATTGAAATTTAAAGAAAAAAACTGAAAGTTACCGAATGAGAGATCTTCAAAACTTTTACTAACCCACCTACATTTGATATAGCCTACCACTCAGTCTGCCGCCGACTCAACTGGAGATAGTCGGGGTCACAACAGGTTTTCAAAAATAGTCACTGATACAAGTTTAAAGACTGTCAAGGGCAGGCGTATATATGGTACCATTAGTAGTTGTATAAAATATGGTAAGTAAAGACAGAAGTATAGAAGTTATGGTGACAACACTCTCGAAATCATCAAAAGAAGTGCGTGAAAAGAGAAATTATAAATAATTAAAAAATAAAAAGCTTGTTTACGTTTCACTAAATCAGAATTTAATCCTCTTACATATGTTTCGACTTCTCAGTCCGATGCCAACTGTATCTGATATCGCTGCGCGATATAAGGCCGTCACATAACTTCGATTTACATTTAATACATTGATGATTTTGGTTCTTGTAACCTCAAAATATTGATCCTATGAATGAACTACCTTAAAAAAATAAGTGTAGTTTTGAATTTTCTGCTTTCATTTATCACCAATGCTTTCAGTAGAAATAAATAGGTTCAGAATTCTAATTACATGTGCTGACATTAATTCTGAACTGTTTTAGTATTAATTTGGAGTAGTGCGATTGATTATGTTATTACAAGTATGCCCCAGTATCTACGAGTAGATAATTTAGATATTGGGTAATCAGATTCGTATCTTTCAAACTGTGGGGTTTCCTGAGAATATTTCTTGTAACAGTGTTAACAGCAAAAACAATTTTTCTTTAGAGGAAAGTTAACAGACTTTCAATTAATTAATTTCCATGTTTATTATAAAACGTAAACGACCTTTCAATAGCTCATTTGAACGTCATCTCTGGTGTTTCCATTGCTTATTTAGAACTAAATGTCCATAGGAAATTCTCTATGTCTAATAATTCTATTCAAAAGGTTTTTTTTTTCAGCTGAATTAAATCTATTTTAGTAAATTTAAAGGGTCAGTCAATAAGCAAGAGGTTTTTTGGAGTACTGATACTGAAACAAGGGTCGAATTACAAAACATAGCAAAAAATAGTCTTATAGCGTTGCATCTCATATCTGTAACTTGCCTGTAAATCAATACTATATATTACTTAAGTTTTCCAAAAAAGTATCAACTGATTCTGATAAAATTCCTAGATATTTGCTAAAACATTAAGCTTTCAAAGTTTCACATTATCTGGTTGATGTTACTAATCTATCTATGAGTAACAAAGCATTTCAGTTTTAAAAACCTCGCCATAAATTCTCGGTCTGACAGTACACAGGTTCAAACGTATTCAAACTCCGTCACGTTATGCATGCACATACGCGAGGTGTACACTATAAATATGACGGTTCGCAGCCTAGTAGTTTTTTGTAACCAGTCAACCAACGTGACTAGCGCACAAAAATGTCTGAAGTAGTGAAAATTGAGTACCGCGCGGTCACTAAATTTTTAACGAAAGATGAGCATACACCTTATCACATTAAATAACGTTTAGACGGCGTTTACGGTGATTGATCTCTTTCGTATTAAACTGTAAAAAAGTGGGCAAAATGTTTCCGTTTGGCACAAGAATCCCTGGAAGATCCTAATCGATCGGGTCGACCAATTGAAGTGATAAATTTCAATTATTGAACATTTAGTGTTAGAAGATCGCCGTTGAAAGGAATTAGCAGTGATAACAAACAAGAATGGTCTTGTCATGAAGGTATTTAATGATAGCTACACCGAGAGAACAGATCATTTGCATGTAAAAATTCCATGTATTTGAGATCAGTTTCTTTATACTTAATATAAAAAATGAGGTGTGGCCACCACACGACTTTCTTATACTTATGAGCGTTTCAAATTATAGAGTTTTAAGAATTTTTTTTTCGAAAATTATTCAAAATCCTATTCTAAGTACTTCTATTCTCTTAATAAATCTCTATAGAATGCATACTTTGCAAGATATCAAAAAAGTGCTCCTCGCTAAGAATAAAAGTGCTACTTCCGGTCCGACTTTTGAAATTTCATGTATACAAAAAATATTGCAAATCCAATTCTAAATACTTTTGTACTCTTAATAAATATATATAGAATTCATAATTTACGATATATTTGCAAAAAATCGATATTCGGTAAGAGTAAAAGTGATACTTCCGGTACGAATTTTGAAATTTTTTTTATACAAAAGATATTGAAAATTAAGTTATAAATACTTTTATATTCGTAGCGTACCTGTCTAAAAAGCATGACTTGCAAAATATTGGCAAAAAACTGATTCTAGATAAGAGTAAACGACCTACTTCCGGTAGGAATTTCGAAAAACTTTTTAAATAAAATTATTCTCAATTTTAATTTTAAGTATATATAAATTCTCTATAAATTTGTTTAAACTTAGTAGTTGACGAAATATTGGCAAAATTCGATTTTTTCCCTAAAGTAAACTGCTACTTCCGGTCTACCGATTTTACTGAAAAACTAATCAGATCTCAAGAGGGAGATTATACACGTAAATACAAAATTTGGAATTGGTATCTACAGCGGTTTGGCCGCTATCGTGGTCACACACACACACACACACACACACACAGACACACAGACACACAGACACACACACACACATTTTTTAAAAACCACTTTTTCGATATCAGGAGACTTCAAAACGTGGACATCTGCAAAAATCTCGAGATCAAAAATTTCCATCATCACAATACTTCCTTATACTACGTATAAGAAAGTAAAAAATGAGGTGTGGCCAGCACACGACTTTCTTATACGTATGAAAGTGTTACTTCCGGTCCGAATTTTGAAATTTCATTTATACAAAAAATATTCCAAATCCAACTCTAAATACTTTTGTACTCTTCATAAATATACATAGAATGCATAATTTACGACATATTTGCAAAAAATCGTTATTCGGTAAGAGTAAAAGTGATACTTCCGGTCCGAATTTTGAAATTTTTTTTATACAAAAGATATTGGAAATTAAGTTCTAAATACTTTTATATACGAAACGTACCTGTCTAAAAAGCATGACTTGCAAAATATTTGCAAGAAACTGATTTTCGATAAGAGTAAAAGACCTACTTCCGGTAGGAATTTCGAAAAATCTTTTTAATAAAATTGTTCACAATTTCAATTCTAAGTACATATGAATTCTTTATAAATTTGTTTAAACTTAGTGATTCACGAAATATTTGCAAAATTCGATATTTTCACTGAAGTAAACTGCTACTTCCGGTCTACCGATTTTACTGAAAAACTAATCAGTTCTCAAGAGGGAGATTATATTCGTAAAAACAAAATTTGGAATTGATATCTGTAGCGGTTTGACCGCTATCGTGGTCACACACAGAGAGACACCCACACAGACAGACAGACACACAGACATTTTTTAAAAACCACTTTTTTGGTATCAGGGGACTTCAAAACGTGGACATCTGCAAAAATCTCGAGGTCGAAAATTTTCATCATCACAATACTTCCTTATACTACGTATAAGAAAGTAAAATTGAATATTTTGTACATCATGCAGTGTTATTACTTCGTAGCACGATAGACAACACAGGTATTGTAACGGAGCGCTGGCTAGTGGGATCGAAAGTGTCGCTAGCGGTGTGCGAGTGAGACAGAAAATCGAGGCCTAAGTTCTAACGGGAATGCATTAGGAAGCGGTTAAATTATGGATATTTTACGCAAAAAAACAGCGATAATTTATTGAAAAATGTATTTATTACCTGATAAATAAAAAATTCACGCTCTACAAATATTTTAAGATAGTTTGCTATCATTTATCCACAACAAAATGACTACTAAATGTACCTACCCGTAATATATTTGAAAATTTACTTTTAGATTCTTAGGAACTTTGCAGTTTTGCTTCTTTTCGTTTTCTGGCTGACATTTTTGCATTATTTCTATCTTCCTGTTTATAAAATTGCTTAATTCTCATGGTAATATAAAATAACACGGCTTTTGACAATATTTCCTCTGCATGTAAGCTGCATGGGAAATTAATGTTTATTTATGATGTCGAAAATATTTCGTCGACGGTAATATCAAATACATCGATAGAACTAATGTGTTTCATTAAAATATATTCAATTTTTTCGAAAAACTGAAACATAGTTACGTTTGGATGATTTAAACCACCTCGAGACTTTAAGATTGTCAAAGTTGCTGCCGAAACTGCAGAGTTGTCTGGCATTGTATGATACAAGTGCCCTTTACAAATTTCACAGTCTGAAATTTTAAATAATTTTTTACAAATAAAGCCAGTCAAGTAATATATTAGACAGTCTGTTGTTTCCTGGATCGCTGAATCTACTTCAAAGTGTTCAATATATTCTTCCTCATTCGTTATTAATGAATCAATTTTAGATTTAATTTTCTCAATATGAGCGTTCCGGCGATCAGAAGGAGCATATAATATCTTAAAATTTTCGAAGTTTAATGTATCTGGAGAATTATTTTGATCAAGAACAGAACAGTTGCCGGAAGCTGGAGGTTTCAGTAATTTATATGCTGATAACATTCGATACAACTGCAGAAAGGTGTTAAAAGTAGGGTGATCATTAGCTCCTCCAGCTTGACGTATGGTGCCAAAAAATCGCTAAAATCAATATTAATTTTCTAATTTCGCTACTATACAAAAAATAAAAACCCACTTTTCTGGAACGAAAACACATTCTGTGTGATTAGCAGTAAGCACCAGTAAGGTAAACTACATCCATGCTACATCAAAAATTACTTTTAGCAATAACTCATGCAAAAATTATTTTTTTTATAGGAGTAATATGTATTTAGAAACCGTACTTACTTCTAAGGGATCTTGATTCATTTTGTTTGTTAAAATGTACTTAAATCCACATTTCTTTAATAAATACTTCGACAGCTCTATTGTTGAAAGAATTGTAACACGAAAGCCCTCTGCTGTTGACTTACTTAAGAATTGTTCTTTGTTAATTTTTCCGTCTATAACCATTTGTTCCCACTTATCAAGATATGCTAAATTATCATTTAAACTCTGAAATCAGAAGTTCATTTGTGACACAATGGTGATGGATAAGATAGATCAGTGGATATCACCAGAAAATCGCTACTGTTTTGGCGAATTCCTTCTGCAGGATATTTCCTATTTAGTGTATCAAATAAATCATTTATACGTCTAGTAAACTTAATCGTGTTGTCACAGTTAATTAAAGATGCACACTTGTCTTTATAATATGTCAGACCGTCTGCCACAGAATTACTAAATATCTAAAAATTATTAATTAACATTCAGAATTCAAATTTTAAAAAACACAAACTTGAGTAGCCAATTTGACCCGCATTTTTAACAAGTTTGATGGTTTAATATGCATTTGTGTCAATTTTGGGCATACACGTAAGTGATTTGGCAACTCATTATCTAAACTGAATAAAGTGTTGTAATATGCCCAGTATATGGGGCCTTCTGGTGTCTTTAACAAACGAAAAACAGTTAACTTGAAAATTATTGCCCCTTAACACAATTTCACTTACATGGAGAGACTTTTTTTCTAGGATCCTATTTCTTAAACATTTGATCAGGTGGGGAGCATCTGAAAAGAAGTAAAGATATCTGGAATCGTCGAAAGGATGTAGTACTTTGTTAACTGGATTTTAAATTTCCCCGGAAACGCCAAATTCAGACCACATTTTCCTATTAGAAGTTGCTCCGTCACAAACTATTCCATGTATTTTGAGACCTGATTTTTCCAATTTTCTAATTACCGCTAAAACCAACTGAGCCAAACAAGATCCTTTAGTAGCTCCTTTAGCTGCATAAACAGCAACGGGTTGGCAGAAATTCTCACCCAGTGAGGAATACATAAAAACTAAGGCATGATTGGCGCGTTTGTCGGTGGTTTTAGCGGTATAGGTATTATTATCACCAAAATCCTGAACTCCTGTAAGCTTCATGTTTTTTACATTTAGATTAACCGATTCTCGGACTTGCATTTCGTCGAATATTAAAATGCCGTTTCGCATATATTCACCCTGTTTATTCATTTTTAACTTCAATGCTTCAAAAAACTGGTCATCAAGACCACATTTTAAATTGATTCTTGCCAAGTATTTCTTCACAGTCGATGGAGATGGAAGAGGCAGCACATCATGATTTCTTAAAAATTTGTAACTAGCGGGATTACGAATATGCAAAAGTAAACACAACAGTAACCAATCAGATGTATAACGTCTGCTTGTTTTGCGATTATATTTACAAATTTTAACACATTCCTTTATTAGTAATTTTTGTGATGATGGTAAATTTCCAATATCTTCGATTTTTTTAAAGATATCTTGTTCACTCATGCTTCTAATTTTCTCCCGTACATCTTTTAATTCTCGAATAATTAATTTATTTTTTAATTTAAGTCTCTTTTCTCTTCTTCGAATATTTCTCATTTGGTTCCGGAATACTTGCATTTTTGAAATTTTGGTTCCCTTTCTGCATCTGATCTTATTTCTGAAATAGTATGCTGATTTCTTAGCCTTTTTACAACAATTGCATTTATTAATTTTGTTTATATTTTTGCCGGAATCACTATTGTCATCAGTTACCAAATAATATGAGCATTTAATATGTCGCCACACATTTAAAACGTGGTCTTTGACATATGCTGGATTTGAAAAATTTATTGGTGCATTCTTCATATTCAGTCCACCATAACATAAGGGTAAATGATTTAAACTTTCTAATAGCGCTTTAAGCTCTGCAAAGGTGGATAGACTTACATTATATAAATTATTTTTTTCTTCAATTAAATGTTCAAAAATATAAATTTTTACAGAAGTTTCTGTTAACACGAGTTTTTTACTCAAGATCAACTCATCACCTTCATTATTGTCGACCATTTCAGATATAGAAATCTTATTCTGATCTCTGGATACAATGCAGTGTATAGCCCACGAAGGAGATGGAAGTATTACAGACTTAGGTGCTGCCCATACTTGTAAAAATACTCTTCTTAGTAAATTTCCCTCGTCACCTATATGCGTTAATCACATGATTAAAATTATTTTAAAATTAATGTCTGATGATGTACCTACATAAAAAGTAATAAATGCTTTTACTGCTATTGGAAAAAATAGAAATAAAAATATATCAATTGTACTACCTAAAAAGTAAAGTGAGAAATATAGCAAAAACATGTACTACCTTATGTAGGTATATTAGTACGCATTTAGGTATAATATAAAATAAATGTGAGTACCTACTGTAAGTGATTTTGAAACTTACATTGATTATTATTGTCTGCAAAGGCAGACATCATGTCTTCACTATTTGTGGATATAGTGGACATGGATTTTCTATTTTTTTTTAGCAGGAGTGCTGTCTGTTCTCTGCAAAATTCGCCTTTTAGTTATTGGCCGCGAAATATACTTTGGCCAATTGGGGAAAATGGTCGGAAGAGCATCATTTGTTAGTCGTGGTTTCCCCAGTGGATACTAGAAGTTTTATTTATTAGATCTACTCAATTGCCTTTATAAATGAACAAATAAATAAATATCTACTGTATTTAATATACGTACCGAATAGCAAGCAGTGGTAACTTCTCTTACAATAAATTCTTTTTGAAAATGTTTTTCGCAAATAAAATCCTTAACAGTTAACTGCCTGTCCTTTCGTGGAATTTTGCGTCTCCACTCCTCAACTTTTGACGCTGGCACACGAAAAATAGAATACTGTTCTTGATCAGAGCCATATCCACTTTGGCAGCCAGGAACAAAACATTTGTTTACCATTTTGAACCAAAAAGTAACAAATTACTCCACTTTACACTTCACTCTTATAATCGTATTCCAATGCCTAACAATTCGAATTGCGAATATTGCGATAAAAACACACGTTCCAGCCTCATCTAAACAGACTTAGCGCGGGAATAACTCGGGCGTGACTCGCCTCTATCATGCATCCTTCACACGTTCTCTCGCTCACACCATCGCTACACTTGCGTGCCCACATTCTCGCATGAAATTGGCCGCTGTTACGATACCTGTGTTGTCTATCGTGCTTCGTAGGTAATATTAAGTTTATTTGTGGAAAATTTCATTCATATAAAGAAATGTATTACTATTTAAGTTTTCTTAAAATAACTATTTCAGCACAATAAAGGAATATATTACCTTACAATGTTTACATTTGAAACGTTTTAGCATACATTTTACTGCACATACATATTTTTGAGATTTAAAGCATGAAACTCTAAACCCTAAGTCCAATATCTAAATCTAGATAACGATATACTAACTATTAAGAGTAGCACTTTGTTTTGATAACGTTAGAGTATTTCGATATTAGGATTACTAGGAGTACCCCAAACCTGTATAATGTACGTTCTTGTTTTAGTATGGCTTTGTAAATTAAGAGTTTGTTGCTAATTCATAACTTTGATTTTCCCCCTAACATCCAGTAATACTGACTGAGTTTTATTCCCAGTTGTTTTAATTTTGTAAACATTTGCTTCCGCCAGTTTAAATTCCTGTCCAGGTGGCTGCCAAGGTATTTGACAGAGCCAGCATATTACAATTGTTGGCCATTTAATGTTACTGCAGGACAGTCTTTCTTTTACTTTCTTATACGTAGTATAAGGAAGTATTGTGATGATGAAAATTTTCGACCTCGAGATTTTTGCAGATGTCCACGTTTTGAAGTCCCCTGATACCGAAAAATTGGTTTTTAAAAAATGTCTGTGTGTCTGTCGTCAATTACTAAGTTTAAACAAATTTATAAAGAATTGAAATGTACTCAAAACTAAATTTGAGACGAATTATCTTAAAAAGGTTTTTCGAAATTCCAACCGGAAATAGGTCTGTTACTCTTATCGAAAATCAGTTTTTTGCGAATATTTCGCAAGTCATGCTTTCTAGGCAGGTACATTACGGGTATAAAAGTATTTAAATTATAATTTTAAATATCTTTTGTATAAGAAAAAATTCAAAATTCGGACCGGAAGTACCACTTTTACTCTTACCAAATAGCGATTTTTTGCAGATATGTCGTAAATTATGCATTCTATATACAATATGTCTCACTAAGTGGGAACCATATGGAAAACTTTTTTATTACTAATTTTAGGAAAAAAAGTTATTGTTTATAAAAACTTCTGCATGTTCTAAAATCTAAAATACAATCATCAGATATTAAATTTTTTCAGTTGTATACGAGGTATGTCAAAAAATATTAATTTTACTCAAGAGTAAAGTACCTTTATATTTGAGAATATCGAATAATGTTATTAAAAAAGTTGATTAGAACTAAAAATTACGTTCAAATATGCCATTACATCCATTTATATGGAAAAATCATTTTTTCTATTTTTGCCTACAATAACAATGCAAATTTAACTGTAGTTACGTATTATCTAGGATGCACTGACATACAAATGATTTGTTGTTTGCTAGAAAGGTTTGACAGTGAATGTCAAAACGCGTTAGAATTTATATTATTATTACGTCAATTTTCCAAAAGAACAATTAAATGTATTGAACGAGAGGGTGGATATGTCGAGGCATTAGTGGAATAAGTGAAAACTAAATTTCTATTTACTTCTATTATTAATATTATATTAGTTATACAACTTAGTATTTTTTTGTTTTTTCTTATTTGCAAAATAAATGCACATGCATTCATTACGTGTTTAAATTGCGAAATTGTTTTACAGTTTTCTCCCACAATCAAAACAATTTCTATTTTCTCTTTACAAGTTAATAACGCTACCATGTTTATGTGCCATATAAATTCTAACGCGTTTTGACATTCACTGTCAAACCTTCCTAGCAAACAACAAATCATTTGTATGTCAGTGCATCCTAGATAATATGTAACTACAGTTAAATTTGCATTGTTATTGTAGGCAAAAATAGAAAAAATGAATTTTTCCATATAAATGGATGTAATGGCATATTTGAACATCATTTTTAGTTCTAATCAACTTTTTTAATAACATTATTCGATATTCTCAAATATAAAGGTACTTTACTCTTGAGTAAAATTAATATTTTTTGACATACCTCGTATACAACTGAAAAAATTTAATATCTGATGATTGTATTTTAGATTTTAGAACATGCAGAAGTTTTTATAAAGAATAACTTTTTTTCCTAAAATTAGTAATAAAAAAGTTTTCCATATGGTTCCAACTTAGTGAGACATATTGTATATTTAGTAAGAGTACAAAAGTATTTAGAGGTGAATTTGCAATATTTTTTGTATATATGAAATTTCAAAATTTGGACCGGAAGTGGCACTTTTACTCTTAGCGAGTAGCACTTTTTTCGAATATCTTGCACAGTATGCATTCTATAGCGATTTATTAAGAGAAAGAATGTACTTAGAATAGGATTTTGAAACGCTCATACGTATAAGAAAGTCGTGTGGTGGCCACACCTCATTTTTTACTTTCTTATACGTAGTATAAGGAAGTATTGTGATGACGAAAATTTTCGACCTCGAGATTTTTGCAGATGGCCACGTTTTGAAGTCCCCTGATACCGAAAAAGTGGTTTTTAAAAAATGTCTGTGTGTGTGTGTGTCTGTCTGTCTGTCTGTGTGTCTCTGTGTGTGTGACCACGATAGCGGTCAAACCGCTGTAGATATCAATTCCAAATTTTGTAATATTCGTCAAATACTAAGTTTAAATAAATTTATAAAGAATTCATATGTACTTAGAATTAAAATTGAGAACAATTTTATTTAAAAAGTTTTTCGAAATTCCTACCGGAAATAGGTCTTTTACTCTTATCGAAAATCGGTTTTTTGCAAATATTTCGCAAGTCAAGCTTTTTAGACAGGTAAGTTACGGATATAAAAGTATTTAAAACATAGTTTTCAATACCTTTTGTATAAAAAAAATTTCAAAATTCGGACCGGAAGTAACAGTTTTACTCTTACCGAATAGCGATTTTTTGCAAGTATGTCGTAAATTATGATATATATTTATTAAGAGTACAAAAATATTTAGAGTTGGATTTGCAATATTTTTTGTATACATGAAATTTCAAAATTCGGACCGGAAATAGCACTTTTACTTTAGCGAGTAGCACTTTTTTTCGAATATCTTGCAAAGTATGCATTCTATAGCGATTTATTAAGAGAATGGAAGTACTTAGAATAGGATTCTGAATAAGTCTTGTATAAAAAAATTCTTAAAATTGTTTAGTTTGAAACGCTCATACGTATAAGATAGTCGTGTGGTGGCCACACCTCATTTTTTTGATAATATCTTGCAAAGTATCCATTCTATAGAGATTTATTAAGAGAATAGAAGTACTTAGAATAGGATTTTGAATAATTTTTGTATAAAAAATTCTTAAAATTCTATAGTTTGAAACGCTCATACGTATAAGAAAGTCGTGCGGTGGCCACACCTCATTTTTTGTTGTAAATGTTATGTGAATTGATTTATTTTCGTTAGATTTTATTCTCCAGTATTCCAACCATTTTTTCATTGCATTAATATGTTATTCTAAAAATCTGGGTATCTATGGGAGCATAATACCGATGTATCATCAGCAAAAAGTACCTTGTCGTACTCCAGATAGAAGTTTTTTAAGTTGTAACACAGACGTCCGTGCCGACCTTTATCTAATGCCTATGTACAGTCTAAAAACACAGCTGAGCAATGTCTATTTCTACCAAATTCTGACATAAACCTGATTGACCACCCTGTGAACCTGTTCTATAGTTCCATATTAGTTTCTAGAACCGAACTTGTGATCAGGGATTATTTTATGTTCGTCAAAGATAATTTTCATGTTTTGTAAGAGTATTCTTTCGAATAATCGGCAAAAGATTAATCGGCCTGTAGGAGGTAATTTTCTCCACCGGTTTTCTACGTTTTAGATTCACAATCTTTTGTGCAGTTTTCCACAGATTTGGAAAGTGTCTCATAATGGCATCAAATAGATCTGCTAGATACTATTTATAAACAAGAGAGGAAAAATATTATAAATCGATATTACAGATTAATTAATTTCTCCTGAGAAAAGATAGAAATTTCCCTATTTATAAAGTATAATAGGGATATCAATGATAAATAGGTCATCATTAATCTTCAGTAAATTGTGAATTAAAGGATTGAAGAATTATAACCTTATCAAGAGAGTAGTAGAAAAATATTTCAAGTTCATCAACGGTGACGAACTGGGAGTTACTGAATCACAAATATAATCAATAAAAGGAATATACAGATTACTAGAATTACCTGATGCCATTTTTGACGTATCTGTATTGTTCTGGAAGATCTACAAAAAGAAGTGTTTGAAATTTAAAGAATTTTCTGATATTTTAAGTTTAAATTGTCTTTAATTGAATAAAGTTGCGTTTTATGTAATATCAAACCCATAGTTGCATCATCTAAAAGAATACATAAGTTGTATCAGGTTTGTCATTGAAAACGTCTCATTTTCACAATTCAATAAAGTTATTAGTTTCTCATCTGTCTCATAGACAATAGAATTTCAAACAGCCATTACTGAGGGACACAATCCCAAGTCTTTTGATAGTCTATATATGGCAGTGTATAGATCTTCTCCTGCGATTTTGCATGGGCTGTCAGCATGAAGTCAGTTGCTAGGTGTTCTTTACATACTCTGCTTCCTTTTCTATACCCGTTTTGTTCTAGAGCCAATATTTTATTTCTGCTGAGGTAGTCATACATTTTATTCTTTACTGTTGTTGTAAGCAGTTTATGTGGTGTGGACAGGTAAGTGATTGGTTATACTTGTCGGCAATGGGATCCACATTTTGGTAAGCAAGAAGGTTATGCATTGTTTGGGGTTTGCGAATGACTTGGTCGAACATTCTTGGTAGAAGTAGGTATGTGGACTTAAGTTTCTTCAGCCAGAAGTTATAAATCCCCCCAAATCCTCGCGCTTTCAAATTTTGTGTAACTATTATGGCTCTTATTAAATACTTTTGTACTCTTGATAAATATATATAGGATGCATAACTTACAACAAAAAATCAACATTGGATGAGAGTAAAAGTGGTACTTCCGGTCTGAATTTTGAAATTTTTTTTATACAAAAGATATTGAAAACTATGTTCTAAATACTTTTATACCCGTAACGTACCTGTCTAAATAGCATGACTTGCGAAATATTCGCAAAAAACCGATTTTCGATAGGAGTAAAAGACCTACTTCCGGTAGGAATTTCGAAAAACTTTTTAAATAAAATTGTTCTCAATTTTAATTCTAAGTACATATGAATTCTTTATAAATTCCTTTAACCTTAGTATTTGACGAAATATTGGCAAAATTCGATTTTTTCACCGAAGTAAACTGCTACTTCCGGTATACTGATTTTACTGAAAAACTAGTCAGATCTCAAGAGGGAGATAATACACGTAAATACAAAATTTGGAATTGATATCTACAGCGGTTTGACCGGTATCGTGGTCATACACACACACACAGAGAGAGAGAGAGAGAGAGAGAGAGAGAGAGGGGGAGAGAGAGAGAGGGGGAGAGGGAGAGAGAGGGAGGGAGAAAGGGAGACATTTTTTAAAAACTTCTTTTTCAGAATCAGGGGACTTCAAAACAAGGACATCTGCGAAAATATCGAGGTCGAAAATTTTCATCACAATATACTTCCTTATACTTCGTAAAAGAAAGTAAAATTCGGACCGGAACATATCGTAAATTATGTATTCTGTATACATTTATCAATAGTACAAAATTATTTAGAGCAATGTCTTTTGAATACATGAAATTTCAAAATTCGGACTGAAAGTAACACTTTTACTTCTATCGAGTACCTTTTTTTTCCGAATATCTTGCAAAGTATGCTTTCTATAGTATATATTAAGAGAATAGAAGTACTTATAATAGAATTTTGAACAATTTTTGTATAAAAAAATTCTCTAATTTGAAACGCTCATGCGTATAGGAATGATGACATGATGTAAAGCCATAAGCATTACTATTACCTCAAAATGTCATCTTTATATCTTCTTTAAGATAGTCGGATGTATTTATACTTCTGAAAGCTTTGTTTAAAAGAAAAGCAACTCATCAGCGTTATAGTTTTTTAACAGATTCATCCAATTGTTGTAGTTGGAATGTCTGCTCTTTTGCTATTTAGGAGGTGTTTGCTCGCCTACTTCTTTTTCATATCACTTGGTGTTTTGGAGATACCTATTAATTACAATTACTATTGTTCCCATATTTGGAGTTTATAGGTAGATTTAATACTTCTGTATACATTTGAAACTGATTTTTGTCGTCTCTAGTGTACCAATCGCTGCCGTTGTTTTGATGGTGAACATAACAGTTTGCTTAGACCTGCGTAATCACTAACGTTTGTGATGTATGATGTATAGAAATATACACATTTTATGTAATAACACAGCAAATTATAATTAACAAAAGAAAAAATATAAGAGATTGTTCACTGGTTATGTTAAATTTACGGAGAAACCAATAAAATCTTTTAAAAATATGTACCATTTCGGCGGGATATTTCAATCACTCCTTCTTATTCGGAGACAAGGTATAATAATGTTAAAAGCTAATAAAATCAGATAATACCACACTCAATAGGAAGCAGAAGCAATACTGAGCTAATATTTGGAATTTATAAAAAGTATAGATTCCACGCTTGGTTCTTAGTAAAACATAATGGATATTAACAGAATAAACAGATTAACTTTGTTTCACTTAAAAGATGTTTTTCTCAACTTCTCGGCCATTAGCGAAGAGTTTACAAGTACAAAGTGAACTTACAAAGTTACCATGCATGTACTTGTCAATCACTTAATTTCGGGGTCAATAATGGTGATATTTACGCAGTCTAGTTGTGTATTTGTGACGTGTTTATTAGCTGCGGTAACTTTTTCTCTTAATATTAAAATTTATGTCTTCCTATAAATTTATGAATATGACAGATAGTAATGAATCAAATTGTGAGATGTACAAATGCACTTCGTAACGAATACGAGCATGATGGTTATGTTAAACTCTATTTGGTAACATCAAATTTTCTCTTTTCAGAGTATATCTTATCTAATTTCTACGATTTGTTATTGTTTCTATATGTGCCTCATATTTAAGTCAAGAAAAATACAAAATTTATTATTTATTATTCTCAAGTATTTTATTTAAATTCTTCGGAGTTTATATTTAATATCCGTATAGGGAACATTTGCGTTTAATGTCATTAACAACAATTCATTAACGTTATGCTGAAGCTTGATTATAACTGATATTATTATTAAATTTTACTTTTTTTTTATGGCAATAGACTTACGTGTAGTTTCATAAATAGTAATTAATCAAGCTTATAATCAAGTTTATGTATGGTTAATATTTATTTCAAATAGCCTAATAAATGATCTGCAGTAAATTATCTTTACTAATTAATTATAATCTAAAATTAATTCACAATAGGTATATTTTTAAAGAAATTATTCATTTCAGATTCATTATCTAAATAGGCAGTAATGCTAAAAGTGATTAACTTCATATTAGTAAATTATTCATACTTATATACATTATTGAGCTAATCTGTGACTTTTTCGATGCGAGTCGGCAGTGCCTCAATTGTTTGATTGCGTATTTCAAACTTTATTCACGTTCAGCTATTCGACAACGTCACTTATAGTAATTTACAATGAAATTGACACAAAAAAATTATATATTTTCTTTGCCTTTAATAATATTGCAGTATGTTGGGGAGAAAATGAATTATACATCAAAATTTTTATATTTTTATCGTACGATAAATTGCATTATAATGGGGATATCAATTGTATTTTCTGTGTTAACTTTCTTTAGGAAAAATTCAACCGAGTACGTAAGAATGATAGAAGCAGTAGGAATTGTGATTCACGTAAATAAAGATTGTTCGTATTAGTAATGTACAATATTATAAAATATTGAAAAAATTTCAGATACTTGTGAAATATCTACTCCTAATACACAACAAATCTGAAATAGAACATCTATTAAGTCAAGTATACGAAGCCTTTGAGAGTGGGAATAAATTAATGAACGTTGCGAGTGACAAGGATGAAAAACTATACAGCTTTATTAAACTATTCCAAACGGCTTTTTTGATTGGCTATACTGCAGATGCTGGTTTTTATATACTGAGGTCACTTTCTAGCGAAGATTTATTTATATGGGAGACTTGGATAATCACCGATTCGATTATTTTACACACTTCAGTTTTAATGCTTCAGTATTATATATTATTAATCTTAGTTATTATCATATTTAGTTACAACACTTTATATTTGTCATTTTGTATAAGTGTTGCAGTACATGCAAGGCGCTTAAAATTTGCATTAAAAAATCTATCTTCAAAATCATCGAAAAACATCAAAAGTGATTTAATTAATTGCATAAGGAGGCATCAGTTTATAAATCTGTAAGTAATTCAATACAGCATTACTAGATACTTTAAAATAAGGAACATTCGTTTAAAAATCATAATAAAGCTTTAGATTTACCTATATGTTATTACGGACTTCCAAAAGGCATTCGATCAGATCGATCACTATGCTCTTCTGAATAAATTGTTAAGAGTAGGATTTTCCCCATCTCCTATAGTGCTTTTTCAGTCCTATCTGACGGAAAGAAAACAGTTTGTCGAATACCGAGGTACTGGGTCAGCGGTATTTACCCCTTCATCTAGAGTTCCCCAGGGATCTAACCTAGGCTCACTCTTGTTCTTAATTTTTATTAACGATATTGTAGATTCCCTGGATTGTAATGCATTATTTGCTGATGATTTAAAAATATTTTGTAGTATAGAGTCAATAAATGATTTCCACAGACTGCAGCATAATCTAGACAGCATAAATGCTTGGTGCTAAAGTAATTTTTTAAAGCTTAATATCAATAAGTGTAAAGTTGTGACCTTCACTAGGAAACACAATGCTGTTAGATATAATTATTCAATAAATAATATTACCCTGGAACGCTGCAATATTAAAAGAATTTGGGCATATATTTCGATACGAAGATTTCTTTTGCATGTCATATTAAAGAAATGATCGGCAGCGCATATAGACTGTATGGTTTTATATATAGAAACTGTAGAACCTTCGCTAACATTAACTGTCTAATTTTATTATGTAACTCATATGTAAGATCTAATCTTGAGTACGGATCACTAGTCTGGTGCCTCGTCTACGCTGCGCGTTCTAATATTATTGAGAACGTCCAGCGTAGATTTTTGAAATACTTGGTGTTTATTTCTGATAGTGTTTATTCTCCTAGAGGATATGATCATCTTACACTGCTCAGTAGATTTAGCTTCGTCTCACTTGCCACTAGGCGTAACATAACAAGTGTCAGATTTTTATATAGCTTAATTCATAATAATATTGACTGCCCGTGGCTTCTGGGTAAATTGGGTTTTCTTGTACCACGTTTGTCTTCGCGGAGTCATTTTACTTTCTACATTCCTACTCCGAGAACTAACTTGCTGTGTAAATCGCCTATATCAATTATGTGTAGCAATTTTAATAATGTGAGCCACTTATGTGATATATGTTCTGATCCAATTCATGTAATTAATGATATTGTTAGAACATACTGTGCAAGTATCTAGCTTGTGGGTGTATGAGTGTATGCGTGCGTATGTAACTCTATTGGTGTGCATATACTTTTTCATGCACATTTAGGCATAGATTTAGATATGTACCTTAGGTTAATTTAATTTGTGCTCAATTTATCTATTTTTTCTTGTACTTTCCCTTTGCTTGGGTGTATCCTGTTGTGAAATAAATTATATATTATTATTATTACTCTAACAGGAATTATTTAGATATATACAGGGATATCACGACGAGGTTTCTTTAGAACAATAAAGTAATAAGAGTTGAGTTTTGAAATTTCGTAAATATTAGTTTCTCTATTGAAATAGTTTTGAATTTTCGCTTCTTCCTGTCACACCGGAAATGAATATTAACTTCCTTATTTTAAATGAAATATCCCATTTTTTATGATTGATTCGTATTTCCGACTTAATTTTAAGGCTAGTTTATCTAATAAACTTTACCTCCGACGTTAACCACTTACAAAGTATTTCAATTTTTGTAAAAAATTTGATAGCTGCAGGCTATTACTAATAACTACATTCCCAATAATTGAATGCATGCACAAATTTAAAATTCTAGGTAATTATATTAGCAACCTACATTTTTTTACTTTATTGGATTGCACGTTTAAAATTAGGGTAGTATGTACTCACACCCCTAAAACTAAACTTCTTAGTTTCAGAGTTATTTTGGAAAATGTATCAATTCATTTAAAGTTTTATTTTGTATAATCGGTTAAGCTATGGAAGTTCATGTATATAGTCAAAAGCTAGACAACATCGAGAAGTCTTTCGCCATGGCTACTGCATTCTTCGCCTCAGAAGATGAATTATTGCATCTGATTTTTATGTAAGTAGGGCACACCTTATTTCCTAAACACTGTTTATTAAACCAAAGATGGTTGTTATAACTTCTTAAACTTTAGTTTTAGTTTCCTAAATAACACAACCAATCTTGCACTCTGGCACTTAACAAATAATTAAATGAAGTGATGGAAATGTCTTGGTGAAACATGTCAAAATATAAGCAAATAATAACAAATAAAACACTTAGCATTGTTTCACAAATATATATAATTAAACACTCAATATACATTTCGCCTTGCGGCATCGTCAGCAGTTCTAGAGAAACTAAAGTAAAATTCAATATACCGTCACTATCTACTTCAACCAAAAATGTAAATACAAAAAAATTGAAAATTACAAAAAGGTCATGACTTATGTGGAAAGACAGTCTTTACAATGCTAGGGTTTATGAACGGTGAATTTATGAGTTCGTGTTGGTCATTAAGAATTCAATTAAAGTTTAAAAAGTGTAACAACCATCCGTGGTGTAAAAAACAGTGTTTAAGAAATAAGGTGTGCCCTAATTACATCAAGATCTGATGCATTAGTTTGATCAAGTATTTCAAACATTATTTACGTTCAGCTATTCAACAACTTCACTTGTAGTAATTTACAATGAAATTGACACCAAAAAATGATATATTTCATTTCCCTTTAATAATATTGCAATATGTTGGAGAACAAATGATTTATACATTAAAATTTCTATATTTTTATCGTATGCTGAATTGCATTATAATGGGGATATTAATTGTATTTTCTGCGTCAACTCTTTTTAGGAAAAATTCAACCGATTACGTAAGGATGTCAGAAGGAGTGTTAATTGTGACTCATGTAAATAAACATTGTTCGTATCAGGAATGTATAACATTATAAAATATTGAAAAAATTCCAGAGGCTTTTAAAATATCTACTCCTAATACACAACAAATCTGAAATAGAAGATTTATTACGTCAAGTATATGAAGTCTTTGATAGTGAGAACAAATTAATGAATTTTGCGATTGACAAAGGCCAAATATACAGCTTTGTTAAATTATTTCAAAAAGCTTTTTTGATTGGGTATCTTCCAGATGCTGTTTTTTATATATTTATTTATATATAGACTTGGACAATCAGCGATTCGATTATTTTAAACACCTCAGTTTTAATGCTTGAATATTAATCATAATTTGAATCATATATGGTTACAACAAGTTAAATATTTTAAAAAAAAAGAGTTTATTTTTTAAAAATATTTAATGAGAAAAATACAAATATTCCCGTGCGAGAGGTTTATCTTGCGGGAGCTCGTATCTAACTGAATACATCTTATTATGAATATTATAACAATGGTTAAAAGTGCTAACTACATGTTTTTGTTACTACAATCTTAATTCTAAAGAAGCGTTCTTATCGTCGCGCATTGTGTCGGTCTCGCAAGGACGGGGTCGTCCCACGACATGTAACTAACACTTTATATTTGTCCTTTGTCAGTGCGTGCGAGGCACTTAAAATTTACAGTGAGAAATCTATCGCCAAAATCATCGAAAAACATCAAAAATGATTTAATTAATTGCATAAGAAAGCATCAGTTTATAAATTTGTAAGTAATTTAATACAGCATTACTAAGTAATTTAAAATAAAGAACACCCTTCTAAATATCATAGTGAAACTTTCGATTTACCTATATATATAGTATGTCCCCGGATCGACTTTAAAAGAGGAAAAAAATCATTTTTGATTTATCAGAAAATTTCACGCTTGATGATTTACTCTGCTTGTTTTCAAACCCCCAAAACACAAATTACTTTTTATTTAGCTCGAAAGGTTCTCAAGATAATATCATTTTCTTGCTAGAAAATATACAACTTGGACCCAAGTTTTATTTAATAAATAATGGTAAAATAAAATAAAATTCTCAAAAAACTAAACTATCAATTTTCTATTCAGACAATGCTCGTCCTTTTCCTGCACAGATTTCAATGCGAGCTCCAAATTCATTGAAACTTCGTCTTATTTCTAAGATTGATAAGGACTGGACTATATTTTGTATCCTATTTTTTAATTGCTCTTCATCATTGTCCAGTGGCTCACTGTACACAATTTGTTTTAAACGACCCCACAGATGAAATTCCATTATTGCAAGATCAGGACTTCTCTGTGGCCATAAAATGGGACCATCTCTTTCTATCCAGTTATCATGGAACTCTGTATTGAGCCACTGTCGAACAATGCCGACATAATGACCAGGACACACATCGTCCTAGTAAAAGGTTTCCATTCGGTAGTTTAACGGCAATTCATCCAGTTTTTTAGTTAAAAAATTTTCTAACATTTCCAAATATGAATGACGGTTTAAATTTTGATCAAAAAAATATGGGCTAATAATGGTACGAAACCGCACACCACACATTAACTCTTTTTTAAATATTGTCTGCGACAAGTAATTCTAAAGTTTGGATTTGTCTCACTCCAATACCGGCAATGGTTTATGAAAATTTGGATCTTCCATAACTCTGAAGCCCATTTCTAAACAAAAATCCATATGTCTGGCTTCATCACCATTTTCTAGTGTGCCTAAATTGCGGTTTAAATGGAAAAAATTTGTTCTCCTTAAATATACTTTGTAAATGAGATTTACTTATCCCTGTCATTATTGTCCTCCTTCTAAAAGACAACTTTGGAGCTTCTCTTGAGGAATGAACGTTGAGGACTGAAGCAGCTTCATCTTCATCAAACAATTTTTTTGACTTTTTAATTTTTAAAACCGAGCCTGTTTTCAGAAATTTGGTCACCATGTTTTTTGCTCCGGAATTTGAAATGGTAACTTCCGGGTATTTTTGGTTGCATTTTCTAATAACAACTAGCTAGACTCTTCCCCAGTTCCGTAACATTGAATTAGAAAATTCTTTGTTGTAAAGTCAACATATAGCATAAATAGTGTTCAAATTAGCGAAAATTTAATTTGTATTAAAATTTATACTAACTTATTAAATTTGTCAACTGCTGTCAGTTGTATTTTTCAATAAAATCCGCCTACTAGAGTTACTTCTAAAAATTACCTACTAATAAAAACTTTTAAGTCCAAATTTTGAGAAAAATGGTATTATCTCGAGAACCGTTCGAGTTAAATAAAAAGTTATTTGTGTTTTGGGGGTTTGAAAACAAGCAGAGTTAATCATCAAGAGTGAAATTTTCTGAGAAATCAAAAATAAAAAAAAATCCTCTTCTAAGTCGATCCGGGGACATACTGTATTATTATATAAGAGGAATAGGTCTATATAAAATAGAATCTAAAAAATTATAATTAATATAAAATCAAAATTAAGCAATAAATATATTTAGAACAGTTGAAGTTATCATCCCAAATAAAAATAGCAAAAATAATTAAATATTTCAATTTTTAAATCGAATACCTAGAATATATTTCCAGAATTAAATGAAATTTTATTAAATATTTTATTCAACAAATTGTCCTTTGCTATAACGAAAACAAGCTGAATGCAATAACATATAATGTAAATTTAATATTGAGTTTTAAGTTTATTAAAGATTTTCCGTTTAGAATTTGTTTCTAGTTGAACTACTACAACACAATACTTCTTTTAGACTTACCATCAGAACAAATCTGAAAGAGAATTTTTAAGTGCTTGACATTGCTTTCTTTACAAATTTTCAGTTCGTTCACCATATCTCTTTGAAATATTTCTGAACGGCGCCTCCACCAAAACCTAACAAACTGAATTATTCTCAACTTTTGGGTTAATTAAGGTATTCCCACATAGATATAATTATAATGATGTTTCAATAGAAGCAAAAGGAAATTAGACATATTAGTTCCTTTTGAAATGTGTGTTTCATTGCGAAATTGATAGATGTAACCTTCCACATGACATTCTTAAATGCATGAACAGTTGGAGTTATAAAATAATGAAATGGTTTTTGTAATTAAGTGTGAGATATATTTGTAAGTTTTGTATTACTTGAACTTTTTGTTTAAAATGTGATGTCGATAGCTTTAATCGTTTATGTATAATCGCTATTCTGAAAGCGCACACATAGAGAAATATATTTGGAAATTCACCTTTCATAATCAGTGTAGATCTAAGTACAGAGATCTTCAAAAACACAACTCCCTCAATTTTGAATAATCAACGTACTTTCTTATAGATCTTATCATCATGTATATATCATTCCGTTACTTTCTTTGTCCAGATGAATTAGGTATGTTGCAAATTTCGAGTAAGTAAAAACATATAAATAAGATCACTTTCGGTGCAAGTTCTGAGTCTTCTCCATCACCAATGAAGTTTTTGCTTTTAGATTGCTTATTTATCTCCAGCGTCTATTATTTAATAATAAAATTTGTCTGAATTTTTTCATTTACCAAATTTTATATGTAAGTATATATTATTACAACACACTCCCTTTGGTCTATTCAAAAATATTACTTATAGTTTAAAGTTCTATTTATATTATCCGGCTGTTACTTCTTTATTACCATTAACATTTTTTACTAAAATGTGTAATAAATATTTGGAAATATAAAAATTTATTGTTGGTGATTTAGATATGTAACCTGTTGATATGCATTCGTGTCTCTGATGTTGAGCGCCAATGATCGTTAAATATCTAAGTTTATATGAATTATTAAGATACTTTAGATTATTACCATTATTATTATTATTGTGAAAAACTATGTATTCTTACAGGATGATTACTCGTATGAGAAGCATATATTCTGAAACGTTACTTTTGCAGTATTTTATTACAGTTGCAGGCTGTTGTATTGAACTCTATGAACTCATGGGGTAAGTAAATGACTATAATTTTAATTTGAAAGAAAAACATATTAATCTACCTACTAAGAGCAGAACTTCCAATTCATTAATATAATTCAAATCAAGAATAAAAAATTTGGAAGACGTTCCCATGATAAACCTAATTGTCAGTTCTAATATCACTGGATAGGCAATGTTTATAATAACATTTCGCTGTTCATCATCAACATTAAGCAGAAATTTCTATTTGTCAAATTATAAATTGACAATATTTAAATAATGCCATGTTGTTATAATATTTTAAATACTCTCTTAATAATATCACGATGTTGTTTGGAATTAAGAGCCTGATGAGAGTTTTTGCGTGAACATACTTAGGCTTGATTTTGCTGACAGCAAAATTATAAAGAGCAACTGTGCTCAGTAACATATTTGAACAGCGTATTTATTTATAATAAAATAAAGCTGACACTAAAACTATCATCCTCAAAATATATCGCAAGACAAGGCGTGTTTGGTTTATTTAGGTCTCCTCAGCATTCCGTTGGCTTTCGAAATGGCGATTTCATAACTTATCTGATACAGTGAAACTTCCCATAGGCGGACATTGTTCCTTCCGACAATACTGCCCGGTTAAGAGAAGTGCCCGTTTATCAGAAGACATAAAAAATTAAGTAGAAATGCAAAGCTAAACTTTCATTTGAACACACAGTGTAAAATTGTATACTTATAACTTATTTGTTAAGTAAAAACGAAACGGCTATGTGCAAATTTATATATACTTTTAATAGGAACACAATATGTACATATAAAATTTATGTACTATCTTACAAAATACTCTAAAATGGAAGTGTATTACAGGCCAATTCTGCCTCAAAATATAATGACAGATCACTAAGTATACCAAAGTGTTGTACATCATCTTTTTCAAACCAATTTTTTTTAAATTTTATTATTTCCAATTGAACATCTTTATACGATACTATTCTTTTCTAATAACCATCAGCTTTCAGGAATTTATATTTCATGTTCTTCATCATCACTGTTTCGACTTTGGTTTTCTAAATTATCGGCCAAAATATGATGTGGATTATCGTCTTATGTATACAAATTGGCGTCAATATTTATAAATTCCTGTACATCATTACTTTTAAATTTTCCCATTACCGTACACAATTGAGCCACTTTAGATAAAGGAATTTCATCTTTAGGATCAAATTGATCACTTTCAAACTCCTCATTTACTTCTTGAAATCCTGTTTTCTTGAAACAATGTTTAATTGTATCAGATGTGCCGTCATCCCATGGTTATTTAATAAATTAAATCGCATTTAATATGCTAATAGAATTGGTTAAATCATGTCCCGAATAAGAACTCTCAAACGGTACCAAGTTTTGAACATGGTTATAACACCTTGATTTAGCGGTTGGCATTAAGCTGTCGTATTTGGCGGTAAGAAAACGCATTTAATATTTTGCAACTGTACGTCCTTAGGATCGGCAGCTGCATGTCCAAAAATAATAAAACTTTTCTGTTTTGATCGATCATTTTCCGATCAATTTCACGCAACCACTCTGACATAATAGAATTAGTCATCCAAACCTGGTTATTTGAATAGCATTGAACTGGAAGAAGAGCAAAGCTAAGATCTTTAAATGCATAAAGACGTACTGTTTTTCCGATTACCAACAGTTTTTCTTTCACATAATGCATTATAGTTAATCTTTCTTTCGATAACTTGCCGCCCGCACATTTTTCGCCTCTTAATGCCATCGTCTTTGTTGGTAGTGCCCTAACAAAATAACCCTGTTTTATCCAAATTATAAATATCGCAAGGTTTGTACCCTTTAATTAGTGACGGCAACTTGTTAATGAAAGCCTCGGCATTTTCTTGATTCCCGCTAACGGCTTCCCTAGATAGCATGCGATAACGAATGTATTCAAATACATATCCTTCCGTTTAATGGATACTTTGCGGTCAAAAAGAAGTTAAATAACTGTCCGTGCCCATTCAAGGGAGCGTCCGCATAAGAGAAACCAATTTATTAGGAACCGGATAAAATGCCCGTTTAAGGAAAGTGCCCGGCTAATAGAAGTGCCCGTTAAGGGAAGTTTCAATGTATATACGAAATGATGGTATGTTTGTGTGTATAAAATATTCCGTAAATTTGTGAAATCCTCAATTACACGCATGTCGATCTAGTTTCACTTCTATTCTACAGACGTCTACAAATCACGAACTACTAATTTATCTGCAAACATATGATTTTTTTCGACTGACAGCTAATGCCGTTAAATTAATTTGATAATATATTCCCAATGTTTTCCAGCGAGACATGGACGTGTTTCGACTTATTTGAGTTCCTTCAGCATGCCGTGCGCTTTTGCAAAGACCATTTCATAACCTATCGTATAGGTATATACAAAGTGGTGGTATGCTGACTAACAAAGGCAATATATTTGTAAATTAATTATAACGGCATTAGTCGCAAGTTGAAAAAACATTTTTCTGCAGATAAATAATGCTTTGTGATTTGTACATGTTTATAGAGGGGAAGTGGAACTAAATCAACATGCGTGTATTTAAGAACTTTTCGAATTTACGGAATATCTCATTAACGCATACACACCAGCACATTGAATCTGTACGATAAGTAATGAAATTACCATTGTGAAAGCGTACGGCACACTGCACGTGACTTATTATGCTTACCACGTAAATTAATGTTGCAGTTTTACATATAAACAATGTGAAGGTACTAATATTTATTATTGTAATTTTTAATTTTTATTAATCTAGCCATAAAGCAGAATCTAATTGATATTAAATTAAATTGGGTTCACAGTAAAATGCATCTATATCATATGTTTCTTAATAACATGCTAGTATTTAAGGGGGTTATTCTTGGGTCCATTTTGTGAAAAAAATTCTTATAATTCTTATATGTCCTAAATGTCTTAACTTTTGAACTGTAGGGTACTAAAGTTTAAAAAAAAAAATTTGAACTTTGGTATTACCCCAGATATTTTTGTGAAATTTTGTACACGCCTTTTATGATCAAAATGCATTTTCTGATGTACAATCAATTTTATAATTTTTACCTGTGGTGCCTGCACAGTTTTTTTTTAAATTTTTTTAAAAAAAAAATTTTACGCTATTGCTTTTTCTTAAGGTACTTTTTCTTAAATCCCTATTTGTTTCTGAGCAAATGACATCTAATTTTTTTTTTGTTTGACGTACGGTTTTCGCTTTAAAATATAAAATTCATTCATGGCACGATGTTACGAAATTAGGTATTAACAAGGATTATAAACAATATAGTAGGTAAGAAGCAGATTTTATTTTGTAATCATACAGTTTTGACATTTATCTACCTAGTATACCCGTCACGTACTTAAGTCGTTAAACATGAACTATTATTAAAAAAGAGCGAGATGCACATGATTATATTTCTGTTTAAACTTTAACACACTACAGTTCAAAAGTTAAGACATTTAGGACATATGTTATGATATTTTTTTCATAAAATGGACCCAAGAACAACCCCCTTAAATATTAGCATGTTATTAAGAAACCACCTATAAAGTAGACGTGTACTTGTATTAATATATGTTCCGGTAAAACTTGTTTATATTAATGTCATTTTAGACAAAACGGCCAGTAAAGGTCGGTTTAATTACTATGTGTGCTTATCCCAAATTTAAAATACGTGCAAATCAATATTAGTCGCATCAACGTAGTTTAGCAACTTTTTTAAAAAATGTGAGGATTTGTTTTTCACAAATATAGTGAGAGTAGCGGTATCATGTCACCAGAACGAAAAATTTAGAAAAGCGGATTTATGTATTAATATATTTGAATAGCATTTCCAGCTTTGATTCTCATTATGCCGCTGTGGAAAATGGCTTTATATTATTAATATGCACTTCTTGTGATTGAATTCTAAATGCGACCTACTTCTTGATATCTAATTTAGGTTGGTACATATTGTAGCGTTATCGGGGTCGAAATGTACATTCGTGCAATTAACTTGAAACAGTCTGTAAATTAACATACTTAAAATTAATCACAATATGAAAATATAAAGTAAATGTATCACATTAAAACTACTACAAATAATAATACAAATTTACAATGAAATTGACACCAAAAAATGATATATTTCATTTCCCTTTAATAATATTGCAATATGTTGGAGAACAAATGATTTATACATTAAAATTTCTATATTTTTATCGTATGCTGAATTGCATTATAATGGGGATATTAATTGTATTTTCTGCGTCAACTTTTTTTTAGGATAAATTCAACCGATTACGTAAGGATGTCAGAAGGAGTGTTAATTGTGACTCATGTAAATAAACATTGTTCGTATCAGGAATGTATAACATTATAAAATATTGAAAAAATTCCAGAGACTTTTAAAATATCTACTCCTAATACACAACAAATCTGAAATAGAAGATTTATTACGTCAAGTATATGAAGTCTTTGATAGTGAGAACAAATTAATGAATTTTGCGATTGACGAAGGCGAAAAACTATACAGCTTTGTTAAATTATTTCAAAAAGCTTTTTTGATTGGGTATCTTCCAGAAAATTTAGAAAAGCGTATTTATGTATTAATATTTTTGAATAGCATTTACAGCTTTGATTCTCATTATGCCGCTGTGGAAAATGGCTTTATATTATTAATATGCACTTCTTGTGATTGAATTCTAAATGCGACCTACTTCTTGATATCTAATTTAGGTTGGAACATATTGTAGCGTTATCGGGGTCGAAATGTACATTCGTGCAATTAACTTGAAACAGTCTGTATATTAACATACTTAAAATTAATCACAATATGAAAATATAAAATAAATGTATCACATTAAAACTACTACAAATAAATTACACACATATTTATATATAACACCACTATTTATGTCTAATATTTATGTATTCCTTGCTGTAATAAAACTGCACTACTGTAGGCCGGAGGTAGTAGTTTAGATCAGTAAAAGATCAAAATTCTCCAAATATTTCGGAGGAGACTCATAGAAGTCGAAAGGAGTTCATGTCTCGCTAGGTAACAATAGCAATTTATTTTGGACGAACATTCTTAGAGACACTGATACATAATTTAAAACAGGAAAATGCTTGATTTACTTGATATAAAATTTTTATATTCCTGCGACATTGGGTGGGGGTCACTGACATTCTCCCGATCTTAAAATATCGGTGAAACGTTTGCCCGCTTGGGTGCGGACGGACTTGGCCTACTAGGAGATAAGTAATAAAATTTCCATTGCGAAAGCGTAATACATACTCAGGAGACTCATATAAGTCGAAAAGAGTCCATGTCTCGCTAGGTAACAATAGCAATATATTTTAGCAGTACATTTTTAAAGACACCGATACTCTACGTAGTTTAAATAGGAAAATGCTATAACACCTAAGCAGCATTAATAATTCAGTAAAGGTCAATTATAATGTCGTCGTTTATAACTAAAAGTTATAGAAGTGAATATTTCACATATTGGTAAGACTCCCTTATATACCAATTCAAAATAATGACCGCATTTAACGTCGCCAGTTATAGTGATGGGGTCGTATATAAAGGCACAATTTGCCTATTTCTTTTGATCCAACGGTGAGCTATACCGTTCAGCGGGAGCGGCAACTAGAGTTCATACAACAAGTCAGTGTCTGTCAATTTTATAGAGGTTACTTGCAGAGTATGTTGTCAATGTGAGGGCATGAAATGTCAGCAAACAACGACAAGTACTTTCGATAGAAGAAAAGGAAGCAAGTCTTGCTGTACTAGAAAACGGTGAATCCATTATTTGTGCTGAATTTAATTTAACGCATTCATCAGTGAAGACAATCTGGAAAAATGGAGAAAAACTAAAGCCACCTTCAATGATAACTTGCTGAATAAGAAAAAATTGCGTGAATCTACTCATGTGACATAGAAGCGACGTTGCTTCAGTGTTTCAAGGTGCAGGGGGAGCCGATGATACCAATCAGTTTGCAGTTTGTGGAACAAAAGGCAGAAAATTTTGAACGGGGTTTTAGGTAGGTATAGAAAATTACAAATGCACAAAAACCCTGCTAAATTTCTGGTTAATGTGAAAGTGTAAATGTAGAAATAACAAGCCAATGGTTACAATCTATCTGGTCAAACATTAGAAAAACTATTAGGACGAACAAATCGATTGACAAAGAATGTTGATGAAATAGACATTTTTTGTAAGTTAACCCTAGAAAAAACATTAAAATTCAAAGGTGACAAATGTTCTGGTAAAAAGCTGTCCAACGGCAAAGTGACAGTCTTAGTAGCAGCAAATCTGTAGGGGGTCTGTAAAAAGAAAATTACTTATAATTGGTAAATCAATGAAGCCGAGTTGTTTTAAGAACGCTGAGCGTCTACATGTCACCTATGAATCTCACAAGAAGCCATGGATTACTTCTCCAAAATGTTCATAAGATTTCTTTGGCATTGCAATAAAAAATTGACAAAATCAAAGGAAAAAGTTCTTCTTTTAATTGACAACCGCGGAGCACATCGTCATGTGCAGAATCTTTCTATGAAGTTGTGTTACAATCAAGCACAACCTCACAGTTAGAGCCTTTGGAAAAGGGGTTTATGAAGTCTTTAAAAACTTATTTTCAGAAATTTCGAGTTATGAAAATGATCTAAAATTACAAAGATAATTTCGAAATAAGAATTAATTTCGCAGACGCTATAAATATAGTGTCAAAAGCGCTGGTCGGCGTACCTATTGTAATAATTAAAAAGTGTTTGACAGGCCGATTATATATCATATTAAGGGGTGGAAGCTGACTTGCTTTGACAAAATGGCTACAGAAGGTCCAAACTACGGAAAACCTATTTCCTCAAGAAGAGTTTCAAGAACACATCAAAACGGATAAAAATGTGGAAATATTTCGTGGAGTTAATAGATAAAATTATATTGAACAGTGTGCGAAAGGTATCATGACAATGACAGCGAGGCAGAACATTACTAGAAGATGTGTAGGTAAATCTTGAAAATGTATTTGAAAATTTTTTTCAAAACTTGGAAACAAGGCAAAATAACTTATTTCAATTCTGCTCATATTCATATATATATGTAATTTTCATATGAAATATTTATGTATGTCATCATGTACATACCGTATTTTTTTTAAATTCTACTTCTGGTTTGATCTAATATAGCGTTTTCTGGGATATAGCGTTCACATTTCATCTGTCGCTTGTCGGACGGTATATAGAATGTTTACTAAACTTGCATTGATAATATATAATCATTATTTTCGAAGACATTTACTGATGATTATTTAACAGTTACTGTAATATCGTCTACAAAGCAAAAGTAATTTTCTAAAGAATTTTGTATTATTTATTTATATATTATCAATTTGTGTATCAGGATATAAGCTTACCAATAAAAGATATTAAATATAATAATGCCTTTTTTTCAGAAAACCAGAAGAAGCTCTTAACGTAGCCAATGCTACGAATGCATTAGTACTTTGCACTGAATTTGCTTATTATGCCATTCCCTCGGAGATTGTTATTTCTGAGGTGTGTAGTTTAGATAAATATATTCTTAAGCTTGACTTCCATACACTTCCCTCTTTCAGCTTTCGGACATATCAAACCATATTTATATGTCGAAATGGTACGAACTTGAAGTTAAACTGCAAAAAAATATAGTATTTGTCATGTTTGAAAGCCAGAGTACGCAATACTTTATGGGTGGTGGTATAGTAAATATTAATGTGTATACATTTGGATCGGTAAGTAACCAGATATTTCTCTGATGGTAAACATTTATAAGCGATTATTTTAGATAATTTATATCATATTGATATAATGCATTTGGTAATAAAAATATATAGGCAAACATCCCTTTATTTTGCAATTGGTATTGAATTGCAAAAGTATATACAAGATATATCAAAAGTTTAGATTTAACCTACAAGTACTATAGCAGAGTGTTTTGGCACCGCTTATTACAATTTTTGGTTTTTACCTTCCAAATTAAATTTTTATAAATATTTGGTTTTAGGTATTCTTATACAGTAGTATTATATTCATCATGAGACTGTCTAATATTATCTATTTTTGTTCGTTCTTGAGAAAATAGACCGTTGGAACATCCCAGAATTCTTGTTGCATTAGATTTTCTTACAACGATCGTAATATTATTTACGCATCGATTTACTATTCAATGCAACAATTACGTATTATAAATATATGAGTGAGTCACGCCATTTTGTATACTTCGTGATACTTGAGTTTCGTGCTAGACAAACATTTTTTATAACGGCATTTCTTATATTGACTCGGGAGTTTGATGAGGACTTCATCGATGGAAGAAGGAAATATGGTGGCAATGGCACATCTTCAAAGTTTGATGATCAATCGCAAGATGACGCTCAAATCTAAATTGATTAGCGCCAAATTACTATAGGATACATGAGGAACACTCGTTACAGATAAACTAAAATTTCCGCTGCTTCTTCATATTACCGTGATCCTTATAGTTCATGTATTTTAAAATAGTTAGACAATTAAGTATTAGAATAAGAAAATAAATTTTTAGTTGTAAACATAATTGCTAAAAAGAATTATGAGTTGCATAACCTCTAAGGCGCAACATTATGATGAAAGGTATATAGTAATTTGAGATTGAAATAAATATATATGAAAAGGTATAGAAATAAACACAAAAATAAATTCATGTATTCTATATTTATAGAAAAGAGGAGCACAAGATGTGTTTTGAGTATACAAAGGCCGAACCAAACTTTTCGCATTGTGTAAAAGTGGCATTAAATATATTGAGAAGTGAACCACTTTTCAAGCTTAACAATGTACTAAAAATAAATAACAGAGAGAGAGTGATGATGAAAGATGGAACAGTGAAAAGAGTTAGTCATTTGAATGCAGTAAAATTGTATGAAAAAGGTGAAATTAGACATGCTAGATATGAAAACATCTTTCAAAATAAATAGACGCAGTATATACATTTGTAAAAAGATTGTTATCTGTTAGACATTTTATGGTCACATTTAACAATACAATAAATACCTGATACTTATATTTAATAGCATTTTAAAAGGATATACAAAAAAGTGTTCTTTATTCGACACGATTTAAATAAAGTAAAGGTTTCAGAAATAACAGGATAAATTTGGTTTAATCCGAAAAAGCTTCAGAAATAACAGGATAAATCTGGTTTAATCTGAATAAATCTACAAAGAAAAAATAATGTTAACGTTGTTGACAGTTATGTGCAGATCAACCTACATGAAGATGAGAGAAGGTGGCTGGAAGATAGGGATAATGCTGTCAAAGTCAGTGTTCCTGATGGTGCAGTCATAAAAGGAAGAATCCCAGCTGTATTCAATGTATTTCCACTTATTTCCAACGAAGATATCTACAAAAAGAAAATACGAACAGTCTTAAACAATGGAAAAAGGAAGTACTTAAACAATGATGAAAGAGGCAACAAATTCATTTACAAATATAATGAGGGATGGCGTTAATAGAAGAAGGATATACCTACTCAAGACAAAGAATCGCGAATGTGCACGGACTTTAATAATAAACAATTTGTGTGTAAACATTCTGTTCATTTTTCAACTGTAAAAAACTGTATAGGTATAGTTCGACCTGGGGGAAACTTGAAGAAAACAAATATGAACAGGGCAACACCAACATAAACATTAGTGTGTGAGTTGTGGCGCTGCAGACGGATAGTCGTATTTTGTTTCGAGGGCCGAGGTGATACAAAGGCGCGAACGACGATAGGAGAGAAGAAGCTGCCGATCTTTTAAACTTGCCGGACGCAAAAATTTGGTTAGCGTATGATTGCAGGCGTTTTAATACACTGCGTTAAATCATTGTAGTAAATGTATTAAGTTAATTTTGTTGATTTCAGTAAAGATTTAGTTTCATTATTATTATTAATTAATTTTTTTTTTTACTTTGATTAAGTTCATATTTAAAAAGAAATTTATCATCATGGTAGACATGAACCAACAAAAATTTGATGATTTATATCAATATTATAAGTAAGTTTGATTCGAAATAAATTTATGATTCATATAATTGATGGTGTACGACGTGCGCTAGAGATGCTATGTGTGACTATTCATTTCTAGTAATGCATTAGACACCATTAATACTCAAATAAAATATTATTTTCTTAAATAAAATTAATTTTGTAAAATCATGGGAAAATTGTTAATGGCGTAGAAGGGCAAGGAAGTACTATGTGAAAATATTTACTTGTGGTGTTTGCTATGCATTATTAACAATTTATGTTAGGTATTCTTGATGGACAAAAATCCAATCTGTAATATGTACAACGTGTGAATGTTTGCATATGGGGATTGGTAAAGGTTATAATCAAGGTATTTGTTCTTTGTGGGATTTTAGATCTTCGGAGCCATTACGTGTAAATGGATGTCTCTGTGGAAATAAAATTTAGCGTCGTAAGGGAAAAAAAATTTTTTTAAAAATCAACGTATACAATATTAAAAGATTAAAGACAGCATAAATAATATTTTATTGAATCCACATAAAGGATAAGAGCAATGTGTATTTCTTATGTATATTTTTTTTTTCGTGTGTTGGAGAAATGTTTTAAATAGAAATCTTTATTGTGTTGATTATTTAATGTGTATTTATGTGAATATAATGTTTATGAATTTTAAATACTTATTTATTATTAACCTTATTTAAATTTAAATAAGAAATGTTGCTGACGAATAAAGGAAGGATCACTGCTAGAACTTACAAAAATAGTATGAATGTCAACAGGGATTAAGATTAAAATATTTATCGGAGCAGTTATAATTAAATGATTGCAATCTCTGCATTCATAAAAAAATATATATGGTTTTGTATCATTAGTACAGGGTTATAGCATAATTATTGTTATTATTCAATTAATACAAAACCACTGCATATATTTAATGGCAGTGCCCAACGTGTGACAGTACTACATTTATTTTATCCATATAATTATGTTACCAAAGCTACTGCAATATGTCAATTGTAAAATTTCCAGCAACAATTAAAAGAATTACCATATACTACTATTTATACTATTCTAAGACCATTTAGAGTTCGGCTGGTGTTTCGAAATCAAATCTCGGTCATTCCAGAAGCTGTTTATCGACACATGACGGAGGAAAATGAATTTATTGCGGTAAGATAGCCCGAGAACGACTTTTGTTTCTGTGCTAACACTTGAATTTGAAAAGTCAATAAAATCAAAAGATGGAATTGCTAATATCTATAAACTTCCTGCCATTTCAAATATACCTAATAATTTTAATATCAATTGTAAGAATAATTCTTATTTATGAACTAGACAAATATCCTATATGGTTATGATCAAAAAAAAAAATTATAACATGATAACTAAGCTAGATTCACTAATTAAATCTATGCAGCATGTTAGCGGGTTTGAAGCGTTTCAACGTCTGGGTTCTGTGGTTTCTTTCATAATTGATTTGACAAGAACGTTTGAAATTTCACTTTTCACTGATGGTACTTCTGGATCTTGTTGAATAACTAAGTTTGGAACATTCTACGATGAACTAACTGTTAAGCGTAACGCTTTGTTTTGATAACGATCCTGTATATCGATATTAGAGTTGCTTGCTGGTCTCCAAAGTCATACCGTACACTCATCTAGGCTGTAGTATAACTTTGTACACTAGGAGTTCGTTGCTAATTGATAACTTTGATTTTTCACTTAACATTAAGTAACACTTACTGAGTTGTATTACAAGTTGTTTTCTTTTTGTAAAAATAGGGATCTGCCAGTTTAACTTCCTGTCCAGGTGCATTCCAAGTTATTTGGCAAAGTAGGTATGTTTCAGTTTTAGCACAATTAATGTTGTTAAGGACATTTCTTATTATTATTTTTCTTTTATCTTTTTTTCTATGAAGTAATATGTTCTGCTCTACGTAAAACGTATATATGTTTACTTTTAATTTCAATATGCTTTATTTTACAAAAGTACAATTAATTAGAACATGTATATTTCTCTATATAAGTGCTTAGAGTTATTTTATTAGTTCTCATAATCGTAAAATAATATATACTCATAATTATACCTGGAAAGACCGAGAGGGACATCAGTCTCCAAATGTAATCTCTTTCTTAGAAACTTCTTCCATTCTAGAAATTCGGTGAAATGCTTGGTTTAAATTATCACTTATTTTCTTTCTTTTATTAGCATTATGCCGTCTTAGTACTTAAAAATACATAAACATTTGCCGGATTTTAGAATTATAAACTAGTTGAATTTTCAATCTCTTCGAGCTTGAATCGCTTTTTTTGTAAATTAGCACTATCCATCGTTATAAGAAAATTTCGAAACATCAAATTCCATCACAAAAATTTAAACTACAGCTGTCAAAATCATACTTCCTTTTGAATTAATCACACTTTCTCGTCATCGCGAGATTTTTTAACCGCATTCCCCTGCAGAAAGATTTTAAACCTTCGACAGCGAAAGACTTGGCTCGTGAACAGTGCACTCAATGGTCGCGGAAAAGTCCACTCTTTTGGTTTCCAATTCTCTTTCGGCACTCTAAACCTCGACGGCGTGAAATTTCTTCGTCAAAGTGAAACTTCTGCAATTCTTCCGTGTGCCTGTCATACCTGACATTTTTACGATTTTTATTGGGTGTCACGGGAATCGTTATAACGTAAGCCATTTTTTTGTTACAACATCGAGTGCACGCTCCCATTTAGAAGCCCATATCTTTAAAACCGCTCCATTTAGGAAGAAAATCTCTCCGTCGGCCGGAAATTTAATGTCGCCCGTACCCCACGCCAAGCGACAGCTTTTAATTCCCCGTATCCAGAGACGAGTTCTTCCCCCCGCGTAACCAATTTTCGTCGATTTTGCGGTTCGGTTAGTAAGCAAGGCGATTCTGTTAAGCTATTTCAACTAAGGCGATTAGAAGGGGACACACAATTGACTTTTAGTATATATAATATTCTGTAATTGAGGAAACTCGTAAACGCACAGCAGGGTTCATATATTTATATTAGAGAATTGTGTTGCTATTTTCTCCTTCCGGGAACATTAAATGAAACTATTACAACCCCTTAATGTTGGGTTTTTTCAAACAACAATAGAGGAGGTGCGGTTTTGCAAACTTACCACCCCACTCTTAATACTGAGTTTGTTGTAACATAAAATTGTAAACAGTTTGTCATCGAAACTCAACTTGTTAGTAATTCTTTTAGCTATCATGTACCTACGGCTCAACTTGCCCAATGCAAGAAGAATACATTTATTCACATTGTTATTTTATTTAATTGTAAATAAAGTTGTATAATACAGTGTAGTGTTATTTCATTTGTGAATAACCACTTATAACGTAAAATCAGTGATATGTCGTTGTAAATGTGCTGAGGTCATATCTAAGCATCTGTGGCAAAATAATACCGCTGTATCACCAGCAAAAGTAACTAAATTTGTCATTTTGGTCATAGGCATGTCAGCTGCATATATTAAATAAAGTAGGACGAGGACACTGCCTTGGGGTACCCCAGACACTATTGGACGTAACTCCGAAATTTCGTTTCGATATTCGGCAAAGTGCGTTGTTCTAAACTTGTTCTATAGTTCTATAATGGCTTCTAAAATTATTATTCTACGTTCGTCAAGAATAACTTTCATATTTCGAACATCTTAGACATAATTGGCAAAATACTGATCGACTTACACACTACTACACCGGTTTTCCAGATTTTGGAATAAGAATTATTTGTGCAGTTTTCCACAGATTTGAAAAGTGTTCGATTTTCATAATTGCATTAAATATCAGAGTGATCGCTTTAGTAGCTTTTCTGGTAATTCTTGAAGACCTTCCCTATAAGTCGAAACCGGGTGCTTTCTCTGGGTTGATTTGTTGTTTAACTTTTTGTTGGGCGATATTCCTTATAGGTAAGGTCATGTGGTGTGGTGCGTCAAAACTTTCCTTAGTTTCCCTTTCTGGTTATATATTTTTTTTTGCTAGCAAAAGGTTTGAAGACTTTATATAAGGATCCAGAAAATATATGAGTTATTTTTTATTTTGTTTTTGTCCACTTTCCATTAGATTTTTTAATTGGTGTATTTTCTATTTGCGGTCTTTTCATTTTCTTTTTTGCTTTCCATAGTGAATAACCATTTACTTTCGCCGGGGATAATTATCCCAGTTATATCGGTTTGTATTGTTTTATTTTTGTGTATTAGCATTAGTTTTTTCATATCTTTAGTTACTTTATTGATTATTCTTTTAATATTTTCTGTTCGATTTAACTGATATTGTTTTCTAATTCGCCTTTTTTCAGATTTTTTTCTCTGAGTGTAAGGGAAGAACTAGATTGTTGCAGTGTGTTTTCCGATATTAATGGAATCAAAATAATTCATTTTCGTAAACGTAAAACGACCTTAAATAACAAATCTATAGAAAGATTGTGGGGTGTCCTACACTTCACCATGTTGTCAGCATTCAGTCAAACAATATATTGCTTGAGATTTAGCATTATAAAATATCAAGACCTAAAAACGTTGAAAATATTTTCGCGGAAACTTCTAAATTTCAATTAAAAATTATAAGTATAGCAACTTTGTAATATTAAAAATCTATTCAAATTCCGAAATTAAATTCCACTGTATCATATCTCATTATAGAACATATTTTAAAATTATAAAAACAGTTTTTAGTACGTGGAAGTAACTCTTACAAAGCCCACATAACAGGATTGAAAGTAAGTTCAGCATAAATCCTTTTGAGAAAAGAAATATTTAAAGTTGCTTATAATAATATTAGAAACAATCTGTATAATCGGACAGAACACAAATTTTACTTACAGAACAAATAAAAGAAATAAATGACGTGCAATATTACTCCTTATATTAGCATTAGCATCAAAATTACAATTATATAACAAAGAATAAAAAAGCATAGCTCAATTCAAAACAAACAATTGGTTGGTGTAAGATATCCTTGTTATACTAATTTTTTTGTTTCAGGTTGTCCGAACGGCATTTTCTTTCTACGCAGTTTTGAAAAATGTTTTAAATAAATAACAATTGACTGCCTTATTTCTGACCATATTAATAAAACTTGTACAATGTCATCTCTCTCTATTGCATAAAATATTGTATTTGAAAGAATTGCTCATAATTTTATTTTCTGTATGTTTTTAATGTATTCTATAAGATTTTAATAAATATTTAGCTTATTGTGTATCGAAGTGAAGTGATGGACGCATTGCGATTGAATTTTTATACCATTGCTCTAACATCCTGGCTCTCTAACTAATGTGAAATAAAACAAACAAATATCTGAGATTTACACTGTATTTAATAACAACGGCAGCTGTTCTACACTGTAGCTTCTTCAGGTTGACATATACAATAATAGCTATCTACGTGCACATAAAACTCTTATATAATAATAATAATATATTTAGCTTTTGTAATAGGTACACTATTACACGAAATCTTCTTTATGTTCACGACCAAGACGTGACGAATCTGCTTTCTCTGCTTAATGGAGCCCACGACGATATAACTCATTGCACATTTAACATGTATGTGTCACTTTAATCGCTGTTTTAATACTTTTACAAATAACAACAATTCTTATGATTGTTGCGGACTTTCCCATAAATCTATTATTTTACTTGAATTATATTAACAATGATTTTTATGATCATTGCCGACTATCCCAGTAGTCTATTGTTGGGAGTTTGCCTTTTGATACCAAGTCTTGCACTTGACTTGATCTAGCTTTCGAGTCTTTGCTTCTCAACGCGTATTTTCTTTTTATATGAGAATGTCTGTGAATCCCCGCTTTCTACATAGTCCGGGTCTTTCCATTCACACTTCACAGGCACACATTCTTTTAGACCGTAAGAATGTTTATCACTATCGTAGCGTTTTTCGCATTAATGTTAGCTTTTGGCGCCACAATTCTTATGGCTAATTGCGACTTAATATTACAATAATACATTCATTGATTTTAAATACTTTTTAAAATATTAATAAAACATGCTTAATTAAATTCATTAAAATAATAAAAATATAAAATTAATATATAGAAATGGGTTGTACCATTACAAAATCTTTAAATTATAAATAAAAGTATATATGTTATATATTAAGCTATAGCGTGGATTTGCAAATTGCAGAAGAGATATAACAGACGACACATTATACATACTTGCATATTACAAGTTACAATGAAAGTAAAGGACTGCGCTATTATAAACAAATCGGACCTTTCTAGACAAACATATTCTTGCTACTGAGGTATCTAATGATAGATCGACAAAAGAGTTCATTTGTATATACAAGAAATCCATTTATTTGAAACCAGTTTCTTTGTATTTAACAAAAAAAAAACTATGTGGCACAGATTTCATTACACCTCACATAATCTTATTACTTCCTAGGCAATTTTTCTTCCATATAAATAAATTTATTACTATTTAGGTTATTTAAAAATTACCAGTTTCAATAACTCAATATATTTTTGTTTATTATTCACTATAGCATACCAGTTTAGAGCACATACATATTTTTGAGTAGTAATGCGAATGTGAAATTTATTTATCACCTGTGAGTTACTTTTGTCTCTAAAATCTGAACTTCTGAGGCAGTGGAGAATGACCGGATACCCACTTTACTGCAAAGGGCATGCTATTGAAACATGGCCAAGCCTCTTTTAGATTTAGTAGTGTAGTACCTACACTATTATTAAAACAATCTAGAAAATAAGCGAGAGATTGAAGATCTCGAGTTATAGTCCAATGCAATGATTTATACTATTTCGAAGATATTTAAAAAGATTTCCAGTAAAGAATCCTAGAGTTTATTGAAAAAGGCAGGATATTGAACAAGTTTCAATATGATTTTATGAAAGGTAGGTCCAAAAATTAATTGTTGTATTTCAGTTACTCTATGAAATAATTCATGGACTGAACGACAAGAGGCAACGATTTGTGTTACGGGTTTTTCTGAATTTCTGTTGGCGAGCAGTGGCGGCTGGTGAGTACGTTTTGGTGGAGCACGTATATAGACAAGAGTGATTCGTTTATTATCGGTGATGTGCTCGGCATCTGGGAGTATATCACCGATAATAAACGAATGAGTCTTGTCTATGTACGTGCACCACCAAAACGTACTCACCAGCCGCGCCTGTTGGCGAGGTTGCAAGAGATGGAATTCTGCAGTGTAGAGAATAAGTGGTTGCGTCGTACTTGTCAAGTAAGAGACAGTGTGTTCTCTCAAATGACCAGGATGGTAGGGAAAAAAGATTTTCATAAAAAAACGTTATACGAGGGGCACCCTTTATATTTTTAGAAAATCTGGGATGAAAACAAAATTTTTGGGAACAAACTATTTTATTGTTTTTCATAATATTCGCCTTTATGCACGCGTACGAACCAGTTTTCAAAACATTTTTTCCACTCTGAAGGTTATATCTCAGAAATAAGGTTTTGAAAGACTTCGACTGCTTCTTGAGGTGTTGAAAATCGCTGTCAACGAATGTTTGTTTTACAGTTGGGAACAAAAAGAAATCATTCGGCGACAAGTCAGGTGAATATGGACAATGACTCATTATTTCAATACTTTTCTCCTTTAAATAGTCAATTGTTAGACGTGCTGGATGGAAACTCGCATTGTCGTGATGAAGAATAATGCGACGTTTTCGGTTTTTCTTCCTGATTTCGTCTATAACTTTTGGCAAACAAATTACTGTATACCATACAGCGTTAACAGTTCTTCGATCTTCTAAGAGAATTGTTGCGATGTGTCCTGTACAGCCGAAGAAACGAGCAATCATTTTCTTGGAAGTGCTCCTTCCACGAGCAACTTTTGTGGGTTTCGATTCATCTTGGAACACCCATACAGTGGATTCCGGCTAATACGCATATATTTATGTTTGGTCACCTGTAACGATGTTGTATACGGATTTTGCGGTTCCTACGTCGAATTTTTTGCGCATTTCTTTACACCAATTGACACGAGCTGCTTTCTGTGCTTGGGTCAATTTATGTGGAATCCATCTGGAACATATTTTTTAACAAATAAATGTTCATGTAAAATCGAATGTACTACAGTCTGCGATATGCCAAGAGATGCCTCTATCTCACTATAAGTCACATGTCGATCGTGTTCTATCATTTTCAGCATAGCATCGATGTTTTTTGGAATCTCAACAGATATTGGTCGACCTTCACGTGATTCATCACTCACTGAGGCACGATCATGACGAAATTCGATAAACTCTCTTCTGTGATGGGGCTTCATTACCAAAAGTTGACTGAAGTGATATAATGCATTCTTGTGGAGTTAGGCCCTTTTCAAAATCGTAAAAAACCATCCAACGAAAACCTTCACGAGTAATCTCCATTATTTTACAAACTCACTGTCTTAAAACTTTCATCGTCAACAAACTACTGACTCGATTTCAATGCTATCGCGGATACTTCATTAAGAGATGTCAAATTTTAAGAATATAGTGTTTACATGTGTTAAAAGCACCATCTAGTGGTCGATTGTAAAAATATAAAAGGTGCCCCTCGTATATCGAGTTTCACACGGTTCTATATTGGATAACTGCTACTCGTACTCAACATAATTGATCTATCGTAGTCAATTGCCCCGCCTTGATGATCTTATTTGCGGACGATTCGACTTTGGTTGTTAGGAATGGCGACATGAGTGGTGCTATATGTGATGTGGAGTCAAACATACAATTCAAAAGACAAACCTATGTGATTTGTGGTAATGGTGTAACGGATTACGTAGTGCGACATTCTGATCAGTCGATTACAGCGACAGTAGAAATGCCTTTTCGGGACTACGTGCGGATTTCAAATTGTAATGGGTGGCCCACTTTGTGTATCTTTCTCCGAGGTTGTCATGGAGTTGCTTTGCACTGAGAGTTATTGCGGAGAATGTGGGTACGGTAACGACCCTAAAAGCGTATTACGCGAGTGTACAATCGAGACTGCAATAGCGAGTTATTTTCTGGGACCATGCGGTGTATGTTGGACGATTGCTGGTGCTACAGAAAACGAAGAAAGCGGTATTTCGGTTGAGAACTAGGGACTTGGTCGGGACTGGTTCAAGTAATACGAAATAATGACACTGCCAGCTCGTTACCTATTGGAGTGTGCCAAGTTTGTAAGGTAAAATTGTTTAGACATTTTTAAAAAGTATGAACTTCAACATATTTATGATGTGAGAGATACTAAGCACTCGTATCTTCTTCCAACAAAAACGAACCTAACTTTAATACATAGGAATGTTCTGTTCTAGTGTTTGCAGATCTATAACTGTCTACCGGATAAGAGGAAGGCTCTGTCTTTTTAAAAGTTTAAACGTATTTGAAAGGGGAACTTCAGCGGATTGACCTCTTATAATTAAATGAGTTCTCTAATACCAACATTAACAATATCAAATAAATTCCTCGAAATTATTTGCTGGATAAATTTTACTCGTTGATAAACTATTGTAGAGTAAGCTACAGTGGCTTACACATTTTAACACTTTGTAATAGTTGCTTTTGATATATGTGTATTGTATTCTCATATTATTTTATTGTTATTGACAATGTCTACATTACTATGAAATTTACGAGAAATAAACTAAATATAAACATAAATACAAACATTGAATTTGCTCGTATCTACTAGTAATGGTGTGCAACAAAGTAATTCTTTTCTCTTAATAAATTTCTATAGGATGCATACTTTGCAAGATATTATCAAAAAAATGCTACTCACTAAGAGTAAAAGTGTTACTTCCGGTCCGAATTTTAAAATTTAATTTATACAAAAAATATTCCATATCTAGCTCTAAATACTTTTGAACTCTTGATAAATATATATAGGATGCATAATTTACGACATATTTGCAAAAAATCGCTATTCGGTAAGAGTAAAAGTGTTACTTTCAGTCCAAATGTTGAATCTTTATACAAAAGGTATCGAAAATTAAGTTCTAAATACTTTTATACTCGTAGCGTACCTGTCTAAAAAGCATGACTTACGAAATATTAGCAAAAAACTGATTTTCGATAAGAGTAAAAGACCTATTTCAGGTAGGAATACAGAAAAACTTTTTTAATAAAATTCTTCACAAATTTAATTTTGAGTACATATTAATTAATTATAAATTTGTTTAAACTTAGTACTTGACGAAGTATTGGCAAAATTCGATTTTTTCACTGAAGTAAACTACTACTTCCGGTCTGTCGATTTTACTGAAAATCTAGACAGATCTCAAGAGAGAGATTGTATTCGTAAATACAAAATTTGGAACTGATACCTATAGCAGTTTGACCGCTACCGTGGTCATACACACATACACACACACACACACACTGACACACACACAGAGAGAGACATATTTTAAAAACCACTTCTTCGGTATCAGGGGACTTTAAAACGTGGACATTTGCAAAAATATCGAGGTCGAAAGTTTTCACTATCACAATACTTCCTTATACTACGTATAAGAAAGTAAAATGAGTGTCATAACAGAGTTTTCAAACGTATGGGGTCTACCTGAACTTACTGAAAGTTTGTGGGTAAGTATCTGTACTATTTTACTAAATATCAAATTTGATTTATTAATCTAATCGGACTATGTTTTTAAAAATACTAAATTAATTGCAAACTTAATTTAGAGTTAAGGAAGCTATCAAGAATATTATAGACTAATAATAGGGCTCAAGAAAATATTTATTCGAATTAACCGGGCAATAAACAACTTAATTGAAAATACAGACAACCTGTAGAATACTTATTAATTGTGTAATATGTTTATTGTTATGCACACTCATTAAATAAGTCGAAATAAATAATTGCAATGACATTTATAAGGGGAACATGAAAAGTGTACCTTTACACGTATTCATTTAGAAATTCGTTAAATTACGCTAAATTCAATTAATATTAAATTTAATTATTAGGTCATATTTAAATGAGATTTGATACTGTAAAGAAATTAATTAAAAATAACCAGCAATTAATCCTCTATTAATATAATATCTACATCAAAAAACCGTAATCTGCTAATTACGGCAGGAAGAAAGAGGTACTAAAATGTTCAAAGGTCTGATTGTCTCAATAGATCGTTGTATTAAGAGCAGAAATTAAACGATAGATGTCACTGTTCACATGATCTGCGCACTTAAATAAGAAAATTACAAGGAAGTAAAACCAACACACAAATCCTCTGAAAGAGTATATACCCCCGAGTCACATTAAGATTACTATAAGCCCAGACTAAAAGTAAAAGGCCCAAAGGCCTAACTTGCACCGCACAACAACAACAACAAGAAGAAGAAGTAAAACCGAGGCTTTTATAAAAGTAACCCTTTTGGGAATTTAATACCTATTTTTGAACAATAAATTATGTTTTTACAAAATAACATTATTTTCATCGACTGAATCATCGAATATTGTTTTTCTTTTAAATTTACTTTCTCATTCTTTCTCTCTCTCTACAAATATAGATGTGAGGTGCAATCATGAGCACAAATACCTGGAAAATAAAATGTAGGCTGGAAAAGGCATAAATTATTACTGTACTAGCATACTGTTTAGCATATTAATAGAACATCCATATCCTTCGATTCCTTCCAATATGTAGTTTGTTTACTCTACTCTCTATAAGACCCTGAATAAGTAAATTTATAATTTAAGTACTACCATACGAAAATTGTTATGTGTATACTACAGCTGGGTCACAGAGACCCATTATTCTTTTTGGCATAGAAACAAAAAATATTATTTTAATCATATTTTCTGAAAAATATAAAAAAGGTACACGAAATACCTATGAATACTCAGAAGAAATGTTCAAATATAATTTTGACAAATATTTCTAGCACATCTCAAACACACTGGTATTTTGCACACATCACAGTAGGTGTTTGCTTCTCTCTCATTTTTGACAGGACTTATTGCACATCTTTTTATTTTGGATGCCACAGTCCTTTGTTCAGATTCTGGAGGAGTTACAATTGCTTATCCAAGCATGGTTGAATTTACTGTCTTCAAACTACGAGGTAAAGAATTTGTATATCTCCTTTACATGTTGCGCACAATTGACGTCCAAGTATTTTTAAGAAATCATATCGAGGATTTCTTTACGCTGCTTAGCAAAGTGACAAATAATTCTATGTTTTACACCTCCAACATTCAAAAGTGCATGGAAAAGGGTCATAGGTCATCTTCTGGTTCTTCTAGAAGTGCTGTAATTGGGGCACTGCTGATCCAGTGCATTTACACCTACTTTGGTGGTATTGTAAAACACTATTCATCACGTTTTTTCTTTTGTTATCCACAATATCATTGTGATGCATACTTGAAATCAAAACAACAGAGGTTTCTGGGTACATACAAAACGACCATCTCATTAGAAGCCAAAGGATTGCACCTTTCTTGTAAAAGACGGCATAAATTTTACTGGAATGAACCTTTTTTTTTTTACTGTTCCAAAGTATGTCAAATCATGTTTTATTAATTCCCTCAATAATTGTAAAGATGAATATCAATTATCGCCTGTAATATTGCGAGTAGTATTTTTTACCGGTTTAATTAAACACAGAACCACTTCTGTAGTTTGGCATAATTTTATTTGTTTCGGATTTTTGGTAGTGTTTTTATGTTATACCTTGCCAGTATAAACCTAAGCATTCACCATATAACGAATTTTGCAATCTGTAAAGAACTGAATCATAATGCCATATTTTCCTAGTTTATTAGGCATAAAAGTTCGAAATTTTCAGCGGCCTGTAAAGGGTACTAACTTTTCGTCAACTGGTATGAATTCTCCAGGAATATAACAATCCTTCGAAATAGTCACAAACTTTTCAAAAATGTCAGCTATAGGCGCCAGTTTGTTTACTTTTCTCCCTTCTGCTCGAGTACGTTCGTCATCAAAAAGTAGACAGCATAATAAAAAAGAAAATCTTGCAAGAGACATTGTTGCAAGAGATACATCTGTTACTGTACCATCTGTAGCCCACATCGATTTTAAGTTTCGTGTCCCGCTTTAAACACTCCTTGCAGGTACAGATCAATTAAAGCCTCATATTTTATCTTATCTCTGTTTTTAATAAAAAAAAAGTCTACAGCAAAAAGGGAAACAAACTCATCGGAAATAGCTCCGAAATCCTCTATTCTTTATTAAACACTTTCTTCGTAATTAATTCCTACTATTGGGCAATTACTACCATTGCCTATTATAGTTTTAATTGAAAATATTATAAAAAAAATTACATAGATGTGATTTTTATTACTGAACTCAGCAAAAATAACTTTTTCAACTCGTTAATGCGATTTTAATCAGTCTTTTCTTTTACAGGTATTGAGTTTTACAAATAAAAAAAATATTAGAATTTCTTTAAATTGATTTAAACAATAAAAAAAAGTTTATCATCTTCTTTAGTCAACCATCCTCTTGTCATGGAGGTATTTGATGATAGCTATAACAAATTGACAAGTTCTGATAGACTATTACAAAAATGAATTACTTTTCTTAGTAGTAGATTAAAAGGCAACAAAAATTCAAGGGATTTTTAATGTTAAAATCAACGGACTCCCAGTAAAAGTTCTTTTTTAGAGCCTAGTTTTACAAAAAAAATATGCAAATATCATTTTGTGTTTACAGTAAAAGTACGTATATTATATATAAGTTTTCTGTTAGAGATTATTAATTTCATATAATTAACCAATCCAAGAACTTTTGTATATATACCACAGATAACTAGATCTTACTTCACAAGGCATGATTAGATATAATTGCACTCATACATACAAATATATATACATAAAAAATCATTGTTCAGTCAATTCAAGTTGCTTTCGGTGGCAGGCAGCAATATATTTTATAGGAATGAGTACATCATGGAACACTATTCATTCTGCATTCTAATAATCACGGTAGTGATTTAGATATAGTATTTTTAAACAAAGTTAAAAGTTTTGCCATTCCATATAATGTCAATGGCAACCACATGTGTTTACACACAACAGATCTTAAAGCAGACGGTAGTTCTCGATAATGTAAGTAGTTTCAGTAAATATTCTGTTATAATTTAAGAATTCTTTAGTTTTTGTATACCATATATATAATATACCAACATCTAGAAATTATATGATGCAAAATAATGAATAAATTACACAGTAATTAAATTTACGCAATAAAAATACATCCGACGTGCAATTAAAATATAATACTCAAGTATAATATACCTCATTTAAAATGTCAGATGAGTTACAAACAAAATAACGTCACTGACGTCATAATATAATTGGCAATTTGCATTGCTTTGAGCAAGTTTTATTTGAAAATACTAATAATTCTTGAATTTGATATACCTACATTGTCTCAAAAGAAGAAAAATTAATTAAAATATCTTGTAAAACTTGAAATACAGCTTAAGAATATAACTTTCCGTGCAATTTTATAAAAAATATAAAATGTTAATGGTATCGTAATTTGTGAATAATTGTAAATTTTACTATTTGTTTCTATGCATGTAAAGAATTAATATCAATAGAATAATAATTTAATGTAAGTAACTATTTGGATCACGTTAAATTTAGAATTAAATGAGATACTTGGTATAGCCCGAGTATAGCCTCTGGTAAATTCAAATTAATAAATATTTCATAAAACTTTCTTTGAATATAAAAGTGATATAAATATATATCATTAATTATTAATACCACATTAAATTTAATTAAAAAATTTATGGTAAATTGTAAACGACTTTTAAAATTTATTATAAATGTGTCTCAGAAATACAACAGCAAATCAATATACAAAATTTAACTGCATACATTGATCTGATTTGCTTGTGCTAGAAAATAATAAGTCAATTTCACTACCACTGTTCCCAATACAAATATTTAATGGATCTACATAAAGTAATCCGTCGAAGTCTCACATTAATTACATATTACATTAACTACATTGCCCGTACAATGTTTCCATTTGTTCATTGTAACATTTGAAATTAATTTTGTTATAAGTTCAAGTACATGTCACATTTTGAATGTAATACTTTTTGAAGCAAGTTCACCTTTTATTTTCACCAAAATAATTTTACTTGTGTTGAGCACGCAATCATGGTAACCGTACTACAGGTTTAGTTGCTTTAGGTTAGTAGTAAGAACTCATTTACTAACCAAATTCGTTAACAAGAAGTTCCACTTTACTTTAGTTGCCAAATTTTTTTCATGACTATCTGGTCATCTGTTAGCTAAACCAAAACTCGTAACTTTTTTAAGGAATACAAATTGATTCAGAAATCTTCTGGGAAGAACGTAAGACTTAGAACAGAATGTAACACTTCTACTTTTATACAAACAGTCTTCCTTAAGAATTCATTCCACGTGCATTAGTGAAAATATTTTAAGCCAAATTTGAACAACTTCTGTATAAGACACAATTCAAAAATTTAGCAAGAAGTAATAATTTTGCTTGCATTTTTTGCAAGTATTTTGCCAATCATCTTTTCAGATTAGACCTATTTTTGTGAATTCCGTACACATTCATTGAGAGTAATTCTAAAATTGGGTTATTATTATTACAAGTATTTTTCAAATTATAAAATTCGACACAATTTACTTACTAATATAAAATATATAATAGAATTTGGAACAACTCATGTGCAAAAATATTTTCAACATTCGGTCTAAATATAGTACTTTTACTTCCATTATGTGTTCTAGGTAAATTTGTGATAACCAGCAATGATGAAAGTATTCTAAGGCTAATTTCAAGCAACTTTCGAATATATTTTTCCAAATTTGCACCGTTAGTTGCGTGCTACCCACAGCCCTTATTATATTAGATGAACTACATAACAGAAAATTCTCTGATATTAAAATGGTTGAAAGTTTTTGTCGACGAATTTAAATATATTATTGCAAAAGCATTACACTATGTTACAATTAAATTTCAATATTTAAGAATGATGTTGACATTAACAACAAAATAAAAAAAAATAATTAGTTTCATAGTAATAGCAGTAGTAGTCATTTATATCCAAGCATGGTTGAATTTACTGTCTTCAAACTACGAGGTAAAGAATTTGTATATCTCCATTACATGTCGCGCATAATTGACGTCCAAGTATTTTTAAGAAATCATTCACCTCCAACATTCAAAAGTGCATGAAAAAGGGTCATAGGTCATCTTCTGGTTCTTCTAGAAGTGCTGTAGTTGGGACACTTCTGATCCAGTGTATTTACACCTACCTAGACTACTACCTACCCTGAATTTTCCAGGAATATAACAATCCTTCGAATTATTCAGAAACTTTTCAAAAATGTCAGCTATAGGAGCCACTTTGTTCACTTTTCTCCCTTCTGCACGAGTACGTTCGTCATCAAAAAGTAGACAGCATAATACAAATTTATGATTTTTCCAACATATTTTCTACACACTTGTTCATTACCTAATTACAATAAATCTCGTAATGACTATATAATGTACTCTAAATATATCCTTAACAACTACCTACGTCTTTAACGGTACCAGTTTAAAAGCGGGGAATTATTTAGATCTATCTGGTCATTTAACAGTACATCTGAGTATTTAAGCTTATTTATTTCTAAGGCTAAAGTAAATTTAATTTTAAAACTTTTTCTTGTGAATGTAGTATCTCAAATTCGTTGTTGAAATTATGAATATTTTGTAGTAAGTGAATTGCATAATTTAAATCTGTCTTTTTATTTAGTAAAACTCTTAAAATTTTCGTTTATTCCTTTGTCAAAGCACCTCCCTATTAACTTACATAGGATCAACAAGTGAAAAAATAGAAAAAATGTTACATAAAGTAGATATAAATGTAGTATATAAAACAAATAATTCTTTGGGAAAATACATAAAAAACAATAAATCAAAGATAAACATGGGTAAAAAATCAGGAGCCTATTAAACATGTATGGATTGACCTAAAACATGTATAGGCCAAACAAGGACTTGCTTTGACAAAAAAATAAACGAACATTTTAAGAGTTTTAGTAATAAAAAGACAGATTCAAATTATGCAATTCACTTACTAGAAAATAATCATAATTTCAACAACGAATTTGAGATACTACATTCACAAGAACAAGGTTTAAAATTAAATTTACTTGAAGCCTTAGAAATAAATAAACTTAAATTCTCAGATGTACTGTTAAATGACCAGATAGATCTAAATATTTCCCCGCTCTTAAACTGGTACCGTTAAAGACGTAAGTAGTTGTTAAGGATATATTTAGAGTACATTATATAGTCACTACAAGATTTATTGTAATTAGGTAATGTACAAGTGTGTAGAAAATGTGTTGGAAAAATCATAAATTTGTAGAATGTATTTAGTAGTAACGCAATACCTGAAGAAGCTAGATCGTAGCGAAACATGTCGTATTTTTTAAATAAATAACTTTAACTCATATTTTATCTTATATCTCTTTTTAATAAAAGAAAAAGTCGGCAGCAAAATATATGGTTGCCAAAAGGGAAACAAACTCATCGGAAATAGCTCCGAAATCCTCTATTCTTTATTAAACACATTCTTCATAATTAATTCCTATTCTTAGGCAATTACTACCATTGCCTGTTATAGTTTTAATTGAAAATATTATAAAGAAAATTACAAAGACTTTTTCAACTCACCAATGCTATTTTAATAAGCGTTTTCTTTTACAGGTATTGAGTTTTACAAATAAAAAAAAATATTAGTATTTCTCTAAATTGATTTAACCAATAAAGAAAAGTTTATCAAAAAAAATGCGATGTTTATGAATACATAAATATATTAAGATGTTATAAATGTGCAGGATACAATCATTTTTCTAAGGATTGCACAGTAAATAAAGCATGCGGCAAATGTGCGGGAGAACACTGCACAACTGAGTGTGATAATGATGTTGAAAAATGTGTGAATTGCATTAGAGTAGTCAATAAATTAAAAATTGATTTAAATGTGAATCATACAGCATTTGAGAGAAACTGTCCAAGCTATCAACGGATCCTGGAGGCACAAAGGTCCAAGATTAAGTATGTATAGCAACCACAGAAAAACTGTCACAACAGTAATATTGTAATTTTCAATTGTCAGGGATTCTTAAATAATAAAGATGAAATATTACAATTATGCGATGACTGGGAACCATTAATTTTAGGACTGGTTGAAACACATGTTGATGATGAAGTAACAAACAAGGAAATTAATATTGAGGGATACGAGATGGTAAGAGCAGTAACAAATAATAGAAGAACTGGTGGAGTCCTTTTGTATTTGAAAAATCACTTACGGTACGAGGTAGAATCTGTTTATAGTGAAACATATGTATGGTTAATAGGAGTGAATGTACATATAAATAAGCAAAACTATTTAATCACAGTCATTTATCACCCTCCAAACATGTCTGATGGATTATTTTTGGAATTCTTAGACGAGTATATAAATGATATAATTGATTATGAAGGTAATATAATATTAACAGGTGACTTTAATATAAATTACAGAAGTGACACATTCTACAGCCAAAAAATTAAAAATCTATTTTATAAAAATGCATTGACTCAAATTGTTACCAAAGATACTAGAATAACGCAAAACAGTTCAACATTAATTGATTACATTGTAACAAATAAGAAGACATTGGAACATAAGGTACATTTAACACCAAAAATAAGTGATCACAACATACTATCCATACAAATCGATAAACATCAAAAGATTACTAATGATACATTAAAAATTTGTAAAAGGAACTATACAAATTACAACACTGAGGCACTTCAAGGTTACGTGATGAATATTCAATGGAACAATAATTCCAATGATGTAAATATATTGGCTAAAAGTTTCATTGGATCAATTACTGATATTATTCATACAATGTGTCCAATGAAGGAGGTGAGTGTACCAGGTAGATATGTGAGAAACAAATGGATTAATACACAAATAATAGAAGAAATGAAAATTAGAGACACAAAATACAAAATAGCAGTATATACTAAAAGCGAAGAGTCGTGGAATGATTATAAGACTTACAGAAATAGAGTCTCAAATTTGATAAAAAAAGCAAAAGAAACTTATTTAAAAATATTACTGGGTAACAACACAAACAACTCCAAAGAGCTGTGGAAAAATTTAAAAATGATGCTTTCAGATAATAAAAAAATTATTAGTAAATCTATTGTATTTCAGAATAAAACAATTATAAATAATATGGAGATAGCGCAGAATTTCAACAAATACTTTGTGTCTAGTGTACAGGACATAGTGAACAGTATACCAAAAAGTGCTGAAACATATTCCTTGACGCAGAAAATGACAAGTGCGGAATTTACTCAGTTCAGGACACTTTCAATGTATGACATGAAAAAAGTGTTAATTTCTTTAAAAAATACGGGAGATGTTGCGGGGGATGGCATTACTTGCAGAATTTTGCAGGATGTGTGCATGGTTGCCGCTAATAGACTATTGGACTTGATAAATACTTCCTTGACATCAGGTGTATTTCCAGAAGAATGGAAGACTTCTTACGTGGTTCCTGTGGAAAAAGTGAACGGTACGAAATTGTGTGACGAGTTCCGTCCAATTAATACTGTTCCGGTATATGAAAAAGTACTCGAGATTTGTGTAAAAAATCAACTTGATGACTACTGTGACAAAAACAATATTATAGTTTCTAATCAATCGGGTTTTAGAAAGAATCACTCCTGTGAAACTGTTATTATGGACATTTGTGATAAGTGGTTAAAAACTATAGATGACGGGTGTTTTGTAGTGGCAGTATTTATAGATTTACGCAGAGCTTTTGAGACTATTGATAGGGACTTATTAATTAGTAAACTAGAGGGTTTAGGAATTAAGGACAATGTAGGACATTGGCTAAAATCATATATGACAAATAGACTACAAAAAGTAAAGTATAATGGCTGTACATCAGATGCAATAAAAATTAACTTTGGTGTTCCTCAAGGAACGGTACTGGGTCCACTACTATTTAATATGTACGTGAATGACTTAGTAATGAATGTGAAACATTGCAATATTTGTATGTTCGCGGATGACACCATGATATATGTATGTGGAGACAATTTAGACCAAATGGTTACTGAAATTAATGAAGGTTTATCATCATTATTCAAGTGGCTTTGTAATCATAAATTATGTATTAATGCTAGTAAATCAAAGTACATGATTGTAGGTAGCAATTATAAATTAAGTAGATTAGATGTTAGTAATGTTAAAATTAAGATAAATGATTATGAACTGGATAAGGTAAGCGAAATGAAATATCTTGGGACTATAATTGATGAGAATTTAAATTTTAAATCACATGCGCAATACGTGATGAATAAAATGTTAAAAAAAGTTTTCTTCTTACGTAGAACTTCTAGAGGTTTGTCTATAAAAATAAAGTTGCTACTGTACAAATCGCTAATAGCACCTCATTTAGGGTTCTGTTCCACCCTGCTTTTCAATTTGAATCAAAATGAGGTACAGCAGATTCAAAAAATTCAAAACCAAGCCATGAGAGTGATATTAAAGTGTAACAGATACACTCCTATAAACTTGATGTTGAATACGTTAAATTTAATGAGTGTTAAGCAACATATTGTTTATAGAGCTCTCATATTTATTTATAGAATTAAGATGGGATATTTGCCTCCACATTTAAGTAATAGGTTAGTAATAGTGCAAGATATACATAACTATAACACTAGAAATATAAGTAATTTCTATATAAATCGGTGTAGGCGTGTACAAACAACAAAAAACATTTTTGTTCGCGGTTTAGAAGAATTTAATAAGTTACCTTTAGAAATTAAGAATTGCGTATTTGTAAATACATTTAAAAGTAGGTTATTTAGTCATGTAAGAAACATATACTAACATTGGTGTTTTTATTGCTGTGTATATGACATTCTATATGTAATATTAATTTTAAGTTCTAGTTTAAGTATTTGTAAATATACCTATTTAAAAGTAGGTTATATAATTAGTTAGCGGATATTTCATACTGCTGCATGCACATGTTTGAATTTCGTCGGTTATTGCATTATTGCATTAACCGATGAATGCTGACGAGCAATATGTAATATTAGTTTCGCACATCTATTTTTAAGTTATATTTGTATATGTAAATAAGAATATGTAAAATTTAAAGCAAAATGCTAATAAACGTATATTATTATTATTATTAAAAGTTTATCAACTCTAAAGCATTTGTTGTCAAAAATTTGTATTTTGTCTAAGCCGCATTTCGTATAATTCACTAATAATAATTAATTAAAGTTAAGACATTTATTATTATTATAACTAATATTTATTTCAACTAATTTAATAATACATTATCTACAACAAATAACCCTTGAAAATTATTTATAATCTAAGATTAATTCACAACAAATATTTAATAAACTGATTCATATCAGATTCATTATTTAAATAGACAGTAATACTAAAAGTTGTATACTTAGTAAATTATTTATACTTACTCGTTTACATTATTCATCTCCTCTGTGACTTTTCCCATGTGAGTTGGTAGTGCCTGAATTGTTTGGTTGCGTATTTCAAACTTGATTCACTTTCAGCTATTCGGCGACTTCACTTGTAGTAATTTATAATGAAATTGATACCTAAAAATAATATATTTCTTCTGCCTTTATTAACATTGCATTACATTGGGGAGATTATGAATTATAAGTCAAAATTATTATATTTTTATCGTATGTCAAATTGTGTTATACTGGGGACATTGCTTGTATTTTCTGTGTCATCTTTTTTTCAGAAAAATTTAACTGGATTCGCAAAAATGACTGAATCAACAATATCTGTGACCCATGTAAATATACATTATTTGTATTAGTATGGTATAATATTATAACATATTGAACAAATTTTAGGTAATTTCGAAGTATCTACTCCTAATGTACAACAAATCTGAAATAGAAAATGTATTAAGCCAAGTATATGAACTCTTTGCGACTGCGAATAAATTAATGAATGTTGAGATTGACAAATATGAAAAATTATTCAGATTAATTAAACTAATTCAACTGGCTTTCTTGATTTGGTTTATTGCAGATCCTCTTTTGTATATGCTCAGATCACTTTCTGCCGGCAATGTATTTATAATTGATATGTGGACAATCAACGACTCGATTGTTTTAAACACTTCAGTTCTAATGTTTCAATATTATTTCTTATTAATTTCAATCCCTGTCTTATATGGATACGACACTTTATACTTGTCATTTTGTATAACTATTGCAATACATGCAAGGTGCTTGAAATGTGTATTAAAAAATCTGCCAGCAAAATCATCGGAACATTTCAAAAGTAATTTGATTAACTGCATAAAAGGGCATCAGTTTCTAAATTCGTAAGTATTTGAATACATCATTACTAGGTAATTTTAAATAAGGAACACTCTGTCAGATATCATAATTAAATGTTTGGATATATATTTTTAACTAATTAACGGAAGTGAAACAGTAAATTAAGGAAAATAAAACACTAGGTAATATTTCGCACTATGTATACATTTTGCCTTGAGTTGTCATCAGGGGTTTCAATCTAACTAAAGCTAACATATACAATAACTTATTATGTACCAAATTATAACAAATCAATTCGAATTACTAGGAAAGAACATCCACTTAAAGACACACTGAACAGGTAAATATAATTTATAAATTTACATTGACAGCTTAACAATATACATGATTACATTGTTTCCAAGAATAATACCAGTATTTTCCGTTGACGTCACTATTATTCTAGACCAAGGTTCATAATTCAAGCAAACCGGTTACTTCTTTTTATCGCATATAAAGTATGTGTAATTAAAGAAAAGACTATTTCAAAGTAATTTTTATAAAAGTTGTGTACATAGATTGGCCTTTTTTGGTGTTAGGTATGATATTTGAAATGTTTTCTAACGATTCATTATAGTTTATCACATAAAATACTTGTATTTCTAGACTTATAGACAGTATATCTTTGTGTTTATAACAAACAGTGACTGTTTTTTCTTAATTGTTCTGTTGAAAATCTGTATGAACTTGCAAGTTTAACTATATCAATAATACAAAGTAATATACTTCAAAAAAAAAAAAAGAAATAGTATTTAAATTATATCCAGCATAGAAAATTATTTAGATAAAGGTATTGCATATACAAGTTCAGTAAAATTCTTCTTTTTTTTGGAGAATGTAAATGTGAAAATATTAAATTACTTACTAGGTAGGTATAAATAAAATCCTGGAGATAAAACAGCCACAGTTTGTTGTAAACACAATTTGTGTTGTCTATTGATCTAAAAATACAAGTATTTTGTGTGTTAAACTATAGTAAATCATTAGAACACATTTCACACATCATACATATCACTAAAATAGTCAATTTATGTAGACACTCTTTATTAAAATACTTAGAAATACTCTCTGTAAAAAATTCTAGGCTATTTGAATTACAGATTGTAAATTAAGAACTAACGATATACAGAATTATGAGAAAACTGACATAACTTATAATTTCGGATTAATTAAAGGGGAATTTGTTAAATCAGTATATTCATTAGGAAGTGCCTCCGTAGCCGGCGCCGGTTTTAAGTATGGTTGCCGGCACCGGCATATCGTATCGCTACCGGCGGTTATGTGCATATGTGATTGAATCTCCACCCCCTTTTACAACACTTATAACTAAAAATTTCCAACTAATTTTGAAATTTTATCTACAACTATCGCATAATCTATGAATACTAAGATAATTTTGGCAATTTATAACGGTGATTATTCAGTCAGTTGAATAATAATGACAGCGATTGAGTTATGGTTATAACTCAATCGTTATGTCAATATCAGTTTCTTCCCGTGAAAGTTGTAGATAAAGTACATATAATATTCGATTCGCGTGTTATGGCTATAACCCACGAAGATGACATGCACCATGAGCGACAGCGCGACAAATTATTTCTGGATAAGAGTCAAACATATGTTTCATCTCAGGATCTTGAAAATACAAGTATTTTAAATTTGCTTCCACATCAACGTTAATATGAACGTCACATTTGTAAGTATTTCGTAAAATTGATACACATTCATCAAACTTCATTCTGTTATGTGGTTTTCTGTTTAGATTTGTTAAGTCTTTAAAAGTCACAAGGCACCCGGATTCATTAATGATATCATTTTGTACGATTTTTTTGTTGGCGCGAGCCTGCAATACTGCTACTGAATTAACCTTAAGCTGATTTGAAATGTTCAGTCTTTGTAAACTTTTAAATAAAGTTAGTGATACCGAATGAGTGTGATCTTCATTCAGTACCTTTATCTCTAAAAATTTCCCACAAGAAGTTAATTTTAAAAACATACCGGCTGGACACTTCTGCCTAAATGTAAGTGTGTTTTTTGTTTTATTCCTAGGAGTGTGCATTCTGCCACCTTTAATGGAAGCTATTCTTACATAATGGTAAATTAAGTCTTGTTTTGCTTGAGCTGCCACACTTTCAGGATATCTTTTAGCCTGCGTCTTGATGGTTCTAGAATCTCTAATCCAGTAATCATTGAACACTTCATTTTTGTATTTTTGTAACTGCTTGTTGAAATTCTCGTAACTTTCAAACTTATCGCCCACTTTCAACATTTTACAATTAGAAGAACATCGTTTTTAACAAAAAGCATAGCTACAGGGAAAAACATATCTGCGAATTTAAATAAATTAAAGAAAATTAACACTAAAAGTGAAGCCGTTCACGCGCGCAATCTGGAAAACAGAGGTTATGTTGATATGCCGGTAACGAATTTAGTGTTGTTGAATTCAGTTACTTTTCAATACTTGTAACTATCCGTTACTTTCGAATTCAATATCCGTTACTTTAGTCGTTGCCGAGTACTCGTTCAAATGTGCGGTGCGGGCATATGTATAGTTAATATATGGTACAAACAAAATGTTCCGTTACACAGAAAAGACTGTATAATACAGGCTATTAGAAATATAATCGTCGGTATTAATTTTTGTTTTACTCATAGTGACAGCAAAAAAATTTAATACACAGTATTACACAAATTTAATATGAATCTCTTAATACAGATTATTATAACGTATAATACTATTAATTATTCGTCTTCTTTTTTACTTGAAATATTTTTCAATTAAAGTAACATTAAGTAAGTTAATTAGCACAATCTCTATAGTTCTCTCGATTGGTTCAGCCTATATACAAAAATTACCCGATTGTCTTTCATTACACCGTTGTCATCTGCAGATTAATTTGATAGCCATCGTGTTAACATCAGCAAAGTTGTGTATGTATATACAAAATAAGCAAATATTGAGTGGTCATCCACAAAATAAAACAATTTAGGAAACGACAGGTGCACCACATCATATTTAGATTGTTATACTCAAACTTTCAGCAACAAAAAAAGAGCTGCGTCTAAACCGTTACTGTTTTTGGGAAGGTTAGTGTTTAAAGCAATTTTTGAGGTTTTGTATTTCTGTAGCTATTCATTTTCATTGTCTGGATTATTGCCTTTTTCAATATATTTGAAATTTGAAAGCACTTAAATTTTTATACACGCCAAAACTTTATTGTTTAGTAAATGTTAAAGACATTGTACTAATTTTAATATATATTACGTTAAATAAATAAAATTCCTTAAAAGTATCATACAAACCATTCCAACTCAAAATTAAAAGTAAAATGCCAAAGCCTTAAGTATTTTTAAGGAGCCATTTTATTTACGATAGGAGAACAAGAATGCATTTTCTAAAAGTTATATATTATATTAGTAACTATTTGGAAAAGTAACGATTATTTGAAACCAGTATTCGTTCCTTCGGATCTTATAGAGTAACGAGTACTTTAGTAACGGATAGTTACATTTGCAACACCACTAGTAACGATACGTGAAGCCGGCTGCCGTCCGCAATTCTTGATGCCGTAGCCGGCATCAATATGCATACAAAACGGAGGCCGGCGCCGGCTATGGAGGCACTTCCTATTCATTAAGGACATATGCTGGATGTGATAATAATCCTTTTATATAATACCCTTCTAAGATCTCCATTTTATTTCTTCATTTAACTTAAATAAGAGTTTTAAATATGATTTGCAACAGTTGAATTATCTGTATTAATCTCACTGCATGCAAGTGTTTCGCGAATCTTACTTTAATGCTACGTCCACACTGACCAATATAACTTTTTTCACATTCATTACAGTGGATTCTATATATGCCCGATTTATTAATGGGTTTTAAGTTAATATTATTATACAAGGCTACCTTTGAATCTGAGTTCTTCAAAATATTACTGATTTTTAAATTAATTTTGCACATATATATGAGATTTTGATCTATTTTTTGTCAAGTTCTCGCAGAGTGGGCAAAGTTAATTTTTTGGCTCGTTAGTTCAAACTCCTGATGATATCGCAAGGCCAAATGTACATATACGTAGAGTCAATTATAATAATTGTGAAATAATACCAAGTGTGTTTTATTTTCCGTAATACATTTTTAAATTTATGACCAAGACAAAGAAAATATTATTTATTTATTAAATTATTATTATTCGTAAATTATTTAGGTCGCAAATATTGTATAAATAATAATACTTTTTTGTGCTTTTGGTGAAAGCGTTATGTATTACAAATTTGTAGCGAAATTTACACTTTTACCTTAGCCTTCTGTGCCTATTAGTTAATAATAAAATTTGTCAACATTTGCAGTGACCTAAGTGTGTGCATACCTACTATTATAAAAAACATTCTTTGGTTTACTCAAAGATCGTCCATATAGTTTAAAGAATGAACAATTTTCATATTTATATGTTATTTCTCTACTAACATTATGATTTTCCATTGAATTTCCTTTAAATACTTGTAAATGCGAATATTTATAAAAAAATTAAAGCGCTACTTTGTAATTCAGATTAATTAAAATATGTACTGTAATTATTTACAGAATAGTTTCTACACTAGGGTCATGTGCAATAAAAAGTAGTAAGAGAAAATTGTATTAATTATAGTGATTTCAACGTCGTTTTAAATAAAATAAATACTACAGTTTTTATTTCCATATGTAAATATTTAGATAACATGCAAATATGCATTTATTTAACATGCACAGCTGGTATTAGTGCTTGCTATACGCGTCAGATATGGTTGATATTTTTAAAAATTTCATATATAATATTTCGTTTTCTTGTAAGAAAAGACGAATACAGTAATGTCCGGTTATTACGAACCCGGTTATAGCAAACTTTCGGTTATAACGAACCAGTTTGAAAAGTACGAACCAAGGTTCCATAAGAAACGTGTTAATTGTTTTCGCATATAACGAACCCGCTTATAACAAACTTTCGGATATAACGAACCTTATTTTCCATTTTGTATGTAAAAAGTTTTCGGTTATAACGAACTTATATTTAGAAAACAAGGGACTTCCCCGAGTATCTCGCCAAAAATGCAGTAGTCGATTCTAGCAGTTTGTGCAAGCAGTCGACGTCGAGTCATCAATCTGTGCTTACGCTGATTCTCAAACGTGATTTTAAGACCATGAGTGACGCAGTTGCGAAGAAAAAACGTAAATCTTTTACATTGAAAAGTAAACATGATATTGTGAAACGATTGCAACGAGGTGTCCAACAAAGCGAAATTTGTACTGAAATGGGACTAAGTAAATCAACGGTAATAAAAAACTAAATTCAGGATAATGCATGTATGTATTAAACAAAAACTTCATTGTAGGTTGCTACAATTTGGAAGCAAAGGCAAACCATATTGAAGAGTTTCGAACAAGTACGAAACTCAAATGTGAAAAAAATCAAAAAACCTACTAAGCACGAAGTTGATCAAGGACTTTTGAAATGGTTTTCTCAGCAAAGAAGTAAAAATGTAACTATAAGCGGTGCCGTGTTGCAATCTAAAGCTGAAGATCTTGGGAGTAAATTGTTGGAAGATCCTGAATTAAAATTTAGTAGAAGTTGGATCGAAAGGTTTAAACGAAGACACAACATCAGCAGCGGAAAAATTGTTGGAGAGGCAGCCTCAGTTAATATGGATGTTGTGAATGACTGGTTGGAAAATAAGTGGCCAATAATTAGAGAAAACTTTGGAGATGAGGACATTTTTAAAGGCGATGAAACGGGGTTGTTTTATAAGCTCACACCAGACAAGACATTAAGATTCAAAGGGGAGACCTGTACAGGCGGAAAGTTATCTAGAGAAAGAATTACCGTCTTGGTTGTTGCAAATTTATTGGGACCAGAGAAAAGAAAATTATTGGTGATCGGAAAGGCCAAAAACCCCCGATGTTTCAAAAATGTGGTACGATTACCAGTCAATTATAAATGTAACAGAAGAGCTTGGATGACCTCCGAAATTTTTACAAACTAACTACGAGAATGGGATGATGAATTACGTCGTAAGAAACGAAAAATCTTATTACTAGTGGACAATTGCCCGGCTCATCCGGATGTAAAAAATTTGGAGTGCATTAAGTTGGTGTTTATGCCTGCGAATACAAGTTCGAAATTGCAGCCCATGGACCAGGGTGTTATCCATAGCTTAAAAAGCAATTACCGACGGTTCCTACTCTCGAAAACTATAAATTCTATTGATAATGATCAAACTAACTTCACTGTGAGTCTCTTGGATGCAATTAACTTCATCCATATGGCATGGCAAAAAGTGTCAAAGCAGACAATCGCTAATTGTTTTCGACACGGCGGATTTATCAGGCGTGAGGATGAATTTGACTCAGATGACAATCTACCATTAGTCGAATGGCTCACAAAAAATCAAGAAGAAAGTGTTAACGATGTTCAAGATGAACTCACTCTTGGTGAATATGATTTTAATGAATACGTTCACGTTGATGACAACCTTGTAAATGTGGAATTTTTGGATGATGATGCCATTGTAGCTTCTGTGTCTTCTGCAGCTAATCAGACTGACGATGAGAACGAAGAAGATGAGAACGAAGAGGAGGAAACCAAAAATAACGAAGTACCACTAGTTCCAACCACTTCAAATGCAATCCAAAATATTGAAGTCGTTCGTCATTTTCTTCAAACGCGAAATACTCCGCAACATATTCTTAATAAGCTAAGCGAAGTGGAAGTGCACATCAGAGAGATTAATCTTGCCAAAAAAAAACAAACTAAAATAAATACGTTGTTTTAGTACATAATTAATATTTTCAAGTTGTTTCAGACATGTAATGTTTGTAATGTATTTTGTTATATGAAAAAAGAATAAAAATTGACTCCCTCAAAATAGTGGTGTTTTTTCAAAATCATCACTTATAATGAACTTCGGTTATAACGAACCTTTTTTGCCGGTCCCTTGGAGTTCGCTATAACCGGACATTACTGTATATGTTTTTCATTCGTTTTCGAAAATGTATTATATATTACAAGTTAATTGAAAAAAAATTGTTGTCAAGTAGAATTTCCAAGCCGATTTTTTAAATTCCAATAAAGCTTTAAAATTATATTTTTTCACCAGTCAACTAGACTATTATAAAATGAAGAGGGAACAAAATCTTTATTATTACAATTATTGCTGCCTACCCAGAAAATACAGTAGTGTATTACAGCTCGATAATTAGTTTTGTTTTGAATATTTCAACTATACAGATGTTGATGCAGGTACTTTTTGGAAATCTTATTTTAGTTTACTTTCAAATTAGTTATGCTACACTTGTACGCATAAAAATCTAATTATTTTTAGAATTATCTCATACTAAAATCTATAAGAAGGGCGCGGTTAAAGTCAGAGAAAGTCGATATAGCAAGTCAACATAGAATATTTATTTAACAATTTTAAATAATAAAATCAATCTTTGGCCCTTGAAGAAGTGACTACCTACAAATTAAGTATAGAATTGAATACATAATGTGGATGTTCTTGTTTTACTTGTTTTAGGTATAAAATTTTATCTAGATTAGACAGTTACTTCCTTTAGATGAACTGAAGCGGCTTTCAAGAAACTATAAAAAGTATATCGGAGTCCGTGCTGTTTACACAATGCATTGCAAATAATTTTCTTAAACGTCTTTTTTCCTAAACGTCATTTTAGCAAATATCAATGTGTTCAGATAAGTCTCACTGTCGATTAATGTAACGTGAAGAAATTGAATACTATTAAGGCGAAAGGTGGTGGCCAAGTGTGCAAGACAGATAAAAGTATCGGAAAATTATTCCCGTTTTTATAAACAAATTACAAAACCTATTTCCTTTTTTAAAGTAGTATATGACTTAAAATGCTTTTCTAAAGAGATGCAACATCTTACTTTTTTATTTTTTTTCATAATAGTTAAGATATTTTGTTTAATTTCAGTATTTAATGTTTTTTTAAAATTCTGAGAAAGGGCGCATGGGTAAAAAAAATTTTTAAATATTATCCAAAAAAGAAAAAAAAACCTGATGAAAATTACCGCCCGAAACGCAAATACATAGTAATTTTCTGTCATGCTTTTTTTTTCATGTAGTTTTTTTACAGCGAACGGTCGGTTGTGGTTCTGTTCCATTATGCGTGATTATGAGACAGGGAGTGGTGGAAATGTCTACATAAATGTTTAGTGGATGGATCGTTTCCTAATTTTTTTAAGTTATACAATAGTAAAAGAAGCAAATATGGGACAACTGTTTTTGAGTTACTAAAATAGAACAGTAAGACTTGACATTAATGAAATTAATTAAATAAATAAATAGTGAAGAAAAATAGGTTCTATGATAGAAGTCTAAAAAGGCTATAGTCAGACCAATTACCGGCATTGAAAATCCCTCTTTTGTTTCGCACTCGGGTTTTCAAAACTAGAAACTATGGTATGTTTTATAAGAGTTTATTTTCAAAGAGTGTTGTATACTACATTTTTTAGATAGGTGGGTAATTTTTAAATTAACTGACAAAAACACCGTGATATAAGTATAAGGGCGTGTCAGAAATCTGACTTATTGTCATGACGTCATCTTCGAAGCAGCAAGTACGATTTGTTTTCATGTTTAGGTATTTATGTATGTGTGTTACTTGTAGGTGTGTTTGTAGTGGTAATTTATCAATTATTGCCATCGACTCTTATTAGTTATTATCATCTAAGAATGCGATGTTATGCAGTTCTTGTGGGTGCTCAAATTACAATCGGAAAATTAAGGGAACTAGTATAGAATATTGTAGTATCCTGAAAGATGTGGAACTGGTAAATAAATGGATAAGAGCCTGTCAGTCAAAAGATAAGTTCAGTTTAAAATATAGGAGTGTTCAGTGCTGTCAAATAATTTTAATCCAAATTTGTTGTATTACAATTCGACATGGAGATTCCTCTCACATTCTTACAGTGCCTGTAATTTTAATTCTTTTTTTACTCTAGCATGTATTTGTCCTATACACCACTACTTTTGAATATCGTCTGAAGCAGCATCTATTGAATTATGAACCAGAAAATATTCGCAAAGTAATAAATAATGCCGAAAACTACATTTCGAATAAACAACATTGGCAAAAGATATCAACAGAAATTAGAGCTCCACAAAACCTGTTTTTGAAGGCAAGGGGTGTTGGTGGAAAATTGTAGGCAATCCATCGTGTGGTTCCCTTATATTCATGCACCTGCACTTTCTGGGGTTTAAAATTTCGGGCAAGAGAACTTTTTCAAAAAAAAAATATTTTGGAAGCATCTTGTTTTCACATACTTGCTGGTCTGGAAAAGTTCTTTCAACGTGTATGTCTTTCGGGGTCCACTCAACAAATTCACAGAATTCTTTTTTTGTTACAGTTGCCCCTGTACCTGGTGATAATAATCGTACTTTTTAAACAGGTACGTTACGAGTATAAAAGTATTTAGAACTTAATTTTAAATACCTTTTGGATAAAAAAATTTTCAAAATTCAAACCGGAAGTAACACTTTTACTCTTATCGAATAGCGATTTTTTGCAAATATGTCGTAAATTATGCATTCTATATATATTTATCAAGAGTACAAAAGCGTTTAGAGCTGACTTTGGAATATTTTTTGTATAAGTGAAATTTCAAAATTCGGACCGGAATTAACACTTTTACTCTTAGCGAGTAGTAATTTTTTTCGAATATCTCGCAAAGTATGCATTCCATAAAGATTTGTTAAGATAATACAAGTACTTATAATAGGATTTTGAATAATTTATATATAAAAAAATTCTTAAAATGCGACTTATTTTTCCAAGATAAAACTATTTAAAACAATTTAGAATAATTTTCTATAATACGGAAAGCTCATACGTATAAGAAGAAGGTGGCCACACCTCATTATTACGTTTGGCACTAAGTCCAAGATGGTTTCTTCTCTTAGTCGAATATCTTTTATCCATGCTATACCTGTCTGTGTTATCACGACAAAACTGAACTCATAAATGCGAAATGTTTAAATTGGTAACTTGTACTTACTGCATTAGGTGCGTGACAGTTTTGAATCAAGACGTGGTCACGACCGATTATCGTGATCTCGCGCGTTCGGGATGGGTGGGGGTGAGGGGTGTAAAGGGACGGAAAATTATGAAAATATGCGTTTCGGACGTTAATATTCATCGTAGAAAAACAATAAAAACACTAAAGTACATAAAAATTAACTGTACAACGTCGCTCTTTCTCGAATTTTCCTTTTGTGTTTTTTTCGAAGTTATTAAATATATATTTTTTTGATAGAATACAATATAAAAAAAGTAAAACGTTTTATCATTTCTAAATACAGTTAACTATATATACAATTAATGAAATTCATAATATATTTTTTCTACTCCCATACTTTAATTGTATTATTAGATATGCTGAACCTGTACTTTAATGATGTCCATTATGATACAGATTTTCATTACGATACATGTTTATATCCAATAGGAATGCGACATTCCAATACTCAAACAATATTCAATATGGCGACTGTATATCTGACAGATATAAAAATTAATTAAATGTGACAGTTCTCTGCAATTTACAAGTAAGTAGTTAGCATTTGTGCTTTTTTGAAAATATAAGCGGTAAAAATGAGGGATAATGACAGTCAAATGTAATATTTGACTCCACCAGAAATTATGGAAATTTTACGCTCAATTTATGAAATAGAATGGTCAAAAAATATTGTTTTATTATGTGGTCGTAGAAAAATAGTGTATGCAACTCACATTTAATGGCTATTAAGACACTTGTATTCATTACAATACTCGGCTCGTATTGTAATTTTCTTACTCGTGTCTTACTAGCTATCATTAAATGCTTATTGCATAATATACTAGTATAGTTTTTGAAAAACACGGGTACTAAAATCAGCGTCATCTCTTGTTTCCGAAACACATTAAATGCATTTCACCTTTCGCCATAAGAGGGATGAATAGAGAGGTGGCATGGGACTCTGTATTTTTATGAAGTCCGTAAGAATCTAGCGAAAATATTCCAAAAGAGCTTACTTAAGCTTACTCTGTTACTTTTTACTGCATATGACTGTAAATTATCAAGCATACAAGAAGATTACTTTGAATAATACTATTATTATAAAATTATGTCTATTCTTGCAGGATGGTAACCCGTATGAGAGGCATATATTCTCTAATGCTACTTTTCCATTATTTTGTTACAGTGATTTCTTCTTGCATTGAACTCTATGAATTCATGGGGTAAGTAAATTATTATTACAATAATTTGGATGGCATCAGTTATTCTATCACGGCATAAGAATTTTTTATGTTAATCGCCTAACATGAGCAACACTTGCTATATTAACGTTATTAATACAATTCAAAGCGATAACAAACATTTGGTCTCAAAGTTGGTGGCGTAGCTTAATTTATATAATATTTCTCATGTTAAAGATAATTGTCATTTCTAATATTACGGAAGATCTACTCTGGTTTCGTCCGTTCTTGTTTCGTCCGATTCTGGTTTCGTACGCTACTTTAGTAATACCCAGTAAAATAAAAATTTCGTTCTGGTTTCGTCCCATCACCTTTTGCCCCGTGGTATAATTAACACGTATTCTTTCTTCACACTTTATCCTGGCTTAGAACAGGCAATTTATAAAATTAATACCTTAGTAGTTAACTAAAGAAAAACTTTATATATTGGCGTGTTTACAGATTTTGTGACCACTGGTGGTCACTCGTCGCTATAATTTATTATTTTCAAAATATTTACAAAAAAAAATTAACCGGCTACGGTTTCGTCATTATTCTTTTAAATATTATGTTTGTTTTAATTAATCATATTTTACAATGTATGTCAATCGATTTAAAGTAACTTCTAAGTTTATTTTTCGTTGCATAAATGCATTTATGGTATTTTGAATTCTTTTATCCAAATCAGAATATTTTTTTGGTCGTTTCGGCATAGTCATCATTAAATCGTCTTGTTCAGTGATTACTTTATAATATAATGAGTCGTCGTAAATTAGTTTAAGGATTTCATAAATATTTGGATGGCTTTTCCCGCATTTTTTATTTAGTCTTGCATGCCATCCTTCAACTGCATTTGTAGTACGATGACGGCTGTTAAAACAAACCCAATATCTTGGGGATTCCAACCATTGTTCAACAAAATAATCATTAAATTTAATAACTTCCTCTGTAACCGGCGAAGAGTCTGCTATGGTTAACCAACCATCGTCTATAAATTCTGTAGGCAAATGTGCTAAGGTTGCACACATTCTCAAATGTTTTCTTACATGTTCGTCTTCTTTATAATGTACAACTAGCCCAAGCTGTTGAATTTTCCTCCATAGTGCCTGGTTGAAGTGAAAATTGCATCCTTTAATTTGCGCATGTGGAAAAACTTCTATAAAACCATTTATGGCAGCCGTTTCAAAATCCACGTGAAAGTCTTCAGGGGTAAAATCGGGGCATTTTTCTTTTAAGATTTGGAAAAATCTTTTATACGTCTCTTCTTTTCTGTTTGGCAGTAGGGCATAAAAAACTGGTACAACACAAGTTTTCTCTTCTGTACTATTCACATCCAAGTGAATGGTGTACAGTTGCTCAAAAATTTTCGGACAACTTTTAAAAGTGCCATCACCAAAAAAACATCTTCCCTGTCTTAATACTCTTCAGTGAAGGAACCGACAACAAATAAAAATGTGATAAGAATGTTGTAACAATAAATTTATAAATAAATTTGTACACATATCTAAGATAAAAACTGTTTCTCTCAGCATGAAAGATATTGTTTGAAAATATATACCAGCTTGTCACTGACCAATTTAGTTTTGTGAAGTAGCGGTTGTGATTTTAATATGTAACATGCACAATTAATCAGCATTTTTAATTAAAAAAAATATAATAAAATTAATGATATAAATAGATATAATATACCCGTTATAAAGATAAATTCATGTAGTTTCAAATATGTAAGAATACTGGGTACGTTCCATTTAAAATATTAAATTTATTTGCTTCACCTGAATTATTTGATGTTCAGTTCTTTTCAGGATTTTGACACATTATTAAGAATAAATAATCTATGAACCTTTTTATATATCATTTTTTAATCATTCACACAATAGCCAAGGTATTTGCTGTTACACATAATATCTAACACACTGCATATATAGAATCTTAAAAATATACATTTCCAACATTTGTAATAGTTCTGAGGATTGCGTCATATATCAGTTTAAGTACAAAGGAGCCATACCATGCGGTTTAGATAAACCTTAAATGTACAGAATTCTAAAAAAAAGGCAATGCATGTTTAAGACAAAATTTGATTAAATGTAGGTACAACTATTATGGATACATATTTACATTTTATCAGTCTTTAAATTTTTTTATAATAACAGTATAACATGCTTATTAATTCCAAAAACAATTCGTTAAAGTTCAGAAATTAAAACAGGAGATGTAAATTGTTCCAACTAATCGCTTGGTTCACTGCACATATGAATATTAAATCTAATTGGTATATTAGTGGAACCTTTGCCGCGAGCACTCTGTGTTCCCCGCGACAGTGCAGTGACGTTCGATGTTTTCAGCTGCTCCGTGTGCACACGTAATCAGTGCACTACGGAAAAAAGAAAGACAGATGAGAGAAATTCTTGTTTCCACGATTGTGCAAGCTAAGGAGCTATGTGACACCATAATTGCAGAAATAAAAAGAATGTTTTCGTTCACAGGCCATTTGGAAATATTACATTGACTTATTTTTGGTGGAATGTTTTGAAACATATTCATCAAATTTTTCTATGCTACATTTAGATTCATCATTTTAAAATTCCCCATTTTTAAACAAAAATGAATTAAATACAGAATTGTAAATAATATACCGAAGAGCGGATTTTATAGAAGTTTCCGGAGCAGTCCACTTACTTAAGTTATTAACTGAAAGTAATCTGCAAACAGATTTCTCAGAAATATTTGCAGTGCTACAAGAAATTGTTGCACTACCCATGACAACTGCAGAAACGGAAAGTTGTTTTTCCGCGTTAAACACAATAAAAACTCTCCCTAGATGTACAATGGGTGAGAATAGGCCAACTGCCCACGTAATGTTATCTATTGAGAAACATGATTCAAGAAATTCTTAATTTTAATGAATTGGTCTTTGAAGAATTTATCCCAAAAAAAGAGAGACGAATTGATTTTCAATACAAAACATGTTTGTGAAACATAAAAACTATTATACATTTATCTCTAATAATTGTTTGGCGAGGCCGAGATACTAAGCGAGATAAGTTCCTTTAATTTCTACGTTTTGATAGCCCAAAAAAAGGGTTTGAGCGTGGCCCCAAAAAATTTTTTTGTCTCCGGCGATTTGTCAACACATTTGATATAAACCTATCAGGTAATTGAATTTCATAATGATTTATTTTTAGAAATCCCGGAAAAGCTGATAATATAACCAATGCTACAAACACACTCGCACTGTTCTGTGAATTTGCTTTTTACGCATTTCCCGCGGAGTTTGTTATTTTTGAGGTAGGTAATTTTGATAAATTCATTCATAACGCTAATTTCTATTATATCTTTTATCTTTCAGCTTTCGGACATATCAAATCATGCTTATATGTCAAAGTGGTACGAGCATGAAGTAGAAATACAAAAACTAATATTACTTATCATGTCTGAAAGTCAAAGTACGCAGTACTTTATGGGAGGTGGTATAATAAAAGTTAACGTGTATACATTTGGATCGGTAAGTAACAGCATATTTCTTTGATGGTAAACATTTATAAAGATTCATTTCAATAAATTTATAACATATTAATGCAATAACTTAGGTGTTAATGATATCTAGAAAAAAAGGTTTTTATTTTGCTGTTCTTACTGACCAATTACATTTTAAATAATCCAAGTGATACATACAATACAATGTTAGTTACTTCTTTAACGTACAAGTAAAGTAAAAGTAAATAAAGATATGTAGAAGGACAGTAGATATAGTTGGGCGAGAAAGGGGTTCTAAGAGAAATTCCTATTTCACAATAGTATGTGCTAGAACCTATGGTTCTGAACGTGTAGTGTAGAGGTATCCGTGTACACCGTTTATACACAGTCTGTATTGTCCATGTTCTTAAATTACCCGTGTACGTGGATATAAAACTAACCGTGTTCTTTCATATGCGAATTCTATCTATATGTCTGGCTCAATAGCAAATGATGTGTTCCTATACAATTTTCACGTGCACTTTGTATGTACGATATATAAAGGGTTAGTCAAAACTATGAAATGGCCGGTTTATTTCCGTAAATATAAATTTTATAATAAATTGTCTGTAACATAAGTTTTTTTTACTAGTTTTTCTCCATTACTTAGCCTACTTCTTGATTTTGTATGCAAACGCACCTCCATGGTAACGTATTTTTTTTTAAATAGCAAGCAAGCAGTTTTTTTGCTGATTTTAATTCCTCTTCTTTTTCTTGAAATGACTTGATATTTCTTTCATACACTTGAATAAGAAAGTTTAAAATCAGTATTTCCTAAAACCGACAAAATGTGATATGAAAACTGATTCTTCAGTTTTTAATACTCTTTTTTATTCATTTAAGTATTATTCTACAAAAGATTATAGTGGCATCTCCTTCGCCAGTTATTAATCATGTCATTGTAAAGTACCTTTCAATAAGTGGACAAGCTAATTTAATAAGAATAGTTTAATTTTTATTTGTAAACATTGTGAAAGTCAGTGAAATTGAAAGAATAGAAATACTAATGATTGTTGGTTATGGAGATCGGCAACTTTCACAAGAAGATGTTTGTCATTTGTTCAATAACGTTCATCCGGAGAGAAATCCTATTGTACAATCCACAGTGTCTAAATTGGTTAGAAAATTTAGAGAAACTGAAAATGTAAGAGATATACTAAAGTCTGGACCTCCAAAATCAGCCACAAATGAAGATCGAGCTCTCAATATTGTACTTAATGTCATGGATAATGCAATTACATCAACCGCGCAACTGGCTTTGGATAATGATATTAGTCAATCGTCGATTGTTCAAATATTAAAAAAGAACAAATACAAACCCTTCAAGAAACACCTTCTCCATGACTAAACGAAGACGACCCTGACAGAAGAATGCAGTTTTGTGCAATAATGATGGAAATGACAAATACTAATCCTAATTGTATAAACAACATTTTATTTTCTGATGAAGCCACTTTTTGTCTAAATGAGTTTGTAAACAGGCACAACTGTCGCTACTGGTCCAGTGAAAATCCTCATTGGATGATGGAACACAATACAGAGCATCGACAAAAACTCAATGTCTGGGATGGTATTATTGGGCATCACATAATAGGTCCATACTTTATAAATGGAAATTTGACAGCAGATAAATCTCACATTGTAAATTTATTTTCAGATGAAGATTCACAAGGAATGCCAAACCGCAGTGTTTGGTTTTAGCAAGACGGCACTCCACCACAGTATGGAGTTGATGTTCGCCTGTTTCTAAATAACATATTTCCTGATCGTTGGAGAGGACGTCGAGGATCTATTGAATGGCCTGCTAGGTGGCCTGATTTGAGTCCCCTAGATTTTTTTCCTCTGGGGACATTTAAAAAATAAAATTTAAAAACAGACACCACAAAATTTGCTAGTGCTAGAAGCCAAAATTAGGCATGAATTTCAAAATATAAATCCAAACTCGCTGCAAAATTCGTTGCGTAATTTCTGCGATAGATTAGAATATTGTCAAGCTGCGTCTTCAGTTTGAACATTTAATTTGATTTTATTATTAGTAGTGTAAATAAAAAATTATGAACATTTTATCTAAAATTTTCTTATTCAAGTGTATGAAGGAAATATCAAGTCATTTCAAGAAAAAGAAGAGGGATAAAAATCAGCAAAAAAACTGCTTACCTGCCATTAAAAAAAAATCGTTACCATGGAAATGCGTTTACATACAAAAACAAGGAGTAGGCTAAGAAAAGGAGAATAATTAGTAAAAAAAATATTATAAACACATTTTGTTATAAAGTTTATATTTACGGAAATAAACCGTCCGTTCCATACTTTTGACTAACCTTGTATATATATTATTTATGCATATAATATAATAATATTTCTGAAATGTGGTTAATGGGTGATGTAAAGAAGTCTTCTAATTAACAGTTTCGACATTTCGGAATATTATGTCTTCTTCAGAAAAAATTAAAATCATGGTACAACCAAACTTGTTGCTTCATATTAATGCAGCTAAATTAAACCAGAAAATAGGAAATAATTATAAATATGTCAAGGAAGACGTAGAGATAGAATCTGCATTAAAAGTTTTGTATCCGTGCACACGGGCAATTTAAAAATACGGGTAGTAGACTTTGTATATGTCGCAGGGAGATGATGAAAACTGAGATTTGATCAAATCCCTAAGGGAGATGATCAATTCACGGAAGATGTTAAAATAACAACTCTGTGGGGTCATTTCTCTAAAGAAAGTAAGTGATTTGATCAAATTCCTTAACTGTTTTAGTGAAAAGATGAAATAAGCATGTCAAGATTCGCACAGGTCTATGATTTGCTTGTTACCACTCCCCTTTACCTCACCGCTCCCCTCCTGCGCCAGGCTTTTGACGTGACCTACACCACACAGTAGCACCTAAACATTAAGTGAGGAAGGTTGCGCGCACTTTTACTATTGTTTTCTAAGTTTCGAGTTTTATCAATCCTACCGTAGAAAAATGGGATCAGATATAGAAAAAAATCAAACTCTAACGGAGTTTGTATCTGAAGAATAATTTAATGAAAGTATCAGGACGTTTTTAAACAAGAGCCATGATAAAGAAAAACCTTTGTGGACTGGCGAAAGGATAGAAGAAGCGAATACAGTGATTGAACAATTTAAATTAGCACCAGTACTTAAACTGCAACGGACACATAAGCAGTACTATTATGGGGAAAAATACGATGTTATGGAAGTAGATACTAAAAAATCTTTGATTTTGAAGAGAAAGTCTGTCTCCAATCCAGTTGTGAAAATAGTGCCAACGGAAAATTTTTACCACATACTTCGGAAAACCCATCTGTCAACTGGCCACGGAGGAAGAGATAAAATGCTGTATAGTTTGAAATCGAAATACCTAATACCTACTTCAGTTGTACTGGAATATTTAAAGCTGTGCACGGTATGTCAGTCTAAAAAAAATTCCAAGAAAAGGAATCGTTGTTTGCCCTATTGTATCTAGTGACTTCAATCATCATGGCCAAGTCGATTTAGTTGACTTACAGTCGACCCCCGATAGAAATTACAAATGGCTATTACACTACCAAGACCACGCGGAAAATTATCCTTATTTGGAGCTCAAGGATTTAAGAAGTGTTCCTGTGAACAATCCAAAATACAATGTAGAAAAAAAATGTGTCTGTAAAAAAAAGTAACGTACTTTGTAACTCGAGATGCCACAAATCAACAACTTGTTTTAATAAAAATGATTGAACATATATTATTTATTAATTACATTTACTAAAAATGTTTAAAATTTCACTAAAAATATCATTCTTATTTTTAAAAATATCACTTTAAGGACCAATTTTTTGTTTGTTATTTTGTTTGTTAGTTTCGAATAAATAATTTGTATTTCAATGACTATTGTTGTATTACCTACTCTACATTTAACAATGCACGGTTAACTAAATAAATACTTTTAATATCTATACAATATTATTTCATCTTTTCACTAAAACAGTTAACTTGATCAAATCACTTACTTTCTTTAGGGAGATGACCCCATAGAGTTGTTATTTAACATCTTCCGTGAATTGATCATCTCCTTTAGGGATTTGATCAAATCTCGGTTTTCATCATCTCCCTACGACAAATATATTATTTAATAGATAAAGCAAACAATTGATATATGCCGACGTTGTAATTTTTTTTTGTTTCAGGTTGTACGAACGGCATTTTCTTTTTACGCAGTTTTGAAAAACGTTTTAAATAAGTAAAACTATTGTTAAACTCTATCTACCTTATTTCGATAGCTTGCACAATGTCATTTCTCTCTCTTATGTAAGATACTGTAATTTCAAGAATAAATGTTAATTGCAGAATTATTTAGTATTCTATTTTTTGTTTATTTATAATTATTTAGTAAAAGTTTAATAAATATTTAGAATTCTTCTGTACCGAAATGATCTGGAGGACTCATTACAATTAAATATTTATATGTTTTCTCTAACATTTTGCCTCTATAACTAACACATTCACTTAGAAACTTCTTTTATATTCTGTAATTACAACTTACTACACTTAAAACGTGAGAGTCACTAGTAGCAGCACAGTATGGCGCCTTTAGATGCGTTAAAAATTGTAAACAGTTTGTAATTTAACTAGAAATTCCAATAGATTCAATTCTGGCTCACCTACCTGTAGCTTCTGTATTCCACGGACTTTAGCCGGATCAGCTGGAGACGGTCAAAGTTCCGGATCGAATGAAATAAACGGGAACCACGCACACGATTACGGTAAGTCAATGTTAAACGTGTATGAGACCCCTAGGGGCCCGATTCTCGAACTTAAGAGAAGTGAACGTTCTATTGAGAGAAGTGATAGATCACACTCCCATCCCTCGTTCTCCTAACTTCAAGAATAGCTGTTTTTAGGTAGGGATGTGTGTCGATCGTGTAGGAAATAGCAGTGCAATGTTGCCAGGTTGCAAATGAAGGCGGATTAGGACGATTGTTGTATAGAACAGTGTATATTAGGTAATATGTAATACGAAAACTATTTCTTTTAAATAGCGTGTGTAATGTTGAAAGGTTTTATGGGTTATATCAGTTGGATTTCCGGAAAGTGTTAGGCTAAACATCGAAATGTGAATATTGTTTTCTACGTATCATACATGTAGAAACAATGTAACATATATTAAAGTAATAAAAATAATAAAATAAAATAAAACACCTTTTCCACAAAATTAGTTTAATAACTATTTAAACATATTACCTACCAGACATTTTATAATAAGTAAAATACATGTTATACAGACAAATTTTAACAGTATAAAATTCTGAGAATTAGTTCAATGGGAAATACAAAATATTAATGAGAAAGAACGGGTAAAACTAACGCTGACAGGATTACGAATTACAATTCTAAATAAGATATTAATGAAAAGTTTAATTTAATTTTTTTTTTAATTTATATTTATATTTAAACCTATTATCTACGAGACATTTTATAATAAAAATACATGTTATACAGAACAATTTTAAAGGTAGCTGAAAAACGATTAAAGCAAAATTACAACGAATATTAACAATATATCATTCTGTGAATTAGTTCAATGGGAAATACAAAATATTTCTGAGAAAGACAACGGGTTAATTTAACAGTGACAGGATTATGGATTAACAATTCTAAATAAGATATTACTCAAAAGTTTAATACATATTTCAAGAGTGTCTTAAGTGTTATCCGATGTCGGTATACAAGATAACAAACCAGAAGAAACGTTCAAATACGATATAAAGAACACATGGCTCATGTCAAATTACACAATGTAGAAAAATCCGCATTAGCTCTACATCATATTGATACAAGTCACAACTTCAGCCTAGAAAATGTTAGTTTAGTTAAACAAAGCAACAATAGAAACTTAGATATGTGGGAAGTCATATACATGAAAAAACATAAAAATTATCTGCTGAATAATGATATTTCTCCCATTGATCGGTCATATGTACAAAATTTAAGTCGATATGCGCATGCTTCTCTTAACTTTTAATATGTTCGCTTGACTTGAACCGATAGATGTAAATTCTCCCAACTCTTGAGGGAAGGGATCTTTCTCTCAAGTTCAAGAATACGATTTTTAACATTTCAAGAGAATCCCCTCCATTATTCTCTCGAAATCTCTGTTCTCTCGACTCGAGAATCAGGCCCTAGGTGAGAAATTTGGTAGAGAAGTAGGGTTAGAAGAAAAACATTCAATAATTAGAATACACCAGAAAGTGACCTACTATTCAAACATCAGATAGAAACTACAGGTTTTATTTAAAACTCGTCAATAGTAAAACATTGCAGTCATGTTAAGTGTCTTGTAATTATTAGGGGAGAACAAATGGCGCGACAAAGCAAAAGGACATCAGTGGGGTACTTTGGACAGTTCTGGAGCCTCCTCCCCCTCTCACCCAGCTCCCACTCACCCCCCTCGCCCTAGTGGCGCCCTCTGCCAACCCAACTAAAGTGGCGCCCTCTCATGGTCGGCAACCCAACTAATATGGGGCCCCCTCACCACCCTCGCCCTAGTGGCGCCCTCTGCCAACCCAACTAATGTGGAGCCCTCTCAAGGCCACTAGCCAAACTAAAAAAATGGCATCTCTCATGATTACCAACCCAACTAATGTAGCGTCCTCTGAGGCTCACTAACCTAACTAAAAAATGGCATCTCTCATGATTACCAACCCAACTAATGTAGCGTCCTCTGACGGCCACTAACCAAACTAAAAATGGCATCTCTCATGATTACCAACCCAAATAACATGACACCCTCTGACGGCCACTAACCCAACTAAGGTGACATCAGGCAAAATGGCGGACCATCAAGATGGTGTTTGCTGCTAGAGAATTCCTGAATAAATTACCCAGCTTGCTATCGCGCTTCTCAATGTATTTCCAACAGGTCTAAACATGTTTCCCGCGGAAACCGCAACGGCTGTCTGCTTCGGTGATAGCCGCATGCGTGAAATGTATTTCTCTCTCTTATTAAATTATAAATGAAACAACATTTTTTTTTAAGAAAAACAATTTATTATTATTATTTATAAATTAGCAATATTATTTTAAATTAACAATATCTCCAAGCTTCACGATCTCAATGTCATAATAAAGTGCATTATAACTGATATGTAGCACTTCCATCATAAGGAAAGCGTTAAATGAATTACAATGATCAACAAGCATTTTTGATACATTAGTATATAAATCTCCAGTTAATGCTATGCAAGCGGTTAAGATCATTTTATAAAATACTATAAAATCACTATTTACTAAAAATTCTAATTTACTCTTAATGAGCGGTCGCAAATTAAACAAATTGCTATAGGTATCGGAAGACAATACCAGTTGCTGATTGCGACTGCTTAATACAATTACACTAGTATCTCTAAATGTTGACGTACGAATTTGATGATTCGGACTGCAACCCTTCGTCTTACAAAATTCTTCCCAGTCATCCAGTGTGAAGAATACACAGCTTGCAGGCGAACGAATCTGGATGATGGGTACGAATCCAGCCGCCGGACTAAGGCCGATATTCACCCATTTCGAACCGCATTTGTTGAGGTAGTATGATGACTGCCCAATCAGTTGCTTTTCCTTAACGATGTTCTCATCAATCATTTTAAGCGAATCGTTAATAAATTCATTATAAGTTTCTGAAAATAATTAAAAAAATATATAGATATAAGTTTATGTACATAATAATTTTGTATTCTTACTAGCTTCCATTTTAATCTTAGAGCTTAAAAAATATGTGTGAACTCGAATGCAAACAAACTAATACTGATTTAGTGGGAGAAAATTACAGCGAGAAGCAAACAAAAAAGGGTGGGGGTACTAACACAAAAAAAAGGGGTGGGAGGTACTTACCTAATTTGAGGCGGTAGAACAGCTGCACCCGAGGCATGTGCAGCAACCATCTAAGGAGCTGGTGGTTCGATTTTATAATGCCCCCAGGCGAGAGTATGGACGCCATCCTCATTAATCAGGCGTTTAACATCGTGAGGTGATAAGCTGAATTTATTTTGCTTAACTGTATAAATTTCCTGCAATTTAATTTGGAATAAATTTTGTTCTCTTAATAAGATATCGTTATTGAATAGACAGTGTTTGTAATCTGCCAGACTAATCTCATCCCGAACAACATTCTTCTTAACCCCCTTAACCTTCTTAATTTCCCTACCCTCAACCGATAGGGCATACATTTTAACGCGCAATCCGACAAACTCACTCATTATATCACCAGCATTTTCATCCTTAAATACTCCTAAAACAGCCTTGTTTTGAGGTGCCATGTTGTACACATTATTGGCCGAAAAGTTTGATGTGTCGAATTTGGTTATATTTTTTTTCATGTCGCTGTATATATCATCTGTCTCTACTTTTAAGATAAAACTGTCCGTATCCATATAACAGACGGACCTTTTCAGCATACACGCGTCTCAAAATATTATAGAAAAAGTCTTACATAAGGTGCTTTGATAGCTCCAAGACGAAGAAGCCGATATAAATAGGCTTCTAATATACAACTTTCAGCTTCCCCATCTGGATAGCTACAAAGTTTTCGGAAAAAATACTCACACTTTTAAAATTCGGTTTCGCGATCAAACTACCATCCCCGCGACTTTTACCATGGTCCTCCCAACGCGTGACCAATTTGACTTCTACTCGCTTATCAACATTCTCCACGGTTTTACCATATACAGAGTTGTTCATAAGCTTGTAGAAGTCTTTCTCAAAATCATTCCTGGCATGCTGACTTAGGCTGGTGTTTAGGTCGATATAATTTTGAAGCCAGGTTGACTGATTGAATTTTAAAACGCGATGAATTTTGCTTATTTTAAGGCCGAAATGTAATGCTTGCTTTAATGTTTGATAGTGTATGGCATATTTTTCTTTGTTCTGTAAATTCGCGATCAGCTTTTTATTTTTAAATTTAGATGTGGGGGGCACCATGTTTTTGGGCAGAAAAGGTAGGTCGTTATTCTCATCAAGTAAAGTTACAGGATACGTGACATCCACTTCCAAAAAATAGCCAATCGGCGAATCATCAGCGACCCCAGATATATTTAGATTGTCAATCTCACCTTGACTAGCCCAACTGAACCCACCGAATGGTAGATACTGCGACATTGCCCACCCATACACATTGTTCGCGTCCCAAAAAGCTAAATATGAACTAGGAACACTCGCATCATAATTAGGCATATACTTATTGCTTGACTTAGGGTGCCGCAATGATACCTGACACAACCCACCCCTGATACTATGTTTAACAAAATGATGCATATCGACATCTGTGAGTAGCCCCAATTCAATTTTGGTGTGCTTCAACATGGCATCCCGAGACAAGCCTGGGCTGGTGTAATATTGAGCCGGATCCAGACTATATGTATCCCGACAAATTTTCCGGAAATTCTCAAAAATGTCAGCCAATAATAAAACATCTGTTTTTAAATATAAGTTAGAGTACTCTAATAAATTTTGACATCCAAAAGTATCCCAAACAGTTTGAGCATGTTGATATTCCACATCCGAAATATCAACATTATTTAATGAATTGAAAAAATCGCGTTTTGCCGGTAAGGTCGATTCGTTCAATCGCCCAAAGCCATCTATATATTGATAGGGGAATACACCATTCTTTCTAATTAAATCGAAATGGGTATCTAGTGGAAACGCCCGCCTAACATTGATGAAGTCTTGCGGGCTCAAATTTTGTGCAAGTTTATCGATAGAAGACGCCATGAATCGAAAACTGACTAAAAACCGCAGTTTTATGTAAAAAAATTTTTCTCGCCCGATTTTTTTTCTTTGTAGTCGCCGACCAAAACTTTCGCGCTGAAGCTAATATATCGCTCTTTATTAATAGGAATCACGTCAATATTTAAATTTTGTTGTGCTAAATCTCTCAAAAATAGATGGCTATCGTACCCGCTCAAATTGTGAAAATACATAGGGACAAATTTCGGAATTTTGAAGTTTATATTACAATTAGAATGAGCGGCCCCTCGAAACGCTCCCGTAATGTGGCAGTGATCTCTCACTCTATCCCCGTTGAGAGACAGCTCACAAATGTGGCAAATCACGGCCTCATTATATAATTTTTGCTCGCTATTATTTAAAGGATTCATCGGCGCGATAGTCTTTAAATAGTTTTCATAGATTAGCTTAACATCTTCTATCAATTTTTCGACAAACACCGTTGAGCAATCTAAACCGGCATACGTGACAAATTTATTTAACTTTACATCAATCGAACACACAATTTGATACGCAAAACTATAGGGAACATGTTTGAATGTTTTATTCGTATGCGAACTAGCTGGAACACGGCTACATGTATGAATTGATTGGAGAATACTTTCAAAATCTGCATAAACAACGAAGGGAACGGACATTTTCTTATGATGACTATCAAAACGTAAAATATTTTCGGGCAGCATATCGCCAAATTTTGTTTTACGCGCGTCAGTTGAGGGTAGTACACATGGTTGCAATCATGTTGTGGATGGGCGTTTAATTTTTCGGATGTTCTGAAATGAATTAAACACCCATCGCAGATGTATAGCTCACCATCATGTTTATTGATTTGGACAGATTTTTAATCAATACATAATGAGCTTTTAATCCGTCATCAATTAAAAGTAAATTTACATGGATATCTTTTCTATTTTTAGTGAAATGAATCGGCACCAGCACCTCATGATTTTTTGTAGCATCATTAAAAGCCAAACCGTAAACGTTAATACTTAAATTATTCATTTCTTCAATTTTAGAAATATCTTTAATTTTAACCGGGAATTTAATACCTTCTAAATTTAGGACGCTGGAGTAATGAGGATAACTACCAACTCTCTCTACACTTTTGTTTGCCGGGTGGAGTGCTGCTACAAGCGACCAACCCAGGCATGCATCATCTAAGTTCCTAATGTTGATGCATGCTTTCTTGTTTCGGATAGAGGGGGGTAGTTCTAAATAAGATGATCCCCCTAGAGGTTGGTTATTAAAAAATTGGTTTTTAAAATCGGTTCTGAACTGGTTCTAGCACAACTGGTTCTAACTGAACCGGTTCAGAACCAGTTTTAAAAACAGATTTTTTAATAAGTTTACCGGAGCTCAAGTTGAATAGAAAGCAGTTTAAACCTCTCCCCAACATGTTCAGAAGCCATTCTGAAGCTCACATATGTAACTATTAATCTATCCAAATTTCAACAGTTTTCCACCACTGTCAGGTATTCATTTGAAAAATATTAATAACTCTTTTAATAAGAGATTGAATAAACTAAACCGATATATTTAACATTTCGTAAATGGGAATTATATGAACTTCCAGCTTGTGTGCAACGAAAACTGACATTTGGAAGCTATTATGGAAACACTCGCGGACCTCTCATGAGCTATGAGTAGTTTCACGATTCAGCACTTTACGTAATAGACTGTTCGAAGCAGAATGATAGCCTAAAATCATCCACCGTCGATGTTAAGCTTGATATGCAGTGCCAGGAGACGTTTAGCGAGGACACCTCTTGTTTATTGTTAATTTTACAAGATTGTGTCGTTGAATATAGTGCATTGACAGGCACTGTTAAGAAAATTATATAACATTCAGTCAATCGCAAGACATCAGGCTAAAAGAGGTGCAATTGACACTCGAGATCAGCTTCAATCATTCCTTATTATAGACATACAAGGTTATGCGATTCCACATTTCGACCCAAAAGAGATGACCATAAGTGACGGAGAAAGGAGCGTCCATTTTTTATTTAAACCTAGCATCGAATTCCATCTATTATCGAAGAAAGACCAAAGGACCGTTCGATGGCTTGAAAATAATTATTTAAATATAGAATACTCTACTGGTTATGTATATTTTAAGAACATTATTAAATTGTTAAAAAATATCTGTAACTCATATAATAGAGTGTATGTTAAAGGCCATCTAAAAAAGGAGCTGCTTAAAGAGTATGTTGATATTGATGTAATTAACTTGGAATATTTTAATGATGTACCAAGGCTTATTAAAAATGTCGATCATTGTTTTTATCATAATAATAAAACTAATGGAGAATGTATATGTACACAAAATAATATTTTAACTCTATGCAAGTATCTACAAAATAAAAAAACATTATATCATTCTTATTATTTCTTATTTTCAATCTACCTATACACTAATACTAAAATCATAGTTAGATAATATATATGAATTTTATACAAAGATGGATCTATCCGTACAGGTAGAAAGATGAAATTCCCAGACATGAAGCCCTCATTCGATGCAGGTATGCGACGGTAAAAAATTTATATGCATCCATTAGACAGCACACGGTCGACCGTGAGATCGGAATGCAGCCACTCTTAATTGCCTCTGGTCGCATACATACATATATCTATGTGTGTGTGGGAAAAGGGTTTATTGTAGACCGTGAGAACGGAATGCCGCCGCTGCTAATTGCCGCCGGTATACATACGCATACATATATATATATATATATATATATAGTAGTAATACAATGCGGATTCTGGCGCAATTTCCCATGTTATTTCTTATGGAGGTTCATTTTACAAAATTGACAATTTATACAGGTGTAATCACTTTCGTGCCACGAGGCAAGTCATTCAATCCTTAAAGGCCTTCATATATATATATATATATATGTATGTATATATGTATATACGCGAGCGAGCGTAGGTGTGTGCGGCGGTGTGTGTGTGTGTGTGTGTGTGTGTGTAACCAGCTTCGGAGGTGTAGAGAAAGATAGGGAAGGAGTTGTTTAATATACCTGTATACAAAGATGAGATGTGAACACCGCACGACTTTTATACATATGTACATTCAAATTATTCGATTAATAATACAGCTAGCATAGAAACAATGATTAACTTTTATTAAATACTAATACTGTAATTATATTTAATTATACTAATTATATAGCATGATCATGCTATCATAATGCTAATAAATACATGTGAAATTCCTGAATAAATTACCAGGCTTGCTATCGCGCTTCTCAATGTACTTCAAACAGGTCTAAACATGTTTCCAGCGGAAACCGCAACGGCTGTCTGCTTCTGTGATAGACGCAGGCATGAAATGTATATCTTACTTATAAAATAAAATAAAACAAACAATATATTTTTTTAAGAAAAACAATTTATTTATTATTATTTATAAATTAACAATATTATTTTAAATTAACAATATCTCCAAGCTTCATACCATCAAGATGGTCGATAAAAATATAAACTTTACATCTAAGATCGGCATACCATTTCAAATTATAAAATAAATATACAGTATGCTACTGGACGAGATAGCAACCAAGTATGAATATACAGGACGTTTCAAAGGTAGGGATTTTTAGAAAAACAATGTATTAATTAACAATATGACCAAGTTTCATACCATCAAGATGGTCGATAAAAATATAAACCTTACATCTAAGATCGGCATACCATTTCAAATTATAAAATAAATATACAGTATGCTACTGGACGAGATAGCAACCAAGTATGAATATACAGGACGTTTTCAAAGGTAGGGATTTTTAGAAAAGCAAGATGACGAATCCAAGATGGCCGCCAAAAATCTAATAAACTAATGCCACGTCAAGCATCCAATATATCAAAACCATGCACTCGAACTCCTATGAAACATCATCTCAAACCATCGCTAGAATCAGCTCACAACCGGGTCATGAAGCGATTCTGAAACCCCTATATTAAAACCACACATTCAAACCACTATCAAATCCCTCTTTTCTCAAAAAACTATCCAACCATCCATCCGTCCATCCATCCATCCATCTGGATAACATAGCAACCAAATATTAATATACAGGACGCTTCAAAGTAGGGATTTTTTAGAAAAGCAAGATGGAGAATCCAAGATGGCCGCCAAAAATCTAATAAACTAAGGTGACGTCAGGCGAAATAGCCGACTATCAATATGATCGATCAAAATATAAACTCAACTTCTAGAAAATACCCAACTCCGTATCACGCATCACAACAACAACCACCCAACATAGTTTCAAACGCCACAACACCGGATCAACTTAGGAAGATACATCTAGGTCAAACCCAACATACTTTCAAACACCACCACCGAGGATTTATATTTGACATCAGCATACCATCTCAAATCATAAAATAAATATACAGTATGATACTGGATAACATAGCAACCAAACATGAATATACAAGACATTTCAAAGTAGGGATTTTTAGAAAAGCAAGATGGCCACCAAAAATCTAATAAACTTCGGTGGCATCAGGCATCAATCTATTAAAACCACTATCAAATCATTCTCTTTTAAAGCCGTCATTCCAAAACAATACATTCAAATCATACATTCAGTGATAGATGCATAAATGAAATGTATTTATGCAGCCTAGCAGTTCAAAGCTTGTTATCGAGCTTACCAGTATATTTCTAACAGATCTAAACACGTTTCTAATGGAAACCACAACGTTTGATCACTATCAACACCTCTATGATAGTCACATTATTTAATATATCTATACCATATAATAAAAAGGAACAACATATTTTAAGAAAAACAATTTTTAAAAAATAATAACCACATTTTGTAGGTGAATTATAGCTAATATATATAGCATATCAATCATAGGGAAAAACATTAAACGAATTACAACGATAAACAATTATGACATATAAATCCATAGGTAAAGTTATATAGGTAATAAACATCATTCTCTCCATAGAAGACCTAGATATTTAATACCACATACATAAATACATAGACACTCTAATCCTCATATGAATAAATTGATAGACTTATAATAATTATTTTCATCCATAAGTATACATACATACTTTTATATATATCACTACAAGAAATAAGTCAACACCTCTATGATAGTCACATTATTTAATATATCTATACCATAAAATAAAAAGGAACAACATATTTTAAGAAAAACAATTATTAAAAAATAATAACCACATTTTGTATGCGAATTATAGCTAATATAGCATATCAATCATAGGAAAAAACATTAAACGAATTACAATGATAAGCAATTATGACATATAAATCCATAGGTAAAGTTATATAGGTAATAAACATCATTCCCTCCATAGAAAACCTAGATATTTAATACCACATACATAAATACATAGACACTCTAATCCTCATATGAATAAATTGATAGACTTGTAATAATTATTTTCATCCATAAGTATACATACATACTTTTATAGTATATGGTTTGAAGTAGTATACTTTTATATATATCACTACAAGAAATAAGTCAACACCTCTATGATAGTAGCCTTATTTAATATATCTATATCATAAAATAAAAAGGAACAACATATTTTAAGAAAAAACAATTTATTAAAAAATAATAACCACATTTTGTAGACGAATTATAGCATATCAATCATAGGGAAAAACATTAAACGAAATACAACGATAAACAATTATGACATATAAATCCATAGGTAAAGTTATATAGGTAATAAACATCATTCTCTCCATAGAAGACCTAGATATTTAATACCACATACATAAATACATAGACACTCTAATCCTCATATGAATAAATTGATAGACTTATAATAATTATTTTCATCCATAAGTATACATACTTTTATATATATCACTACAAGAAATAACTCGACACCGCTGTGATAGTCACCTTATTTAATATATCTATATTATAAAATAAAAAGGAACAACATATTTTCAAGAAAACAATTTATTAAAAATAAAACAACTACACACATCAAACAAACCTCAACCATACTTTCAATTTCACAAATATCAAATTTAAACAAAACAATCAAATGCAAAGGCAAGGAATGTTCTCGAGATGATCCATATAGTGCAATATAACAATGCAGTAAAACGATAGAGCTGAGATACATGCTCTATCAAATTTTTTATTACCCACTTTTTCAGCAATCAAAACTTTTTGACAAAACACTACACATATGAAAAATAGACATAGCATTAAATATTTCCATTTTAGAGATACCCCAGCCTAATCCCAATTTTAAATATCATAAATTCTTAAATTGATTTAGTTAACTTTCTTATAATATTTAAAAAGGTTGAAAAGGAAACATACTAAGTCCCACAACAGATAAAATATGTGCTATCTTTTTACACTTCACGTTTAGTACTATCATTAGAAGAAATATGCCTGAGGTACAGCTTTTAATATGAAATTTAGGGTTTTTTTTTTCACAAAAACATAGTTTATCCCTAATAAAACTAATTTTGAAACACAATGTGCACATAGTATTAAAAAAGAGAATAAAAACATTAAACAAGGTACGCTTCACACGAAACATTTTTATAAATTACATTTTAAAAACATGGAATTCTATTTTATTTGAATGACATTGTATTTACAAATAGTTTTTATATCATTACAAGAAATATGCTTTTCATTAAATATTAACCACTGAACAACAGCAGTATACACAAAAAAAAAAAAACTAATATAAAGACAGTATTAACGTTCTAACCAAAAGATTTGCAAAATAATAAATATATACTTGTTCATCGCTTAAAAACAATCGAAAAATTGATGTTTGCCAAGCTATTTATCAATATTTAAGAGTTAAAAATTTATCATCATTTTTACATTTACAGATACCCCATGTTTAATATCAATTTGAATTAACATAAATTCATAAAATGAGTCCATCTTTTCACACATCATGCGTTTTTGTACAACAGCGAATGTATTACATTTTAAAGCACTTTATAATTTGAGAAAAATAGCAAATCATATCACGAAACACTATTATAAATTCTATTTTATTTGGATGACATTGTATTTACAAATAGTTTTATATCATTACAAGAAATATACTTTTCATTAAATATTAACCACTGAACAACAGTAGTATAATAAATACTCGCTTTCAATTATTTAATATTGAAATTACATAAAATTCAATGCAATACACTTAAAACATTTGAAAAATCATGTTTGGTAAGCCCAATATATATCAATATTAAGACAAAATTATTATTAATTTTACATCTACAGATACCCCATGTTTAATATCAATTTGAATTAACATAATTTCATAAAATGAGTCTATCTTTAAATTTAGGGGTTTTTACACAAAACATAGTTTACGCCTAATAAAACTAATTTTTGAAACACAATGTACACATAGTATTAAAAAAAAAAAAAAAAAAAAAAAAAGATGATAAAAACATTAAACAAGGTACGCTTCACACGAATCATTTTTATAAATTACATTTTAAAACATGGAATTCTATTTTATTTGGATGACATTGTATTTTGGTAAGCCAAATATATATCAATATTTAAGACAAAAATTATTATTAATTTTCCATCTACAGATACCCCATGTTTAATATCAATTTGAATGAACATAATTTCATAAAATGAGTCTATCTTTAAATTTTTGTCAGTTTTATCTTTATTATTTTTAATATGATTCTGTAGTTTGTTGTTTGTACGAAATGAAATTAATGTCTTTGTTGTTTTTCGTAAATATGTTTTTATTTTCTTGGAAGGTGTACCTATATAAGTCACAGAGGCAAATTTTGATGAGTAAGTTTGAGGAACTATAGGATAATTCTTGGATATGATTTTTGCTTTTTGTTTTTTATGAAGGAGATTATTTATTAATTCTTTTGAATAACTATTATTCTGAGCTATGGTGTAAATTCTATCTAATTCTTTATCAAAATTAATCTTATGCATAAGAACATGGATTATTTTATATAACATTGAGTGGAAAGCAGCAAGTTTATGACTAATCGGGTGGAAAGAGTTAGAATGTATCGTAATATCTGTGTGAGTAGGTTAATGGTAAATAGCGAATTCGTGTGTAGAGGTCTAGAAAATTAATGGTTTTATTTACTTCTAATTCTATGGTGAATTTAATATTAGGATGCAAAATGTTAATATGATTATGAAGTGAATTTAATTGTCTATCCGTTCCTTTAAAACACACCAAAATATCATCTACATATCTCACCCAGTATATACAATTTTTAAATAACGAATGTTTACTAATAATGTCTTCAAGGTTGTCCATAAATATTTCGGATAATAAGGGACTTAGTGGGTTTCCGTTTAACACTTCTTTTGGGGGAATAATCGTAAACAAACATCAAATGAAATGAGTTTTAAATTATCTGGTAATTTAAATTTACTAATTTTATTTATCGAAAATTTCGGTTTGAATTTAGTGTATTCTAAAATGATTTTTATAAGTTGTTTGCATAGATTCACATCTGGTGCTTTTACATACGAAACAACTGGACGAATAGGTATATTCTTTTTATGTAATTTTAGTAAACCATATAATTCTGGAGGTTGTGGGTTCATAACAGGTAGTTGGAACTTTTGTGCATTATTGAATAAACATTCGGTATTGTTTATAGCACTTTTAATTTGTTTTTGAAACCACTCTGTAGGGTTAGATTTTAGTTTTATGAACGCATTAGTACAATAGTAAAATAGAGGAGTTCCCATTGGAAGACGACCGTTTTCAACACTGAAAGCAGTTTTTTTATATCGAATCAGGGTGCATTTCTATTTGATAATAGCCCGAAGGTAGATCAAGAGTAGTAAAATAATTACACCGTCTTAGTTTATCTAAAATATCACTAATGTTTGGTATAGGGTATCGATCATCTATTGTTTTTTCGTTTAATTTTCGATAATCAACCACCATGCGCCATTTCTTTACTCCGCTGGCGTCGAGCTTTTTCGGAACTATCCATACAGGACTGGACCATGGTGAATATGATGGTCTAATGATTCAGTCTTCTAATAATTTCGATATTTGTTTATTAATTTCTTGCTTATGAACACACGGATAGCGGTATGACTTAGTATATATGTATTGAGATTTCATCGGTTGTCATTATTTCGTGTTTAATTTGATTTGAAAATGTTAATTTTTTTTTCATTATCATGAAATAAATCTGAAAATACTGTGACAAGTTTACTTAAACAATCTTTTTCTTCCGAATTTAAATGATCTGTTCTAAATTTATTTATATTAATTTTGAATGGCTGTGTATTATTATTACAAGTAGCATATTTTCCTGAAATTGCTCTATATGAAAACATTCAAATTTGTTTCGTCAAATTTGTTCGCATATTCATTTAATAAATTTCGGTCTATGAGTATCGTTTGCGAAATTGATCTCTTATTAATTATTTCAACTGTTGCTTGATTATATTGTACATAGAGTAGCCCTGGAGGTATATAAATACTTTGATCGTCTGTGTCTATTTGGGTATTATGATATCACAATCAGGTAAGTATTACTGAACACAAAGGGGAAATTTCAATATCTTGTGTTTCGAACTCTTTTCTGTAATAGAGCGGTACTTGAATATTGTCATTATATATAACACGGTTTTATATAACGACATTATTAGACTCATATAAACCTTCTTCGTTCGTTATAATGCTGATTACAACTAATAATATCTCCCATTCAGTTGAGTAAACCAGTACAAATAAATATACAATAATACAAATACAAATTTCATTAGGTAGGGCAATGTTCTGATGAATTAAGCTGGCCTAGAATTTTTTTAATAATATAGCTAATATATCTCTATTCACAATTTAAATGGTTGGTTTTATAGTATTAGAAGGTCGTAACAAATAATTTGCTAATTATACATTAAAAAACATCAAAAAAAAAAACAACTAAAAAGAATTATGATTGCATATTATTTTAATTTTGCATCAGAAACACTGAGTGGAGAAATAATTCTAGTATTATTTAAAGAGAATTGATTTATATAAAAGTAGCCTTTTCTTCAAATAAAACTTGAACTAAACCAGCAGTATTGTACAAACATATAAATCTGTCTTGACAGGGAGTATAATAGCTAATTCCATAGAATATATAAAAAAACTAATGTAAGATAGAGATCTTGTTTTTCTTAGTCGATATGTCTAGAACAATACAAGTTAAGAATATATATATATATATAATAAAACACAATTGTTTAGTTTCAAAAATTATAATGTTCACACAAACGTAGTTTAAAAAACCATTTCTCCTGTTTACCATTACTGACTAATTTTAAATTAATAGTCGAGGAAGGAGATACATGTTGAAACTCCATTATATATATATATATATATATATATATATATATATAATAATTTCTTATTAAAAACCGTTAGATCTGTCTGCAAAACTATCGAGTTGACATTTTCTATATCGTAGCCCGAATTATCGAATTTATAAAAGCTGACCCTTATCGGATTGTTTTCAAACAATTTTTCGCTAACGAGCATTTTCAAGCCACTAACACCTATAAGTTAGTCCACAAGGCCACGATACTTCTTGCATATATCAGCATGGATATCTAGAAATCTCGAAATCTGTATGCTACATACTTCAAGATAGAGATATTTCAGGGATATAGGTGTATTAAGGGGGCGTTTGAATCATAGAATACAATATAAATTTACAATTATGCAAATGTCGGTTATAAAATCATTAATTGTTTATTTTATTGTATGTAATAAGTCATAATATCCTCCTACGTATGGTATAGGGGTTTAATTTACATAAATTCTTTTTATAAAAAAATTATTTCAATTTTATCAAAAGAACCCCTATACCATACGTAGGAGGATATTATGACTTATTACATACAATAAAATAAACAATTAATGATTTTATAACCGACATTTGCATAATTGTAAATTTATATTGTATTCTATGATTCAAACGCCCCCTTAATACACCTATATCCCTGAAATATCTCTATCTTGAAGTATGTAGCATACAGATTTCGAGATTTCTAGATATCCATGCTGATATATGCAAGAAGTATCGTGGCCTTGTGGACTAACTTATAGGTGTTAGTGGCTTGAAAATGCTCGTTAGCGAAAAATTGTTTGAAAACAATCCGATAAGGGTCAGCTTTTATAAATTCGATAATTCGGGCTACGATATAGAAAATGTCAACTCGATAGTTTTGCAGACAGATCTAACGGTTTTTAATAAGAAATTATTATATATATATATATATATATATATATAATGGAGTTTCAACATGTATCTCCTTCCTCGACTATTAATTTAAAATTAGTCAGTAATGGTAAACAGGAGAAATGGTTTTTTAAACTACGTTTGTGTGAACATTATAATTTTTGAAACTAAACAATTGTGTTTTATTATATATATATATATATTCTTAACTTGTATTGTTCTAGACATATCGACTAAGAAAAACAAGATCTCTATCTTACATTAGTTTTTTTTATATATTCTATGGAATTAGCTATTATACTCCCTGTCAAGACAGATTTATATGTTTGTACAATACTGCTGGTTTAGTTCAAGTTTTATTTGAAGAAAAGGCTACTTTTATATAAATCAATTCTCTTTAAATAATACTAGAATTATTTCTCCACTCAGTGTTTCTGATGCAAAATTAAAATAATATGCAATCATAATTCTTTTTAGTTGTTTTTTTTTGATGTTTTTTAATGTATAATTAGCAAATTATTTGTTACGACCTTCTAATACTATAAAACCAACCATTTAAATTGTGAATAGAGATATATTAGCTATATTATTAAAAAAATTCTAGGCCAGCTTAATTCATCAGAACATTGCCCTACCTAATGAAATTTGTATTTGTATTATTGTATATTTATTTGTACTGGTTTACTCAACTGAATGGGAGATATTATTAGTTGTAATCAGCATTATAACGAACGAAGAAGGTTTATATGAGTCTAATAATGTCGTTATATAAAACCGTGTTATATATAATGACAATATTCAAGTACCGCTCTATTACAGAAAAGAGTTCGAAACACAAGATATTGAAATTTCCCCTTTGTGTTCAGTAATACTTACCTGATTGTGATATCATAATACCCAAATAGACACAGACGATCAAAGTATTTATATACCTCCAGGGCTACTCTATGTACAATATAATCAAGCAACAGTTGAAATAATTAATAAGAGATCAATTTCGCAAACGATACTCATAGACCGAAATTTATTAAATGAATATGCGAACAAATTTGACGAAACAAATTTGAATGTTTTCATATAGAGCAATTTCAGGAAAATATGCTACTTGTAATAATAATACACAGCCATTCAAAATTAATATAAATAAATTTAGAACAGATCATTTAAATTCGGAAGAAAAAGATTGTTTAAGTAAACTTGTCACAGTATTTTCAGATTTATTTCATGATAATGAAAAAAAAATTAACATTTTCAAATCAAATTAAACACGAAATAATGACAACCGATGAAATCTCAATACATATATACTAAGTCATACCGCTATCCGTGTGTTCATAAGCAAGAAATTAATAAACAAATATCGAAATTATTAGAAGACTGAATCATTAGACCATCATATTCACCATGGTCCAGTCCTGTATGGATAGTTCCGAAAAAGCTCGACGCCAGCGGAGTAAAGAAATGGCGCATGGTGGTTGATTATCGAAAATTAAACGAAAAAACAATAGATGATCGATACCCTATACCAAACATTAGTGATATTTTAGATAAACTAAGACGGTGTAATTATTTTACTACTCTTGATCTACCTTCGGGCTATTATCAAATAGAAATGCACCCTGATTCGATATAAAAAAACTGCTTTCAGTGTTGAAAACGGTCGTCTTCCAATGGGAACTCCTCTATTTTACTATTGTACTAATGCGTTCATAAAACTAAAATCTAACCCTACAGAGTGGTTTCAAAAACAAATTAAAAGTGCTATAAACAATACCGAATGTTTATTCAATAATGCACAAAAGTTCCAACTACCTGTTATGAACCCACAACCTCCAGAATTATATGGTTTACTAAAATTACATAAAAAGAATATACCTATTCGTCCAGTTGTTTCGTATGTAAAAGCACCAGATGTGAATCTATGCAAACAACTTATAAAAATCATTTTAGAATACACTAAATTCAAACCGAAATTTTCGATAAATAAAATTAGTAAATTTAAATTACCAGATAATTTAAAACTCATTTCATTTGATGTTTGTTTACGATTATTCCCCCAAAAGAAGTGTTAAACGGAAACCCACTAAGTCCCTTATTATCCGAAATATTTATGGACAACCTTGAAGACATTATTAGTAAACATTCGTTATTTAAAAATTGTATATACTGGGTGAGATATGTAGATGATATTTTGGTGTGTTTTAAAGGAACGGATAGACAATTAAATTCACTTCATAATCATATTAACATTTTGCATCCTAATATTAAATTCACCATAGAATTAGAAGTAAATAAAACCATTAATTTTCTAGACCTCTACACACGAATTCGCTATTTACCATTAACCTACTCACACAGATATTACGATACATTCTAACTCTTTCCACCCGATTAGTCATAAACTTGCTGCTTTCCACTCAATGTTATATAAAATAATCCATGTTCTTATGCATAAGATTAATTTTGATAAAGAATTAGATAGAATTTACACCATAGCTCAGAATAATAGTTATTCAAAAGAATTAATAAATAATCTCCTTCATAAAAAACAAAAAGCAAAAATCATATCCAAGAATTATCCTATAGTTCCTCAAACTTACTCATCAAAATTTGCCTCTGTGACTTATATAGGTACACCTTCCAAGAAAATAAAAACATATTTACGAAAAACAACAAAGACATTAATTTCATTTCGTACAAACAACAAACTACAGAATCATATTAAAAATAATAAACATAAAACTGACAAAAATTTAAAGATAGACTCATTTTATGAAATTATGTTCATTCAAATTGATATTAAACATGGGGTATCTGTAGATGGAAAATTAATAATAATTTTTGTCTTAAATATTGATATATATTTGGCTTACCAAAATACAATGTCATCCAAATAAAATAGAATTCCATGTTTTAAAATGTAATTTATAAAAATGATTCGTGTGAAGCGTACCTTGTTTAATGTTTTTATCATCTTTTTTTTTTTTTTTTTTTTTTTTTAATACTATGTGTACATTGTGTTTCAAAAATTAGTTTTATTAGGCGTAAACTATGTTTTGTGTAAAAACCCCTAAATTTAAAGATAGACTCATTTTATGAAATTATGTTAATTCAAATTGATATTAAACATGGGGTATCTGTAGATGTAAAATTAATAATAATTTTGTCTTAATATTGATATATATTGGGCTTACCAAACATGATTTTTCAAATGTTTTAAGTGTATTGCATTGAATTTTATGTAATTTCAATATTAAATAATTGAAACCGAGTATTTATTATACTACTGTTGTTCAGTGGTTAATATTTAATGAAAAGTATATTTCTTGTAATGATATAAAACTATTTGTAAATACAATGTCATCCAAATAAAATAGAATTTATAATAGTGTTTCGTGATATGATTTGCTATTTTTCTCAAATTATAAAGTGCTTTAAAATGTAATACATTCGCTGTTGTACAAAAACGCATGATGTGTGAAAAGATGGACTCATTTTATGAATTTATGTTAATTCAAATTGATATTAAACATGGGGTATCTGTAAATGTAAAAATGATGATAAATTTTTAACTCTTAAATATTGATAAATAGCTTGGCAAACATCAATTTTTCGATTGTTTTTAAGCGATGAACAAGTATATATTTATTATTTTGCAAATCTTTTGGTTAGAACGTTAATACTGTCTTTATATTAGTTTTTTTTTTTTTGTGTATACTGCTGTTGTTCAGTGGTTAATATTTAATGAAAAGCATATTTCTTGTAATGATATAAAAACTATTTGTAAATACAATGTCATTCAAATAAAATAGAATTCCATGTTTTTAAAATGTAATTTATAAAAATGTTTCGTGTGAAGCGTACCTTGTTTAATGTTTTTATTCTCTTTTTTAATACTATGTGCACATTGTGTTTCAAAATTAGTTTTATTAGGGATAAACTATGTTTTTGTGAAAAAAAAAAAACCCTAAATTTCATATTAAAAGCTGTACCTCAGGCATATTTCTTCTAATGATAGTACTAAACGTGAAGTGTAAAAAGATAGCACATATTTTATCTGTTGTGGGACTTAGTATGTTTCCTTTTCAACCTTTTTAAATATTATAAGAAAGTTAACTAAATCAATTTAAGAATTTATGATATTTAAAATTGGGATTAGGCTGGGGTATCTCTAAAATGGAAATATTTAATGCTATGTCTATTTTTCATATGTGTAGTGTTTTGTCAAAAAGTTTTGATTGCTGAAAAAGTGGGTAATAAAAAATTTGATAGAGCATGTATCTCAGCTCTATCGTTTTACTGCATTGTTATATTGCACTATATGGATCATCTCGAGAACATTCCTTGCCTTTGCATTTGATTGTTTTGTTTAAATTTGATATTTGTGAAATTGAAAGTATGGTTGAGGTTTGTTTGATGTGTGTAGTTGTTTTATTTTTAATAAATTGTTTTCTTGAAAATATGTTGTTCCTTTTTATTTTATAATATAGATATATTAAATAAGGTGACTATCACAGCGGTGTCGAGTTATTTCTTGTAGTGATATATATAAAAGTATGTATACTTATGGATGAAAATAATTATTATAAGTCTATCAATTTATTCATATGAGGATTAGAGTGTCTATGTATTTATGTATGTGGTATTAAATATCTAGGTCTTCTATGGAGAAAATGATGTTTATTACCTATATAACTTTACCTATGGATTTATATGTCATAATTGTTTATCGTTGTATTTCGTTTAATGTTTTTCCCTATGATTGATATGCTATAATTCGTCTACAAAATGTGGTTATTATTTTTTAATAAATTGTTTTTTCTTAAAATATGTTGTTCCTTTTTATTTTATGATATAGATATATTAAATAAGGCTACTATCATAGAGGTGTTGACTTATTTCTTGTAGTGATATATATAAAAGTATACTACTTCAAACCATATACTATAAAAGTATGTATGTATACTTATGGATGAAAATAATTATTATAAGTCTATCAATTTATTCATATGAGGATTAGAGTGTCTATGTATTTATGTATGTGGTATTAAATATCTAGGTTTTCTATGGAGGGAATGATGTTTATTACCTATATAACTTTACCTATGGATTTATATGTCATAATTGCTTATCATTGTAATTCGTTTAATGTTTTTTCCTATGATTGATATGCTATATTAGCTATAATTCGCATACAAAATGTGGTTATTATTTTTTAATAATTGTTTTTCTTAAAATATGTTGTTCCTTTTTATTTTATGGTATAGATATATTAAATAATGTGACTATCATAGAGGTGTTGACTTATTTCTTGTAGTGATATATATAAAAGTATGTATGTATACTTATGGATGAAAATAATTATTATAAGTCTATCAATTTATTCATATGAGGATTAGAGTGTCTATGTATTTATGTATGTGGTATTAAATATCTAGGTCTTCTATGGAGAGAATGATGTTTATTACCTATATAACTTTACCTATGGATTTATATGTCATAATTGTTTATCGTTGTAATTCGTTTAATGTTTTTCCCTATGATTGATATGCTATATATATTAGCTATAATTCACCTACAAAATGTGGTTATTATTTTTTAAAAATTGTTTTTCTTAAAATATGTTGTTCCTTTTTATTATATGGTATAGATATATTAAATAATGTGACTATCATAGAGGTGTTGATAGTGATCAAACGTTGTGGTTTCCATTAGAAACGTGTTTAGATCTGTTAGAAATATACTGGTAAGCTCGATAACAAGCTTTGAACTGCTAGGCTGCATAAATACATTTCATTTATGCATCTATCACTGAATGTATGATTTGAATGTATTGTTTTGGAATGACGGCTTTAAAAGAGAATGATTTGATAGTGGTTTTAATAGATTGATGCCTGATGCCACCGAAGTTTATTAGATTTTTGGTGGCCATCTTGCTTTTCTAAAAATCCCTACTTTGAAATGTCTTGTATATTCATGTTTGGTTGCTATGTTATCCAGTATCATACTGTATATTTATTTTATGATTTGAGATGGTATGCTGATGTCAAATATAAATCCTCGGTGGTGGTGTTTGAAAGTATGTTGGGTTTGACCTAGATGTATCTTCCTAAGTTGATCCGGTGTTGTGGCGTTTGAAACTATGTTGGGTGGTTGTTGTTGTGATGCGTGATACGGAGTTGGGTATTTTCTAGAAGTTGAGTTTATATTTTGATCGATCATATTGATAGTCGGCTATTTCGCCTGACGTCACCTTAGTTTATTAGATTTTTGGCGGCCATCTTGGATTCTCCATCTTGCTTTTCTAAAAAATCCCTACTTTGAAGCGTCCTGTATATTAATATTTGGTTGCTATGTTATCCAGATGGATGGATGGATGGACGGATGGATGGTTGGATAGTTTTTTGAGAAAAGAGGGATTTGATAGTGGTTTGAATGTGTGGTTTTAATATAGGGGTTTCAGAATCGCTTCATGACCCGGTTGTGAGCTGATTCTAGCGATGGTTTGAGATGATGTTTCATAGGAGTTCGAGTGCATGGTTTTGATATATTGGATGCTTGACGTGGCATTAGTTTATTAGATTTTTGGCGGCCATCTTGGATTCGTCATCTTGCTTTTCTAAAAATCCCTACCTTTGAAAACGTCCTGTATATTCATACTTGGTTGCTATCTCGTCCAGTAGCATACTGTATATTTATTTTATAATTTGAAATGGTATGCCGATCTTAGATGTAAGGTTTATATTTTTATCGACCATCTTGATGGTATGAAACTTGGTCATATTGTTAATTAATACATTGTTTTTCTAAAAATCCCTACCTTTGAAACGTCCTGTATATTCATACTTGGTTGCTATCTCGTCCAGTAGCATACTGTATATTTATTTTATAATTTGAAATGGTATGCCGATCTTAGATGTAAAGTTTATATTTTTATCGACCATCTTGATGGTATGAAGCTTGGAGATATTGTTAATTTAAAATAATATTGTTAATTTATAAATAATAATAAATAAATTGTTTTTCTTAAAAAAATATATTGTTTGTTTTATTTTATTTTATAAGTAAGATATACATTTCATGCCTGCGTCTATCACAGAAGCAGACAGCCGTTGCGGTTTCCGCTGGAAACATGTTTAGACCTGTTTGAAGTACATTGAGAAGCGCGATAGCAAGCCTGGTAATTTATTCAGGAATTTCACATGTATTTATTAGCATTATGATAGCATGATCATGCTATATAATTAGTATAATTAAATATAATTACAGTATTAGTATTTAATAAAAGTTAATCATTGTTTCTATGCTAGCTGTATTATTAATCGAATAATTTGAATGTACATATGTATAAAAGTCGTGCGGTGTTCACATCTCATCTTTGTATACAGGTATATTAAACAACTCCTTCCCTATCTTTCTCTACACCTCCGAAGCTGGTTACACACACACACACACACACACACACACACACCGCCGCACACACCTACGCTCGCTCGCGTATATACATATATACATACATATATATATATATATATATGAAGGCCTGTAAGGATTGAATGACTTGCCTCGTGGCACGAAAGTGATTACACCTGTATAAATTGTCAATTTTGTAAAATGAACCTCCATAAGAAATAACACGGGAAATTGCGCCAGAATCCGCATTGTATTACTACTATATTGTTAATTAATACATTGTTTTTCTAAAAATCCCTACCTTTGAAACGTCCTGTATATTCATACTTGGTTGCTATCTCGTCCAGTAGCATACTGTATATTTATTTTATAATTTGAAATGGTATGCCGATCTTAGATGTAAAGTTTATATTTTAATCGACCATCTTGATGGTATGAAGCTTGGAGATATTGTTAATTTAAAATAATATTGTTAATTTATAAATAATAATAAATAAATTGTTTTTCTTAAAAAAATATATTGTTTGTTTTATTTTATTTTATAAGTAAGATATACATTTCATGCCTGCGTCTATCACAGAAGCAGACAGCCGTTGCGGTTTCCGCTGGAAACATGTTTAGACCTGTTTGAAGTACATTGAGAAGCGCGATAGCAAGCCTGGTAATTTATTCAGGAATTTCACATGTATTTATTAGCATTATGATAGCATGATCATGCTATATAATTAGTATAATTAAATATAATTACAGTATTAGTATTTAATAAAAGTTAATCATTGTTTCTATGCTAGCTGTATTATTAATCGAATAATTTGAATGTACATATGTATAAAAGTCGTGCGGTGTTCACATCTCATCTTTGTATACAGGTATATTAAACAACTCCTTCCCTATCTTTCTCTACACCTCCGAAGCTGGTTACACACACACACACACACACACACACACCGCCGCACACACCTACGCTCGCTCGCGTATATACATATATACATACATATATATATATATATATGAAGGCCTGTAAGGATTGAATGACTTGCCTCGTGGCACGAAAGTGATTACACCTGTATAAATTGTCAATTTTGTAAAATGAACCTCCATAAGAAATAACATGGGAAATTGCGCCAGAATCCGCATTGTATTACTACTATATATGTATGCGTGGGGAAAAAAAGGGTTTCTCTTTATACATCAATCAATTAGTGTGGCAATCTAACACAGATGGGTGTATACGTCACGGATGACTATCTATATATACGTAGATCGGCACGTTTAGCGCCATTATATCCAGTGTCTTTGAATGGTTAAGATCGTTTTAGTGCTTGTTTGTGTTTAGTATCAGGTATCTAGAAACCCTAATTTATATAATATAAACTTGCAATATTTTTCATTAGTTTTTCTACCGCTCTATAATTTCATAGGACTTTTTAAAAATTGTTTTTTTCAATTATAAGGCTATTTTTAATAATTTAATGGTGTAAATTTTATTAGTATTTTATTGAATATTATTTTTATATACAATTAATCGAGGATATGTTTCAAGTATTTTATACGCATTTAGTGCTTTCTTTAAATTGTTTTTAATGTTTAAGTGCCTAAGTTTATATAATTAAGTTGATTATTTTATATGGTTCTCTAAAGCGGTTTTTTTTCAATAATTTAAATAAATTCTGAATAATACAAGTATTTTTAGTTAAATATACGAGGATCATAGTTTTCATTAGTTTTTCTACCACTCTAAAATTTTATAGGACTTTTTGAAAATTGTTTTTTCAATTATAGGGCTATTTTTAATAATTTAATGGTGTAAATTTTATTGAATATTATTTTTATATACAATTAATACAGGATATGTTTCAAGTATTTCATATGCATTTAGTGATTTCTTTAAATTGTTTTTAATGGTTAAGCGCGTAAATTTATATAATTAAGCTGATTATTTTATATGGTTCTTTAAAAAAGATTTTTTCCATAATTTAAATAAATTCTGAATAATACAAGTATTTTTAGTTAAATATACGTGGACCAGTCAAATCAATTAGCAATTTCGATATATGTATTAAAAATTAGGTTTCAATAGCTTTTTATTCTCTTAAATTTATTATATTAATTATTTTTAATTTGCTTTTTCATAGAATGAATTGCATCATATGCGGAAAATCCTTCACCCGGCGCGATAACATGAAGGGACATGTGAATACCCTCCACCGCAATTTTGTTTGCGGTATTTGTGGGGAGGATGTGGATACATATGAGCATGTTGCCGGACCACCTAAGAAGGTGGCCAAGGTAGATGATACACCATCCACAAGTTCTAATAGACTTGTGGATGCGGCACCATCTACCAGTTGAGATGCGCCTCAGACAAGCTGTTGTGGGTTGATGTTCCCTAATAATTCTCTATATAGGGGACATCTTCGCTCACAACAGCATTTGAACAATAATGCATTTATGCTGCCAGATGGGGTGTTAAAAATTAATTCATCATTTAAAAGCTGGGTCGCGAGTTATAGAATTCGAGGTGATGAGAGTGCTGACATCACAATTTTTTTATCGAACTTGAAAATCAAAGTGTGCAGCCTGATTAACGGTGTTCTGGCCAAGGTTGTATCGGTTATTAAGGTGTAGTTAGAGCTATTTGCCCACTATGCTAAAACCGTAGCTGATGAGGAAATAGTCGACTTAAGTCCTTCAATACTCGGTACATCATTGTCACCGAGCCTTCGGACTTGGAGGACGTTTTTGATCAGGCTGCTGCCATCACAAAATCGAAAGCGGAGGAGTTTTCGGATAGGGGGAGCAATTGGACACTTAAGATGGTCTCACATTTAGAGGTTAATATCAACAGCTACCAACCTCTAGGGGGATCATCTTATTTAGAACTACCCCCCTCTATCCGAAACAAGAAAGCATGCATCAACATTAGGAACTTAGATGATGCATGCCTGGGTTGGTCGTTTGTAGCAGCACTCCACCCGGCAAACAAAAGTATAGAGAGAGTTGGTAGTTATCCTCATTACTCCAGCGTCCTAAATTTAGAAGGTATTAAATTCCCGGTTAAAATTAAAGATATTTCTAAAATTGAAGAAATGAATAATTTAAGTATTAATGTTTACGGTTTGGCTTTTAATGATGCTACAAAAAATCATGAGGTGGTGGGGCCGATTCATTTCACTAAAAATAGGAAAGATATCCATGTAAATTTACTTTTAATTGATGACGGATCAAAAGCTCATTATGTATTGATTAAAAATCTGTCCAAATCAATAAACATGATGGTGAGCTATACATCTGCGATGGGTGTTTAATTCATTTCAGAACATCCGAAAAATTAAACGCCCATCAACAACATGATTGCAACCATGTGTATACGGTACTACCCTCAACTGACGCGCGTAAAACAAAATTTGGCGATATGCTGCCCGTAAATATTTTACGTTTTGATAGTCATCATAGGAAAATGTCCGTTCCCTTCGTTGTTTAAGCAGATTTTGAAAGTATTCTCCAACCAATTCACACATGTAGCCGTGATCCAGCTAGTTCGCATACGAATAAAACATTCAAACATGTTCCCTATAGTTTTGCGTATCAAATTGTGTGTTCGTTTGATGTAAAGTTAAATAAATTTGTCACGTATGCCGGTTTAGATTGCTCAACGGTGTTTGTCGAAAAATTGATAGAAGATGTTAAGCTAATCTATGAAAACTATTTAAAGACTATCGCGCCGATGAATCCTTTAAATAATAGCGAGCAAAATTATATAATGAGGCCGTGATTTGCCACATTTGTGAGCTGTCTCTCAACGGGGATAGAGTGAGAGATCACTGCCACATTACGGGAGCGTTTCGAGGGGCCGCTCATTCTAATTGTAATATAAACTTCAAAATTCTGAAATTTGTCCCTATCTATTTTCACAATTTGAGCGGGTACGATAGCCATCTATTTTTGAGAGATTTAGCACAACAAAATTTAAATATTGACGTGATTCCTATTAATAAAGAGCGATATATTAGCTTCAGCGCGAAAGTTTTGGTCGGCGACTACACAGATAAAAAATAGGGGGAGAAAAAAAAAGTTTACATAAAACTGCGATTTTTAGACAGTTTTCGATTCATGGCGTCTTCTATCGATAAACTTGCACAAAATTTGAGCCCACAAGACTTCATCAATGTTAGGCGGGCGTTTCCACTAGATACCCATTTCGATTTAATTTGAAAGAAGGGTGTATTCCCCTATCAATATATAGATGGCTTTGGGCGATTGAACGAATCGACCTTACCGGCAAAACGCGATTTTTTCAATTCATTAAATAATGTTGATATTTCGGATGTGGAATATCAACATGCTCAAACTGTTTGGGATACTTTTGGATGTCAAAATTTATTAGAGTACTCTAACTTATATTTAAAAACAGATGTTTTATTATTGGCTGACATTTTTGAGAATTTCCGGAAAATTTGTCGGGATACATATAGTCTGGATCCGGCTCAATATTACACCAGCCCAGGCTTGTCTCGGGATGCCATGTTGAAGCACACCAAAATTGAATTGGAGCTACTCACAGATGTCGATATGCATCATTTTGTTAAACATAGTATCAGGGGTGGGTTGTGTCAGGTATCATTGCGGCACCCTAAGTCAAACAATAAGTATATGCCTAATTATTATGCGAGTGTTCCTAGTTCATATTTAGCTTATTGGGACGCGAACGATGTGTATGGGTGGGCAATGTCGCAGTATCTACCATTCGGTGGGTTCAGTTGGGCTAGTCAAGATGAGATTGACAATCTAAATATATCTGGGGTCGCTGATGATTCACCGATTGGCTATTTTTTGGAAGTGGATGTCACGTATCCTGTAACTTTGCATGATGAGCATAACGACCTACCTTTTCTGCCCGAAAACATGGTGCCTCCCACATCTAAATTTAAAAATAAAAAGCTGATCGCGAATTTACAGAACAAAGAAAAATATGCCATACACTATCAAACATTAAAGCAAGCATTACATTTCGGCCTTAAAATAAGCAAAATTCATCGCGTTTTGAAATTCAATCAGTCAACCTGGCTTCAAAATTATATCGACCTAATAAACACCAGCCTACGTCAGCATGCCAGGAATGATTTTGAGAAAGACTTCTACAAGCTTATGAACAACTCTGTATATGGTAAAACCGTGGAGAATGTTGATAAGCGAGTAGAAGTCAAATTGGTCACGCGTTGGGAGGACCATGGTAAAAGTCGCGGGGATGGTAGTTTGATCGCGAAACCGAATTTTAAAGTGTGAGTATTTTTTCCGAAAACTTTGTAGCTATCCAGATGGGGAAGCTGAAAGTTGTATATAATAAGCCTATTTATATCGGCTTCTCCGTCTTGGAGCTATCAAAGCACCTTATTTATGACTTTTTCTATAATATTTTGAGACGCGTGTATGCTGAAAAGGTCCGTCTGTTATATGGATACGGACAGTTTTATCTTAAAAGTAGAGACAGATGATATATACAGCGACATGAAAAAAAATATAACCAAATTCGACACATCAAACTTTTCGGCCAATAATGTGTACATCATAGCACCTCAAAACAAGGCTGTTTTAGGAGTATTTAAGGATGAAAATGCTGGTGATATAATGAGTGAGTTTGTCGGATTGCGCGTTAAAATGTATGCCCTATCGGTTGAGGGTAGGGAAATTAAAAAGGTTAAGGGGGTTAAGAAGAATGTTGTTCGGGATGAGATTAGTCTGGCAGATTACAAACACTGTCTATTCAATAGCAATATTTTATTAAGAGAACAAAATTTATTCCAAATTAAATTGCACGAAATCTATACAGTTAAGCAAAATAAATTCAGCTTATCACCTCACGATGTTAAACGCCTGATTAATGAGGATGGCGTCCATACTCTCGCCTGGGGGCATTATAAAATCGATCCACCAGCTCCTTAGATGGTCGCTGCACATGCCTCGGGTGCAGCTGCTCTACCGCCTCAAATTAGGTAAGTATCCCCCGCCCCCTTTTTTGTGTAAGTACCCCCACCCTTTTTTCTCTGCTTCTCGCTGTAATTTTCTCCAACTAAATCAGTATTAGTTTGTTTGCATTCGAGTTCACACATATTTTTTAACCTCTAAGATTAAAATGGAAGCTAGTAAGAATACAAAATTATTATGTACATAAACTTATATCTATATATTTTTTAATTATTATCATAAACTTATAATGAATTTATTAACGATTCGCTTAAAATGATTCATGAGAACATCGTTAAGGAAAAGCAACTGATTGGGCAGTCATCATACTACCTCAACAAATGCGGTTCGAAATGGGTGAATATCGGCCTTAGTCCGGCGGCTGGATTCGTACCCATCATCCAGATTCGATCGCCTGCAAGCTGTGTATTCTTCACACTGGATGACTGGGATGAATTCTGTAAGACGAAGGGTTGCAGTCCGAATCATCAAATTCGTACGTCAACATTTAGAGATACTAGTGTAATTGTATTAAGCAGTCGCAATCAGCAACTGGTATTGTCTTCCGATACCTATAGCAATTTGTTTAATTTGCGACCGCTCATTAAGAGTAAATTAGAATTTTTAGTAAATAGTGATTTTATAGTATTTTATAAAATGATCCTAACCGCTTGCATAGCATTAACTGGAGATTTATATACTAATGTATCAAACATGCTTGTTGATCATTGTAATTCATTTAACGCTTTCCGTATGATGGAAGTGCTACATATCAGTTATAATGCACTTTATTATTACTTTGAGATCATGAAGCTTGGAGATATTGTTAATTTAAAATAATATTGCTAATTTATAAATGATAATAATAAATTGTTTTTCTTAAAAAAATTATTGTTTCATTTATAATTTAATAAGAGAGAGAAATACATTTCACGCATGCGGCTGTCACCGAAGCAGACAGCCGTTGCGGTTTCCGCGGGAAACATGTTTAGACCTGTTGGAAATACATTGAGAAGCGCGATAGCAAGCTGGGTAATTTATTCAGGAATTCTCTAGAAGCAAAGACCATCTTGATGGTCCGCCATTTTGCCTGACGTCACCTTAGTTGTGTTAGTGGTCGTCAGAGGGTGTTATGTTATTTGGGTTGATAATCATGAGAGATGCCATTTTTAGTTTGGTTAGTGGCCGTCAGAGGACGATACATTAGTTGGGTTGGTAATCATGAGAGATGCCACTTTTTAGTTAGGTTAGTGAGCGTCAGAGGACGCTACATTAGTTGGGTTGGCAGAGGGCGCCACTAGGGCGAGGGGGGTGAGAGGGCATCACATTAGTTGGGTTGGCACAGAGGGCGCCACTAGGGCGAGGGGGTGAGGGGGCCCCACATTAGTTGGGTTGGCGGTCGCGAGGGGGCCCCACATTAGTTGGGTTGGCCACCATGAGAGGGCGCCACTTTAGTTGGGTTGCCAGAGGGCGCCACTAGGGCGAGGGGTGTGGGGGGGGGAGCTTGGTGAGAGGGGGAGGAGGCGCCAGAACTGTCCAAAGTACCCTACTGACATCTGGGTGTGGGCATCACACTACATTCTTATACGTGTGTGCCTTTCAAATTGTACTTGTGGATACTTCAGATCCGAATTCTAAACTTTTTTTATACATAAATTGCTCAAATTCCTATTCTAAGAATGTCAAGTCTATTATAAATCTCCACAGAATGCATACTTAGCGAGATATTGGGGATGAAATGCTAGTCGATAAGAGTAAAAAAAAATTGTTACTTCTAGTGCGAATTTTGAAATTCCTTTTATTCAAAAATTATTACAAATCTAGCTTTAATACTTTTGTACTCTTGATAAATATATATAGAATGCACAATTTACAAAATATTTGCCAAAAGTTGTTTTATACAAAAAGGATTGAAAATCAAGAACGAAATGCTTTTACACTCATAATGTATTTGCCTAGAAAGCTTTACTTGCAAAACACTGGTTTTCGATAAGAGTGAAACACCTATTTCTGGTAAGAATTTCGAAATTCTTTAAAATATGTTTAAACTTTGTAGTTGACGAAATATTAAGTAAGTAGTATTAGTAAAATTCGAGTAAACTACTACTTCCGGTTTACTTCTTAACAAAAATCAGTTTTTTGCGAATATCTGGCAAGTCATGCTTTCGAAGCAGGTATACATTACGAGTAGGAAAGTATTTACAACATAAGTTTCTATATCTTTTGTATAAAAAAAAAATCAAAATTTGGAATGGAAGTAACACTTGTACTCGTATCGAATAGCGCTTTTTTGCAAATATGTCGTAAATTTTGCATTGTATATACATTTAGAGTAGAAGAGTATTTAGAAATAGATTTGCAATATTTTTATATACATGAAATGTCAAAATTCGGACGGGAGGTAACACTTTTATTCTTAGGGAGTAGCAATTTTTTTCGGATGTCTTGCAAAGTATGCATTCTACAGTGATTTGTTAAGAGAACAGCAGTACTTAGAATAGGATTTTAAATAATTTTTGTATAAAATATTCTTAAGATTGTATATTTTAAAACACTCATACGTATAAGAAATTTGTGTGGTGGTTACATCTCACTATTTTGTATTTAGATTAAAGTAAAATTCGAGCCTTCACTGAAAATCAATCTAATCAGATCTCACTGGCACACACACACTGAGAGAGAGAGAGGGGGGGGGGAGAGGGAGGGGGGAGAGAGGGGGAGAGAGAGAGAGAGGGAGGGAGAGAGAGATATTTTTTTAAAAAACATTTTCGGTATCAGGAGACTTCGAAACTTAGACATGTGTAAAAATCTCGAGCTCGAAAATGTTTATCATCACAATACTCTATGTATAAGAAAGTAAAGGGTATCTACATTTTCCTACGATTCATACTGTATTATATTGTGCTTAGATTAAAGATTTTGTAAATACATTTTCTTCGAGTGGTTATAAGTTTCATATAATTATTCACCGCATAAACTTTGTATACATTCACATACCTATAGATAATTAAATCTAACTCTTTACAACGTATCATTACACGTAATTACAGACGTGCATACATATACATACAAACTTATTGGGCAGTCTATTGAATCTCTTCTCTGTGAGAGATGGTCCAAAAGTTGTACGTATATATCAATAAACTATGCAAAGTTTCGCAAAAAGCCTTTCCTATATTTGCAATAAAATATTTTAGTTGGTCTTCTTATATTATAATAGAATGTACTTCCTATATAAATATATGTGTGTGTGTCCTATTGTAATTAACACGATCGTGATTTACGATAGGTAAAATAATGCATATTTCTATCCAAGATTAAAGATATTTTACATAACTTTACTTTCATCATTAGGTGTATAAGAAAGGAGCACAAAATCGAAGTCAATATTTCTACATATATGTACATTCTGATACAGCGACATCTGAACGAACATCAGTTATTGATCATGTAAGTAATTCATATTAATGGGTTGCTTTGGTTTTGAAAGTCCTTTATTTTATCTGACTTGTTAGTTTGAAGAAAATATAATAAATGAGTAAGATCAATAATAAACTTACGCAAACACTTATACATTTTGAAAATTGTTTTGGAAGGTGTTAGAATATATTGCACAAAAATATTATATTTATACGAAATTTTATAGAGCTTTTTTACCATATTTAAGGAAAAAATACAATTCAAACTTACATAAACTAACCGAAAATGAAAATTTATATTTTTCTAAATTAAAATGTTTACAAAAAACATTGAGGTCTTTTTTTTGACATTTCAGATTAAGACAGGATATTTAATAGATGTTTTATCCAATCAAGCTATGTGTATTTATGTTTTATTTGTAACCATAACTGCGTTGAGAATAATATGTCAAAATTCTTAAAATGTCAAAAACTGTTTTTGTCGAAAATTGAGCAAATGTTCATCATCACAACACTCTACACCTATTTCGAATTGCTTCGACCATTACTTGATGTAAATCCATTATACCTAATTACATTAAATAAACAACAATATAAAGTTTTGAGATTTACACTAATTTATTAAAACACACTACAGCTGTTTCGCTACACAGTAGCTTTTTTTTATAAAAAAGTTTATTGTTATTGCTTGAAAAAGCTACTGTGTAGCAAAACAGCTGCAGTGTGTTTTGATGAATTAGTGTAAATCTCAAAACTTTATGTTGTAGTTCTATTCAATGTAATTGGATAAAAGGTAATGTAACGAGAACAAGTCCACAAAAAAAATAGACAAGTAAATATTGGCGCGACGCACCGTAAATGAGTCATAAATCATCCACATATATGTAATGTGTAAACGACAGAAAGTCTGTCGTATGTTCTACAAACATCGAGAGAAATAGAGAATCTTCGCGTATATTTCCAGAGTCTTATATGCCGATATAAAAAGCGGCCGGTGCCCAGAAAGAATTTATTCATTCATTCAGTAGTATTCGTACGGTACAAATAAATATAGTGAGCGGTGCAGTTTTTATTACAGTCCAATAAATACATAAATATTACAGATATAAATAGCAGTGTAGAAATAAATACGTGTGTTAATTTATTCGTAGTAGTTTTAAGTGCGTTACATTTATTTTATATTTTTATATTGTGATTAGTGTTAAGTGTGTAAATATACAGACAGTTTTAAAACATTTGCACGAGTTGTTTATTTCGACCCCGAAAACGCAACCGTACCTACATTTTTCTACGAATCCTACTGTATTATTTTGTACTTAGATTAAAGATTTTGTAAATACATTTTCATCTAGTGGTTATTAGTTTCACATAATTATTCACCGTATAAACTTTGTATATATTTATGTATCTATAGATAATTAAATCTAACTCTTTACAACGTATGATTACACGTAATTACAGGCGTGCATACATATACAAACTTATTGGTCAGTCTATTGAATCTCTTCTGTGTGAGACACAGTTCAAACTTTATACTTATATATCCAGAAAGTATTCAAAGGTATAGGGCTTTCCTATATTTGCAATAAAATATTTGTTGTCTAGTTTAGTTGTCTTCTTATATTATACTAGAATGTACTTCATATATAAATATATGTATGTATGTATGTATGTGTGTGTGTTCTATTGTAATCAAGACGGTCGTAATTTAGAATAGGTACAATAATACGTATTTCTATCCAAGATTAAACTTATTTTACATAACTTTACTTTCATCATCAGGTGTATAAGAAAGGAGCTCAAAGTAAAAGTCAATGTTTCTACATATATGTACAATTCTGATACAGCGACATCTGAGCGAACATTAGCTATTGCTCATGTAAGTAATGTATTTTAATAAGTTGCTTTGATTTTGAAACACCTTTATTTTATCTGACATGTTAGTTTGTAGAAAATATATCAAATGTGTAAGAAGTCTTGTAATTATTAGGGGAGAACAAATGGCGCGACAAAACAAAAGGACATCTGGGTGTGGGCATCACACCACATTCTTATACGTGTGTGCCTTTCAAATTGTACTTGTGGATACTTCAGATCCGAATTCTAAACTTTTTTTATACATAAATTACTCAAATTCCTATTCTAAGAACGTCTAGTCTATTATAAATCTGCACAGAATGCATACTTAGCGAGATATTGGGGATGAAATGCTAGTCGATAACATTAGCTATTGCTCATGTAAGTAATGTATATTAATAAGTTGCTTTGATTTTGAAACACCTTTATTTTATCTGACATGTTAATTTGTAGAAAATATATCAAATGTGTACGAAGAATAATAAACTTACGCAAACTCTTATACATTTTCAAAATTGTTTTGGAGGGTATTAGAATATATTACCCTCTGTCTCAGAATAACACAAAGTAATTCAAATACCCCGCCAAAAGTCGGATAAAATCGCTTAGAATGTCGTAATGAATTTGATATTACTATATGACTAAACAGTCCACAAACATATAAACATTTTGTTAAATATTTTTCTAAGTACAAAAATAGTATGTACGTGTTTGCTTATAGCAGGTTTAATTATAGTATAAAATGGATTATTTTTAAAATCTATTACGAAAAATACAATAATAAAGTTATAAATATAAAAAATTAGCTTCAGAAATTGGAACGAGTCACTGGACAAGAATAAGTCATTTTCACTGTCACTATTTCCTACACAAATTATAAATGAATCTACGATATTGTCATACATACTTTCTTATACGTACTATAAAGAAGTACTGTGATGATGAAAATTTCGACCACGAGGTTTTTGCAGAAGTCCACGTTTTGATATCCCCTGATTCCGAAAAAGTGGTTTTTAAAAAATGTCTCTCTCTCTCTCTCTCTCTCTCTCTCTCTCTGTGGGTATGTGTATGTCAGTGTGTGTGTTTGACCACGATTGCAGTCAAACCGCTATAGATATCAATTCCAAAATTTGTATTTACGTATATAATCTCCCTCTTGAGATTTGATTAGGTTTTCAGTAAAATCGACAGATCGGAAGTAGTAGTTTACTTCGGTGAAAAAATCGAAATTTACCAATTATTCGTGAACTACCAAGTTTATACAAATTTATAAAGAATTTATATATACTCAGAATTAAATTTGATTAGAAATTTATTAAAAAAGTTTTTCAAAATTCCTACCGGAAGTAGGTTCTTTACTCTTATAGAAAATCAGTTTTTGCGAATATTTTGCAAGTCATGCCTTTTAGACAAGTATGTTACGAGTATAAAAGTATTTAGAACTTAATTTTCAATACCTTTTATATAAATTCTTTTTCAAAATTCGGACCGGAAGTAACACTTTTACTCTTAGGTAGTAGCATTTTTTTTGCAATTCTGCAATCTGGAGGGATTTATTAATAGACTAGAAGTACTTAGAATAGGATTTTGAATAATTCTTGGTTAAAAGAATTTTCAAATTTCGGCCCCGAAATTACTCACAGGTTTGTTTTATTAAGTAAATAATAATAAGTATTTATAGCTTAATTTAAAACAACTTTGTATAATTTGAAATGCGCATATGTCTAATAATGTCGTGTGGTGCCCGCGCCTCAATTTTTACTCAGTAGGGAGCCGTCACGATGCAAAGCCATAAGCATGACTATTACCTCAAAATGTCATCTTTATATCTTCTTTATAGTAGTCAGATGTATTTATACTTTGAAAAAGCTTCGTTTAAAAAAAAAGCAATCCATCAGCATTATAGTTTTTTGATAGATTAATCCAATTCTTGTATTTCGAATGTCTGCCCTTTTGCTTTTTAGGAGGTAGTTGTTCATTGTGGTTTATTTCACAGTTTATAAATTTAATACTTTTGTATACATTTGAAAAGTGATTTTTTTTGTGTTTAGTGTACTAATCGCCGCTGTTGTTTTGGTGGTGAAAATAACAGTTTGCTTAGACCTGCCTAATCACTAACGTTTGTGATGTATGATGTACACATATGTAAATATACAGATTATATGTAATAACACAGCAAATTATAATCAACAGAAGCAAAAATATAAGAGAATGTTCACTGGTTATGGTTAGCTGAAGTTGGTTGATATTCGCGTACTTATTCCTCCAAGTGTAATTTGCTTACGGAGAAACCAATGATATCTTTTAAAAATATGTACCATTTCGGCGACATCGACAAATTAGATATCACACTCATTAAGAAACAGATGTATGCAGTTGCCTAACAAGCAATACTGTGCTAATATTTGGAATTTATGAAAAGTACAGATTCCACGGTTGGTTCTTAGTAAAACATTATGAATATTAACAGAATAAACAAGTTAACTTTGTTTCACTTAAAAGTTATTACTTCTCTCTGAGAGGTGATTCCACTTCTCGGCCATTATCGAAGAGTTTACAAATACAAAGTGAACCTACAAAGTTACCATCACCTATTTATACGTACGTGTCAATCACTTAATCACAATGTCAATAATCGGGATATTTACGCAGTCTAGTTGTGTGTTTTTGACGTGTTTACGTGTTTCTTAGCTGCAGTAACTTTTTCTATTAATATTTAGAATTTATGTTATCCTATAAATGTATCAATATGACACATGAAAATGAATCAATTATGAGATGTATAAATGCACTTCGTAACGAATACGAGCATGAAGGGTATGTTAAACGTTACTTGGTCACGTCATATTTTCTCTTTTCAGGGGTATATCTTAATTTGTTTCTATTTGTTCCTAATATAGTCAAGAAAAATCGAAAATTTATTATTCATTTTTCTAAACTCATACAAATTTGTGTTTTATTCAAATTCTTCGGGGTTTACATTTAATATTCGTATAGAGCACATCTACGATTAGTGTCATTAACAACAATTCGTTAATTTTATGCTGAAGCTTGATTATAACTGATATTATTATTAAATGTTCTTTTATTAGGGCAATAGGTTTACGTGTAGTTTCATACATAGTAACTAATCATGCTTATAATCAAGTTTATTTATTATTAATATTTATTTCAACTAATAGCCTAATAAATGATCTGCAGTAAATTATCATTACTAATTAATTATAATCTAAAATTAATTCACAGTTAATATTTAAAGAAATTATTCATTTCAGATTCATTATCTAAATAGGCAGTAATGCTAAAAGTGATTCACTTTATCTTAGTAAATTATTCATACTCATATACATTATTCAGCTGTGACTTTTTCATTGCGAGCCGGCAGTGCTTCAATTGTTTGATAACGTATCCCAAACTTGATTCACGTTCAGCTATTCAACAACTTCACTTGTAGTAATTTACAATGAAATTGACACCAAAAAATGATATATTTCTTTTGCCTTTAATAATGTTGCAATATGTTGGAGAAAAAATGAATCATACATTAAAATTTTTATATTTTTATCGTACGATGAATTGCATTATAATGGGGATTTTAATTGTATTTGCTGCGTCAACTTTTTTTGGGAAAAATTCAACCGATTACGTAAGGATGTCAGAAGGAGTGTTAATTGTGACCCATGTAAATAAACATTGTTCGTATTAGGAATGTATAATATTATAAAATATTGAAAAAATTTCAGGGACTTTTGAAATATCTACTCCTAATACACAACAAATCTGAAATAGAACATTTATTACGTCAAGTATATGAAGTCTTTGAGAGTGAGAATAAATTAATGAATTTTGCGATTGACAAAGACGAAAAACTATATAGCTTTATTAAATTATTTCAAAAGGCTTTTTTGATTGGGTATATTGCAGATGCTGTTTTTTATATATACAGATCACTTTCTAGCGACAATTTATTTATTTGGGAGACTTGGACAATCACCGATTCGATTATTTTAAACGCTTCAGTTTTAATGCTTGAATATTATGCAGTATTAATCATAATTTCAATCATATATGGCTACAACACTTTATATTTGTCATTTTGTATAAATATTGCTATACGTGCAAGGCACTTAAAATTTACAGTGAAAAATCTATCGGCAAAGTCATCGAAAAATGATTTAATTAACTGCATAAGAAGTCATCAGTTTTTAAATTTGTAAGTAATTTAATACAGCATTATTAGGTAATTTAAAATATGGAACATTCTTTTAAATATCATAGTGAAACAGGAATTATTTAGGTATATATAAAATTGTATCTAAAAATTATAATTGATAAAATTCAAATTTAAGCAATAAATATATTTTAGTAGAGTTGAAGTTATCATCCCAAATATAAATACCAAAAATAATTAAATATTTCAATTTTTAAATCCAATACCTAAAATATATTTCCAAAATTAAATGAAATTTTAATACATATTTTATTCAACATATGGTCCTTTGCTATAACTAAAACAAGCTGAATGCAATAACATATAATGTAAATTTAATATTGAGTTTTATGTTTATTAAAGATTTTCCGTTTAGAATTTGTTTCTAGTTGAACTGCTATGACACAATACTTCTTTTAGACTTACCATCACAACAAATCTGCACGAGCATTTTTAAGTAATTGACATTGATTTCTTTATAAATTTTTATTCGTTCACCAAATCTCGTTGAAATATTTCTACTAACTTATTCTGCACGGCGCCTCCACCAGAACCAAACAAACTTAATTATTCTCAACTTTTGGTTTAATTAAGATATTTCCGCATAGATGTAATTCTAATGATGTACAATAGAAGCCAAAGGAAATAAGACATATTAGTTCTTATTGAATTGTGCGTTGCAATGCGAAATTAATAGATGTTGCCTTCCACATGACTTTCTTAAATGTATAAACAGTTGGAGTTATAAAATTAATGAAATGGTTTTTATAATTAACTGTAGGACATATTTGTAAGTTTTGTATTACTTGAGCTTTTGGTTTAAAATATGATGTCGATAGATATAATCGTTTATGTATTATCGCTTCTCTGAAAACGCTCACCAAGAGAAATATATTCGGAAATTCACTTTCATAATCACTGTAGATCTAAATACAGAGATCTTCAATAACACAACTCCCTCAATTTTGAATAATCAAAATACTTTCTTATAGACCTTATCTTCATGTATATAATATATAATCCCGATTATTTCTTTGTCTAGATGAATTAGGAATGTCGTAAGTTTAGAGTATGCAAAAACATATAAATAAGATCACTTTTGGTATAGGCGCTGAGTCTTCTATATCATCTAAGTTTTTGTCTTTAGATTGCTTATTCACCTCAAGTTTCTATTATTTAAAAATAAAATGTGTCTGTATTTTTTCAGTTACCAAATTTTATAGGTATATATTATTACAACACACACTTTTTTGTCTACTCAAGGATATTCCTTATAGTTTAAAGTTATTATAATATTCAATTTATATTATCCAATGTGTAATAAATATTTGTAAATATAGAAATTTATTGTTGGTGATTTAGATATGTAACTTACTGCAATTCATCGTTAGATATATAAGCTTATATGAATTATTAAGATGACAAGAAGGATACTTTGATTATTACCATTATTATTATTATTGTGAAAAACTGTGAATTCTTACAGGATGGTTACTCGTATGAGAAGCATATATTATGAAACGTTACTTTTGCAGTATTTGCTTACACTTGTAGGCTGTTGTATTGAACTCTATGAACTCATGGGGTAAGTAACTAACTATAATTTTAGTTTGAAGGAAAAACGTATTAATCTACCTACTAGGAGCAGAAATTTCTGTTTTTCAAATTAGAAATTGTCAATTTTTAAATAATATCATGTTGTTATAATATTTTAAGGAAACTAATACTCTCTAATGAAGAAATTGTTAATAATATCACGATGTTGTTTGGAATTAAGAGACTGATGAGGGTTTTTGCGTGAACCTACGTAGGATTGATTTTGCTGACAAGAATATTCGGAAAGAGCAATTTTGCTCAGTAACATATTTGAACAGAATATTTATTTATAATAAAATAGAACTGATACTAAAACTGTGAAACAAGGCGTGTTTTAACTTACTTGAAGCTCCTAAGTATGACGCACGCTTTCCAAACCATCAATAAATTATTAATAGTAACATCATGTAATTGAATCCTTATAATGAATGCCCTTCATTCTTTAAAATAATTTTTAATATAAAATAAAATAAAGTAATTGAATTATTTACGTGATTAGCTCAGGTAATTTATTCTCAAATCGTTCCAGGTAAGAGATGTTAACCATAAATATTCTGGGGCATTATTTGGTAAAATTTAATAAAACGCTATTGTATAAATTTTAGTAATATTTATATTAGAAACCAAAGGTTCTTTTATATTTTTAATACAAACACAAGAGAAGAAGCATTTAGAAAATAAAACTAATTTTAATGAAAACATATACACGGCTTTAATATATTGTATATCAACGTCAACTACATTGGCTTTGATAAATAAACAACAAATGCTAAACTGAACACTTTAACACTTCATTAGCGGTAGATCTTTTATAAACAGGAACCTATTTCATTACTTTTAAGGTTCTTACAACAATTTTATACTCTCGTGGTTAACCTTTTATAGTTCAAATCTTGGAGTTCCCCTTTTGCTAGGATCCCCATGTATCCTCGTTGTGGTTTCCACAAGTATAACTTGCGAAATTGTAAATACCACGTCACTAATCTTATACTAAACACAAATATTCGGCGCCAATGTTCTTAAGAGTACTTGCTTATCAAACTAATACTTATTTTATACATAGTTTAACATATAAGAAGTATAGTTCTAGAAATATATCTTTTGATTTCAAATACGTAATTATAAAAATACTATTTATACACACATTCAATATTATAAAATCTATTAAAAATAAAACACGTGTCGTACATGATGTAGATTCACTTCTATTCTACAGATATCTACAAATCACAAATTACTAATTTATCTGCAAAAAAAATGATTTTTTTCGACTCACAGCTAATGTCGTTAAATGAATTTGAAAATAAATTGCCATTGTTTCCTAGTGAGACATGAACCTGTTTCGACTAATTTGAGTTCCCTCAGCATGCCGTACGCTTTCGCAATGGCCATTTCATAACTTATCGTATAGGTATTTGTGGTGGTATGCTGACTAACAATAACAATAAATTATAAAATTAATTTAATAGAATTAGCGCCGAGCCAAACAATTACTTTATCTGCAGATAAATTAGTGCTTTGTGGTGTGTACATGCCTATAGAGGAGAAGTACAACTAAATCAACATGCGTGTAATTAATAAGTTTTTGAATTTACGGAATATTTCATATCCGCATACACACCACCACATCGTATCTGTACGATAAGTAATGAAATTGCCATTGTGAAAGCGAACGGCACCCTGCACGTGACTTATCGAACCGCACCCACATGCTTACCACGTAAATTAATGTTGCAGTTTTACATATAAACAATGTGAAGGTACTAATATTTATTAATGTAATTTTTAATTTATATTAATGTAGCCAGAAAGAAGGATGTTATTGTTATTAATCAAATTAGGTTCACAGTCAAATGTTTCGGTATCATATGTTTTTTAATAACATGCTAATATTTAAGCGGGTTATTCTTGAGTCCATTTTATGAAAAAAACTTCATATGAACATATGTCCTGAATGTCTTAACTCTTGAACTGTAGGGTGCTAAAGTTAAAAAAAAAATTTTTAAATTCTGGTATTACCCTAGATATTTTTTCGAAATTTTGTATACGCCCTTTATGCATCAAGTTGCATTTTCTGATACAATCAATTTTATAATCTTTATCTGTGGTGTCTATAAGGTTTTTTTTAAATTTTTTTGAAGAAACATGTTACACCCTTGCTTTTTCTTAAAGTACTTTTTTTTAAATCCCCATTTGTTACTGAGCAAATGCGGTCTCTTGTTTTTCTTGTTTGACGTACGGTTTTCGCTTAAAAAAATAAAATTCATTTATGTACACGATGTTATGAAATTAGGTATTAACAAGGATTAAAACCGATCTAGTAGGTAAGAAGCAGATTTTATTTTGTAATCATAAACAGTTTTGATATTTATGTACCTAGTATACTTGTCACGTATTTAAGTCGTTAAGAATGAACAATTATTAAAAAAGAGCGAGATGCACAATATTGAATTTTTGTTTACAGTTCAAAAGTGAAGACATTTAAGACATATGTTCATATGATATTTTTTTCACGAAATGGCCTAAGAACAACCCCCTTAAATATTAGCATGTTATTAAGAAACATCCTGTATAGTAGACGTGTAATTGTATTAATATATGTTCCGGTAAAACTTGTTTATATTGATGTCACTTTAGACAAAAGGCCAGTAAACGCCTGTTTAAGTACTATGTATGTCTATCCCAAATTTAAAGTAAATGCAAATCAATATTAGTCGCATCAACGTAGTTTAGCATCTTGTTTAATAAATCCTTCCCAAATGTAGTGATAGTGGCGGCCTCATGTCACCAGAAGGAAAAATTTAAAAAAGCGGATTTATGTATTACTATTTTTGCAAAACATTTACAGCTTTGATACTCATTATTCCGCTGTGAAAAATGGCTTTATATTATTAGTATGCACTTCTTGTGATTGAATTTTAAATGCGGCCAAATTCTTGATATCTAATTTAGGTTAGAACATATTCATACATTTACATACTTAATAATACATACGCGTTTTCTTTGCACTATTTGACTGGAAGAATTGAGAGATCCTATAAGATTAATCTTGAATTTAAACTATACGGTTTTCTCTTAATATTTATTGTTACAAATCTACGTTTTAAAAATTGGATTATTTTACAGATATTTGCCGAAAATAACCATTATTATTGCTACTATAGTGATATTTCTTGTCTTTTCTTTTACAATAGTTTTTTTTTGTATAAAAAGCTTTCAAAGTTGAGATCAGAAATAGCACTTTTACTTTCAGTTTTACCATATATCTGAGAAATAATGCATTCTATACCGATTTATTACAAATGCAAAAGTATTTAATGCTGGAATTGGAATATTTTTTTTTGTTTGACCACTGTAGTGGTTAATGGCTAAAGCTACCTTTATCCTTACGGGTATAATATCCCTCTTGAGCTCATATTAGATTTTCAGTGGGCACTTTTCGGAAAAAAAGGCAGGAGATTTTGAAAGAGTTTTAGGTAAAAAAATTACAAATTTCTGGTTAAAGTGACATGGTAAATGTAGAAATAACCAACCAATGGTTACAATCTATCTGGTCAAACATTAGAAAAACTATTACGACGAACAAATTGATTGTCAAAGAATATTGATGAAATAGACATTTTTTGTAAGTTAACCCCAGAAAAAACATTAAAATTTAAAGGTGACAAATGCTTTGGTAAAAAGCTGTCCAACGGCAAAGTGACAGTCTATAGAAAGAAAATTACTTGTAATTGGTAAATCAATGAAGCCGAGTTGTTTTTAGAACGCTGAGCGTCTACTTGTCACCTTTGAATCTCACAAGAAGCCATATATTACTTCTCCAAAATGTTCACAAGATCTCTTTGGGATTGTAATATAGAATTGACGAAATCAAAGAAAAAAATTCTTCTATTAATTGACAACTGTGGAGCACATCCTCATGTGCAGAATGTTTCTATGAAGTTGTGTTACATCCAAGCACAACGTCACAGTTAGAGCCTTTGGAAAAAGTTTATGAAGTCTTTAAAAACCTATTTTCAGAAATTTCGAGTTATGAAAATGATCTAAAATTACAAAGATAATTTCGAAATAAGCATTAATCTCGCGACGCTCTAAATATAGTGTCAAAAGCGTCGGCCGGAGACCTGCTGTAACAATTAAAAATTGTTTGACAGGCCGATTATATATCATAGAACGGGGTGGAAGCCGACTTGGTTTTGAAAAAATGGCTACAGAAGGTCCAAACTACGGAAAACCTATTTTCTCACGAAGAGTTATAAGACCTCATAAAAACGGATAAAAATGTGGAAATATTCCATGGAGTTAATAGATGAAGATATACTGAACAGTGTGCGAAAGGTATTATGACAATGACAGCGAGGCAGAACATTACTAGAAGATGTGTAGATCTTGAAAACGTATTTGAAATTTTTTTTCAAAAGTTGGAAACAAGCCAAAATAACTTATTTAAAGTCTACTAATATTCATATATGTATGTAATTTTCATATGAAGTAGCAAGCTGTGTGGAAAATTATAAATAATAATATCAAGTCAAGGGAAATAGCAAAGGAGTCCGAACTAACGGCAGAGGAACTAAATAAATATTTTTGTAGTGTTGGAGTTCACATTGCAAACAATTTAAACAGTGATGTCTCACCAATTTCACTAATGAAAGGAAAAAACCAAATCACCTCATGCTATTTCCATCCAGCAACAGAAGTGGAAATCTTGAGTATAATCAAAGGCCTAAAAAATAAGAAGACTGAAGATATCTACAATATCTCAACATACATTCTAAAAGAAGTTGCCACCGAAATATGTAGGAACTTAGCCGAATGTATAAACGGGGCAATGAATGAGGGAGTATTTCCTGAACCTCTGAAAGTGGCTAGGGTATTACCAATACATAAAAATGGTGACACAAAGGTGTGCAACAATTACAGACCCATCAGCATACTGCCGACCATATCAAAGGTGTACGAACAGGTAATAGCAACTAGGATGTCCTGCTTTTTTGAGATGCGCGGTCTACTATCTTCAAAGCAACACGGTTTCCGTAAAGGTAGATCAGTGGTGAGTGGTATAATGGATGCTATCAATTATATACACGACTCATTTGACCAGAGAAAGTACGTACAAATGAATATGCTGGACCTAAGTAAGGCTTTTGATTCGGTGGATCATGGGATCTTGCTACAGAAACTTGAACGTTATGGGATTAGGGGAAAGCCATTAGACCTTATCAAATCCTACCTAACAAATAGAGTTCAGTTAGTGGAATGGAGGGGTGAGAAGTCGAAAATGCATCCAGTAAGCTGTGGAGTTCCCCAAGGCTCGATTCTAGGACCATTATTGTTTATTATATTTATGAATGATATCCCGGAATGTCTTAGTGCTGAAATATGCCTTTACGCTGACGACACTTCCATTCTAACAAATGGAATGACACAAATTGATGCTCAACAAAGATCATTGTCAGCAATAAGAAGATCAGAGGAATGGTTCACTGCAAACAAACTTAAATTAAATACAGAAAAAACACAAGAACTTGTCTTTAGAACTAAACCAAGTAGTGAAACCCATACAGCCAAATTCCTTGGACTTACGCTGGATGATTGCCTGAAATGGACACAGCACATCGATCAGCTATCAAAAAAACTAACATCAGGCATTTTTGCCATCAAAAGAATTAAATCAATTGCAACCCACCACGCTGCAAAATTAACCTACCATGCAGCCTTTCATTCTCATCTGGCTTATGGCATCCTCTTCTGGGGTGAATCAGCGAGTGCAGCTAGGGTCTTCCTGCTTCAGAAGAGAGCTGTGAGGTCTCTGTGCAACCTGAGACCAGGAGAATCCTGTAGGGGATATTTTAGGAGAGAAAGTATACTTACCATGGTGTCGATGTATATCCTGCAAATATTGAAATATTTCCACACACATCGACACCAGTTTCCTGTAAATGGCGACCACCACGCATATAACACTCGACACAGGGACGAATTTGGTGTCCCATATCACCGTTTGGTGTCGACGCAGCAAGGTGTGAGTCACTGGGGGCCGAGGCTGTACAATGGTCTTCCCTCCGAGTGGAAAACGATGAATGTGGATCTCTTCGGTGGGAGGGTGAAAGGCATGCTTCTGGAAAAGGAGTGCTACTCCATGGATGAGTACTTTGCTCAAACATGATATGAACAACAGGCGTTGCCCATAACTGACGATCATCACCAGTATTCCACACATAAAAGGAATGAAATCGGAGCACCATACCACATATTAACATACCCACTGAAACCCTCAAATACTTGAGCTGTGTATATTGTTTAATTGCTTAATGTTTAATGTTTATACAATTTTTATATGTTTTATTCAAAGCTTTTGACAAATGCATCCATATGCTGGTACATGTTTATATTTTATATGTTTTATCTCTATTTATTTATATATGACAATTTCTTTGTGATGAAAAAAAAAATTTGAGCACTGTGACAATTTCTGTAATGGTCAAATTACGAATAAAGTATACAATACAATACAATACAATACAATATGTATGTCATCATATACATACCGTATTTTTTTTATTTAAAATTCCACTTCTGGTTTGATCTGATGTAGCGTCCTATCGTATATAGCGTTCACATTTTTGATCTGTCGTTTGGCGGGTGCTATATAGAATGTTTACTGTACTTGCATTGAATATATAATAATTATTTTCGAAGACATTTTCTGATGATTATTTAACAGTACTGTAATATCATCTACAAAGCAAAAGTAATTTTCTAAAGCATTAGTAATTTGTGTATCAGGATATAAGCTTACCAATCAAAGATATTAAATATAATGATGCCTTCTTTTTAGAAAACCAGAAGAAGCTCTTAACGTAGCCAATGCTACGAACGCATTAGTACTTTTCACTGAATTTGCATATTACGCATTTCCCGCGGAGATGGTTATTTCTGAGGTGGGTAGTTTAGATAAATATATTCTTAAGTTTGACTTCTATACACTTCTCTCTTTCAGCTTTCGGACATATCAAACCATATTTATATGTCGAAATGGTACGAACTTGAAGTAAAACTGCAAAAAAATATAGTATTTGTCATGTTTGAAAGCCAGAGTACGCAATACTTTATGGGTGGTGGTATAGTAACTATTAATGTATATACATTTGGATCGGTAAGTTACCCGGACATTTCTCTGATGGTAAACATTTATAAGCGATTATTTTAGATAATTTATACCATATTGATATACTGCATGCGGTACTAAAAATATATAGACAAATATTTCTTTATTTTGCCATTGGTATTGAATAGCAAAAGTATATAAAAAATATATCAAAAGTTTAGATTTAACCCACAAGTACTATAACTGAGTGTTTTGGCACCGCATATTACAATTTTTGCTTTTTGCCTTTCAAACAACATTTTTACAAATATTTGGTTTTAGGTATTCTTATACAGTATTAATATATTCATCATGATACTGTCTAGTATTATCTATTTTTGTTTGTTATTGAGAAAATAGACCGTTGGAACAACCCAGAATTCTTGTTGCATTACAACGATCGTAATATTATTTACACAACGATTTACTATTCAATGCAACAATTACGTATTATAAATACTTGAGTGAGTCACGCCATCTTGTATACTTACTGATACCTGAGTTTCACGCTTGGCAAGCATTTTTTATAGAGGTGTTTCTTATATTGACTCATGAGTTTGATGAGGACTTGAGCGATGCAAGAAGGAAACATGGTGGCAATGACACATCTTCAAAGTTTGATGATCAATCGCAAGAAGAAATTCAAAGCTAAGTTGATTAACGCAAAATTATTATAGTATACATCAGACACACTCGTTACAGATAAACTAAAATTTCCGTTGCTTCTTCATATGTCAATTTTAAAATTTCCAGCAACAATTAAAAGCATTACTATATACTACTATATCCACTATTCTAAGACCATTTATAGTTCGGCAGGTGTTTCGAAATAAAATCTCGGTCATTCCAAAATCTCTTTTACGACACATGATGGAGGAAAATGAATTTATCGCGGTAAGATAGTCCGAGAACGACCTTTGTTTCTTGGATTTGAAAAGTCAATAAAATCAACAGATGAAATTGCTAATATCTATAAACTTCCTGCCATTTCAAGTATATCTAATAATTTTAATATCAATTGTAAGAATAATTCTTATTTATGAACTAGACAAATATCCTATATTGTTAATGTCAAAAATAAAAAAAATTCTACCATGAAAACTAAGCTAGATTCACTAATTAAATCTAAGCAGCATGTTAGCGGGTTTGAAGCGTTTCAGGGTTCCGTAATTTCCCCTATAAGTGATTTGACAAGAAAGTTTGAAATTTCGCTGTTCTCTGATGGTACTTGTGAATCTCGTGGAATAACTAAATTTGGGATATACTATAATAAACTAACTATTAAGCGCAGTGCTTTGTTTTTATAGTGTTCGTGTATATTGATATTAGAGTTCCTTGCTGTTCTCCATAGTCATACCTTACATTCACGTAGGCTGTAGTATCACTTTGTACACTAGGAGTTTGTTGCTAATTGATAACTTTGATTTTTCACTTAACATCCAGTAACACTTACTGAGTTGTATTCCAAGTTGTTTTCTTTTGGTAAATATAGGCTTTTGCCAGTTTAGCTTCCTGTCCAGGTGCATGCTAAGATATTTGGTAGAGTAGGTATGTTTCAGTTGTTGCCCATTTAATTTTACTACAGGAGAGCGTTTCTGTTTTGTTGTGAATGTTATGTGGATTGATTCGTTTTTATTAGATTTTATCCTCCAATCTTCCAACCATTTTAGGATTGCATTCATATGTCGTTGTAAATGTGCTAAGGCTATATCTGAACATCTGTGGGAAAATAATACCGCTGTCTCACCAGCAAAAGTAACTAAATTTATCATTTTGGTCTTAGGCATGTCAGCTGCATATGTTAAATAAAGTGGGACGAGGACACTGCCTAGGGGTACCCCAGACAATAATGGATGTAACTCCGAAATTTCGTTTTTTCATTTTTACAAGCTCTTTAAATATAACAATTATTCTGCCTTTTTGGTTGCCTAACTGCCATATATTTACGCAGACATACAATTTTTTATATATCGTGGTAACTTTGCTGTTGTTGGATTTATTAATAATTTCTTAATTTGCGTTAGAGATACTCATGTTGTTTTGTTCATTCTGTTTTCCTCTATTATACATTACATATAATATTGACATTTACGTGTGACTTTTTGTTTTTGATTTTTGCTTCTGTTCATTATGAATGTTAACATAGTCATTTTCTATCAAATGGGTTTGAATAATTCAGTACCAATTTTATAAGTAACCGCATACAACCTCTCTTGACAAGAGATACTTTGAATATTAATGACTGTGAGTATTCTAATATGCATATTTACTATTGGAGGTGGATATAATGTTGTATAGACTTATTAATAAGAATATCTTATAGTGATATCTTGCACTTGCTAAGATTCTAAGCTGAGGAAGACATACAAATGTGGAAACTTGTTCTTAGAGTACATTATAAATTAATATTGTAAAGATTAAAAGAGGAACCTTTATCCTTTATGTTTTTCCATTTTTATTTTAGCGTTTTTGCATTAGTTTTTTTCAGATCTTTAGTTACTTTATCGAGTACTCTTTTAATATTTCCTATACGATTTAGCTGTTATTGTTTTATTATTCGCCTTTTTCCAGATTTTTTCTCTGAGTGTAAGGGAAGAATTAGATTGTTGCAGTGTGTTTTCCGATATTCATGGAATCAAAATAATTCATTTTCGTAAACCTAAAGCGACTTTAATAAAAAAAACTCTAGAAAGGTTATGGGGTATCCTACACTTCACCATATTGTAAGCAATCCTTCAATATATTGTTTGAGACATAGCATTATAAAATATCAAGACCTAAAAAATTTGAAAATATTTTCGCAGGACCTTCTAAATGTAATCCTACTGTATCATATCTCATTATAGAACATATTTTGAAATTATAAAAACAGTTTTTAGTACTTGGAAGTTACTCTAACTAAGCCCACATAACATGCTTGAAAGGAAGTTCTGCATAAATCCTTTTGAGAAAAGAAATATTCCAAGTTGTTTAGAAACAATTAGAAACAATCTGCATAACCGGACAGAACACAAATTTTACTTACAGAACAAATAAAAGAAATAAACGACGTGTAATATAAGGAGTAATCGTTAGAATCAAAATTACAATTATATAACAAAGAATAAAAAAGCATAGACCAATACAAAATATACAACTGGTGTAAGATGTCCTTGTTATACATATTTTTTTGTTTCAGGTCGTCCGAACGGCATTTTCTTTCTACGCAGTTTTGAAGAATGTTTTAAATAAATAACAATTGACTACATTATTTCTGACCATATTAATCTAACTTGTACAATGTCATCTCTCTCTGTTGCATAGAATATTGTATTTTATTTTCTGTATGTTTATAATGTATTCAATAAAATTTCAATAAATAGGTATTTACCTTATTCTGTATCGAAGTGAACTGATGAATGCATTGTGAGTGAATTTTTATGCCATTGCTCTAATATTCTGGCTCTCTAATGTCTGGCCCTCTAGCTAATATCTTAAAAATACTATTATATTCATTAATTACCACTTAAGATATTAAGCGACAGGTTGGGATTGTAAATATGTTCAACAAACAGCAGGCGATATATTATGGATACTTACTTACATCTTACAACCAAGAGGTATTATGTTTTTTTTTTACAGATATTTAAAAATAAATACATACACATCACAGAACACTTATTCGAGAAAGGCAACTTAATAAACAGAAATTGTGTCCAAAAATTAGAGCCATATGTATTCTGGCTGTGCGTAAATTGTGCGTAACTTTGCTATGTTCTGCATTTCTCTACACGCGGTTTTTTAAATTTATACTTATAAAATATTAAAGATGTGTTAGTAGTACTCATGCAACACTTTTCGAATTTCGCGGGTGTTTTAAGATTTCAATGCACACCTGCGAAATTCGAAAAATGTTACATGGGTAGTAAGATTTCTAGTTATTAATTTTAGTCGTATATCGCACGACAGAAAACACAATTATAATTCTTAGGTGTAAAATTAATAGTAAAGTAAAATTCAAGAATATTCGTCAAAGAAATAATGGTAAAGTTATATATAATTTACAAGACTTTTTTAATAAAATAAATGTATTCAATAACAATATACAATAATAATATAGAACACATGTGTACAAAATAAATAATACAATATAAAAATGTATGGTAACAAGTATGTACATATTATATTCTCACTTTATTTTTTATTTTGAATGTTTAGTCAAGACATATGAAAACTTATTATAAATGTGTATATAATATTTTCTGTCTGAGAAATGTACATATTTTTATTACATAAAATACACAAACAAAATTTTTATATTAGTAAAAATGGTCCACTACAAAAATATACATTTTGCATGTGTCTTCAGAAAGTATAGTTGACATATGCTTAAAATATAATTATTTTTTATTCAAAAGACAATATATCGGGAGCATTAAGTGTATTACAAAGAATAAGACACAGGAATTTTAAATCACTTTATCGCCTATTCGTCTTCGTCTTCTTCTCGGGCTTGTCAAGTCAGGCTTCTGCCTTTTACTTTTAATCTTATAAATGTAGATCTTGCGATGGTGTTTGGTAGCAATAACAACTGCTTCCTCCTACTGCGAGGTATCTGATAATATTGCTTGCTTTGCTATCCCTGGCTGTTGTTGTTTGTTTTTCCGGTTCTTGGCGTGTAGACTGTTTGATATGAATATGCTCCGGATTTTTCCAGGGGTTGATCCGGTGTGTTGTGTGACTGTGTGATTAGTGTTTGAAAATTTGTGCTATTATTTTTGTTTCTTGTATAAAGTCATTTATTTGTTTGTCTGTTGCGTTGGTGTTGTGCAGCACTAGCAGCATTCTGCCAAGGCTGAGTGCTAGTTCATCTACTTGTCTTTGAGTGTATGTGTTGTCCGTTTGTCTTTGGTTTTTCGTTTCTTTTGTTCTTTCTGTTCTTTCTGTCCATGGGTTTCTCGTCGGTATTGGTGCTTCCGTGTATGTTTGTTTCGATTTTGTCTGTGTGTTGTTTGGATTTTTGTTGCATCGTTTATAAATGGATACATGTTCCTCTCCGCAGTTGGCGCACTTTGGTGGAGTGGTTTTCGGTTTCGTGCATAGGTGAGTGGAGTGTGATTCTGCACATTTCATACATTTGTATGCTATGTTGCAGAATTTCTGTGCATGTCCAAAGGATTGGCATTTGTGACATTGGATGATTGATGTTTTAACTCGTAGAGATTCGACTGTGATTTTGAGTCCGAAAATTTCAATGATGTTGAAAATTGATTTGTATCTTTTGTCCAGTTCGATTAGCACTAGTGGTGATGGTGCTTTGTCTCGTCCGGTCATCCTTGTCGCTTTTATAGTCGGGTAGCCTTGTGCTAGTAGGTCTTCTTGAACGTCCTCTGTGGTATAGTTTGTTGGTACTCCTCGGAGATCAATTTTTAGTGTTTTTTCACTTTTAAGTTGAAACGTGAAGAATTCGATTTGGTTTGTGGTCAGTGTTTTGGTTAGTTGTCTGTAGTCGTCGTCGGTTTTTGGGTTAATGTGTATGCCTTTTCGTACCATTTTGTTGTCGTATGTTTGTATTTTGTCAGTCTTCAGGAGTCCACGTACTTGTGCCCATTTATCTTTGTCGGTTACTATGATTGGTGATGTTCTGTATTTGTGTGTTTGTGTGAGTGTGTCTGTGTTTGTGTTGCCAGTTGCCTCGTTTTTGTTTGCAGCAGCTGATGTTTGTGCCGTCTCGTTTGTTGTGTCTGTTTCCATTTGTTCGTTGGTGGGTGCTATTGCCGTGAATCTGTTTGTTATTTCCAGTGTGTTGTGTTCTTCGTACTTTGGGATTTTGTTGTTACTTTTTCTTGGGAAGATAAAGTCTCCTGCGTTGATTTCTTCTTTATCTTTTTCGAGTTGATGTTTTTTGTCGATGCCTTCTTTTAGTAGGTTGTTTAGTTGTATAATTGGGTGTGTTGATGGTTGTGTTTTATAAAAAAGATCCAGATGTTTGTTTAAAGTTGCGACGCATGCGCTTACTGTTTGTTTGTCATTGGCTTCCTTCAGGTTTTTGTAGTATTGCCAGCCGAGTACATCGTCCGGCCTAAGTGTTGATTCGAATCTTCTGCAGCTATCTTTTTTGGTGAGGCGACGGGTAGTACCCTTAGTGCCCAAGGATGATTGTGATAAATTCGATGGTCGGAATCTTCGTCTTCGTTCATCTTGAAAAATTCTGACCGCTGCGCACGGTTGCTAAAGTCAGAATGACTGACGTATCGCCTATGGGGCTGTAAAGGTTCTCTTATAGAACAAGTGCAATAATCTACTTTACGTTTCATATTGCAACAGTAAACTAAAACGAGTAACATTCACAAAATTGAAAATTAATAATTATGTATGTACCATCGGCTGCATAGAAAACTGGTACAGTTGGTTTAAGTTGACTGATTGTGGCTGTAGCATGTCAAAATTATATTTAATGTCATTTATATCTGTCATATATTGTCTGGATAACATGCCACAAATGAACAAGATACAAAAGGCTATAATTCGAACTAGTCTGCATGACGATAAGTTATTTACACTTCATATGAATTTGCTCTTGTTCCGTCTATTAATAAACAAGTGTTTAGTTTGCTTTAAAGTTTTACTCAGGACCCCAAGCTGTCCAGTTTCCATGTTACTTGACAAACTTCTTACACAACTAAAAATTTAAAATATTCGGGTAATTTTTTACTTTCTTATACGTAGTATAAGTATTGTGATGATGAAAATTTTCGACATTGAGATTTTTGCAGATGTCCACGTTGTGAAGTCCCCTGATACCGAAAAGGTGGTTTTTAAAAAATGTCTGTCTCTCTCTCTCTCTCTCTCTCTGTGTGTGTGTGTTTGTGTGTCTGTGTGTGTGTGTGTGACCACGATAGCGTTCAAACCGCTGTAGATATCAATTCCAAATTTTGTATTTACGTGTATAACATCCCTCTTGAGATCTGATTAGTTTTCCAGTAAAATCGGTAGACCGGAAGTAGTAGTTTACTTCGGTGAAAAAATCGAATTTTGCAAATATTTTGTCAATTACTAAGTTTAAACAAATTTATAAAGAATTCAATTGTACTCAAAATTAAATTTGAGACAAACTGTCTAAAAAAAGTTTTTTGAAATTCCTACCGGAAGTAGGTCTTTTACCTTATCCAAAATCAGTTTTTTGCGAATATCTCGCAGGTCATGCTTTCTAGGCAGGTACACTACGAGTATAAAAGTATTCAAATGATAATTTTAAATATCTTTTGTATAAAAAAAAATTCAAAATTCGGACCGGAAGTACCACTTTTACTCTTAGCGAATAGCGATTTTTGCGAATATGTCGTAATTTATGCATTCTATATATATTTATCAACAGTACAAAAGTATTTAGAACTGGATTTTCAATATTTTTTGTATATGTGAAATTTCAAAATTCGGACCAGAAGTAGCACTTTTACTTTTAGCGAGAAGCACTTTTTTTCGAATATCTTGCAAAGTATGCATTCTATAGCGATTTATTAAGAGAATAAGTACTTAGATTAGGATTTTGAATAAGCTTTGTATAGGAAAATTTTTAAATTGTATAGTTTCGAAACGCACATACGTATAAGAGAATCGTGTGGTGGTCACACCTCATTTTTTACTTTCTTATACGTAGTATAAGGAAGTATTGTGATGACGAAAATTTTCAACCTCGAGATTTTTGCGGTTGTCCACGTTTTGAAGTCCCCAGATCCCGAAAAAGTGGTTTTTAAAAAATTTCTGTGTCTGTCTGTCTGTCTGTGACTACGATAGCGGTCAAACTGCTGGAGATATCAATTCCAAATTTGGATTTTGGTGTATAATCTCCCTCTTGAGATCCGATTAGTATTTCAGTAAAATCGGTAGACCAGAAGTAGCAGTTTACTTCGGTGATAAAATCAAATTTTGCCAATATTTCGTCAACTACTAAGGATAAACAAACTTTTAAACAATTCATATGTACTTGAAATTAAAACTGAGAATATTTTATTTAAAGAGTTTTGCTCTTATCGAAAATCAGTTTCTTGCAAATATTTTGCAAGTCATGCATTTTAGGCAGGTACGCTGCGAATATAAAAGTATTTAGAACTTAATTTCCAATATCTTTTGTATAAAAAAAATTTCAAAATTCGGACCGGAAGTATCAATTTTACTCTTTCCGAATAACGATTTTTTGCAAGAATAACCATTTACTTTTGCCGGGGATAATTGTTCCAATTAGGTAGGTTTGTACTGTTTAATTTTTGTGTTTTAGCATTAGTGTTTTTGAGATCTTTAATTACTTTATTGAGTATTTTTTTAATATTCCCTATTCGATTTAACTGTTATTGTTTTATTATTCAGCTTTTTCCAGATTTTTTTCTCTAAGTGTAAGGGAAGAATTACATTGTTCAACAATTGATTACAATTTGTTCAACAAAAAACAGACGATATATTATGGATACTTACTTACATATTACAACTTAAATAAAACAAAATACCCTCGGGCATATAATCAAATCAAACATTAACTTTTCCAAACAAAGTTTTCGAGGTTCTTAATGATAGCTGTAACAAAGTTCTGATACAAAAAGCTATTCTACAAATTCAGTAATTTGCTTATATTAGTGAGACTATTTCCATAGTAGTATTTTAAAATGTAACAGTAAAATATCAAGACAGAGACCCTTTATATATTACCGAATATTGAGTATTATATTGAAACTGTTTAATAATCCAAAATCTTCCCATTGCGTACCACGCTAATACTTATTACAAATTGGTCAGTATATGTCTAGGGCGCTATGTGATTTTATTAATCTACATATTTTAGAGAAATTTTCAAACAAAATCTGGAACTTACTAAGATTAAATCTTTGTAGAGAAGGTGGTATTCATGTCGATATCGACTAGTTTATTATAATTATTTACAAATGCTTTTGCGTTGATTACTAATTAAAAGCAAATCTCAAAAAGGCGTGAAAGGTATGAGGTTAAGAGAAGCTGTCGTATTGTTAAAGTTTACTTTAGCCACCAACTATCTATTTGTAAAGAATACAAATACAGGGATCTGTAATGGGTCCCGAATTCTTGACTATTTTGACAATTAAAACTATCACTGTAAAAAAAATATGGGGAATTTTACTCCGATAATCGGATGCAACTTTTCTACCTCCGATATCCGGGTAAATTTCCTGAGCTGAGTAATTTTACCATCCATGTGTAAAATTCCAAAGTAAGAAGGGAAAATTGCAAGTGGTAAAGTAAACTTACATGGGAAAGTTACCATGCAAAGGCAATTCTGTTGCGCGGAGGTGAAATTTAATGCTTAATTTTACCATCAAGGGGTAAATTTACTTCTCACAATTTAACCTTTTATAGGGGAATTTTAACCACAGAAAGTAAAATCTGTCCTGCTGTAGTAATTTTATCCTCATACTAGTAGTAATAAAGTTGCATCCGATTCTAGTAATAAAATTACCCTGTTTTACTGTTCACTTATACTGCATGCATTCACTGTAAGTAGTGATATGTAATGCACTTACAAGCCGACCTTGCACATTCTTTCATTGTCCTAAATCCAATCATAAGTGAATAGAAGTCTACACTTTCTACTGGAAATTATTTTAAATCAACCGCGCATAAGGTTTTTATAAGAACTCCGAATATATAATTATACTGCATAGAATTAATTGGCATTTGTTATTCTACTATGCACTCTATTGATGTCGTGAGCAATTAACGAAAGGTGGCTGGTATGCTCAGCTTTCATACTTGATGTCGGTACTGTGTGGGATATGACAATATTTTTCCGAAATGGTGATACATTTCCTTCAAGACGAATTACAATACTTTGGTAATAATTTGCAAATACGTTAGAAGTCGATGATAAACACTAGAAAAGTCAGTGATTAATAAATAGATTAAAGTCAAATGGTAAAATTTCACTGCGGCCAGAGTTGGGCATTATATATATATAGGTAATTCCACGAAACTCTTAAATTGCCACAAAAATCTGAAAGAATAAGATTGACCTTTCGGTTGCATCAGTTACGTTTAAGTACAGCTCTTATTGCAGTGCGTCATTTACACTATAATTATATAATTTGGTGAGTGTTACATAATTTACATTTTGCCCAATTCTGACTGAAGTACGTTTTTTCAATTTTTAAAACTATAAGTAGAGGAACACCTTCAACTTCATTCAACATCGTTTTATTTCTTGTTATACATATTTACATTAAACATTATTTCTTAAATAATTCGGTAAGTTTACTACTTTTGCTTGTGTTTTCTTTTTGTTTTTAGCGCCTGAAACAGAATTTATTTTCATACAATAATATTGAAAAAATAACATTGTGTGTGACATATCTTTTGGATATTCCAGGTTAAATATAAAATATATAGCAAATAATTGATTTAATTCCTCTCTTAAATATGGGGTGCCTTGGTTCAGGTGCTGCTGTTCCATTTTTATGACATAACGATGAATATTTTTATTGTCATCTGAAAACAGAAATATAAATAATTCAATATCACCTACATATTTGTATTTTACCTTTCCTACATAAAATGTATGGTGAACTATTATCTAGAAGTTGCTTTTCGTCCTGGAAGTAATTCAACCTTAAATATTGTTCGGCATTTTATAGTGTCTTAAGGGTTAGCAAAGCAATTTTACGGGAACAAAGGTCTATAAGAGGTGATGGATGATAGCAAATTAGCAACATTTAAAATATATAAAGAATGTACATGATATTTGTAATGAAAATTGAGTATTTGAAAGAAATGGGTACCAATTTCTTGTGTTTATCACTGGTTATCTCCACTTACTGCAAATCCTTAAGTTAAAATTAAATTTAACTATCTACATGTTGTAATTTACATACTTACATTGATTTTACAAATAATGAGCTTAACATTCTCTCCAAAATATCTGCATATAACTTTAATTACACATCGTAAAACTCCGTCTTCATCACTAGGAATAGATGATATATATATTTCCTTTTTTCCCCCAAATTCTAAAATTTTAGAAACTTTGCTTATCATTGCTTCAGAAAATACTTCCGCTCTGTGGTTCATGAGTTTTTCATAGTGCCAATAAGTTCCTGACTGACTCAATAAAATTGGCTACTGTTCTTTAATTTCACATAGAGCAGGATAATTCGTGTTTAGAAAGCCTCTTTGCTTTGCATAAGTTTTGTCTAACAATTTTATAACGGTTTAATCAAAAACATCGTTGTTAATGTCTTAGTTTCTCCTGATCATTGTCAGTGTCTTCGTTATTTTCTAGTGGTGGCTGCGAATTGTGACAACCGGATTTTGCATTCTCTTCTTTTTTATTTTCTTGGTGCAGTGTTGCTGTCGTTGGACGGTGTCCTTTTTCTGTGCAGTAATGATTTTAGGTATTTTGCTCGTTCTTATTCGTAACTGTAACATTATCCTCATTGATTGAACTTACATCGCGCTTAATTTTATAAAAATGATATCGATAAAAATGTGTTTTAAAACTACTAACACTTTGAAATAATCCTCTTTTGTTACATAATGGACACTCAATTACTTTTCCATCCCTAATATGACCGTATAAATGAGCTAAAAGAATTTGTAAAGATCAACCGTGAAATTACATACATTGCAAGAAAATGCTAGTGGTTTGACTTTTGGCAACACACTTCTATGTGTACGGTAGATGTGCATGTTGAAACGTTTGCATTTACTGTATTCCATAAAGAATTCGGGATATTTGCAGTAATACCGAATCTTTCGTACATTTCGATGTTTGTATTGATGTTGGTTATAATCTGATATTGTTCGAAGCCTTGAATTACAAACAGTACATTCATAGTTATTATCCATCTTATTTCTACAACAAATAAGTATGTAAATTATTGTAAATCAATCTATTAATTAGCAGTTATTTGCTTGTGTTATTTAGAGAACATGCACAATTATTTGAAATAGATATGGATATCTTAACATGGCTGCTAAATTTATAACGCAAAAGCACATACAATAAATATATTTTCTTTTGAAACCAGCTTTATATCAACAATGGACTTTTGTATATATACGTGAGGAACATCGATGCTTCGAAATACTATCAAAAATGTAAAATACCTGTACATAGGCTAATAAAATAATGTACTTAACCCTCCAAACATATCACGTACACACATGAACAAAGCAGGTACTGTTGTTTTGATCTTTTCATTACAGAACATAGTAACTTATACTAATCTACACTTTCTTAATAAAAAACATTTTCACATAAACATTATTATTAATACTCACCTATCGTAGAAATCGGCAACACAAGCAGAGTTAACAAAACATGCAAGAGCATACAATAGATTATAGAATGTGTAACGCGACTGTCTTTGAGAGCATGCGTAATAGGTATGGTTTACTTGCAATTCTTCACTCATATTCCACACAACTAAGTATATTTATTATATGTTCCAGTGATATAAAAATATTAGTACCTATACCACTTCAAATTCTTTAGTCGCACAAAAAACGTTTGCTATGATTTGTGCCTCCGATATATGTAATTCAGTTCAATGGAGATCAGTTATAATGTACATCCTACGTTAGATAAAGTGAAATAGACGACTCGCTTGTATATTTCAATACCACATATTTTCACTTATCAGTAAATAATATTACTTTTTGCAGACAGTTTTCCTTGCTATAGATAGGGATACTCCATGCATTCGGGAATACTACTTTTCTTGGAGTAAATTTACTTCATAAAGGGAGTAAATACCCAACTTAGAGCTAAAATTGACTAACTCCTGACAATTTTCCCCATAAATTAATTTTACCTTAAAAACGGCAAAAATTGTTCTGTTTTTCGAGGGATTTACGGGGAAAATTACCCTCATTTTTTACAGTGTACAAAAATTATAATATTTAAAATTCTTAGTGCTTTTTTACCACATTTAAGGAAAAAATATAATACAAATTTACATAAAGGAACCGAAAATCAAAATTTATATTTTTATTGAAATTATAATATTTATAACAAAACATTTAATGTTCTTTTTTGAGATTTCGGACTAAGCCAGAATTGCTACGTAATAGATGTTTTATCTACATCAAGTTATGTATATTTATATGTTTTAATTGTAATTATAGCTACACTAGCTGTCCATCAATCTCTTCGAGCTTGAATCGCCTTTCGCGTCCGCTTACAGTTTTATTACAGTTCCCTGTAAAACGCCAAAAAATCAATTTTCTAAACTTTTGGCACACCTTGTATAGACGTATATTTTTGTCCACGAACTACTGTTACGGTGACAGGTGGAACGACAATTTAAAGCATCTTAACGTGAGTCTGACTTTTCGTTGTTGAAGTTTGAAATTTAGATGCTATTTAGCGTAATACTAAGACTTGACACTAAAAGATTCATAGTGTTATTAGTTTTACACAATGAAAGGACTAAGTCATTATTAAAAAAGTAATATCAGACTTATTTTAGCTTTGCATAATTTAACCTGTCAATTATCATGGCCCACAAACGTCATTTCTGGGCTGTAATATTTAATAATAATCATACATCTTTTGACATACCTTTTGAGCTTTGTTATAATGCAAATTTGTGAACAATGCATGCCCATTACACAGAAGAATCAAGTTTTAAATAAAATATGTATGACTTATTAATTTTATTTATAATAGTGAATTTATAACTGGCTTCCGTATTAATAAATTAGTTTCATGTGTTTGCTCTGAAATTGTTCCTGTCAAAGTGAGTTTGCAGTTGCAGTGGCATTGAGTCTTCGCCTGTAAATCGTGCTCTGGCTATGTTGGTTGCTGAGACGATCCTATTACAATTTAAATATTTAGTAGTGACGCTGGTAGTTGAACTAAAAACAATAACCAAAAATAACACAGACCGACGTGGGAATATCTGTGTAAATATTTTACTTACACACAATATAAAAAGAATATAATTCGTAATTGTTGGATCATTTTGTGATTCTTATTAAGTATTTAAGGAAAAATAACACAAAAAGGTAGTTCATGATTACAACCAATCCATCGAAATAAGAGCCTGAGACACGATCATCATGAACCATCATCAGACATTTTGCTTACATACATTGCAAAAAAGTCCTCTATAATTCATATTTGTTGGGTTATTTTGCGATTCTTATGAAATATTTTATAAAAAATAATACAAAAGGGGAGATTTCATGATTAAAACCAAACTACAAATAATAATTGAATCGATCGAAATAAGATCGCGACACCAACCGGGTACACGATCATCATAAATCATAGGTGATCTATAATGTTTGTCATACAATATTGGTATAAGTAATGTTGATTACTCATTTTGTTTTTATTTTTTTTTTAATTTAAGACACAGTTATTCTATTGAACACTCGCTCTTATTGTTATTATAGTGTTTCATTAAACTCTTCGAATTAGAATTGCTTCTTCGCGTCCACTTCTTCTCTATAAGTTGCTCTATAAATGTGCCTCTTTGGAAATGTGATCACTGCCAGACGCAAGGGTACATGAATATTAACAGTTATATATTTTTTAATGTAAGTAAAATGTTATTAATTGCTTTTGACTCCTTTGCCTTATTTTATATAACAATGATATTGGAATCTGTATCTGAGTTACTGTTAATGGAGAGTAATTGCAACTGTAGTTCACTTTGCTTTTGTTTATGAATAAAGATTGAATTTAAACAATATATGTCTAATAATGAATTATACAATATTTGACATTTATAATTTGTGGCAAATGAATTTATTTATTAAGAATTTGCCCATAAAATATATAATATTTCTATATAATTTACTGAACGTTGAGTTGACATTTAGAACATTTCGTTGAGTCAGGTTTTGTATAATCGTGTGCAATTAGCGTAAGACTGTCATAGTCAAGTCAGACTGAAGTTAAAATGCTTAGGTAAATTATTGTCATTCCACTTGTCATCGTGACAGCAGTTCGTTGAAGTGTGTTCGTTCATAATAACATGCGAGAACGAAATGTCACAGTGACAGTGCTTAACCAAATTATCTTTCCAATTGTCGTAGAAATTAACAAAACATGATGAACAGAATGTGTTTTTATATTTGCTAACATTTAAAAATAGGTACTGTCGCTCTTCTATTTTTCAAACGCAATGGAAAATCCTGCTATGTCGTACCATTTAACAGAAAATGTGCCTCTGATCGGTTGATGACAACCAGCAGTCGCATCCCTTAAGTGCTTGTTTTTATAACAGAATTATTATTAAACAAAATAACATCCGGTTACATCTTTCTTCCAATTTCCTGTAAAACGCCAGCACTGCCATGATGGTTTTTCTAGTGTCCGTTATCATAAACTTTTGACGAACCCCTATATATATACTAGAAAGCAGCAATCAATCGACTTCCGTCATAAAGGAAAAATAATGACGTCTGCATTGCCAATTTCATAACAACGAACATAATTACTTTATATATTACTAAATTTAGAATTTCAATGGTATAGAATACATTATATGTATATAATAATAATTACATGATTATTTTAATTATTAATATTAATTAAAAATGATAATGTTGACGTTATTTTAGCCAGTTTTAAAAAAATATTAACATCGGATGTTGGCTTACATGAAACATCGTTTACACGTCGCTAGTGATTTTGAATTTTGAATTCCTTGCTGTCATTTGACAGTATTGTTTGACAGTAGTATTATAGGTTTTGGTTGCTGTTCTTTATGTTTGTTATTGTATTGTAGTATTATTTTCAAAGTCCATTTTAAAACTAACGATGCTTAAGCCATTCAATAGTCAGTCAAAGGCGGTCATTAGCTCTTTGATTACTTACATACAAACGTAAATTGAATAACTATTACCGTTGACAAGTGTGCAAGGGGTATGTATACATATTTGTTGTAATGATATCAAATAAATATTAATATTATCATTTTAGAGGATTGCACAAGCTTTAAATATTTCCATTGAATCTGTGAGTAGTATTTTTAGACACGTAAACAAAATGATGCTCACCGAAGTCCTAAAAAAACGTTTCAGGAAACTGTATGTGATTACTCCTGCAATAAAAGCAACAATACGCAATACGATATGTGTAAAAACGCTATGTTGCTTATACAACTCATTGAAAATAAAAAGAATATTATAATGTTAATGGTGTTTTTTAGAATAACACTTTACATGGGCTTCGTTATTATCACTGCCAGTGGACCATCATATCTTTGATGGCTCTGTTGATTCTTTTGGTAGAGTACTAGTAGATATTGGTTTCAAATATAAGAAAGACTGTCCATAGAGAAGATTAAGGAAAAAACACATGTTGTTCTTCCTCGAACTAATTTTCTATAAAAATATATGAATAATTTACAATCTAAAAGTCCACTGGAATGTGTCTATTTGAATGAGACTTGGATTTTTGAAAATGGTACTGTAACCAGATCATGGCAGGATGATAGTTATAAGAGTGTATGAAAGTTGACGGCTAAGATAATACTCTGCATTAAAATTGACACGTGTCGAGTACTACAAATTTTGCTTTGGTTTTAGGTTTATAGTCATTTATGCAGGTACATGTAATGGTTTTATTAACAGTGTATTTTTTCAAATACTTGTAATCCTGATTACCATCACGAAATAGATAGAAACAATTTCTTAAATTAGTATGAAAATGAACTGCTGTGTACGCTAGAAGTTATCATAGCATTTATATGATAAATCTCCTAATAATTCTTGAAACAAAGGTCAAATAAGAGAATGGTTAAGAGCCATAATATACTATCATCATATTACTACATATTCAACCCGATAGAGCATATTTGGGGAATATCCAAAATATATTATAATAAGGACATGGTAGAGCAGGATTTTGAGGAAAAATGCAGTTAAGATGTGGAATCAGACCCAGAAATGAGGATACCTGAAATTTAGACAAATACTCTTAGATACACTAGCAGTGAAATCAAAAAATGATGGGACCGAGAATTGTTGCTTGGCAGAGAAGAAGTAATACCATTTATTATAAATGTTCAAAATCTAAAGACAGTAGAAACAGTGATAATAAACAAGAATGTAAAATCTATTATTCTTTTTTGATAAATTTTTTATATATTACTACAATTAATTTGTAAAATTGAAAATTAATAACTTGAAATAAAAAAGACATAAGGTGTCTTTTTTTTACAAAAGTAAAATATTTTAGCCATATGTAGTTATTGTACAATAGTGAGTGTGTGTATTTTAGACGTTAATAATCTAATTATTGACGTTTAGAGTTAGTTTAGTATTTATCCATAACATGTAATTATTAATGATGTAGTATAATGTGATATATTGTTTGTGTAACATATAAAATTACTATTTATTTTTATCCGGTATACTAAAAAAGTTACATATTACCATTAGTTTTATTATTTTATGTGCTCGTCTTTACTTATGACAGAGAATGGCATATTTCATAATATGTCACGTAAATGTATAAGAATATGTTAATATTTTGAGCATATTTTCACTAGAATTTTAGTTTCAAGTCAAAGATGTATTAATTTATATAATTGTTACTACCAATTAAATTTGTAAGATAAATACATAAACAGAAAATGTACAATATATGACAATAAATTGGCTAGATATACTGATTTTAAAAATGTGTACTAATTTAAATTTTGTACTCAATGTTATCGATTCTAAGAAAAAACACTAAATATAAAAATAAATATCTACCTTATATTACTTGCCTGCAGCATTTGTAACTTTCTTTTTGTTGGATTTGTTATGTTCTAAGTTGAAGAGTGTTATTAGTAATAATTTATTACAAATTTGAATAAGTGACGAGTTAATTTGTGTTGCTGTAACATACTTTGATACAAGTTAATTGTAAAGTACGACATTAATATAAATTAAAGTCAGGTTTAAGAAGATATTTTAAATAATGAAGAATTATTAAAAGAGCTTGCTTCCTAAAATATACACATTATATAACCATTGTTTAAGTATTAAGAAATAATTACACAGAATAAAAGTACGAAGAGTTTTGTTTTTTATTTTTACTATTTTATTAAATGAAATGGTGTATTCAAGATGTAGTTTTATTTCATTATACTCACAGAATACTTTATTTTTAACAAAAAGTCCTTAATTTACATTCAGATAATTCGGTAAATTTTGATGTCAATATAACCTCAAAGTAAACTTCAGAAATCGTAAATTTTATTCGTCGATCACAATACTAACATTGACATACTACAACTGTTACATCATGGATTTTGATGACGAAAGTCGATTGTTTCGTGCTTTCTACCATACATATATGTTTGCGTTATAAATGTCATCATGAAAGCAGTTCAGATGTCATCACGAACTGAAATTGATCGATCGTTTGGACGTTTGATAGCCTGCAATTGAATTTTCGTGCGACTGCCAACGTTAATTAAATGTTAGACGGATTTTTGCCTGTCAATTGTGACGTTTCCTATAATATTTAAGTCAACCTAATGTGGATGTTAAGTTGTCATTGTCAGCTATGCCGACGTGCTTTAATATTTAATACAGACATTTTGCGTAGACCCTAGTTAAATTTATCGGTGTTAGAAACGGTAATAGAAAAATGAACTTGGTGACATAGATGTGCCCGTCAGTTATTCTTAATTCTGATCAGCACATATAAAAATCAGCTGGATAGTAATGCTTACTTCATTTTTTCTGAAGAAGTGATGTTATTGTGTATTAAAATACTTTGCGATCTTAGAGTAACTAATAATTATTAAATTACCATATATGATGTTTCTGTATCGTATTGTCTTTATATGTAGTAATAGTTCCATTACTAAAATAATAATTGCCTATTTTACTCTTTAAATCGTTAAATTAAATGTGATATGTATGTATTATGCATTTATGAAAAGTAAAGTGTTACAATTAACATTGATTTTCACGACAATAGGCAACAGAAATAAATTTCTTCTTCTTCTTTATTGTGGCTTTGAGTTAGACTATTTAGTCTTTTACTCTTCATCTGAGAGCGGTGAATCTTGGAATGTTGGAGTTCAATTTGATTAGCTATTGTTTATCTTTATTTTGATTAAAAATTAAAGTAGAACCATTTTAGGTCTTTTGTGTTTGACATTTTCATTTCCATCATATGCAAGTGCTGTTTTAAGATTTTGATTTGAGTGGTTTTCCATCTGATTTATTGGACGTAATACTTGTTTGTAAAGTAGAATTTTGTTGTTCGTGTTCAGCTGGCTTTTTCTGCCTATAAGAGGCCATAGTTGACATCTTGTTTGTTTGGTTTTGGTTATCGTTTTTGCTATGTGTGTGTTATAATTGAGCTTTATATCCAGGTATATTCCCAGGTATTTAATTTCTCTACTTCATGGTGTAGTGTTGTTGTTGATGGTTATTTCGTTGTCTGATGTTTTCCGATTCCTTTTGAAAGATTATTACTTGGGATTTGTCTTCGTTTATTGTTGTCCTCCATTGTTTGAACCATTTTATCGTGTTGTCTAGGTGCGTTTGGAGTTCCTGTACCGCGTTCGTCGGACATCTTGATGTTGAGAGCAGTACCGAAATAAATTTCTATGACGTTCGTTCCAAATAGACAATAGACTATATAAGAATCGGTGTTATTGGGTTTGTCAATTTTGAAGTTTTCCGGCAAGTGTAATTGTGATTTAAAATTGATTGGCCACTTTAAGGATTAACTGTAAACTTTTTCGAAAACCGTCACTGCGTCAGAGGTTAATTGATGTTTATATCAGTTCGTCCTATAAACTTCAAATCTGCGAGACCTAATTGTCAAATTGAATGTCATTGTTGAAATATGTAAATGTGGCAATTGGATTTAATATTTTCTGCATTAAAGATCAATTTTATTGTGATTAACATTTTTATTTTATTGACAATTTATAGTAATATAGCGGAAAGGATGGAGATATTTTATTGTGTGTTGGTAATAATAATACATATCTAATAGGTTTCACATTTCATTAATCAAAAACCACTCTTGAACTTTGCATTTTTTCATTTCCTTAACATTATATATTCACATCGTGTCTGCTCATAGCGCCCATGTAAATGGAAAGAAAATATTGTTCCCTTCTTTTCGCTTCGCGTATGTTCTCAGGTGATTAGCCAAATAAATTCACTTTTCATTACCAAACTGTCCAAAATTTGCCGACTTTATGGCTTTAAAGTTTCACAACACGTCGATGATAGTGACTGTTCTTCCTCGATATTTTTTCGATAGCACATCTCTTTATCGTCACATCTTTGGTGTTTTCAGTATTTAGTCCGGTCAGGTTACAGTATTTTTGAGACGACATACCAAGTCGATTGCACCACCGAGACTATTATTGCAGTGAATTCTGACGTTTCCCAGTAAGTGTTATCGCCTATTGATCGTCTTGATGGTTCATAACTCGAATTGAAGTGTCATCGCAAGTCAAACGTTAGATGGATTTTTTGTATATAAGTGTTAAAGTTTCCTGTTACTTTAAAGGATATTCTTACACTTAAACTTAATTACATATCAACATTTCAAATTATAGGATTGCGTACTGAAAAATTAAAAATACGGATCACTTCTGTTTCATTTCCTGGTTTTAAGTATACACTTTTCTTAAAAAAGATGCTAAATTAGTGATCGATGAATTTAATGTAATTTAGTATATATGTTATTCGCAATAGCCGAAATCGGCCACTGTCCGAATGTTTTGCCCACTACGCGTTTTGTGTATTGCAGTTTACCCACGAAGCGATTAAGAAGATTTTTATCGAGCAGTGAGCAAAACGAATTACCCAGAACGCGTTGTGGGTAAACTACGTTACTCAAAAAGCGAAATTATCTTTCGAGCGGCTTTGTTTCGCATTGTGGATCTTTTCGTTTACCCACGTCGCGTTGATGTGTGTTTTGTGTACCGGCAATTGTTTTAAACAAGATGAAGGCTGAATTTGAAGAAAGATTGCGGATCCTAATGTTGGAAAAGAAAGACAGGTCGTTTCTATTATCGGATGAACGTTACTTAGAAATAGTTCAAGAAACCAAAATTGCTCTACAAAAGAAACGGGATGGTCTTGAATTATCGTCAAAAGATTATCGTAGATTAAAACGATATGATTTATTGACAGTTGAAGAAAAGGATAAACTAGTCAGTAAAGAAAAATCAAGAATCCAATCAGGTTTAATTTTTTACTGTACAGCAAGTGAGATGTATGATATAATACACACAGCACATTTACAAATTGGACATAAAAAAGAGAAGGCAATGGAAAATGAATTGAAAAATAAATACTGCAATATAACTAGAGAAGTAATTTTGATATATTTAAGTCTGTGTCAATCATGTGCCTTGAAAAAGAAAGCAAAGAGTAAGGGATTAGTTGTTAAACCTTTAATTATGAGTGAAATGAATTCTCGATGCCAGGTAATATTTTTTTGTAATATTTTTTACTCTGTTTTATAGAAATATACTTTTATAGGTTGACCTCATCGATATGCAGAGTGAACCTGATGGAGAATATAAATTTATTCTTAATTATCAAGATCATCTAACGAAATATGTTATATTGCGACCACTTAAAACAAAAACGGCGGATGAAGTAGCAGAAGTTATTCTTGATATCTTCTGTTTGTTTGGTGCTCCGAACATATTACATAGTGACAATGGAAGAGAATTTTGTAATCAAGTAAGTGTAATGGCTTCACACAAGGGCTTTCCTTTATCTAAGTGCCTACTTTTTAGGTAATCGAAAAGTTAGCAGCAAATTGGTCTGCTCTCAAATTGGTCCATGGCAAACCTCGACACTCCCAAAGTCAGGGTTCCGTTGAACGAGCAAATCAAGATGTTCGTGATAGTCTTGTAGCCTGGATGTCAGACAATCAATGCCAGAACTGGGCAAAAGGTCTTCGCATTATTCAAAGCACAAAAAATCGCAGTTTCCATACGGGTATAAAGCGAACACCTTATGAGGCTATGTTTGGAAGTCCACAAAAAAATGGGCTATTGGATACATGTTTAGATACCTCTGTCATAAATACAATTAAGACTGAAGAACAACTAGAAGAACATTTAAAATTAATAAAAGAGTCTTTGGAAACAAATACCATAAATGAGGAACCTAATGCGACAACAACTGAGTCGGAATTAGAAACCGAAATGGAAATTGAAACAGAAAATGATAGCAGAGATGGAAACGTTAACGATGATAATAAGAATGACACTGACAGTATGACCAAATGTTTTATTTGTGATAATATGTATGTCCCTCGTATCCAAAATGTATGTATTGAATGCAATGAGTCACTTCATATCGAATGTGCTGCTAATTTGGATTTACCATTATGTCAATTATGTAGCAATAAAAGAGCAGCTGATACGGAGAGAAAAGGTTGCAAACGGGGGCTAGAAAAACAGGCTGATAAAATGCTTGCCCAATCACAACATAAATTCCCACCTGCCAATATAGGTGACAATGTTTTAGTAAATATACCAGAAGTAGATCGGGGACGTCTAGCTCCTAGGAATGTATTAGCAATCATTATAGACAAGACTGACCAAGGTTTTTATATTCTCGGTACTAAAAATGGAAAACTAAAACGATTATATAGCCGAAATGAGTTTCAATTGTCACCTTCAGTATTTTTATCATTATCTGAAGTGCCATCAGATTCTTCTGTTAACGTGCGAGAAGAAGCAAAATTATCTTCTGGGTCTAAGCAAGGTTTTATTCGGTGTAATTGTTGGAAAGGGTGCCACACAAAAGCATGTAAGTGCCTTAAATCAAATATTAAATGCAATTCAAAATGCCATAAAAGCACGTCTTGTAAAAATAAGTAACATATTTTTTTGCTTTTTTATTTCTGGTTTTTATATTTCCATATTGTTTTCTGTGTTTTTTTATTTTTATGTGTTTTTTATGTTTATTAACATATTATAATTATGTTATATATTTTAATGTTCCGCTAAAATAAATATTTTTGTTTAATTATTTGTTAATTTATTTACAACGCGTTTTGGGTAAAGTTCTATACCCAGAACGCGACGTGGGTAAACGAAAAGATCCACAATGCGAAACAAAGCCGCTCGAAAGATAATTTCGCTTTTTGAGTAACGTAGTTTACCCACAACGCGTTCTGGGTAATTCGTTTTGCTCACTGCTCGATAGAAATCTTCTTAATCGCTTCGTGGGTAAACTGCAATACACAAAACGCGTAGTGGGCAAAACATTCGGACAGTGGCCGATTGCGGCTATTGCGAATAACATATATACTCTTCAAATTCTTTAATTCTATTTGGATATTTCCAGTATTTAATGAATGAAACCTGCAAACTTTTAAGACTGTCATTTCTAAGTGTATAAACATATTCATATGTAGTTACTGACCTTGTGGGCTTCAATTCTTTCAACTTTAATTTACAGCCATACCAAAAAATCGAGAAACCACTTCTGTATCATTTCCTTCGGATCAGTTCCCGTATATATTCTCAAATAAAAGGTAAATTCATGTTTGATTAAATTAATGCCGTTTAGTATATTCTTTAGTGCTTACGTATTTGATTCCCTCGATCTAGATATTTACTTGCCTTAGATTTTTCCAGTATTTAATGACAAAACTTGCAAACGTTTAAAACTGTAATTTGTAAATGTCATACGGTATATATTCATATGTAGTTAGTGACCCTGTATTGTCAATTATTTCCACCTTAATTTACGACAGGGGCGTTTTTTTTTAGAAATTTACTTGCCTTAGATTTTTCCAGTATTTAATGACAAAACCTGCAAACGTTTAAAACTGTAATTTGTAAATGTTATACGGTATATATTCATATGTAGTTAGTGACCCTGTATTCATAAGGCAGATATCATTAAAAAACAACTAAAAACATACGGTATAACTATTTTCGGTACGCTATTTCTGAAAATAAGGGAGCTAATTAGTATTTAGATCCGTATAATATTTGTCCCTGTGAACAGTTGATTTCACTGCTACAGCTCACTGGTTTGACGTAATGTCAGATTATGTGTATGCGTTAAAAAATCGTATGGCATATCGGCAACAACTCTAACCATAATACATAAAATTGTCGGAGTACCTATGTCATTCATAATGTTAATTTAATTTTTATGATACCGCATACGCTTCTTCTTTTTAGTTGGTTAGGTTGTACCTATTCACTATTACCGATACTATTTACGGTATTTTAATTTCTATATGAATGAATGACAGTGGAGGATAATTATGTAGTTAACTTTGCTATTGTAATGAATGAAGATTAAATTTAAAGAAATATCTCTAGAAATGGATTATACATTATGGTGGCAAATGAATTTATTTATTAAGACTTTGCCCACAAAGCGAACAATATTCCTATATAATTTAATGAACGCTATTTAAAATTTTTTTATTGACATTCAGGTTTTGTATCAGTTGTGTACATCTAGTCCATGGTGAACGTCGACAGATCAAAAAAAAAAATTAATTGAATGTTGTTTCACGTTATTAGTTCTATAAAATTGGTACTACGCTTTGTGTCAAGTTTACGATTGAAATAGTGTATAATTCAAATTTTCTGACAGACTGTCATCGTAACGATATTTCGATGACACATACCTATGACAATGAAAAGTCAGACAGCTGACATGAAGATGTTTAACCAAAATTGTCGTTCCACCTGTCATCGTGACAATAGTTCGTTGAACTGTATTTGTTCACACATAAACTTGTGAGAACGAAATGTCAGGCTAACTTAATAAAACATGTTTTAAACTTACAGGTCATTGAGAGAATTAATTAATTTTCATATTACGCTTTAATAATATACTTTCTAAAACGCAATCGAAAATCTTGCTAGCTCCTATACGGTTGATGCTAGACACTGTCGTACCATTTAACCAAAAAGGTACACTTTAAATACTTGCTTTTATAACTGAATTGGTAAACGAAATGACATACATGCTTATGGGAATCTTATTTGATGTATTTATTTTATTTCGAAGTGCTTCGGACACATCTGACAAATAAAGAAAAGTCGCCCTATTATTTGTACGTAGAGAGATCGATGAGAAATGTTATTAAATGATCCCATTCGTAAAATGGCTTAAATTTATATAATTATAACTTGAACACTGATACATTTCCAACATTCTGTTGACATTTAGGTTTTGTATAATTCGTGTGCATCTAACGTAATTTGACAGGCCCAAATGGCAAAACTCAGACGGTTCTTCTTTATTTAAGCTTGCTTCAAGTTCTTCGTTGTATGAAATTTACATTTCGATGACATATATAATGAATAGAGTGTCATTGTATTTATTAATATATCTTAATAAAATATAGAAAAATCGTCATATTTGTTACTGCGATAATACACTTTAAGTTTATTTTATCATATCCGTCGGCATTTTGTTCATATATTCATATAGAAAAGAAATAGTAACGATTGATAATAATAACACGAATACGTATCTGAAAGGTACCACGTTTCAATTAAAAATGCACTTCTTCGTAATATCTTTATTTGTCGGCCTTTTGACATTTAAACTTGACAACCGATGGATGAACGTGAATATATATATAGTCAAATTAATGACACGCAAACTCGTCATTGCGAGATTTTTATACCCTGCAGGAAAGCTTTAAATGAGTCGCACCTTCGACAGCGACAGATTTGGCACGTGGACAGTGCACTCAATCGTCGCGGAAAAGTCCACTCTTTTGATTTCCAACCCTCTTTCCGCACTCTAAACCTCGACGGCCTGAAATTTCTTCGTCAATGTGAAATTTTTACAATTCTTTCGCGCGTGCCTGTCATACCTGACATTTTTACGATTTTGATCGGTTGTCACGTGAATCGTCATGACGTAAGCCATTTTTCTGTTAAAACATCGAGTGCAGGGTCCTCTTTAAAAGCCCATATCTCTGCACACGCTCCACTTGGGAAGAAAAACTCTCCGTCGAGGAACAATTCAAGGTCGTCGGTAACTTCACGCCAAAGGACAGCTTTCAATTTTGCGTATCCAGAGACGAGTTCTTCCCCCCGCGTACCCAATTTTCGTCGATTTTGACCGGGTTTGGTTGCCATTGACTACTCGGCTTTTATTATATATAACTAGCTAATACGGCAGGCCTTGAAGGCCCGCTGCCGCCTCTTATTCCGCTTACAGTTGAGGTACCGCTCCCCCTTATTTTTCTAAATTTATTGCGGATTTTGTCTTTATTGCGTTTCAGTTTTTGAAACACCATATAATTCCGATATATAGCGAATAACTAAATATAATTGTGTTTTAGATGTTCAACATTGCTTAGTTTTCTTTATACTCCCCTGTATATATTTTAGAACTATGCAATATTTTATTCAGAATGCTTATCGGATGAAATGATTAATAGTGTATTTAGTGATAGCAGTTTTTAAATTTAAAATGTTTAACGGCTGTCCATGAAATAAGATGTACTTTATCGTTTAAAGTTATATTGACATTTTTCACATACTTTTCCTGTGCCTTCACAGTCGGTAGTTTTCACTCTATTTTGAATTTTTCTACTATTATTGGTTTTTGTGCCTTGATTTGCCGATGATTTATTTCACGTTTGCCTAATTTATCTATAGTTTGAATTTTGTGGATGTAAAATTAGAACAATCTCGAAATCTATGTTTTTTGCATCAGTTGGAAATGTGGTTTGATAGTTTTTGTTAATAGTGTTTCATTCTATATATGTCGATTCCATTGGTTTTTTGGTTTAAATAAAAGTTCAGTAGAAATTTTAAAAAAACATTTTATTTTATACAAACTTGTAGATAGCTTTATTAGATGTTTTATTGACGCGAATGTATACTTTTAAATAATTCATTATTACAAATTGATAGTTTCTTCTATAACAAATAATATTTATTTCATTGGCACTTTTTATAATGATTTCCATTCCAATACTTTTATAATTTGCATTGTTTCTTTGTGGTAAATTATATTACAACTGTCAGTTATGTATGATGTTTAATAATGTTGGTAAAGCCTTGTTCACACTGTACATAATTATTTTCTTTTGCATTGTACACCTACAATTTAAGGAATATATAGATATAATATATGTATTATGGTAATATTGATTTCTTATTGTTATATTCGAAAATACTCCTTAATCCTCATAGAACTTGTATTTTGAATTATTGTAATTGACGATGTCGCGGGAGGTTCATTTTCATCAATGATAATTAAACAATCTTTTTTGAATACGTGTGATGTTACTTCTCAATTTGCCTGGCATAGTAACAACATGATTAAGTGCTTGTTTAATCTGATAGGAATATATTTTAGTTTCCTTTTTCTATTTACAATATCTTATATTTTGAAGTATTTTTACAACTTAATTCATGGACGAAATGACTCCAGTCATGTATCGATAATTGCTAAAAATGAGTAGAAAGTGTTTATAAACAAATAAGGAATCGAATTTATAAATTTCTTACCTATACACCATTATCATTGGGCCAATTATTATATATTGCAGTACATATTGTGTTGAATGTTTGTGAGCTAATGCTTCAATCTTATCGAGCTTGAATTCGCCTTTTTCGCGTCCGGTTACAGCTTTTTTACAGTTTCCTGTAAAACGCGATCACTCTCATGGTGGTTTTTAGAATGTACGATTTTATAGACTTTTGGCGCACCCTGTATATACATATATTTTGTAAAGCCAATTGTATATTTCATTTAGAATTCTTCTAGAATTTCTTTTACACAAACTGGTACACATTGAAGAGCGAGAAAGATAATTTAATGTTAAACATAAGAATGATGTTAAAATATCCGAAGAAACAATATGCTCAGTAACTGCATCATTTTCATTGAGACAATTGGGATAATACGCTATTGAAATAACAGTGGAAAAATTTAGTATATTAAGAAAAAGTATGTCAATTGCTCAGAAACAATTTAAGATAGGCATGCACAATATTAATAAAAAAAGACCTAATAATCAGTTTGACACTGAGATATTTTCACCCAAATTATTTGAAGTGAAACAGCGCTTTCATTACGAAATTTTGGTCAGCAGATTTGAATTATTCGTGTGTCATACTCAAAATTAGTTAGCACGTTAATTAAAAATGAAGGACTTGTATTAAAGAACATTTTAAATTTTCACTCAATTACATTATTAGTCGTATTGTTCTCTCTCTAATGGTAGAAAGGGTATTGTGTATACTACTCGCCCGCTATCGCGGGCTCGTCATTTTAATTGACATGCTCAAATATACATAGTATCTGCATAGTGTTTAACATGTTTATAACAAATTTTGTTTGGTAAATGGGCGTCGCTTTCAAACAGAATGCTAATGAATGCTGATGAACTTCAAACATATAGCTCGCAAAAATATGTATGTGAATGGGAAAGGTAAATTTAATTTATAAAGTATACTACTTTCTTACACCTTTTCGAAGTCCACTATCATTAATAAAATAGCACAAAATAATAATAAAAGTAAAAAGCCCAAGTTTTAAATTGAAGCCCTATTGAAGCACCGTTTCTGTAAAAGCGATCACTGGCATCACGCTTTTGAGAATGTCCACTTTCATAAACTTTTGAAGCACCCCTACATATATTTTGTTAAGCCAATAGTATATTATATTTAAAATTCTTCTCGAACTGTTTTTTACACAAACTGGTACACACTCAAAAGCGAGAAAGGTAATTTAATGTTAAAGATAAGTCATGTTAAAGTATCGAAAGAAACAATGAGCGCAACATATTCATTGAGACAGTGTACAATACGATTCTGATGTTTGCGAATCTACTATCGTTAAGAAAAAATGCAGTATTAAATTTAAGCCCTGTTCAATTACGTTTCGACGAATCGCCAAATTGAAGACGTAATAAGCGATCACAAACACTCCCGTACCTAAAATTTCACATTCATACGTCAATTTTCAAAAAACTTGTTAGCCATTTTGATTTTTTTGACATTTTGACTTTGGAATCATGATCGGCGACCCCCAAAACCCCCGTATCTAAAATTTCACATTCATACGTCAATTTTCAAAAAACTGGTCCGCCATTTTGATTTTTTTTGACATTTTGGCTTTGGAATCATGATCGGCGACCCCCAAAACCCCCGTATCTAAAATTTCACATTCATACGTCAATTTTCAAAAAACTTCGGCCATTTTTTTTTTTTTGACATTTTGACTTTCGATTTGTGATCGGCGACCTAAGACACCACCGTACCTAAAATTTCACATTCATACGTCAATTTTCAAAAAACTTCCGCCATTTTTTTTTTTTTTGACATTTTGACTTTCGATTTGTGATCGGCGACCTAAGACACCCCCGTACCTAAAATTTCACATTCATACGTCAATTTTCAAAAAACTTCCGCCATTTTGTTTTTTTTTGACATTTTAACTTTGGATTCGTGATCGGCGACCTAAGACACCCCCGTATCTAAAATTTCACATTCATACGTCAATTTTCAAAAAACTTCGGCCATTTTGTTTTTTTTGACATTTTGACTTTCGATTCGTGATCGGCGACCTAAGACACGCCCGTATCTGAAATTTCACATTCATACGTCAATTTTCAAAAAACTGGTCCGCCATTTTGATTTTTTTGATATTTTGACTTTGGAATCACGATCGGCGACCCCCAAAACCCCCGTATCTAAAATTTCACATTCATATGTTAATTTTCAAAAAACTCGTCCGCCATTTTGTTTTTTTTTGGCATTTTGACTATGGACTCGTGATCGGCGACCTAAGACACCCCCGTATCTAAAATTTCACATTCATACGTCAATTTTCAAAAAACTGGTCCGGCATTTTGATTTTTTTGACATTTTGACTTTGGAATCATGATCGGCGACCCCCAAAATCCCCGTATCTAAAATTTCACATTCATACGTCAATTTTCAAAAAACTGGTCCGCCATTTTGATTTTTTTTGACATTTTGGCTTTGGAATCATGATCGGCGACCCCCAAAACCCCCGTATCTAAAATTTCACATTCATACGTCAATTTTCAAAAAACTTCGGCCATTTTGTTTTTTTTTGACATTTTGACTTTCGATTTGTGATCGGCGACCTAAGACACCCCCGTACCTAAAATTTCACATTCATACGTCAATTTTCAAAAAACTTCCGCCATTTTGTTTTTTTTTGACATTTTGACTTTCGATTTGTGATCGGCGACCTAAGACACCCCCGTACCTAAAATTTCACATTCATACGCCAATTTTCAAAAAACTTCCGCCATTTTGTTTTTTTTTGACATTTTGACTTTGGATTCGTGATCGGCGACCTAAGACACCCCCGTATCTAAAATTTCACATTCATACGTCAATTTTCAAAAAACTTCGGCCATTTTGTTTTTTTTTTGACATTTTGACTTTCGATTCGTGATCGGCGACCTAAGACACCCCCGTATCTAAAATTTCATTATTAATAAATAATAATTATTTAAATAATTATTTCGTAGGGCACGTAAATGTTAAAAGCAATATTTTTTCCCTTAAGAAAACGACATACCCGTTTTAGAATTATTGTATTTTAAATGGAATTTATAATAATTAAGAAAAAATCATGCTGTATATGTGAATGATTATTTCATCGACCGGGAAAATTATGTCGAGCAGTCCGGCGTCATGTCTTATAAATTGCCGGTAAAATACACGAAATAAATACACAACATCTCATTCGAAAAAAAAATATTTTGCCCCGGTCTGGGTTCGAACCGGACCCGGCAAAATCATTGTATTAAGAAGCCATCAATCTTGTGCATCGGGCTATCGACCTATATGTAAATAGTTTGTTCAACTGCCATATTTATATGTAAGCTTGACTCTATGTTGAAATCTGCAATATTTTTTTTAAATCTCAGAGAAAATAGACGTGTAATCTTCAAAAGAATACGTTTAAATTGCGTCCAGATAATTAATTTAGTATCTTGTCCTTGTCCTATATTATGTGTGTTTATTTGCCATGAATTTATTCTGACGTTAATAATTAAAAGCAATCCTTTTACTCATTAAGGAAACTGGACTACGCGTATTTTAAAATTCAAATTTGTAATCATTAAAAGATATCAGCCTGTATGTAAAAATGTTAAGTCAAGCTACCGATATATAATATGTATATTCACGGGCCAGTGCACATGAATGTGTATGTGTGTACAAAACATGTTATGAGCATTGCACCTGATTTATTGTGTACATTCATTTGTGACGTATTCCAGCCATTTTTTCGAGTGCATGAAGAGTTTAAATTCCTTGTCCTATCAATACCGGACCTGAATCAAGCTGGAATAAGCATGGAAACGCTTCCTAAAACGATATTATTTTAAATTTCAAGTCGTTTTCCTCTCGAAAAATCGTCAGAGCTTGGAATTTCATGCTTAAAAGTCAATGTTTGGAAATATTTAGTCCGCCTGTCAGATTTGCGAAAAGTCAATTTTGTGTTTAGTCCTCGTTTTTATTTACGTAAATGGGCTTTCTTTAGGCACGTCATGGCTTAATTTCGCGTGTTTTGAAAAATTCGACGGAACGTATATTTTAATTGCTCACGCGTCCCTCGACCTTAAAATATGCTTTCGAGCGCGTTGAAAAGCAGAAAGTGCGGGCTTTTTAACCGTACTTTTCCCTATACGTGTTCTAGATTCGTCTCGGATGAGATACCTTCAGAAAATCGTGCACGTCGAAAACGCAACGTTTAAATTTGTCCGTAAATATCCGGCGATCGGACAGAGCTATAAAGGCGAAATTTTTACGGTAATTAGCTCGGACTTTCCCCTTCACGGGACCATCGGTCCGGACGCGCTACCTATACGGGGTGTTGCACAATTTCGAGAAACATCATCCGTTGCACGGTCCTATCTCTATCCCGTATTTACTCCCGTGAGAGACAAGGTATCACCTTCAGCTATTAGTAAGGAGAACTAGCTAATACGGCAGGCCTGAAAGGCCCGCTATCGCCTCTTATTCCGCTTACAGTTGAGGTACCGCTCCCCCTTATTCTTCTAAATTTATTGCGGATTTTGTCTTTATTGCGTTTCAGTTTTTGAAACACTATATAATTCCGATATATAGCGAATAACTAAATATAATTGTGTTTTAGATGTTCAATATTGCTTAGTTGTTTTTATACACCCCTGTATATAGTTTACAACTATGCAATATTTTATTCAGAATGCTTATAGGATGAAATGATTAATAATAGATTTAGTGATAATAGCAGTTTTTAAATTGAAAATGTTTAACGGCTGTCCATGAAATAAGATGTATTTTATCGTTTAATGTTATATTGACATTTTTCACATACTTTTCCTGTGCCTGACAGACGGTAGTTTTCACTCTATTTATAATTTTTCTACTATTATTGGTTTTTGTGCCTTGACTTGCCGATGATTTATTTCACGTTTGCCTAATTTATCTATAGTTTGAATTTTGTTTGTGGGTATAAAATTAGAATAATCTCGAAATCTGTGTTTTTTGCATCAGTTGAAAAATGTGGTTTGATAGTTTTTGTTAATAGTGTTTCAGTCTATATACATATGTCGATTCCATTGGTCTTTTTGGTTTAAATGAAAATTCATTAGAATTTAAAAAAAACATTTTATTTTATATAAACTTGTAGATAGCTTTATTAGAATTATGTTTTGTTGACGCGAATGTATACTTTTAAATAATTCATTTAATCATTGTTCTATAACAAATAATATTTATTTCATTGGCATTTTTTATAATGATTTCCATTCCTATACTTTTATAATTTGCAGTGTTTCTTTGTGGTAAATTGTATTACAACTGTCAGTTATGTATGATGCTTAATAATGTTGGTAAAGCCTTGTTCACACTGTACATAATTATTTTGTTTTGCATTGTACACCTACAATTTACGGAATATATAGATATAATATATGTATTATGGTAATATTGATTACTTATTGTTATATTCGAAAATACTGTAAAACATCCTTATAGAATTTCTATTTTCAATTATTGTAATTGACGATGTCGCGGGAAGTTCATTTTCGTCAATGATAATTAAACAATCTTTTTTGAATACGTATGATATTACTTCTCAATTTGCCTGGCACAGTAACAACATGATTAAGTGCTTGTTTAATCTGGTAGGAATATATTTTAGTTTCTTTTTTCTATTTACAATATCTTATAATATTTTGAAGTATTTTTACAACTTAATTCATGGACGAAATGACTCCAGTCATGTAATGATAATTGCTAAAAATGAGTAGAAAGTATTTATAAACAAATAAGGAATCGAATTTATGAATTTCTTACCTATACACTATTATCATTTGGCCAATAATTATATATTGCAATATTTATTGTGCTGAATGTTTGTGAGCTAATGCTTCAATCTTTTCGAGCTTGAATTCGCCTTTTTCGCGTCCGCTTACAGCTGTTTACAGTTTCCTGTAAAACGCGATCACTCTCGTGGTGGTTTTTAGAATGTAAGATTTTATAGACTTGTGGCACACTCTGTATATACATATATTTTGTAAAGCCAATTGTATATTTCATTTAAAATGCCTCTAGATTTTTTTTTTACACAAACTGTTACACAATGAAGAGCGAGAAAGATAATTTAAAGTTAAACATAAGAATGATGTTAAAGTATCCGAAGAAACAATATGCTCAATAAGTGCATCATTTTCATTGAGACAATCGGGATAATACGCTATTGAAATAACAGTGGAAAAATTTAGTATATTAACAAAAAGTATGTCAATTGCTCAGAAACAATTTAAGATAGGCATGCACAATATTAATAAAAAAGAACCTAATAATCAGTTTGACACTGAGATATTTTCACCCAAATTATTTGAAGTGGAACAGCGCATTCATTATGAAATTTTGGTCAGCATAATTGAAATATTCGTCTGTCACATACTCAAAATTAGTTCGCACGTCAATTAAAAATGAAGGACTTGTATTGAAGAACATTTTAAATTTTCAATGAATTACATATACAGTAATGCGCACACTGCTACGTTAATATACGGAATGGGGAATATGGGTGGGGTATGCCTAGCGTAGCCGCATACTATAACACCCTGGCTAGCGAGAAAGTGCGGTGAACGTATTCACATACAACGCAAAACATTTGTCATGTGAATTCTTCAATGTTATTTTTATTTGTCCCTATTTCCTAACATCAAAGTAAATAAAATACAATGTAAATAGGATATTTTAAATGAAACGAATATTTTCTTCGTTCGCATTTTCTTTTGGTTTCTTATGTTTAGAAGGTGAAACACATCCGAATTTATCAAAATTATTTGCAAAGCGGCGAATTGTATCAATAGAAGGAACAGGCCGATTTTCAAAATTATTTATAAAAAGGCCTCTAATGGATAGAGTCGAGTGACCTTGATGATACCACTTTACGATTTGTACTTTTTCCGCTAATGAATACTCCATCCTGTTCTGCGCTCTCCCACAGGTTATATGCAACTGATTCCTCTTAGGTTCGTCGCTGTCTGATGTACACCCCCCACTTATATTCTCCTCTCTCTATATTAACGTAGCCTTGTGAGCACTACTGTATACTACTCGCCCGCTATCGCGGGCTCGTCATTTTAATTGACATGCTCAAATATAAGTAGTATCTCCATAGTGTTTAACATGTTTACAACAAATTTTGTTTGGTAAATGGGCGTCGCTTTCAAACATTCTTATAGAATGCTAATGAATGCTGATGAACTTCAAATATATAGCTCGCAAACATACGTATGTGAATGGGAAAAGTAAATTTAATTTAAAAAGTATATTACTTTCTTATTACCTTTTCGAAGTCCACTATCGTTAATAAAAGAGCAGAGTATATTTTATTTAAAATTATCCTCGATCTGTTTTTGACACAAATCGGTACACACTCAAGAGCGAGAAAGGTAATTTAATGTTAATCATAAGCCATGTTAAAGTATCCAAAGACACAATGAGCTCAAAAAGCGCAACATTTTTATTAAAACAGTTTACAATACTATTTTGATGTAAAGTGTGACCCTTTTGAAATCCACTATCATTAATAAAGGAGCACAAAATAATAATGAAAGTAAAAAACCCAAGTTTTAAATTTAAGCCCTTTTGAAGCGCCTTTCCTGTAAACAGCGCTTTCTATAATGTCCATTTTTATAAATTTTTGAAGCGCCCCTGTATATACATATATTTTGTTAAGCCAATAGGATATTTTATTTAAAATTCTTCTCGAACTGTTTTTAACACAAACCGGTACACACTCAAGAGCGAGAAAGGTAATTTAATGTTAAACATAAGTCGTGTTAAAGTATGCAAAGACACAATGAGATCAAAAAGCGCAACATTTTTATTAAGGCAGTGTACAATACTATATTGATGTGAAAGTGTAAAAGCCTGCCAAACCTTTTCAAAATCGACTATCGTTAATAAAGGTGCACGAAATAATAATAAAAGTAAAAAGCCCAAGTTTTAAAATTAAGCCCTATTGAAGCGCCTTTCCTGTAAAAAAAACGCTTTTTAGAATGTCCACTTTTATAAACTTTTGAAGCACCCCTGTATATATATATATATATTTTGTTAGGCCAATAGGATATTTTATTTAAAATTCTTCTCGAACTGTTTTTAACATAAACCGGTGCACACTCAAGAGCGAGAAAGGCAATTTAATGTTAAACATGTCATGTTAAAATATCCAAAGAAAGAATGAGCTTTCAAAAAGCGCAACATTTTCATTAAGACAGTTTACAATACTATTTTGATGTGAAAGTGTAGAAGCCTGTCAATCTTTTCGAAGTCTACTCTCGTTAATAAAGGAGCACGAAATAATAATAAAAGTAAAAAGCCCAAATTTTAAATTGAAGCCCTATTAAAGCGCCTTTCCTGTAAAAAACGCTTTTTAGAATGTCCACTTTTATAACCGTTGGAAGCACTCCTGTATATACATATATTTTGTTAAGCCAATAGGATATTTTATTTAAAATTCTTCTCGAACTGTTTTTGACATAAACCGGTACACACTCAAGAGCGAGAAAGGTAATTTAATGTTAAACATAAGTCATGTTAAAATATCCAAAGAAACAATGAGCTCTCAAAAAGCGCAACATTTTCATTAAGACAGTTTATAATATTATTTTGATGTGAACGTGTAAAAGCCTGTCAATCTTTTCGAAGTCTACTCTCGTTAAGAAAAAATAAGAAAAAAGCACAAAATAATAATAAAAGTAAGAAGCACTCCTGTATATACATATATTTTGTTAAGCCAATAGGACGTTTTATTTAAAATTCTTCTCGAAGTGTTTTTAACACAAACCGGAACACACTCAAGAGCGAGAAAGATAATTTAATTTTAAGCATAAGTTATGTTAAGGTATCCAAAGACACAATGAGATCAAAAAACCCAACTTGTTCATTAAGGCAGTTTACAATACTATTTTGATGTGAAAGTGTAAAAGCCCGTCAACCTTTTCGAAATCCACTATCGTTAATAAAGGAGCAGGAAATAATAATAAAAGTAAAAAGCCCAAGTTTTAAATTTAAGCCCTATTAAAGCGCCTTTCCTGTAAAAGGCGATCACTGGAATGACGCTTTTTAGAATATCCACTTTTATAAACTTTTGAAACACCCCTGTATATACATATATTTTGTTAAGCCAATAGGATATTTTATTTAAAATTCTTCTCGAACTGTTTTTGACATAAACCTGTACACACTCAAGAGCGATAAAGGTAATTTAATGTTAAACATAAGTCGTGTTAAAGTATCCAAAGACACAATGAGATCAAAAAGCGCAACATTTTTATTAAGACAGTGTACAATACTATTTTGATGTAAAGTGTGAACTTTTTGAAATCCACTATCGTTAATAAAGGAGCACAAAATAAAAGTAAAAGTAAAAAGCCCAAGCTTTAAATTGAAGCGCCTTTCCTGTAAAAATCGAGTACTGGCATGATGCTTTTTAGAATGTCCGGTTATATAAACTTTTAAAGCATCCCAGTATATACATATATTTTGTGAAGCCAATAGTATATTTTATTTAAAAATTTTCTCGAATTGTTTTTCACACAAACCGGTACACACTCAAGAGCGAGAAAGATAATTTAATTTTAAGCATAAGTTATGTTAAGGTATCCAAAGACACAATGAGATCAAAAAACCCAACTTGTTCATTAAGGCAGTTTACAATACTATTTTGATGTGAAAGTGTAAAAGCCCGTCAACCTTTTCGAAATCCGCTATCGTTAATAAAGGAGCACGAAATAATAATAAAAGTAAAAAGCCCAAATTTTAAATTGAAGCCCTATTAAAGCGCCTTTCCTGTAAAAAACGCTTTTTAGAATGTCCACTTTTATAACCGTTGGAAGCACTCCTGTATATACATATATTTTGTTAAGCCAATAGGATATTTTATTTAAAATTCTTCTCGAACTGTTTTTGACATAAACCGGTACACACTCAAGAGCGAGAAAGGTAATTTAATGTTAAACATAAGTCATGTTAAAATATCCAAAGAAACAATGAGCTCTCAAAAAGCGCAACATTTTCATTAAGACAGTTTATAATATTATTTTGATGTGAACGTGTAAAAGCCTGTCAATCTTTTCGAAGTCTACTCTCGTTAAGAAAAAATAAGAAAAAAGCACAAAATAATAATAAAAGTAAGAAGCACTCCTGTATATACATATATTTTGTTAAGCCAATAGGACGTTTTATTTAAAATTCTTCTCGAAGTGTTTTTAACACAAACCGGAACACACTCAAGAGCGAGAAAGATAATTTAATTTTAAGCATAAGTTATGTTAAGGTATCCAAAGACACAATGAGATCAAAAAACCCAACTTGTTCATTAAGGCAGTTTACAATACTATTTTGATGTGAAAGTGTAAAAGCCCGTCAACCTTTTCGAAATCCACTATCGTTAATAAAGGAGCAGGAAATAATAATAAAAGTAAAAAGCCCAAGTTTTAAATTTAAGCCCTATTAAAGCGCCTTTCCTGTAAAAGGCGATCACTGGAATGACGCTTTTTAGAATATCCACTTTTATAAACTTTTGAAACACCCCTGTATATACATATATTTTGTTAAGCCAATAGGATATTTTATTTAAAATTCTTCTCGAACTGTTTTTGACATAAACCTGTACACACTCAAGAGCGATAAAGGTAATTTAATGTTAAACATAAGTCGTGTTAAAGTATCCAAAGACACAATGAGATCAAAAAGCGCAACATTTTTATTAAGACAGTGTACAATACTATTTTGATGTAAAGTGTGAACTTTTTGAAATCCACTATCGTTAATAAAGGAGCACAAAATAAAAGTAAAAGTAAAAAGCCCAAGCTTTAAATTGAAGCGCCTTTCCTGTAAAAATCGAGTACTGGCATGATGCTTTTTAGAATGTCCGGTTATATAAACTTTTAAAGCATCCCAGTATATACATATATTTTGTGAAGCCAATAGTATATTTTATTTAAAAATTTTCTCGAATTGTTTTTCACACAAACCGGTACACACTCAAGAGCGAGAAAGATAATTTAATTTTAAGCATAAGTTATGTTAAGGTATCCAAAGACACAATGAGATCAAAAAACCCAACTTGTTCATTAAGGCAGTTTACAATACTATTTTGATGTGAAAGTGTAAAAGCCCGTCAACCTTTTCGAAATCCGCTATCGTTAATAAAGGAGCACGAAATAATAATAATAGTAAGAAGCACTCCTGTATATAGATATATTTTGTGAAGCCAATAGGAGGTTTTATTTAAAATTCTTCTCGAAGTGTTTTTAACACAAACCGGTACACACTCAAGAGCGAGAAAGATAATTTAATTTTAACCATAAGCTATGTTAAGGTATCCAAAGACACAATGAGATCAAAAAGCCCAATTTGTTCATTAAGGCAGTTTACAATACTATTTTGATGTGAAAGTGTAAAAGCCCGTCATCCTTTTCGAAATCCACTATCGTTAATAAAGGAGCAGGAAATAATAATAAAAGTAAAAAGCCCAAGTTTTAAATTTAAGCCCTATTAAAGCGCCTTTCCTGTAAAAGGCGATCACTGGAATGACGGTTTTTAGAATATCCACTTTTATAAACTTTTGAAACACCCCTGTATATACATATATTTTGTTAAGCCAATGGGATATTTTATTTAAAATTCTTGTCGAACTGTTTTCGACACAAACCGGTACACACTCAAGAGCGAAAAAGGTAATTTAATAATAATCATACTTCATGTTAAAGTATCCAAAGAAACAATGAGCTCAGAGCGCAACATTTCCATTAAGACAGTTTACAGTATTATTTTGATGTAACAGTGAAAAAATCATGTCAACCTTTTTGAATTCTACTATCATTAATGAAGAAACACAAAGGAATAATAAAAATGAAATTAAAATTCATTTTACTCAAAAATCCAAAAAAAGCCCAAGTTTTAAATTTTAGCCCTATTGAATGGCTTTTTTCGCGCCCGCTTACAGTTTCTTCACAGTTTCCTGCAAAAAGCAATCACTGTCATGGCTTTTTAGAATGTCCGTTTTTATTAACTTTTGAAGCACTCCTGTATATATACATATATCTTGTGAAGCGAATAGTATGTTTTATTTAAAATGCTTCTCGAACTGTTTTTTACACAAATCTGTACACACTCAAGAGCCAGAAAGGTAATGTAATGTTAACCGTAAGTCGTGTTAAAGTATGCAAATACACAATGAGATCAAGAAGCGCAACATTTTTATTAAGACAGTGTACAATACTATTTTGATGTGAAAGTGTAAAAGCCTGTCAACCTTTTCGAAGTCTACTCTCGTTAAGAAAAAAGCATAAAATAATAATAAAAGTAAAAAGCCCAAGTTTTAAATGTAAGTCCTATTGAAGCGCCTGTCCTGTAAAAAGCAATCGCTGTCATGGCTTTTTAGAATGTCCACCTTTATAAACTTTTGAAGCACCCCTACATATATTTTGTTAAGCCAATAGTATATTTTATTATTATATTTAAATATCTTCTCGAACTGCTTTTTAGACAAACTGGTACACACTCAAGAGCGAGAAAGGTAATTTAATGTTAAACATAAGTCATGTTAAAGTATCGAAAGAAACAATGAGCTCAATGAGCGCAACATTTCCATTGAGACAGTGTACAATAAGATTCTGATGTTTGCGAATCTACTATCGTTAAGAAAAAATGAAGTATTAAATTTAAGCCCTGTTCAATCACGTTTCGAAGAATCGCCAAATTGAAGACGTCATAAGCGACCACAAACACCCCCGTATCTAAAATTTCACGTTCATACGTTAATTTTCAAAAAAATTTCCCGCCGTTTTTTTTTTTTGACATTTTGACTTTGGAATCGTGATCGGCGACCCTCAAAACCCCCGTATCTAAAATTTCACTTTCATACGTCAATTTTCAAAAAAATCTTCCGCCATTTTGTTTTTTTTGACATTTTGACTTTGGAATCGTGATCGGCGACCCCCAAAACCCCCGTACCTAAAATTTCACATTCATACGTCAATTTTCAAAAAAATCTTCCGCCATTTTGTTTTTTTTGACATTTTAACTTTGGAATCGTGATCGGCGACCCCCAAAACCTCCGTATCTAAAATTTCACGTTCATACCTCAATTTTCAAAAAATCTTCCGCCATTTTGTTTTTTTTTGACATTTTAACTTTGGAATCGTGATCGGCGACCCCCAAAACCCCCGTATCTAAAATTTCACGTTCGTACGTCAATTTTCAAAAAAATCTTCCGCCATTTTGTTTTTTTTGACATTTTGTCTTTGGAATCGTGATCGGCGACCCCCAAAACCCTCGTATCTAAAATTTCACATTCATACGTCAATTTTCAAAAAATCTTCCGCCATTTTGTTTTTTTTTTGACATTTTGAGTATGGATTCGTGATCGGTAACCTAAGACACCCCCGTATATAAAATTTCACATTTATACGTCAAAATTTTCAAAAAATCCTTCGGCCATTTTGTTTTTTTTTGACATTTCGACTTTGGATACGTGATCAATGACACCACAAAAACTCCCAAGTGCCGAATTTTACTTTAATCAGAAGAGAGAAGTTAATTTCAGCTAGCTCCGCCCACCCTGCATGTATGCGTAATCGATTAAATAAAATTATTACATAAGGGCACATCGATGTTAAAAGCAATCCTTTTCCCCATACGCATACGCGTTCTGGAGTTAACGTATTTTAATTCAAATCATTATTAAAATATTAATCTACAGCTCCTGTATAGTTGAAATTACTAAATCAAGCGGGACCGTTATGTATTGTGTGGAGATATGGAGATGCCGAACATTCACCGGACCGTAATACATTCATCGGCAGTGCACATGAGAATCTGATTATATTTTTCGCCCGTCCGAAATACATTGATATTACTGCACATTGAATCGGCCATTTTTCTGACCAAATGCTTCTGCAAACGAATTTGAAAGTGCTCGTGCCCTTGGTTGCGTGCGTCTGTCGACTCGAAAGAAGCATATATAAGGTCCCGAGAAGTCCATTCTTTAACACCTCGGGTCTTGTTAGACCCTCGCAACCTTCAAAATTTCGTATTTCACGCTTAAAAATGAATCTGTGGACACAACTCAGTTTGATGTCAGTTTGACGTTTCTAGAGATTTTTATCGCTTGTCACGGGAACGGTCAAAACGTATTCCATTTTTCTGTTACAAAATGGAATGCACGCTCCTCTTCAACGGACGATATCTCTGCACACACTCCACTAAAAAGGAAAATCTCTCCGTCCACCGGAAATTCAATGTCACCCCTAGGCCCACCCCAAAACACAGCCTTTAATTCCCCATATCCAGAGAGGAGTTTTCTGCAAAGATTTGTCGACTTTTTTCTATTTTGATAGTTTCGAAAATGCTCGGTTAAGCTCTTTCAACTCGGGCGATTAACAACAGAGGTCTGTGCGCTATTATTATATATAACTAGCTAATGCGCGCGGGTTCGAGAACCCGCTGTCGCCTTTTTAATTCCGCTTAGTGTTGAGGTACCGCTCTCACTTTTTTTACTAAATTTATTGCGGATTTTATCTTTATTGCGTTTCAGTTTTTGAAACACCATATAATTCCGATTTATAGCGAATAACTAAATATAATTGTGTTTTAGATGTTCAATATTGCTTAGTTTTTTTTATACACCCCTGTATATATTTTAGAACTATGCAATATTTTATTCAGAATGCTTATCGGATGAAATGATTAATAGTGGATTTAGTGATAGCAGTTTTTAAATTTAAAATGTTTAACGGCTGTCCATGAAATAAGATGTACTTTATCGTTTAAAGTTATATTGACATTTTTCACATACTTTTCCTGTGCCTTCACAGTCGGTAGTTTTCACTCTATTTTGAATTTTTCTACTATTATTGGTTTTTGTGCCTTGATTTGCCGATGATTTATTTCACGTTTGCCTAATTTATCTATAGTTTGAATTTTATTTGTGGATATAAAATTAGAATAATCTCGAAATCTATGTTTTTTGCATCAGTTGGAAATGTGGTTTGATAGTTTTTGTTAATAGTGTTTCATTCTATATATGTCGATTCCATTGGTCTTTTTGGTTTAAATAAAAGTTCAGTAGAAATTTTAAAAAAACATTTTATTTTATACAAACTTTATTAGATGTTTTCTTGACGCGAATGTATACTTTTAAATAATTCATTATTACAAATTGATAGTTTGTTCTATAACAAATAATATTTATTTCATTGGCTTTTTTTATAATGATTTCCATTCCAATACTTTTATAATTTGCATTGTTTCTTTGTGGTAAATTGTATTACAACTGTCAGTTATGTATGATGTTTAATAATGTTGGTAAAGCCTTGTTCACACTCTACACAATAATTTTCTTTTGCATTGTACACCTACAATTTAAGGAATATATAGATATAATATATGTATTATGGTAATATTGATTACTTAGTGTTATATTCGAAAATACTGTAAAACATCCTTATAGAATTTCTATTTTGAATTATTGTAATTGACGATGTCGCGGGAGGTACATTTTCATCAATGATAATTAAACAATCTTTTCTGAATACGTATGATATTACTTCTCAATTTGCCTGGCACAGTAACAACATGATTAAGTGCTTGTTTAATCTTGTAGGAATATATTTTAGTTTCTTTTTTCTATTTACAATATCTTATAATATTTTGAAGTATTTTTACAACTTAATTCATGGACGAAATGACTTCAGTCATGTAATGATAATTGCTAAAAATGAGTAGACAGTATTTATAAACAAAAATAAGGAATCGAATTTATTAATTTCTTACCTATACACTATTATCATTGGGCCAATTATTATATATTGCAATACATATTGTGTTGAATGTTTGTGAGCTAATGCTTCAATCTTTTCGAGCTTGAATTCGCCGTTTTCGCGTCCGCTTACAGCTCTTTTACAGTTTCCTGTAAAACGCGATCACTCTCATGGTGGTTTTTAGAATGTACGATTTTATAGACTTTTGGCGCACCCTGTATATACATATATTTTGTAAAGCCAATTGTATACTTCATTTAGAATTCTTCTAGAATTTCTTTTTACACAAACTGTTAGACACTGAAGAGCGAGAAAGATAATTTAATGTTAAACATAAGAATGATGTTAAAGTATCCGAAGAAACAATATGCTCAATAAGTGCATCATTTTCATTGAGACAATCGGGATAATACGCTATTGAAAGAACAGTGGAAAATGTAGTATATTAACAAAAAGTATGTCAATTGCTCGGAAACAATTTAAGATAGGCATGCACAATATTAATAAAAAAGAACCTAATAATCAATTTGACACAGATATTATCACCCAAATTATTATGAAATTTTGGTCAGCAGATTTGAAATATTCGTCTGTCACATACTCAAAATTAGTTCGCACGTCAATTGAAAATGAAGGACTTGTATTGAAGAACTTTTAAATTTTCACTGAATTACATTATTATTCGTACTGTTCTCTCTCTGACGATAGAAAGAATATACTACTCGCCCGCTATCGCGGGCTCGTCATTTTAATTGACATGCTCAAATATACATAGTATCTGCATAGTGTTTAACATGTTTATAACAAATTTTGTTTGATAAATGGGCGTCGCTTTCAAACATTATTATAGAATGCTAATGAATGCTGATGAACTTCAAACATATAGCTCGCAAACATATGTATGTGAATGGGTAAGGTAAATTTAATTTATAAAGTATATTACTTTCTTACTACCTTTTCGAAGTCCACTATCGTTAATAAAAGAGCACAAAATAATAATAAAAGTAAAAAGCCCAAGCTTAAAATTTAAGCCCTATTGAAGCACCTTTCATTTTCATCAATGATAATTAAACAATCTCTTGTGAATACCTACGATATTACTTCGCAATAGCTATTTTTCAATCTCTTCATGCTTGAATAGCGTTTTGCGCGTCTGCTTACAACCTTTTTACAGCTTTCAGTAAAACCTGATCACTGTCAGGACCGTTGTTAGAATTTCCGTTTTTATAAACTTTTGACACATCCCTGTATATACATTATGCCATTATATTTTGTAAAGTCAATCGTATATATTACTCAGAATTCTTCTCAAACTGTTTTTAACACAGACCGGTATACGAATAAGAAAGATATTTTAATGTTTAACATAAAAGTCATTTTAAGGTATCCGAAGAAATAATGTGCTCAAAGACAGCACCATTTTCGTTGATACAGTCTGCAATACGCTTCTGATGCGACAATAGAAAAGTTTGACGACTGTTTCAAAGTCTACAGTTTTTAAGAAAAAATCAAAAAGAATGGTAATAACTCAAAAACAATTTAAGATAGACATAAACAATAATAATAAAAATGAACCGAAAATTCAATTTCATCAAAGACTCAAAAGGGGCCAAGTAAGAACCGTCAAATTGCACTCGTCATTTGGCATTTTGAAAGATTGACTTCGGAAGCGTCAACAGGGACCCCAAAAACCCTCAAGTAATAAATTTGAGAAAGATCTAATTATGTTTCGCACATTTCCACCATGTTGGTCGCCCCACTTTTTTTTTGATATTTCGACTTCCAATTCGTTATCAGCGACAATAAGAATCCCAAATATTGAATTCCACGCGGATCCAATACGTTTTCGAAGAACCATTACGCTATATTGGACACGCCATTTTATTTTTAAATATAAACTTCAGATTCTTCATCAGCGAACCTAGAAACCCCAAGTAGATTCCGCTAGTGAATATTATTACATGAAAACCAGTTACGAATATACCTACTCTTTCTATACATACATTTTATTTAATACTTGGCTACTCTGTATAATGGGCAAGCATTTTTGATAAATAAAGAGGGTTTGAAAGACAATTATAATGAACATCAAAAGGTAATTATGACAAATATCATGTTTAACAAATAAACTTATGCAACATCTCAAATTTCACGCCATTTTAAACTACTGGCGCATGTTGGTTGCCAAAGCGACATAACCATATAGAAAATTATTGCAGTTGTTGGTTGTGTTGCTTTTGTTTATGAGCGAATGGAGATTCCTTTATAAATATTTATGGAATGTAGATTTAATGTATTTTATTATTTATTTATTACGTGCACTATATGTGTTATTGAGTATGAATAATTATATGATTGTAACCTAACATGTTAAGGAACATGTTGGTTATAATAAATTATTTAAATTGGACTAAGTGAAAAAAGTATTATTAGACGTGATTAAAAATGTTTGATTCTATTGTATGGAAAATAACAGCTCTCCTTTCAGCACAAAAGTAAACAAAACGTATGAAGTAAATTACAGAAATACATACTTGTAAACTCAAAATACGTTTTCCAATAAACACAACAGACAACTGCATTCACCTTTTGACATGTGTCTTAATTTTATTTTGACGTTTGTTATAATTGTCATCAAAATAATGTAAAATTGTCAACAATGCCTGCCTACTACACAGAATAGCTATGCATTAAATAAAATGTCGGTGTAAGAAAGTAACATACAATAACATTATTTATAATATTCATTTTGTAACCGGCTTTCATTTAATGGTATTTTTGTAGCGGAAGCTATATATTCTAAAACATTAATTAGTTAGTTTACTTTCGTTATTTTGAAGTTGTTGCGGCTAATGTATATTTGTAGTAGCATTGAACCGTCGTTTCTAGTTCGTAGCTTGATCGTGCCATTTACTATATCGAAACTACGCATGTGTCCAAAACGTACCAATGTATAGGGATTTTTTTTTAAATTAGTCAATATTTCTCTCATAATGTTTGCGCCATTTTCTACATTTGAACTTGTTTTTTGTGCTTTTTGCACTTTTTTTTTGGTTTATATTCTATATAATTAGAATTTTAATTTTAGTAAATAATCTGTCGACATTTAGCACATATTTAAAATTTCTATTATGGAATAATAGTGAAAGGTGAAACAAATTTGAGGGATACTGAAAGTTTCTGAAGAACCTATTCGTATGTTGGATCCGTCATTATGTAAATAAAAAAGGCAAAGTAGGTTGATTTTATTGTGTTTGTGTTGTTACTTTTATCCATAATAAAAATCTAATGATGTCCAAAAAAATGATTTGCAAAAATGAGCTTGAACTTATTGGACATGTTAAAATTAAATAATAAGAAATGCATAAATTAACTGTTTCATACTTTGAAAATTGAAAATTAAAGAGTATCCATCTGGCCATTACCAACAATAAGAAACTTAAACTTCAGCACACGGAGTGTCCTACAGAAGTACATAGATTTCATAAGCACTGAATCATCTTTAGAGCCGCTTTAGAAACTTAATTTTAGTAAATAATCTGTAGACATTTATTTTGTGAATACATCTGAAAATTTTTGTGTAAATAGCACATATTTAAAATTTATATTATGGAATAAATAGCAAAGTACAACAAACTGCAGTGATACTGATAGAAATTTATTGATTATACTTACTTGCTATTGACAAATACAACAATATAGTAAAAATAAAAAAAACTAATACAACGTACATCGATGTGAAATTAACAGTTACCTACAAATATGTGAAACATGTGACATGTAAGAAATTATAAAAGTGGGAACAGTTTGTTGAAAAAGAAAACACTTCATCTGCCGTCATAAACTGGATTATCGATCATATTCTTAAGATATGATCAGTAATCCAATTTATGACAGCACTTTCACTTGCCATATTTGAGACAATTTAACTTGCACAAATTTGTATGGGATGAATAAGGCCAGAAACATTTACTGAAAAATCATATATCAACTGTTTACTAAAAACATTATATTTTACTGATTGTACAAATTTCTTAACTCAAAGAAAGTTGATTGAGAAAACCTTGTCTCCAAATTGGTATACATAATTTTGACTTACAAAATGTTATATTCTGGAGGAATCAGAGTGCCAATAATAATTATAAATATTAATGTAAAATTTAACTACACGTTTACTGAACAAACACTCTATTTATCCAAACCCAGTTTAGTCAAGAGTAATTTATACAGTGTCTGCATAAGCCCTTAACGTGAACATGCCAGCTTCAACTTTGCGTCCGCTTACAGCGGTCCGTCAATCTCCTCTAGTTTGAATCGCCTTTTTCGCGTCCGCTTACAGCTTTTTTACAGTTCCCTGTAAAAGGCAATCACTGTCATGACGCCTCTTAGAATGTTATTTAGTTAGTTAGAATTTTGTTATGCCAATCGTAATATTACTTAGAACTTTTCTTTCCTTCTTACACAAATCGTTACACTGAACACTGAAGAGCGAGAAGGATAATTTAATGGTAAACATAAATCATGTTAAAGTTTACGAAGGAAGGATGTGCTCAGGTCCAAGCACTTTTCACCAAGATTAACGCCATTTTGAAGAACCTTTCCGCCATATTGAATCCGCCATTATGTTTTTTGACATTTCGACTTTGGATTTGTGATCGGCGACCCCATAAACGCCCGTGTCTAAAATTTCACATTCATACGTCAATTTAAAAAAAACTGGTCCGCCATTTTGATTCTTTTGATATTTTGACTTTGGAATCACGATCGGCGACCCCCAAAACCCCCGTATCTAAAATTTCACATTCATATGTTAATTTTCAAAAAACTCGTACGCCATTTTGTTTTTTTTGACATTTTGACTATGGATTCGTGATCGGCGATCTAAGACACCCCCGTATCTAAAATTTCACATTCATACGTCAATTTTCAAAAAACTGGTCCGCCATTTTGATTTTTTTTGACATTTTGGCTTTGGAATCATGATCGGCGACCCCCAAAACCCCCGTATCTAAAATTTCACATTCATACGTCAATTTTCAAAAAACTTCGGCCATTTTGTTTTTTTTTGACATTTTGACTTTCGATTTGTGATCGGCGACCTAAGACACCCCCGTACCTAAAATTTCACATTCATACGTCAATTTTCAAAAAACTTCCGCCATTTTGTTTTTTTTTGACATTTTGACTTTCGATTTGTGATCGGCGACCTAAGACACCCCCGTACCTAAAATTTCACATTCATACGTCAATTTTCAAAAAACTTCCGCCATTTTGTTTTTTTTGACATTTTGACTTTGGATTCGTGATCGGCGACCTAAGACATCCCCGTATCTAAAATTTCACATTCATACGTCAATTTTCAAAAAACTTCGGCCATTTTGTTTTTTTTTGACATTTTGACTTTCGATTCGTGATCGGCGACCTAAGACACCCCCGTATCTAAAATTTCATTATTAATAAATAATAATTATTTAAATAATTATTTCGTAGGGCACGTAAATGTTAAAAGCAATATTTTTTCCCTTAAGAAAACGACATACCCGTTTTAGAATTATTGTATTTTAAATGGAATTTATAATAATTAAGAAAAAATCATGCTGTATATGTGAATGATTATTTCATCGACCGGGAAAATTATGTCGAGCAGTCCGGCGTCATGTCTTATAAATTGCCGGTAAAATACACGAAATAAATACACAACATCTCATTCGAAAAAAAAATATTTTGCCCGGTCTGGGTTCGAACCGGACCCGGCAAAATCATTGTATTAAGAAGCCGTCAATCTTGTGCATCGGGCTATCGACCTATATGTAAATAGTTTGTTCAACTGCCATATTTATATGTAAGCTTGACTCTATGTTGAAATCTGCAATATTTTTTTTAAATCTCAGAGAAAATAGACGTGTAATCTTCAAAAGAATACGTTTAAATTGCGTCCAGATAATTAATTTAGTATCTTGTCCTTGTCCTATATTATGTGTGTTTATTTGCCATGAATTTATTCTGACGTTAATAATTAAAAGCAATCCTTTTACTCATTAAGGAAACTGGACTACGCGTATTTTAAAATTCAAATTTGTAATCATTAAAAGATATCAGCCTGTATGTAAAAATGTTAAGTCAAGCTACCGATATATAATATGTATATTCACGGACCAGTGCACATGAATGTGTATGTGTGTACATTACATGTTATGAGCATTGCACCTGATTTATTGTGTACATTCATTTGTGACGTATTCCAGCCATTTTTCGAGTGCATGAAGAGTTTAAATTCCTTGTCCTATCAATACCGGACCTGAATCAAGCTGGAATAAGCATGGAAACGCTTCCTAAAACGATATTATTTTAAATTTCAAGTCGTTTTCCTCTCGAAAAATCGTCAGAGCTTGGAATTTCATGCTTAAAAGTCAATGTTTGGAAATATTTAGTCCGCCTGTCAGATTTGCGAAAAGTCAATTTTGTGTTTAGTCCTCGTTTTTATTTACGTAAATGGGCTTTCTTTAGGCACGTCATGGCTTAATTTCGCGTGTTTTGAAAAATTCGACGGAACGTATATTTTAATTGCTCACGCGTCCCTCGACCTTAAAATATGCTTTCGAGCGCGTTGAATAGCAGAAAGTGCGGGCTTTTTAACCGTATTTTTCCCTATGCGTGTTCTAGATTCGTCTCGGATGAGATACCTTCAGAAAATCGTGCACGTCGAAAACGCAACGTTTAAATTTGTCCGTAAATATCCGGCGATCGGACAGAGCTATAAAGGCGAAATTTTTACGGTAATTAGCTCGGACTTTCCCCTTCACGGGACGATCGGTCCGGACGCGCTACCTATACGGGGTGTTGCACAATTTCGAGAAACATCATCCGTTGCACGGTCCTATCTCTATTCCGTACTTACTCCCGTGAAAGACAAGGTATCACCTTCAGCTATTATTAAGGAGAACTAGCTAATGCGCGCGGGTTCGAGAACCCGCTGTCGCCTATTATTCCGCTTAGTGTTGAGGTACCGCTCTCCCTTATTTTACTAAATTTATTGCGGATTTTGTCTTTATTGCGTTTCAGTTCTTGAAACACCATGTAATTCCGATATATAGCGAATAAGTAAATATAATTGTACTTTTGATGTTCAATATTGCAGTGGTGGTCTTGCTTTGAGTTCGGCCAACTTCGTTTGTGTTCGGACATCTTCGAAATGTCAGTGGTGGCCTTCCTTTGACTTCGTCCAACTTCGTTTGTGTTCGGACGTCTTCGAAATGTCGGCGAAGGCCTTGCCTTGTCTTCGGCCAACTTCGTTTGTTTTTGGACGTCTTCGAAATGTCAGTGGTGGCCTTGCTTTGACTTCGGCCAACTTCGTTTGTGCTCGGCCGTCTTCGGAATGTGAGTTGCGGCTTTGCCATGGCTTCGGCCAACTTCGTTAGTGTTCGGACGTCTTCGGAATGTCAGTGGTGGCCTTGCTTTGACTTCGGCCAACTTCGTTTGTTTGCGGTCGGACGTTTTCGGAATATCGATGAAGGCCTTGCCTCGGCTTCGGCCAACTTCGTTTGTTTTTGGACGTCTTCGGAATATAAGTGGTGGCTTTGCCTTGACTTCAGCCAACTTCGTGTGTGTTCGGATGTCTTCGGAATATCGGTGAAGGCCTTGCCTTGTCTTCGGCCAACTTTGTCTGTGTTCGGACGTCTTCGGAATGTCAGTGGTGGCCTTCCTTTGACTTCGTCCAACTTCGTTTGTGTTCGGACGTCTTCGAAATGTCGGCGAAGGCCTTGCCTTGTCTTCGCCCAACTTCGTATGGGTTCGGACGTCTTCGAAATGCCGATGAAGGCCTTGCCTTGTCTTCGGCCAACTTCGTTTGTGTTCGAATGTCTTCGGAATGTCAGTGGTGGCCTTGCCTTGACTTCGGCCATCTTCGTTTGTGTTCGGACGTCTTCGAAATATCGGTGAAGGTCTTGCCTTGTCTTCGGCCAACTTTTATTATATATAATAGCTAATACGGCAGGCCTAGAAGGCCCGCTGCCGCCTCTTTTATTCCGCTTAGTGTTGAGGTACCGCTCTCCCTTATTCTTCTACATTTATTGCGGATTTTGTCTTTATAGCGATTCAGTTTTTGAAACACCATGTCATTCCCTGTATATACATATATTTTGTAAAGCCAATTGTATATTTCATTTAGAATTCTTCTAGAATTTTTTTTACATAAACTGTTACACAATGAAGAGCGAGAAAGATAATTTAATGTTACACATAAGAATGATGTTAAAGTATCCGAAGAAACAATATGCTCAATAAGTGCATCATATTCATTGAGACAATCGGGATAATACGCTTTTGAAATAACAGTGCAAAAATGTAGTATATTGACAAAAAGTATGTCAATTGCTCAGAAACAATTTAAGATAGGTATACACAATATTCATGAAAAAGAACCTAATAATCATTTTGACACTGAGATATTTTCACCCAAATTATTTGAAGTGGAACAGCGCTTTCATTATGAAATTTTGGTCAGCAGATTTGAAATATTCGTCTGTCACATACTCAAAATTAGTTCGCACGTCAATTAAAAATGAAGGACTTGTATTGAACAACATTTTAAATTTTCACTGAATTACATCATTATTCGTACTGTTCTCTCTCTCTAACGATAGAAAGGATAATACGTATACTACTCGCCCGCTATCGCGGGCTCGTCATTTTAATTGACGTGTTCAAATATACATAGTATCTGCATAGTGTTTAACATGTTTAAAACAAATTTTGTGTGGTAAATGGGCTTCGCTTTCAAACATTCTTATAGAATGCTAATGAATGCTGATGAACTTCAAACATGTAGCTCGCAAACATATGTATGTGAATGGGTAAGGTAAATTTAATTTATAAAGTATATTACTTTCTTACTACCTTTTCGAAGTCCACTATTGTTAATAAAAGAGCACAAAATAATAATAAAAGTAAAAAAGCCCAAGTTTTAAATTTAAGCCTTATTGAAACGCCTTTCCTGTAAAAAGCGATCACTCTCATAACGCTTTTTAGAATGTCCAATTTTATAAACTTTTCTTCTGACGCACCCCTGTACACATATAAATTTTGTTATGCCAATCGTATATATTATTTAGAACTTTTCTTTCCTTTTTACACAAATCGTTACACTGAACACTGAAGAGCGAGAAGGACAATTAAATGTTACAAAACATAAATCACGTTAAAGTTTACGAAGGGAGGATGTGCTCAGATCGAAGCACTTTTCGAAGAACCTTCCCGCCAGATTGTTTTTTAAAATTTTTATTCCGGATTCGTGATTAGCGACCTGAAAAACCGCCATTTGCTAGATTTCACCAAGGTTAAGGACATTTTGATGAATCTTTCCGCCATATTATCATTTTTAAAGGTAAGCCGGCAGCTAATATTAAGGAGAATTTGATAGTCAATAGTGTTTCAGTCTATATATGTCGATTCCAATGATCTTTTTGGTTTAAATGAGGATTCATTAAAAATTAAAAAGAATATTTTATATAAACTTGTAGATGTTTTATTAACACGAATGTATATTTTAAATAACTCACTATTACCATTCGATAGTTTCATCATTATTCTATAACAAATAATATCTATTTCATTGGCATTTTCTATAATAATTCCCATGCCTATATTTTTTATAATTTGCAGTGTTTTTTGTGGTAATTTGTATTACAACTCTCAGTTATGTAGGATTTTTAATAATGTTGATAGAGTCTTGTTTACACTGTATATAATTATTTACTTTTGCATTGTACACCTACAATTTAAGGGACAAATAGATATAATTTATTTATTATAGTAATATTGATTACCTATTGTTATAATCCAAAATACTGTAAGACATCCTTATTGAAGTTCTATTTTCAACTATTGCAATTGACGATATTGCTTACGGTTCATTTTCATCAATGATAATTAAACAATCTCTTGTGAATACGTACGATATTACTTCGCAATAGATATTTTTCAGTCTCTTCATGCTTGAATAGCCTTTTGCGCGTCTGCTTACAACCTTTTTACAGCTTTCAGTAAAACCTGATCACTGTCAGGACCGTTGTTAGAATTTCCGTTTTTATAAACTTTTGACACATCCCTGTATATACTGTACAAACTGTTTTTAACACAGACTGGTATACAGTGTAGCGTAAGAAAGATAATTTAATGTTTAACATAAAAGTCATTTTAAAGTATCTGAAGAAATAATGTGCTCAAAGACAGCACCATTTTCGTTGATACAGTCTGCAATACGCTTCTGATGCGACTATAGAAAAGTTTGATGACTGTTTCAAAGTCTACAGTTTTTAAGAAAAAATTAAAAAGGATGATAATAACTCAAAAACAATTTAAGATAGACATAAACAATAATAATAAAAATGAACCGAAAATTCAATTTCATCAAAGACTCAAAAGGAGCCAAGTAAGAACCGACAAATTGCACTCGTCATTTGGCATTTTGAAAGACTGACTTCGAATTCGTCAACAGGGACCACAAAAACCCTCAAGTAATACATTTGAGAAAGATTTAATTATGTTTCGCACATTTCCACTATGTTGGTCGCCCCACTTTTTTTTTGATATTTCGACTTCCAATTCGTTATCAGCGACAATGAGAATCCCAAATATTGAATTTCACGCGGATCCAATACGTTTTCGAAGAACCATTACGCTATATTGGACACGCCATTTTATTTTTAAATATAAACTTCCGATTCTTCATCAGCGAACCTAGAAACCCCAAGTACTAAATTCCATACAGATTCAATTACCTTTCTGCCGTATTGAATGCGCCATTTTGTTTTATCAAATTTCGATTTCAGATTCGTGTTCAGCGACCTAAGAAATCTCCCAACAAAAATAAATTATTTAGTTAACACTTCAAGATATATAGATTCCGCTAGTGAATACTATTACATGAAAACCAGTTACAAATATACCTACTTTTTCTATACATACATTTTATTTAATACTTGGCTACTCTATATAATGGGCAAGCATTTTTGATAAATAAAGAGGGTTTGAAAGACAATTATAACGAACATCAAAAGGTAATTATGACAAATATCGAAAGGTGTATGGATATCATTATTGATGAGAGTCATGATATGGCTTTTGTAGATTATATTATTTAACAAATAAACTTATGCAACATCTCAAATTTCACGCCATTTTAAACTACTACATATAGAAAATTATTGCAGTTGTTGGTTGTGTGGCTTTTGTTTATGAGCGAATGGAGATTCCTCTATAAATATTTATGGAATGTAGATTTATTTTATTTTATTATTTATTTATTACGTGCACTACATCTGTTATTTAGTATGAATAATTATATGATTGTAACCTAACATGTTAAGGAACATGTTGGTTATAATAAATTATTTAAATTAGACTAAGTGAAAAAAGTATTATTAGAAGTGATTAAAAATGTTTGATTCTGTTGAAAATAACATCTCTCCTTTCAGCACAAAAGTAAACAAAACGTGTGAAGTAAATTAAAGAAATACATACTTGTAAACTCAAAATACGTTTTCCAATAAACACAACAGACAACTGCATTCACATTTTGACATGTGTCTTAATTTTATTTTGACGTTTGTTATAACTGTCATCAAAATAATGTAAAATTGTCAACAATGCCTGCCTACTACACAGAATAGCTATGCATTAACTAAAATGTCGGTGTAAGAAAGTAACATGCAATAACATTATTTATAATATTCATTTTGTAACCGGCTTTCCTTTAATGGTATTTTTGTAGCGGAAGCTGTATATTCTAAAACATTAATTAGTTAGTTTACTTTCGTTATTTTGAAGTTGTTGCGGCCAATGTATATTTGTAGTAGCATTGAACCGTCGTTTCTAGTTCGTAGCTTGATCGTGTCATTTACTATATCGAAACTACGCATGTGTCCAGGGATTTTTTTTTTAAATTAGTCAATATCTTTCTCATAATGTTTGCGCCATTTTCTACATTTGAATTTGTTTTTTGTGCTTTTTGCACTTTTTTTTGTTTTAGTTTATATTCTATATAATTAGATATTTAATTTTAGTAAATAATCTGTCGACATTTAGCACATATTTAAAATTTCTATTATGGAATAATAGTGAAAGGTGAAACAATTTGAGGGATACTGAAAGTTTCTGAAGAACCTTTTCGGATGTTGGATCCGTCATTATGTAAATAAAAAAGGCAAAATAGGTTGATTTTATTGTGTTCGTGTTGTTACTTTTATCCATAATAAAAATCTAATGATGTCCAAAAAAAATGATTTGCAAAAATGAGCCTCAACCTATTGGACATGTTAAAATTAAAAAAATTAAACAATAAGAAATGCATAAATTAACTGTTTCATATTTTGAAAATTGAAAATTAAAGAGTATCCATCTGGCCATTACCAACAATAAGAAACTTAAACTTCAGCACACGAAGTGTCCTACAGAAGTACATAGATTTCATAAGCACTGAATCATCTTTAGAGCCGCTTTAGAAACTTAATTTTAGTAAATAATCTGTAGACATTTATTTTGTGAATACATCTGGAAATTTTTGTGTAAATAGCACATATTTAAAATTTATATTACGGAATAAATAGCAAAGTACAACAAACTGCAGTGATACTGATAGAAATTTATTGATTACTTACTGCTATTGACAAATACAACAATATAGTAAAAATAAAAAAAACTAATACAACGTACATCGATGTGAAATTAACAGTTACCTACAAATATGTGAAACATGTGACATGTAAAAAATTATAAAAGTGGGAACAGTTTGTTGAAAAAGAAAACACTTCATCTGCCGTCATAAACTGGATTATCGATCATATTCTTAAGCTATGATCAGTAATCCAGTATATGACGGCACTTTCACATGTCATATTTGAGACAATTTAACTTGCACAAATTTGTATAGGATGAATAAGGCCAGAAACATTTACTGAAAAATCATATATCAACTGTTTACTAAAAACATTATATTTTACTGATTGTACAAATTTCTTAACTCAAAGAAAGTTGATTGAGAAAACCTTGCCTCCAAATTGGTATACATAATTTTGACTGACATAATGTTATTTTCTGGAGGAATCAGAGTGCCAATAATAAATATAATTATTAATGTAAAATTTAACTACACATTAACTGAACAAACACACTATTTATCCAAGCCCAGTTTAGTCAAGAGTAATTTATACAGTGTCTACATAAGCTCCTAACGTGAACATGCCAGCTTCAACTTTGCGTCCGCTTACAGCGGCCCGTGAATCTCCTCTAGTTTGAATCGCCCTTTTCGTTTTCCTGTAAAAGGCAATCACTGTCACGACGCCTCTTAGAATGTTATTTAGTTAGTTAGAATTTTGTTATGCCAATCGTAATATTACTTAGAACTTTCTTTCCTTCTTACACAAACCGTTACACTGAACACTGAAGAGCGAGAAGGATAATTTAATGGTAAACATAAATCATGTTAAAGTTTACGAAGGAAGGATGTGCTCAGGTCCAAGCACTTTTCACCAAGATTAACGACATTTTGAAGAACCTTTCCGCCATATTGAATCCGCCATTATGTTTTTTGACATTTCGACTTTGGATTTGTGATCGGCGACCCCATAAACGCCCGTATCTAAAATTTCACATTCATACGTCAATTTTAAAAAAACTGGTCCGCCATTTTGATTTTTTTGATATTTTGACTTTGGAATCATGATCGGCGACCCCCAAAACCCCCGTATCTAAAATTTCACATTCATACGTTAATTTTCAAAAAAACTCGTCCGCCATTTTGTATTTTTTTGACATTTTGACTTTAGATTCGTGATCGGCGACCTAACACACCCCCGTATCTAAAATTTCACATTCATACGTCAATTTTCAAAAAACTGGTCAGCCATTTTGATTTTTTTGACATTTTGACTTTGGAATCATGATCGGCGACCCCCAAAACCCCCGTATCTAAAATTTCACATTCATACGTCAATTTTGAAAAAACTTTGGCCATTTTGTTTTTTTTTTTACATTTTGACTTTCGATTTGTGATTGGCGAGCTAAGACACCCCCGTACCTAAAATTTCACATTCATACGTCAATTTTCAAAAAACTTCCGCCATTTTTTTTTTTTTGACATTTTGACTTTCGATTCGTGATCGGCGACCTAAGATACCCCCGTACCTAAAATTTCACATTCATACGTCAATTTTCAAAAAACTTCCGCCATTTTGGTTTTTTTTGACATTTTGACTTTGGATTCGTGATCGGCGACCTAAGACACCCCCGTATCTAAAATTTCACATTCATACGTCAATTTTCAAAAAACTTCGGCCATTTTGTTTTTTTTGACATTTTCACTTTCGATTCGTGATCGGCGACCTAAGACACCCCCGTATCTAAAATTTCACATTTATACGTCAATTTTCAAAAAACTCTTCCGCCATATTAGATGCACCATTTTTTTTTTTTTAAATTTTGACATTCGGCTTGAGATCACCGGCACCAAGAGCCCCCGAGTACCGAGTTTTACCTTAATCAGAAGAAAAAGTTGATTTGGCTCCACCCACTCCGCAGTGCGTAATTATTTAAATAAAATTATTTCGTAGGGCACATAAATGTTAAAAGCATTATTTTTTCCCTTAAGAAAACGGCATACCCGTTTTAGAATTATTGTATTTTAAATGGAATTTATAATAATTAAGAAAAAATCATGCTGTATATGTGAATGGTTATTTCATCGACCGGGAAAATTATGTCGAGCAGTCCGGCGTCATGTCTTATAAATTGCCGGTAAAATATTCGAAATAAATACACAATATCTCATTCGAAAAAAAAAATGTTTTGCCCCGGCCTGGGTTCGAACCGGACCCAGCAAAGTCATTGTATTAAGAAGCCGTCAATCTTGTGCATCGGGCTATCGACCTCATGTAAATACTTTGTTCAACTGCCATATTTATATGTAGGCTTGACTCTATGTTGAAATTTGCAATTTTTTTTTAAAATTTCAGAGAAAATAGACGTGTAATCTTCAAAAGAATATTAAAAAAAACGTTTTAATTGCGTTCAAATAATTAATTTAGTGCCTTGTCCTTGTCCTATATTATGTGTGTTTATTTGCCTTGAATCTCATCTGACGTTAATAATTAAAAGCAATCCTTTTCCCCGTTCTGGAATGATCGTATTTAAAAATTCAAATTTATAGTAATTAAAAGATATCAGCCTGTATGTAAAAATGTTAAGTCAAGCTACCAATATATAATATATTTACGGGCAGTGCACATGAATGTATATGTGTGTACAAAATATAGTATGAGCATTTCACTTGATTTATTGTGTACATACATTTGTGACGTATTTCAGCCATTTTTCGACGATGTCCGTCTGCATGAGGAATTTAATTTACACGCACTATCGATATCGTACGTCGATGAAGTCGCAATAGACATGCGATCGGTACAGAAATGTCTGACTTTACGATTATGTACCTTGTTGGGCCGTCAGAACCTTCAAAATTTGGAATTGAAGGCTTAAAAGTCAAACGTGCAAAATTTCTCGTTGGAGCTGTCAGATTTGCGAAAAGTCAATTTTGTGTTTAGTCCTCGTTTTTATTTACGTAAATGGGCTTTCTTTAGGCACGTCATGGCTTAATTTCGCGTGTTTTGAAAAATTCGACGGAACGTATATTTTAATTGCTCACGCGTCCCTCGACCTTAAAATATGCTTTCGAGCGCGTTGAAAAGCAGAAAGTGCGGGCTTTTTAACCGTACTTTTACCTATACGTGTTCTAGATTCGTCTCGGATGAGATACCTTCAGAAAATCGTGCACGTCGAAAACGCAACGTTTAAATTTGTCCGTAAATATCCGGCGATCGGACAGAGCTATAAAGGCGAAATTTTTACGGTAATTAGCTCGGACTTTCCCCTTCACGGGACGATCGGTCCGGACGCGCTACCTATACGGGGTGTTGCACAATTTCGAGAAACATCATCCGTTGCACGGCCCTATCTCTATCCCGTATTTACTCCCGTGAGAGACAAGGTATCACCTTCAGCTATTATTAAGGAGAACTAGCTAATACGGCAGGCCTTGAAGGCCCGCTATCGCCTCTTATTCCGCTTACAGTTGAGGTACCGCTCTCCCTTATTCTTCTAAATATATTGCGGATTTTGTCTTGATTGTGTTTCAGTTCTTGAAACACCATATAATTCCGATATATAGCAAATAAGTAAATATAATTGTAGTTTAGATGTTCAATATTGCTTTACTACAGCTGTTTTATACTCCCCTAATTTAGATGAAATGATTAATAATAGATTTAGTGATAGTAGCAGCTGTTTAAAATTCAAAATGTTTAATGGCCATCCATGATATTTCATGTATTTTATCGTTTAAACTTTTATGGATATTAAATTAGTTAATATAACAGTAATAGTTTTTCTTTACTTCTGTCCAATAGGATTAAATTTACCCCTCAATTTTACCCTGTTGTTAGCGGTAGATTCTATTCTTGGACGCCGAATAGGAGATAATTTTAGTTGTTGTGATGCAAGATCTGAATGTTTCTCAACTTCTACTGTAGCTCTAAATCGGTAAACGAATTAATTTAGGAGTATTAATTTGTAGTGATTAAGAGGTAGATTGTACCCTCTTATATGGCGTATAGAGTATTATTTTGGTAGGTGTGATGTGACATATTTATATTTGTTTACTTCTGCTACTGTTAGATATCGATAAAGAAATTAATTTTGCTTTAATTCATTGTTATAGTAAAAAGAAAACCAGAAAACAATATAAACAGGAACAATAATATATTATAGGCTTCAAACAACAGAGTCTGACTTCACTGGGGAGGGGATGGAAGACACAGTGTCACTTAGCACTTGGGGTTGACGTGCCACTGAGCACTGACTTACGCACTTGCTAGTGTTGTATCGGGGCAATACGCGCACTGGGTTTATGTTGCGCCTGTGGAAACTGTAACTTCGTACGTGTTCGGACGTCTTCGGAATGTCAGTGTGGCCCTGCTTTGACTTCGGCCAACTTCGTATGGGTTCAGACGTCTCTGAAATTTTGATGAAGGCCTTGTCTTAGCTTCGGCAAACTTCGTCTGCCTTCGGACGGCTTCGGAATATTGGTGAAGGCCTTGACTTGTCTTCGGTCAACGTCGTTTGTGTTCGAACGTCTTCGGAATGTCAGTGGTGGCCTTGCTTTGACTTAGGCCAACTTCGCTCGTGTTCGGACGTCTTCGGAATGTCGATGAACGCCTTGTCTTGCCTTCGGCCAACTTCGTTTGAGTTCGGACGTCTTCGGAATATCGGTGAAGGTCTTCCCTTGGCTTCGGCTAACTTCGTTTGTGTTCGGACGTCTTCGGAATGTCAGTGGTGTCCTTGCTTTGACTTCGGCCAACTTTGTTTGTGTTCGGACGTCTTCGGAATGTCAGTGGTGGCCTTGCTTTGACTTCGGCCAAGTTCGTATGGGATCGGAAGTAATTGGAATGTCAGTGGTGTGGCCTTGCATTGAGTTCGGCCAACTTCGTTTGTGTTCGGCCGTCTTCGGAATATCGGTGAAGGCATTGCCTTGTCTTCGGTCAATTTCGTTTGTGTTTGAACGTCTTTGGAATGTCAGTGGTGGCCTTGCATTGAGGTCGGCAAACTTCGTTTGTGTTCGGACGTCTTCAGAATATCGGTGAAGGCCTTGCCTTGTTTTCGGCCAACTTCGTTTGTGTTCAGCCCGATCGAAATTTGTAGTGGTATTGAATCGTCGTCTTTAGTTCGTACTTTGGCCGTGTCGGTTGCCAAAGCGACTCAACTATACTTTGTCACAAAAATGCTATTACATGAATAATAGTATATTTGTTTTGTTATGGCAATTGAAAAGCCAATAATATTCTTTAAGCATAAAATGTATTTCAATTTCTTGTTAACGATGCCCCTTACCAAATGCTAAATTGAAAGTCACTGATGTAATTCTTTAAAAGTGATAATTCCCATGACAATTTAATTCATCTGTCAAAAACATGACATTTTAATACACGCTGTGTTAGTTTGCCATCGGATAAACTGCATGTTTGCTAGCGGATAAACTGCATGTAGATTTTCCATGGCAACGAAAATTCAATTCTGACAGTATCGTTCAAATAAATTTCATACATAAACATATGTATTTTTCTCTTTCTTTTGTATATGTATTCAAAGGAATGTTAAATAAAAATATTTCGGTTTATTAATATTAATTAAATGATTCATTAAATTGTCTTACCAAATACCATTCGAGTTTGTGTTTATTTCCGGAACAAACTTTCATTTTGACAAAACTCAAACTTTGTTGCTTAAGGGTAACACGACTCGAACAAATAACAAAAGGTAAAACCGCTCCACCTTCGGTGTCGCGGTTTTACCATGTTATTTGTTCTCGTCAGTTACCAAGCAACAAAGCTTTCGTTCAAAATGAAAGTTTATCCGGATAAACACAAACTCTTATGGTATTACCCCCGACTATGCTTGTCAAGCTGACTTTCTTAGACGTAAAATGTATGCTATTTTTGTAATGCTACATCGTTTATTTCCTATTTACTACAATGGCTAAATGTTAAAATTATACAAATTAAACCGAATAAACAATAAATAATAAATTGTTTTTTTGCATTAAGTTTTGGCGTAGTTTTTAGTGCAAGGGCTGGTTTTTGCAACTCTGAATAAAATACTGGATTAACTCCAATATTATTCTAGTAACTTTCTTCAAAATTATGTATTAGGTTGGTCTTGGAATGCATCAATGGTGCATGCGGACAAAATATGCTCACTAAGTGAGCATCGAATTTTTCCGCTCAAAGAAATGGCGGCCGCTCCTGAACATGTTCAGAGTGAGCGGACGACTACTGGACATGATCACTGAACAGTTGCGCAACTGTTGTGTCTGCTGAATGCAAGCAATGGTACTTCTAATATCTAGTAAAAGTTTGAAAGAGAGGAAATTCTAAACCCCCTATACCAAATTATCAACCTATAACTGAGTAAATCAATTTTAAGCAGTAAAATTAAATTTAAATATTTGAAATCTGTAAATTGTACAAACATAAAAATAAAATCTGTCTAGAAAAGACGTGTTATGTAAAAAAAAATTTCTAATAGTATATGTGACTATATAGACTTCGTTGGGAGTACTTTCTTATAATTCAAATTATTTATTCCTACATTTCACTCCCAAAGTTGGCAAAATTTACAACATCATAACACAGTTTCAGAAAGGGTATTTTAAAAACTAATTCCAGTCGAGCATGCATTGAGCCTTTCTTTATTTGCGTTTTAAATTTCGTTTTGATATTTCGTAAATAAAAGCGGTAGGTACTATTATTTTAACGAAACCTTGTAAAGTCTAGAATTTACATTAGCGCATATGACGCCACTCACTTACACTCACTTAACCAGAAAAGCGAATTGATATTGAGATACTCATATTTGACAGTTCACTACTATTATTTATGTGAATCAGAACTGTATTTAATGCTGGCACTTTATCTGGACAAAACATGTTTTAACTATTTGACGAACAACAGTTTTAACAGTCCCATCTAAAGATTGCAGTACAGAAGGTTTATCATTTGTCCTTTCGGCTATAAAGCTTTTCCTGTCTTTCTAAATTCATCATCTTTTTAGTTAACTATGGCCGAGCAAATTGTAGACTAATCGACTTAGTAATATGCTTTCTGTGATATGAAACAAAAATTGAAATAAAAGTATTCAGTATATAGGTTCTGTCGTACCAAGCGCTAAATTAAAAATGACTGATGCAATTCTTTAAAAGTGATAATTCTCATGACTGTACTTGTGAAGCTGATTTTCTTAGACGTAAAATATGTGATATTTTTGTAATGCTACATTGTTTATTACCTATTTACTACAATAGTGCTATTCGGCAGGAAACTGTTGTGTCTGCTGAATGCGACCAATGCTTTCATTCAACAGACAGATCGGGAACTGTTCACCTCACAACAGTTGAGTGTTCGCTGCACAGGACCGCTCACCTTTATGTGATCGTCTATCATCTGGTACTTTTCATTGCTGCCATATGTTAAAATTATGCTGCCACATGTTAAAATTATAGAAATTAAACCGAATAAACAGTAATAAATTGTTTTTTTTCATGGGATTTTTAAAGGTAAGCCGGCAGCTATTAGTATATACAACCGTTTCAGGACTGTCATAAATAATATAATAATATTCATACACCTTTTGACATACATCTTTTGAAGTTTGTTATAATTGTCATCTAAACATTTTAAATTTGTCAACAATGCTTGCCTCCTAAACAGTTTAGCCAAATGTTATCCAAATATAGGTGTAGAAAAAATATTTTATAGCTTTATTTATAATATTTAATTTGTAACTGGCTTTCATGTAATAGTATTCGACTATGGGTAGGTATACATTCTGAAATATTAATTAATTAGTTTAATTTTATTGTTCTGAAATTGTTCGGACCGATCGAAATTTGAAGTGGCATTGAATCGTCTCTAGTCCGTAATTTGGCCGTGTCGGTTGCCAAAACGACTCGACTATACCTTTTCACAAAAATGCTATTACATGAATAATAGTATATTTGTTTTGTTATGGTAATTGAAAAGCCAATAATATTCTTTGAGCATAAAATGTATTCCAATTTCTTGTTAACGATGCCTCTTACCAAATGCTAAATTGAAACACTGATGTAATCGTTTAAAAGTGATAATTCTCATGACAATGCTTGTCAAGCTCACTTTCTTAGACGTAAAATGTGTGCTATTACTGTAATGCTACATCGTTTATTTCCTATTTACTACAATGGTGGCATTCGACAGTAAACTTTTGTGTCTGCTGAATGCGACCAATGCTTTCATTCAGCAAACGAATCGGGAACCGTTCCTGCTCCAACTGTTCACTTCACAACAGTTGAGTGTTCGCTGGACAGACCGCTCACCTTTATGTGATCTCTGTCATCTGGTACTTTTCATTGCTACCATATGTTAAAATTATACAAATTGAACCGAATAGTTTTAGCATAGTTTTTCCAACCCCGAATAAAAGACTGGGTTAACACCAACATTATAATACATTTATTTCTGCACAATACCTTTAATTTGTTGTATCTTACTTTTCTTATAGTAGGTAACTTTCGTCAGAATTATGTATTACGTTGGTGTTGGAATGCGTCAATGGCGCATGCATAGAGAATACGCTCAAAGAGCGCAGAACATGTTCAGAGTGAGCGGTCGTCTACTGGATATGATCACTGAACAGTTGCGCAACTGTTGAGTCTGCTGAATGGAAGCATTGAAAAGTCTAAAAAACACAGTAAATGAATAATATTATTTTATTGCAATTATATTTTGTAATTTCTAGCCCTTCCTAGGTCGTTAAAATTTAAATTATCTGGAAATTATGGAACACTCGCAACAAAACAAAATATGCATTTCATTTGTTATATATCAGAAAACCCTATTGCAAATACTTGAATCTTCATATGCGAATACTGTTCTAAAATAAATAAAAAGAGCTGCTTCAGTATCAGTAGGTGAACCAAAATAGTTAATACTATACTATGTCTTACATTTTGGCAACAAATGTGGACAGGTCATTATCGTTATATAATTACTAATTTCATATTAATACTTAAATATTACACAGACCTTTTGATCTTCCAGTTTAAAGAATGTTTTTGTTATACCATATCTAGTCTGTTTTCTACATATCTGTACTTTCATCTATTCTTTCTGCAACACTTTATGAATAAGTTCTTCACTTAACTATTTCCAGTAATTAACCTTGCATATTGTATGTAAGTGACATCGAGACAAATATCTGTTTCTAAAATAATATATTTGCATCTATAAACAAAAAGAAAACAATGTGTGTCTTATAGAAATTGATCATAATCATACAAACATTTGTTTCTATAATAACAGAAGAAAGTTTTAATTTACAGTCTTTCATTGGATTAGTGAATATGCATATTTTTCTTCAGATTACTCTAGACCTCATTATTTTGGCGAACTGCTGTCCATCTCTCTTGCAGTTCCACAACAAACAGTATCCATTCTTATTTCTAAATTTTACAGTCTCGCTTTAACCAGTGAATTGTATTACCTCGATCAGCTAATATGTAAGATGTTCAATGATGTTGGTACATTCTTAGCCACGCTATAATTAAAGTTATCATTTTTTACCTACACAGTGTGTCGGTAGAGTAATTGTAAGGTATTAAATTATTCAAACCTTCTTTCTTCCTGTCCCTTATCGAAATGACAAATTCATCTATGTTTCAGTTCTTGAGTGTCACAAATTCTATGAGACTCGCTAATGAAGATCCAATTTTTGTGGCAATAAATTGTAAAACTTGAGGGGCATTAACATTTGATAAAATAATATTTCCAATAAATGGTGCTAAGGCAAGGAACCTTTCACGTCAAGCATTAATTTTGTAACATTACCTTCTAAAACTCCATTTTGGATTGCAATAATTGTTAATTTCGAAGCTAGTCAGTTGATTGCACTCTTCTTTTAAATTATACAACAATGGATTTAACTTTTTCTAAAAGCGAAGCTAAATTCTCAGTATTTTTTAAGGCCAATTGTTGCCAATATTATTTTGATATCTTTTGCAAAATGCACTATTAAACCTATAAAAGTCTTTGTCTGTGCATCGGTCCACATATCAATAGTAATTGTAAAATATGTTGTATTCCTTAAAAATTTTTTAAAGAAACTTCAAATGATGTCAAATTTTATATCAATTCGTTCTTTTATGGTATTTGTTGATGGAACTTTATATAGAGATGCTAATCCCTTCATTAAATTTAAAAATCCTTCCCCTTCAGCGATGTTAATGGGCATATTATCTTGCACAACTAATGTAGTAAATACGTTCGTTATTTTAATATTCTTAGAACTTCCACCTATAAAACATATGTAATTAGTAGAAGTAACAAATGCAATATGAACATTTCACCTGTAAAAGAAAAAATAATTTTTAAGGAGTTTTTTTTTATTGTAGGCTATCTTAAAGAGATGTAACACCATAAACTGAAGGAAAAAGCACTATCTAAGTTTTCTTGATTTTTCATTGTAGGAGTTAAAGTATTTAAATCTTTTTCACATTTTCCTAAAACAGAAATATACATTCAAAATGCAAATGCATATTTTGCACTTACATTGGGATCCGATCTCTAAACATATATTTCTTCCTACACCATGAACTTGCGACTTTATCTTCAATTGCAGCCAACTCAGCAAATGGAATTTATTTAAATAATGTATTGTTTTTGTTTGTGTGTCATTACATTTGTGGCACTTCCAGAGCATATAATTAGTTTACTACAATGTTCCTTTGTTGTCCTCACGTAATATTGCCAATATTTACATTTTCTTTTATGTTTTTTGTGTCTAAAGACAATGATTTTATTTGTAATTACTCCATTATCTTTGAAAACTATGCATCATGTTGGTTACAGCTTTTATATAATACTAGCTGTCCATCAATCTCTTCGAGCTTGAATCGCCTTTTCGCGTCCGCTTACAGCTGTCCGTCAATCTATCTTAGCTTGAACCGCTTTTTTCGCGTCCGCTTACAGTTTCCTGTAAAAAGCAATCACTGTCATGGCCTTTTAGAATGTCCGATTTTATTAACTTTTGAAGCACCCCTGTATATACATATATCTTGTGAAGCCAATAGTATGTTTTATTTAAAATGCTTCTCGAACTGTTTTATTACACAAACCTGTACGCACTCAAGAGCGAGACAGGTAATTTAATGTTAAACATAGTTTATGTTAAAGTATTTAAAGAAACATGAGCTGAAAGAGCACAACATTTTCATCGAGGCAGTTTACAATACTATTTTGATGTGATAGTGGAAAAGCATGTCAACCTTTTCGAAGTCTACTCTCGTTAAGAAAAAAGCACAAAATAATAATAAAAGTCAAAAGGCCAAGTTTTAAATTTAAGCCCTATTGAAGCGCCTTTCCTGTAAAAACCGCTTTTTAGAATGTCGACTTTGATAAACTTTTGAAGCACCCCTGTATAAACATATATTTTGTTAGGCCAATAGGATATTTTATTTAAAATTCTTCTCGAACTGTTTTTGACATAAACCGGTACACACTCAAGAGCGAGGAAGGTAATTTAATGGTAAACATAAGTCGTGTTAAAGTATCCAAAGACACAATGAGATCAAAAAGCGCAACATTTTTATTAAGACAGTGTACAATACTATGTTGATGTAAAGTGTGACCTTTTTGAAATCCACTATCGTTAATAAAGGAGCACAAAATAAAAGTAAAAGTAAAAAGCCGAAGTTTTAAATTGAAGCGCCTTTCCTGTAAAAAGCGAGTACTGGCATGACGCTTTTTAGAATGTCCGGTTTTATAAACTTTTAAAGCATCCCGGTATATACATATATTTTGTGAAGCCAATAGTATATTTTATTTAAAAATTTTCTCGAATTGTTTTTTACACAAACGGGTACACACTCAAGAGTGAGAAAGATAATTTAATGTTAAACATAAGTCATGTTAAAATATCCAAAGAAACAATCAGCTCTCAAAAAGCGCAACATTTCCATTAAGACAGTTTATAATACTATTTTGATGTGAACGTGTAGAAGCCTGTCAATCTTTTCGAAGTCTACTCTCGTTAAGAAAAGAGCACAAAATAATAATAAAAGTAAGAAGCACTCCTGTATATACATATATTTTGTTAAGCCAATAGGACGTTTTATTTAAAATTCTTCTCGAAGTGTTTTTAACACAAACAGGTACACACTCAAGAGCGAGAAAGGTAATTTAATTTAAACCATAAGTTATGTTAAGGTATCCAAAGACACAATAAGATCAAAAAGCCCAACTTGTCCATTAACGCAGTTTACAATACTATTTTGATGTGAAAGTGTAAAAGCCCGTCAATCTTTTCGAAATCCACTATCGTTAATAAAGGAGCAGGAAATAATAATAAAAGTAAAGAGCCCAAGTTTTAAATTTAAGCCCTATTAAAGCGCCTTTCCTGTAAAAGGCGATCACTGGAATGACGCTTTTTAGAATATCCACTTTTATAAACTTTTGAAACACCCCTGTATATACATATATTTTGTTAAGCCAATAGGATATTTTATTTAAAATTTTTCTCGAACTGTTTTTGACACAAACCGGTACACACTCAAGAGCGAAAAATGTAATTTAATAATAATCATAATTCATGTTAAAGTATCCAAAGAAACAATGAGCTCAGAGCGCAACATTTCCATTAAGACAGTTTACAGTATTATTTTGATGTAACAGTGAAAAAATCATGTCAACGTTTTTGAATTCTACTATCATTAATGAAGAAACACAAAGGAATAATAAAAATGTACTTAAAATTCATTTTACTCAAAAATCCAAAAAAATGCCCAAGTTTTAAATTTTAGCCCTATTGAATGGCTTTTTTCGCGTCCGCTTACAGTTTCTTCACAGTTTCCTGCAAAAAGCAATCACTGTCATGGCTTTTTAGAATGTCCGTTTTTATTAACTTTGTTTTATTTAAAATGCTTCTCGAACTGTTTTTTACACAAATCTGTACATACTCAAGAGCGAGAAAGGTAATGTAATGTTAAACATAAGTCGTGTTAAAGTATGCAAATACACAATGAGTTCAGAAAGGGCAACATTTTTATTAAGACACTGTACAATACTATTTTGATGTGAAAGTGTAAAAGTCTGTCAACCTTTTCGAAGTCTACTCTCGTTAAGAAAAAAGCACAAAATAATAATAAAAGTAAAAAGCCCAAGTTTTAAATTTAAGTCCTATTGAAGCGCCTGTCCTGTAAAAAGCAATCACTGTCATGGCTTTTTAGAGTGTCCACCTTTATAAACTTTTGAATCACCCCTACATATATTTTGTTAAGCCAATAGTATATTTTATTATTATATTTAAAATTCTTCTCGAACTGCTTTTTAGACAAACTGGTATATAATCAAGGGCGAGAAAGGTAATTTAATGTTAAACATAAGTCATGTTAAAGTATTGAAAGAAACAGTGAGCTCAATGAGCGCAACATTTCCATTGAGACAGTGTACAATACGATTCTGATGTTTGCGAATCTACTATCGTTAAGAAAAAATGAAGTATTAAATTTAAACCCTGCTCAATCACGTTTCGAAGAATCGCCAAATTGAAGACGTAATAAGCGACCACAAACAACCCCGTATCTAAAATTTCACATTCACACGTCAATTTTCAAAAAAAATCTTCCGCCGTTTTGTTTTTTTTGACATTTTGACTTTGGAATCGTGATCAGCGACCTCCAAAACCCCCGTATATAAACTTTCACTTTCATACGTCAATTTTCAAAAAAATCTCCCGCCATTTTGTTTTTTTTTGACATTGGAATCGTGATCGGCGACCCCCAAAACCCCCGTATCTAAAATTTCACAATCATACGTCAATTTTCAAAAAAATCTTCCGCCATTTTTTTTTTGACATTTTGACTTTGGAATCGTGATCGGCGACCCCCAAAACCCCCGTATCTAAAATTTCACGTTCATACGTCAATTTTCAAAAAAATCTCCCGCCATTTTGTTTTTTTTGACATTTTAACTTTGGAATCGTGATCGGCGACCCCCAAAACCCCCGTATCTAAAATTTCACGTTCGTACGTCATTTTTCAAAAAATCTTCCGCCATTTTGGTTTTTATGACATTTTGACTTTGGAATCGTGATCGGCGACCCCCAAAACCCTCGTATCTAAAATTTCACGTTCATACATCAATTTTCAAAAAATCTCCCGCCATTTTGTTTTTTTTTGACATTTTGATTATGGATTCGTGATCGGTGACCTAAGACACCCCCGTATCTAAAATTTCACATTTATACGTCAATTTTCAAAAAATCCTTCGGCCATTTTGTTTTTATTTGACATTTCGACTTTGGATACGTGATCAATGACACCACAAAAACTCCCAAGTGCCGAATTTTACTTTAATCGGAAGAGAGAAATTAATTTCAGCTGGCTCCGCCCACTCTGCATGTATGCGTAATCGATTAAATAAAATTATTACATAAGGGCACATCGATGTTAAAAGCAATCCTTTTCTCCATTTAGGAAACGTGGCATACGCGTTCTGGAATTGAGGTATTTTAATTCAAATCATTATTAAAATACTAATCGACCCCTGTATATAGATAAACATATTAAATCAAGCGGGACCGTTATGTATTGTGTGGAGATATGGAGATGCCGAACATTCACCGGACCGTAATACATTGATCGGCAGTGCACATGAGAATCTGATTATATTTTTCGCCCGTCCGAAATACATTGATATTACTGCACATTGAATCGGCCATTTTTCTGACCAAATGCTTCTGCAAAAGAATTTGAAAGTGCTCGTGCCCTTGGTTGCGTGCGTCTGTCGACTCGAAATAAGCAAGTGGAAGATCTAGAGAAGGCCGTTCTTTAACACCTCGGGTTTTGTTGGACCCTCGCGACCTTCAAAATGTCATATTTCACGCTTAAAAGTGAATCTGTGGACACAACTCAGTTTGATGTCAGTTTGACGTTTCCCGAGATTTTTATCGCTTGTCACGGGAATGGTCAAAACGTAAGCCATTTTTTCGTTACAAAATGGAATGCACGCTCCCCTTTAAAACCCCATATCTCTGCACACGCTCCACTTAGAAGGAAAAACTCGCCGGCGAGGAACCCTTTAGAGTCCACGTAACACGCACGCCAAAGGACAGCTTTCAATTCCGCGTATCCAGAGAGGAGTTCAACCTGGCGTTTTGTCGACTTTTTCTATTTTGATAGTTTCGAAAATGCTCGGTTAAGCTCTTTCAACTCGGGCGATTAACAACAGAGGTCTGTGCGCTATTATTATATATAATTACCAGTGAATTGTATTACCTCGATCAGCTATATATCTAAGATCTTTAAGAATGTTGGTATATTCTTAGCCGCACTGAATCAAAGTTATCATTTTTTATCTACACAGTGTGTCGGTAGAGTAATTGTAAGCTAATAAATTATTCAAACATACTTTCTTCGTGTCCCTTATCAAAATGACAAATTCATCTATGTTTCAGTTCTTGAGTGTCACAAATTCCATCTAATTACTCAATTATCTTTGAAAACTATACAGCCTTTCCCTCGTCTTGGTTACAGCTTTTATATAATAAAACTAGCTAATACGGCAGGCCTAGAAGGCCCGCTGCCGCCTCATATTCCGCTTACAGTTGAGGTACCGCTTCCCCTTATTTTTTTAAATTTATTGCGGATTTTGTCTTTATTGTGTTTCAGTTTTTGAAACACCATATAATTCCGATATATAGCGAATAACTAAATGTAATTGTGTTTTAGATGTTCAATATCGCTTAGTTGTTTTTATACACCCCTGTATATAGTTTACAACTATGCAAAATTTTATTCAGAATGCTTATCGGTTGAAATGATTAATAATAGATTTAGTGATAATAGCAGTTTTTAAATTGAAAATGTTTAACGGCTGTCCATGAAATAAGATGTATTTTATCGTTTAAAGTTATATTGACATTTTTCACATACTTTTCCTGTGCCTCACAGACGGTAGTTTTCACTCTATTTATAATTTTTCTACTATTATTTGCTTTTGTGCCTTGACTTGCCGATGATTTATTTCACGTTTGCCTAATTTATCTATAGTTTGGATTTTGTTTGTGGGTATAAAATTAGAATAATCTCGATATCTGTGTTTTTTGCATCAGTTGGAAAATGTGGTTTGATAGTTTTTGTTAATAGTGTTTCAGTCTATATACATATGTCGATTCCATTGGTCTTTTTGGTTTAAATGAAAATTCATTAGAATTTTAAAAAAAACATTTTATTTTATACCAACTTGTAGATAGCTTTATTAGAATTATGTTTTGTTGACGCGAATGTATACTTTTAAATAATTCATTTAATCATTGTTCTATAACAAATAATATTTATTTCATTGGCATTTTTTATAATGATATCCATTCCTATACTTTTATAATTTGCAGTGTTTCTTTGTGGTAAATTGTATTACAACTGTCAGTTATATATGATGCTTAATAATGTTGGTAAAGCCTTGTTCACAATATACATAATTATTTTCTTTTGCATTGTACACCTACAATTTAAGGAATATATAGATATAATATATGTATTATGGTAATATTGATTACTTATTGTTATATTCGAAAATACTGTAAAACATCCTTATAGAATTTCTATTTTGAATTATTGTAATTGACGATGTCGCGGGAAGTTCATTTTCATCAATGATAATTAAACAATCTTTTTTGAATACGTATGATATTACTTCTCAATTTGCCTGACATAGTAACAACATGATTAAGTGCTTGTTTAATCTGGTAGGAATATATTTTAGTTTCTTTTTTCTATTTACAATATCTTATAATATTTTGAAGTATTTTTACAACTTAATTCATGGACGAAATGACTCCAGTCATGTAATGATAATTGCTAAAAATGAGTAGAAAGTATTTATAAACAAATAAGGAATCGAATTTATAAATTTCTTACCTATACACTATTATCATTGGGCCAATTATTATATATTGCAATATTTATTGTGTTGAATGTTTGTGAGCTAATGCTTCAATCTTTTCGAGCTTGAATTCGCCTTTTTCGCGTCCGCTTACAGCTTTTTACAGTTTCCTGTAAAACGCGATCACTCTCGTGGTGGTTTTTAGAATGTAAGATTTTATAGACTTGTGGCACACTCTGTATATACATATATTTTGTAAAGCCAATTGTATATTTCATTCAGAATTCTTCTAGAATTTTTTTTTACACAAACTGTTACACAATGAAGAGCGAGAAAGATAATTTAATATTAAACATAAGAATGATGTTAAAGTATCCGATGAAACAATATGCTCAATAAGTGCATCATTTTTATTGAGACAATCGGGATAATACGCTATTGAAATAACAGTGGAAAAATTTAGTATATTAACAAAAAGTATGTCAATTGCTCAGAAACAATTTAAGACAGGCATGCACAATATTAATAAAAAAGAACCTCAGTTTGACACAGATATTTTCACCCAAATTATTTGAAGTGGAACAGCGCTTTCATTATGAAATTTTGGTCAGCATAATTGAAATATTCGTCTGTCACATACTCAAAATTAGTACGCACGTCAATTAAAATTGAAGGACTTGTATTGAAGAACATTTTAAATTTTCAATGAATTACATATATACTACTCGCCCGCTATCGCGGGCTCGTCATTTTAATTGACATACTCAAATATACGTAGTGTCTCCATAGTGTTTAATATGTTTACAACAAATTTTGTTTGGTAAATGGGCGTCGCTTTCAAACATTCTTATAGACTGCTATTGAATGCTGATGAACTTCGAACATATAGCTCGCAAACATATGTATGCGAATGGGTAAAGTAAATTTAATTTATAAAGTATATTACTTTCTTACTACCTTTTCGAAGTCCACTATCGTTAATAAAAAAGCAGAGTATATTTTATCTAAAATTATTCTCCTTCTGTTTTTGACACAAATCGGTACACACTCAAGAGCGAGAAAGGTAATTTAATGTTAATCATAAGCCATGTTAAAGTATCCAAAGACACAATGAGCTCAAAAAGCGCAACATTTTTATTAAAACAGTTTATAATACTATTTTGATGTAAAGTGTGACCCTTTTGAAATCCACTATCATTAATAAAGGAGCACAAAATAATAATAAAAGTAATAAATCCAAGTTTTAAATTTAAGCCCTTTTCAAACGCCTTTCCTGTAAACAGCGTTTTCTAGAATGTCCATTTTTATAAATTTTTGAAGCACCACTGTATATACATATATTTTGTTAAGCCAATAGGATATCTTATTTAAAATTCTTCTCGAACTGTTTTTAACACAAACCGGTACACACTCAAGAGCGAGAAAGGTAATTTAATGTTAAACATAAGTCGTGTTAAAGTATGCAAAGACACAATGAGATCAAAAAGCGCAACACTTTTATTAAGACAGTGTACAATACTATTTTGATATAAAGTGTGACCTTTTTGAAATCCACTATCGTTAATAAAGGAGCATAAAATAAAAGTAAAAGTAAAAAGCCCAAGTTTTAAATTGAAGCACCTTTCCTGTAAAAAGCGATCACTGGCATGACGCTTTTCAGAATGTCCACTTTTATAAACTTTTGAAGCATCCCTACATATATTTTTTTAAGCCAATAGTATATTTTATTTGAAATTCTACTCGAACTGTTTTTTTACACAAACCGGTTCACACTCAAGAGCGAGAAAGGTAATTTAATGTTAAGCATGTCATGTTAGAGTATCGAAAGAAACAATGAGTTCAGTGAGCGTAACATTTTCATTGAGACAATGTACAATACGATTCTGATGTTTGCGAATCTACTGTTGATACGAAAAAATTAAGTATTAAATTTAAACCCTGTTCAATCACGTTTCGAAGAATCACCAAATTGAAGACGTAATAAGCGACCACAAACATCCCCGTATCTAAACTTGCACATTCATACGTCAATTTTCAAAAAACTCTTCCGCCATTTTGTTTTTTTTTGACATTTTGACTTTGGAATCGTGATCGGCGACCCCCAAAACTCCCGTATTCTAAAATTTCACATTCATACGTCAATTTTCAAAAAAATCTTCCACCCTTTTGTTTTTTTTGATATTTTGACTTTGGAATCGTGATCGGCGACACCCAAAACCCCCGTATCTAAAATCTTACATTCATACGTCAATTTTCAAAAAAATCTTTCGCCGTTTTGCTTTTTTTGATATTTTGACTTTGGAATCGTCATCGGCGACCCCCAAAACCCCCGTATCTAAAATTTTACATTAATACGTCAATTTTCTAAAAAATCTTTCGCCATTTTGTTTTTTTTGACATTTTGACTTTGGAATCGTGATCGGCGACCCCCAAAGCCCCCGTATCTAAAATTTCACATTCATACGTCAATTTTCAAAAAATCTTCCACCATTTCGTTTTGTTTTGACATTTTGACTTTGGAATCGTGATCGGCGACCCCCAAAACCCCCGTATCTAAAATTTTACATTCATACGTCAATTTTCAAAAAAATCTTCCGCCATTTTGCTTTTTTTGACATTTTGACTTTGGAATCGTGATCGGCGACCATCAAAACCCCCGTATCTAAAATTTTACATTCATACGTCAATTTTCATAAAATCTTCCGGCATTTTGTATTTTTTGACATTTTGGCTTTGGAATCGTGATCGGCAACCCCCAAAACCCCCATATCTAAAATTTTACATTCATACGTCAATTCTCAAAAAAAACCTTTCGCCGTTTTGCTTTTTTTGATATTTTAACTTTGGAATCGTGATCGGCGACCCCCAAAACCCCCGTATCTAAAATTTTACATTAATACGTCAATTTTCAAAAAAATCTTTCGCCATTTTGTTTTTTTTGACTTTGGAATCGTGATCGGCGACCCCCAAAACCCCCGTATCTAAAATTTTACATTCATACGTCAGTTTTCAAAAAATCTTCCGCCATTTTGTTTTTTTTTGACATTTTGACTTTGGAATCGCGATCGGCGACCCCCAAAACGCCCGTATCTAAAATTTTACATTCATACGTCAATTTTAAAAAAAATCTTCCGCCATTTTGCTTTTTTTGACATTTTGACTTTGGAATCGTGATCGGCGACCCCCAAAGCCCTCGTATCTAAAATTTCACATTCATACGTCAATTTTCAAAAAATCTTCCACCATTTCGTTTTGTTTTGACATTTTGACTTTGGAATCGTGATCGGCGACCCCCAAAACCCCCGTATCTAAAATTTTACGGTCATACGTCAATTTTCAAAAAATCTTCTGCCATTTTGTTTTTTTTTGACATTTTGACTTTGGAATCGTGATCGGCGACCCCCAAAACCCCCGTATCTAAAATTTTACATTCATATGTCAATTTTCAAAAAATTCTTCCACGATTTTGTTTTTTTATGACCTTTTGATTTTGGATTTGTGATCGGCGACCTAACACACCCCCGCATCTAAAATTTCACACACGTCAATTTTCAAAAAAATCCTTCGCCATTTTGTTTTTTTTGACATTTTGACTTTGGAATCGTGATCGGCGACCCCCAAAACTCCCGTATCTAAAATTTCACATTCATACGTCAATTTTCTAAAAAATCTTTCGCCATTTTGTTTTTTTTGACATTTTGACTTTGGAATCGTGATCGGCGACCCCCAAAACCCCCGTATCTAAAATTTCACATTCATACGTCAATTTTCTAAAAAATCTTTCGCCATTTTGTTTTCTTTGACATTTTGACGTTGGAATCGTGATCGGCGACCCCCAAAACCCCCGTATCTAAAATTTTACATTCATACGTCAATTTTCAAAAAATCTTCCGCCATTTTGTTTTGACATTTTGGCTTTGGAATCGTGATCGGCGACCCCCAAAACCCCCGTATCTAAAATCTCACATTCATACGTCAATTTTCAAAAAAATCTTCCGCCATCTTTTTTTTCGACATTTTGACTTTGGAATCGTTATCGGCGACCCCCAAAACCCCCGTATCTAAAACTTTACATTCATACGTCAATTTTGAAAAAAATCTTTCGCCGTTTTGCTTTTTTTGACATTTTGACTTTGGAATCGTGATCGGCGACCCCCAAAGCCTTCGTATCTAAAATTTCACATTCATACGTCAATTTTCAAAAAATCTTCCACCATTTCGTTTTGTTTTGACATTTTGACTTTGGAATCGTGATCGGCGACCCCCAAAACCCCCGTATCTAAAATTTTACATTCATACGTCAATTTTCAAAAAATCTTCCTCCATTTTGTTTTGACATTTTGGCTTTGGAATCGTGATCGGCGACCCCCAAAACCCCCGTATCTAAAATTTCACATTCATACGTCAATTTTCAAAAAAATCTTCCGCCATTTTTTTGTTGACATTTTGACTTTGGAATCGTTATCGGCGACCCCCAAAACCCCCGTATCTAAAACTTTACATTCATACGTCAATTTTCAAAAAAATCTTTCGCCGTTTTGCTTTTTTTGACATTTTGACTTTGGAATCGTGATCGGCGACCCCCAAAGCCCTCGTATCTAAAATTTCACATTCATACGTCAATTTTCAAAAAATCTTCCACCATTTCGTTTTGTTTTGACATTTTGACTTTGGAATCGCCAATTTTATATTCATACGTCAATTTTCAAAAAAATCATGCGCCATTTTGTTTTTCTATGACATTTTGATTTTGAATTTGTGAACGGCGACTTAAGACACCCTCGTATCTAAAATTTCACATTTATACGTCAATTTTCAAAAAATCCTTGGGCCATTTTGTTTTTTTTTTTGACATTTCGATTTGGATACGTGATCAGTGACACCAGAAAGACTCCCAAGTGCCGAATTTTACTTTAATCAGAAGAGAGAAATTAATTTCAGATAGCTCCGCCCACTCTGCATGTATGCGTAATCGTTGTCATAAGGGCACATAAATGTTAAAAGCAATCCTTTTCCCTATTAAGGCGTACGCGTTCTGGAATTAACGTATTTTAATAATTCAAATATATAGTCATCAAAAGAACAATCAACCTGTATATCTATAAAAATGTTAAGTCAAGCGGGTGTATTATGTCGAGATTGAGATGTCGGACTGGATAAATTAATCTGATATTTTTCGCCCGACCGTAGTACATCGAATCACATGCATATTGAATCTGTGACGTATTTCGGCCATTTTTCTTACGAAATCTGTCTGCAAACGAATTTGAAAGAGCTCGTGCCCTTGTTTGCGTGCGTCTGTCGACTCGAAATAAGCATGTGAAAGATACAGGGAAGTCCGTTCTATAACACCCCGGTCCTAGTTGAGCGCTAGCAACCTTCAAAATTTCGTATTTCACGCTTGAAAGTGAATCTGCGGATATACAACGCAGTTTGTCTGCCAGTTTGACGTTTCCCGAGATTTGTATTGCTTGTCATGACGTAAGCCATTTTGCTGTTAAAAAACCCCGAGTGCAGGCTCCTCTTCAACGGGCGATATCTCTGCACACGCTCCACTCGGGAAGAAAAACTCGCCGTCGTTGAGCGGTTTAAAGTCACCTCTATCAACATGCCAAAGCACAGCCGTTAATTTTGCGTATCCAGAGACGAGTTCTTTCTACCGCACAACCGATTTTCGTCCATTTTTCGGGCGTTTGGTTGCCATGGGCTACTCCGCTTTTAGTATATATAATGTAACTATTATCATTTACATATAACGAATGCATACATGACATTTGACTATATATTATTATTTTTGGATGCTAAAAAGAAATAATGTCGTTTGTATAGGGAAAAAAATGTAGAGGGTTATGTTATTATTATTATCACCACCTACCTGCAATGAAAGATGTAATCTGTTTCCATGATTCTCTGTTGATATTTCATTATAATAATACAGTAGCTAGCTGATCGTAAGAATTTTAAACGTTTACCATTTGAAACCCTTCTTTACGTTCATAACCTATACATGCCCAACAGATGTTACCTTTATAAATAGGTACATTTTTGGTAGAAAGGTTTGTTGAATTAGAAGTAAATTTGATAACAGATATGTTCGTGTAGGTTCAAGCATCAGTATACTAATAAATAGACGAATAGACATAATTAGTAAGTAGGTGGACATCTTAATTCACAATTGTCATGGAAAGATGAAATTTGAAAGTGGAACGAATAAACATTAAATAAATTTTGCACGTAATTTAATTATTGTATTTTAATTCAAATTAATAATCATTAAAAGAAATCAATCTGTATGTAAAAATGTTGTCAAACTACCGCGGGCCCATTATGTCGAGATACATAATAATATGTTCATGCGGACATTACACATGACTATTATAACGATGAACATTGTACGCGACTTATTGTGTACATTCATTTCTGTGATATTTCAGCCATTTTTTCATCATATCCCGAGTGCATGAAGAGTTTAAATTCCTTGTCCTATCAATACCGGACCTGAATCAAGTTGAAATAAGGATGGAAACTGTTCCTAAAACAATATTATTTTCAATTTCGGGCCCTTTTCCTCTCGAAAAATCGTCAGAGCTTGGAATTTCATGCTTAAAAGTCAATGTTTGGAAATATTTAGTCCGCCTGTCAGATTTGCGAAAAGTCAATTTTGTGTTTAGTCCTCGTTTTTATTTACGTAAATGGGCTTTCTTTAGGCACGTCATGGCTTAATTTCGCGTGTTTTGAAAAATTCGACGGAACGTATATTTTAATTGCTCACGCGTCCCTCGACCTTAAAGTATGCTTTCGAGCGCGTTGAAAAGCAGAAAGTGCGGGCTTTTTAACCGTACTTTTCCCTATACGTGTTCTGGATTCGTCTCGGATGAGATACCTTCAGAAAATCGTGCACGTCGAAAACACAACGTTTAAATTTGTCCGTAAATATCCGGCGATCGGACAGAGCTATAAAGGCGAAATTTTTACGGTAATTAGCTCGGACTTTCCCCTTCACGGGACGATCGGTCCGGACGCGCTACCTATACGGGGTGTTGCACAATTTAGAGAAACATCATCCGTTGCACGGTCCTATCTCTATCCCGTATTTACTCCCGTGAGAGACAAGGTATCACCTTCAGCTATTATTAAGGAGAACTAGCTGTCCATCAATCTCTTCGAGCTTGAATCGCCTTTCGCGTCCGCTTACAATTTTATTACAGTTCCCTGTAAAACGCCAAAAAAATCAATTTTGATTTTCTAAACTTTTGGCACACCTTGTATAGACGTATATTTTTGTCCACGAACTACTGTCACGGTGACAGGTGGAACGACAATTTAAAGCATCTTAACGTGAGTCTGACTTTTCGTTGTTGAAGTTTGAAATTTAGATGCTATTTAGCGTAATACTAAGACTTGACACTAAAAGATTCATAGTGTTATTAGTTTTACACAATGAAAGGACTAAATCATTATTAAAAAAGTAATATCAGACTTATTTTAGCTTTGCATAATTTAACCTGTCAATTATCATGGCCCACAAACGTCATTTCTGGGCTGTAATATTTAATAATAATCATATATCTTTTGACATACCTTTTGAGCTTTGTTATAATGCAAATTTGTGAACAATGCATGCCCATTACACAGAAGAATCAAGTTTTAAATAAAATATGTATGACTTATTAATTTTATTTATAATAGTGAATTTATAACTGGCTTCCGTATTAATAAATTAGTTTCATGTGTCTGCTCTGAAATTGTTCCTGTCAAAGTGAGTTTGCAGTTGCAGTGGCATTGAGTCTTCGCCTGTAAATCGTGCTCTGGCTATGTTGGTTGCTGAGACGATCCTATTACAATTTAAATATTTAGTAGTGACGCTGGTAGTTGAACTAAAAACAATAACCAAAAATAACACAGACCGACGTGGGAATATCTGTGTAAACATTTTACTTACACACAATATAAAAAGAATATAATTCGTAATTGTTGGATCATTTTGTGATTCTTATTAAGTATTTAAGGAAAAATAACACAAAAAGGTAGTTCATGATTACAACCAATCCATCGAAATAAGAGCCACCAGCCTGGGACACGATCATCATGAACCATCATCAGAATGTTTGATTAACAATTTGATTTAATGGTGTATTTTCAAACATATCCCATTAAATGATTGAACGCTGTCCATACTTCAAACTTTCTACTGGCAATCAAATTATTTAGTAGTAGTAATTGTTGAATTAGGCTGGAATATTTATTTTAATAAATTGAATAGTTAGAAAACAATTGTCATTACATTGGAATTTGATTCGTCTGTCACCTAGTAATAATAATATAAATCATATTTTAAGGTAATTGTCTAATATATAGGCAATACTAAAATGGATCTGATAACACTTTTCTCATTAATATTATAAAGTTTATTTTACTTTCTTCTCTCTTGCAGATGTCTACGTTTTAAAGTCCCCTGATACCAAAAAAGTGGTTTTTAAAAAATGTCTCTCTCTCTCTCCCTCCCTCCCTCTCTCCCTCTCTCTCTCTCTCTCTCTCTGTCTGTCTGTCTATCTGTCTGTCTGTGTCACCACGGTAGCGGTCAAACCGCTGTAGATATCAATTTCAAATTTTATATTTACGTGTATAATCTGCCTCTTGAGATCTGATTAGTTTTTCAATAAAATCGGTTGACCGGAAGTAGTACTTTACTTCAGTGAAAAAATCGAATTTTGCAAATATTTCGTCAACTACTAAATTTAAACAAATTTATAAAGAATTCATATGTACTTAAAATTAAAATTGAGAAGCATTGTATTTAAAAAGTTTTTCGAAATTACTACCTTAAGTAGGTCTTTTACTCTTATCAAAAATCAGTTTTTTGCCAATATTTTGCAAGTCATGCTTTTTAGACAGGTACGCTACGAATATAAAAGTATTTAGAACTTAATTTCCAATATCTTTTGTATAAAAAAAAATTCAAAATTCGGACCGGAAGTATCACTTTTACTCTTACCGAATAACGATTTTTTGCAAATATGTCGTAAATTATGCATTCTATATATATTTATTAAGAGTACAAAAGTATTTAGAATTGGATTTGCAATATTTTTTGTATACATGAAATTTCAAAATTCGGACCGGAAGTAACACTTTTATTCTTAGCGAGTAGCACTTTTCTTCGAATATCTTCCAACGTATGCATTCTATAGCAATTTATTATGAGAATGAAAGTAGTTAGAATAAGATTTGAATAAGTTTTGTATAAAAAAATTCTTAAAATTGTGTAGGTTGAAACGCTCATACGTATAAGAAAGTCGTGTGGTGGCCACACCTCATTTTTAAAATAGCGAGACGAATTTCTGAACATACCACGTTGACAGTGAAATCTCATTGGTTGAAAGCAAGGCCAAATGACACCGTATCAATCTTGCTCACATTCTGTCAACTGACATTGTTTATTGTTAAGCCTTGTTGTTGTTTCTATTATTTCCCCGTTATTTCATTATATACTTTACCAGTTCTATTCAGAGCTCGACAGTAATAGTTATCAGATATACTCGTAAGTTTGTTTTCAAGATTTTCGTGCATGTAATTTGGGACAGGGGTATGTTTAGAAATTCGTCTCGCTATTTTAAAAATAGACTATAGTCATTTCGCTGTATAACATTTGTAATTTCATATCTTTTTGTGTCAAGGTCTACAGTAAATATCGATGGAGCTTAAAACCATGACCAATGAAATATCAGACAGATGTCAGGGTGTTTAACCTTTTTTTCTTAAATAATTGTCATCATGAAAGCAGTTCAGATTTCATCACGAACTGAAATCGATTGATCGTTTTGACGTTTTATAACCTGCAATTAAATTTTTGTGAAATTGCCAACATTAATCAAAAGTCAGATGGATTTTTTCTGACAATTCTGACGTTTCCTGTAAGATTTAAGCCACCTAACGTGAATATTGAGTTGACCAACATTTCGCGTATGCTCTAGTTAAATATATCGGTGTTAAAATGATAATAGATGGGTAAAGATGGCGACATAGATGTGCACTATTTTTTTTATTTTCGCTGCACTCTTTAACTGTTACTTAATTTTATTTTAATAATATACTATGTTCACCAATTATGATCAGCATCTGGGTCGTAATGCTTAAATTATTTTTTCTAAGGAAGGGATGCTTTTGTGTAATAAAGTAGATCGCAATCTTAAAGTAACTGATAATTAGTGAATTACCATGTATGATAAATTTTTAAATCGCATTGTCTTTATATGTAGTAGTGGTTCCATTTTTAAAATAGCAGTTACATTACCCTTTAAATCGTTAAATTAAAGGTGATATGTATGCATGATGTATTTGTTTCTTTGAATTACAATTAACGTAGGGCTTTCGGGACAATAGTCAATAGAAATAAATTTATATGACGTTCTTTGCAAATAATCAAGAGCATCAGTGCTCCATAATGTTCGTCATAAAATGTCGATATAAGTCATCAAATGCTGAGTAATCAATTTACTCTTTCCCCCTTTTTTTTTATTTAGTACACATTAATTTAATAGAATACTTGCTCTTTTTGTTATTACAGTGGTCCATGAAACTCTTCGAGTTTGAATTGCCTCTTCGCGTCCACTTTTTCGCTGTAAGTTTCTCTATAAATGTGGAACGTGATCACTGCCAGTCGCAGAAGCACTTGAATTTTAACGGTTATAAATTTTCTTTTAATTAGTTTATAAATGAAGATGCAAATGAAATAAAATATCTCTAGAAATTAATTATACATTATTGTGGCATCTATAATTATAGACAAATGGATTTATTAATTAAAAAATTTCCCATAAAATGTTTAACATTTCTATAGAAGTTACTGAAAGCTGATTACTTGAAACATTTCGTTGACATTCAGGTTTGATATAATGCGTGTGCATCTAGTCTAAGTTGAATGTAAGTAGGCCGAAAAGGTAAACCTAAGATGGTTGTATGATCAAGATTTATTGTATCATATATAAATTTCTTTGTTTTTTAAATTTGGTAGTACTCTAACTCTATTGGTCTCAAGTTTCATGATAATAGTTGCCCCTACGTTAAATTTTCTTGCAAACTGTCAACAGTTTGATCTATTGCGAGAATGAATTGTCAAATTGAATGTCATTGTAGACATAGCGTGCCTTCAATTAATTTTTTTTAGAATAACCTACAATTTCAATATTAATTTGAGAACACTGTGGAACTTTTCAATAAATTGACTTAACTATGACAGTAGTGAAAATGAAAAACATTACTGTAGCACAGTGTTCCCAAATTAATATTGATATCATAAGCTACTCTAAATTTAAATTAAAGACGCAGTATGTATATTTGTATGTAGAAAGATGACAGAGATGTGTCCAAGTCATTAAAGATAAGATAAATGACCGATACAATATTAATAATAATAATAATTGATAATGAAATAAAATGTAAATATTAACGGTTATAATATTTCTTTCAGTGGACGTCAAATGTTATGAATCACGCCTTTGCTTTAATTTTTATAACTACGATATTGGAAACTGTACCTGAATGACCGACAATGTAGAGTAATTACAACCGCAGTTCAGTTTGTTCTTGTTTATGAATGAAGACGCATATTAAACAAAATGTCTCTTAGAAATAAATTAAATATTATTGTGACATTTATAATTAGTGGCAAATGAATTTATTTATTAAGACTTTGCCCACAAACCGAACAACATTTCTATATAATTTACTGAACGCTTATATTTAGAAAAATTTTGTTGACATTCAGGTTAAAAATAGTGTATACCTCAAATTTTTTGACAGACTGTCATCGTGACACTTATACGGCAATGAAAAGTCAGACTCTTGACGTCAAGATGTTTAACCAAATTGTCGTTCCACCTGTCATCGTGACAATAGTTCGTTGAGTGTATTCATTCACACATAAACTTGTGAGAACGAAATGTCAGACTGGCAGTGCTTAACCAAATTGTCTTTCCAATTGTCAAATGAAATTAACAACATAACATGATAAACTTTAATAAACATGTTTTAAACTTACAGGTCATTGAGAGAATTAATTAATTTTCGTATTACGCTTTAATAGTATACTTTGTAAAACCCAATCGAAAATCTTGCTGGCTCCTAATACCATATAACCGAAAATGTACTTCTGATTAGTTGGTGCCTACCCGCAGGCGCATACTTTAAATGCTTGGTTTTATAACTGAAAATTGGTAAACGAAATTACGTAAATGCTTATGCGAATTTTATTTGATGTATTTATTTTATTTCGAAGTGCTTCGGACACATCTGATCTGACAAATAAAGACTACATCTTGAACACTGATATATTTCCAACATTCTGTTAACATTTAGGTTTCGTATAATTCGTGTGCATCTAACGTAATTTGGCAGGCCCAAAAGCAAAACTCAGATGATTCTTGATTTAGTCTTGCTTCCGTACTTCTTTCGCGAGAAGTGACGACATTTCGATGACATATATAATGAATAGAGTGTCATTGTATTTATTAATATATCTTAATAAAAGATAGCAAAATCGTTATATTTATTACTGTACTTACGTGCGACAATACACTTTAAGTTTATTTTATCATATCCGTCGGCATTTTGTTCATATATTCATATAGAAAAGAAATAGTAACGATTGATAATAATAACACTAATACGTATCTGAAAGGTACCACGTTTCAATTAAAAATACACTTCTTCTTCGTAATGTCTTTATTTGTCGGCCTTCTGACATTTAAACTTGACAACCGATGGATGAACGTGAATATATATATAGTCATTAATGACACGCAAACTCGTCATCGCGAGATTTTTATACCCTGCATAAAAGTCTTAAATGAATCGCACCTTCGACAGCGACAGATTTGGCACGTGGACAGTGCACTCAATCGTCGCGGAAAAGTCCACTCTTTTGGTTTCCAACCCTCTTTCCGCACTCTAAACCTCGACGGCCTGAAATTTCTTCGTCAAAGTGAAACTTTTACAATTCTTTCGCGCGTGCCTGTCATACCTGACATTTTTACGGTTTTGATCGGCTGTCACGTGAATCGTCATGACGTAAGCCATTTTGCAGTTAAAACATCGAGTGCAGGCTCCTCTTTAAAAGCCGGTATCTTTACAACCGCTCCACTTGGGAAGAAAATCTCTCCGTCGAGGAACAATTCAAGGTCGTCGGTAACTTCACGCCAAAGGGCAGCTTTCAATTTCGCGTATCCAGAGACGAGTTCTTCCCCCCGCGTGCCCAATTTTCGTCGATTTTGACCGGGTTTGGTTGCCATTGACTACTCGGCTTTTAGTATATATAACTAGCTAATACGGCAGGCCTTGAAGGCCCGCTATCGCCTCTTATTCCGCTTACAGTTGAGGTACCGCTCCCCCTTATTCTTCTAAATTTATTGCGGATTTTGTCTTTATTGCGTTTCAGTTTTTGAAACACCATATAATTCCGATATATAGCGAATAACTAAATATAATTGTGTTTTAGATGTTCAATATTGCTTAGTTGTTTTTATACACCCCTGTATATAGTTTACAACTATGCAATATTTAATTCAGAATGCTTATCGGATGAAATGATTAATAATAGATTTAGTGATAATAGCAGTTTTTAAATTGAAAATGTTTAACGGCTGTCCATGAAATAAGATGTATTTTATCGTTTAAAGTTATATTGACATTTTTCACATACTTTTCCTGTGCCTCACAGACGGTAGTTTTCACTCTATTTATAATTTTTCTACTATTATTGGTTTTGTGCCTTGACTTGCCGATGATTTATTTCACGTTTGCCTAATTTATCTGTAGTTTGAATTTTGTTTGTGGGTAAATTAGATAATCTCGAAATCTGTTTTTTTTGCATCAGTTGGAAAATGTGGTTTGATAGTTTTTGTTAATAGTGTTTCAGTCTATATACATATGTGGATTCCATTGGTCTTTTTGGTTTAAATGAAAATTCATTAGAATTTTTAAAAAAAAATTTATTTTATACAAACTTGTAGATAGCTTTATTAGAATTATGTTTTGTTGACGCGAATGTATACTTTTAAATAATTCATTTAATCATTGTTCTATAACAAATAATATTTACTTCATTGGCATTTTTTATACTGATTTCCATTCCTATACTCTTATAATTTGCAGTGTTTCTTTGTATTACAACTGTCAGTTATGTATGATGCTTAATAATGTTGGTAAAGCCTTGTTCACACTGTACATAATTATTTTCTTTTGCATTGTACACCTACAATTTAAGGAATATATAGATATAATATATGTATGTATTATGGTAATATTGATTACTTATTGTTATATTCGAAAATACTGTAAAACATCCTTTTAGAATTGCTATTTTGAATTATTCTAATTGACGATGTCGCGGGAAGTTCATTTTCATCAATGATAATTAAACAATCTTTTTTGAATACGTATGATATTACTTCTCAATTTGCCTGGCACAGTAACAACATGATTAAGTGCTTGTTTAATCTGGTAGGAATGTATTTTAGTTTCTTTTTTCTATTTACAATATCTTATAATATTTTGAAGTATTTTTACAACTGAATTCATGGACGAAATAACTCCAGTCATGTAACGATAATTGCTAAAAATAAGTAGAAAGTATTTATAAACAAATAAGGAATCGCATTTATAAATTTCTTACCTATACACTATTATCATTGGGCCTATTATTATATATTGCAATATTTATTGTGTTGAATGTTTGTGAGCTATGGCTTCAATCTTTTCGAGCTTGAATTCGCCTTTTGCGCGTCCGCTTACAGCTTTTTACAGTTTCCTGTAAAACGCGATCACTCTCGTTGTGGTTTTTAGAATGTAAGATTTTATAGACTTGTGGCACACTCTGTATATACATATATTTTGTAAAGCCAATTGTATATTTCATTTAGAATTCTTCTAGATTTATTTTTTTACACAAACTGTTACACAATGAAGAGCGAGAAAGATAATTTAATGTTAAACATAAGAATGATGTTAAAGTATCCGAAGAACCAATATGCTCAATAAGTGCATCATTTTCATTGAGACAATCGGGATAACACGCTATTGAAATAACAGTGGAAAAATTTAGTATATTAACAAAAAGTATGTCAATTGCTCAGAAACAATTTAAGATAGGCATGCACAATATTAATAAAAAAAGAACGTAATAAGCAGTCTGACACTGAGATATTTTCACCCAAATTATTTGAAGTGGAACAGCGCTTTCATTATGAAATTTTGGTCAGCATAATTGAAATATTCGTCTGTCACATACTCAAAATTAGTTCGCACGTCATTTAAAAATGAAGGACTTGTATTGAAGAACATTTTAAAATTTCAATGAATTACATATATACTACTCGCCCGCTATCGCGGGCTCGTCATTTTAATAGACATGCTCAAATATACGTAGTATCTCCATAGTGTTTAACATGTTTACAACAAATTTTGTTTGGTAAATGGGCGTCGCTTTCAAACATGCTTATAGAATACTAATGAATGCTGATGAACTTCAAATATATAGCTCGCAAACATATGTTTGTGAATGGGTAAAGTAAATTTAATTTATAAAGTATATTACTTTCTTACTACCTTTTCGAAGTCCACTATCGATAATATAAGAGCAGAGTATATTTTATTTAAAATTATTCTAGATCTGTTTTTGACACAAATCGGTACACACTCAAGAGCGAGAAAGGTAATTTAAAGTTAATCATAAGCAATGTTAAAGTATCCAAAGACAGAATGAGCTCAAAAAGCGCAACATTTTTATTAAAACAGTTTACAATACTACTTTGATGTAAAGTGAGACCCTTTTGAAATCCACTATCATTAATAAAGGAGCACAAAATAATAATAAAAGTAAAAAACCCAAGTTTTAAATTTAAGCCCTTTTCAAGCGCCTTTCCTGTAAACAGCGCTTTCTAGAATGTCCATTTTTATAAATATTTGAAGCACCCCTGTATATACATTTATTATGTTAAGCCAATAGGATATCTTATTTAAAATTCTTCTCGAACTGTTTTTAACACAAACCGGTACACACTCAAGAGCGAGAAAGGTAATTTAATGTTAAACATAAGTCGTGTTAAAGTATGCAAAGACACAATGAGATCAAAACGCACAACATTTTTATTAAGACAGTGTACAATACTATTTTGATGTAAAGTGTGACCTTTTTGAAATCCACTATCGTTAATAAAGGAGCACAAAATAAAAGTAAAAGTAAAAAGCGCAAGTTTTAAATTGAAGCGCCTTTCCTGTAAAAAGCGATCACTGGCATGACGCTTTTTAGAATGTCCGGTTTTATAAACTTTTAAAGCATCCCGGTATATACATATATTTTGTGAAGCCAATAGTATATTTTATTTAAAAATTTTCTCGAATTGTTTTTTACGCAAATCGGTACACACTCAAGAGTGAGAAAGGTAATTTAATGTTAAACATAAGTCGTGTTAAAGTATCCAAAGACACAATGAGATCAAAAAGCGCAGCATTTTTATTAAGACAGTTTACTATACTATTTTGATGTGAACGTGTAAAAGCCTGTCAATCTTTTCGAAGTCTACTCTCGTTAAGAAAAAAGCACAAAATAATAATAACAGTAAAAAGCCCAAGTTTTAAATTTAAGCCCTATTAAAGCACTTTCCTGTAAAAAAAACGCTTTTTAGAATGTCCAGTTTTATACACTTTTAAAGCATCCCGGTATATACATATATTTTGTAAAGCCAATAGTTTATTGTATTTAAAATTTTTCTCGAATTGTTTTTTACACAAACCGGTACACACTCAAGAGCGAGAAAGGTAATTTAATGTTAAACATAAGTCGTGTTAAAGTATGTAAAGGCACAATGAGATCAAGAAGCGCAACATTTTTATTAAGACTGTACAATACTATTTTGATGCGAAAGTGTGAAAGCCTGTCAACCTTTTCAAAATCTACTATCGTTAATAAAGGAGCACGAAATAATAATAAAAGTAAAAAGACCAAGTTTTAAATTGAAGCCCCATTGAAGCGCCTTTCCTGTAAAAAGCGTTCACTGGCATGACGTTTTTAGAATGTCCACTTTTATAAACTTTTAAAGCACCCCTACATACATTTTGTTAAGCCGATAGTATATTTTATTTGAAATTCTACTCGAACTGTTTTTTTACACAAACCGGTTCACACTCAAGAGCGAGAAACATAATTTAATGTTAAACAAAAGTCATGTTAAAGTATCGAAAGAAACAATGAGCTCAGTGAGCGCAACATTTTCATTGGGACAGTGTACAATACGATTCTGATGTTTTTGAATCTACTATTGATAAGAAAAAATTAAGTATTAAATTTAAACCCTGTTCAATCACGTTTCGAAGAATCACCGAATTGAAGATGTAATAAGCCGTATCTAAAATTTCACATTCATACGTCAATTTTCAAAGAACTCTACCGCCATTTTGTTTTTTTTGACATTTTGGCTTTGGAATCGTGATCGGCGACCTAAGACACCCCCGTATCTAAAATTTCGCATTCATACGTCAATTTTCAAAAACATCTTTCGCCATTTTGTTTTTTTTGACATTTTGACTTTGGAATCGTGATCGGCGATCCCCAAAACCCCCGTATTTTTTACATTCATACGTCAATTTCCAAAAAAATCTTCCGCCATTTTGTTTTTTTTTTGACATTTTGACTTTAGAATCGTGATCGGCGACCCTCAAAACCCCGTATCTAAAATTTCACACATACGTCAATTTTCAAAAACATCTTCCGCCATTTTGTTTTTTTTTACATTTTGACTTTGGAATCGTGATCGGCGACCCTCAAAACTCCCGTATTTAAAATTTCATATTCATACGTGAACTTTCAAGAAAATCTCCCGCCATTTTGTTCTTTTTTGACATTTTGACTTTGGAATCGTGATCGGCGACCCCCAAAACCCCCGTATCTAAAATTTCACATTCATACGTCAACTTTCAAAAAAATCTTCCGCGTTTTGTTTTTTTTGACATTTTGACTTTGGAATCGTGATCGGCGACCCCCAAAACCCCCGTATCTAAAATTTTACATTCATGACTCAATTTTCAAAAAATTTTTCCGCCAATTTGTTCTTTTTTTGACATTTTGGCTTTGGAATCGTGATCGGCGACCCCCAAAACCCCCGTATCTGAAATTTCACATTCATACGTCAATTTTCAAAAAAATTCTTCCGTCATTTTGTTTTTTTTGACATTTCCACTTTGGAATCGTGATCGGCGACCCCCAAAACCCCCTTATCTAAAATTTTACATTCATATGTCAATTTTCAAAAAATTCTTCCACGATTTTGTTATTTTATGACATTTTGATTTTGGATTTGTGATCGGCGACCTAACACACCCTGTATCTAAAATTTCACACTCATACGTCAATTTCCAAAAAAATCTTTCGCCATTTTGTTTTTTTTTGACATTTTGACTTTGGGATCGTGATCGGCGACCCTCAAAACCCCCGTATCTAAAATTTCACACTCATACGTCAATTTTCAAAAACATTTCCGCCATTTTGTTTTTTTTTGACATTTTGACTTTGGAATCGTGATCGGCGACCCCCAAAACCCCCTTGTCTAAAATTTCACTTTCATACGTCAACTTTCAAAAAAATCTTCCGCCGTTTTGTTTTTTTTGACATTTTGACTTTGGGATTGTGATCGGCGACCCCCAAAAAAAATGAAATGAAATTTCACATTCATACGTCAATTTTCAAAAAAATCTTCCGTCATTTTGTTTTTTTTTTGACATTTTGACTTTGGAATCGTGATCGGTGACCCCCAAAACCCCATTATCTGAAATTTCACATTCATACGTCAATTTTCAAAAAAATCTTCCGTCATTTTGTTTTTCTTGACATTTTGACTTTGGAATCGTGATCGCCGACCCCCAAAACCCCCGTATCTGAAATTTCACATTCATACGTCAATTTTTAAAAAATTATTCCCCGATTTTGTTTTTTTATGACATTTTGATTTTGGATTTGTGATCGGCGACCTAACACACCCCCGTATCTAAAATTTCACACTCATACGTCAATTTTCAAAAAAATCTTTCGCCGTTTTGCTTTTTTTTGACATTTTGACTTTGGAATCGTGATCGGCGACCCCCAAAACCCCCGTATCTAAAATTTTACGTCAATTTTCAAAAAATCTTTCGCCATTTTGTTTTTTTTGACATTTTGCTTTGAAATCGTGATCGGCGACCCCCAAAACCCCCGTATCTAAAATTTTATATTCATACATCAATTTTCAAAAAAATCTTTCGCCGTTTTGCTTTTTCTGACATTTTGACTTTGGAATCGTGATCGGCGACCCCCAAAACCCCCGTATCTAAAATTTTACATTAATACGTCAATTTTCTAAAAAAATCTTTCGCCATTTTGTTTTTTTTGACATTCTGACTTTGGAATCGTGATCGGCGACCCCCAAAACCCCCGTACCTAAAATTTTACATTCATACGTCAATTTTCAAAAAATCCTCCGCCATATTGTTTTTTTTGACATTTTGACTTTGGAATCGTGATCGGCGACCCCCCAAACCCCCGTATCTAAAATTTTACATTCATACGTCAATTTTCAAAAAAATCTTCCGTCATTTTGTTTTTTTTGACATTTCGACTTTGGAATCGTGATCGGCGATCCCCAAAACCCCCGTATCTAAAATTTTACATTCATGTCAAGTTTCAAAAAATTCTTCCACGATTTTGTTTTTTATGACATTTTGATTTTGGATTTGTGATCGGCGACCTAACACCCCTGTATCTAAAATTTCACACTCATACGTCAATTTTCAAAAAAATCTTTCGCCATTTTGCTTTTTTTGACATTTTGACTTTGGAATCGTGATCGGCGACCCCCAAAACCCCCGTATTTGAAATTTCACATTCATGACTCAATTTTCAAAAAAATCTTCCGCCCTTTTGTTTTTTTTTTCAGTTTGTCTTTGGAATCGTGATCGGCGACCCCCAAAACCCCCGTATTTGAAATTTCACATTCATACGTCAATTTTCAAAAAAATCTTCCGCCCTTTTGTTTTTTTTTTCAGTTTGGCTTTGGAATCGTGATCGGCGACCCCCAAAACCCCCGTATATAAAATTTCACATTTATACGTCAATTTTGAAAAAAATCTTTCGCCGTTTTGCTTTTTTTGACATTTTGATTTTGGCATCGTGATCGGCGATCCCCAAAACCCCCGTATCTAAAATTTTACATTAATACGTTAATTTTCTAAAAAATCTTTCGCCATTTTGTTTTTTTTGACATTTTGACTTTGGAATCGTGATCGGCGACCCCCAAAACCCCCGTATCTAAAATTTTACATTCATATGTCTATTTTCAAAAAAATCTTCCACCATTTTGCTTTTTTTGACATTTTGACTTTGGAATCGTGATCGGCGACCCCCAAAACCCCCGTATCTAAAATTTTACATTAATACGTCAAGTTTCTAAAAAATCTTTCGCTATTTTGTTTTTTTTGACATTTTGACTTTGGAATCGTGATCGGCAACCCCCCAAAACCCCCGTATCTAAAATTTTACATTCATACGTCAATTTTCAAAAAAATCTTCCGCCATTTTGCTTTTTTTGACATTTTGACATTGGAATCGTGATCGGCGACCCCCAAAACCCCCGTATCTAAAATTTTACATTCATATGTCAATTTTCAAAAAATTCTTCCACGATTTTGTTTTTTTATGACATTTGGTTTTGGATTTGTGATCGGCGACCTAACACACCCCCGTATCTAAAATTTGACTCATACGTCAATTTTCAAAAAAATCTTCCGCCATTTTGCTTTTTTTGACATTTTGACTTTGGAATCGTGATCGGCGACCCCCAAAACCCCCGTATCTAAAATTTTACATTAATACGTCAATTTTCTAAAAAATCTTTCGCCATTTTGACTTTGTAATCGTGATCGGCGACCCCCAAAATCCCCGTATCTAAAATTTTACATTCATAAGTCAATTTTCAAAAAAATCTTCCGGCGTTTTTTTTTTTTTGACAGTTTGACTTTGGAATCGTGATCGGCGACCCCCCAAAACCCCCGTATCTAAAATTTTACATTCATACGTCAATTTTCAAAAAATCTTCCGTCATTTTGTTTTTCTTGACATCTTGACTTTGGAATCGTGATCGGCGACCCCCAAAACCCCCGTATCTAAAATTTTACATTCATGACTCAATTTTCAAAAAATCTTTCGCCATTTTGTTTTTTTTTGACATTTTGGCTTTGGAATCGTGATCGGCGACCCCCAAAACCCCCGTATCTAAAATTTCACATTCATACGTCAATTTTCAAAAAATCTTCTGCCATTTTGTTTTTTTTTGACATTTTGGCTTTGGAATCGTGATTGGCGACCCCCAAAACCTCCGTATCTAAAATCTCACGTTCATACGTCAATTTTCAAACAAATCTTTCGCCATTTTGTTTTTTTTTTGACATTTTGACTTTGGAATCGTGATCGGCGACCCCCAAAAACCCCCGTATCTAAAATTTTACATTAATACGTCAATTTTCTAAAAAATATTTCGCCATTTTGTTTTTTTTGACATTTTGACTATGGAATCGTGATCGGCGACCCCCAAAACCCCCGTATCTAAAATTTTACATTCATACGTCAATTTTGAAAAAAAATTTCTGCCCTTTTGTTTTTTTTTTCAGTTTGGCTTTGGAATCGTGATCGGCGACCCCCAAAAGCCCCGTATCTAAAATTTCACATTCATATGTCAATTTTCAAAAAAATCTTTCGCCGTTTTGCTTTTTTTGACATTTTGACTTTGGCATCGTGATCGGCGACCCCCAAAACCCCCGTATCTAAAATTTTACATTAATCCGTCAATATTCTAAAAAATCTTTCCCCATTTTTTTTTTGACATTTTGACTTTGGAATCGTGATCGGCGACCCCCAAAACCCCCGTATCTAAAATTTTACATTCATATGTCAATTTTCAAAAAAAAATTCCACCATTTTGCTTTTTTTGTCATTTTGACTTTGGAATCGTGATCGGCGACCCCCAAAACCCCCGTATCTAAAATTTTACATTCATACGTCAATTTTCAAAAAAATCTTCCGACGTTTTGCTTTTTTTGACATTTTGACTTTGGAATCGTGATCGGCGACCCCCAAAACCCCCGTATCTAAAATTTTACATTAATACGTCAATTTTCTAAAAAATCTTTCGCTATTTTGTTTCTTTTGACATTTTGACTTTGGAATCGTGATCGGCGACCCCCCAAAACCCCCGTATCTAAAATCTTACATTCATACGTCAATTTTCAAAAAAATCTTCCGTCATTTTGCTTTTTTTGACATTTTGACTTTGGAATCGTGATCGGCGACCCCCAAAACCCCCGTATCTAAAATTTTACATTCATATGTCAATTTTCAAAAAATTCTTCCACGATTTTGTTTTTTTATGACATTTTGATTTTGGATTTGTGATCGGCGACCTAACACACCCCCGTATCTAAAATTTCACACTCATACGTCAATTTTCAAAAAAATCTTTCGCCATTTTGCTTTTTTTGACATTTTGACTTTGGAATCGTGATCGGCGACCCCCAAAACCCCCGTATCTAAAATTTTACATTAATACGTCAATTTTCTAAAAAATCTTTCGCCATTTTGTTTTTTTTGACATTTTGACTTTGGAATCGTGATCGGCGACCCCCAAAACCCCCGTATCTAAAATTTTACATTAATAAGTCAATTTTCAAAAAAATCTTCCGCCATTTTGTTTTTTTTGACATTTTGACTTTGGAATCGTGATCGGCGACCCCCAAAACCCCTGTATCTAAAATTTTACATTCATACGTCAATTTTCAAAAAATCTTCCGTCATTTTGTTTTTTTTGACATCTTGACTTTGGAATCGTGATCGGCGACCCCCAAAACCCCCGTATCTAAAAATTTACATTGATGACTCAATTTTCAAAGAATCTTCCGCCATTTTGTTTTTTTTGACATTTTGGCTTTGGAATCGTGATCGGCGACCCCCAAAACCCCCGTATTTGAAATTTCACATTCATACGTCAATTTTCAAAAAAATCTTCCGTCATTTTGTTTTTTTTGACATTTTGACTTTGGAATCGTAATCGGCGACCCCCAAAACCCCTGTACCTAAAATTTTACATTCATATGTCAATTTTCAAAATATCTTCCACCATTTTGTTTTTTAAGACATTTTGACTTTGGAATCGTGATCGGTGTCCCCCAAAACCCCCTTATCTAAAATTTTACATTCATATGTCAATTTTCAAAAAATTCTTCCACGATTTTGTTTTTTTATGACATTTTGATTTTGGATTTGTGATCGACGACCTAACACACCCCTGTATCTAAAATTTCATACTCATACGTCAATTTTCAAAAAAATCTTTCGCGATTTTGCTTATTTTGACATTTTGACTTTGGAATCGTGATCGGCGACCCCCAAAACCCCCGTATCTAAAATTTCACATTGACACGTTAATTTTCAAAAAAATCTTGTGCCGTTTTGTTTTTTTTTGACATTTTGACTTTGGAATCGTGATCGGCGCCCCCAAAACCCCCATATCTAAAATTTTACATTCATACGTCAATTTTCAAAAAATATTCCGCCATTTTTTTTTTTTTTGACATTTTCACTTTGGAATCGTGATCGGCGACCCCCAAAACCCACGTATCTAAAATTTTATATTCATACGTCAATTTTCAAAAAAATCATCCGCCATTTTGTTTTTTTATGACATTCTGATTTTGGATTTGTGATGGGCGACTTAAGACACCCTCGTATCTAAAATTTCACATTTATACGTCAATTTTCAAAAAATCCTTCGGCCATTTTGATTTTTTTTTTGACATTTCGACTTTGGATACGTGATCAATGATACCACAAAGACTCCCAAGTGCCGAATTTTACTTTAATCAGAAGAGAGAAATTAATTTCAGATAGCTCCGCCCACTCTGCATGTATGCGTAATCGTTGTCATAAGGGCACATAAATGTTAAAAGCTATCTTTTTCCCCATTAAGGCGTACGCGTTCTGGAATTAAAGTATTTTAATAACGCAAATATATAATCATTAAAAGAACAATAATCAACCTGTATATATATAAAAATGTTGTGTCAAGCGGATGTATTATGTCGAGATTGAAATGCCGATAATTGATAATTTAGTTTTACATATATTTTGTTTAATTTGTGTACAACAACCTAATAATTTGTCAAATTTGTGTGCATTTTAGCTTCAAATAAATTGTTTGTCAAACATTTTGTACAATTGGTGTGCGCGCAGCCGAAATTATCATCCCGGTTCGTTTGAGTCGACGACGGCGCGCGGCGCCGAGTATTATACTTATGTACTACACGTTCATGAACGGTATGCTATTACGGATCCACATGGTTCAAATGAGCCGGTTCCGTGATCCGGCTCACAATGAGGAGCTGAACCGAGTCAAAGAAATGAACCTATAAAATAATTATATTTTGACGTTTGTTATAATTATCATCAATTTTATTCAATTAAAAAATTGTCAAAATTTAATAACATAAATCTAACGTACCGGAAATTACACTTTTTTAGAGCATTTATATAATAGAAAAATTTAGTACAATATTTAAAAATTGTGACTTTCGATGTCAGTTTGTATGTTGATAATTTTTTTCAAAATTCAAATTCTGTTATGATTTCTCGTCGCAAAGGAAGCAATTATAGAAAGGAATCATTATATTGAATTAAGTATGGGCAAGTATAGGTACGATGTATTTATACTACTCATTATTATTGAGTTATTTTTGATGATGTTTTTATAGTCATTACGTTGAATATAGTTTGTAAATTTATGAATGTTTTTGTGTTAATTTTTATGATAAAGAACGTTTAAATTTCAATAAAGAGAAGTTAGAATTATGTGAACAATTTCGCAACTCTCGTGTTTGCAGAAAGCAACCATTGTTAGATATAGTGATGTATGGAGCTCTTTGAGGTTGATTCGCCTCTTCGCTTGTACTTATATCTTTTTAATATTATATCTAAGGCTGTAAGGGCATCTCATTGGTAATGCGATTAATGCTGGTCGCATGCTGTTTTAATGAATGTTAAATGTTAATAATCATTTCCCCTATAAAAATGTTAGTTAAAATTCATAAGGCAGATTTCATTAAAAAACAACTAAATACGGTATAACTATTTTCGGTACGCTATTTCTGAAAATAAGGGAGCTAATTAGAATTTAGATCCGTATAATATTTGTCCCTGTGAACAGTTGATTTCACTGCTACAGCTCACTGGTTTGACGTAATGTCAGATTATGTGTATGCATTAAAAAATCGTATGGCATATCGGCAACAACTCTAACCATAATACATAAAATTGTCGGAGTACCTATGTCATTCATAATGTTAATTTAATTTTTATGATACCGCATACGCTTCTTCTTTTTAGTTGGTTAGGTTGTACCTATTCACTATTACCTATACTATTTACGGTATTTTAATTTCTATATGAATGAATGACAGTGGAGGATAATTATGTAGTTAACTTTGCTATTGTAATGAATGAAGATTAAATTTAAAGAAATATCTCTAGAAATGGATTATACATTATGGTGGCAAATGAATTTATTTATTAAGATTTTGCCCACAAAGCGAACAATATTCCTATATAATTTAATGAACGCTGATATTTAAAATGTTTTTATTGACATTCAGGTTTTGTATCAGTTGTGTACATCTAGTCCATGGTGAACGTCGACAGATCAAAAAAAAAAATTAATTGAATGTTGTTTCACGTTATTAGTTCTATAAAATTGGTACTACGCTTTGTGTCAAGTTTACGATTGAAATAGTGTATAATACAAATTTTCTGACAGACTGTCATCGTAACGATATTTCGATGACACATACCTATGACAATGAAAAGTCAGACAGCTGACATGAAGATGTTTAACCAAAATTGTCGTTCCACCTGTCATCGTGACAATAGTTCGTTGAACTGTATTTGTTCACACATAAACTTGTGAGAACGAAATGTCAGGCTAACTTAATAAAACATGTTTTAAACTTACAGGTCATTGAGAGAATTAATTAATTTTCATATTACGCTTTAATAATATACTTTCTAAAACGCAATCGAAAATCTTGCTAGCTCCTATACGGTTGATGCTAGACACTGTCGTACCATTTAACCAAAAATGTACACTTTAAATACTTGCTTTTATAACTGAATTGGTAAACGAAATGACATACATGCTTATGGGAATCTTATTTGATGTATTTATTTTATTTCGAAGTGCTTCGGACACATCTGCCAAATAAAGAAAAGTCGCCCTATTATTTGTACGTAGAGAGATCGATGAGAAATGTTATTAAATGATCCCATTCGTAAAATGACTTAAATTTATATAATAATTATAACTTGAACACTGATACATTTCCAACATTCTGTTGACATTTAGGTTTTGTATCATTCATGTGCATCTAACGTAATTTGACAGGCCCAAATGGCAAAACTCAGATGGTTCTTCTTTATTTAAGCTTGCTTCAAGTTCTTCGTTGTATGAAATTTACATTTTGATGACATATATAATAAATAGAGTGTCATTGTATTTATTAATATATCTTCATAAAATATAACAAAATCGTTATATTTATTACTGTACTTACGTGCGACAATACACTTTAAGTTTATTTTATCATATCCGTCGGCATTTTGTTCGTATATTCATATAGAAAGGAAATAGTAACGATTGATAATAATAACACTAATACGTATCTGAAAGGTACCACGTTTCAATTAAAAATACACCTCTTCTTCGTAATATCTTTATTTGTCGGCCTTTTGACATTTAAACTTGACAACCGATGGATGAACGTGAATATATAGTCATTAATGACACGCAAACTCGTCATTGCGAGATTTTTTTACCCTGCAGGAAAGCTTTAAATGAGTCGCACCTTCGACAGCGACAGATTTGGCAGGTGGACAGTGCACTCAATCGTCGCGGAAAAGTCCACTCTTTTGATTTCCAACCCTCTTTCCGCACTCTAAACCTCGACGGCCTGAAATTTCTTCGTCAATGTGAAATTTTTACAATTCTTTCGCGCGTGCCTGTCATACCTGACATTTTTACGATTTTGATCGGTTGTCACGTGAATCGTCATGACGTAAGCCATTTTTCTGTTAAAACACCGTATGCACGCTCCTCTTTAAAAGCCCATATCTCTGCACACGCTCCACTTGGGAAGAAAAACTCTCCGTCGAGGAACAATTCAAGGTCGTCGGTAACTTCACCCCAAAGGGCAGCTTTCAATTTCGCGTATCCAGAGACGAGTTCTTCCCCCCGCGTACCCAATTTTCGTCGATTTTGACCGGGTTTGGTTGCCATTGACTACTCGGCTTTTAGTATATATATAATAATTGAAATCAATATGTCATAATTTTTAAAATGTCATGAAACGGTTTTTGCCCAAAAAATGAGCAAATGTAAGTAATTTTTTAAAAATCTAAAGTAATATGACTCATTAATATGTATTTGTTAATTTAATAAAGGGCTGATGATGGTTTTAATCCAAACCGAAACGTCATGAGCTGAAGATAAGGTTTATTGATACTTCTTTGAAACCCTTACTTCTGTCATACTGGTAGTTAAGTTATATTTTTTCATATATATTTGTATAAATTAATATTATCATCTTGGAGTAGCGGCAACATGATTCATGAGTAATTAATAACAAAGTAGCAATTAGAAAGCAAGCTGTCATGCAAAAACATGGTACGAGCAACAGTGTGTGGGTACGGCTAGTAGGGGGTTAGATTAGATATAATATATACGAGGTGTCAACAAGTTCATATATCAGCCCTAAAATATGTATAACACTGAAACTTTGACCATACCGGTAGGTTTTCTGGTAACGCAACGATTGTATAGCGCATGTATCAGTCCCCACAACTGAACGACTACGTATATGTACTCCCCTCCGTTAACCAGAGCGGTGGTAGTAGTATACTACAGCCGTTCGCGTCGGGGAATACGATAACTGTAGCGAGTGATAGTGGGGACTTGGACACTCCTCTGTCGTTGCTTCACCCGAAAACTTAGCGGTATATATGAGTGATTGGTGGGCTTATTCGGATGCAATCAGTTTTTTTATAGCACTTCCGGTCAAATCGGAAGTGACGTTAATTTTAAATTTTTAAAACAACATTCTGTATTTCTAGTCATATGCGATTCCTACTAAAAATTTGCTACCTATTACATGTTAAATTTTGACATTTCTGTCACATATGGCGGTATCTATAAAGATTATCCATTAAAATGAAACTGCTTCCTAACAATTGCCGAACCATAAAAAGCACCAAAGTTTGCGTTGGAAACAATTACATTTCTCACATTGGCGAAGAAAACTTTTATTTCACGTTGGAATTTCCATAGAAAATAAAAGTTTTTCTTTAATTTTCAAATGCCCGGTACTTTTTTTTAAAGATAACGCCGGTTTTTAATGCACTGGCATAATTTGCATAATTTTTAGATTCCAAGTAATATAAAATATGCTATGGTTTAGTAGTGGATAGGTAGTAGAAAATCTAAAATTTTCTAGAAGTAGTCTAAATCTAACATAACACAAAAATAAAACTACAAATGACAAACACACTTACCATTGGAAATAAGCGTCACCTGTAAGTAATTTACCAACTAGTTCTAGCGTTGACAGTTCACGTTATTTTTGTGTATTGTTAAATTGTTATTGTGTAGTTGTTCGGTACAGTAAACAATAGCTATTTGGTAATGTATGCCCGAGATGAAAAAGTTGATACTGATTTTAATTTATGGAGAATGTCGTAGAAATTCGAAATTAGAATGCACAGCGCTTTCCAGACCGACAACACCCATTCCAAAATTATTTTATAAGAGTCGAATCTTGATTCAGGTGGGAAAAAAATGATCCGCAAAATAACAGTGGAGTATTTATTATTGACGGAGCAAAAGAAATTAATTTAGTCGGTTTCCCTGTGGCAAATCGGCAGCGATTTAATTATTAGTTATGAATCAGCGCGAAAGATTTGAGAGACATAATTATAAATCCTTCAAGTACCAGATAAACCAACACCTCTTCGAAACCGATTTTGTGAGAAGATTAGGGTTTTGCATCTGGGCTGTAGATAATATAGGAAGAGACGGTATTTTTGCAAGTAATGTTATATTTTCCGATAGATCAAGATTTACAGATAGTGGATTATTTGACCGGCAAGACACAAGATTACGCACGATTAAGGTCTGTCAATATTAAACGTCCGTGAGGCCCATAGGTGACAAATTTGGTAATGAAATATGGTTAGAAAAAAGATATTCAATAATTAGAAAACACCACTCAAATTTTAGATAAATACTACAGGTTTTATTTAAAACTCATCAATAATAAAATATTGCAGTAACGTTAAGTGCCATATAATTATTACGGAAAAAAAAATAGCGCGAAAAGCTAAAGTACATATGTTTAATTAAATCTTCCGGAACAATTCAGTAATATAAATTAATAGTTTTGTTATAATTAAATTCTATATGAAAAACATCAATACCTACTGTTTCATAAGGCTTCTTGAATATCAACTTTTTGAATGAATTAATCTGTCGGAACTTATTTAAACATTAAAAAATAAGGTGTGGGCATCACACTACTTTCGTATACGTATGTGCGTTCCAATTTTTTTTTATATAAAAGTACTTTCAAATTACTATTATGGTTACTTCCTGTCAGAAGTTTAAAATTACTTTTATACAAAAATTTCTCCAAATCTAACTCTAAATACGTTTATACTCTTAATAAATCTGTACAGCCTGCGTAATTTGTCAGATATTTGGAAAAAGAACTGCTATTCAATAAGAGTAAAAGTGTTACTTCCGATCCAAATTTTGATGTTTTATTTTATACGAAAATTGTTCCAAAGCTACATATAAACACTTTTGAGTTCTTAATAAATCTCTGTAAAACGTATAATTGGCGAGATTTTTGCAAAAACCTGGCATTTGATATGATTTCAAGTGCTACTTTCTGTCAGAATTTTGAAATCTTTCTTATACAAGAACTGTTCCAAATCGAGTTGTAAATATTTTGTTACTCTCGGTAAATCTCTCTAGAATGCACAGTTTGCGAGATATTCAGAAAAAGCTATTTTTTGATAAAAAACCTACCACCGGTAAGAATTTCGAAACACTTTTTTTTATAAAAGACATTTCATATTTACTTTTTAAGTAAGTTTGTATTCTTTAGAAGTTTGTTTAAAGTTAGTACTTCCCGAAATATTTTATTTTTTCACTAAAAAACCTACTACTTCCTGTCTACCGATTTACCTGAAAATCTAATCATTTCTCAAGAAGGAGATTATATTGGTAAATGTGAAGTTTTGTATTGTTAGTTAGCCGTATGGCCGTTATAATTGTCACAGACACACACGCAGAGAAGGAGAGAGAGAGAGAAATTTTTAAAAAACCACTTTTTCTGTATCAGAGGACTGCAAAAATCTCGAGGTCGAAAATTTTCGTCACCACAATACTTCCATACATCACTTATATGCAAGCACAAAATCAGTTGGCACCAAACGACTGTCTTTACGTATGTGCCTTTCAAATTATTCTACTTTTTCTTCTTCAAAAATAAACATGTGGGTAAAGGTGATACATCAGGTCCGAATTCTAAACCTTTTTTATACAAATATTACTCAAATTTTTATTCTAAGAACTAGTCTATTATAAATCTCTGCAGAATACATACTTTGTGAGACATTTGCAAAGAAGTACTACTCGATAAAAGTAAAATTGTTACTTCTCGTCCAAATTTTGAAATTCATTTTATTCAAAAATTATTCCAAATCGAGCTCTAATACTTTTTTTACTCTTTATAAATATATATAGAATACATAATTTACAAAATATTTGCTAAAAATCACTGTTCGATAAAAGTAAGAGTGTTGCATCCGGTCTGAATTTTCAAAATTTCTTCATATAAAAAGTATTGAAAATCAATGCTTTTGCACTCATAATGTATTTTGCCTAAAAAGCATGACTTGCGAAATATTCACAAAAAACTGATTTTCGATAAGAGTAAAATTTCCGGTAGGAATTTCGAAAAACTTTTTTAATAACATTCGTCTCAAATTCACTTTTGAATACATATGAATTCTTTAAAATTTGTTTAAACTTAATAGTTGACGACGTATTAGTCAAATTCGTGCTCTTTACTGAAGTAAACTACTACTTCCAGTCTTGTAGGCCAATTTTTCGCCACCTACACATACTGCCACTTCCGTGTTTATTTATTCTGGAAATGGCGTCCTATATATTTAAACACAAACATCTCTTCGAGAAAAAAATCAAATATTCACGACTACAGTACAAAGAGGAAAAGTCATTTCCACGACCCACAATACACCTTGCATATAACTAGGCAAAGTCCAGACAACTTGAGTCTTCGCATATTTAATAAATTACAAGTAAGTATAAAAAATGCTTCAACTTACAACTTATACAAGCACAATCTTAAAGACTTTCTCATTGAGCATCTATTCGATTCACTTGATAAATTCTGGTTGTTTTAAGATTCGCACGTGTGTCTTTCCAGCAACAAAAAACTTATCTTTCTGCCATTATGCTGCAGGCTGTTTATTGTATTACATATTACATATATTACTATTGTATATTTACGTAGTTAAGTTTAAACATATTTCTGTTATTATTACCATTCTGCTTTTACTTTATTTTTCTTTGTATTACCAGAAATTTTTTTCGGTGTCAGGGGACTTCAAAACTTGGACATCTGCAAAAACCTCCAGCTCGAAAATATTTATCACAATAATCTAAGCATAAAAAAGTACCTACATTTTTCTACGATTCATGTAACTATAGATAATTAAATCCAACTCTTTACGACGTATGATTACACGTAATTACAGACATGCATAGATATACAAACTTATTGGCCAGTCTATTGAATTTTTTCTCTGTGAAAGACGGTCCAAATGTTATACGTATATATCAAGAAACTATGCAAAGGTATACATACGCCTTTCGTATATTTGCAATAAAATATTCTAGTTACTCTTCTTATATTATACTAGAATGTACTTCATATATAAATATATGTATGTATAAGTGCGTGTTCTATTGTAATTAACACCTTCGTGATTTACGATAGGTACTTTAATACATATATTTATCCAAAATTAAAATTATTTTCCATAACTTTATTTCCATCATCAGGAGTATCAAAAAAGAACTCAAAGTAGAAAGCAATATTTCTACATATTGTACATTTCGTTATAGCGATATCTGAGTATACATAAGTTCTTGATCATGTAAGTACTTTATATTAATGGGTTGTTTGATTTTGAAAATCCTTAATTTTATCTGGCATGTTAGTTTTGTAGAAAATATAATAAATTAATATGAACTACGAGTATAATCCACTTACACAAACACATTTACATTTTGAACATTCCTTTGGAGGGAAGAATATATTGCACAGAAACATAATACATCTATATCGCAAATCAATGTTAATATACTCTGTCTCAGAATAACACGGAGTAATTCAAATACCCCCCCCCCCCCCAAAAAAAGCGGAATATATGTAGTATACAATTTCGTATGACGTCAAAACAGTCCTCGAAGATATAAATATTTCGTTAAGTTTCTTCGAAATATGAAAATAGTATGTGCGAGTTTAATTGTAAAATTTATAATATAATGTAGACTATTTTTAATATTTATTGGGATAAATACAATAATATAAACATAAAAAATTAGCTTAAGAAATTAGAACAATCCACTGGACAATAAAAAGTCACTGTCAGTATCACTATTTCCTACGCAAAATACAAATGGTTCTACGATATCGTCTATTAAGTCATACCAATTATTTTTTACTAAGTAGGAAGCCTTGATGATATAAAGCATGATTATTACTTCAAAATGTCATCTTCGTATTTATTTATGGTAGTCAGACTTTTTTTTTACTTTCGAAGAGATTCATTAAACAAAACGCACACCCCTAGTTTTGTGATAGAATCATCCAATCCTTGTTGTTTCCAATATCTGCCCTTTGTTTCTTTAAGAGGTGTTTGTTCGCTTATCTCTATTTCGTTCCATTTCGGCGCGATATTTGAATGACTCCTTATTATGAGACAATGTATAATAATGTTAAAATTTGATAAAACAGAATATATCCTACTTAACAAACACTAATATGCATTTGCATAACAAGCAATACTAAACTAATATTTGGAATTTATAAAAAAGTATAAATACCATGGTTGGTACGTAGTGAAACATTATATTAACAGAATAAACAGGTCAACATTGTTTTTCCTCTGACACGTGTTTTGACATCTCTGTCATTATTGAAGGGTTTACAAATGCAAACAAAACTTTCAAAGTTGCTACAACTTTTTTATATATACGTGTCAATCATTTAATTACAGTGTCAATGATGGTGATATTTAAGAAATCTAGTTGTGTGTCTGAGACGTGTTTATTAGCTGCGGCATCTTTTACTGTTAATATTTGGAATTTATGTCATCCTAACGATATATGAATATGACAGATAGGAATGGAGGAATTGGGAGATGAATAAATGCACTTCACAGCAAATACCAACATGAACTTAAGGATATATTAAGCTCTGTTTGGTAATATCAAATTTTCTCTTTTCAGAATATATCTTATCTAATTCCTACGATTCATTATTGTTTCCATATGTTTCTGATATGTAAGTCAATACAAATCCAAAATTCATTATTCATTATTCTCCTAAATTCATACAAATTTGTATTTCATTTAAATTCTTCGGAATTAATATTTAAAATCCGTATAGAATACGTTTAAGTTTAGTTTAATTAATAATAATTTATTAATTTTATGCTGAAGCTTGATTATAACTGATATTATTATTAAATGTTCTCTTTTTTTATGACAATAGGTTTACGTGTAGCTTAATAAATAGTAATTAATCAAGCTTATAGTCAAGTTTATTTATGATTAATATATATTTGAAGTAATAGCCTAATAAAGGAAATACATACAATAAATTATCTTTACTAAATAATTATAATGTAAAATTATTCCACAGTATATATTGAAAAACTGATTCATATCAGAATCATTATTTAAAATAGACAGTAATGGTAAAAGTTATTCACTCTATCTTGGTAAATTATTCATACTCATATAGATTATTCAGCTCGTCTGTGACTTTTTCAATGCGAGTCGGCAGTGCTTCAGTTGTGTTATCGCGTATTTCAAACTTGTTTCACGTTCAGCTATTCGACAACTTCACTGTAGTAATTTACAATGAAATTGACTCCAAAAAATGATATATTTCTTTTGCCTTTAATAATATTGCAGTATCTTGGGGAGAAAATGAATTATAAATCGAAATTTTTATATTTATATCGTACGATGAATTGCATTATAATGGGGATATTACTTGTATTTTCTGTGTCAACTTTTTTTAGGAAAAATTCAACCGAATACGTAAGAATGACAGAAGCAGTATTAATTGTGACTCATGTAAATAAACATTGTTGATATTAGAAATCTATATTATTATAAAATATTGAAATAATTTCAGGTACTTTTGAAATATATACTCCTAATACACAATAAATCTGAAATAAAACATTTATTAAGTCAAGTATATGAAGTTTTTGAGAGTGAAAAGGAATTAATGAATGTCGCCATTGACAAAGACGAAAAACTATAGAGCTTTATTAAAGTATTTCAAAAGGCTTTTTTGATTGGGTATACTACAGATGCTGCTTTGTATATTCTCAGATCACTTTCCAGTGAAAATTTATTCATATGGGAGACTTGGACAATCATCGATTCGATTATTTTAAACACTTCAGTTTTAATTCTTCAATATTATACAATGTTAATCTTAGTACCTATCATATATAGTTACAACACTTTATATTTGTCATTTTGTATAAATATTGCAGTACGTGCAAGACGCTTAAAATTTGCAATGAAGAATCTATCGACAAAATCATCAAACAACGTCAAAAGTGATGTAATTAACTGCATAAAGAGGCATCAGTTTATTAATTTGTAAGTAATTCGATACAGCATTTCTAGATAATTTAAAATAAGGAATATTCTTTTAAATATTATAGTGATACTTTAGATTTTCTCGCTTATTTGATTTTATCGTAATATAAAAAGGGACAGAAAGCATTTAGGTATATATAAGGTTGATACTAAAAAATTGTTATTAATATGAATTTAAATTTAAGGAATGGATTTAACTTCACAAATATAAAAAAGCAAAAATAATTAAATATATCAATTTTTAAATCGGATAGCTAAAATATATTTCCCAAATTAACTGAAATTTTAATATACATTTTATTGAACAAATTGTCTTTGCCATAACTAAAACAAGGTGAATGACTATAACATATAATGTAAATTTAATATTAAACTATAATTTTATAAAAAAATTTACATTTACAATTTCCAGTTGGGCTGCTATGACACATCACTTTTCTATAGACTTACCATCAGAACAAATCTGATTAAATGTTTTACACTGATTTTCTTGTAAATTTGTAGTTTTTTCACCAAATTTCGTTGAAGTATTTCTGCCAACTCATTCTCATTGGCGCCTCCACCAAAACAAAACAAACTTATCATCAACGTTTTGGTTAATTGAGGTATCCATGTATAGATATAATTGAGGAGTTGGAGGGAAAATGACACTTTTACAAAATTGACATTTTAAGTTGTTACTAACTAAAGTATATTAAGCATCAAAGTATCTGTATTTATTTTGATTTTGTTGATTTAAACTGATTTTTTTTATTAATAAGAATATTGAAAAAGTAATGACTTTTTGCTCAAAATATTTGAAATCTTTAAAAACAAAAAATGAAAAAGTGCCCTTTTCCCAGAGACTTGCCAAAAATACGTAAAACTCGGTTGTTTTGTATTATTTTATTTCATATGAAAGTGAAAAAAATACTAAACATCAAGATAATATTCTAAACCACTGTTGCTCTTTTAATCATTATTTTCATCAGTAGGTGTTAAGTTTTCTGGCTCCTTAAACACATTTTTTTCATACCACTATAACTCACCTTTCTCTAAATATTTCATTAAATCTTTTATGTTTTGTATTTTATCGGGATTAATACAATTTGGAGAAGCCGCTTCTAAGTGTACTTCCATATTTTCTTTTTTTTTGTAATCCAAATAGGAAAGGGTGCAGAAAAACCGCTATATGGTTCTGCTGCACACAAAGTACCAGAAGAAGTATATCTTACCTGGCAATACTTCCTTAACGTAAAGGCCGTTGTTTTAAATGTTTTGGGCTGTTTGAAAAGGCCTTTCATACCCTTGTCCCAGTCATTAATTAGCGTTGCACCACCTTTAATAACCTTGAATACCGTTGGTTTTTGGCTAAACTGTCACATGATTTGAAAATAAACGTCCAACAAATGAGATTACCGAATTCGGTTCTTCTTTGCTTCGCGGTCAATAAAGCAATAACACGAACTTGTATTATTATTATGACAGTGCACATTAAAAACGTACAGCCACAGAAGTCGTTTCTAAAACTGTTCCAAAACAATAAGTTTTGGCAAAGGCAAGTTTTTTGCGTAATCGAACTCGATAATTAAAGTTGACTTTTCATTTTTACTATTCTCTGTAAAAAATTTTTTTGATGTGTTTGTATGCTTGCACTTTTCTTTCATGCAGCGCTCTGCTTATTTTGCATGGATCATTTGGGTTTAGTTTCAGCTTTATTTTGTTTTCTTCACAAAAGTCACAAATGTCTGATAGCGGGCTCCAGAAAGAATACTCGGAGTTTTCTCGAAACCATCGATGGAAGGTAGAGTATTTCAAGCTTAGCGTACGCCTGGTTTTTTCAAAAAAATACCACTGGAATCCGGTAAAGAGTATCTTGACATTTAAAGCAGTATTCTCAAAATACTTTCTTTTGGATTTAGACCGGTTGTAATGAGATTCCTTATGTGGTATTTTTGCCAAAAAATCATTTACTAGATAATGGGTTTTTGTATTTATTTTGTGAGGTCTGTCCGCATGTTTGCCTCTTCTGTCGCTAATAGAAATATTTCCTTCTTGTAAGGTCTTTTGATGAATAATCCGTATACGTTTGTACGAAATTTGAAAGATATTCAAAAAAAAAAGTTTCGCACACCTCTTTCGTACAACTGTCGATTTTAAGAGCATATGTCCAGTTCGTTCTGAACTTGCACTTTGGAACTGCAACTCTTTTCTTTGGTTCAGATGGAAACATGCAACCAAGAAGAAAATTATCCTGTTTATTCTTATCTGCCAAATTCTTGCTGAAGTCTACCTGGTACTGCATCGTAGCACTTTCGTCTACAACACCCACGAACAACAAGGAAACTTTTCGCAGAGACACCTAATCAATCCAAAACTCAAATATAAAAATTTAGCTCTAAATCTAGTCAGGTATTCTTACCATTACTATTAGTATACTTCTTTCCGCTATTCCTTGCTATTTTCTCTTGTTTATCTTCCATTGCCTCCCTGTTTATTTTTCGCTTTCTTCCTAAACTTTTTCTGTCACGATAATCAGCTTCCGAATCACTGTCAACTTCATTTTGTTCATAACTACTTTCCTCATCGCTAATTGTGTCGTTTTCAGAACTCACTTTTTTGTTTAAAACACAATTTTAAAACGTGTCAGAAAGAAGCACATGTCAAATTTATCGTTCTGTGGAAAAAGGGCACATGTGGTGGCTTCCATTTAGTTTTACTACGCCATCTACAGGTGAGATATGAAAACGCCTCAATTGTGATGATGTACAATAGAAGCAAAAGGAAATGAGACATATTAGTACTTTTAGAATTGTGCGGTGCAATGCGAAATCAATAGATGTAGCCTCCAAATGACTTTCTTAAACGCATGAACAGTTGGAGTTAATAAAATGATATTTATAATTAACTGTAGGATATATTTGTAAACTTTGGTTTGAGAATATGATGCCGATAGCTTTAATCGTTTATGTATAATCGCTTCTCTGACAAATGCACATCAAGAGATAGATATCATTTGGAAATTCACCTTTCATAACCAGTGTAGATGCAAATACAGAGATCTTCAAACACAACTCCCTCAACTTTGAATAACCAAAATACTCTGTTATAGACTTTTAAGTATGTATAATCCCGATTATTACTTTGTCCAGATGAATTAAGTATAGGCGCTGGGTTTTCCAGATCACCAATGAATTTTTTGTTTCTCGATTGCTTATTCACTTCCAATGTCTATTATTTAATAATAAAATCTGCTGTATTTTTCAAGTTACCAAATTTTATATGTTTATGTTATTATAACACACACTGTTAGGTCTACTCAAAGGTCTTTCATATAGTTTAAAGTTATTATAATCTTCTTTTTATATTATCCGGCTCTTACTTCTCCATTACCATTAATATTTTCTTCTAAAATGTGTATTCAATATTTGTAAATATACAAATTTAATGTTGATGATTTAGATATGTAACTTATTCGTATATTTTATGTTGAGCAATATTGATTGTTTAATATCTTAGCTCATATGAATTATCAAGATAACAACAAGGATACTTTGATTATTACCATTATTATTATTATTGTGAAATGTTGTGTATTCTTACAGGATGGTGACCCGTATGAGAAGCATATATTCTGAATCGTTGCTTTTTCAGTATTTTATTACAGTGGTATGCTGTTGTGTTGAACTATATGAACTTATGGGGTAAGTGAATAACTATAATTTTAATTAGAAAAAAAATTATGAATTAATCTCTCAACTTAGGGCAGACATTTCCATGATAAAGCTAATTGTCAGTTCTAATATCACTGGGTAGGCAACGTTTACAATCAAAATTCGCTGTTCATCATTCACATTAAGCAGATATTTCCATTCCTCAAACTAAAAATTGTCAATATTTAAATAATGCAATGTTGTTATAATATTTTAAAGAAGCTAATATTCTCTAACGAAGAAATTATTAATAATATCGCTATGTTGTTTGAAATTAAGAGCCTGATGCCAGTTTTTACATGAGCGTTCTTAGGATTGATTTTGCAGACAACAAAATTATAAAGAGCAATTGTGCTCAGTAACATACAGAGTATATTATATATAATAAATAAAACTAATACAAGAATGCTAAAGCAATAAAATTGTAAATGATAATTTTATGGTAAACGATAATTTTATGAGATAAAAGCTATCATCCTGAAAATATATTACCATTATTTCTTAGCGAGACAAAGCGTGTTTTTACCTATTTGCGTCTTATCAGCAGGTAATTTCATAACTAATCGTATACAAGTAAACAACTTGAACTACGAAAGGCTATTGATAAGAGAGGGTAGTGGGAGTTAAAATTAAATGTATCCATTTTTGTATTATTAACAATTTACTAGTAGAATTTGTCAATCCCTTCGAGCTTGAATTCGCATCTTTTGGAAATATTAGCAAGTTAGTGTTTTTATCTTCTACAACACGTATTGTTTGCATTAGTTCTTTTTTCAATAGTTAGCCATGACAGTGTTTACAAAATTATAAATTGTCATTCGTTGAAGAAAAGTTATGCCGGGGCGTTTAAATTATACAAACGATGATTATTTAAATTTATTTATTATTTATTGGGAATGTAATAAAATTATGTCAAGAACATGTGATACATTTGCAACTCGATATCCAAAAAAACGAAAACCATCTACCAATACCGTTAAACGTATTATAGGAAACTTCAGAATCTTTGGATCCGTTAGGGCAAAATGTTTTTGACATAACTTTATTACATTCCCCATAAATAAATTTAAATAATCGTAGTTTGTATAATCTAATAGCCCCGGCATGACTTATTGAAATTATGATAAGGTAAATGACTTTTCTTCAACAAATGACAATTTATAATTTAGTAAACACTGTCATGGCTAACTAATGAAAAAATTAGGTGTGGCCACCACACGACTTTCTTATACGTATGAGCGTTTCAAATTATCGAATTTTAAGAATTTTTTTATACAAAAATTATTCAAAATCTTATTCTTAATAAATCTCTATAGAATGCATACTTTGCAAGATATTATCAAAAAAGTGCTACTCGCTAAGAGTAAAAGTGCTACTTCCGGTCTGAATTTTGAAATTTTTTTTATACAAAAGATGTTAAAAATTATGTTTTAAATACTTTTATACTCGCAACGTACTTGTCTAACAAGCATGACTTGCGAAATATTCGCAAAAAACTGATTTTCGATAAGAGTAATAGACCTACTTCTTTCTTACATTCCCCATAAATAATAAATAAATTTAAATAATCATCGTTTGTACAATTTAGGCTCCCCGGCATGACTTATTGAAATTATGATAAGGTAAATGACTTTTCTTCAACGAATGACAATTCATAATGCAGACAGTATGTATTGTAGAAGATAAAAACACTAACTTGCCAATATTTCGAAAACTACCAAATTTTATAATAGACATATTTATACAAAGTGATCCTTATTTTTAATGCAGAATAAGATAAAATTATAAAAGTTGCCGCGTCCCATTTAAAAAAATTGTCTTTTGGCAATTTCTCCAAATTCGTTTTCGGGCGTATAATTCGCACACTCTGTATTAATAATTGTAACAATTTTATACAAATAGTATTTAAATATACCATGTATTTGAGAGAATTTACTTCAAATTCAATAATAAATTCATCTTTATATGGAAAAAGTGCTATTGATTTTCTGTCTGCAAACGTCAAATTTAACATAAGAATTTCAATAAGTCAAAAAGGGTTACACTTAGATATGTGACATTATACATGAAATATATTTAGAATTTCACGTAGAATCTAAAAACCTGACAATATACAGTATATTCTATTTAAAAATAGGAAGTTCGTGCCTACTTCCGGTATAGCTCGTAGTGCCGTCATCTTGAAAATATTTTAGGCGAATGGCCCCTACCGACTTTAGTATACTGTAAAAATTTCAGATCATTCCTAGCTACAGTTTTTCCGCAATCGATCGATTCATTTCCCGGTGAACCACCCTGTGTAATAAATCACAATCGTTTAGTTTCAAAAAAATGTAATGTTCACACACGACCTATGTTTCGCCACACTCTGGGTTCATCAGGTGAATGAAAATACAATTCCAAAATACATATTAGCTCCTATATATATGTCAATACAAAAATAAACTAATTCTGAGAGGGGGCCGAAAAATTTGAATTTTAAATTGAGTAGGGGGGTTATTTATATCTAGTTGGTCATTTAAAATTATACCTAATTTATTAAATTTATTAAGTTCCAAACTTTCTAGCATATTAAGTTTTTTACTTTTTTATAAAACATGTAAAGTTGTAAAATTGGTATTGAATTTATGATTCTGTTCAAAGCAATGATTCGCAAAAGTTCATTCTAGTATTCAATGACCTTCCCGTCTGTCCCACATACACTTTTTTACAGTCTTCGCATGTCAACTTGGACACCCCTGAGTTTAATCTATTGTCCGTTTTATCTTTATTGCTTTTTATTGCTTTTTGTAAGGAATTGTTTATTTTGAATGAAACAGTCTCTTCCCTACTTGTTTTAAATTAGTTCCCTACTGTTTTTCAAATTCCCTACTTTTTTTCAAAATTGTAATGGAATTATAACTGTGGGTTCTATTGTTTTTTAAGTGGGTAAAATTAGAGATAGCGTTTTAGATATCTGTAGTTTTGCTAAAATATTATTAATTAAATCTATTAAAAAGCCGTTACTTAGCGGTATAATATATATTCTGTTTAATTCTAAATCAAAGTTATCTTTACTCAAAGGAACGTTAATTAGTCTATTAAGCAGTGATTCTTAAGCAGATAATTTTTGTGTTATGGGATGAAACGAACGTGTATAGGACCGTCTGTATGTGCAGGTTTGTGGTACATTGAAAATTCATGATTTTTAGTTATATGAGTTATAGTGAGATCTAAAAGTTAATAGTTTTATTTTCTTCTATTTCAATCGTAAATTTGATATTTGGATGAATAGTGTTAATATAATTATGTAAAGTTTTACATTGCCTATATGTACTGTTAAAACAAAATATATATCGTGTGTGAACATTATATGTTTTTAAAACTAAATAATTGTGTTTTATTATAGAATATAATATAATATATATATAATGGAGTTTCAACTTGTATCTCCTTCGCCGATTATTAATTTAAAGGCATTAGTCGCGAGTCGAACAGGCTTGACTAGAAGTGTGTAAATCTTCAAAAAGTATTTAAAATAGAATTCTTTAAAAGTTAGACACAAACCAAAATAAATGATTTAAAGTCTACTTATATTCATATACATATATACAGGCTGAGTCATCTAAGCGGGTAAGGCCGATTATGGCGTTATGAGTAAAGATATTTCGAAGCGGTTTTTTCCTTATGATAGCGGTTCATTAGGAGCACATTTAAAAAATATTTTGTATTATACAGAGTGTTCCATAACTTGGTGGCTAACCATAGTTATTGTTTTTTAAATGGAGCACCTTATATATTATTGCATTTTTGAATTTCTTATTAAATTTCACATCATAAACATGTAAGACGTTAATACTTTAAAAGTGACTATTACTGAGCTATTGTCTCTTTTTGATATAATTTTGTCAGTACTATACTATATTAATTAAACCAAAAAACTGACAAAATTATATTAAAAAGAGACAATAGCTCAGTAATAGTTACTTTGAAAGTATTAACGTCTTACATATTTTTGATGTGAAATTTAATAAGAAATTCAAAAATGAAATAATATACAGGGTGTTCCATTTGAAAAAAATTTCTTTTTTGCAAAAACTAACAAAAGCATATCAAAAAACGACAGTAGCTCAGTAATAGTAACATTTAAAGTATTAACGTCTTACATGTTTTCGATATGAAATTTAATAAGCAATTCAAAAATTAACTGATATACAGGGTGTTCCATTTAAAAAAATTGCCTTTTATACAAAAACGTGTCATCTAATTTTAATTCAGTTTCCTGCACATGCAGTTAGTAACAGTAAAAAAATAAAACATGCTTCTATTAGGACCTCTTATTGTAAACAATACTGCAGAAAAATTTGTCCATCTAATACGTCGTTTTCGAGAAATATAATTTTATACAAACATTGAATTTTTCAGAAAAAAGGGAATAAGTCAAAAACTTTACACTTTAGGCCTATACTATCTTCTTACTTTTTGACTAAAAATTATACGGGGAATACAAAAATGCAATAATATATAGGATATTTCATTTAAAAAACTGTAAATATGGTTACCCACCAAGTTATGTAACATTCTGTATAATACAAAATATTTTTAAAATGTGGTCCTAATAAACAGCTATCACAAGGAAAACAACCGCTTGGAAATATCTTTACTCATAAAGGCATAATCGGCCTTACGAGCTTAGATGACTCATCCTGTATATGTAGAAAGTATTTTTGTAAGTACATATATACATACTGTATTTTTTTTATTTAAGATACTACTTCTGGTTTGATCTGATGTACCGTCCTGTCGGATATAGCGTTCACATTTGACCTGTCGCTTGGCGGACGGTATATAGAATTGTTACTGCATTGAATAAATAATCATTATTTTCAAAGACATTTACTGATGATTATTTAACCATTACTGTAATATCGTCTACAAAGTAAAAGTAATTTTCTAAAGCATTGGTATTTGTTTGTGTATGAGGATATAACCCTTCCAATCAAAGATATTAATTGGAATAAGTAATGCATTTTTTCCAGAAATCCAGAAAAGGCTCTTAACATTACCAATGCTACGAACACATTAGTACTTTTCTCTGAATTTGCTTATTACGCATTTCCCGCAGAGATTGTTATTTTTGAGGTGGGTAGTTTAGATAAATATATTCTTAAGCTTGACTACTATGCATTTCTACCTTTCAGCTTTCGGACTTATCAAACCATATTTATATGTCTAAATGGTACGAACTTGAAGTTAAAATGCAAAAAAATATAGTACTTATCATGTTTGAAAGTCAGAGTACGCAGTACTTTATGGGTGGTGGTATAATAAATATTAATGTATATACATTTGGATCGGTAAGTTACCCGGACATTTCTCTGATGGTAAACATTTATAAACGATTATTTTAGTTAGTTTATTCCATATGGATGCAATGCATGCGGTACTAAAAATATATCGACAATTATTTCTTTATTTTGCCTTTGCTATTAAATTGTTACATAAGTATACAAAAAATATGTCTAAAGAAATATATGTATAGTCCATTGCGAAATATGAGAAAATAGCTTTTTGAGATGTAAATACTGTGTTAAGTAGGCGCCCTACGGTGAGGGTCAAGAGTAGGCAGAGCACTAATAATTTTTATTTGATAGGGCTAACAATAAGTGTTTATCAGGTTTATTTTGGTAATATAAATTGTTTATTATAAGGGCGCGGAATCGAGCGAGCTAAACTACCACGGAGCTACAACCGAGCAAAGAAATAATGTAAACAACTGTGTGTTGTTTACATTATATCTGAATAGCCCTAATTCATAGGGCGAACTGCAACATCTGTTTACGCTCGACAAGAGTCCGAGAATCAGAGAAAAAAGGGCAATAAAATAAGGAATTTTATGAATAAAGTCCTTTCTTCATCGGCGTAGGTACAAGGGTGACGAGCTTTTAAAATTTATTATATTTACCTTATATTTCCCAATATATGTATGGTGTAGTGCTGGTACCTTCAAAAACAATTAAATATCTTGGTATCACACTTGATGAAAGGGGATCTTTTGGACCTCATGTGAAAAATGCTGTCAGTAAAGCTGATGCAATGATTGCTGGATTAAACAGGCTTTTACCCAATATTAAAGGACCAAGCAGTGGTAAGAGAGCGGTTCTATGTGGGGCGGTCCATAACGTGGTGCTTTATGGCGCTCCAGTACGGAAAAAGACAGTATGCATCCAAAAGTACAGACGTATCCTTGAGAGGTGTCAGCGTAATATGCTCCTGCGAGTGGCCTCGTCCTACAGGACAGTATCTCTGGTGGCGCTGCAAGTGATCACTGGAATTGTGCCAATCGATTTGATGGTCAAGGAAAGGGCATATATTTATGAGAATAGGCATGAGGACAGAAGACAAATTGTGTTAGATGCCAAGAATAATACCATAACGGAATGGCAGAGAAGGTGGGATATGGAGTCTGTGAAAGCGCAATGGACAAAATGCCTGATAGGGCATATAGAAGGCTGGCTTGCATGTAGGCACCGTCAGGTTGATTATTTTCTAACACAGGCACTAACAGGCCATGGCTCTTTTCGCGCTTTCGCAAAACGTATAAAAAAAGATGATTCTGATATATGTATGTACTGTGGAGACATCGATACAGTGGACCACACTCTTTTTGCATGCCCTAAGTGGCACAATATCAGAGAGAGCTCTCAAAGAACATTGGGGTATATGGTAACACCAGATACACTAGTACCAACTATGCTCGAGTCGTCGCAAAAATGGACAATGTTGCATAATATGATAAGGGAGTTAATGTCAAGGAAAGAAACTGATGAAATACAAAGACAAAATCGTGCTAATTAAAGAGTTGTGAAAGAAAGTTTCGGGTTATAGGGCTGCCGGCAGTATCTGATGATATATCAACAATAGTTCCAGATACTGTTTGAGGGCATTGAGGGGTTTTAGTGGGTGAGAGTCCCACATGCCAATCTGCGATCGAGCTAAGCACTTGGTGTGCATAATGCATTTCCCCTGACAAAAAAAAAAAAAAAATATATGTACGCGTATGTTTCAATAACATACGCGTACATTTTAGTTATCATTTATTTAGATCTAGAACGTTGTTTATATTGCTTTTTCTGATATGAAAATGAAGTATCAGTGATTCCGAAATTTATTACAAAGCCTGTAAAATATCGTTACAGAATGCCAAAATATCGCACGTTCGTCACATAGCTTTGCTAAAGCATCCACAGAAATAGTTTTTATGCAGAGAATTTCGATAGTTTACAAAATTTCGTTAAATGTTTAAATGACGATGCTCGAAGTAGTTCCGAGTGCAAGGAACTAACACAAATCCCAAATTTAAAAAATCAGTTGTTATTCCTTCAGGAACACTTTGGAAATTTGCCTAAACATGTCACATATTTTAAAAATTGAATCTCAAATTTAAAAATGAGGTGTGGCCACCACACGACTTTCTTATACGTATGAGCGTTTCAAACTACAAAATATTAAGATTTCTTTACACAAAAATTATTCAAAATCTTATTCTAAATACTTTTATTCTCTTAATAAATCTCTATAGAATGCATACTTTGCGAGATATTTGAAGAAAGGCTACTCGCTAAGAGTAGAAGTGTTACTTCCGGTCCGAATTTTAAAATTTCATATATTCAAAAAATATTGCAAATCTAGCAGTAAATATTTTTGTACTCTTGATAAACATATATAGAATGTATAATTTACGACATATTCGCAAAAAATCGCTATTCGATAAGAGTAAAAATGATACTTCCGGTCTGAATTTTGAAATTTTTTTTATACAAAAGATATTGAAAATACGTTTCAAATACTTTTATACCCGTAACGTAACTGTCTAAAAAGCAGGTAGCGGTAGCAGCTTCGAAAAACTTTTTAGATGAAATTGTTCTCAATTTTAATTTCAAGTACATATGAATTCTTTATAAATTTGTGTAAACTTAGTATTTGACGAAATATTGGCAAAATTTAATTTTTTCACGGAAGTAAACTGCTACTTCCGGTCTACCGATTTTACTGAAAAACTAATCAGATCTCAAGAGGGAGATTAGAGATGTAAATACAAAATTTGCGGTTTAACCACTATCGTGGTCACACACAGACACACAACCACACAGCCACACATACACAGGCAGATAGACATACACACACAGAGAGAGAGAGAGAGGGACGGAGGGGAGAGAGAGAGAGAGAGAGAAGGAGGGAAGAAGGAAGGGGGGGGAGAGAAAGAGAGAGAGTCGGCTATAATAAATGAGGCAACTAATTTCACAAAATATTCCCAAATTAAAAGATATATTTATTCTTACATCATTTGTTTTTCATATTATGACGTCACCGACTTTCTTTTTTAAATAACAACCTATAATTTTTTTAATTGATTTCGTTAGTACTTTCAATTCCCTGTCCAACGATATAAAATTTTTAATATATTACATTTGAAAAAAATTGATAAAAAAAGTCTTAAAATTCAAATATTAAAAATTCATTATATTGGCAAATTGAATTTAGTTCCCGATGCATAAAACAAAAAACATTAGTTACGGCTGTCAGAATAAATTAATTTGTCAGTCGCACAATAAAATAAGTATTATTCGCTTTTCTAAATTAGAATAATTTACATTTTGCAAAGTATTTTATTAATAAGAATGGTTCTATTGAGCAATAATGTCAGAAAGTTAAGGTACGGGCAAGAATTATTGATGACAGGTCCATCCTTTTTTGCTAACAATTTTACTGGGGAGAGATACTTGCAATTTCTACAGTTTGAATTGATGCTTGCATTAGCTGCATTATTTCCTGCCTCATTACGCAATTAATGTTCGACGGTACTTGGACCAAGTTCTCCCAGGAAGATGGACAGGAAGAAGAGGTCCGATGGAATGGCCGGCTTGGCCTTTTGATCTAACGCTATTATTAGACTTTTTTCTATGAGAGTACTTAAAAAGTAAAGTGTATAAAATCGCCCTAATAATTTAGAAGATCTCAAGCACAGAATTTGACATGAAATTGAATTAATATCAGCTCAGACTTTTCAGAATGTGAGAAATGAGTTTTATAATATTCTTGGGTACTGTCAGATGGTACAGGGTCGTCATTTTCAACACTTCGTGTAAATGTAATTTAAAAAGTGTTATTTCTGTGTGTTTGATGTTATTATTACTTTTTTTTCTGGTTAATCAATTTAGTTTTAATGTAATTATTAACTTTGAATGGAGTAGATAGTAAAGTAATAGTTCGATTTTTCAACATTTTCATAATTTTATAATAAAAACCAATGTGCCGTCAATCTTTCCATCAAATTTATGTGACTAGATTTGTTTAATGAATTTTTAATATTTCAACTTTAAGACTTTTTCTCCCAATTTTTTTCATATGTAATATATTAAAAGTTTTATACCGTTGGATAGGGAATTGAAAGTACTATCGAAATTAATTTAAAATATTATAGGTTGTCATTTAAAAAAAAAAAGTCGGTGACGTCATAACATGAAAAAGAATGACGTAAGAAACTGAAAATACAATGAAAATATTCCACTTAATTAAAATCGCTATATCCTTTCGAGCTTTTTTCGAAAAATTAATATTAACGAAGTTAATGCCTTTATCCATTACTTTATTTCCACACTGTATTGTATACATACCATATATAAGGGTGGATATTTTTGTGTATTACGGTAATGACAGGTCAGTAATATTATTCAGGTTAATATATTTCTGGATTTTCACTAAAGGAAATTACATTACTACTCGTATATACCGTGTGGCCGCCGTTCATAGCGCGATGCATGTATTAGTAACTACTGGTCGACTATAAATGGGCGTGCCAACTTGAATTGCCACACCGACAGCGGGCGTATAAGTTATACGTATAAATGTATTCGTAGGCAAATCAAGTGAAAAGCAATGTAATAGGTATTGCGTTCCCGTTGTAAGTAATTATTTGTAGTTGTTTGAAGCATCAGATAATCACTGATAATATGTCAGTCAAGTAACTCATCACAGCTTCATAAACAACATAAAAGAGCAAAAATAAATAATAAATAACTCCTAGACTTTAAAATAAAAAAAACTTCTTAACTAAAATAATATTTTTCAACAAATATTATAATCTAAAAACTCAACTATAATAAAATACTGAAACATAAAATATTTACTTCTTAAAACAGAATTGTAATTCAACATTGCAATTAACCTGTAATTAGCTAAAAAAATGTTATGCTTAAGCAATAATAAAACTCGAACTGACGCCCATATGTGGAAGCGACTGCCCGACTACACCGTATAAATGTGGATTTTTTGGACAAATGCGAGTGCATCATAGGCATATGCGAAATACTAGATCTGTTGTAATCCAGTATAATACTGCGTCCACTTGTTTACCGTTCTAATACACAGACATCTCTATCTGTTTCGCTTACTCTACAGGTATCGCGATAATGCAGACGCACGCGGTCCTATGGTATATGTTTAGGTATATATAAATAACAATAGCCCCTAATATTTTCATATTTTCTGTTAGGGTCCTTATATTTAATAGACGACCGACCGCGTCATTCCTAATCCTTGTGTAAACAGACCGCAATAAAGTATTTATTGAAATCCTTAGGCGTTTCTTATATTTCCCAATGAACTATACCTATACAAAATATAGATAGTATACTAAAATTCGCCAATTGTTTTGTATCCCGAACAACAAACCGGTTAATTTTGGTTTAGATTTAACCAACAAGTACTACTACATCTGAGCCTTTTGGTACCCCATATTACAGTTTTTGCTTTCTTTCAAACTGAATTTTTACAAATATTTGATTTTAGGTATTCTTATACAATATTAATGTATTCAATATGATACTGTAACGTTTTCGGGTTCGCAATAAACAACTCGTGCAATCTGTTTATTTAAAACAGTCTGTATTTCACACACACAAAGTTAATTACAATATAAAAATATAAAACCAATGTATCACACTCAAACCACTACGATTTAAATTAACACAGGTATTTATCTACTACTACTATTTATATGACACGGTAATATTTATGTCACTTCTATTTATATAACACTCTAATATTTATGTCTTTATTATTCGACTACCACTAAAGGAACTATTTATTTATTTCTTATATTTATCTTACTGTTCCGCACGAGACTACTTAAGGACTTTCTTATTCAGGAATTACTCATCCATCGGTGACCCAGCAGCCTTATATACACATGCGAAACATCTGGAAGCATTCGTGTAAACTCCATCTTCCTCTCGATGTTTGTAGAACATTCGATAGACATTCTGTCCCTCAGCAGTACATGTTTATTGCTTTATGATGTTTACCAGTCGCGTCCAGATGATTTACAACCTCTTTTAGTCGTCGCCCGAATGTCTGCTGGTTTCGTTACAATACTGTCTAATATTATCAATTTTTATTCGTTCTTGAGAAAATAAATAGACTGTTGAAATGCCCTAACACCCCAGAATAGTTGCTGCATTAGAATTCAGGATCGTAATAGTATTTACACAGCGATTTACTATTCAATGCAACATTTACATATTATAAATACTTGAGAGTCACGCTATCTTGTGTAGGGATACTTGAGTTTCATGCGCCAGGATTTTAATTATTATTATTTGGAAGATATTATAATAATAGAATCACTACATATACGTTTGTTTTTCATGTTTTGCACTTTACAAATGCAGAGCGATGAAAGTTTATGTTCAATATCTTAGTGAGTCATTGTCCTCACAGTTTCTTTATGTTTTTGTTTTTTATATTATAAAGCTTCAACGTGCTTTTTACTGAATAGCATCTTATAAACTTAGCGAACATTTTATGTAAAGCTATTTCTCATACTGACTTGTGAATGTGATGGTGACTTGAATGATGAAAGAAGGAAGCACGGTAGCAACGACACAATGTTTGAAGCTCAGTCGCAAAAAGAAACTCAAAGCCAAGTTAATTAACGCAAAATTACTATACAATACTACAACTCAAGCAATCGTTAGAGATAATCTAAAACTTTTGCTGCTTCTTCATATGTCAGGTGTAAAATTTCCAGTAACAATTACTTCTCAACCTGGAAGTAAGTTAATTAAGCAAACGATTTTCATATAATTTAACTGAAAGCGATACTATTTACTATCACTATTCTAAAAGCATTCAGTTCGGCTGGAATTTCAAAATCGAATTTATTGAGGTAAAATGGGCCGAGAGCGATCTCTGTTTCTGTGTTAGCACTTGAATTTGAAAAGTCAGTTAAATTAGAAAATGGAATTGCTAATATCTAGAAACTTTTCAAGTATACCTAATATTTTAAATATCAATTGTAAGAATAATTCTTATTTATAACCTAGTCAAATATCCTATATGACTAAAAAAAAATCTAACATGACAACTAAGCTTATTCATTAACTAAATCTAGACAGCATATTAGAGGGTTTGAAGCTTTTCAACATCTGGGTTTAGTGGCTCCTTTCATAATCGATTTGATAAAAACGTTTGAAATATTGGTACATACTACGGTGCACTAACTACTAAGCTTAGCACTTAGTTTTGATAGCGTTGGAGTATTTCAATATTAGAATTTCGTGCTGTTCCCCAACGTTATACCGTACATCCATATAGGCTTTAGTATGGCTTTGTATACTAGGGGTTTGTTGCTAATTGATAAATTTGATTTTTAACTGATATCGAGTAACACTTATTGAGTTGTATTACAAGTGCTTTCTTTTTGTAAAGTTTAATTTCCTGTCCAAATACATGCCAAGCTATTTTACAGTGTCAGCATGTTTCAATTGTTGCCTATGTAATGTTCCGACAGGACAGTCTTTCATTTTTGTTGTAAATGTTATGTGGATTGGTTTATTTTCTTTAGCTTTTATCCTCCAATCTTCCAACCATTTTGGGATTGATTGATATGTCGTTTTAAATGTGCTGAGGCCGTATCTGGGTCTCGATGGGAAATATAACAGCTGTATCACCAGCAAAGGTAACTAAATTTGTCATTTTGTTCTTAGGCATGTCAGCTGCATATATTAAATGAAGTGGGACCAAAGTCACTACCTTGGGGTACTCCAGACAATATTTGATATAACCACGAAATGTGGTTGCGATATTCGACAAGTAGTATCTACTGGTTAAATAACATTTTAAAAGATCGTATATTTAGTGCGGAATTACTTTTTTGAGTTTGTAACTCAGACCCTCATGCCGGACTTTATCAAATGCCGGTGGAAAGTCTAAAAACACAGCTGAGCGATATCTACTTCTATACATAACCTGGTTGAATTGATTGATCGCCATCTATATGATGGCTTTAAAATTATTATTCCATGTTTGTCAAGTAGAACCTGCTCTACCGGCTTTCCAGGTTTTGGAATCAGAATTATTTGTACAGTTTTCCACAGATTTGGTAAGTGTCCGATTCTCATAATTGCATTAAATATCTGAGTGTCTGCTTTAATAGATTTTCTGGCAATTGTTGACCTTCCTTGTAATTACGTCGGAACTGTGTGCTTTCTTTGGGCTGACTTCATTCGTAATAGCTTGTTTAACTTCTTGTTGGGTGATATTCTTTATATGTAAGGTCATCTGGTGTGGTTCGTCAAGATTTGCCTTCATTTTCTTTCTAGTTCTATATTTCTTTGGCTAGAAAAAGGTTTGAAGACCTTTTCTGGAAATTGTTGACCTTCCTTGTAATTACGTCGAAACTGTGTGCTTTCTTTGGGCTGACTTCATTCGTAATAGCTTGTTTAACTTCTTGTTGGGTGATATTCTTTATATGTAAGGTCATCTGGTGTGGTTCGTCAAGATTTGCCTTCATTTTCTTTCTAGTTCTATATTTGTTTGGCTAGAAAAAGGTTTGAAGACTTTAGATAAATTATTATAAAATGTATCAGCTATTTTTGTATATGTTTTTGTCCGTTCTCAATTAGATTTCTTAATTGGTGGAATTTCTGTTTGAGGTCTTTTTATTTTCTTTTTCGCTTTCAATATCGAATAATCATTTACCATTATGGCGCATAATTGTTTCAGTTAGGTGTATATTGTTTTATTTTTGTATTCTAGCATTAGTATTGTCAGATCTTTGGTTATTTTATTGAGTGTTCCTTTATTAATTACTATTCGATTTAACTGCCATTGTTTTCTATTCGCCTTTTTTCAGAAACATTTCTTCTGAGTGTAAGGGAAGAATTAGATTGTTGCAGTGTGTTTTCCGAAATTAATTAAATTAAAACAATGTGTTTTCGTAAACGTAAAACAACCGTTAATAAAAAAAATCTCTTGAATAACAAAAAAAAAGGAAAGATTTGTATGCTGGGTGTCAAACACTTCACCGTATTGTAAGCATTCCTTCAAACAATATATTGTTTGGGACTTAGCAGCGTATCTTATTTTCGATATATTGAGGCAAATGATTACATCATTTAAAAGAGATAGTAAAGCTACGAGGATATAATTGTCATAAAATATCAAGACGTAAGAGATTTGAAAGATTTTCACAGATTCTTCTAAATGCAAATTAAAAATTATGAGTATAGCTCACTTTGTGATAATAAGAATCTATTCAAATTTCGAAATTAGATGTCACTGTATTATATCACATTATGAGCATATTTTGAAATTATAAGAACAGTTTTTAGTACGTAGAAGTAACTTTTACTAAGGCCACATTACAGGCTTGAAAGAAAGTTCAAAGAAAGGAAGTACAAAAATACAATTACATAACAAACAATAAAAGAAAAAAACACAGCCAAATACAAAACAAACAATTTATGTAAGCCTTCCTTGTAATACATATTTTTTTGTTTCAGGTCGTACGAACGGCATTTTCTTTCTACGCAGTTTTAAAAAACGTTTTAAATAAATAACAATTAACTACCTTATTTGTAACTATGTTAATAAAACTTGTACAATGTCAATCCTCTCTATTAAGTAAGATATTGTATTTCAAAGAATTATTTATAATTTTGTTTTCTGCATGTTTATAATTTATTTTATAAGAATTCAATAAATATTTGGCTGATTCTGTATCGAAGTGATCTGGTGGACGTGTTGCTATTGAACTTTCATACCATTGCTCTAATGTTCTGGCCCTTTCAGTAATGTATTAAAAATACTGTTATATTCCTTAATTACCATTTGAGATATTAAGCGACAGCTTGGGACTGCAAGCTTATTCAACAGACAACAGACGACATATTATGCATACTTACTTACATATTACAACTTACAATAAAACAAAATACCCACGGTATATAATCACATCAAACATTAACTTTTCCAGACAAAGTTTTTGAGGTTCTTAATGATAATACAATTCTGATAGAAACAGCGATTCTACAAATTTACTAAGTTGCTTCTATTAGTGAGACATTTTCCAGTAGCATTTTAAATTGTAACTGTAAAATATCAACAGAAAGACCCTTTTACATATCACAGAATACTTATATTCAAACTGTTACTATTAAATCAAAATCTTCCCATTCCTGCAAGCTAATACTTATTACATATTGGTCGGTATATGTCTAGAGCGATTTGTGATATTGTCAATCTACGTACTACGGCTTTGGAAAATATGCAACTAGATACTTATACAAGAACAAATTCTGCAAAAATTTATAAAAGCTTATTTTATTGGCACAAAAATTAGGCAATATGAAAATAACGAAATAAGTAGAACTCAATTTTGTAAAATGTGTTTCGCATTTCTATACATAGACATTATTTTACATATTTACTTTTTTATAATATTTCTTTTATGTTATTTTGTGCAATCGTTATTTTAGTATAGTTTATTTCATACTTTTGTTTCATATGTAGAATTTAGTTTTGTATTTCAAATACCACCAATAAAGAGATATACATATACAAAAACCTTTTCGTTGTTTTAATTTAGGTTATCTGCGTTTTATATAACATATTTTAAATGAGAAGTCAGTTCAAGCGCCTAGATTATAATGAGGGTATTATTAATCCGTCCGACTGCAATTCTTCTGGGGGACTTACGATTATAAAGTTTACCCTGACTGCAATTCATGCGAGTGATTAATTGAAAGGTTGGCCGCGAATGCAATTCGTGATAGATCATTTCAGATTATGTTGCGAGAAGTTGTAATGCTAATCGTGTACTTAAAAAATAATATTGGCAGGAACATACAACAAAGAAAAAAAGATTGCTAAAATTTGAACAATATTTGATATAAAATATCATAACAAGATCTACATAAGGAATAAAATATTTGTTTGCCTATCATAACTTGGAAACAATAACCGATATGTAAATTTACAGATTTCTGTGTCAAAAATTTCTTAGTAATTCGCAAAATAAAAGAAATATTTCGCCGTGTACATTTCAATGCATATTTTGAAAAATTTATATTCCTGTCTTATTACCGATTAAAACTTTGGAAAGTATTTGCTGGCTTTGCCGTAATCAATTATTCATACAAATTCTGTATAGAAACTACCTACCCCAGCGAGCCGTTTGTAATTTGGCGTTCATTTAATTCATGACCGGCTTATTGTAATGAAGTATACACAGAAAAACGATATATTTCATTTACCTTTGACAATGTGGAAGTGTTTAGGAGAAGTAATAAATTACTCTTCCTTGTTGTTAATCGTATATCGTACATTTAATAGTATTGTAATGATAACGGTACTTGTGTTCGTAGTGTCATCCATTTTTCAGGAAAATACCGTTTCGTATGTCTTGATTGTGGAATCATTTTCAGCTGTTCTCCATGTAAATATATTGTTAATATCAAATTGTTATTTTAATGTGATTGTTGCTTAATGTGTTTGTGAAATATTAGTTTGTTCTAGCCTCTTTTCAAATACCTCATCTTTATCTACAACAAATCAGACATACAAAAATTATTAGGTGAAAAATTCCATGCAATCCTCAATGAAAATATGTTGGAGAAGAGTTTAATCGCCAAAGATGAAAAATTCTATATTTTTGTTAAACTACTTCAAAAAGTTTTCCTAATCGCAGCTTATGGATCTGACCTTTTGTTTATGTTAAGGCCGGTTTTGTATGAAAATAATTTATATATACTAGAAACGTGGACATTTGCAGATTCTGTTGGATTAAATACTATAATTCTAGTGTTTCAGTATTATTATGTCTTACTTGTAGTTCCTATAGTAATTGGATATGACACATTATACTTATCGTTTTGCGTTGAAACTACCATATACGTTAGACACTTGAAATATATATTGAAAAATCTGTCGAAAAAGTCTTCTAAGAACGTTAGAGTTGATCTAATAAAGTGTATCGAAAGACATCAGTTATTAAAATCGTAAGTAATAATACACGAATGTTTTTTAAGTTTGTCTTATTAGTCTTATAATTATTTACTTAGTAGAAATTGTCCAATTTGAAGTAAATTAATAAATATAAAATTAATCCAAACTTGTAATTGAAATCTGCCGGCAATTGAAATAAATTGGGCAATGTAAATTTTAATTAATTAAATTAAAATTTATTGTGAGGATCAGGGAGTAATTCGTGACATGTAGAATTAGGATTCTGACATTGTGAAGAAACAAAATGCTAAGAGTTCATTGAATTTTTTCGATAATTAGGAACAATGTAAAATTGACCTGTTCACTTTTCATATAGAAGTAAATAAAATCTGGATGATTGTGTTGCTTTGCATTTTTAGAACTGGGAAATGAAGGGTTCAGAGAAAAACTAAAATGTCACAATCTTAGATTTTTGAGATAACCTAGTTTTAATTTTAGAATCGGTATAATTACTGTTAAAACGCCTTTAAAGAATTATCAAAAATAATCGAAAATCAGTTTAAAGCATTCTTATTATTAAAAAAAAAGCACAGAATAAAACATTTCAACGTAATTTAAAGAAATATAAAATTCGACAAAAATCATTGAAAAAGAGAAGTTCCTAACATGGTATGTCCAATAAAACTGTTATTGATGTAGTAGTGGTAGAAACGACAGAAGCTCAGAATCTTTTCAAACCATTTAAATTGGTAAATTTTCTTGTTTTAATAGGTACTGAATCTAAAAAACCGAATTAATGATAGTTATCATTTTACGCTGGTTCTGGGAGGTCAATTTTTAGTGGCTTTCTTTCTTTCTATTTTTGCTGGAAATGTAAAATTACTCTTTCTCATGCTCTTTTCTAAGTTGCTTTATAACGAATAAATCTAGGACCATCATTGGTATATTTTATCTCATTAATATTTTGTATACCTAGAGGGAATGGATGTTTCTTAACATAGTGTTGTTTTAAAATACATTTCCATGCTTTACATAGTTTTGTCAGACATCAACTTCTTTGAACGGTATTGGATTGTTTCTAGCCAATTGTAGGGTTTTGAACCAATCTAATCTCTTATGTAATCTATAATTTCATATTTTCTTAACACACGCCAAGCACGTGTTTGTTCTTGGATAACAAAAAGATAGATTAAATTGTGTCTTGTATGTCTTGTAAGATATTTGAACAGTACGGTATTCGTCTTGGAACATGTTGTCCAATTTTCTTTATATTTAATTCCTTTGGTAGACATTTTCTTTTTGTGTCGTATAGGCTTTAGTGTGACATTTATTCTTTAAAATATCTTCTTATCATAAAAAGAATTGAATTTTTCTTCTGCTAGGTTTCTGTTTTGAACTGTGCTGTCCGCGTTTATCTTTTCTTGCGGCTCTATAGGTTTTTAAAACCATTTGCAGATGCTAAACTTTACGGTGTGAAATTCCTTTTGTCGATATAAAAGTCTGAAACTTTACTTTGTCAGTGTGGTCGTGTTGAACACCCTTAGTTTGTAGAAAAAGCAACTTGATATCTTACATTTTTATCATTTCCTAGGGGCTGGGCCATTGAATGGGTATCAGATTTAATAATCCACATGAATATGCAATTATGCTCATTGTTTGTAAATAACGTATTTTAACAACAATGTACTTTTTCGTTCATGATTTATTATATTAAGATACAGGAGACTAGCGTAAGTGTAAAAAATTCCCACTTAATGTAACATAACTAAAGCTTCTTCACAACTCTGTAGCTCTTTTAGTCCTTCCATTTTCTTGCTTCAAGTTTGCGCGTTAACAACACAACTATTCTTGTCTTTAATCTACACGGCTAAATTTCAAAAATGATTTCTGGCGCGACAATTTCACCATAATATTTTTTTAATGTGATATATTTCTGAGTACTGTTCAAATATAGGAAAGTATTTGTAAATAAATATGTCCAACGAATTTTTGTATTGTAAAGCTATCGTCATCAACGAAACATATATCTGGGTTGCAACACTCTATTATATTTCAAACAGTAAATTCATTTAAGACGTTTAAAAAATCATGAAAGGATAAACATATTCTCTTAAGACTTTATTATAACTTAGTTTTTAATATTGCAATAATTTACTAATTATATAAGAATATTTTTTTTGTATTCTTCGGCCAATAATATTTTTATTACACTGCTACACATATATTTATAGAGTGCTACGAAAAAAAAGTCATGACTTAAATTTTTACTATCAGCTTCAACAGCAGCTTACTAATATTTTACATTATTTTACAGCATGGTTATGAGTATAAAAAGCATATATTCCATAACGTTACTCTTTCACTATTTTTTGACACTGATTACATGTTGTGTCGAACTCTATGACCTAATGGGGTAAGTAAAAGTCGAGAATGTCTGTTTCAGACATAATCGTGCAATAATAGCATAAAATGTGATAGGAATGAACATATATATTCTATTAAATCACTTAAAACACACATACAGGAATTAATTCATATATGGAATGCACATCTGCACCATGTTGGCATTGCAAACAGCAACGTACAGAGACGATCTTCGACATTAAATTAATCTCGTCAGTGCATAATTGTGTCTCAAGGCCCGTATACTTAGACAATCCACATATATGTCGACTTGAGTACCAAATGTCTATGGGAAAATCCTAGCGACATCTGTAACCCAAGCTCAACGACGTAAGGCATTGTTGAACCCTCAGCAGATAAGCTACTCAGTGCAAATGTGCTTTCACTCATATACTCTATTCTAACTATAAGTAATACCAAATTTTGATAAATTTTTGTGAATCTCCTCCATTAACTAATTCTTCTGAAAATTAACGGATGAAAAACAATGAATTTTTTTTTCATGTATTAATCTTAGTGAATATCATTTTCACCTAGTTTTTATAAATTTGGAGAGGGCTGGAAGTTTTAGTAGTGCAACGTTTTAAAATCTTTAGATATTTTTCTCAAATACATCACAGTGTAGAAGCCTAAAGCAGAAATGAGTTGATACTTCCGATGTGTGAATACATAGTCCTGCATTCTAAATTTTATAAGGCACAAGATTCCAAAAAAGGCTAAATCCTAAATTCTGCCTCATTTATATGAATCTGTAATCAGAAGTACGAGTGACAATTGTTTGCGTATTTGGTAAACAAGTACCGTCAAAAACAAAAGATAATAATACAATAAAGCTAACAAAATGACCAAAATGACAACATAACGCTTTTTTATGAGATATACAAAAACATTCAAAAGTATTTATCTTTATCACACAAGCTGATCCTGGGTTTCTGTCTGATCAATCCTCTTGACTAACTGTTCTTATACTGGTAGTAGTAGAGCTGGCAGGATTTAATTATTGGTTTGAACAATAACAATACTTGTTCGACTAACACATGATGGCCTGACACATGCTTCACTGCAGAAGCATGTGTCAGATGCTTCTGCAGTGAGTTATTAACATAAATCACCAACGTTTTGATCTGAACTTCGTAATACATCTGATGATTAATTTCAATTAAAAGCCCAATTCATCTCACGATTCAGTTGCCTTATATGTCCATTGGTGAGTCGAACAGTACACTACATATACTTGAGGATACTGTAATCGGCACACCATAGGCCTTGACTCTTAAAAAAAAAAATTAAAGATAGCAGTATCTGTCGATTTATCTGGGAAAAAACCCTGTTGATTTTTGGACATGAGTTTAAAATGATGAAAATAATTCAGTAGTCTACAATAATTCTTAAATAAATAATATCAATGTTATAAAGAAAATACCGACTTGACCGCTTTCGATATATTAATGTCTGAGAAAGGATTAGCTTTTTAGCCTGTAACGCCATTCAACAATCTCGGCAACATTTTACACCACCATGTGCGACTGTACCACATACTACAAGTAATTTCAGTGGATTTTGCCGAAATATCAAAATTTTGTTTTGCATTTCGTCTCCTTGTCCCTAAAAATTAAAAAATAATAAAAAGTGGTTATTGTTGTTGAGTGTTACAAAATTTTTAATAGAGGTTCGTTTTTTGGGCTTTTTTAAATTATTGTTTTTATTTGAACAATTTTGAAAAAATAACGGTTTACCTTTTGAAAGGTATTTTTTCTAAAGTTCTCGTGTAAATTTGGGAAGGTTTCCATAAAAAGTAAGATTAGGAAATGGATAAAACGAGGTCGGACGTATGGCATTAATACAAGTCTCCATACCATTTATGTGCGTGACATTTACTAAGAACAATATCGTTAATGTGGTTACAGATATACCCTGATGTGGTTTTACATGTATATAGACATACTATTAGACACGCGCTAATAAGTTCAGGTTTGCGTATACATCGAGCGCCAAAAGTGACAGCTACTAAGTTAATATAATTATATGTTCGCCAACTGTTACAGGCGTAGCCAATTGTAGTGGCTATTTAGTTATATTTTAATTAATAATAATAAAAGAGCATAGATTTCAACTTTGGATTTGTAATATACGGTGAGATTAGTATAACATCACAAAGGCAGGGTTTATAATTGAAGAGTCACTATTATTTCATATTCAAACATTCATATTTATCAATTATTATTATAGCTGTTCTATTTTCAGCGACCCGGATAAACCTATGAATGTGACGCAAATTCTGAATATATGTGTACTCTTTGCTCAATTTGCTTATTATACATTTCCTGCGGAGCAAGTTATTTTTGAGGTGCATAAATCAATTCAAAGAAATTACTTGCTCAAGTTTAATTTATATTTTCTTTTCAGCTTTCGGACTTATCTAATTATATCTATATGTCAGAATGGTACGAAAACGAAATTGAATTACAGAAACCTCTATTACTTATTATGTCAAACAGTCAATCTACACAGTACTTTTCAGGAGGTGGTATTGTGACAGCTAATGTGGATACCTTCGGATCTGTAAGTGTTAAGAACGTATATTATATATTGGTTTAGTCATAGGAACTTGTTTTTTGTTTCAGACTATACGTGCAACATTTTCTTTTTATGCCATATTGAGAAATGTTTTAAATAGGTAGTTATTTAATAAGATTGATATTAATTAAATTTTTATAATAAAATCACTTGATGAGTAGTGTGATGTGCAAAAATTCCACAACTTCTGACTATCCTATTGTGAGTAATCTACAACTACATTTGGTAAATGCCGTCAAATTGTGGACTTTTGTGGATTAAGAGGGATCTCTACTGGACGGGCCAGTCCATTTGACAATGTACAAAAATCATAAACATTATCACTGCAGGGGTTTCGATTTCCCCTTAAAATTAAGATCAAATTTCAACCAATGCTATAAATAATTACTTCAATTTGTAGAGAAAACTCAAATTTACGTTCGCTTAGTAGTAGAATTTTGTTTTTCTTTTTATTTATTTCAAAATAAATTCGACAAAATGTCTAATATTGACCTACTTCTGCTACTACTTATGACAATTTCTAAGATATTTTTAGAAAAAATATTACTAGGCGTACATAGATATTCGAATTCTCTTTCATTTGGTATAAAAAAATTAAAAATTGATTAATATTTACGGTTAATTTTATGGGGAAATCAAACTGTCTACAGTGGCCTCAGCGGCTGGGAGTAGAGATCCCTCTTAATGCTCAGACGTTAAGTTATTCGTTAGTATTACTTGCTATATAATATAAGTACCGTGCGATCATTTAAATTCTAAATTAGAGCAGGCTGTGAAATTTAAATTAAGTTGGTATATAAGTACTAATTTACAATTTGAATTGTCAAAGTGACGTTTCAAAATGTTAATTAATCAATAATTGACATTCTGGACAACCTAATAAAAAAAATCCCGCCTGCTATAATTTAGAATTTAAATGATCACGTAGTACTATGTTTTAAACGTAGCTTACTACAAAATATACAAATATCCTATCTGCAAACTCCATGTCGCTGCTATGCTCTGTGAAGATAGGGCGTAGGTCTAACAGAACAAATTAGACGATGGACAGAATAAAGCCCCTCCGCCTTTAATTATTATGACCGGCCGGCGAATTGTCACCTGATCGGGAGGTGTTCAGGAAAAAGGAAGAACAGGAGAATCAGCCAGAAAGAACATTCATTCATCAGTCAACAAGTTTATTAAGAATGCGGTTATTAAAAGAAGACAATAACTAGTAATAAGGATAATGAAGTTTCAAGTGTAATTATGGTTATGTATATAATAAAAAAATGAGGTGTGGACACCACACGACATTCTTATAGTATGTGCGTTTCAAATTACTCATAAGTTGTTCTACATTAAGTTTTAAATACTTACAAAAAAAACTATGAGTAAATGTGTTACTTCAGCTCCAAATTTTTAAAACTTTTTTTATACAAGATTATTAAAATCCTATTCTACGTTCTTCTAGTCTCTTAATAAATATCTGCAGAATGCATACTTTACGAGATATTTGCAAAAAATCGCTATTCCATAAGAGTAAGAGTGTTATTTCCGGTCCAAATTTTAAAATTTGTTTTATTCAAAATGTAGTGAACATTAAGTTTTAAATACTTTTGTACTCGAAGCGTACCTGTCTGAAAAGCATGACTTGCGAAATATCGGCAAAAAGCTGATTTTCAATGAGAGTAAAAGACCTATTTCCCGTAGGAATTTCGAAAAACTTTCATAATAATATTCTTTTAGAATTTAATTTTGAGTACATATGAATTCTTTATAAATTTGTTTAAACTTAGTTGTTGACGACATATTGAAAAAATTCGATTTTTTCACCAAAGTAAACTACTGCTTCCAGTCTGCCGATTTTAGTGAATATCTAATAAGATCTCAAGAGGGAGATTATACTCGTAAATACAAAATTTGTAATTGATAACTATAGCGGTTTGACCGCTATCGTGGTCACACACACACTGACAGCCAGTAACACACACACAGAGAGAGAGAAACATTTTTTAAACACCAATATTTCGGTATCAGGGGACTTCAAAACGTGGACATCTGCAAAAATGTCAGGTCGAAAATTTTCATCATCACAATACTTCTTTGTACTACGTATAAGAAAGTAAAAAAGTGTCAACAAACTATAACGAAGATTTAATAGTAATAACCCAACTCGAGTCTAATTTAAATTACAATTACAAAGTATTTAAGACAAGATCGGTAGCTCAAACAAAAGAAAATTAGTCTGGTAGGTTTTATAGAACTATATAACTCATAACAAGCTATGAATGCAAAAGACGTATGAGATATCTTATGTCATACATGGGTCTTACAGAATTATTAAATTAACGAGTCTAACATGTGCAGTGTAATTTATATAATAAAAACCCTGATGATGAATAGAATTAGGCTATTGCTCGAAAGATAAACGTGACCCAAATCGTACAACTCAGCTCTGAGATGCACTGGCGTTGTATCATCGGTAATTACCAACTAAATTCGACTTATAAACAAAGTAATTAACTGGAATTTCACCAGTATCAATTACCTTTAACTACCAATAGCCCTGAAGGGGAAGCAAAATTACTCTTCACTGATGAATATGTTTTTAACCTTCGCCTTACTAAATCTGGGTCATAAGTGACCCAAAATTTTGTTTTCTTCTTGCAACTTTTTAAATAATTTTTTAAATTTTTTTTCCTTTCGAGAATTCTCCTAAAATTCTGTATTGAACCATAAGCAATAATAACCAAATCTAAAATTAACAAGGTTTGAGAATAATTCGCACTTTTTTGCTCTGGGTCAGTTGAGACCCGGTTTTGGGATGTTATGTTTTAATTCGAACGAACATATTTTCATACAAGTTGAGACGTGTTCAACCCTGCTCACGGCTGGAATTTTCATGTTTTTCGATTCAGTTTACTTTTATACGTGATAGTACACATTTGTGTCAGTGGTTCATCGTTGTGCAATGGCATCTAAAATGCTTTATATGCTGAAATACTTTTTTCATATACTACGCAGTCAGGATAGGTAAAAGAAATACTTTTCACACAAGCGGCGCGCGGCGCCCCACGCGGTGTCTGACTAATCACAGATAAAGGTTGGACTTCGGTTGGGTCTTAACAATAAAGACTTGGAAGGGGTTAAATTGTTTACTTTATTTTGCAAATTCTGTGTATTATAAAGAACTAGTGAATCCAATACATGATTGATCGTGTTTTGCATCTCTTTTGAACCGCCCTGACATCTATATTACGATGTCTTGGCGTATAATGCGGCAATCTTACGCAAACCAAAATATGTAAATTTGATAAAGCAAACTTTTGATAATATGCTGTTGTTGTTACATATAGTACGAATAGCATTTTCTTTCTACGCAATTTTGAAAAATGTTTTCAATAAATAAACTTTGTTAAACACTGCCAGCTTTAATCTAGAGATATTAGTAGAGCTTGTACACCATCAATTCAGTTTATTAATTAAGATAGTGTAATTTAAATAATAAATGTTACTTGCAAAATTGTCTATGTGTTTGTAATGTATTGTATTAGAGTTCAATAAATATTTAGGAATATTATAAAATGAAATAATCTCTGATTAAATTTTTAAATTTATCCTTGCATTTTTTCCTCTCTAACAATTTCTTTACATAAAAAAAACTACTTTTAATTGCTTTAATTATAACTTGTAACATTAAGCAACAGCTTGGGATTTCAAAATTGTACAATAGATATAGAATACAACAGGTTATACAGAGTTACCTATATATTACAACTTACAATAAAACAAAAGGAAATATAATCAATTCAAACTTATCAACAGATCCAGGCAAACATATTCTTGTAATAGAAGTACTTAATAATAGATGTAGCACATTCACAAGTTTTGATGGAACAAACTACCTTACAAATTAAATAATTAGCCTCTAATGGTGAGATTATTTTCAATAATATTCTAAGTTGTGGCGGTATTGATTTGCAATACAATATCAATAATCAAAATGCTGTTGTTTATAAAATAACATCCTCCCATTCCGAAGGACACTATTAATACTGTTTACTCCCGAGCAAACTTTAATTCGCTTTTTTGTTGTTTTACACTCTGTATATAATATTTACATTAATTTTCGAACCGGACCGTTTCTTAAATTGCATGTTCCACATCTGTTATTTGTTAGATATGTTCTCAGAACACGCTCACTGTAAATTCTTGCCATTATGTACTTTTACTTTATGGAACTCACCGAAACGAAGGATCCACTTGACCTAGCCTAATAAATCTTTTAAGCATTTAGAAATATTTAAAGATAGTTCAACTGTAATTGTATGTATTTTATCGACGACTATACAATAAAGTAGGTATTATATTAATCACTATTGGCTTATAATAACACTTATAATACCCGGAGGGAATAATGAAATGCGACCAGGGAATAATGAGCCATAACGTTACCATTATTCCCTGCATTCCGCCAATAAGAACATAACGTTCCTAACGTTGTCGTAGTAACGATAGACAAGTCCGGCCATTTTACTAACTGTCTAACCGTCAAAGTCATATTGATATAGTAATCTGACATTTTCGTTTACTTATTTTAATTTTTTTGAGTAATTTTCAGTTAGTCTTCGATAAAGTAGTGTATACTAACTCGCAATAATGACTATTATTTCCTCGAGCTGAGTTACTCCCTCGCCGCTTACGCCGCTCGGTTCATAAATTCACTCGGGAATAATAACTGTCATTATTGACTCGTTGTATAAACTACTATTAGCTTACTCATCCCTTTGTGGCCATAAATCAATATTTGTGTTCTATGGTGTATATGACATTGGTTAGCAAGAAATTGAATTTTTTTTGTTTTACTTCTTAGAATTCTTAGTTAGATATCATGCGAACTCTGCTTGTAAGAAAAATTCATATTTGAAGTCAGTTCCTTAAAATACCTCTAATCATTAACAAGGGCACCGCATTTTCTGTAACACTAATTTAAAAATACAGCTTGTAATGCGTAACTTCATTCGATAATGTTATAGTGTGATACTAGTTTATTTTAATAATTAAAAACTTATGCATTTACCATTTTGATTTGCTGATTTACCTACGCAAATATACGAAGTTTTGTGAGTTTGTGTCTCTTTAATCCAACTAACAGTCGCCGCTGTTATGTTATGCTATCCTTCTATAGAATTTGTAGTCCGATGACGTTCTCCATCGCAAGTCCATATTCGGCGACAATTTCAATCCATTGATCAACAAAATATTCGTTAAATTTAGCAACAGATTCATCGGTAGGAGAATTTTCCACTATACTGTAACGAAACATCCGGGCGACGAAAAAAAAAGTTGTAAATCATCTCGACGCGACTGGTAAACATCCTAAAGCAATAAATATGTGCTGCGTCGAGACAGAATGTCTGTGGAATGTTCTACAAACATCGAGAGCAAGATGGAGTGTACGCGAATGCTTCCAGATGTTTCGTATGTGTATATAAGGCGGCTGGGTCACCGATGGATGAGTAATTCCGGAATAAGAAAGTCCTTAAGTAGTCTCGTGCCGAACAGTAAGATAAATAAATAGTTCTTTGAGTGGTAGCCGAAGAACGGACATAAATATTAGAGTGTTCTAAATACGGTGCAGTTTTTATTATAGTGTAATAAAGACATAAATATTACCGTGTTATATAAATAGAAGTGATATAAATACGGTAGTGTTACATAAATAGTAGTAGTAAATAAATACATGTGTTAATTTAAATCGTAGTAGTTTCAAGTGTGATACGTTAGTTTTATATTTTATATTGTAATTAATTTTACGTGTATGAATATACAGACTGTTTTAAATAAATAAATTGTACGAGTTGTTTATTGCGAACCCGAAAACGTGACAATACAGAGCCAACCACCTATGACTTTATCTTCAGGCAGATGAGCTCATACAGCACACTTGTGGTTTCTTACTTCCTCGTTTTCGTTATACAAGTTTGTTAGATCTAAATATTGTACTTTAGGTCAAAGGGCTTAATTAAAATGAAAGTTACATCCTTTAATAATTGTAGCCAGAAAAACTTTTTATAAAGCATTAATTGCGGCAACTTCAAAATCCAAAATACATTATTTTGGTAGGAAATTCTTGATTCTTGACAAATTTTTCTTGCCGGGTAGCAGGGCAATGTTTGTTCTTTCTTCTGTACTACCAATGTCCACGTGAATTGTATATAATTAACAAAACAGTGAACTACAGCTTTTAGAAGTCCCATCAAATACAAAGCTCCTGTTAATAAATTACCCCCATTCATTGCAAAAACAAGAATCCTGTCTTCCATACCATGGTCAATTATGACTAGGGAGCGGAATCGAGCGAGTCATGACTCATCGCCCATGGGCGCGCTATTGAAATGTTGTATTTTTAAAGAGGTTTTAATTTTATTTATATGTATAATTGAATAACAAGTGGCTGGTGATTATAAAATACAAAATACCCTACTATTTGTTCATTTTCTCTTCTGTAAGACTTGTTCTCTTTGAATTAAGTACATCCTTGTAGATAGAAATTCTACATCGCAACTGGTTATAGGTGCGTACTGGAGATATTCCTTTATTTCAGCGTATTTAGCATACACAATTGCCGCAATGTTATTAAACCTGGATTTCTATATATTAAAAACTGCGTCTAAGTCACGTGGAACTCTTAATAGCCACATCTAATGTGTTTAATCCATTTTTACGTTCTTATACGTAGTATAAGGAAGTAATGTGAAATTTTCGACTTCGAGATTTTTGCAGATGTCCACGTTTTGAAGTCCCCTGATACCGAAAAAGATGTTTTTAAAAAATGTCTGTGTGTCTCTATGTGACCAATTCCAAATTTTGTATTTACGTGTCTAATCTCCCTCTTGAGATCTGAGTAGTTTTTCAGTAAAATCGGTAGACCGGAAGTAGCAGTTTACTTCAGTGAAAAAATTAAATTTTGCCAATATTTCGTCAACTACTAAATTTAAACAAATTTATAAAGAATTCATATGTACTTGAAATTAAAATTGAGAACAATGTTATTTAAAAAGTTTTTCGAAGCTGCTACCGGAAGTAGGTCTTTTACTCCTATCGAAAATCAGTTTTTTGCGAATATTTCGCATGTCATGCTTTTTAGACAGGTACGTTACGGGTATAAAAGTATTTAAAACGTAATTTTCAATATATTTTGCATAAAAACAATTTCAAAATTCAGAACGGAATTACCACTTTTACTCTTATCGAAAAGCGATTTTTTTGTGAATATGTCGTAAATTATGCATTCTATATGTATTTATCAAGAATACAAAAGTATTTAGTGCTAGATTTGCAATATTTTTTGAATATATGAAATTTCAAAATTCGGACCGGAAGTAAGACTTTTACTCTTAGGGAGTAGTCCTCTTTTCGAATATCTTGCTAAGTATGAATTCTATAGCGATTTATTCAGAGAACAGAAGTACTTAGAATAGGATTTTGAATAATTCTTATGTAAAAAAAATATAGTATAGTTTGAAACGCTCATACGTATAAGAAAGTCGTGTGGTGGCCACACCTCATTTTTTAATTTGAGATTCGATTTTCAAAATATGTCATTAGTTTTGGCAAATTTCCAAAGTGTTCCTGAAGGAATAACAAGTGATTTTTTAAATTTGGGGTTTGTGTTAGTTCCTTGCACTCAGAAATACTTCGAACATCGTCATTTAAACATGTAACGATATTTTGTAAACTATCGAAATTCTCTGCATGAAAACTATTTCTGTGTATGTTTTATCAAAGCTAAGTGACGATATTTTACAGACTTTGCAATAAATTTCGGAATCACTGACAATTAATATTTATCTCAGAAAAAGTAGCATAAATAACGTTCTAGATCTAAATAAATGATAACTAAAAATGTACGCGTATGTTATTGAAACATACATATTATATTGCGAAATATAAGGTAAATATAATAAATTTTAAAAACTCGTCACCCTTGTACCTACGCCGATGAAGAAAGGATTTTATTCATAAAATTCCTTATTTTATGGCAGTTTTTTCTCTGATTCTCTGGAGTAAACAGATGTTACAGTTCGCCCTATGAATTAGTGCTATTCAGATATAATGCACGCAGTTGTTTACATTATTTCTTTTCACGGTTGTGGCTCCGTGGTAGTTTAGCTCGCTCGATTCCGCTCTCTAATTATGACCTACTCTTTAATAAACTCAGGGACCTCTATATCTTCTTGTTTTTTCGGAAGCAAACTAACGCCTAATATGTGTGTCGCTCATTGTACAATGCATGTTACACTGATGTAAAGTATGGAATATTTGTAACGAAATCCAAACCTCTGTTCTTAGCAAGCATCATCTGTTGTTGATAAATTTGCGATATTGGTGTCACTTCTTCTCTTACTCCTTTTTGGTTTTATATACACACTTATCGACTTTATTTTTTGCAATATCTGGAACACAGTTATAGCTTTTCTCACTTATACATTCTGATTTCACTTCAGCATCCCTATACCGGTGAAGTTTATTGTAAGCAACAGTTATTCCTTATGCAATTACAAGTTACTTATATATTCACAACAAATTGATTCTTAATCCCTTAATAACCCCTTAACAACATTCATCACTTATGCAAGTATTCTATACTCAAACCTACCATTCCTAGTGAAGTTTAATGTGAAGATAATTTTTTATCCCTTGACGCGTTCAATAATTATCTTTTGGTAGAGATTTAATAGTTAACGCACGAAATGGGATTTAAGAAATAGGAATACAATTTGGATACTCGAAATGGGAATATTTCAGGTAACATTTTTCGAAGCACGAATTTGGAAGAGACCTTGATAAATATAATTAGAAAATGCGAATTAGAAGCTTAAGAATAAACGAGAGGAAGAAAACAAATATAGAATAAATTAAAGACAAATCTCGGAAAACACGACAGAATTAGAAGTCGGTAAATACAAGGAGCATGGCCACAATAGATCGCCTTAAGATATTTCAAATTGTCATAATATTTTAATTGCTATCCAGGGTTACCAATATTTCAACCGGCGAATATGAACTGCAGTCGCGGTTACTTTTAGCACCTAGACCATAATGAGTACCGTTAATCCGAAACATGAATTGGAGTTCGAACGTGAAGGGTTGGTTCTTGGAACAGGTAATTACACAGAAATTTAAGGATTTAAGTCTTATCGGTTTTGAGGGGAAATATTTTGTTGAACAACAAATGTATGTGAAGTATTTCATTACAAATTTATCTCGTACTGTTGTTCTTCACATCCCAATATTCACGTTTTCGTAAAGGCTTTGGAAAATATGCAATTTGATACTTACACAAGAATAAATTCTGCAAAAATGTATAAAGAGCGTGTTATTAACAGAAAAATAAAAAATAAAGCTGATTTTATTGGCACAAAATTAAGCAATATGAAAATAACGAAATAAGTAGAACTCAATTTTGTAAAATGTGTTTCTTATTTCTATACATAGACATTATTTTACATATTTTATTTTTTAGAATATTTCTTTTATGTTATTTTGTGCAATAGTTATTTTATTATAGTTTATTTCATACTTTTGTTTCATATGTTGAATTTCGATTTGTATTTCAAATACCTTCAATAAAGAGATATACATACATAAACCTTGTTTTCTGCGTTTTATATAACATATTTTAAATAAGCACCTAGCACCTAGATTATAATGAGGGTATTATTAATCCGTCCGACTGCAATTCGTGTTGCGGATAACGATTATAAAGTTCACCCTGACTGCAATTCATGCGATGGAATAATTGAAAGGTTGACCGCGACTGCAATTCGTGATAGACCATTTCAGCTTATGTTGTGAGAAGTTTTGATGCTAATCGTGTACTTAAAAAATAATATTGGCAAGAACAAACAACAAAGAAAAAAATATTGCTAAAATTTCAACAATATTTTATATAAAATATCATAATAAGATCTACATAGGGAATATAATATTTGTTTGCCAATCATAACTTGGAAACAATAACCGATATAAAAATTTACAGATTTCTGTGTCAAAAATTTTTAAGTATAATTCGCAAAATAAAAGAAATATTTCACTTTGTACATTTCAATATATATTTTGAAAAATTGATATTCCTTTTTTATTACTGATTAAAACTATTGAAAGTAATTTCTTGCATTTCCGTAATCAATTATTCATTCATATTCTGTAATAGGAAATACCTACCCCAGCGAGTCGTTTGTAACTTGGCGTTCATTGAATTCATGACCGGCTAATTGTAATGAAGTATACACAGAAAAACGGTATATTTCATTTACCTTTGATAATGTGGAAGTGTTTAGGAGAAGTAATAAATTAATCTTCCATGTTATTAATCGTATATCGTACATTTAATAGTATTGTAATGATAACGGTACTTGTGTTCGTAGTGTCATCCATTTTTCAGGAAAATACCGTTTCGTATGTCTTAATTGTGGAATCAATTTCGGCTGTTCTCCATGTAAATACATTATTAATAACAAATTTTTATTTTAATATGATTGTTGTTTAATGTGTGTTTGAGATATTAGTTTGTTCTAGCTTCTTTTCAAATACCTCATCTTTATCTACAATAAATCTGGTATAGAGAATTTATTAAGAGATAAATTCCATGCAATCCTCAATGAAAATATGTTGGAGAAGAGTTTAATCGCCAAAGATGAAAAAATCTATATTTTTGTTAAACTACTTCAAATAGGTTTCCTAATCGGTGCTTATGGATCTGACCTTTTGTTTATGTTAAGGCCAGTTTTGTATGAAAATAATTTATATGTACTAGAAACGTGGACATTTGCAGATTCTATTGGATTAAATACTGTAATTCTAGTGTTTCAGTATTATTTTACCTTACTTGCAGTTCCTATAATAATTGGATATGACACATTATATTTATCGATTTGTGTTGATACTGCCATAGTCGCTAGGCACTTGAAATATAAGTTGAAAAATCTGTCGAAAAAATCTTCTAAGAACGTTAAAGCTGATCTAATAAAGTGTATCGAAAGACATCAGTTATTAAAATCGTAAGTAATAATACACGAATGTATTTTAAGTTTGTCTTAGTAGTCTCATACTTATTTACTTGGTAAAAATTATAAATATATAAATACAGTATAAAAGTAATCCAATTGTGATTATCAGGGAATAATTTCTGACATGTAGAATTAGAATTCTGAAATTGTGAGGAATCAAAATGCTAAAAATTATATTGAATTTTTCTCTAACTATTAGAACAATATGAAATTAACCTGTCCACTTCTCATATAGGAAGAAATAAAATCTTGATGAGTCTGTTGTTTTGCATTTTTAGAACTCGGAAATGAAGGGTGCAGAGAAAAACTAGAAATGTCACAATCTCAGAGTTTTGAGATAATAATTTACTTTTAGAATCAGAATAACTATTGTTAAAACGCTTTTAAAGAATCATAAAATGAGGTGTGGCCACCACACGACTTTCTTATACGTATGAGCGTTTCAAATTATACAAAATTGTTCCTAAATTATACTTTTATCTTGTGTTACTTCAAGTCCAAATTTTAAGAATTTTTTTATATAGAGCTTATTCAAAGTCTTATTATAAATACTTCTAATCTCTTAATAAATCCCTATAGAATGCATACTTTATGAGATATTTGCAAAAAAGTGCTACTCGCTAAGATTAAAAGTTTTACTTCCGGTCCGAATTTTGAAAATTCATTTATACAAAAAATGTTCCAAATCCATCTCTAAATACTTTTGTACACTTCATAAATATATATCACTTACGACATATTTGCAAAAAATCGCTATCAATAAGAGTAGAAGTGTTACTTCCGGTCCGAATTTTGACATTTTTTTTATACAAAAGGTATTGGAAATTAAGTTGTAAATACTTTTATACTCGTAACGCACCTGCCTAAAAAGCATGACTTGCAAAATATTGGTAAATAACTGATTTTCTATAAAAGAAAAGACCTACTTCCGGTAGGAATTTCGAAAAACTCTCACAATAAAATTCTTTCCAGATTTAATTTTAAAAACATATGAATTCTTTATAAATTTGTTTAAACTTAGTAGTTGACGAATTATTGGCAAAATTCGACTTTTGCATTGAAATAAACTACTACTTCCGGTTTGCAGATTTTGCTGAAAACCTAAATAGGTCTCAAGAGGAAGATTATAATCATAATTACGAAGTTTGGAATTGATAGTTGTAGCGGTTTGACCGCTATCGTGGTCACACACGCACAGACTGACACACATTTTTTAAAAACCACTTTTTCGGTATCGGGGGACTTCAAAACGTGTACATCTGTAAAACCCCGAGGACATAAATTTTCATCATCACAATACTTCCTTATACTACGTATAAGAAAGTAAAAAATAATCACAAATCAGATTAAAGCACATCTCATTAATATTTTGTATTATAGGGAATGGACGTTTCTTAAGATAGTGTTGTTTTAAAAAACATTCCAATGCTCTACATAGTTTTGTCAGACATCAACTTCTTGGGACGGTATTGGATTGTTCACTTGTAAGGTTTTAAACCAGTCTAATCTCTTATGTAGAATATCGGAAATTTTTAAATTAACTCCCCCATATTTTTGTTTAATTTTAAGAACAAATGCACACTTTTAGGAAATGTAATCTGGAAATATGGAATAAAGATTGGGCTATTGACAGGATATGGATTTTAAAAGAATACAATAAAACTCTTTCGGCATAATATACGTGTTTTTATTTTATATTTAAAATCATTGCAATTGCGAATTTTTCCGAAACACGTGGTAAATTATCACCGGCACAAACTGTTCTGTAGGCGTTTACCTTTTCTTGCAGCTCCATAGGTTTTTAAAGCAATTTGCAAAAGCGCAATTTCACCGTATAAATTTCCTTGAGTTAATATAAAAGTCCACCTCTATACTTTAATTTCTTGAACAGTGCCAGCACGTTTAACCCTTAGATTGTAGAAAAAGCAACTTTATATCTAGCATTTTCATAATTTTGCCAGGGACTGCTCCTTTTAATAGACATCAGATTTATTAATCCACATAAATATACATTCTGCTCATTGTTAATAACGAATTAAATTACAACAACAATGTACTGATTGTTCATGATTTGTTTATATTAAGATAAGGGAGACAAGGGTAAGTGCAGTAATTTCCCACTTTGTGTGAAACTTCTTCACAATTTCTGTAGCTCTTCCAGTTCTTTCCCTTTTCTTGCTTCAAGTTTGGCACAATTACTATCAATAGTAACAGCTGCGTTAATTGTACCAGCAATTTTTTAGTTAACCCACAACCTACTTCAACACACTGTAATTAAACTATAAGCTGGACGATTTCAGTTATTTGCATTTTGCCAGTGGACAGTTTTTGTTTTTAATCAACACGGTTATATTTCAAAATTGATTTCTGGCGCGACAATTCCATCATCAGATTTTTTTAATGTGATATATTTCTGAGTACTGTTCAAATGTAAGAAAGTATTTGTTAAATAAATATGTCCATCAAATTTTTGTATTGAAAAGCTAACGTCATGAATGAAACATATACCTGGGTTGCAACATTTCATTTTATTTCAAATACATAGTAAATTTATTCAAGATGTTAAAAAATATCATGAGAGGATAAACATTTTCTATTAAGACTTTATAACTTAGTTTCTAATATTGCGATAATTTACTAATTATATGATAGTAAATTTATTATTATATTCTCTGGCCAATAATATTTGTATTATACTGTCACACATGTATTTCTGAGGTACCACGAAAAAAACAATACTTAAATCTTCACTATCTCCTTCAACAGCAGCTTACTAATATTTTACATTATTTTACAGCATGGTTATCAGTATAAACAGCATATATTCCACAACGTTACTCTTTCACTATTTTTTGACTCTGATTACATGTTGTGTCGAACTCTATGACCTAATGGGGTAAGTAAACGTCGAGAGTGACAGTTTCAGACGTAACCGTGCAACAACAGCATAAAATGTGATAAGACTAAACATATATACTCTAAAAAAATGCTATTAAATCACTTAAAACATACATACAGGAATTAATTCATATATGGAATGCACATCTGCACCATGCTGGCATTGCAAACAACAACGTACAGATACGAGCTTCGATATTAAATGAATCTCGTGCGTGTATGATTGTGTCGCCCCAATGCCCGTGACTTAGACAACCCACATATATGTCGACTTGAGTACCAAATACCTATGAGAAGATTCTAGCGAAATCTGCAACTCTAGCTCAATGACTTTAGGCTGCGTTCAACCTTCAGCAGATATGCTATTCAGTGCAGATATGCATTCATTCATATATATATTCTAACTATAAGTAATACCAAATCATTTTGAATTTTTGTGAATCTCTGTCATTAAATAATTTTTCTGAAAATTCAGGGATGGCATACAATTTCTTATATTTTATGTATTATTCTTAATAGACATTTTTTTCATCTAAATTTTATAAATTCGGAGAGGGATAGAACTTTTAGTGTAGATAAATATATATTAGTGTTCAATGGGCTCTTTTCTGTATGCAACGTCGTAAAATCTTTAGATATTTTTCTCAAATATATCCCAGTGTAGAAGTCTTTAGCAGAAATGAGTTGATACTTCCGACGTGTGAATACGCATCCCTGCATTCTAAATTGTAGAAGACACAAGATAACAAGAAAACCTAAATCGTAAATTCTACTTCATTAATATGAATCTGTAATCAGAGGTACGAATTATAATTGTTTGTGCATTCGGTAAACAAGTACCATCAAAAACAGAAGATAATAATGCATTAAAACTAAAAAAAATATCATTACGCTCCATTTACGAGATGTACAAAAATATTTAAAAGTACTATCTTTATCACACAAGCGATTTGGATCCTGGGTTACTGTTCAATCCTCTTGATTAACTGTTCCTACACTGACAGTAGTTCAGCTGGCAGGACCTAATTGCTTTGAATAATCACAATACTTGTTTGGCTAACAGGTGATGGCTTCACACTTGCTTCTGCAGCGAGTTACTAACATAAATCACCAACGTTTGGATCCCAACTTCGTAATACTTCTGATGATTAATTCCAAGTAGAAACCCAATTTATCCTACGAGTTAGTTGCCTTATATGTCCACTTGGCATGAGTCGAAGGGTCCAAGTGCTCCATCTTATGGTAAGGAAAGAAATTGAGAAAAAACCTTGTCAATAACTTAATCCGCCTGTAATTTATGGTTTTGTTGTGTTGACTCACATGTTGTTTAGTACTCCGAGAACAAGCCTCTAAAATTCACCAACACATATCCAACTCAAACACACACAAAAAACTGAAGCTGATTTATATGCAAAATCACCTGTTGAAAAATCGATCACATTTCAATAATTCATTTCCTTCAATCTTTAATACTTATCTCGTAATATTTCAGCTATGAAGAGACCTGAGGATCTAGTTTTTTTAAAGTTATACCCTACAAGATCTAGATGATACTAGTATTTTCGGTTTTTCTTTATGGAGTGTAAATTATATACACAAAAAAGCAATCTTTTTGACTTATGCTGACGATTTAAAAATTTATCATAGAATAGTTACTTCTTCAGGCATCGATACATTTCAGCGGAATTTGGACACAATTTTTACCTGGTGCAGGGAAAATAAGCTATACCTGAATATAGATAAGTTCTGCTCTGTTACTTGTACTAGGAAAGTAAATTTCGTTCGTCCAAAATATCCTATTGACAATATATCCATATGTAGTTTGTCATGTGTCAAAGACCTTGGTGTTGTTTTTGATTCGGCACTGACCTTTGCTGAGCATGTATCAACTATTACCGTTTCTGCTCATAAAGTACTTGGCTTTAATATTAGTACATGTAACTGTTTTACTAACTTACAAACGGCATATTCTCTGTCTGATGCACTCGTTGTAAACAAATTGGAGTACGCCTCTGAGGTGTGGTTCCCGATATACCTTATGTACTCAAACGTTATTGAACGGGTACAAAAAAGATTTCTGAAATACCCACCTTTCAAACTAGTAGGCTGCTATCCGATTCAAAACACCAACTAGGGTGTATTGCTCTTGAAACATGATTTTAGAGCACTATCTGAAAGAAGAACTGCCATCAGCGCCTGTTTTATGAATAACCTGCTGTTCAGTGTATTGAAAGCTCAGGAGTTGCTTTCTAGAGTGAACATTCTGGTACCACCTCATCAATATAGAGCAAGCAAGTCAATTATGGTCCCAACGCCCAGGACGAATATCTTAACTGGGATAAATAAAATACGTAAACTTGGTTTCAAAAATTATTTAATAATATCACTACGATATCGTTTCTCCAAACTTTGGTTTCATCAGGTGATGAGTAAATACAAAATTATTACAACGTAATATAGTGTCACAAAAGCATGGGATATGAGTGGGGGTATTTTATTGTAACAACGGGGAATAATTGAACTGAGTCTGATCGTTTAAAGCACGACCTAATTTACTGTATCTATTAATTTCTAAGGTTTCTAATAAATTAAGTTTCTGTTCTTTGTCTTGTATATGTAGAACTTTGAAATCTCTATTGAATTCGTGTTTTTCATCTATACAATGCGTTGCGAAAGTAGAGTCCGTTTTTTACCCATATAACTTTTTTCATGTTCCCCGGTCCTCTGTTCAAAAGTACGGCCTGTCTGACCCACATATAGCTTATCACACTTACAAGTCAACATATAGACCCCCGATTTCAACCTTTTATCCGTTTTATCTTTATCATTTCTAATATATTTTTGAACTGTATTATTAGTTTTAAATGTTATGTTGATGACATTGTATTTTGGTTTAAAGGTACAGTTAGACAATTAAAATCGTTTCAAGACCACATTAACACCATACACCCTAATATAAAATTCACAACAGAAACAGAAAAAGATAAATCCATTAATTTTTTAGATTTAAGAATTTCGAATAATAAAGGTAGCATGAATTTACAATTTTTCACAAACCTACGCACACAGATACTACTATACATAAAAGTTCCTTTCACCCCTGGTCACAGAAGTTATCAGCGGATGAGTCATTGATACATAGATTAATTAATGTACCGATGAATAAAACTAACTTAGAATTAGAAATAAATCGAATCTACACGATAGCTAACAATAACGGCTATACAGTAAATTTAGTAGACAATATTCTTGCACGAAAACGAAAAAAGCAGGCTTTATCGTTAATTTATCCAAAAATACAAGAAAATTCAGATAACAAATATAATGCTTTCACCTATATAGGACATACATCAATAAAAATAGGTAAACTAATTAAAAACGCTAAAAATGAGTCAATAGCATGTAAAACTAATAATTCAGTTCAAAAATATATTAGAAATGATAAAGATAAAACGAATAAAAGGTTGAAATCGGGGGTCTATATGTTGACTTGTGAGTGTGATAAGGTATATGTGGGTCAGACAGGCCGTACTTTTGAACAGAGGACCGGGGAACATGAAAAAAGTTATATGGGTAAAAAACCGGACTCTACTTTCGCAACGCATTGTATAGATGAAAAACACGAATTCAATAGAGATTCCAAAGTTCTACATATACAAGACAAAGGACAGCAACTTAATTTATTAGAAACCTTAGAAATTAATAGATACAGTAAATTAGGTCGTGCTTGAAACGATCAGACTCAGTTCAATTATTCCCCGTTGTTACAATGCTATAGTTTATAAAATACCCCCACTCATATCCCATGCTTTTGTGACACTATATATTATGTTGTAATAATTTTGTATTATCAGTTATTCATCACCTGAAGAAGTCAAACTTTGGCGAAACGATATTGTAGTGATATTATTAAATAATTTTTGAAACCAAGTTTACGTATTTCATTTATTGAGTTAAATATGGAGTTTCAACATGTATCAGCCTCATCAATTAACTAACAAATATCTTATACAAACCACCGTTATACCATGCTACTATAAATTTCGGTAATCGACATGAGTAATTCTTGCAATTACATTGTCAATCTTTCATTATTTAATATGATGTGTTTGTTGTTATTGCTAACATAATTATATCTAATTCATAATTTCATCAATCTACATTGTATTATTGAATTATATTTGGAATTTTTTGTTGGGTAATTATATATATAATATTATCTTTCGTGGAACACCAATATGTGTAAGGTATTTTTTCTACTCCCATACTGTAATTGTATTATTAGATATGCCGAACCTGTACTATAAATATGTTCATCACGATACAGATTTTCATTATGTTACAAGTTTATATCCAATAGGAACACAGATTTTTCATTACGATACAAGTTTATATCCAATAGGAATGCGACATTTGAATATTCAAACAATATTCAATATGGCGACTGCATATCTGACAGATATACAAAGTAAATAAATGTGACAGTTCTCTGCAATTTACAAGTAAGTACTTAAAATTTGTGCTTTTTTGAAAATATAAACGGTAAAAATGAGGGATAATGACAGTGAAATGTAATAATTGACTCCACCAGAACTTATGGAACAAGCCTTAGTAGCCACGAACAATTTATTACCAGCCAAATTCACAAAAACGTACGGAAAATTTTAACCTCAATTTATGAAATGGATTATTCAAAAAATATGTTTTATTATGGGGTCGTAGAAAAAATAGTGTATGCAACTCACATTTAATGGCTATTACGACACTCGTACTCATTACAATACTCGCCTTACGGCTCGTATTGTAATTTTTTTACGCGTGTCGTAATAGCTATCATTAAATGCTTGTTGCATAATATACTACTTCAGGTGTCCTATTCTTCGGAATTTACACATATATATGTGAAACGAAATAGAGCCAAACAATTTTTTGTTCAATAACTAAATTTCTAGATCCCTTCTGAAGTTATCCGAGTCAAATCTAATAATACTACTCCTTGCGTTTAAGACATAGACCGGATATATCTCTTCAACAATTAAATTTAGACAAATTTCTAGGGAATACAAAAGTACTAAAATTCCTGCCTGAAGTCTTACCAAAAAACAGTCGTTTGCAAATATCTCGAAAATTATGCATTCTATACAGATTTATTATAAGTACAAAATTATTTAGAGCTTGAGTTGGAACAGTTTTTGTATATAATAAAAAATAAAATTCGGACCGGAAGTTATACTTCTACTAACATGTTTTTTAAGAGAATAAAAGTATTTAAAAATAATAATTGTGTATGCTCACACTCACACCCACACTGCATATGCACACTTTACAAATAATAATAAAGTAATTCATTTTATTTCTAATACTTCATACACTGCAGCAAAGTACAGCAAAAGTAAATACGTCATATACCTATAATACAGTATAATATAAAGTTATTTAAAATAATTAATGAAATCCTGTACAATATAAGAACAGATTTGAATAAAATAGTCCTTTAATTTTATTTTAAAAACTGGTAATGCGAGACATGCTCTAATTTCATTTGGCAAAACATTAAATAATTTACAACCCACAAAAGTCGGGGTCTTCTGCAAGGAAGTCGTTCTTTGTACAGGAGGCAAAACAGAATCAATTTCTGAGTCAGCCATGGTAAACCTTGAGATGCTAAACTTTCTTTCGTCATAAAAAAATGAGGTGTGGCCACCACACGACTTTCTTATACGTGTATGCGTTTCAAATTATACAAAAGTTGTTCTAAACAAAGATTTAAATACTTTCATCTTCTAAAAAAATAAACAAAATTCTACTCTACTACTTCTATTCTCTTAATAAATCACTATAGGATGCATACTTGGCGAAATATTCGAAAGTAAGTGCTACTCGCTAAGAGTAAAAGTGTTACTTCCGGGCCGAATTTTGAAATTTCTTTTACACAAAAGGTATTGGAAATTAAGTTCTAAATACTTTTGTACTCGTAACCTACCTGTATAAAAAGCATGACTTGCGAAGTATTTGCAAAATACTGATTTTCAATAAGAGTGGAAGACCTACTTTTGGTAGGAATTTCGAAAAACTTTTTTAATAAAATTCTTCTCAAATTTAATTTCGAGTACATATGAATTCTTTATAAATTTGTATAAACTTAGTAGTTGACTAAATATTGGCAAAATTCAACTTTTTCGCTAAACTAAACTACTACTTTCGGTTTACCTATTTTACTGAAAAACTAAGCAGATCTCAAGAGGGAGATTATACACGTAAATACAAAATTTGGAATTGATATCTACCGCTATCGTGGTCACACAGAGAGAGAGGGAGAAAGAGAGAGAGGGAGAAAGAGAGAGAGAGAGAGAGAGAGAGAGAGAGAGCGAGAGAGAGAGAGAGAGCGAGAGAAGGAGAGAGAAAGATTTTTAAAAAGCCACTTTTTTGGTATCAGGAGACTTCAAAACGTGGACATCTGCAAAAATGTCCAGGTCGAACATTTTCGTCATCACAATACTTCCTTATACTACGTATAAGAAAGTAAAAGCATACACTGTGTTTTCGATATTCACGACGGTTCTATTAAACTTGACCCACTTATTTACTTCATACATATCCACATCAGCAGATCTAATAACATCGTCAACATTGTTCGATGAAACCACTAAATTTATGTCATCTGGATATAACGTCATCAGAGTAGTACCAATTAATCAGATAGGGAAGTCATTGATAATAATTAAAAAGAAAGTTGGACCCAGGACAGAGCCCTGTGGAACACCCATACACCAGTGCTACTAGAAAAAATCCGGTCGATTCTCACTCTCAGTTTCTTTCCCGTCAAGTATGACTCGAACCCCTTCAAACATATACCGTTTACACCGTATCTATTAGGCGTATGCAGTAATATCAAATGCCCAACTGAATCAAACGCTTTAGACAAGTTGTACTTAAGTTGGAAGATTGAAATTAAAGAAAGCAGTATCTTTCGTTTTACCGGGGAAAAAGCCATATTGATTTTCGGAAATGAGTTTAAAATGAAGACAATACGATGCAATTTAGTTATATTTTAAAAAAGTCTTTTATTTACAATAAATTCGTAAATGAATAATATAAATATTATAAAGAAAATACCGACTTGACCGCTTTCGATAAAGTAATGTCTGAGAAAGGATTAGCTTCTTAGACTGTAACATCATTCAACAATCTCGAAAATATTTTACAAACTGTATAGAAACGGTCCGAAATGGAGATTGGTGCTACCTCTTATACGAGTATATAACTTCAGTGGATTTTGCCAAAATACCAAAATTTTGTTTTACATTTCGTCTCCTTGTCTCTAAGAATTGAAAAAGAAATAAAATGTAACTCTTTTTGTTGAGTGTTGTAGAATTTTTATTAGAGGTTTGTTTTTAGAATTTTTTAAATTTTTAATTTTATTTAGGACCCTTTGAACAATTTCGAAAAAATAACGTTTTACCTTTTGAAAGGTATTTTTTCTAAAGTTTTCGTGTAAATTTGGTAAGGGTTTCATAAAAAATAAAATTAGAAAATGGGAAATATCGATTTTGAGCCCGGGTGTATGGCCATAATACAAATCTTCATGCCACTTATGTGCATGACATTTACTAAAAGCAATATCGTTAATATGGTTGCAGATATACCATTATGTAGTTTTACAAATACACTATGTTTCAAATTAAATGCGAATGTGAAAACATTCTTAGCAGCAGTCCGCATATCACCGATGTATTGTGTGTGGTATCGATAAGTATACAAAGTTATTTAAATACAAGTATTTAATTTTTAATGATTTTTAATGATAATAACATTAAAAGATTATAGATTTCAACTTTGAATTTGTAATATACGGTGAGATTAATATAGCATTGTAACAACACCGTGCTACCAAACTGTAACAACCTACACCTGTGGAATCGGAGATTATTGTTTTCGCTGCCACCAAATGTAACTATAGTTACATTAATTAGATATAATAATTATATTAATGTTTTTCCACTCAGATGTAACGTGCTGTTGAGTAACGCGTCGAGCTGGTCAAGTAGCTATGATCTCTTCAGCGTGGGGGTGTTACGGGATTGAGATAAAGAAAACATGTATTTTGTAATAACAACTAAATATTTAATAGTGCTAAGGTACTTTTGTTTAATACAAAAACATTACAAAATGCCACAAAACATTAAACACATAAATAAAACTAAAAGAATGTACTTGGCGCTATCTCGACCTCTGAAATCTTATATACGCAAGCTGTAATAATCCCGCTGATGATTCTCCGTAAATTTAAGCCCTAATTTAACATTAACCACAACAAACAAAACAAAATATACTAACGACTTACCGACCTTATTGCCATCCAGCCTATCGTCTACAACATCACAAATTCACCAAACTCACAAATCAAATATCACTCACTGGTGAATTTAATTATTTATTACAATAGTTTGAACGTAACTTAACAACGCAGAAAAGAGAAACACATACAAACAAAATTATAAAACACAAATTTACAAAAAAAAAAGAATTAAACTGGTTATACAATTATAGACAGTTCATACTCTATTAGACCGACTTTTTAACACACAACTTAAAACTGCAATTGTTTATAGGATAACTCAAGTCGAGGTTGAGATCCTTTGCGGAAAAACTCTCACGAAAACTCTGACGAAAAAACTGCCTTGCACCTAGTTTTATTAGTTCTAGTCTAATTATGTCACGCCCTGTATAGAGTTAACGAATCCATTTTTAGTTCTTATTGGTGGAAATTATTTTGCAGATGTTACTTGAAAGTACGCCTTTTACATGTACCTTCTTATCTTGGTCTTGTCACTAATATACTTTAAACACCACTGTGGGTGATCTAATATTTTTTCAGTAGACGTAAGAATGTCTAAAACACACTTGACTAGAGGTCTGTCCTAACACATGTTGTTCTATACGTGTGGTCTATGCCCTGTTAGAACTCGGAATTCTACGTACTTTCATCATTACCAATTACTATTGACATATTTATGCCATTTTAACAATAGAGTTTCTAAACCCACACTATAATAACTACTTGAGACTCATGTATAGGATATCTACTGACCGTCTGCTTTAATGTGGCCGGTGCCAACAGTTCCGTATATCACTCATACGTAACAGCTTTATTTGACCCACTTATACTTTCCCTTAACGGATATTTATGTATTCCTTTAAAGGTACTTCTATATTTCATTTCCCTTGACAATCTTAGAACTAATATATTGCTTTAAGTAATATGTATAAATTTCTCATTGGTCTTTGTATATAGACGATAGGTGGAGTTTAGTTTATAAGATTCCTTGCGCCGCCCTTTTTAATTTAAAGGAGAGGGGTTTTTACCAAATATTGACCGGAATGATATAAAAAAATAGAAAATAATTAAGTAAATGCATGAAACAAAAATATAAAATTTTAACAAATAAATCGCGTAAGCCGATTTATTACATTCCTCTCCCCTTAAATCAAAGAATTGTTGCCAATACTTCTTAACTTACTTAAACAACTATTAACAAAAAGAAACGAGGGCCGTGCCACGACATGGAAATTTGCTATAGTCGTCAATCATTTCACTGATGCTAGCAAACTAAAAACTTAAATGTACGTCCTTTATACTAATAAATTAATTAATTTAGAAAAACAACTTTCTTGTCGTGTCACTTTACCTCTTAAATTTTTTACATAGTCTTAACTAATCTTAAGGTCCCTAGTTCTTGGTATTCGTCACTATAATCGTCCCTGGCGTTCACTAAACTCTTAGGTACGCTGTTCGAATTTTTCGCACTACCTTTCCGTTAACTCCGGATCTGAACACTGCAGTCTTTGTACAACCCGTTGCCAGTTGGCATTTACTGTTCGCGACACTCGCGATATTCGCACAGTCTTCTTCTTCTGCTATCTATCTGCTTTCTGGAGGCTTCTCTGCTTTTAGCTTGTGTTTGTAAAACGCCATCATATGGTCAGCAACAGCTTTTTCTAACTTTAGCTTTCCAACATGGAAAGTCATATGGACAACACTGATACTAGTACAACAGTGTCGTCACTGAAACATCATTGTTGTTGAATTTTGGAGATACTTCTGTGGCACAGGACGAAGAGGTATTATTTATGTAGGCCCATTTTACTACGGATATGCCTGATTGCACTTCTACTGTTGTATACTTAGTAGATGCATATTTTCCTCTTCATGGTTGATTGTTTCATTGAACTTCGTGGCATTGGAATAATGGCATCTTCTGTATTTGAATCACCTGATGGATTGACAGCATACCTCAATGTTGACTGGACTTCCTACTGTGAGGTTCCTAGGTTGATTCGGACATTCGCCTACCATACTTCTTGCGGTTCCAGTTTAAATAATTGATAGCCGGAAAATACTCGCAGAACCCATTGCACTGTAGGGACCTTAAACTAACAAAAAAAAACATACTGGGATTAACTGTTGATCCGCCAACTTATCCGTTAACCTAGGGGATCTATACTTATACATTAAAAAAAAATACATAGCAAATAAAATTAAATACATATACTAAACCTCGTACCTTAACTATTTTATATTATCCACGGATATTCGGGGACTGGTCCACGGCTTCTTAATTGATATCTGGGTATTCGCGCTTCTTCCTCTTCTTCTTCATCTCTTTCGTCTTCTTCTTCTACATCATGCCCTTCTATTAAACTTTCTTGCGACAACTCGTCTCTAATCATGGGATGATAACCTTCGTTGTACCCTAACCCTCGGGTCGCTTCTGTCTCTTCTAATATTTCTTCTTCTCCGTCATCTTCTTCTTGACTGTGTTCGCGATTTTCTTCATCACTTTCTTCGTCGTAATATCGCTTCAACCTATTTACGTGCACTATCTGCTCACTACCATCAATTATTCCTTGAATTCTATAGGTCACAGGCCCCAATCGTTCCACTACTAAGTATGGACCTTTCCACAATTTTGCCAGTTTTTTGCTTTTTCCTGGTCCGATTGCGGGAGTCCTTAGAAAAACTTTATGTGAAACCTTGATCTTAGGTTCACTGGCTTTCTTATTATATTGTCGCTCTCTTGTTTCAGCTGATTTGGCTAATGCGTTTCGTGCTTGATTGAAGGCGGTGGATAGCTTGACCTTCATTTCTGACGAGTAGTCATCGTAATTATATCTGACTCGCGTTGGTGTTAATACTTCATCGCTCGGAAGTGGCATTTCACGCCCGTGCATCAGAAAATACGGTGACATTCCGGTCGAGCTATGGATTGACGATCTGTACGCCATCATTGCGTATGGCAGCCATTCATCCCAGTCACGTTGTGAGGGTTCTATAAAATGAGAAAGGAGGTCCTTTAAAACACGATGACTCCTTTCTAACATGCCATTACTCTGTGGGTGGTACGCTGTAGTTTGGACCTTCTTGACGCCTAGTAATCGGCACACTTCTTGCATAAGCTGCGAAATAACATTGGGTCCTTGATCGGTTAAGAGCTTCCTGGGTACTCCATGTCGACATATAACATTGGTCACGAATGCCTTAGCTATTGTTTCCGTCTTTTGATTTGGTAAGGGAATGGCTTCCAAGTATTTCGTGAAATAGTCTTGTATGGTGAGTATGTACTTGTTCCCTACATGACTTGTAACTAATGGACCAACAATGTCCATGGCGACCAATTCCAATGGATAGCTAATTTGCTCAAATCGCCGTAGTGGGGCCTGTTGCTGATGTGGAGACGTCTTCCTCTCGTTGCAAGATACACACCTTTTTACATAACCTTGTATGTCACTCTGCATATTTTCCCAATATGCTCTTGATTTAATAATCTGATACGTTTTTGATATACCCAGATGTCCCATAAATGGAGGATCGTGAAAATTCTTTATTGTTTCGTTTACTAACGATTTTGGTAGCACAATTCTGTCAGTAGTTTCTATACTAGTGCTCTTCTTCTTTAGTAGTCCTTCTTCATCCATATAATAGTCTCCATATTTCTTCTGGTTATGTAAGTTACTTGCAATATTCTGAATGAACTCATCTAGATCTTGTTCTCTTTTCAACTCTGACTTCGTAAGTAATGGTACACTCGGTGTTTCTTCTATTTTTCCTATGGTCGTAGGGAATACTAATTCTTCTTTCCATATCCTTTGTGGTATTCCTTTCCTTGGCGCTTGCTTCCTGTATGTTGCTGGCTTTTCTTCTAATCCTGTGGAATATACTGTACCTACCGACGTTTCCTCTTTTGAACCGCTATTTTTGCCTGGCCTATTTAGAATGGACAACTCTTCCTCAGGTGTTTCGTCTTCATCTATATCGCTGATCTCCCCATATTCTTCCACGAGCACTTCAACTTCCAGCGGGTGAGGGAAGTTGCTTAATTTTGACTCTTGTACATTTGAATTTTTGCCATGAGCCCGACTTTCTTGTAGTGCCTTTACATCCTTCGATTGGATTGCTTGAATTTCGTATTCTTCTGGTAAAACATTTATTTCGTTAAAACGTTCTTGACTGTTGGGCTTCATCTTAGTGTTGACGCCATGCATTTCAGGGATGGTTTCATTGGCTTGCTGATCACGTACGCGACTGAGGGCATCTGCGTGATTATGCTTTTTGCCTGCCCGATACTTAACTTCGAAGTCGTATTCCGACAATAAAATTGCCCAACGTGCTAGTCTTGAAGACGGGTCCTTAAGGGAAATTAACCATTTCAATGATCGATGATCAGTAATGACGTCAAACTTAACCCCATACAAATAGCAACGGAAAACTTTTATTGCCCATATAACTGCTAGGCATTCCTGTTCAGTTACGGAATAGTTTTGTTCGGCCTTGTTTAACTGACGGCTAGCATATGCAACTGGCTTTTCGCAGCCCTTATGCAGTTGACTTAATACTGCACCAATTGCTCTACCTGAAGCATCAGTTGATAGAACAAACTGTTTGTTGAAATCTGGAAAGCATAATACTGGTGACGTGATTAATTTCTGTTTGAAATACCGAAATGCATTTTCCTGATCTTCCTCCCATACGAATTTTTCGTTCTTCTTCGTTAATTTCGTCAGTGGCAGTGCCTCTCTGGCATAGTTTGATATAAATTTTCGATAAAATCCGACTAATCCCAAGAAAGCTCGAATTTCTTTGACATTTCTTGGTTGTGGGTAATGCTTCACTACCTCCACTTTCTCTGGATCTGGATAAACTCCTTCTGCTGAAACATAATGTCCTAAATACTTTACTTCCCGTGAAGCAAACTGACATTTTGAAAGCTTAAGCTTCAAATTAGCCTTTCGTAGTCTTTCGAAAACGTTTTTAATATGAGTTATATGTTCGTCGAAACTTCTACTGAATACGATTATGTCGTCGAGGTATACTAGGCATTCTATCCCTGTCATACCTGATAAGGTAACATTCATTAATCTTTGAAATGTACTAGGACTGTTTATCATTCCGAACGGCATACGTAAGGCCTCATAATGCCCATCTGGTGTGGAAAATGCTGTCTTTTCAATATCCCGCTCATCCATTTGCACTTGCCAATACCCACTTGCTAGATCAAGTGTGGAAAAATATTCAGCACCTCCTAATTGATCTAAGGTTTCTTGAAGATTTGGTAACGGGTAATAATCACGCTTGGTTATTTGGTTCAAGGCTCGATAATCTATGCAAACGCGAATTTTGCTTTCTCCATCAGCTGCTTTCTTTGGGACCATCACAACTGGAGCTGACCACGGTGATTTAGATTCTCTAATCACACCTTGTTGAAGCATATCATCTATTTGCTTCTTTAGTTCTTCTCGCTGTCGAAACGGAATACGGTAAGGCTTCTTAGTAATGGGAGCTACGTCTTCGGTGATAACTCGATGCTTTACATCCCCAGTGCATCCTAAGTGTACATTGTCTATCTTAAATATATCCGCATACTCATCTAGAGTTTTTGTTAGCCTGTCCTTCTCCCTTTGTGGTAGGTGTTCTAGGTTATATTCGTTAATGGCTTGACTGATACTGCTCACATGGTTTATTGGAAGAAGATCCGAATTTGGAGAACTTTCATCGACATTCTCTGTTACCATTAGTTCACTGTGCGCTACTATGGTATTCTTGGGTAAATGGACAGCTTTGTACCCTGTATTCATAAGACAAACTGGTATCTTATCATTGGCTCTGCATAGTGTTCTCGCTGCTACAACCCCGTGCTTTAAAATTTCCACCGGTTCTATAATAATAGACTTTCCTTCACTATGAATGTTTTGTTTAGCTACACATACCGCCTGACACCGTGCTGGAATAGTTACCTTCTGAGCTAACCGTACTAAATTATTTTGTGGACGGGTGTATGTGTCTTCATTTTTTTCCATTTCATTTGTTTTCTTCTGGTCATTGATTTCCAATTCTTGCTCGTTGCTTTTGCCGTAAAACGAAATAACTATACCGCTGTTTTTAAATATCTCCTTAACAATGTCACATTCCTCAACACAATCAATGTCATTTGCACCGTGCGATAGTTTAGGAATTGCTAAATACCTGATTGAGTTCTTTAAACATTGTTCTCTTAATTGTAGTAAAGCTTTTCTTATGTTTTTACGAGTAGGTTGATCCCATCCCCTTTTCTTTATTATGAGATAGAAAACATACCTATTTATTCCCTTTTCTGAAACAGTATCGTGCAGCATTGCGCATTCACCTACCTTTCTTCTTTGATTTAATAATAAATCGCGCCTACCGAATTTTTTATCCAATTGCTTCTGTATACCCCACTTTAAATTTATACCCTCGTCGACGTAAGTCACTAATGAATAATAGTTAGGTGCACTTAATATATTACCGATTGTATCTTTGAATATCGTTACACGTTTCTTCACATAATTCGTTTCTAAATCTTTTCTTCCCTCGCATGCACTACCCTTTTTCATAACCGGATTAAACTTCTGATTTGTCTTATATACACACCTATTATTATATATCGGTGCCGCACTAACTGTATTAATATCATTATGTCTTAGCATATCAATTTTAACATTTGCTAATATAATATATTTATTTTTAAAGTCTATTCTAGCGTTCATTGCACTTAGTAGATCTCGTCCTAAAATACCCTCTGCCGTAATGGACAATGTGTCTGGACACACTATACATTTAAATGATTCTATCACCTTACCAACCTCAATGTCTATTGTTGTCACACCTACTGGCGCTATTGCTTCACCCGATATACCTACTAATACTGAATTGTCATAATCATATATTTTCATATTCAAATTCCTTATGACACTCTCTTTTATTATCGTAACTGCAGAACCTGTATCAATCAGAAATAGTATAGGCTTACAGTTTACGTTTATTCGTACTTGACACCCCTCGTCTTCACTTCTACCTGATATCCATGGAATATTTATACATGAAGGCACTCCGCATGGGGCATCGGCGGAGGCCTTTAGAAGTTTAAATCCTTCCTCCTAGATGTGGATGCATTCCATCCTTGATTTTGGCGATTTGTATGTGACGGCTGAGTTTTCTCATAGTTTTCCCGAAATTGTGTACCCTGATGCGTTTGGAAGCGACATTCATATTGCTTATGGCCCACTTTACCACAATTATAGCACTTCAGCTCGGATGTAGCTTGACAATATCTAGCTATGTGTCCTTCTCTCTGACATCGATTACAATGTATTCTACGAGGACTACTGAAATTTGCATTAGAAGGTTGTCCTCTTAACGAAACTTCTCTTTCAAATGCCTCACAAATACGCCATTCATTTTGCCGCTTCGGTTGTTGCAATACTTCATTACTAATTTCCGCTTGTTGAGCCAATTCCACTGTTTTTTCGAATGTCATTGTAGGTGTTCTGTGCAACTCCAGCATTATCATTTTGGCTATATCGGCATTAAGTCCACGTTGTAACTGCTGGATTAGATCCTTTTCATGCCTTCTCTTGGTAGCTTTAATATCCGCCAGGTCCTTTGAATCCATACCCGCAAGGTTTTCTTTTAAGAGTTCTGCGCCAACTATTTTAAGTCGCGTTGCATACTCTGATACCGTTTCTTTATGTTGCTGCATACATTTGTTTAATTTTAATAATCCTTGCCCCGGTATTATTTTCTTAGTATATTTGTCGAGGAAAAACTTTTCAATACCTTTAACCGTAGCATCTGCTCTGTCTAGGGAATCTTCAGATTCTAATAATTCAAAAGCACTACCTGTAAGTTGATATTTTGTAATTGCTATAGTTTGACTTTCCGTCCAGCCATCAATAATTGCTCGTTGGGAAATTTTCGAAAAAAATTCTTTAACATTCTCTCCAGCTTTCCCTGAAAATACTGGTAAACCTGCTAAAGTTACATTAGGTTTAGTGTAGACGTTGACAGGTGCGTTTTGTGTTGATGGATTCGTAGCAGTTGATGCATTTGAGTCCGTCATCGTGAATTTTATTTATTTTGATACGCTTCACAACCTTTCATGAAAAGTTAACTACAGAGATATACCACAATTTTATACTAATAAATAGAACAGAAGTTTTCTTTTCTTCTTAAAACAAAACAACGGGATTTTTCCTTTTTACTTTAAGTAATCTTTAAAATGAAAAATGAACCTACTACAATGAAATTTATTTGCAAATACTTCAATCATGAAACAACCACACAAAACAAAAAACAAAAAAAACAATAGCACTCTTACCAAAGAAACAATTATATATATAATTACATTAAATATTTAACAAACGGCGTAAACAAACATATTCTGTCTAAATTATAATTCACTTTTCAAAACAAAATTTCGGTCTAGACGTTAGACCATAAATTATTTCTGTCACACTATGTCAGGTAGCTGACCCTTAGTAAAAGGTCCAGACGTTCCTCTCTTAACACCTAAAGGGAAAAAAAAAATCAACTTATGCAATCATACAACGCTGTTCAAGTACCTTGCACTTATTCAAAACTAATAACTATTCTTTATCTCTCTTTATTACCTATACGGTACCCGTAACTATACCTGATAATACAAAAAAAAACAAAAGACAAGAAAAAAAAAGGGATATACTTCAGTTTAATGCGACCGAATTCGTATATTGATATACACTCTGCTTAAATAATAAAAAAAAATACGTTTAATCTATGTTGACTTGCCAAACCATTACAAAAGTCCTGTAAGTCGCAGACGCGCCTAAACAAATTATTGATTGATACTTAATTGTTTATGCAGACTAAAATTATGCGTGTATAGATATTTATACCTTTTGTTTATACACAAAGAGAAAAAAAATACTGCTTCGAATATCTTGTTTCCTAACTCTATTACATATCTGTTATGTAAATTCAATAAAATTTCGTATGTTTTAATTACTCTCTCTATTTAATTCTCACTTAGTAAGTAAATTCAAAATCCCATATATAAAGAGAAATCAAAATCCATCAAATTCTAAAAGGAAGCTAAAACTAGTAAATCGCAAAAGTAAATTATAAACTAGTAAATTCTAAAAGTAAATTATCAACTAATAAAAAGAAATGAATTATCCACTAGTAAATAATAAATTATCCACAATAAAATAAAAAAAATGAATTATCAACTAATGAAATAAAAAAAATAAAAAAAAATTAATTATCCCACCGCTAGTCACCAAATTGTAACAACACCGTGCTACCAAACTGTAACAACCTACACCTGTGGAATCGGAGATTATTGTTTTCGCTGCCACCAAATGTAACTATAGTTACATTAATTAGATATAATAATTATATTAATGTTTTTCCACTCAGATGTAACGTGCTGTTGAGTAACGCGTCGAGCTGGTCAAGTAGCTATGATCTCTTCAGCGTGGGGGTGTTACGGGATTGAGATAAAGAAAACATGTATTTTGTAATAACAACTAAATATTTAATAGTGCTAAGGTACTTTTGTTTAATACAAAAACATTACAAAATGCCACAAAACATTAAACACATAAATAAAACTAAAAGAATGTACTTGGCGCTATCTCGACCTCTGAAATCTTATATACGCAAGCTGTAATAATCCCGCTGATGATTCTCCGTAAATTTAAGCCCTAATTTAACATTAACCACAACAAACAAAACAAAATATACTAACGACTTACCGACCTTATTGCCATCCAGCCTATCGTCTACAACATCACAAATTCACCAAACTCACAAATCAAATATCACTCACTGGTGAATTTAATTATTTATTACAATAGTTTGAACGTAACTTAACAACGCAGAAAAGAGAAACACATACAAACAAAATTATAAAACACAAATTTACAAAAAAAAAAGAATTAAACTGGTTATACAATTATAGACAGTTCATACTCTATTAGACCGACTTTTTAACACACAACTTAAAACTGCAATTGTTTATAGGATAACTCAAGTCGAGGTTGAGATCCTTTGCGGAAAAACTCTCACGAAAACTCTGACGAAAAAACTGCCTTGCACCTAGTTTTATTAGTTCTAGTCTAATTATGTCACGCCCTGTATAGAGTTAACGAATCCATTTTTAGTTCTTATTGGTGGAAATTATTTTGCAGATGTTACTTGAAAGTACGCCTTTTACATGTACCTTCTTATCTTGGTCTTGTCACTAATATACTTTAAACACCACTGTTGGTGATCTAATATTTTTTCAGTAGACGTAAGAATGTCTAAAACACACTTGACTAGAGGTCTGTCCTAACACATGTTGTTCTATACGTGTGGTCTATGCCCTGTTAGAACTCGGAATTCTACGTACTTTCATCATTACCAATTACTATTGACATATTTATGCCATTTTAACAATAGAGTTTCTAAACCCACACTATAATAACTACTTGAGACTCATGTATAGGATATCTACTGACCGTCTGCTTTAATGTGGCCGGTGCCAACAGTTCCGTATATCACTCATACGTAACAGCTTTATTTGGCCCACTTATACTTTCCCTTAACGGATATTTATGTATTCCTTTAAAGGTACTTCTATATTTCATTTCCCTTGACAATCTTAGAACTAATATATTGCTTTAAGTAATATGTATAAATTTCTCATTGGTCTTTGTATATAGACGATAGGTGGAGTTTAGTTTATAAGATTCCTTGCGCCGCCCTTTTTAATTTAAAGGAGAGGGGTTTTTACCAAATATTGACCGGAATGATATAAAAAAATAGAAAATAATTAAGTAAATGCATGAAACAAAAATATAAAATTTTAACAAATAAATCGCGTAAGCCGATTTATTACAGCATCACAAAGGCGGGGTTTATACATGAAGAGTCACTATTATTTCATATTCAAACATTCATATTTATCAATTATTATAGCTGTTCTATTTTCAGTGATCCGGATAAACCTATGAATGTGACGCAAATTCTGAACATATGTGTACTCTTTGCACAATTTGCTTATTATATATTTCCTGCGGAGCAAGTTATTTTTGAGGTGCGTAAATCAAGTCAAAGAAATTACTTGCTCCAGTTTAATTTAAATTTTCTTTTCAGCTTTCGGACTTATCTAATTATATTTATATGTCAGAATGGTACGAAAATGAAATTGAATTACAGAAACCTCTATTACTTATTATGTCAAACAGTCAATCTACACAGTACTTTTCAGGAGGTGGTATTGTGACAGCTAATGTGGATACCTTCGGATCCGTAAGTGTTGAAAACGTATCTTATATATTGGTTTACTAAAGGGAACATGTTCTTTATTTCAGACTATACGCGCAACATTTTCTTTTTATGCTATATTGAGAAATGTCTTAAATAGGTAATTATCTAATAAGATTGATGTAAATTAAATTTTAAATAATAAAATCATTTGATGAGTAGTGTGATGAGCAAAAATCCCACAACTTCTAGCTATCACATTGTGAGTAATCTACAAATATATATGGTAAATCCCGTCAAATTGTGGACTTTTGTATCAATTTTAAGGATATACCGGTATTTGATACCCATTTAAAATTCTAGAGCTGGCAGGGGTACAAATTAAACTATGGGCAACCAAACAAAAATTCCATCTGATGAATAACATAAGAATTATGCATAATCCTTATGGGTTAATGCTCAGATGTCAAGTTGATTGTTAGCAGTGCTTGTTATAACAGGTGAGCCAATAAAACGGGACGATTTGGGAACGTCACTGTAGAGAAAGTAGAGGAAAGGCGGGCTTGCGCCGTCAACGTTGTGAATCTAGAAAGCGTGAAAGCGTCTAGAAATGCTGCCCCCATATTATGGGCAGCTTTCGACGAGGCCACAAGATTGTGTGGGACAAAAGCAGACCATCTTTAGAACATTATAAGAATGAACGATTGTGCACTTAGACAATATTTCCATTCGTGTCGATTATGTTTTCATCAATAAAATTTGCAAAAGATGACATTCTGGATGTTTTCTGACTTTTTGAAGTCGTCCCGTTTCATTGGCTCGCCTGTTATAACTCTGTAAATACTATGCTCTAAACTTGGCTTACTACAAAATATACAAATGTCCTACCTGCAGACTCCCTATGGCCACTTTGCTCAGTGAAGACAGAGAGCGTAGGTCTAACAAATCATATTAGACGATGGACATAATAAAGCCCCTCCCCCTTTAATAACTATGACCGGCCCCCGAATTGTCACCTGATCGGAAGGTGTTCAGGGAAAAAAGAGAACAGGAGAATCCTCCAGAAAGAACATTCATTCATTAGTCAACCGGTTTGTTAGGAGTGTGGATATTAAAAGAATACAATAACCAGTAATAAAGATAATAAGTTTTAAGCGTAACTATGATTATGTATATAACAAAAAAAATTGTCAACAAACTATAACGACGACTTAAAAATAATAACCCAGTTCCATTCTAATTTAAATTACAATTACAAAATATTGAAGACAAGATCGGCAGCTCAAACAAAAGAAAATCTAGTCTATGTAGGTGTTATGACCCATGACATGCTACGAAAGCAAAAAACGTATAGATATCTTATGTCGTACATGGGTTTTACAGAATTACTACATTAACGGGTCAAACAGGTGCAATGAAATTTAAACAATAAAAGCATTGATAATGAATAGAATTCGAATATTATTAGTACAATAAACGTGACTCAAATGGCACAAGTCACCTCTGAGATGCACTGGCGTTGTATCTTCGATAATTACAAACTAAATTCTACTTATGAACAAAGTAATTAAATGAAATCTCACCAGTATCGATTATTTTAACTATCAATAGCCCTGAAGGGAAAGGAAAATTACTAACTACTAATGAATAGGTTTTCGAAATAACAAATGAAAGGGGGCTACAAGCTGCAATTTAAATAACAATAAAGCTATAGTGAAATCTATACTGATATTTATTTGCAATTTATTACTCCACATAACCCCAAACGAAATATGAGGATTCTGTTATAAATACAAGCAAATTACCTGGATATTCTGCTATCTAAATTTGCGATTTATTAATAATAATTAATAAATAAAAATTCAGTTATTGTAATTATATGCATGAAATTCTGTTACTGGAATATACACCAATAAGAGCTTGGTAACCGCAGACTCATGTATTACAAACTTGTATTTTTATCAGCACGGTAAAACTCATAATGTGTCTGTCAATTAAAAAAATATGTGTAGAATCTCAACTTGACAAAAATACCGTATCGGAACATTGTGTAGTAGTTAGTTATGTACTCTTTATTGTGTAAATGCAAATTTTCGGTAGACATTAAAAAAACATTAAAATTCGTATATAGTCAAATACACAAGAAATGTAATTAAACTAATTTTTCATCATGACAGAGTAGGTAATAGTAAGATTAATAAAAGAATGATAATCTGAAAAGCAAACCGCTGTTAAAGGATGGTCATTGTAGTTATATTGATTAAAAATAGAAAATAAATAACAAAAATAGGTCATTTAAGTAGATTCATTGAAAGATTTTTGGTTTAACAAAAATCTTTGCCTTAATAGCTCTCCTCCATACCTAATCAGCTCGTTGACAATATTATCCCTTCACCCAGTTTTGTTCATTTTAAGCTGTGCTATTACTTCGTTGATTCCTCTTCTGCTTGTATGTTCAATATATTCCTATTATGTGTCTTCTACACTCAGAAAAATACTTGCATTAATTTAACAAAACCATTACTGTTAATAAATTTTTGTTAATACATCCATATTTTCAGTATTATTAACAAAAAACTTGGTGCACATCTGACAAAAAGTTTGTGTTATTTTTTTAATCTTACATCAACAATTGAGGACTTTGCAGCAAGAACGACGCAGCTCCAGTTTTAACGAAAATCGGGGTTATGCGCTGTTTACAATGATCAAAATATTAGCTATCGTTTGGTGCAAGATCGACGCAGCTATGGTAATTGGGTATACTAAAGCATGTAATAATGGAGATGCGTCATACTGTGTTTGGAGCAAGAAAAACGTAGCTCCGGAGCTACGTCGCTCTTGCCCCAAACGCGCATCGCATTTTGTTTTGACGTTTATTAGATATTTTAGTAGTTTAACTGTTTGCGTTAGTTTTCTACCTTTGCTATAATATTCTTAGTTGTTATTTTTGAGTTGATAACAAGTGTAATATGTTAGAGGAATTGGACAGTGAACCTGAACCTTTTAGTGGTGGTTCCAGTGATGAATATGTGGCAGATACAGCCGACAGTAGCACATCAAGTAGTGATAGTGATAGTTTGGAGGTTAGAAAAACAAACAGGAAGTCTGTAAATGAATCGCAGTGGGTTCGAAATAAGAAAAAGAAACTTTTGGCTACTGGAGCAAGATATCTTAATAGTGTGAACAAAATGGTCGGTCCTAGAGTGGTTGGCGAAGACTGTAAATGCAAATTTAAATGTTTCGAAAACTTTAATGAACAGGAGAGAACGCAGATCTTAAATAAATTTAATGAAATTGGCGAGAAAGTAATGCAGGATACTTACCTTGTAGGCCTAATAAGTACGTCAGAAGTAACCAGAAAACGTCCTAAGACAGGAAATGGTCGGCAACGAAACGTTTCCCATAAATACATGGTAAGTACTTACTCACCTTTCAATTTATTTTCTGAAATAATCCATTTTTTTAAATTCCAGATTCGTATTGGTTCAAAATCCCACCGAGTATGCAAAAAAGCATTTGGTGCGGTTCATGGTATATCATCTAAAAGAATTGATCGCTTGTCAGCTTTCTTAAAATCTAACGACGCTATCACATCTCCTAAGGATGGTCGTGGAAAGCATCACACTAGACCCAACATGATCCCCCCAGAAATCGTTGAGCAAGTAGATAGCCATATTCGCAGTTTTCCCAAGAGATCGTCTCATTACAGTCGTCAAAAAAATAATAATAAAATGTATCTTTCACCGGAATTAAATGTCAAGAAGCTGTATGAATTATATCTAGAAAAATATGAAAAAGATATGTTTGATATATATGGCCTAAAAGATAAAAAACATCTTTTCCGTCCGAAAGTGACTTACGACTTCTACTTTAGATATTTCAAGGCTAATTTTAATATTTCGTTTGGCAGCCCACGGTCCGACACTTGCAAGACTTGCGACGAATATGAAAATAAACTTAAGCTACCCTTACCCGATGAAGAATTAAACCAAATTAAAACTTCTAAACAGCTCCATGTAAGCAGAGCTCAAGTATTCTTTGATGCACTCAAAGAAAAAACAGAAGAAGCTAAAAATAATCCCGAGGTAGAAGTACTCTGCTTTGATCATCAACAGAATGCACCTTTACCTAAAGTCCCCTCAGGAGATGCATTTTATCTTAGGCAGTTATGGGTTTTTAATTTCTGCATTTATTCAGCCAAAACAGGAATTTCGCATTTTTACATGTATGATGAAACCACTGGCAAAAAGACACCCAATGAAACCATTAGCTTCCTAGATCATTATTTAAAAAATATAATGTCCAAGTATGTGAAAACATTGTACATCTTCTCAGACAACTGCGCTGCTCAAAACAAGAACGGAAGCCTAGTACAATATCTATTCACTTTGGCCCAAACTAAACAGTTTCAGTCGATTCTTCATCGATATCCTGAACCTGGCCACTCCTTCTTGCCATGTGACAGGTCATTTGGGGTTGTAGAAAAAGCATTACGAAAAATCGAACGAATATTTACTCCTCAAGAATATATGACACATTATGGCAAATGCAGCAGAAACTTTGAAGTGGTCCCAGTAGAACAAAACATGATTTTTGACTTTGTAAATTATTTAAAGCCACATTTTAAGAAAACAGTCATCAACCAGCATAGACAGAAATTTGCGATAAGCAAATACAAACTGATTTTATATGAAGCAAACAGTGGAATCCAGTGCAGCGAGTCTTGTAATGTACCTATCTATAGTACATTCAATATTCAACGTTCTACGTTAGATACCAATACGGCACCAAATCAACTGTATAAAGAAAAATTGCCATTGAAAAAAGTAAAATATGACAACGTGATGGTGCTGGCAAATCAATACGTGCCAAAAAACGACCTATCTTACTATGAAAAATTAACTTTTGCTCAGGGGAACACAGGTAGTGACGTCGAAATGACCAACGACGAAGAAACTATTGAATAGTATTAGATTCTATGACTTATTATTATTGTTTTTGTTTAATGAGTAACATTGAATAAAGTTTATGTAATAAATATATACAAATTTTGCGTTCAAATGTAATTTTAGCTCTTTCATTATTGCAGACACGCACACTTTTTGAAGTTTTGGTGCAAGAATGACGTAGATCCATTAAAAAACAACTTTTTATTTGCTTTAAAATATTATATTTTTAGAAGATTTTCGGTATTTGTAATTGTTAAGGTACGTGCTTTTGGCAGTTTAAAACGTAAAAGTGGTATCTAATAAAATATGGCGTATAAAAGTTTTTTTTTATTTTCTCAAAATCGACTTTTATGGAGCTGCGTCATTCTTGCTGCGGAGTCCTCAATTAAAAACTGTTGCTAATCCACTAAACATACCGAACTGTAATCATAACAAACATTTACTGTTAGATGAATATGTTACAAATTAACAAAAAAAATCAATTACTTCAATACACTAGTTATTTCGGAACAACAGAGAGAAAATATTGGGTTTCTATTGCCCCCCTCTGGTAAGATAAGTATTTATCAATACAATAGTGAGTGAAATAATTATTAATGTGTTTTCTATCATAGGTATACTTACACAAAATGAGTATTGCGCTCTCAGACTTGCTATAAAAATGGGGTTTTATTGAATTAATCCCAAGATGTGAAGGTAAGTAAAGGTATTCTATATTACTTATATGAATTCGTGTGTGTACAATATTAATATTATATAGATTTATCAAACCATTCATTATTTTAAAAAATCTGCTTCTAAAAAGAAGGTACAGGCATACTAATGTATGTATAATTCTTTCAGAAAAAAAAATGCTTTTACATGGCCTCATCATATTTGTTGCTAGTAAATGTGCAATGCCGATTATGAAAGCATTATTCTCTAAGTGAGTTTACCATTATTGTGTAATTCGAGAATGAAATGCTTAGGTTTCTCTTTCTGAAAAGTTAAACTTGTTTATAGAGAGAATAACGAAAAAACACCCACTTTAAAAACCTGAAGGAAAAACTTACTTTAGCATTTCTTCTGTTATTCTGGGTTATTTTATTCTGGCACACTTCGCCCCGTACAAGAGTCACAACAACGTCAAATTCAAATAATTTGGAAAATTTGACATCTGTTCATACTAAACTTGATTTCTTTTGAGCTTTTTACAATTTTCTCGGACCGTTCACTATAACACGTGTGTACACGTCGAGAGACATGAATGAATCCATCATATATACAGACAGTATGTTTCCAATTAAGTGCGAAAGTTTTCAGACGGTGAATCCTTGTCAAAAATTAAAGGGGGTATTTCATGTAAACCAAGGCTCTTAGGCTTGTTCTTGTAAAGTTACACGTTTCCAAAAATGAGCCTATGAACATGTTTTTAATTTTGTTGAGATCTTTTAGAGGGGTAAACATGCAGCCCCTATTAAAATAAAAAATTCAAACAAAACAAATTATCTGTATTACAAAAAAGGAAAACACAACAAGATCAAACGGAACAGAGTTATAAAAACTGTTCGAAATGACCACCTCCAACCATTAGACAGAAATAAAGTCTTCGTCTCATAGATTGGCGCAAACGTTGAAATATTCTGGGCGTGTCTTTGATTGTCTCGCAGCCTGCAATGATGCGATTCCTTAAATCATTTATACATTCATTGGGGGTCATATAAACCAAGGATTTAGGGTACCCCAGATGCAAAAGTCCAAGGGGTTAAAGTCTGGTGATCTGGGAAGCCGTGATTGAGGTCCTGCTCGGCCAATCCAACAATTTGGATACACGTCGTCGAAGTAATGACGAGCAGTTATTATAAAATGGACAGGCGCACCATCGTGCATAAACCACAATCCTGGTCAAATGGAACATTTTCACGTAAAATGGGAAGCTGCTTCTGGGGAAAATTTGTATAGAATGCACCATTTAACCTCAACGGTAAAAAATACAGACCAATAACATTTTCGCCAATAATTCCGACGCACACGTTAAGTGAAAAAGGCTATTGGTACCGACCTTCTTGAATTGCATGTGGGTTATCTTCAGCCCATAGATGGTTGTCCCTTGTTTTGAAAAGTTGGATTCGTCAGTAAATAATACGTTTTCTAAAAATTGAGCATTTTCGATAATCATTTGAAGACTCCATTGATGGGGAAATTTCGCGGCAAAAGGACTCGTTGAATATGGTAAGGATGCAATTCGTGATCCTTAAAAATTTTCCAGATTAGTTTAATGCAAACATTTAGTGTGTTAGCAATTTGCCTTGTACTTAATTCCGGACGATCTTCAATCATATTAAGAACCCCTTCTTCCAGTGCCACCGGTCTTATTAATCGGGGACGAGCACAATTTGTTTCATTTTAGAAATGTCCCTCTTTCACACAGACGTTGGTGAAGACGTACATAAATTGTGTGCTGAACTATCACGCGCTGAAGATACATCTCTGAATAGAGCCGTCTAGCTTCCAAAGAATTTCCATTTGCACGACCATACATAAAATGCATATCGGCCATTTCAGCAGTAGTGTAATTATTCATATTAAAGAGGTAAAAGGCACTATTGAACTTTCAACTACCGCATAAAAATCAATGCGAATTGATCTTTGAAAAACCGCATATACGTCCATGCACAATATTGTATCTTATTTTTTTATTAAGAAGCTATTGCTCTTACGGAAAAAAACACGAGGGTTAAAAAAGTTTAGCAGTAAATCATTCTTTTCAACAGATATTTTTTAATCAAGAAATTTTATTTTGTTAAAAATGTCTGGTAATAAAAACGAATAGGGGTTGCTTCACCCCTCTAAAAGATCACAACAAAAATTTAAAAAATATTCATAAGTAGCCTTTTTATTGGTAGAACACGCCCACAAAATGCCATTTTTTTAACTTTTCAGTAGTTTTAAGAAGGAAAAAAAAACAATTTTTTTATATCATTTTTTGAAGCGTGTAACTTTTCAAGGACAAGCCTAAGAGCTTTTGTTTACATGAAAGACCCCCTTTAATTTTTGACAAGGAATTACCCTCTGAAAACTTTCGCACTTATTTGGAAACATCCTTACCCGTCAATACTGCCTTTCTTAGAGAAGCTAGATTTAGAAGTGTTAAATGAGAATTTCATATACCTGGTATTTCTGATGAACAATTTCTATAGGACTACTTTCAATTTGGATTTGCTGACTATTATTATGCAACAAAATACATTAGCGTGACTTCGCGCTTTTTTATATAATCGTTCACTTTTTTGCGGAAAAAATTCGCTCTATTTAAAAATTATTCGAGGACGCAATTTCTGAATTAATATACTACCCAAAGCTTCTTTTTTTATCAGAAATTCCCATTTGATATTCTTTCTTTAAATCCAGGTGATCATATTTTTTTTTATTACAAATGTGAATTATTATAGTTAGTTGCTTATGATGAATAATAATACTACGAAAATTAACAATTTCTTAAATTCTTTTACATTTTTATTTGTTTTAAATACATTTGAGTTACTTCATATTAAAAATATAAATAATTTGTGTTCTAATTTTTACATATTTCCTTTCTCGTTTCATTATAATTAATTATAATAATAGTAGTAATATTAATACGTATAAATTAAAATTACATGTATTACAATTGTCTCTAATTTTCTTTTTCTAATGAGTCTCAAAATATAAAATTCCGATAATGTAAACTGAAGTTATAACTTGTTTCATGTGCATACATCCGCCCACTCTGCCTTTCTTAGAGGAGCTCGATTTAGAAGTGTTAAATAAGAATTTCATAACTTATATATGGCTGGTGGCTAAGATTAAATAGACACCCAATATAAAATTTTTGTTTCTTTTGTTTTCCATTCAGAAGGAGGCAAAAGTACATATAAAATAATGTTGTCTAGAAAAATAAATTCGCTATGCAAAGTTGACAATGCTTCCTATAAATAGTTTTTGAATAAGTGAAGTAACATAATTTTTCAAGTATAATTTATTAGATTTCTTTCAACATGTATATTACAAATGGAATTAAAGTGTTTAACCTATTAATGCCAAAAGATTTTGAACGCATTTATACTTGCCCCTAATCAATCATTCATCGACGTTTATTAAGAGAAACTACCAAAGAGAGGCATTTCCAAATTAGCGCTCGTTCAAGTCATAAGCCGCTTTTTAAAATACTACTCTCATGAAATCCATGCATAGAAACGATATATTTGATTTGCCTTTAATTATGTGGGAGTATTTAGGAGAAGCTATGAATTATACTTCAAAATTATTAAACTTGTATCGTGTATTTAATAGTGTCTTAATGACAACAGTACTTGTTTTTGTGTTGTCATCATTGTTTCAAGAAAATGACATTTCCTACGTTTTAATTGTGGAATCAATATCGGCTGTTACTCATGTAAGTAAATTGTAATATCGAATCATTATAATGATATTGTTACTGGTGGTCATGTGTGTTCGAAATAACCGTTTATTGCAGCCTCTTTTCAAGTATCTCGTTTTTATTTACAATAAGTCTGATATAGAAACATTATTAAGTGAACATTTGGAGGCGATTCTGAATGAAAATATATTGGAGGAAGGTTTGATTGCCGAAGATGAACAATTCTACGCTGTAATTAAAATGATTCAAATAGTTTTCTTAACTGCAACTTGTGGATCTGATGTTTTGTTTATGTTGAGACCGCTTTTGTATCGAAACAATTTATATATACTGCAAACCTGGACATTTACAGATTCTATTGCATTAAATACAATAGTGTTAATGTTTCAGTATTATCATTTTTTACTTGTAATTCCTATAATATTTGGATATGACATATTATATTTGTCATTTTGTGTAAAGACAGCTATATACGTGAAACATTTGAAACATTCTTTGAAAAATCTGTCGAAAAAAACATCAAAGAATGTTAAGCTCGATTTACTAAGGTGTATAAAAAGGCATCAGTTACTAAAATCGTAAGTAATAACACAAGATTATTCTTTTATATGTGCCGTGCTTGTCCTCAATAAGTTACTTAAACAGTAAAATTATATTTTATAAAAACATTTCGAATTTACTTCATAAATATTCCACCGATATGGTGTACTAAGAAAAATTAAACCACGCAAATTTAATTATATACATACATAAAAATAACCCAAATGTGTAATTGAGATTTACTGCCAGATAAATTAAGGATATGATGTTGTGTTCCAATATTTCGAAATTTTTTATTGTCTTCATTAGTGAAGTTTAAAATTAAATACTGCTTTTGAATATTAGCATCTACCTGTAATTGAGGCTTTCTAACTATTTTTCTTTTGCTCCTCTTCATGTTTTGGTTTTGCATTCTTTCATTAACTTATTTCCACCAAAATATGAAATTTAATGCAATACGTATAATTTTTATCACTATGTTTCTGCTTAAATGTAAAATACCAGTCAATTTTGGTTTTAGACCCGGCTAGTTTTTTCTCTTACGAAAACAATAAATATTATCAAATCCTTGGAATTTTAATAAAAGCCAATGTCAATTTATTAACCATTCGGTACTAGTATATACAGCCTGCTTGTCATTAGGTATATTTAGTCTTTAAACGTTTAAGTATAAATGATATATGTTAGAATTAGTATCTACTAGTAGTCAAGAGAGTTGATTACTGAATCTGTATAATACATATGTCACACATTTATGACATCCATTTAATCATTTCGAATTTTATAACAAAGTCTATTTAAAAACTAAATCTCAAAAGTAATCATTTAACCTAGATTGAGTGTAGACGAGGTCTAATTTATATTTCATATTTCTTTGTATAGATAGACAAAAAAATGTTTTATCGCCAATCGTCAATAAAGCGATGGATGCATTATCATAGCGTTTTACGGAGGTAAACAAACACTTTATCGTACTGCAAAATAAAATACTCTACCTGCCGCTAATATCTATCAACGTAGCAATGACTGATGACTTTAAATAAACATAAATCGTTTGTCACTGTCATAAAATGTGATAGGTCATTATATCTTTATGTTTTAAATTACAATTTCTAGCGGTTGCCGATATAATGTTGTATGCACCACGTCAGTAAAGTGCCTTTATCGAACTCGCTTGTTACTCGCCTCGCTCGCATGGCTCATAATTTCAGACTCGTTCGACACTTTACTGACTTGGTACATAAATAACTATTGTATGAATTACTCTTAGTCATTACTTAATTAAAAAAGGAAACCTTAGATTCGGTAAATAGAAATAAAGCGTTCGAAAAGGTATGAAGTTTGGAATTTCAATAATGAAAAATAAAAATGTGAAGTGCAATATTTGTAAAATAATTTTATTGAAAGTCGAAATACGCCGACATTCAGTAAGAGAATAAAAACTGACACAATCATTTTTCTAAAGCAAAATTATGTGTTATTTTTGTGTTATTTTACATATTTCACACATATTCTGTACGTAATTGATTTAAATCGCCGTTATTTGCATTTTAGCCATTTTTCCGTTTTACAATTTCTACATTTCTACCTCTACCTGAATTTATATAATTTAATTTGACATAAAAATCTCATAAGCACAGTTTAAAGAGTTTTTAACAACGATATTGAAAATTATCGACATAAACTAATCAACTTTAACATCATATGAATTCAAAATTTATATTATTAATTTTTCATCTATTGAAATTTCACGTAAGTACGATTATAGAATTATAAAGGGATGTTTATTTTGTAAATTAAATATATAGGCAGAACACTAGCGGTAGAAAAATGAAGGAAAACATGTCTATGTTGCCGATTTAATAAAAAGAAAATTTCTAATTAGTTATGCCTAATTAAATTAAAAAAAAACCAGTACATATTTTTAATAATAATTATTATATTCACTTGTTTTGTATTTTAGAATGTAATTATTTATTACAAACGTTTCTACGAACATTTTTTTGATTACCTATATTTATGCACTACAATTTGCGTTCTAGCACATATGTTATCAATAATAATCTGAATAATCCAATCGAAAATAGATAACAGCGACTATTATCGACAGTTATATACTATCGATAGCATTCGATTGTACCAAGCACTACTAACAACTCCAAACGTCATGAAATAGGTATCTTCTTTTAATTTATCCTAAAACTGCTTTTGAAGATACAAATCTTTCTTCATAAAAATTCTATCATTCTCTATCTAAAGACATACAGATTGTTCATTTCAAAATTTCCCAACCTGAATTTCTGCAAAAACTATGAAAAATTCCCTGAAACACGTAAGAAGTATTATCGTGAGGGCCATTTCTTGCTGTAAAAATGGACTCACCCACTCTAACCCCTTGCCCCCGGGAGCTACCGGGAGCTACCCTCTTAAAAATCTTAAATGGTATCGAATAATACGTAATTTTAAAGATCATTTGAAGCAGTACATTTTGACATTTAGTTTTTTTAAATTGATCGATTCGTTTTGAAGATTTATTAAAAAATCTTTTGGTTTGTTTTGTTTGGTATTTGTAGCTAGACAATCTATTTTAGAGCACCAGAACAAAAGCCAATATTAAAAACTTTTATAAATCCCTCAAAAACATGGAAAATAAGTAATTTTATGGTTCTTTAATTTTTTAGTTATATTTAATGCAGAATACTTATCCATCATTTCGTAGTTAATTATTAGGGCGCGGAATCGAGCGAACTAAACTACCACGGAGCTACAACCGAGCAAAGAAATAATGTCAACAACTGTGGCTTGTTTACATTATATCTGAATAGCACTTATTCATAGGGCGAATTGCAACATCTGTGTACGCCCGAGAAGTGCCCGAGAATCAGAGCAAAAAAACTGCCATAAAATAAGGAATTTATGAGTAAAATTCTTTCTACATCGGCGTAGATAGCCTGATGGGTTTTTAAAATTTATTATATTTACCGTTTATTTCGCAAGAGAAATAATATAAATATGTAATATATACTTACTGTTATTTAGTTTCAATAACATACGCGTACATTTTTAGTTACCATTTATTTAGATCAAGAACGTTGTTTATGTTCCTTTTTCTAATATGAAAATGAATTGTCAGTGATTGATTTATTACAAAGTCTGTAAAATATCGTTACAGAATGCCAAAATATCGCACGTTCGTCACTTAGCTTTGCTAAAACATACACAGAAATAGTTTTTATGCAGAGAATTTCGATAGTTTACAAAATTTTGTTACATGTTTAAATGAGGTGTGGCCACCACACGACTTTCTTATACGTATGAGCGTTTCAAACTATATAATTAAGAATTTAAGAATGTTTGTATACAAAACTTATTCAAAATCCTATTCGAAGTATTTTCATTTCTTAATAAATCGCTATAGAATGCATGCTTTGCAAGAAATTCGAAAAAAAAAGTGCTACTCGCTAAGAGTAAAAGTGCTACTTCCGGTCCGAATTTTGAAATTTCATGTACACAAAAAATATTGCAAATCCAACTCTAAATACTTTTGTACTCTTAATAAATATATATAGAATGCATAATTTACCACATATTTGCAAAAAAATCGCTATTCGGTAAGAGTAAAAGTGGTACTTCCGGTCCGAATATTGAAATTTTTTTTATACAAAAGATATTTAAAATTATAATTTAAATACTTTTATACTCGTAATGTGCCTGCCTAGAAAGCATGATTTGCGAGATATTCGCAAAAAACTGATTTTCGATAAGAGTAAAAGACCTACTTCCGAAAAACTTTTTTAAGACAATTTGTCTCAAATCTACTACTTCCGGTCTATCGATTTTACTGGAAAACTAATCAGATCTCAAGAGGGAGATTAATCACATAAATACCAAATTTGGAATAAATATCTATAGCGGTTTGACCGCTATCGTGGTCACAGACAGACAGACACACGGACATTTTTTAAAAACCACTTTTACTTTCTTATACGTAGTATATTATTAGTATTCGAATTTTTCACTGAAGTAAACTGTCACTTCCGGTCTACCGATTTTACTGAAAAACTAATCAGATCTCAAGAGGGAGATTATACACGTAAGTACAAAATTTGGAATTGATATATACAGCGGTTTGAGCGCTATCGTGGTCACACACAGACACACAGCCACACAGACATACACACAGACATTTTTTTAAAACCACTTTCTCGGTATCAGGGGAGTTCCAAACGTGGACATCTGCAAAAATCTCGAGGTCGAAAATTTTCATCATCACAATACTTTTTTATACTACGTATAAGAAAGTAAAATGGATTAACCACATTAGATGTGGCTATTAATAATTTCAAAAGTATTCCAAGTGACTTCGGATGTGGCCTTCGGCAAAAGTTGAACGCAGTTTTTAATAAAAATCCAGATTTAATAACATTGCGGCAATTGTGTATGCTAAATACGCTGACATAAAAGAATATATCCAGTATCAGATGTAGAAAGGACGTTTTCTATCTACAAGGATGTACTTAATTCATAGAGAACAAGTCTTACAGAAGAGAAAGTGAACAAATAATAAGGTATTTTGTATTTTATAGATCACCAGTCACTTGTTATCCAATTATATAAATAAAATTAAAACCTGTTTAAAAATACAACATTTCAATACTGCGCCCATGGGCGATGAGTCATGGCTCGCTCGATTCCGCGCCCTATTAATTATAATTAATAGGGCACATGCATTTTTGTTTCATAATTATGAAACAAAAATGCATGTTTTAGAAACGTTTTTATACCGATTTTGTGTTCATTGATCAAATTTTTCTAACAGCACAATAAAATAATGTTCTAAACGAAAAACAGGCAGTAGCATAAAAAGCGGATATATCATTTTTTTTTCGGTGCTAAATGGCAAAGCATATTTGGATATGTTGGAAAATACTAATTCATGATGCTCTCAAAAATCAACTGAATAGATGTGGAAATACTCTACTTGATGAGGACGAAAAACATTCTCAATAAGATGGAGCTCCTCCTCGCTATGTTCTTCCAGTACGGCGATTGTTAGACAATGTATGGATAGGACGAAGAGGACCTACAGAATTGCCAGCCAATAGACTTTTCCTATGGGGTTATTTGAAATCTGTTGCATTTACCCCTCCAACTCAAAAGTTAGAAGAACTTCGTCAGAGCATTAATGCAACCTGCCATGGAATTCAAAGAGATGTTTTTGAAAATGTACGCCGCATTTTGAACAACGGCTATACCATTGGTTAGCGATCAACGGACAATATTTGAAACAATTATTGGATTGAATTTTGCGGCAAAAATTTTTTGAATTCTAAAATAGCTTTGATAACAAGAATAAAACATTTTATGTAATTAAATTGTGTTTGCGTAATAGATATTTAAGCCTGGAACAAAAAAAGCAAAAAATCAAATAAACTAAAAGATTTTTTCAAAAAGAATCGATCAATTTTAAAAAAGTAAAGGCCAAAATCTACTTTTCCAAAAACATGTATTTTTGTTTAATAAGTAACTACAAAAAGAAGGAAAAGAAATCTGGATTAAATATAACAAAAAAATTAAAAAACCATAAAATTATTTATTTTCCATGTTTTTGAGAAATTTATAAAAGTTTTTAATATTGGCTTTTGTTCCGATGCTCTTAAAATAGATTGACTGGCTAGAAATACCAAACAAAACAACCCCAAAGATTTTTTTTAAATCTTCCAAACGAATCGATCAATTTAAGAAAAAGTTAACGCCAAAATAAACTGTTTCAAAAGACATTTAAAATGACGTATTACTCGATAACCTTCCCATTTAAGATTTTTAGGGGGTAGCTCCCGGGGGCACGGGGTTAAAGTGGGCGAGTCAATTTTAGAATCAAAAAATGGCCCCCACGATAATACTTCCTACGTGTTTCCAGATTCCCAGAAATTTATGGTGGGAAGCATATACTCGTGCAACATGCAACAACACAATAATATTTTCTTGTATATACTCATATATTCAACATATTAGAAGAAATCACGAGAAAATAATGAATTTTTTTGAAGTATTTCAAACTTAACCCGATACTTTAGAAATAAATAATGGAGACTTTTGCTACAATCGAATCTAAAGTAGATACTTCAAACATATTACTTAGTCTTTGAACTGTTTTTGAAGAAAAGTTTTTTTAGAGCAGTGTATCATAAAATAGGGCGAGTATGCAATATGTCTTACGAATTATATATTTTATATATTTTTTGTATGTATTTCGGGTTTTAAAAGTTCTAAAAGATAGAGGCAGTGCGTTTGGTAAATTTTAGAAATGAAGTCTTTTTGAAGATGGGATACTGACTTATTACTCATCATTTTAATATAATGTGTCTGTTTTATTATCTGTTTCTACTCAACGTGTCTGCAATGTTTACATATGATATTTGAATATGATTTGGTTCCATATTTTAATTGTCACCAACTTAAAAAAAATAAAACGTTAGAATGTTTTAAATTATGCTTTATACAACCAAAACGGGTTTCCTAATAGTACATATATTAAAATACTAGTTTCATCAGAAATGATGTTTGCTCAGTCGTTCGCCTCGCGGCCCGTTTTCTAAAGAACAGGTGCACAAAATGTCTTATGACATTTTGTGCACCTATACAGACGTGTATTTTATACTGGTTTTTCTATTGCGGTTATTAAAAGTTGGTTACTTTGATTTTTAAGTAGAATATTTTAAATATTTGAATATCGGCGGTGTTATATGTAATCTTGTTTAAAATTTAGATTGATTTATGCAATAAATTATTTCAAATTATCAAAAAAAAAGGATAATAGTATATTACGGACCAAGGTTGAGAAGATGACTATTATTGTCCGAGTAGCGAGATTAAATTCCGAGGCGCGCAGCGCCGAGAAATTTAAGCCACAAGGGCAATAATAGTCTTCTCACCCGTAGTATGTATACTATTTTTTGTACCAGTAGTCTAATTGGACCTTGAAACCTTAATAATTATGAATAAATTAACTCATATATGTAAGAATGCCCATGTAATAAAACTTCATATAAACAAATAAGTATATTTTGATGTTGACAAATTTGACAAATAAGCTTTGACATAAATGCTGAAACTAAAAGTCAAGTATTTATTAGATTATTTTTCATTTCATTTATAATGTCTGAAGAGTTTAGATGTACATCACCTGAAATGTACGAGACTGCAGAACAGGCAGTTGAGAATTTGCTTCCGCATAAATCTAAACACTTATACATAAAACATATACAGAATTTAAAAAATCGTGTAATTCCAAATATACAGTAGTAACTTCTGAAAAAGTACTTCTGGCTTATTTTCAAGAATATTCAAAAAATAAAAAAGCCTCGACTTTATAGGCGCATTATCCAATGTTGAAAGCTACACTTGGCCTAAAGGAGGATATTAACATATCAAAATGTTTTAAATTAGTTGCCTTTTTAAAAAGAAAAATGAAAATTATATGCCCAAAAAATCATTAGTATTTACTCGAGGAAATTATAAAATTCCTTACTGAGGCTCCCGACTCATGTTACATTGCAACTAAGGTAGTATGTTTATATATTAATACTTTGAAATTATTGATAATTTATAACCCTGTAGAATGCTCTTGTAATTGGTGTTGCTGGTGCATGCCGAAGAGATGAGCTGTGTAATTTATTAATTTCTGAAGTCATCATGAAAGATAATTTAATTATTATTCACATCCACAATAGCAAAAATGGTTCATTTCAAAACTTTGTAATAATGGAGCCACTTTGTAGCCGAAGGTTATATCGAAGATTTCCTAGTAAAAAAAAAATATAGTATGTATATTACAAGATCTACCTACATCTACTTACGCAACCACACCTGCAATACACACAGGAATTTTCAATATGAATTAAATACCATCAACATCAGCAGTACAATCTATTTCGACTGAAGATATCGTAAATACTTATGGAATTAACTCAATTAATGATACTGTTATTAATGTGCAGGATTGTACAGATCTGCACAATCCTGGTTTTTCAAATAGAGTTGAACCATCAATAAATTTTACATGCCATAATTGCACTATCAATTTTTATAAATAAATTAAATAATTCTTTACATCTGTAATCGTTACGTGTTATATTATTTCCATATTCTACATATTTTTGTTACATAACCTAAAATAGAGTTATTTATTTTACATCTATAATAGTAACGTGTTAAGATTTTGTTTCCAATTATACTATCATACATATTTTGCTATTGTTGACATAAAATACAGTTAATTATGTTACCTTAGAGGTCGAGCATTTATAAGTTTTAGATTTTAGGTATGATTTGTGGGTGGTATACCGATCTAAATAAAAATAAACTACTATGAATTTTGACGGTTGACAACTTGACATACATACTACTGCGATTGCATGGTTGCGGCATACGTTTTATTTGTTTTCATTATTTACCTAGGTGAATAATATACCCATTATTTACCTGTTATTAGTTCCAGGTCGAGAAATGACATTTCGTGGCGCTTTATTATATGTAAAACTGCTATGATTTTTTACTACTGGTACAAAAGATATATAATTGCACGCCCATTCTCAAAACAGCAGAAGACAATTTATAAAATATTTGCCAACAAAGTCTCGACACATTAATCAAAAACAAAACCAGCACTTTTAAGTTGGTCTAAAAATTTATAGGGAATATTACCGTACGTGTCAGTCAATGCGAAGCAGTAGTAATAAAAAGAAAAATGTATTTTGGGTTGCCGATTTACATAACCGGCAACTTATCAGAAAATTATGTCATATGTAATTATTTACTTCCTTTTAATGAAATTACTCTCTTTTCTATTGACACAATGCGCATAACATGCCATGCCGTTCATAGCAAAATACTGGTAAAATAGATAGAATTTGCTGCTTTCGCTGTTTCACCTACATCAATGGAATGTTTTTTATATTACACAGATTTGATAATTCTGTGTACAATTATCAAAATTGAATGAATGAATCTGAATGAGACGCAGAAAATGCGGCAAAAAACTTGACCTAAATTTAGGAGTTCAATGTACATTAACAATGATGGCAACATAAAACTAATTCCAAGTAATCAACTAGTAGAACACCCAAATAAATAATGCAATTTAGATGAAATATGAAATCTAGTATGAAATATGTATGTAAAAGTGTTTCTTTAAGCTAGAGTTACAATTGGTGCACTCGATTAACACTTAGCGCAAAAGTTTTTGCACTTGATTAAAAAAGATAACATTATTAAAAACTAGTTTCATAAGTGACTATTATTGTTATATTCTTTAACCAATACTATTTCGATTACACTGTTAAAATACAAACGAATTTACAGTCCGTACTAAAATGTGGTATCGGGTCAATTCGCCCCCTGACAAATTCACCCCCTGTACAAATTCGCCCCTTGGAGCAAGCTATGCAGGTAAATTCACCCCCTAACGGTAATTACCTAATTACACAGGGCAGATTAAGGATATTTCTTACGGTATCCAACGGTAATCACCTAATTACGAATACTCCCACTCGCAAATTAAAGATATTTCTTTGAAATCGTTCCTATTTTGTAAATAATTTTCGATATAAATAGATGTCTCCTGAATTTCTTTGCATTGATACTTGTGTCATTAGGTGGTGTCATTGTAGTGTTCAAGTAACGATGGATACATCTGCTACAGTTGAAATAATTACATCTGAAAGAGGAAAGCCAAAAATAGTTTGTGATGGTTTTAGCTATCATTTGCAAAAAATTGCTAAAAACCAGAATATACGCTGGGTTTGTGATAATAAGGACAAGTTGAAGTGCAAAGGATCTCTCGTAACGACTACGGATTACACCATTTGTAATACTGGTGAGCATAGCTGTAAACCTGATCATATCCGTACCGAAATTAAGAAAGCTGAAAGCCACATTAGAAAAAGAGCTCGGGAAGAGAACTCCATAACAGCGAAAGATATTTATAATGAAGTGATCGTCCCGTATTGTGACAGAGGCTACGAATTAATATCGGAAGTTCCCTCTTATTCAAAAGTGAAGCGAAATGTGAATAACATAAAAAGAAGGGTGCATGGTGCTCAACGTGAACCAGTAAACGCCGAGGATATTCTTATTCCTGACGATGTAGTGAAAATGCAAGAGGGATCTTTTCTTCTTGCTGATAATACTGATGGAAGTCGAATATTAATTTTTTCCTGCCCAATATTAAGAAATGCTTTAGAAACTGCACATGCCATTTTTATTGATGGAACATTTAAGACATGCAGCAAACAGTTTGCCCAAATATATACAGTTCATATAGATATAGGTAGTAATTCTACTGAGACAAATGTTATTCCAGTCCTGTATGGATTGTTACCTGATAAAAGAAAATTAACATACGAACGTTTTTTTGAAATAATTAAACAGAAGTTGCCGAAATTTTCACCGAATACTGCCCATATGGATTTCGAGAAATCTGCAATTGCTGCAGTAATTGCACAATTTCCAAATATTCAAATAAAAGGATGTAACTATCACCTAAATCAGTGCCTATGGAGGAAAGTCCAATCCATTGGGCTGACGGAAGAGTATAAAACAAACGATGACATTCGATTACACGTAAGAATGTGTAGTGCTCTGGCTCATTTACCTCCACAAGACGTAGAAGATGGCTGGTTAAAAATAATGGAGAGCGCCCCTACATCCGAAAAACTGGAACATTTCTTAAATTAATTTGTGGCCGAATGGCTAGAGAATCCGTTAGTTGATATTCATACATGGAACACTTATGGACAACGACATAGGACGAATAATTCTGTTGAAGGATGGAATCATCGCTTGAGTTGTTTGTTGAAAAGGGCTCATCCAAATATTTTGAATTTAGTGGAATGTTTGAAAGAAGATGCAAACTTCAACACTTTATTATATAAAAGAAAATATTTAAATTTGGAAGGAAAAATTGGAATGAATAGCAAATATGTGTATACCCAGAAGTTGAAGAAACTGATGATATCCCCTGGATTGAAACTTGTAAATATGTATGTACATGCCTAATATAAGAAACAAACGATATCTTCTGGATGGGAACTTGTTAATATGTATGTAGTATGTATGTAGCGTAATATAAGAGTAGTAGTATAAGAAATTGACAATTCCAGAATGGAAACTTTTAAACACGCTGACTTTTTTAAGTCAACAGTCCTAAGCCTGTATAAAGTGTGAAGGGAGGTTTCCAAAAGAGGAGAGCTTTGAAAGAAATATTTTTAATTTGCTAGTGTGATTATCGCGACCACTATGGTCGCGAAGAAATGAATTTTTACACCATATACCGTAAATAACGCAAACGATAATTATGCCAGGTGACTGAGGGATTATCGAGAGGAAATTATTATTTACTTTAAGAGAACGATTTCAAAGAAATATCCTTAATCTGCCCTGTGTAATTAGGTAATTTGCGTTAGGGGGTGAATTTACCTGCATAGCTTGCTCCAAGGGGTGAATTTGTACAGGGGGTGAATTTGTCAGGGGGCGAATTTACACCGATTCCTAAAATGTTTGTTGTCTACAGATATATTCTTTTAATTATTTTTTTCTTTTATTTTACAGCACGGTTGCAAATATAAACAGCATATATTCCATAACGTTACTCTTTCACTATTTTGTTACTCTTATCTCATCATGTGTTGAACTTTACAATCTAATGGGGTAAGTAAAAATCGAGAACATCAGTTAGAAATGCAATAATTTAAAGGCGTAGCATAAGATCTGCGATAGGAATGAATATAAATAATTCTTTCTCGTAGTAAGTAAACTCGAGTTTGAATTTTCATCAACGTGCCCGTCTGCTGCTTTTAATAATGATATTTAACTTATAAATATAAACATAATTATATTTTAATATTGTTTTTGTTTATAAATTTCACAATGGATTGAAATTTTCTTATATAATTTGGATATAAAAAGGCAACCAGATTTGTACGCCGCATTTTAAAAGTTCTTACATAAAAAATTTGTATTGCAGCTCATATCTGGAGCAACGAAGATGTCAACGGCTTAATTTGATTGATTTCTGGCAAACTCACAACATTTTTGGACAATCACAATTTTACAAAAGTACTAACATCTGAATATATAATAACACTTTTATTCTTATTGAATTGCAATATGTGGCGATAAAGGGTGATTCAGAATGAAATTCTATTTTAAAAATAAAATAACTCATTGGTTTTTGAAGATCTTAATTAATTGAACTTAGAAATATAATCACTATCATCAGGAAATTAAGTACTAAAAACAGTGTCGTGTAAATGATGCCCTGACATAATGCTATAGGGATGGCGGTAATTTGTTTCCGTATTCGGTCTTTATGTTCATTTACATTCGCCGGAGGATTTTCTTACACCTTACTTTTAAGGTAGCCCCACAAGAAACAATTTAGTGGGGTTAAATCACAGCTTCTTGCAGGCTAGTCAATGTTACGTTAGCAAAATTATTTTTTCATGGAAACACATTCTCACTCCCTCTAAAACTTTATTCGCAGTATGGCTTGTGACGCCATCCTGATGGAACCATGTGCGATTATGAAACCCTCCAAATGCTTGCAATGCTGGTCTTACAAAATTGCGAATCATCGAAGAATATCGTTGTGCATTTACTGTATTGATTTTCCTTGATTATTCTCGAAAGAATACGGACTAATAATGCCTACTGAAAACATTGCTGCCCAAAACGACTGTATGTCTTTCTCTTGGATTTCTCGCAGACCACTACCAACAATCCTGTTTGTTCACGTACCCGTCTAATGAAAATGTGATTCGCCACTAAAAAAGATTATTATCAAAATCATTGAACTTCTGCATCTATAGGTACCTGAACGAGGACGAAGTTTTTTGAATTTAAAGTAGCAAAATTAAGACGCTACGGTTATCATCATTCTTCAAAGAGCCAACTGAATCGTATAAGTAGAGTCCAGATGTTCTAAAACTGAGGTAGCTCCCTAATTTATTCTATTTTCAAAATTTCTTCTCGAGTTCAGATCAAATATTAATATCAAAATATAAAAAGTATTTTTCAATTTTTATATCATTTCGTCACGATCCGAGTTGTATTGGTCACCGACGATTGCAAGCGGTTGCCCACACAAAGTCGGTTAGGTTTATACCACCAGCTAATATTACATCTACTTCGCAGACGCAGAGCATAGAATTCCGAGCATTGTATTGTCGTTTCCACTTCCGAGTATGAGTATATATACGATAAGGTTCACATAACCTAAAAAATGCCGAAAGAAAAAGTTATAAAGTGCGGCTGGCTCAACAGAATTGGCACCAGCTTTGAATCTGGAAGCTATGAAGTATGTGATTCCAAAAAGGAAATGTTGTTTTGTAAATCTTGCATGAAAAGGGTAAGTATGTACATATTAAATTAATACTAGGGGTCGTTTTGATACCTATATTTCTTTTCTATATTTAAATCTATGTAATATTACGAATCCCTACGTAAAACATATATGTAAAAATACAAACTTCAAATGGAATATCACAAATTAACTTTATTAAATTACACACTAGTGTGCAATTTTACATATTGATGTAATTTTATGTGATAATCCATGTGAAATAGTTTCCTATTATAGTATCTGTAATTTTACACAAAAATTTTGTAGTGCATTTTACAAATCTTAGGTCGTAATAGAGTTTCCAGCTGATCAGTCGGACGTATTGACTAAGAAACTTACCAATTTTACAGTAAAAATATTTAGTTTGTTATGCAAATGCAAACTATTCATAAATGTTTTGTTTGCGTATATATTCTGTTCTTTTAATGTTTTGCATTTGTTTAACGAAAATTTCACCAAAATTTCTATATTAAACAAATACTTTTAATACATATGTGGAATTTATTAATATGCATTTCCACGCTATTATTTACGCTTTATCCCTCTTTTTTTACCAAAGTTTAACCAATAAATCAATTGAGCAATTTTTTTTGAAATAGTTTTATTTACAAAAATAAAGTTTTATAATGTATAATTAGGTATTTTATTTAGTATTTCACTTATGTTTTAGAATTTGTCCTATTTTTAATTTTTTCGTCCTAGTATAGGCTCTTAATGTCCTATTTTAATTTTTTTCCATTATATTATAGGATCCTATTTTTCAACTTTTAAGTTCCTAGAAATCCGGACTCTACTTATAGGGATGGTGATGTAAATTCTTTTTCAAAATTCTTTGAACACTACACCGGTTTAAATATAAGCAAACGCATGTTTTCTTATCAAACGATGTGGATTTTGACATACAGCAGCATTTACAGTGTCGATGTTAATTTCATTTCTAACGGATCATCTGCGGTCACAAGGCTTATAACAAACTGTAGAACTACTTACTTGAAGCTTTCGTATCCATTGCTTAATTAAATTAACTGGGCCTTGATGAGCCTACCCCAAATTGTAGTAATTTCAGAACGCTCTCTGGACTTGCACGTAAAAACGAGCTTTTCGTAGAATGCTTTTACACAAAAAGCACGCTGTTCACCACTAATGTATTCCATTGGGAAAAAAATTCCACAAGATGATAATTCAAAAAGTAGCTGTAAAAGTAATTTGACGCTGACAGTTTCCCCATAGATACAAAAAACAAAAACGAATTTCATTCTCAGTTGCCCATAATATCGTAGACTTTGCGCTTCCTAGGGATTTATTATGAATATACAATGGTCGTGCAGAAAATAAAAAAATTTTTTAGGCATAACTAAATAAAAACGAAAAACCTTAACAACAACTTTATTTACGAAGTCACAGTACCTTACTCTAGTTTTCAATGTACCAACCGTAGCTGTCAAATCAGTTATTGAAACGTAGGACCAATTTTTCAATAACGATGATATATTCTTCTACTGCTAAAGATTTGATCCAGGATGTCACTACTTGTTTGAGGTCTAAATAGTTTGCAAACTGTTTTCTACCCAACTATTCCTTTACTTTCGGGAATAAGTAAAAGTCGCTTGGGGCTAAGTCGGGGTTGTAAGAAGGATATCCAAAGCTCTCGCTGTGTATTAAAACCATCTTTGCCCACAATATGCCACGTCTCTTGTTTTGGATTGCGCGTCCAAGTCGGTGAAGAAGAGTTTCTCAATAGGCCTCCGAGTTTATTGTAATTACTCTTGTCATCAAGTCCACGTGGATTCTACCCTTTCCATCCCAAAAAACGGTTGCCATCACTTTTCTGGTGTTGAGATTTGATTTTTCTTGTCTGGGTTTTGATCATGAGTTTATGTGATGCCACTTCATAGACTGACACTTGTTTTCTAGAGTCTTGTATGAAACTCAAAATACATCGCCCATTACAATGTGGCATAGCAGTTTGTCGCCATCATTGTGGGTCAAAAATTCACTGGCTCCTTCCATCCCTTTTGCCTTATGGACATCAGTCAAATTCTTAGGCACGCACCGAACACACAATTTTTGTAGCTATGATGCTTTGTCACTATTTCGTGTAATAGCGGTTGCAAAATTTTTGGGAGAGGTTCAAGTAATGTGCTTAAAATGAGACGACTGTTCCCACTCCGATTTTTGTCGCGCATGTTCTATCTTCCTAGATTACACATTAAGCACCATTCCGTCACTGAAGCCTTGTTCGTTGCGCCATTACCATAAACATTCTTTATTTGCCTATAACGAATGATACTACGCAATCACATTTAGGTGAATTTTCGATGGTCGCAGCCATTTTGAAAAGTTACAGAACAAAGACGTAGTACCGGTCAGCAACTAATCTCGGCTCACACTAAAGCGAGGGAAGAAGCTAAGTGGCGCGCATGCATTCGCGGTGGTGGGGATGGGCACTGGGCGTGGTGCGCAGTCACTTTTTATTCTCTTGAAGACTCATATAAGTGTTTAAAATCTAATTTGCAACAACGTTTGCTTACCAAGTTTGTACTAACTTATTCTAGGTACTACTTTTTTATTTAATACATTATAAAAAAAAAGCTTTTATTAAGAAGACGTGGGAGTGACTCCACTCTCCTTATTAAGTAATCATAAAGATTCATATACAGTAAACGCCAAATAAGATGGCGAGCACTAAATGTAAGTCAGAGCGCAGCATTGGGAATAGTGGGACAAATATAGTCTGACATCCATTATTGGATAGTCTTCAATTAAATGGGCGTACGCATTTTAAAAACGACTATTTAGCGTTTACTATACTTACATAGATAGTGAAACAGCATTTCTTGGAGGAGTTACTATTATTCTTAAAGTTAGGATTTTATGTAAAAAAAATCTTTTTTATTATTAGAAATACCATCCTAATATTTTGGATATATCCATTCTACACTGAAATAATGCGATTAATGCTTTAAAGAAATTACATATTTTGCATACAATTAAGCTTTAATACATATTTTTAGTTTTTGTGCATAAAGTGAATATTTTTTTACTCTTTCAACATAAAATCGCGTATTTTGGCATATTCAATAGTTTATAACAGTTTTCGATTAGGTTTTCCTCATTCATAAGAGAAGTAAAATTTACCTGGAATTATATTATCCCTTTAACTGATTGTTATAAATCGGCCGTAGTTTAATGTTTGGATACATTTGTCTAATGTGATCTTCACTATACCCAGAATTTAAGTACTGGGTAAATTGTGATTGGGTGAAATACATCCCACCCTATTCAAGTCTTTACATCCACTGTTTTAACAGCTTTTGCAAATTATTTGCTATCCGAAGTTGCAAAGGAGATCTTCAGTTTAATTCAAAATGCCTAAAGTGAGTCGTAATCTTGTGGTTGTGGAGATAAAAAATCATCCAGAACTAACTTTGGAAAAGGAAGAGCTATTTTGCAAGGCCTGTGAAAAATGGTAAGTTGTCACTAATTATGTAAATTAGTATAATACAATATAAAATTTTATTTAAACACAATTTATATACGTTTTTTAAAATTTTTGTTTACCAAAACTAAATATGATTTTTTTTTATTATATTCAACTAATGGAGTATTTATTTTGAAGGTAACGTGTGAGAAAAAATCGCAGATAGACCAGCACGTGGCCAGTGAAAAACATAAAAGTGGATGTGAGAGAATAAGGAAGACGAACGTTTGCTAGACTTCTTTATAACACTGCATTTCGTCGATGTCTTGAAGAACAAACATTCAAGATCATTTCAATTTGCGGATAAGTGCAAATATTCCACTAAATAAGGTACAAAATCATAAATTTAAACAGCTTTTGGAAACATATTGTAACAAAAATGTACCCCACTAAAGTACATTAAGAAAAAAGTCTGTATATGTGTTCATTTACAACGATGTAATTCAAGATATAAGAAACCATAGAGGTCAGTTTCTTTTGGTTAATTCTTTAATTTCGAACAAAAAGAAGTTTAACAAGACACCAATACGAGTCCAAGTATATAAACAAAAATTGCCGAATGTTCCTCTACGTCCGGAACCGGTAATTACCCAATGGGGAACGTGGTTAAACGCAGCCATATTCTACGCGAATAACTATAATCATATAAAAAAACCTTGTATTAGAATTTTCTGACTCAGCTGAATCAATTATAGAATCCAAATGTTTATTCGAAAAACGTGAGATTCTAGATCAATTGAAGTATATTAAAGCTCATTATAGTTTTTTATGTGAACAAATTAAATAATTATAGACTGAACAGTCTGTATTAGAGTTAATTTCTGTTGTAGAACATTGAGAAAATTTATTGAAAAATGTTCGAGGTCGAACTGGTAAAGTTATACTAGATAAATTTTATACTGTTACAACAAAGAATGATGCTTATCACAAGTTAACAGAATTATCAAAAATTTAATCATTAAGACCGACTGTTAAAAATAATAATAATTTACATTTAGACCCCGAACATCTAGCGTCATGAAAACACGCACCGATTACTTCAGTTGAAGCAGAAGGAACGTTTTCATTATATAAAAATATTATAAGCGATAGAAGACAAAATTTAAGTGTCGAAAATCTAGAAAAGCATTTAATTATTTATTAATTTGTATAATAATAAGTTATGTAGATCTCATTGCGAAAGTGAATAGTTATTAAGTAACATCCATAGAATTATATGTATGCATATAGCTGTTAATTACAATCTTTTACTATATTATTATGTAATGTTCTTATATATTATGTAATAATTATTATTTTTATGTATAAACGTAATTTAGATTATCTTTTGTTGTTTTATTACTATTTCAGACACATCATAAATAGAGTGCATAAATATGTATAAATGGTAAAAGCGAAGCATATATTTGACATATTTCTGGAAAAAACTTGACATGTTTATCCGTATATTTAAAGCATTTCTTGTCCATAAAAATCTGAACTCTAATTATTATATATTCAAACATTAATATTCATCAATTATTAAAGCTGTCTTATTTTCAGAAATCCGGATAAACCTATTAACATAACACAAATCCTAAATATATGTATACTCTTTGCACAATTTGCTTATTATACTTTCCCAGCCGAGCAAGTTATTTTTGAGGTGAGTAAATTAAATGAAAGAGAAACAATTCCTTCAGTTCTATATGTTTCTTTATTTCAGCTTTCGGACTTATCCAATTATATTTATATGTCAAAATGGTATGAAAATGAAATTGAAATTCAGAAACCCCTATTAGTTATAATGGCGGACAGTCAATGTACGCAATACTTTTCTGGAGGTGGCATTATAAAGGCTAATGTGTATACTTTTGGATCGGTAAGTACTAGGAAACATTATATATGCTAATTTTGCATAAGGAACTTTTATTTGTTTCAGACTATACGAACGGCATTTTCTTTTTATGCTATATTGAGGAATGTTTTAAATAAGTAATTAATTAATAAGAATTGCCTTGTGTTTGTAGATGAATAAAATTTTTGAAATAAATGAATAATTTATGTGAAAGAAGGACAGATTTTGTACTGTGTGTAATTCAGAAATAATACTTGCCGTCAAATAATATCATGGTCGACTATAGGTAGAATTTAATAGAATATATGGCTGATTGAAATGTTTTTAGTTGAAAAAAATTATATAATTTTTTCACTTAAGAAGATGCATTTTGAAAATAAACATCTACATCTTTAATCTGGTGATCTATTTGTAGGGGTCGCCAAGTTTCATAATAATTCTTTTCGAATTTATAAATTTAGGAATATTGTAATTTTTATCCAGACGGCTGTAGTCTTAGTAGACAATTTATGATCTATATCTAAGTTGGTGGGCAAGCTTTGGGTCTTTTTAAGAAGTTATCTTCTATAAATGAAACTCAAAAGCGCAAGGGACACATCTCTTTCAACTGCAGCTAAGAAAATATCAAAAATTCTAGTATATTATTCTTCAAATTTTTTGATTTAAATTTAATAATTTACGATAGTTAGAAGTGAGTGGGTCCCCATAAATAGTAATAGTAATTTGCTTCTCAATTTTTCCAAACAACATTTTGAAACAAAACGCCAGTAATGAGTCGCTCATATCATACTCAAGGTGTTAGAATAAGTAGTACTAATAAATTTTGACAAATATACCTCCAATTCAGCTGGAGATCTGAATTATTACTTCTATTATTGATTAATAAAATATGTAGGTATTTTGTAATCAAATGAAGATTTAAACAAGGGCTATAGACATTTACTCATGAAATACATAGGTCAAAGCGTAGCCAGTTCTCGGTCGGGGGGGGGGGCAAGATCTTGACATATTAGGGGTCGAAGTAAATACATATACCAAGTGCTTCCAGGCGAGCTGCGGATGCATTTTACTTGTGATAAAACGACGCCACCGAGAGTTTGTATGAGTTAGTACAAGAAAGCAATATACAAACTGTTCTATTGGTCGAGTGTAGAGAGGCTTCACCTTGACTGACTCGCGTTTAGGATCTCAGCTGTACTTGCGCATTTTATTTGAATTTTGTTCACGCTCGATCTCTAGTCGACTAGTACATTTTTAAATCTCGTTTCGTCCATCTAATTTAGAACAATTGAGGCGTGGAAATAACAAAGGTGCTAAGTGTCAAAATCAACAAACCGAGTTATTGTAAAAAAACCGAATGTTTTTTAAGTTTTATATATTTGAAACGCCCAAAATTAAAATTGTAAAAATAATGTTACTCGCTAAATAATCTTTATTTCTTAAGGTAATCCAACAAAAAATTATACAAATAAAAATTTTTTTTTTGGACAAAATTAGGAAAGGGGGTAAGTGCCCCTTTCTACAAGAAAACAAAAGGTAGCAAATACACTATTCAAGATTCAGCAATTTTTTGTAGAAAAGTATATGAGTGGGGTTTTGCAAAAACAGTAACATGCTTTCTAGGTGTTTTTTCTTATTATCTCCTATCTTGTTCATCTCTGGTAACTGGGAAATCGTTGTTCTTTTCAAATCTAAGCAAGTTTTACCTTTTTTCAGGATGATAGTTTTTTTCCAGGGTGCAAGTTCGGAGAAGCTTTCCTTTGTAAGCAATACACCTGGGTGGTTTTTATCTACTTTAATATGAATTGCTTTACTGATACTGACATTTTTCAAGTTCAAAATCGAATCAGCAGCAGCTTGGATATCGAAAAATTTGAGCTTAGTCATGTCAATAACTTCAAAACGTCCCGTATGTGTACTAGACATTATAACATCGTGTAAGTCTTCCGGAATCATAGCCTTCATTTGTTTCTTGCGTTGTTCTATATAAGAGCAAAGTCGCATTGTAGAAGACTGTGCCCACTCACTAAATATTTATGCTCGACCGTTTCAAAGAGCCATTGTTTACTAAGAAAAAATAAGTAAATACCATCATGCGGTTCTTATTTTGAGATCCGCAGTTGTCACTCCAAATGATCAGATGCTTCTTATTGGTAATCCGTTTGCTTATGGCACGTAGCAAACAAGAAGCCACCTCATTTCCTCCGCCTGATACGCCTTCATGCCAAACGCATATGAAAGATTGTTTAACGTCTCCTAGGTGGATACATAGGTTATAGCAGGACAACTGGCTCAAATAAAACATATCCGAATGTGTCAAAGTTGGCACAAAAAGTACCTGCTCCAAATCTATCGCTATGGTACTAAATTCACTGCCGGGTAGTTGTGATTCAATAATGTCTTTTTTCATAGCTTCCTTGGCTGCTTCAGCTTTCCTCCGATGCAGTTCAAGCTGATGTTTTGCTTCTTCACTTCTCTCATTACGTACCTGAACTGCACAGTATAATCTATCACAGATTCTGCATGTGTCAGTCCGATGCCGCTTAAATGATAGATGCGGAAAACTTTTCAAAAATACATTTCTGTGGTACTTATATGTTACAAGACTAGCAGGATATTGTTTTAAAAATGCTTTGTGGAGTCTGTGTATGTTTAAATCTGGGCTCAAATATTGTTTATCTGACTTCGCTATGGTGTAATGAGACACATCTTGTGGTATTGAATTTATGTGTTCACATATAAGTGCGCGGTCATTTTCTGTGAACTTACTGTTTGCTGTACGTGTTCGGTTATCGTTGAACGTGGTAGTACCACCTTTCTTCTTTTGTATGAATCCAGCAACTCTTTTATTTTTCACTTTGAAAATGTCCATAAATGTTTGTTTACATACTGGGATAACCTTTCCGCTTCCATCTGGAACTGTATAATGGATAGTGGACTGGCGATGACTATCAGCTGGATTGTCGTACAATCCGTGCCTGCGACGCCTCACATTGGTAATATGGATTAATCCCATGATGTATGTTCCTTGAGTACGGAAGTCGGTGGAATAAAACTTATAGTAAATAAGTCCAGCCGCTACTCAAATGACAATATTCTACAGGCAAATTGGCATTTGCAAAGAATCTAAAAGTAAGGACGGCAAAGTAAAAATACTGTAACAAGGATTATCACTCACATTTTGGTTAGGTGGCAAATTTGCCAGTACTATTTTCTTCCTCCGAGTTTGATATTCTTTTCCAGATGTTTTCAGTCGCCTTTGCTGTAACGCAAACGATCCTGAGGGTTTCTCGTTTGTTCTAGTGTCCATTATTTTGTAGGTAAACAAGAACAGATTCAACACACCCACAGTGTAGATACGCAGTGGTACTTGATGATCCTTTCTTTTATTTACTCATACAATTTGGGAAGCTGTGATGAAATCCGTTACTAAAATTGTTTACTGAGATTATTTTTTAAACTGTTATGTCAGCCAATCGTAATGAGAAAAAGTTTGAAATCGACCAATAACATCACAATTACACCGACTATTTGCTAGTAGCAAATTACAGCGATAATTTTTTGATTAAAAAGAAATCCAATCAAATTGGTCTATTTCTAATCATCTGTGTCAAATTAACCAATGAAACCATCATTTAACTAACGCTTATGTCATCATGAAATGTCATACATCATTGTCTATTCCGATGACAATGATGTATGACATTTTATGATGACATAAGCGATAAATATAATTTTACGAATTGTTTAATAAAGATACTTACATACTTATTTAACATTTTCCGACATAGTTTAAAAAATAATCACGCCGAATTACATTCGTGGTATTAATTTTTTGTTGATAATTTTAACTAGATTAGCACTCACCTTTATTGCTATTAAGAGATCCCACTCGTGGACTTCGTCCACTCGTGAGATTTCTATAGCAACAAAGGTTCGTGCATCTAGTTAAAATTATCAAAAAATTATCACCACTTATGTAATTACTGTTGATTATTTGATACTTATAAATTATCCAGGTAGTGATTTTTTATTGATTAATATTATTTCCATCTTCTCTAAAGCAGTACAGTAAATGACTCTATTCTTGGTTAAAGAATTTGTTATTTACAGTAACAGTAGCAATTTTCTCGGACTAACGCAGTAACGATTTCTGTGGTGTTAGCTTTAACGTAGCTCTACTGTTAGTAACAGAGGCTACCCTCTTATTCTCCCACTTATAGTCGACCAGCTTGTCTAGTATATTCATCCGCAGGTAGATCGCGTGCACACTGTATAGTCGAATATGCTTTATTTTCAACTAAAAACTACGAATTTATAAAAAATATTAAAACATATTATTAACGTATTCGTTTTTATTTCTGGTTTTTTTGGGCTTTCGGGGTACGTCAAGTGCCCCTCCCTGCCCCCTCCCCATGGCTACGCCCTAGTACATAGGTGCATCAAATTAATAAAAATAAAAGTAATTGATGATGATAATAAAATTCCACGGCTGTATATGTTCCAACAGTCGTCTCGAGCTCACTTCGCTGTGTCGTCATTATGCACCAGAAACGCGACTTGGGTCTCTTCTTTAAAAAAATGTATTTTTCCTCATTCATTCATGATCATTTGAAAGCAATCGTTAGTCGCCAAAATTTTGCTATCGAAACCTTTTTTTTTCAAGACCCCAAATGTTGGGCGCCAATTTTTGCTACGTCTTTAACGAATTTAAAATGAAAAGTGGCGTCGTCGTAAGTTAAATTAATTAATCCGTTTTGGCACATATAAGATAATAAAAATGTTTGACCGAGCTAAAGCAATAGCAACACATCAAAATGTTTATCCAAGTTTCGGATAGCTAATGCGTAAAACCTCAAGAATGCCTTGCTTTGCACTTCTCTAGGAATAGTTGTTGAAAAAGGAGAGAGGGAACTGTCGCTTGCTCATTTGTGGTGGGCATGGGTCTACATAAAACCGCAGATGGATGAATCTTCGGACCCCTATTATGTAATATTCTCCTACCCTAAAAGATCTTTGACCCAGGGGAAAATCAGTTAATGATACCAACGTAGCGAAAGATAAGACAATAACAAAGACTGAAGGTTGTTCTAATATTTAAAATTAAAACATAACATTTGAAGTAGTTAATAATAATAAGAAAAGCAATTGAAATTGAAAAATTACGCAATAATCACCTAAATGACTGTGTTATTCGGTTACCCAGTATATCACCAAATATGCATTATGTAAGAATACAAAAACAATACTATTTAAAATTAAATGAAGGAAGCAAGATCTCGCTTTACAGAAATTCTTTTACAATTGTGCCCTTACAGGTTCACTCTGTAGATATAAAACAAAATATGAACGTACAAAGGTGATAAATTAAACAACTGAAGGTTTTTAAAAGTAAAGCAAATGAAAATAGATTTGGCGAAAGGCACTCGAAACAAAATCAATTACAGCAATAAATTATATTGATAATTAACCCCTTGCATCGGGGAAGAATAATTACAAAATTTGGGTAATAACCGGCAAGATTTTAAAATTACATAAGTTACAATTTAAATTAAGAAATTAGAACAACTTTCTTTAACACTCAAATACACAGAAATAATGCATAAGGCCTAAATATGATTAAACCTCCGATCATCAGTATCTGTCAGGACCAAAACAACAATTTCAAGTCAAAATAGATAGAATAAAATTACGAAATTAATTTTCGTAAGCTGGCCAAGAATTAATTAATAATAGATTACAAATTAACTCTCCCAAAAGGAACAAAAAAACATAAAAATAACTTATCTTGTTGAAAGTACAGTTACCACAATAATGGAAAATTCTTGTAATAAATCTCCCTCGGAACGATCTCAAAAACAGAAGGTACAACCTGGTGACCTATCAGCCCACGGATTATATGAAGGAAAATATCTTTTTCCAGATTCCATCAACATCTCAAGCCAGGAATATGAAAGATATCAAAATGGCCGTGGCGGCCATTGCACATGTAGGCAATTTGTTCGGTAATTATATGCAAGGCTCTACGTCGTACGAGCAGCAGGTAATTGATGCAAGGGATTTTACGAACAAATAATCACGCTCCTTCTAACCTCGGAAAACGATAAAGTGAAAGTGCCTCGATGAAATGCCACTTCGACAATTGCACAACAAGCGCCACGTCGACGGAAGAAGGTACTAATTATGCGATAACGACGCCACCTACCCACGGCTATTATCCAGTTAATTTTACAGTCGGTACATATAAACCTCGAAAGAAGACTTCGCTATTTACATAAGCAACAATAAATAAATAAAAGAAAAAAATTCTTTTACACAAATAACCAACCAGAAATGCGAACTTCAGGGTTTACACGAACGTAAACATAATGTTCGATCACCGCCAGAAGATGGCGTTATGGTCTAAATAATTATAATTAATTCATTTATTTTTTAAAATAGGTGAATATACTAGATGATAAATAAGAATAATTCTAGTGAAAATATACAACATAAAAACCCAAGGGGAAGCAAAACAAGACAATAACTCTAAGAAAATATATAAATCAAAATTCATACAGGCCAACATATAATGACCTCAAAAATGAACGTAACAAGTTTAAATAAAATTTGATGTAGACAACATTTTTAAAAACGGAAAAATTCCTGATAGAGCTTGAGTCGTAGAACAATTTATTATCACCACTGCTATTTCAAAAATTGACGATGCGTTATTATGCATCAAAGGCGATTTTATACTACTGACGTTCTGAAAAATTGAATAAAAGCGCTTCTAATGAAGATTTATCAAAACGGAAAAACTATAATTTGAAGGACATATTGTAATATAACTATGCAAAATTCCAGCCTTCTACCATGAAAATCGACTATTTTCTCAAGAGGGTGACCTTGATTTTATGCAAATTTAGCAGTTTTTGGCATTTTGCCACCCCACTTTGATTTCGTGAATCCTAATTTGACGCACATCCTAGACTCGTCCCAGTGGTCATTTTTTAAAAAATCAAGTAAATCGGCCTTGTAGTTTCTGAGACAGATATTTGTAGAAACTCTCTAATGTTAAATGAGGATTTTGAGTATATTAGAGTTAGCGCGGTAGCGCTGATACCTTAATAATAAACTAATTCAATTATATAAAATTTCAAAAACTTGTTATATTAATATAATATTACTTCGTATCATATATCCGTCCAACTATCATTATATAGTTTATCTAAATGAATGCAAAAGAAAACTAATTAATTATTCAGGAGCTTATGACTCGCAATGAAATTAGTTCGAAACTTCGAAGCACGCCTTTCAATTCGGTATAGGTACCTCATTTACACAATCGATGTCACACATACCATGTCGACTCTCGCAAGAGTTAAGTTACTAAATTTAGGTTTCGCTTCGATGAAATTTATTGGAGAAGGAAGTTCTAATTTGTCTCGATTAACATACTCATTTCGCGTATTTAATTTATCAGCAATGTTGATATTGATGTATTTTATTTTCCTTAATTTTTTGTATGTAACTGGTGAAGGATATGTGGAACAATTAGAAGCATCCACTTCTATATCTCATGTGAGTAATCAAATTGTAATATTTTTGTTTTACTCAATCTATTATAGGTTTTTTTAAAGTACTTGCTGCTATTCTATTACAAAAACAACATTCACCAATTATTGAAAAATATAGAAGACAAATTTTGGAACTATAGAAATTTTTCAAATAAAATACAAGAATCTTTTGAAAAGACTTTTCGTATAGTAAATCACGTACAAGTAACGCTAATTTCAGTGGGTGTAATTATACTTTATATGTACTTTTTAAGACCACTATACGACTGGAAATATACGTTTGTTTTAAAAACCTTCGTACCCGATGCCATTGCCATGGATGCAATTGTATTATTTTATCAAATTTATTTTTTTTGCATTTCGGGTGTAACCGTATTCAGTTACGATTTAACGTATCTATTTCTTTGTGTACACGTCGTGCTTCAATTGAAGTTATTGAAAATAAAGATTCAAAACGTTACCAAAAGTACTGGTGAAAAAGTTACGAAGGAAATAAATAACTGCATTAAACATCATCAATTTTTATTAACGTAAGTACATACTTAAGTAATTTTAGGACTTTACCATTTTAATATCTATTTATTGAGCAAATAATGAAATTTACTTAAACATACTAAAATTGAGATTCTTAATTATAATTTAACGCGGCCGTCTTAATTTGCTTGTAATCGGCCATTATCATCAACAAAAAGCTTCGAGTAAATATAACATTTGCCTGCTTTGTCAAAGAAACTATATATGCCATCTAGAAGTAAAAACTTACTTCAAATATGTTTCATTTACGATTTATTGCATGATTACATTGACGTGTCAATGTTATAAAGAAAAAAAATTTCTTGGCTGTTCACAAATATTGCAATATTTTTTTTCAAGGGGGAGAACGAATGCTTTGCTAGGGCGAATCGGGACGGCCAAGTGTGTGAAAGGGATGTAGATATCGGAAAAGAAATTAGTGATTTTTGAAGAAACGGTACAGTCGATTATCAAATTTTAAAGTGCATACTTCTTAAAGTATTTGTTAGTTCATAGGCAGAGTGAAACGCAGGTTTAGTTTATACGTATAATAAGTATCCAAATACAAATGTTATAATACACTCTACGGCCAAATTTTTTGAAATAAGTTATATTCCGTTTTCTTCCTGTCCATGCTTCCTATGCAGTGATTCCATTTAAAATGGTTGTTGGACAACGATTTCGAATATAGTTAGCAGTGTTTACAGCTTCGGCCCAGAAGGAAGGAGGCAATCCAGATTCTAAAAACAAACATCTTGCAGTGTCCAAAAGGGTTCTATTTTTCCTTTCCGCAAGACCATTTTGCTATGGGTTATATTGAACGGTTAATCGCCTGGTGATGCCATTTTTCTTCAAGTGCTCCTCGAATTGGTTACTAGTGTATTCAGTTCCATTGTCGGTTTGTAGGCAATTGACTTTCCTTTGCTTCTCTTTTTCGACCATAGTGATGTACTCTTTTGTCTTCTCGAATACTTCCTGTTTTGTGTTTATGAATCTTACTTCACACCATCTTGAACAATCGCCAATAAATTCTACAAAATATTTTGCCTTACCAAGTGATTCGATTCTCATTGGTCCACATAGGTACATCGGAATGTATAATTTCTAATAATTCTGTTTTTCTGTCCGTTTTCTTTGGAAATGCTGTTCTGGTCATTTTTCCTTCTAAACAAATATCACATTTAATAGTTTCTTGAAGTTTCACAGATTCATGACCTTTGACGATGTATTTGTGTTTAATTTCCATCAAGCCTTTTTCATTTAAATGACCCAAACGTCTAAGCCACATCTTTGTTGGATCTGACGATGATTGTGCAGAAGATGCAGAATCCAAAAGCAAATCACAATTTTCATGTTTATGTTTACTCACATAATATAATCTCCAATGCGATCAGCTACTATCTTTATTTTTCCGTCCGTTACGAACACTAACGCTTCATGTTTTTTTGAACAAAACGCTAAAATTGTTATTCGTTATTTTTGAAACTGATAGTAAGTTCGCGCGCAATTCCGGCACATGCAACGCACCGCTCAAAGTAATGTTTTTTAGTTCACCGCAAAGATCTGTCGTAAACGTGGCAGTTCCTTTCGCAACAATTTTTGTTGATTCACTGATCGCTAAGTTCAACATTCCCCGGTCGGTATTCTCAATTTTTAGAAATTATTCGCACTTTTAAAAATGTGAGACATCGCGCCACTGTCTAGACACCATTTCGTCTTTTTATTTTCCGAAAATGATTCCTCATGCCGCCTATACACATCGCCGAATGTATTCGCCGAAGATTCGTACGAATGTTTCGTCAAATAATTCGTGCGCACATATGATTCCGCGTCTACACATCGCCGAACATTCGGCAAATTATGCCGAACAGCGATGTGTAGACAGTTTATTCGGCAAATACTTGATATTTGCCAATATTCGCGCCGAACACGAATGCCGATCCGTCCGGAGTCGGTTTTTGTTTCCACATCAAAGAACATTCGTATCCGAACATAAATAACCTGACTACACATCGTATACTGAAGTGAGATGAATATATACCTATATATGTAAATAGATAAATTCGTAAACATAACCTATAATTTAAATGTATCAAATTAAAAAAGGTATTATTCTGGTGTGTATTCTGGATATTGTAAAGAAATATGGTGGAGTGGAATAACGACTTGATCCTCGAATTTTTGGAATTGTACCAAAGGGAATCGATCATATATGATCCAAAACATCCTGGGCATAAAAATAAAATAAAGGTAAACGATGCGTGGGTTAGAATTAAACGTGCCCTGAGTGTGGAATTTCAAGTAGGAGAAATAAAAAAGAAGAAAGATTCATTGATGGCAGCTTTTCGCCACCATATGAAGAAACAAAAGGCATCTATTAAATCGGGAGCCAGTTTGGACGAAATATACAAACCGTCGTGGTTTGCATATGAATTTATGGAGGCCTTTTTAGGGTCCATATATGAATGCAATTCCACATACAATAGTGAATCTGTGGTAAGTACAAGACAAAACACATTTAATAAAATTGTTATTTATTTTGAAATTATAATTTTTCAATATTTTTAATGCATATATAATTTCGTTTTACATTTATTTTATATAGTATTATTATTATTAAAGAAATAATTAGTGTAGGCCAACCTTATTTGCAAAGCATCTGTTGTGGCTCTTCGTGGTATTTGTAATATTGGCCTAATTGCATCACATATTGATTCTTCGTTTCTCCAGGTACCTCTTTGGACTAATTCCCCATTTACATAATTGTCTGTTGCACCCGCAGGTGTATATATTTTCTTAGAGGTTTCACTTTTTCTTAAAAAATTATGTAATAAAATACATGACATGGTAATAATTGAAGCTTTTTCTGCATCCAACGCAAGAGGTTTTCTAAAAATTCGAAAAACCGACGACATGATTCCAAAAACATTTTCCACAACAACACGAGCACTTGATAATCGTTGATTAAAAATTCGCTTTGGTGTGCCAATGCCATGATTTCCAGGGAATGGCTTCATAATGTTTGTATGAAGAGCAAATGCACCATCAGCCACAAATACAAATGGAAGGTTTGTGTTTATGCCTGAAATGGAAGTTGGAGGTGGTAAGTTAAGAGTGTTTGAGCAAATTTTATGCCATAGTAGACTGTTTCTCAAAATACCACCATCGCTAATTCTTCCCTGGCCACCAATATCAGCAAACATGAAGCAATAATTGCTGTCGACTAATGCTAGCAGTACAATGCTAAAAGATCTTTTGTAGTTGTAGTATTCAGAACCACTGTGTGCAGGGCATTGCAGAATTATATGCTTTCCATCAAGGGCTCCAATGCAGTGTGGAAAGTTATTTGTAAATCCTTCTTCCTTGGCTAGCCACTCGTTTGCAGTGGAAGGCAACTGAAACAATAGAAAAAATTTGATTACTGTATTGTACATAGGTATGTATTTTTTTAGGATCTGCCTGATGAAGGAGAGATTGACCAAGAAATTAGTAGAAATGTAACAAAAGCATCAGGAAGTAACAGTGATGTTTCCCGAACATCACCACCTATACCACAACGCACTCCATCCTCATATTCCGCTCGCCGCAACAAACAGCCACAGGAACTACAAGAAGCAAAACGGCAAATGGACCAAGCATTTTCCATTTTAAAAGACATGTCAAAAAAAGAGTGTGATGATGAATGCGACTTGTATGGCAAATTAATAGCAAAAAAGTTACGGAAAGTACAAGAATCGGACAGAGAACAACTAATGTATGAAATTGATGGATTGTTTCTGAAAAGGAAAAAGAAGTACCCTCTTCAGTGTTATAGTGGTTATTCATCATCTTCTCAAGCATCTCCGAGTGGCACATTTTCCCCGGTGGAAATACAAATTCTAAGTCCAACACCTAGCACAGTTCTTCCTGAAGGACAGTCTGCCATCACGCAAGATTTTCCAAATGTGACAACGTTTGAATCAACTAACATTATTAATCAATCTTATGCATCTGCAGATTGTGATACAATTTAAAGACATTTTCTGTTAATTTTTACTATTAATATTAATAATAAAACCTTAAACTTTGTTTACCTGAATTTGATTTTTCAATGTTTTGTTTATAGCCTTGCATACTTCTGGTATAATTCTTGATATTATTTGACTTGAAATTTTGAATAAAAAGTGAAGACTTCGGTAACTATCACCTGTTGCCAGGAAACGAAGGGTAACTGCCAATCGTACTTTAGCTGGTATGCTTTCTCTCCAATTAGTATCCTCTTTAGAAATTAATGGTGCTACCTTTTGAAGCAAATATTCGAAATCAGTGGAAGACATTCTGCAGAAATTTTGGAACTCTCCGGATGGTTCACGTACTAATTCACTAAACATATTTTCCATACTTTCCCTAGAAATAAGTAATAATGCATTAAACGGATATTTATTTCGGAATGTGTACTCACTGTGTTCTATTTCTATGCATTGCTATCATCCACCATCTTCTATTTTGCCTAGGTTTCCGCAATCTGTTACCATAAATATTTAAATAATAATTGCAAGTACTCATATAGTATAATGCAGCAGCAACTTGTTTACCTTCCATCATTCTATCTTCTTTTCAACGCGAATATTGCGAATACGATGTGTAGATATCATATTTGCGCATATTTGACGAAACATTCGTACGAATCTTCGTCGAATACATTCGGCGATGTGTACTCAGGTTATTTGTGTTCGGATACGAATGTTCTTTGATGTGGAAACAAAAACCGACTCCGGACGGATCGGCATTCGTCTTCGGCGCGAATATTGGCGAATACCAAATATTTTCCGAATAAACTGTCTACACATCGCTGTTCGGCATAATTTGCCGAATGTTCGGCGATGTGTATAGGCGGCATCAGTATTAAACGCGCACAAACCAACGTTTTCAGCATTTTTCGCGCTTGCACTATTGTTGTATTCCTTATTTATACAATCCGCGGCTCTATGTCCAATTTCACGACATCTGTCGCACTTGAATTTAAATACTAATTTGTCGTTGTTGGTATTTCCACTTGTATTAGGTGCACTTTTTATTTGTTTATTCCCGAACCGTGATTTATTTTAATTTTTATTCGCGAACATAGCATTTTGAATGCGAGTGTCCTATTTTCTGACTTCACTTTCCTCAATTATTTTAATTTTAAGTGTCTCAGGTGTTAGCAATTCATCGCGCGACTTGATAGCATATCTAAAATGTTCGTTTTCCGAAGGCAGACTGTATAATAACATGATAGCAAGTAAATCGTTATTTATTTCCACTTCCTTCTCCCTCAATTTGTCTACGATATCAAAAAATCTAGATATGTGTGTACGTACCTCTTCACCTGATTTCATATGATTTCATATTAATTGTTTTAATAGAGTTGCTTTCCAAGTTGGTCCTTTCGACTGATAGATTTCCTTTAATTTCAGGCAAACATCTCGTGACGTTTTAGATTCTTAATTTGTTTTAATTCCGATGGACTAATGGACAATATAATATCAGATTTAGATATACTGTCGTTACGCATGCATGTATTTATTGTTTCTTCGGAATCACCTGCTTCCAGGTACGGTTGCTTTGAATCTCTGTTCACATATGTCCACTTATCATTCTTAATTAATATGGCTTCCATCTGTATCTTCCAAGTGTCGGAATTGTCTTTATTCAACGTATCGATACGCAGTAAGTTAGACGAATTCATTTTCTCACGCCAACAAATACACAACAACAAAAAACACTTGTCTACTTTTCGTATTATGGCATTGTGTTTATTTCATAGGCCATAACCTGTTAAACCTGTTAGTTCATAGGCAGAATGAAACGCAGGTTTAGTTTATACGTATAATAAGTATCAAAATAAAAATGTTATAATACACTATATAGATAAAGAATAGGAACAACATTCACGCACCATGCTCGTAACTTGTCACTTATGTATGTCTTCCCATAATTCAACGGGTCATCGCATTGCGGGCGGTCTCCACCATATACTAACAGTATTGCTTGAAAATACGCTAACGTTTTAGTTTTTTAATTTTTGGTTTGATGAAAAAAAAATAGTTTTGTAATAAAAAAAATGAGGTGTAGGCACCATATGACTTTAATGCGTATGAGATTTTGAAATTATAGAATTTTAACAATTTTTTTATATAAAAATTATTTAAAATCCTATTATAAATACTTCTATTCTCTTAATAAATCTCTATGGAATGCATACTTTGCGAGATATTCGACAGAAACTTTACTCGCTAAGAGTAAAAGTGTTACTTTTGGTACGAATTTTGAAATTTCATTTATACAAAAAATATTCCAAGTCCAACTCTAAATACTTTTGTACTCTCGATAAATATATATAGAATGCACAAATTACGGCATTTAGCAAAAAATCGCTGTTCGATAAGAGTAAAGGTATTGAAAATTAAGTTTTAAATACTTTTATACTTGTAACGTACCTGTCTAAAAAGCAAATTGATTTTCGATAAGAGTAAAAGACCTACTTCCGGTAAAAATTTCTAAAAACTTTTTTAAGACAATTTGGCTCAAATTTAATTTTGAGTACATTTGAATTCTTTATAAATTTGTTAAAACTTAGTAGTTGATAAAATATTGGCAATATTTTTTCGCTGAAGTAAACAACCGCTTCCGGTCTACCGATTTTACTGAAAAACTAATCAGACCTCAAGAAGGAGATTGTACACATAAATACAACATTTGGAATTGATAGCTATAGCGGTTTGACCGTTATCGTGGGCACACACAGACAGACTGACACACACAGACATTTTTTAAAAACCACTTTTTCAGTATCAGGGGACATCGTCACAATACTTCCTTATACTACGTATAAGAAAGTAAAACCACTTTTTCGGTATCAGGGGACTTCAAAACGTGGACATCTGCAAAAATCTCGAGGTCGAAAATTTTCATCATCATAATCTTCCTCATATAACGTATAAAAACGTAAAAACAATCCAGAAAGGCGCACCACCATCATTTGAGTCTATCTCCTAAAATTTGAGGGTGGTAGATTCCCGACTTGCTCAACAAGTGGCATTTACCGCGCTCTTTCTCATGAATATAAAGTAAGTAAATGGAGAATTTTAAATTTTCAATTAGAAATTACCGCTTTATTTGTTAACTTAGCGTTTTGGCGCAATGATGACAAATAATCTTCATTTCAAGATGCGTTGTTTGATATCAAAATAACCACATTTGAGTGATCTTTGGAAACATATAAGTGGTGTACGTAGTATTTTCTCTGCAGCTCCATAAGTATCTAAAACTTTAATATTCTACCGCCTAGATATACTTTGCATATTTAGTCCTAATATGAAAGTGATATTTAGTGAAAGAAAGAAATATGATCATATGAATCTCATAAAATAAGACATATTTAAATTTAATACCATAAAATGTAAATGTAGCTTTCATATAGGTTCTTTATGTTACTTCATTAATTTTAGATTTTTTAACGTAATAAAAATAATGCAAGTAATTTTGTTTCTAGTACATGTATCGGTAGCAGAAATTATCAAAATTCTTTAAAACGGAGTTCTTAAATTAAAAAATTATAAGTTTAAAAATTTTGTATATTTATTATTAATCTTGTTATTAAAGTATAATTGGAATATTTCAGGTCATTTTCGAGGATGAAAAGTATCTTTTCGGAAGCACTCCTTTTTCACTATTTTGTTACAATTACTACAAGCTGCAGCAGTCTCTTCATACTGATACGGTAAGCAGATAATCAATTTGACACGACAGAAAGTTGCAAATAAAATATGATACAATGTAACAAAGTAATTCTTGGAGAGTAAGCGCTCTCACAGTATTAAATCACTCAAATATACATACACGAAAAATTTCGTATTTGAATAAATGTATGAATGTACATCTTCCCTAAGCTAGCAGTGCGAACAACAACGTGCAGACAGCTGTTTCTCTCATGCCATTTGGTACGTAAGTCGACTATATCAGGTAATCTAAGTTTTTAAGACATTGTGAACAACACGTTCGTGCACTGATGAGACCAATGTAAGGTCGAAACAGCTGTCTGCCATTCATACACTTATTCATATACGAATTTTTTCGTGCATGTATACTTGAGTGAATAAAATATGAATGAATAATATCTCCTTTCCAAGATAATGGTTGTAAGTATCCCAAAACTACATTTTTTCTTTCTTATATGTAGTACATATAAGGAAGTATTGTGATGATGAAAATTTTGGACATCGAGATTTTTGCAGATGTAAACGTTTTGAAGTCCCCTGATTCCAAAAAGGTGGTTTTTAAAAAATTTCTCTCTCTCTCTCTCTCTCCCCCTCTCTATGTCAGTGTGTGTGTGTGTGTGTGTGACCACGGTAGCAGTCAAACCGCTATAGATATCAATTCCAAATTTTGTACTTATTTACAATTATAATCTCCCTCTTGAGAAATGATTATATTTTCAATAAAATCGGCAGACCGGAAGTAGTATTTTACTTCAGTAAAAAAGATTAATTTGTCAATTACTATGTTTAAACACATTTATAAAGAATTCATATGTACTCAAAATTAAAGTTGACAAGAATTTTATTAAAAAAGTTTTTCGAAATTCCTACCAGAAATAGGTCTTTTACTCTTATCGAAAATCAGTTTTTTGCAAATATTTCGCAAGTCATGCTTTTTAGATAGGTACATTAGGCGTACAAAAGTATTTTGAACTTAATTTTCGATACCTTTTGTATAAAAAAAGTTTCAAAATTCGCACCGGAGGTTACACTTTCACTCTTATCGAATAGCGATTTTCTGCAAATATGTCGTAAATTGTGCATTCTATATATATTTATGAAGAGTACAAAAGTATTTAGAGCTGGATTTGGAATATTTTTTGTATAAATGTAATTCAAAATTCGAACCGGAAGTAATATTTTTACTCTTAGCGAGTAGCATTTTTGGCAAATATCTCACAAAGTTTGCATTCTGCCAAAATTTATTAATAGACTAGAAGTACTTAGAATATAATTTTTAGTAAGTTTCGTATAAAGGAATTTTCAAAAACTCCGCCTGTATGGTTGCTGGATGGATTGAGTAGTTCAGTAACCATGCTGTCGGTCCCAAGCTCGGATAAAGGAGAAGGGTTCAGAGGTCAGACCAGCACCCTGCCTAAGGTAAAAAAAAAGAATGCATGCTCACAGAACCGGCAGCTTGCCTCGGAACCGGACGGATCATAAGATGACGACACACGCGCGAAAACGGAAAAAGAGTTGGAAGAGGAAGGATGTACTACGATTTGCAACATGGAATATCAGGTCACTAAACACCTGAGAACAATAGACATTAAAGGAGCTAAACGACCACAAAATCGACATCTGCGTTCTACAGGAAACGAAGAAGAAGGGAAAAGGCCAAAAACAATACGAAGAATACTTAATGATCTACAGTGGGGTCGAAAGGCAGGAACGGGCAAAGGAAGGTGTAGCCTTGATGATACGCAATAAATATAGGCCAAACATAAACGAATGTCGCTATATATCATCACGTATACTGGCCGTTAAACTCCTAGCGGAGGACCAAGAAATAAATGTAATATCAGTATACGCACCGGAAGACAATAAACCCAGGCATGAGCGACAGTCATTCTATGATCAGCTTCAAAGCACGATTGAATCATTCTCACCAAATGGAATGATGATTATCCTCGGGGACTTCAATGCACGAGTTGGCAACGAAGACATACAAGGAGTAAAACAACGATTTAACGAAAATGTAATGAATGATAATGGGAAGATTATGATCAACTTATGCACATTGAACGAACTGAGAATAAATAATACCTTCTTCGATCATAAAGCTCAATTCAAATACACATTCGAAAACACAAGGGGGCAAAGATCAACCATTGACTCCATACTAAGCAACAGACGTATACGCCCAAGTCAGATGCAAGACGTCAGAACACTAAATTCAGCCAACGTCGGTAGCGACCATAGTCTACTGCTCGGAAAGATCAAATTAAAACTACCCCAGAGATCAAGAAATGAGGCACCAACGAGAGAAAAACAAAATATAAATATAGAAGCGTTATGGAATGATTCAGCAAGAACTCTATACCAAAGTCGATTGCAAGGAAAAATAGAGCAAAATCAAATATACGAGCTAGAAGATGTAAATATTAGTTGGGTGAAACTAAAGATGCCGCAGTTGAAGCACTTAGCACCCGCGATATAAACCGATCAAACAACAAAAAACATAATAAAACACCGTGGATTACAAAGTAACCTAATCAAAGTCATAGAGAACTTAGGTATATAGCGCCAACAAAATCCAGGTCCAAATCGACGGAGAACTCACTGAACCAACCTTCTTTTTAACATAATTATGGATGCAATAACAAAACAAGTACGGAGTTTTAGTGGATACAAAATGAGTGACCGCAACATTACAATTCTGTGCTACGCCGATGATGCTGTGCTTGTGGCAGAAAACGAAGACGACCTCCAAAGACTACTATATCGCTTCAACTGTACAGCAAATTCCCTTAATATGATAATCTCTGCCTCTAAAACAAAAAGCCTGACAACATCAAGGATTCCTATAAGATGCAAACTTGTCGTTGACGACAAAATAATACAGCAGGAAATGAAATTCAAATACCTCGGTATAGAACTATCCGGATACGGTGACATTGACACAGAGGTCAGACAGCACTAAAAGTAGCGGGATGTCTCAACGACACTATATGGAAAAACAAATATATAGATGTCGAGGTCAAATCAAGAATATACAAAACTGTCATCAGACACATAATGACCTATACAGCAGAGACCTGTCTGGATACAACAAAAACAAAAAGGCTCCTAGAAACAAGCGAGATGACGATTCTAAGGAAAATTACTGGGAAAACGCTACTTGACAGAGAGCGTAGCGAAGACATAAGGCGAACATGCGTGGTGGAGAGTGTAAATGAGTGGGTTCTGGGCAGGAAGCACGAGTGGGACGAGCACATAGGTCGAATGGACGAAGGAAGAATAGTAAGGATAGCACGAGACAAATCACCAATGGGGAGAAGACACATTGGGAGGCCGCGAAAGAGATGGAGTGACAATCTTGTAATTGATTGAACTGAAGGCACGCTGCGAAGTTTGAACAGGCAATTTGCCTAGAATAGAGAGAGGAGAAGAAGAAGAAGAAGAATTTTCAAAATTCGGACGTGAAGAAACACATTTACTCACAGGTTTATATTTTTAAGAGAATAAAAGTATTTAAAGCTTAATTTAGAACAACTTTGCATAAGCACATATGTATAAGAAAGTCGTGTGGTGCCCACACTCCATTTTTTTTTATTTTTGATAACAATCACTAAAATAAAATGCCTCCCTTCATATTATCTGAACTATATAATCTTGTAATATTCTATGAAATATTTCCTCATAACTTTTACCAATATAAGTTTCCTTTACTCTTATACCTAATAAAATAATCTAAATTTGGTTTCTACTTATGGCAAATAATTAACTAATGCATTATCTCAATTAGTCAAATCGATATTGAAAGAAATGTGTACTGTTTCCAATAAAAGTAAACAGCCTTGTATTTGATCATTTAGGTAGTTCTATATTTATTGACAATAATGGATTATTGCTTTCTTTCAGACGTGTGGATGTGACTGTTGTAGCAATAAAATTTCTGACTCTGATGTTTCTCTTTGGGCAATTTGCATATTATGTATTTCCCGCCGACGAGGTATCTTATCAGGTAATTTTATCCTACAATTGAAATTAACATTTGTTAGAATATATTTTGTCAGTTTTCAGATATAGCAAGATCTGTTTATATGTCAAAGTGGTACAGTAACGATATAAAAATTCAAAGAACTTTATTATTGATTATGTTAAAGTGTCAACGAGTACAGTACTTCTCAGGAGCAGGTTTAATGGATATCAATACAGATGCCTTCTCTTCAGTACGTGAATATATAATATACACAAAGAAATTCAAAAGGATTGTTTCTGCCACTGGATCAATCAATACTGTAATATGTGCCAGTACTTTATACAATATAATAATATGTAGAAACTGTGAATACGTCCACTTGTTTTTAAAGATATACGTAAAAAAGCAAGCTACGACAACGCTTTTGAATCTCTGGGTATAGATATATTGCGTATGCAGAAGTTGGAATGAATTTGTTATAAAAACAAGAAAACATTTTAAAGAGATGTTGATTTATAGTTTCATCCGCGAACATTTTGACTATATACAATAAACACTCTACCAATCTCATGAAGGAAAAACAGCGTCCAGATATTAGTACAAAGATTATGTGACCAATGTCGTAATTTTTCATCATATTAACACCAAAATATGTTAACTACTTTAATCGGTTTAAAACCCTTTTTGTACTCACCGCATTTAAAGTAACATTTCACACAACAGCAACGAGTGCTTCCTGGTCGACTATAGGAATTGCAAGAGCACTCGCTTTTTGGAACATTAAACAAAATTGATCTTGATAGTAAAAACACTTTGTTTATAAAATAATACTTCCCTAGATATTCCTTTATTAGAAGTTAAGTAAATAAGGGTAATTACTTAAAATTCTTCCAATAAATGTGTAAGCGCCATCTATTTGACAACCACTTAGGCGACTTTGACAGTTAATTAAACCAATAACGCGATAAATCTACTATAAATGTAAGATAAGTTACTTCATGTGCAAGAATACAATACCTTAACTTAATGGTAAGGTGAGAAATAAGTACGTGCTTTCATGAAATGTTTAAATTAGTTAGCCAATATACTTTAGGTTAGGTTTGATATTAATCACGTTAATCAAAATGTACGTCCAAAGAATATTGTACAGAAGACTTGCGTAAAGCCCCATGTTACACCCATTCGAGCTATTAAAAGTATTCTCTTGTGCTTTAAAAATGCGGGAACATAATCTAAATAGCCGACATTTTGTTTCTTTACAATACTGTTTAAACAAAATAGCGGATTCTATTTAATGGGAAAAAATTACCCCTGTTATAACTTCTGCATGGGCTAGTCTGTATCTATATGATCTGAAATATAATGCAAAATCGAGAATAATAATTTAATATGCCGAGTACCTACTTTCTTTTCAAGCAATATTTGGAAATTAAATTGGTGATCCTTTGCTAATTTATGTGTGACGAAAACCACTCTCGTCACACATAAATTAGCAAAGGACCACCATTTTAATTTAGAAACTACCGAAAAAATTGGCACTGAACACAATACACGGAAAAGAGAAATAAAATAAATGAGTATACTGAACCAAATTTTTTTATATAACAGAAGTTATATAAAAAATCTTAATTCTGTATTCTACAATTTAATAATATAGAAATAATTGATTTGCATCTACACTGAATAGTAAGTAGTACATGTTATACAGCTTATGCAGTGCATTAGTTGATATTACCAAGTAAACATTGCAACGTCATATTGTGTGGCAGTACTGAACGCACGACGAAAGACGGGAGTGGGCACGAGAGGGTAGAGGTAATCAAATGCGCTAAACGAAGCGAGAGCGGGGATACAGTACGCGACGTTGCAATTCTGATGTATTTTGGACTTGCTATATCAAATGTTTCATTACAAACGAATAGTAGATAAGCAAAAAACGAACATTAAATATATGTAACAATTAGATTATAAGTAGGATTAATTTGCTCAGTAATAATTTAATTGTAGTTTTTTAAGTGTAAAGAACATTAGAATATTTGAATAATTAGTCCGTAATTATATTATAGAAAAAGTTTTAGTTTCTAAGTAATATATTTGTATATTTTAATAGCAATTGCTAAAAAAAAATATTAGGGTAATTCGAGGAGAGTTGGACCACTTTTTTTGAAATATCTGCAAACATTTTATTTTCAATGGTGAGGTAATAATTACTCGTGGGATCCTAACATAGGCTTTATTCTTCTAATTGACATTCTTAAGAAGAAAATTAAACGTTACATTCGAACAAAAAAAAATAAAATAAAATGTGACTAATCAGTCCGTCTCTCCTACAGGGCAAGGAGAGATGGTCCACACAATAAAAAAAGAAGTAAAATAGTATTTTAAACAAAAAGAACAAAAAATATATATTGTAGTGGCATTTAAATACAAGAAAATTTTTATTTCTTGGCATGTTTGCCACAAATATCGCAAAAATTCAAATATTTGGTGCAGTTTTCGTGCATCCATCGTCCACATCGAATACACTTGATCCAGTCTTCAACTTTTTTTGTTTTTATGTAGTTCTCCCCACAACCAGCGCAGGTGGTTTCATAATATTCATCTCCACTATCTTCAGAGTCATTCAATTCTGGACTCTCGTAATCCATCGACGAATCTGAGTTTTCAGGCGATTGAATTTTTTTCTTGGTTTTCCTTTTCATTTGATTTTGTTTTGCACCCATCTTTGCTGTGTTCTTTACATTTTTCTTTTTCTTCTGTTTTGAATCACTTTTTTCTTTCATGGCTTTAATATTCTTACTTGAATTAAGAACTGTTGCCACATTTCTTCCACGTTTTCTTACTTCACTTAAGGGTTTAATTTCTGGGATCGGGGAAACTTCATCCAGCAATTTTCCTGGAGTTTTCTTTGGTGTTTCTACCAATCCTTGATTGTTAGTCCGAGAATGTTGAATCGGCGGAGTGCAAGATCGCCGAGTTTCATATTCGTGTGATAGGCCCGGTTGTGGTGAGTTTGAACGATTCGGTGATGGTTAGAATGAATTTGGTGGCTGAACGTTATCATCATCGAGCATTAAAAAGGCATACTCAGGAATTGCATCTTGGTTAAGTGGCACAACACCAGTAGCCCTAAAGGCAGAAATGGCATTTTGCGCGGTGGCTGCTTTGTTCCACGAATCTCCAAATAGTTTTCCAAACACTGTTCTATTCAATTTTCTTGTTGGTTTGATTCTTATAAATTTATTGCATTCCGCATAGTAATGCGACTTCAACGATTTAAAAAAAGCTCGATCCAGTGGTTGCAAATAATGAGTGGTATGACCCGGAAAGCACAATAGAATTATCTCATTTTCTTCAGCAAATTCTAACACATCAATCGAATTAGTATGCGAAGTGTGTCCGTCCAGTAGTAAAAGTACTTTACCAGGTCTTTTTCTAGGGACAAAATGATTTTTTAACCAATCAAGAAAAATTTCACTGTTAGCGTATGCCGACTTGGGGGACATCCTAATAGAAGAACCAGGTGGCATACCGTCAGCCCAGTTGTCCTTCTTATTTTTCCCTTTAAAAATGCAATACGGGGGCAAAAATGACCCTTCAGCATTACAACAAGCTACAACACTGATTGTTTCTCCTTTTTCGCCAGAAGTTATAGCAGAGATGGTTTTAGAGCCTTTTGCAGCGACCACATGTCCGGCCTTATTATAGAGTTGAAGGCCGGTTTCATCCATGTTGTAAATATTTCCGGGTTTTTCCAATAAGTCGTTTTCTATAAGAGTGTTTTCTAGAAGTTTAAAATAATCTGATACAGCTTTTCTTGACATTCCCTGTGAGCGAAGAAGGGATACTCCCTCCGACTTTCGCACCGATAGATCCGGATGGCGCCTTAAAAACAACTGAAGCCAAACGAACCCTGCTTTACCAGTGGCTCTGTTAAACTTGTGTTTAATATTCATCTTTTCAGCCAAGTCATACGCCATTCTACGGAGTACATCCCTGGTAGGAGCAAAACCAAATTTTTGAAGCTTTTTGATATGTCGCACTAATTTGATTTCTGCATCCTCGCCCAAAGACGATGGCGGACCGAGACGATTTTGTTTCGTAGGATTACCATTTCGTTTTCTACGTTTCAATGTGGGTGCTGGTATTCCAAAATTTCTAGCAGCTTCGTTCAACCCCATTGCTCCATTTGCTACTACAGTTAAGGCATCTTGAAGTGCTCTGGACGTCCAGTTTCCTCGGTGTACATTACCTTTCCTTGTGTAAATATTTGGCATATTCTGTCCTACAAAATATTGGAGCTTTACGCTTGTACTTTGTACCTACCTATACTGTTATAGACTATTTAATGGAAGTATTTTTTTTTCAATAAGAACTGAATGTAATGACGCCGTGTTTAAGAAATATAGGTAAATTTTATTGCAAATTAAAGCAGGTCCAACTATCCCATAAAAAAATGGTCCATCTATCCTAAACGCATAGGAGAGTTGGACCACTTCGTCTTTTCATTGGTAAAGACGAATTCGAAATTTTGTGAGGTTAGGTACGTCTACGAAGCCTATACTAATTTGATAATTACAGCAAAGTTCTAAAAACTTACTATAAGTAACGCAGTTGATGAAAACGTCCGAGCGCTAAAAATTTTCAGCAGTCGTCAAATAATGACTCAGTAATAACACAGCTAATTCTTAATATATCTCAATGCTCTCTTCCACACACAAGTCGTTTGAGACTATGCAGTTCGCTTATGGTAGCATAGCGCCATCTGACAAGAAATAGTTCAGATTTTCGAACTGGACCATCTCTCCGCGTGGTCCAACTATCCTCGAATTACCCTATTATTATATTATTATATTATTACACAAGCTGTATATTGAGAGCCTTTCCTTATCCGGAATATATATACGTACCTCCAAAAATCAGGAAAACGAAATCAAGAAGGAAATATCGCCAAGACAAAAAAACCTCCATAAACCACACCACTTTGCTTCTCTGTAAAATACACGTTTGTTAGTTTGTCATTGTTCTGCGTTTGTACTTTACACATTTACATACCTTATTCATGTTAAATTTTAAATTTTAAATTATGACAACTGTTATTATTTACGTTTATATGTATGTATATAGGCTACGATTACAAACTTAAATATAAGAACCCGAACACTAGGGATGAAGGGATTGTTAATTTTGTTATGTTAAATTCTTTAATGTATTAAATAATCCACTGAAAAAGGGCTGTCCAAAATATGTACGGAAATTAAGAAAGACAGTAAATTAAATATGAACTTTTAAACAAGGAACTGCTTTTCTATTTGTGCCTGTAAATCGCGAATAAGAAAAAACCACAAATAATATATTTATAAGAAACTGTCGGAATGTTTTTTCTGTAAGCTATTATCTGCTTTTTAAACGAATTATTCCAACTTCTACATACTCATGCTATAACTAAATACGAAATATTTTAGGTTGTGAAAAAAACATTTTCTTTCTACGCAATTATGAGAAACATCTTGAATTAATGCTGTAAAAAGTGTGCTAATTTGTAAAAGTATTCATTACGAACCAATAAAGTTTTACTATAAAAAGTGTAATTCATATACCTATTAATTTTCTATAGTATGTAGTGCTGAAATATCGTAGTGGAGGTAAATAAATGTTTGCAAATCAGACTGCCCAGTTATAGTATTACGGACCGAGTCGATTTTGAACCAAAACCTTATTTCATGCTTTTTGTGAAAATAAGAATATGAATAATAAAATTTAAAAAGTGGAATGACTCATAATTAAGTAGTGATTAGATTAAATCAATTAATTGTTATAAATCATAATTGACTAATTCTAAAAATAAAGAAATATAGGTAACCAAGGGCATATGAATGCCATTAAAATAAAATAGACAAGACCAACTGTGTAGCATATAAAGTTAGCCTTGAAATAGAAAATAATGTGGGAAGGAGAAAGGAAGCTATAAATACCCTTTCCTTATTAAAATATTATAAATACATTTGATACTTTTATATTCAACATGAGGGGTAGCATAATTTATTAGTTTGTGTACGAATAATTTATTTTTTGAGGCGCAACTAACTGATAATAAAGTTGGTCATAAATACGAACGTTGCCTATACCGATAGGTCCAGCTCGGAACGGGCCATACTCAGCAATGAGTGGCAACACCGAAACCCCTCTACCCGCAACAGCTTCAATTCAATTGCAGTTAAGAATTTAGTAAGACTTAAACCGCGCAAGGATGTAGTCGTTTGCATATTCGTTCTGTATACGTAATTTCCCCTTTTGTTTCAGACATAATAAGGTCCAATTTATTATTATTATTGTATTCTTAGCTGCTACGGAAAAGTAATTTTAAGTAATAAAAAAACTAACGTTTTCTAAAAGATAAAAGTAAAAAAATCAATAATTCTGCAAAATAAATTCAAATTTTAAGAAAGTCACTCAAAATAGGAGCACGCGGAGTGGTATCGTACACACGTTGCCACATAGCATTACGTCCATACGTATATTGTTGCCTATGTATGGCCCGTTCCGAGCTGGACCTATCGGTATATCTTCAAACGACAATCGGTTTGCGAATCCTTAGTCGGCAAATATAAATTGTAAATTATATAATATAATATGTAACCTTTTGTTGCATCATGAATAATTTGCCACATTATTTACTGTAGATATTGCTTAAATTTTGAAATAAATTATGATGAATATCGTAAGCCCCAACAGCAGTAAGGGATTTTTTCAATTCTGTTTATTTCTATTGTCAATTTCAATGAGGAGTGACACCACACGTATGAGCATGTCAAAACACAACATGTCAACAAAATTGTTTTATTTTTTAAAAAAATATGCCAAATTTTAAGATTTTTTGTAAATAAAAATATTCAATATCCTGTTCTAAGTACTTCTATTCCCTTAATAAATCTCTATAGAGTGCATACTTTGCGAGATATTCGAAAGAAAGTGCTACTCGCTAAAAGTAAAAGTGTTACGTCTGGTCCGAATTTTAAAATTTTTTTTATACAAAAGGTATTGAAAATTAAGTTCTAAATACTTTTATACTCGTAACGTCCCTGTCTAACAAGCATGACCTGCAAAATATTAGCAAAAACCTGACTTTCGATAAGGCTGGCGTCACACTTACCGTTTTCGACGCTGCGTTCGGAGCGGTAGCTTTTGTGTGATGCGCAAACGCAGGACGCCAAGTGTGACCGACTTCATTTGATATAATGTGTTGCGTTTGGTATCTAAAACGCACCGTTCCAAACGCAGCGTCGAAAACGGTAAGTGTGACGCCCGCCTAAGAGTAAACGACCTACTTCCGGTAGGAATTTCAAAAAACTTTTATAATAAAATTCTTCTCAAATTTAATTTTGAGTATATATGAATTCTTTATAAATTTATTTAAACTTAATAGTTGCGAAATATTGGCAAAATTCGATTTATTCACTGAAGGAAACTACTACTTTCGGTCTGATAATTTTACTAAAAATCTAATCAGATCTCAAGAGGGAGATTATACTCGTAAATACAAAATTTGAAATTGATAGCTATGGCGGTTCACCGCTATCGTGGTCACAGAAAGAGAGAGAGAGACATTTTTTAAAAACTACTTTTTACGCAAAAATATGTTTATGAGGTAAAGAATTATTGAATTCTTTATAAATTTATTTAAACTTAATAGTTGCGAAATATTGGCAAAATTCGATTTATTCACTGAAGGAAACTACTACTTTCGGTCTGATAATTTTACTAAAAATCTAATCAGATCTCAAGAGGGAGATTATACTCGTAAATACAAAATTTGAAATTGATAGCTATGGCGGTTCACCGCTATCGTGGTCACAGAAAGAGAGAGAGAGACATTTTTTAAAAACTACTTTTTTACGCAAAAATATGTTTATGAGGTAAAGAATATAAAGGTACATTTTATTACTGTCTTATACGTAGTAGAAGAAAGTATTGTGATGATGAATATTTTCAACCTCAAGATTTTTACAGATGTCCACGTTTTGAATTCCCCAGATACCAAAAAGGTGAGTTTTGACGATAGCGGTCAAACCGCTATAGATATCAATTCCAAATTTTGTATTTACCCTCTTGAGATCTGAATAGGTTTTCAGTAAAATCAGCATACTGGAAGTAGTAGTTTACTTCAGTGAAAAAATTGAATTTTGTTAATATTTCGTCAAATTCTAAGTTTAAGCAAATTTATAGATTAGTATTAAGAATAAAATTTGAGAAGAATTTGTCTATGAAAGTTTTTCGAAATTACTCCCGGAAGTAGATCTTTTACTCTTATCGAAAATCATGCTTTTTAGACAGGTACGTTACGAGAATAAAAGTATTTAGAACTGGATTTTCAATACCTTTTGTATAAGAAAAATTTCTAAATTTGGTCCGGAAGTAAAACTTTTACTCTTATCGAATAGCGTCTCTTTGTAAATATGTCGTAAATTATTCATTCTCTATATATTTATCAAGAATACAAAAGTATTTAGAGCTGGATTTGGAATATTTTTTGTATAAATGAAATTTCAAAATTCGCACCGAAAATAACACAACTCTTAGCGAATAGCACTTTCTTTCGAATATCTCGCAAAGTATGTATTCTATTGAGATTTATTAAGAACATATTAATACTTATATATAATAGGATTTTGAATAATTTTTATATAAAAAATTATTAAAATTTTCTGTGAAATAAAACTAGTTGAAACAATTTTGTCTAATTTGAATCGCACATACTGATAAGAAAGTCGTGTGGTGGCCAGACCTATTTTTTCTTATTTCATTAGAGCATACAATTTCAAATTTTTTAATTCTTTATTTCAAAAGGAGCATAATTTATTTTTTTCGATGAAAGAAATACAGCAAGAAAATACTGTAAACTAAAAAAAAGAAATATTTTCAAAAAACTGGACTAAAAACACATTTTTGTCTGAAAGTATTTTTTTTTCAATTGGTTCATTTTTGACTTGCTTGCAAAATTTCGCACGAGAAACGTATAACACGTTATTATTTTAAAAGTCACCATTATTGAGATATTGCCGTTTTCTTATAATACGGTATTTTTGTACTGAAGGAATGTCAAAGAAATTATTTATTAGCCCAAAGATTTACAAAGTATATAGGTACATGGTAAATAATAAAATTTTATCATGCGCAGTATAATTCAACAAATACGGAAACTTGTATAAGAAATGTAGAGTACATATTATTAGTTGCAAAAAGAAGTATATACAACTGCGTATGTACCTATCAGAAAGAACAATTTTTAAATATATTATACAGTCTTAAAGAAATTTTCAGTATTCGATGGCATTTTCTATATACTATAAATCTCTCTTCTGACTTTACTTTGCCGAATAAATACAGTTTGCACATTTACTTTACACCTTCAGTGCGTACCTGTGCTTTATATCCATTTACAATAATGTGTAAGAAAGAAAAAGAAATATACGACTTGCAAGGTACTCTCTCTCCTACTTTAGAAGACCGATATTTGTATCGTTAACTGCGCGTTTCAGTTCGTTCTACAATTCAGTGAATAAATCCTTTCCTTTACTTTCGATTAAAATTTTTTCCGAACACAACCCGACCTTAAGTGTTCACCAAGGCTTTCTTATTATAGCAATTAGGAAGTTAGTTAAATCAGCAACTCGTCGCGCCGTTTTTTCAATTATTTGAGACAGTGAAAACTGAAAAACAAGTGATAATTCATTTTCAAGATATTCACAGAGACACATTTAACCTTTTATAGGTATACTGTAAAGAAGTATTGTGATTATGAAAATGTTCGACTTTGAAATGTTGGCTGTTATCCACTTTTTAAATGTGATTTTTTCAAACATCTAATCTTTCTCTTTCTCTGTCTGTCTCTCTGGTGTAATATATTTGGAAAAATGTCTGTATAAAAAGATATTCAAAATTCGGAGCTGATGTAACACTTTTACACATAGTTTGTTTTTCTTATTAAGAGGATACAGAATTTAAAACTTAATTTTGAACAATTGAAGATATTGACTCCTTACGATCTTCGAGATACACCAAAAGAAAATTGAAACCCGCGAAAAAAAAATTTAAAATCTTAAGAGCATCTATTTTCTTATCTAGATAACAAAACTATTATCCAGATAATTTATGTAGATAAAATCATCCAGATAATGCACAACACTGGTTATCCTGATCACGCACTGACCTATACAGCAGGGCAGACAGATTGTATAAAAGACAGAGGAAATTTCAAAACCTGAACACCAGCAAAAATCTCGAAGTTATGTAGAAAAGTTGAAGAAATAATATAGACCACGATAATACTAGCCAAATTCATTATCACCATACTGTACTACATATAAGAAAGTATAAACTTAAATATGTCAAATTTAGTATTAGATATTCTTTATACATATACCTCAAAAGTTACATACATATAATTAAAAGAGTATTGATAGATATGAAATTAGCATCGTTTCAGAAAGTTGAAATCTCTAGATGATTTTACTTGTAATAATTTAATTATAGTATAGAGTGTATGCATTTCTTAATTTACTTTTGTATTCATAAATTATTCATTCAATTGCACGATCATTAACGATATTAGTTTTGAAAGAATAAAGTAATCTATACTTGGTCAGTTCAATACGTGATTCATTTCGAGTAAGACATCATGGCAATTTTCTCCAAAAACAAGATATTAAATTTGGGTTTACTTACAATGAAATTCGTTGGAGAAGCTACATCTTTCGTCTCTCCTACATTGTTTGTTTTTCGGATATTTAATTTAACAGTACTGCTATTTGTTGCTTATTTTATATTTCTAAATTTTTTTCACGTTAAAGGTGACGCGTTTATAGAAGTTCTAGACGCATTTATCAGTGTTTCTCATGTAAGCTATGTAAATTACTATTTTATTTATTCTACTGTGTATCTGTTTTAGATTTTTTTGAAATACGGTTTGTTAGTGTATTACAAAGATGACATTCGGAAGTTATTGTTAAACACAAAAAGCAATTTCTGGAGCAAACGATTTCCTTCCGAGAATTTGCGTGCTATTCAGGAAAAACTGTTTCTGTTAGTGAATAAAATGCAAATCACATTAGCAGTAGTGGCAATCACCATACTTTATATGTTTTATCTAAGATCGATTTACGATGGAAAATATTCCTTTGTTTTTAAAACTTTTGTTCCTGATTCAATTGCAGTTGACGCTCTTATAGTATTGTTCCAAATGTATCTTACATACATTTCATTTTTCGTTATATTTAGTTATGATTTAAGCTATTTATACCTCTGTGTTAATATTGCGCTGGGATTAAAGTTATTGAAACAAACAATGCAATACATTGTTAAACATACGGACAGCAAAATAATGGAACGAACAAATAGTTGCATAAATTATCATCAATTTCTGCTAATGTAAGTATTATGGATATATTTACCCATATTGAATTTAACCTAACTCATAAATCAATGTCTACCTACTCTTCTAACAATTACATTTTGTTTATTAGTAGCTCACTTTTCTGTTTCCCAAAAATATTGAATATTTCACTACATTTATTAATATTCATTTTGAAATTGTTTATGCACGTTTTCTGTTAATAATCGATGAAGCTAAAATATTAAAATTATGCGGTAAATAAATATAAATTTATTAGAAAAATTAGAAGTTAATTATTATCAAATAGTGGCATACAATATAATAATTGGAATACATATAGTAAAGATGGCAGTCAAAAGTCTTGCTTGTATAGAATATATCCACATGAGAATGTAACGTTTCAAACTATATAAAGTTGTTTTAAATTGCTTTAAATAGTTTTATCTTGTTAGAAAAATAAACATATGACAAACAAGTGTGTTACTTCAAGTCAAAATTTTAAGAATTTTTTTTATATACACACACACAAATTAAGAAGTACCTATAATAGGATTTTCACTATTATAAGTACTTCTATTCTCTTAACAAATCTCTAGAATATATACTTTGTCAGATATTCGACAGAAAGTGCTACTCGCTAAGAGTAAAGTGTTACTTCCGGTTCGATACTTGAAATTTCATTTATACAAATAATACTCTTGATAAATATATATATATATATATATATATATATATATATATATATATATATATATATATAAATTTGTTCGGATGTTTCCGCGGTCGTAGTATGACGTTGTGGTTTTCCGGGTTTGGAACCGCGTAGTATTTGCTCTATAGTCCCAAGAAGGACTGCTTGGTCGACGTTTCGATGAGATCTCACTCATCTTCTTCTGGACGATCGTGTTCGAGTTGCAATCGGAGAATTCTCCGATTGCAACTCGAACACGATCGTCCAGAAGAAGATGAGTGAGATCTCATCGAAACGTCGACCAAGCAGTCCTTCTTGGGACTATAGAGCAAATACTACGCGGTTCCAAACCCGGAAAACCACAACGTCATATATATATATATATATATATAGTACATTCAGCATTAGTTGGGATAGCAGTCAGGGGCAATAAAACAAAAGTTCGCTCTTTTGAATAAATTCCAAGCTTTCGGCAATCTTTATTGCCTTCCTCAGGGCTGTTAACAACAAAAAAAAATTCTACAATGAGCCACAGAAGATTTCAAATTGACAAAATGACATTTTTTTCTAAAAACAACAACAATACTTACAAAATTCAGTGAGTACAAAGACTTGGCTCTCATGGCAACAGAAATACACCACTGTTTACACTGATATCATTCATCTTTAAAAACAATAAGCGGTAATATAAAATTTAAAAAATTCTTAAAACCAAAAGTCAAGTGCACCGGCATTTGAATGTCAACGGGGTCAACTCTCTCTTTACATCGGACTATTTCAAATGCCGTGCGTATATATATATATAGTCAGCCAGTCATGCATGCGTGTCTTATTTGTTGTAATATAAATCTGAATTAATTAAATATGTATAAATATTACTCAGGTTTGACACATCTGTTTTTTTATTCATATTGTGAGGTTCGCTCTGAATGTGAAACATTTCCAAGAACGTGCGTTTGTGGTAATTTCTTTCAATCTCTAAAATTTTTGTTTTTTCATAATCCATTTCATGTCCAGTCGCTCTAACGTGTTGCGTCAGTGCCGATGAACATTGTTTATTTTCATTCCTGGAGTCACTTTTATGAGAAATTAGTCTGCTGTGCAACGTTCGGGAGGACTGGCCTATGTATTTCAACTCGCAACCCTTACAGGGAACCTGATATACTACATCCGATTTAAATTTGTTTTCTATCGGAAATTTTATTTTGCTGAACAGTGAACCAACCGTCAAGACAACTTTATTAGCAATTTTAATATTATCTTTAAACAGTTTAATCAGCTTGGGGGTTAGATTTTTTATATACGGGAGGGATCCGAACACCACGCTGTTATTCCCATTGGTCTTTTGGGAATAACAGCGTGGTGTTCGGATCCCTCCCGTATATAAAAAATCTAACCCCCAAGCTGATTAAACTGTTTAAAGATAATATTAAAATTGCTAATAAAGTTGTCTTGACGGTTGGTTCACTGTTCAGCAAAATAAAATTTCCGATAGAAAACAAATTTAAATCGGATGTAGTATATCAGGTTCCCTGTAAGGGTTGCGAGTTGAAATACATAGGCCAGTCCTCCCGAACGTTGCACAGCAGACTAATTTCTCATAAAAGTGACTCCAGGAATGAAAATAAACAATGTTCATCGGCACTGACGCAACACGTTAGAGCGACTGGACATGAAATGGATTATGAAAAAACAAAAATTTTAGAGATTGAAAGAAATTACCACAAACGCACGTTCTTGGAAATGTTTCACATTCAGAGCGAACCTCACAATATGAATAAAAAAACAGATGTGTCAAACCTGAGTAATATTTATACATATTTAATTAATTCAGATTTATATTACAACAAATAAGACACGCATGCATGACTGGCTGACTATATATATATATACGCACGGCATTTGAAATAGTCCGATGTAAAGAGAGAGTTGACCCCGTTGACATTCAAATGCCGGTGCACTTGACTTTTGGTTTTAAGAATTTTTTAAATTTTATATTACCGCTTATTGTTTTTAAAGATGAATGATATCAGTGTAAACAGTGGTGTATTTCTGTTGCCATGAGAGCCAAGTCTTTGTACTCACTGAATTTTGTAAGTATTGTTGTTGTTTTTAGAAAAAAATGTCATTTTGTCAATTTGAAATCTTCTGTGGCTCATTGTAGAATTTTTTTTTGTTGTTAACAGCCCTGAGGAAGGCAATAAAGATTGCCGAAAGCTTGGAATTTATTCAAAAGAGCGAACTTTTGTTTTATTGCCCCTGACTGCTATCCCAACTAATGCTGAATGTACTACAATTTATAACAGTCACTATAGTTATTTTATACTTATATATATATATATATATATATATATAAATCCATGGTTGTGCTATGGGTTCCCCCATTTCTAGTGTTATTGCACAATTAGTTTTACAACACGTAGAAGAAAAGAATTGAACAAAATTTAATTTCAAACCAATTTTCTTCAAAAGGTATGTAGATGACTGCATCATGTGTCTACCTTATCAACAAGTAAACAACATTTTAAAAATATTTAACGCATACCACTCGAAAATACAATTTGAAATAGAAACAGAAAAAAATTGCTCAATTAATTTTTTAGATCTAACATCAATACGATCACAAAATACAATTCTTACCAAACTACATCAAAAACCAACAACAGCACACAGATTCCTTAATTTCAACTCATGCCACACAATGTCATAAAAAACGAAATATAGTAACAAATGCAGTGAAAAGAGCTATAACTTTAACAAGTCACATCTACAGACCAGAAATTATGAAAGATTTAAAAATCATGTTACAAAAGAATCATTATTCAGACCGATTCATTAATAGGATAATAAAAAACCAACTACATTCTTTCTACAATTCCAAAAGGAGAAACACCAAAATTGAACCAAATAACTATAAATATGTACCAAACCATACATTAATAATCTGTCAGAAAAATTAAAAAATATTCTATTGCTATTAAAATAACAATCGCACATACAAATTACAACACCCTTAACCCCTTTTACACAAAACTAAAAGACAAAACACCGAAATTAAAAAAAAAATGAGGTGCGGTCACCACACGTCTTTCTTATACCTATGAGCGTTTCAAAGTGTACAATTTTAAGAATTTTTTTAATACAAAACTTATTCAAAATCCTATTCTAAGTACTTTCATTGTCTTAATAAATCGCTATAGAATGCATACTTTGCAAGATATCAAAAAAAATCAGATCTCCCTCGTGAGATCTGATTAGTTTTTCAGTAAAATCGGTAGACCGGAAGTAGCAGTTTACTTCAGCGGAAAAATCGAATTTTGCCAATATTTCGTCAACTACTAAGTTTAAACAAATTTATAAAGAATTCATATATACTTAAATTTAAGATTGAGAATAATTTTATTTAAAAAGTTTTTCGAAATTCCTACCGGAAGTAGGTCTTTTACTCTTATCGAAAATCAGTTTTTTGCGAATATTTCGCAAGTCATGCTTTTTAGACAAGTACGTTACAGGTATAAAAGTATTTAAAACATAATTTTCAATATCTATTGTATAAAAAAAATTTCAAAATTCAGACCGGAAGTACCACTTTTACTCTTATCGAATAGCGATTTTTTGCAAATATGTCGTAAGTTATGCATTCTATATATATTTATCAAGAGTACAAAAGTATTTAAAACTGGATTTGCAATATTTTTTGTATATATAAAATTTCAAAATTCAGACCGGAAGTAGCACTTTTACTCTTAGCGATGAGCACTTTCTTTCAAATATTTCGCGAAGTATCATTCTATAGACTTATTAAGAGAATAGAAGTAGTAGAGTAGTGTTTTGTTTATTTTTCAGAAGGCAAAAGTATTTAAATCTTACACACGGGACAACTTTTGTATAATTTAAATGCACACACGTATAAGAAAGTCGTGTGATGACCACACCACATTCTTTACTTTGTTACACGTGGTATAAGGAAGTATTTTGATAATGAAAATTTTTGACCTCGTGATTTTTGCAGATGTTCACGTTTTGAAGACCACTGATACCAAAAAAAGTGGTTTTTAAAGAATGTCTGTCTGTCTGCCTATCTCTCTCTCTGTGTGTGTGACGACGATAGCGGTCAAACCACTATAACTATCAATCCCAAATTTCGTATTTACGAGTATAATCTCCCTCCTGAGATCCGATTAAAATTTCAGTAAAATCGGCATACCGGAATTAGTAGTTTGCTTCGGAGAAAAAATCGAATTTTACCAATATTTCGTCGATTATTACATTTAAAAAAATTAATGAAGAATCCATATATGCTCAAAATTAAATTTGAGAAGAATTTTATGAAAAAAGTTTTTCGAAATTCCTGCCGGAAGAATGTCATTTACTCATATCGAAAATCAATTTTTCGTCTATTTCGCAAGTCATGCTTTTTATACAGATACATTACGAGTATTTAGAACATAATTTTCAATACCTTTTGTAAAAAAAAAATTTCAAAATTCGGACCGGAAGTAACACTTACTTTTATCGAATAGCGATTTTTGCAAATATGTCGTAAATTATGCATTCTATATATATATATATATATATATATATATATATATATATATATATATATATATATATCACAAAAAAAGGAATTAATCGCGGATACATAAAATACAAGAAAAGGAAAATTATCGGGTAAATTCCGCTGTAGAGCAACCGTAGACAAGTTTCTGACTCATTGGTCGTCGTCAGTACGGTGTAGCCAAGGAATAAGGTGGGATAACCTTGGAGATGTCAGAAACACGTGTCTACGGTTGCTCTACAGCGGAATTTACCCGATAATTTTCCTTTTCTTGTATATATATATATATATATATATATATATATATCACAAAAAAAGGAATTAATCGCGGATACATAAAATACAAGAAAAGGAAAATTATCGGGTAAATTCCGCTGTAGAGCAACCGTAGACATGTGTTTCTGACTCATTTGTCGTCGTCAGTACGGTGTAGCCAAGGAATGAGGTGGGAATAACCTTGGAGATGTAAGCTACACGGAAGACCATCAGGTGACAGACCGCCATTTGTAGCTTTGGTTAGAAGAGCCTCGGTTTTGAGGATTCACATCCAACCCCGCCACGAGGAAGACAATGCCAACCTGCGTGCCATCCGAGACCCAGGAAAGAAAAATCACAAAAAAAGGAATTAATCGCGGATACATAAAATACAAGAAAAGGAAAATTATCGGGTAAATTTCCCACCTTATTCCTTGGCTACACCGTACTGACGACGACCAATGAGTCAGAAACACGTGTCTACGGTTGCTCTACAGCGGAATTTACCCGATAATTTTCCTTTTCTTGTATTTTATGTATCCGCGATTAATTCCTTTTTTTGTGATTTTTCTTTCCTGGGTCTCGGATGGCACGCAGGTTGGCATTGTCTTCCTCGTGGCGGGGTTGGATGTGAATCCTCAAAACCGAGGCTCTTCTAACCAAAGCTACAAATGGCGGTCTGTCACCTGATGGTCTTCCGTGTAGCTTACATCTCCAAGGTTATCCCACCTTATTCCTTGGCTACACCGTACTGACGACGACCAATGAGTCAGAAACACGTGTCTACGGTTGCTCTACAGCGGAATTTACCCGATAATTTTCCTTTTCTTGTATATATATATATATATATATATATATATATATATATATATATACAGAATTTGGGTTTTTTCCTTTGTTTAAAAGATGATGAAAATAAAACACATTAATCTACGTGACGTTTCGGAAATTTAATCTTTCCTTCTTCAGACCTGTATATATAAAACAACAACACATTACATTACAGAATTTAACATTTAACACTTTAAAAAATACAAGCAAAACAACTTACATTAGATAGTAGTGTTGTGTTAATTCAGAGAACATTCAATGACTTTGTTGCTCTCACTTGTACATACGATATATAATAATACATTTTATTTCGTCCGTATATAAAATAACTTAATTTTTAATAATTTCTTCTTTAATTTGAATTATTACACTGCTATGTTGGATATGAGTGTTAGTTATATGTATGTAAATGCGAAACGCATAACTTTTCAAGAAGATATCGTTGTTTGTACAAATGTGTGCAGGTATCGAAAAACTTATTCATAAAAGGCTTTTATGAATAAGTTTTTCGATACCTGCACACATTTGTACAAACAACGATATCTTCTTGAAAAGTTATGCGTTTCGCATTTACATACATATAACTAACACTCATATCCAACATAGCAGTGTAATAATTCAAATTAAGGGGATATTAAAGCGGTCGAGAAAGCAAGATATCGAATTTATCAGTTTTTTTTACTATTGTTCAAGATAGAAATGTGAAATTTTCTGTACAACTCCAATATAGATATGAGTACACGAAAAGGTTGTCAGATTATGTAATTTTTTGACACAACCACCTATTTTTTTTATTCCTAATTAGAGTAAAATGTACGTGTGTTTCTCCGTCAAAATCTGAAAGAATTAAATGAAATTGATCAAAACGGATGTAATTCCCGTGTAGACCAATGTTTTCTTGTGAGATATAGCTTTTTGAATTGCGGAAAAATGTTTAATTTGAGTAATTAAATTAAGAAATTCCGGAATGGTGGGATACTGAATTATTTGTATTTTAGCAGCGCCTTCAGCTGCTACGGATATGCACCCAACTTCTTGGCCCCGCCTAATAGGACTGTCCGAACTTTTTGCGGTTGTCTGGAGTATTTTATTTCACTTTTTCTCACTCCAATTTTACGCATTCATATTATTACCAGTTTCGAAGCTATATGATTTTACCATGCAAGTATACATATACGAAAAAAAATTTTCCTGTATGAATAAATGTATGAATGCATTGTATTGTATATGATTTTAATCACAATACAGAAGTAGGTATAGAGATACAATTTATTTTTATTTTGGTGATTGACTTATTGCGATTTTGGTTAGTTCTTTAATTTGTATGCAGAAATAGCGTTGCAGTTGCATTGGAACATGTTGCTGCATGTATTATGCTTTATTGCGTATTTAGCATCCGCTATAGTAAATTAATGAACTTAGAAAATTTTTTGAATTTTTTTTTATAATTTCGTGGCGCGTAAAAGGACACAATTAAATTGACTTTTGGTGATTGACTTATTGCGATTTTGTTTCGTTCTTTAGTTTGCATGCAGAAATAGCGGTGCAGTTGCATTGAAACATGTTGCTGCCTATTATATATTTCGCATCTGTTAAAATAATTTATGGACTTTGAAATTTTTTTTAAATTTTTAAAATATTTGTTTGAGTTGTGTAATAGACATTTTATATATGTGATTTAATGATAAAATAATTGTCATATACATATATTTATTTTTCAATGTGTGATATCGCCTGGCTTTTCTACGAACTGGATATTTATGCCGCAAAAATTTCCCAGTTGACAATATTAGTGCCCGATGAATGAAGCTCTGCATCAGTATTCGTCTTTTTTTTAATATGGGGCGCGTAAGAGGACACAAATTGACTTTTGGTGATTGACTTATTGTGATTTTGGTTAGTTCTTTAGTTTGTATGCAGAAATAGCGTTGCACTTGCATTGGAACATGTTGATGAATGAAGCTCCGCATCAGTATTCCTTCAACGTATTATTCAATGCGTGTAACAGGCCGGCTTTTGCACGTAGTGGACCCTCATGACGAGGATATCTCGCGGTCGAAATTATTAGTGCCCGACAACAATAAAATACACTTTCTATTGTAAATAACAGTGATTTTCTAATATTTAATAATAGTAATCCTTGCCAACGATTACAGTAATCCTTATATAAAAAGAACGGAATTACGATTAATGTAATCGTTAATCGAACGAACTTAGATTACGATTACAGTAATCGTAATTTAAACTTTTTCAAAATTACGATTACTGTAATCGTAATCTAAGTTCGTTCGATTAACGATTACAGTAATCGTAATCGTATTTTCTTTTATATAAGGATTACTGTAATCGTAATCAAGTTGTAATCGTAATCCTTATCGCCCAGCTCTGTCGAATAGCAATTTCTTGCAAATATCTTGTAAACTATGCATTCTGTGTAGATTTAGCAATAGTACAAAAGTACTTAGAGCCAGATTTCGAATAAGTTTTGTATAAAAGAAATTTCAAAATTCGTACCGGAAGCAGTGGCATCTCGGGGTGGTTCACATAGGGAGTGCATAATTTCAAAATTAAAAAGTATAATACAAGAACGCTTACCCAATCTTTATAAGTTTCACCGACATACTGTTCCAGACAGGTACTGTTCATTGTACAGTTTGTTTTGAGGGAATAGTAAATATATCACTACAGTTTCATTACATCTGATGATAAACGAAGTCCATTTTGCGTGTCTTTGACTTGCAGAACAGTTCTATAACTTTTTCATTAAAATTTGGGAAATCATTTATAAATTCTTTTTCACAAGATAACATAGTAAGGGCATTTAATCTGTCTTCTTTCATTGTATTTCTCAGGAAAGTTTTGATTCTCTTCAGCCGTGAAAACTGGCGTTCCGCTTCAGACGTTGTCATTGGGATTGTAATGACAATTTTTAAAAGCTTAACAACTTCATTAAAGGTGTCGCTTAATCCATCCAGCAGAAGGCCTAGCAGACCTACAGCACTGACTTCTATATTTTGCCTAAATTCTTCTCTAGAATATAGAACACTTAATTCAGTTCGTAGTCTGCTTTCATTGAGGCATGGATAAAATTTTACTGCTTCTTTAAGGCAATCTTCCGGAATTTTTTTTTGAAAAGAGGAGAACTATTTAAAAGAAATTAAGTTTGCTAATATTAAGTGCCCTGTATACCGAAATCTAGTTTTTATTTCAAGCAAAATAATATCGCACACTTCAATTGTTTCCCTCCGTCTTTGGCTACCATCAGTTACTCTTCGTCGCGTTGATGGTCGAGGAGTCAGTTCTGAGTCATTTTGTTTAACCAACTGATTATCTGTGTCAGCGATTTCGGTTCGAATTTTTCCAATAGCGCGTTCAAAATTATCTAAATTATTCTTGATTTTTAATGCATCTGTATTGACATTTTGTAATTGATTAAACAATATGTCCGCATGTGGCATAATTTTATGAAAGAAAGTTAACCAATAGATAAAATTTTCCTCCTCTAAAATTCGCAAATTGGCACCAGCTTGATGAATAGTAGTTTGTAAACTAGCTTCTCCCTCGATTTGTTCTAGAGCTTGAATTATTTCTTCTCGGTGCTCAGTCATATATTGTATTCACTGTCCTAGATTTGATGTTCCATCTTATTTTTGAAGAACGAGGTAAGCTTTTTCTCTGAAGGAATTCTTCCAATCTTGCAGCTCGTTGTGGTGAAGTGGAGAAAAAAGTACATAATCCCGTCAGATTGGCAAAAAAAAATCTGCAATTACTACTGCTCGATGTAGCATGTGACATAATAAGATTTGTCTGATGTGCGTAACAATGTACAAAATTGGCCCTTGGATACTGGTCTTGGACATGTCTTTGCACGCCGTTAATAGCACCACTCATGACTGCTGCCCCATCATAGCTCCGTGCAATCAGTTTTTCTGGGTCATCAACAAGCAAACTAATTTCGTTAAGGATGGAGGCAGATAAAGAATTAGCATCATGTCCACTAGGCAGAAGAAATTTCCAAAACCTTTCGACCGGTCTCGCGTTCACAATATATCTTAAAACAACCACCAACTGAAACTGATTGGACACATCTGTGGTTTCATCAGCTATCACAGATATGAAGTCGGTTGCTTTAATTTCACTGGAAACTTGTCCATGATACACGGTCAACATTGCATCAAGCAGCTCATTCTGTATCGTTTTTGATAATCCCTTAAAAACCGGTGCTGCTTCGATGTGATCTCTGAGCGATTTATCCAATTCTGCCGTAAAATTTATCAATTCCCGAAAAATGCCCTTGGTATTCGACGTTTGACGTTCATCATGACCCCGAAGTGCCAGTTCAAACGCGCCACAAAATCTAATGCAATTTATTATTAAATTTAACACATGCCTATTTTTTGTTACCTGTTCATTGTGTTATTGAACTGCTTTTCTATATGATGAATCTAAAACATTCTGAGTGTTATTTTTTCCTAACATTCTTAGACTAAATATATTTTTCAAATGCCCTTCGGAATTTTCACGTTTCGTAATTTTAGCACTAAGATGAATTAAGTCTTTTATTCCGTTCTTTGACCAAGACGGTTCACCACCAAACAAAAGACACGGAAAATAAAACAAAGTATTTTTAATTTCATACCCACAAATCCAGTCATTTTTCTGATAAATATTCATTTTGAATTTTCTTTAACCTTTAACAGATTGTTTATTTTCTAAACATAATTGAGTCATCGGCCGTTTAAGATTTTTTATTGCGATTTTTTTATCATACGTTAACCGCGAAAACGTGTTATTCTGTAACGCAGAGACGAAATTCATCTTACAACAGCGGTGAGCAGACTGGAGATCTTGCTCACACGCTATGTATTATACGATATGGAAGTAGGACAAAATACAGTTCTCCCCACCATCAATGTAATGTTAATGGCTTAACGGAGCAACGGTTGGGCTTTGCTCATGGGTATGTTTCTCTCGGTGGAAGGGGTAAACATTCGAATAGTTGCTCGTGCGCTGTTAGTCGTCATTATATCTGTGACGACGATCGGTACATGTAGGTTGTTACGCGCGCCGCACACGCCATGTTCCTGTTCAATAACTATGAATACGTAATAAATAAATACTTTCACAGTTAGTCGCCGCTTGGTTTGTTTTGTTTCAAAATTCCAGGGGGTGCAATTGCTCACTTGCTCTCATTAAAGAGCCGCCACTGACCGGAAGTATCACTTTTACCTTTATCGAGTAGCACTTTTTTGCAAATATCTCGTAAAGTATGCATTCTATAGTAATTTATTAAGAGAATAGAAGTACTTAGAATAGGATTCTGAATAATTTTCGCCGCCACTGACCGGAAGAATCACTTTTACCTTTATCGAGTAGCACTTTTTTGCAAATATCTCGTAAAGTATGCATTCTATAGTAATTTATTAAGAGAATAGAAGTACTTAGAATAGGATTCTGAATAATTTTCCTATAACAAAATTTTTTTGTGTAACACACAGGTTTAATTTTTTAAGAAGATGAAACTATTTAAAACTTAATTTAGAACAACTATTGTATAATTTGAAACGCACATATTGCTGTGACCTCTGTAATTTGAATAATATTTAGAAAATGATTTTAACTCTTGGAAATAAACAATCACAGTTATATTGCTAAAAAAAAGGTGGGTTAGCAACTTAGCAGTGGTTTATGCTCTTATTTGCTCCTCTTATCTTTAACAAAATCTCTTCCCAGCATTTACTCTATATCTCAGGGTGTAGGTAGCTTTAACACTTCAAAGTGGTATGGCAATTTATAAAGCAAAACACAAGTTTTTCAAAGAACAAATATAATAACTTTATTTAACATATAGTTTTACAATATAAATTAAAACCTTTATTTCAACTTTTATTTAAACATTTACAAAATATTAACAAATAAATTTTATTACCAACAATGTATGTATATTAGAATATACAATAATATTTCAAAATAGAAAATATTGAAAAACAGATATGCCTAAGACAATTAAATAACACACAAAAATTATGAATATTAGTACTAGTTTCAATTTAATTAGTAAAGGTATTGTCCTATCCACATGTAGGCCTTTTAGCATGTATAATTATAACCAAAATATCTAATAAAAATTTTCAAAAAACAAAATAATTCCAGTCTAAGTTTTATTGTACTTCATTATGATGTTCGCATAATCACAATTAATTACCTCATTCCTAGGTCGAACATATAAATCAATCCGACACACATCCTCGGAAATTTCTCATGATTTTCGCAAGAATGGATCGCATTCACGTTACTTTTCGCTGAAATTATTGACTAAACTCCGTAACTACTTTCACAATCGAAAATTATTTTTTTTTTGGATTGTGTTATACTTATGAAATAACAAAAGAGAAACACGCAAAATGTGTTCCAAAAATGGAACAAATGAAATAAGAATATTAAACACACACAAAACGATGATATAGATTATTTTTTTAATTTTTCTACACCTTTTCGGATTCTACAAATTTGTTCTTCTGCCTCAAATCTCGGAAGGGTAGATTATGTCGATGTTGTGGATCTATGAGTTCTGGTAGAACGCAATTTTCATAGAAATCTCGTAGTTGTAACTCCACATAATTCGTCCAGAAGTTGTCATCTCTGTAAATCTAAACAGGTCGAATAAGCAGTTAACATATTTTTATTCCTAATAGTGTGTTTTCAAACCCGCTGTACTTCCATTCCCAGAGGACTCCACACGACAAAATAGCACACATTCCTTTTAGAAATGTGTAGTTGTCCTTAGACCTGGTAGTAAAAATGGGCTGTTTTCTTCAAATGAAAGATTCCATCATCATCAATTATTGCAAATTTGATTTTCTTCTGGTCGACGGCATCACGAGGTGACAAACTACAAATGGACTTTGGACACTTAATTTCTACGATCGCATCGGTACCGATTAGTCCGTCTGGCGAGGCACCAAGAAAACCAAGCACGGAATCTACGAAAAGTCCACGTGAGGACACTTCAAGTCCATAATGTTTTTCAAATTCCTTTCTAGCAATTGGCTCGTGGCTAATACCCCACTCGATAGCCTCGTTTCCTGTGAAAGTACTATACACCAATTCTTTAACAGTTGCATTACAAGACGTGGTTGACCTCATTCTGCATATTCTGCCAAAACTGGAAGCAGTCAGTCTATTGTGACGTTCGGTTCTCCAGTCGTCATTGCTACTTTGCCCATCAGTTTTTGTCTCTAAGTTACGAATTTGAGAAGGCGTTTTTTGTAGATTTTCCAAAAATTTTTTTTCAGGATTTCATAATTCTCGGGCAGTTCAGCAGAAAGAAGAGCCGCGACAGGCCCGTAATCTTTGTCTGCGGGTGCCTTAGCTTTCAACTTCTTGCGATATTTTTCAGGGAATAAGGTCTTTCGGGATTTATGGTAGAGGTGTTGCTTTTCTCTTCTGCGCATTAATTTTTTGGTAAATTGTCCAGGGCTTTTCTGCGATATTGCCTTATATATTATGCCAGGATAATTATGTGATCCTGCTGAAAAACTCACACTTGCTGTTTTGCATCGAGTATGGTATGAACCTCTCTGAATAAATTCAATCTTTTCCCACTCACAAATTTTGCGACAACTGAATTGTAGCACTCTGCAGTATTATCATCCATGTTTAGGAGAAGACTATCAGCATTGTGCACTAAGCGGTACAACAGAATTTCGACATCTTGCAAAAGACCACTTTCCGTCATTTCATTCACCCAGTTGCGTTTATCCTTACCTACATAATATATATATATATATATATATATTAAATGATACACTATGAAAAATCCAATTCCAGAATACTTACCTTGACAAAAATATTGTTTACAATTCGAATGCTCTCCAAATATATGTATGGATGAATTGAGAATATCAAAACGCAATTCCCTCACTTTTTGCTCATGTGAAATATCTTCTTTAATTCAGTGTTTAACAGCACATTGTACCGCAATCCCGAATCTGGTTACATTCGACTTTAGAAACTGTCTCTGCTCCAAATTAACAATTTGCCGTTTCCTGCTTACTCTTTTTGAAGATAAATCTGTTAAATTAGACCGAAAATTTCGTAACAGATGATTTCTACATTCTATTTTTTTCACAAGACAATTTTTGTAAGGGCGGGCCTCAGCTAATTTTCTTGTTACGCTGCTATCCCCGTCTCCTATAAGATATTTATATTTCAGCCCGTGCATTTCAATGCTGCTTTTGAAACCCTCTACAATTATTTCTGCTTCCATTGCAGTGGACGGTTTGCACCAATTTTTGAAACAGGTATGAGGTTTGACATCTTCTTGTTTTTTTTCTGCACGGGAACACATACAACAATATTTGTTCTTGATACCAAGATATAATATTTTTTTGGATTTTCGCCCAATAATAACTCCCTAAAAATGAAATATTATGTTCTCAATGTCTTCATGGAAATACATGTCAAACAAAATTGAGGAAAGTACTAACAACACCTGATGACGCACTGTAATTCGTCCGATATGAACGCTTACACCAGGCTCCATCTGCTATTACAGCGATATGTGGAATGCCGTCTTGATCCACGTCTCCTACTTCCTTTGCGAGTTGAGCCTCTTCCTTTCCTGCTGCGTCCATTAAATCAAATGCACTTCCACTAATGAGAGGAAAAATTTCATCCTGAGTTGCAGCAAACTTTGGAAAACTCATACAAGGAATGTTACAAAATGCAAGAATTTTCTCCAGCTGCGAAAAACTACCTCCTGAGGATATCATTCCCAAGACTGCTGCTTTGTTTATATCAAGCGAATTTTTTGATGCACTATCTGTGCTTACGGATGATGTTTCCTTGCACATTGCACATTGTAAATAAAAAATACTATTGAGACCAAGTTTCTTTTCATTTATTATTTTCAAATTCTCAGTACTGCAGGAAAACATTGGATTATGTTTGAACTCCACAATTGATTTAAAGAATTGTTCAACATCAATTATTCTTCTACCAGAAACACAGTATTCAGAATGTGCACTCTCTTTTATTATTTTAATTCTAAAATAAACTCAAAACGCAATTAATTTATAACGAACAGCTCTGTATATGCTTATGTTTACAGGATGTTTCCAAAGACAAGCCTAAGAGCTTTTGTTTACATGAAAGACCCCCTTTGATTTTTGACAAGGAATCACCCTCTAAAAACTTTCGAACTTATTTGGAAACATCCTGTATATCACTTGCTTTATAATACAAATAATAATTTAAATTGTTGCTGGAACTGCCTACTTTGAAATATTTTCATTTGATAAGTCAACTTCAGGTTCACGTTCAATCGCATGTAATACATCCATGTAATCTTTATCAACATCCTCATGACTAACTGAACTTGAAAGAAAAAAAAATAAATATAATATAAATGATTGAGAAAGGTATTGAATTTACGTTTGGCAAACTTGAACGGTTGATGATGGATCACTCTCATTGCTCTTGAGTCTTTTTAACACTTGCCTGCTTCTATTTTTCCGCTTTGAGGATAATCTTGGATATTTCCTTAAATTTCTGTTGCCTCTTGCCATTGTGAACACCTTTACGTCACAGTCTACTTCGGCACTCAACACCAAAAAGTGTCAAAAAATTAATTATCCAAACTAGTATTTACTGTATGTGCGAAAAGTATCGCGATATAACTATACTTATCACGGAAAGAAAAACTTTTATTGAGTTGATTGCGTAATTGTGGAAAGTGTTTCGTTCATATATGCACATACAAATATTTTATTGCAGCAAAAAAAATTGTCAGTTTCATATACATTCTTCGTACATTTCGTAGAGATGTCTTTGAATACATTTATTGCACTTGTTTGAATGGAATACTTTAATTTTTGTTTATATATAGTATTTGCCAAATATTTGCTTTTCTAAAAGAAATAACTATGGCGAAATAACCTTCCTTCATGCAAAAAGCGCTAAAATCAAATAAACTTATACTCCCTAGAAATAAAAACCTATTGCTTGTATGAACAGACTCTTTTTTTTTTGCTACTACAATCGACCATCGTATTTGTCACGATATTCTGATGCCATTGATTTGAATAGTTCAGTTGTTTCTCTGTATTCGGGTGACGGAAAACAACACATTCATTTCAAATATGTGAGAATGAGATGGCTTGCATTTGGCTCCTCCTACAGGCCAACACTTCCAAAAGCAATTATAGTCAGTTCCAAAATACAAATCGACTTTAATATCCCCTTAAAGAAGAAATTATTAAAAATTAAGTTATTTTATATACGGACGAAATAAAATGTATTATTATATATCGTATGTACAAGTGAGAGCAACAAAGTCATTGAATGTTCTCTGAATTAACACAACACTACTATCTAATGTAAGTTGTTTTGATTGTATTTTTTAAAGTGTTAAATGTTAAATTCTGTAATGTAATGTGTTGTTGTTTTATATATACAGTCTGAAGAAGGAAAGATTAAATTTCCGAAACGTCACGTAGATTAATGTGTTTTATTTTCAACATCTTTTAAACAAAGGAAAAAACCCAAATTCTGTTTGTAAAAAACAGTAATATAATATACCTATATATATACCGGGTGTATTATGAAAAACCTTTGGTGCTGTAACTTCCTTATATTTTATCTGATTTTAATGAATGATATGTCAAATTAAATCGTTTTTAAAACACTGTAACCAGTTATTAAAAAAAATTTTTTTTGACATTTCGTTTTTGACAGACAGTAGTTAACTTTTTTTTTTTAAATTGTACTACATAGTTTTTTTTACTTATTCTAATAAAGATTTATTTCCTGAAGACACCACCATTAAATTGAGTGACAAATTTATTGTTATTAAGAAAAAAACTACGAAATTGCAGAAATCAAGCTATCATAGCTTTTAATGAATCAAATGTTCGAAATTGACCCCATTTTGTTCCAGACACATTTGACACCTTCTATTAACTCCACCTGCTGCGTTTAATATAAGATTTGGTGGTATTTCATGACATACTTGTACTATCCTTCTTACTAAATCATCTCTGGTACCAGGTGGAGTCAAATAGACATGATCTTCAATGTAAGACCACAGAAAAAAATCCAGTGGATTCAGATCTGTCGATCGAGCAGGCCATCTAATAGGTCCGTAAGTGCCCATCCATCTGACGCCAAAATAATTATTTAGAAAATCAGAATAAATTGAACTAAAGAAAAAAAAAACCTGCAATTTCTCGTTTTTTTTTTCATACAAGGGTACCGTTGTTTACAGTTTCATATTCAGAAAAAAAAATATATTTGAATAAGTAAAAAAAAATAATATAGTACAATTTAAAAAAACACAGTTTGCTGCTGTCTGTCAAAAACAAAATGTAAAAAAAAAATTCAAAGCGGATTACGTTACAGTGTTTTTAAAACGATTTAGTTCGACGTATAATTTATTACATTCGGATAAAAAATAAAAAAGTTACAGCACGAAAGGTTTTTCATAATACACCCGGTATATATATATATATATATATATATATATATATATGTATATATATTTATCAAGAGTATTATTGTGCGATTTTTTTCACTGAAGTAAACTTCTACTTCCGGTCTGCCGACTTTACTGAAAACCTAATCAGATCTCAAAAGGGAGATTACACACGTAAATATAAAATTTGGAATTGATATCTACAGCGGTTTAACCGCTATCATGGTTAAACACACAGAGAGAGAGAAAGAGAGAGACAGAAACAGACATTTTCTAAAAAACACTTTTTTGGTATCAGGGGACTTGAAAACGTGGACATCTGTAAAAATCTCCCGGTCGAAAATTTTGTTCATCAAAATACTACTTTATACTACGTATAAGAAAGTAAAAACAGTCAAATAAGTAATTTTTCAGCAAAATAATAATTATTTTATAAATTCTTAATTACTATTTTTGAAAATTTCATATTGTATATATTTAATATTTTACTCTTTTTAGACAGGTACGTTACGTATAAAAGTATTTACAACATAATTTTCAATACCTTTTGTAAAAAAAAAAATTTCAAAACTCGGACCGGAAGTAACACTTTTACTTTTATTGAATATCGATTTTTGCAAATAAGTCGTAAATTATGCATTCTATATATATTTATCAAAAGTATTATTTCTATAAATGAAATTTCAAATATCTAACCGGAAATAACACTTTTACTATTAGCGAGTAGCACTTTCTGTCGAATATCTGGCAAAGTGTACATTCTATAGAGCTTTGTTAAGAGAATAGAAGTACTTGTAATAGGATTTTGAGTAATTTGTGTGTATATAAAAAAATTCTTAAAGTTTTGACCTGAAGTAACACACTTATTTGTCACATGTTTATTTTCCTAAGATAAAACTATTTAAAGCAGTTCTCAATATTTTCATAATCTTAATAAAGCTGTATAGAATGCATAATTTATAATAATTTACAAAAACTGCTTTTCCTTATATGTGTGTTACTTGCGGTTCGAATTTAAGAAATGTTTTTGTGCAAAATTTGTTCCTAATTAAATTGTGTTAAATATGTAATTTGTGAGATGATTTTAAAAACTTATTTTTCGGTGGAAGTAAACGACTTCTCCAGATATTTTGGAAAAATTGTTTTATACAAATTCACTTTCTTTTTCTAGAAACTACGTTAAATATTGGTTAAGTTTGAATTTTCACCGCATTACATTCACTCTTCCGGTTTCTCTGAAAATCTAATAAGATGTTGAAAGGAAATACTACTAAATATAAAATTCGGTATTCCTAGCTTTTACCATTTAACTGCTACTTTGGTTACATACAAAGGGCACATACAAAAACCCCTTTTTCTTTATCAAAGGTTATTTACCAACACCTTTATGTCGAAAATTTTTATTATCAGAATACTTCCCTATACTACGTTTGAGAAAAACATTTTAGCATGTCTATTTGCTTTTGCTATTCAGTGTATCTTTATGTTATGCGAACTTTCTTAATTTTTGTAAACACATTTCAGCACATTCTCGAAGATGAAAAAAATATTTTCTGCAACACTCCTTTTCCATTATTTTGTTACTATTATAACTACATGCAGCGATCTGTTTATATTAGTAAGGTAAGTAAATTTACGCCATTTGTAAAGTATATTTGTTTAATATGCACATATTGAAAGTTAATGTTGAATGACGATATTAATAACTCTGGTGAATAAATATTTTTGCCGTAAATCATTAACTGACAAAATTAAAAAGCACATACAAAGTGGTACTTAATATAAGCTCTCTAGTATTGGCTTAGTAGATAGATGAAAAAAAGGTAGGCGCAAAAAATTCTCGGCCTGACATGCTTATACAGGTTCAAACGTGTTCAAACTCCGTCACGTCATGCATTCACATACGCGAGGTTCGAAGCCTAGTAGTAGTTAGTAACCAGCCAACCAACGTTATTAGCGCAGGAAAATGCCTGAAGTAACGAAAATTGAGTACCGCGCGGTCACTAAATTATTAACAAAAGAAGGGCATACACCTTATCACATTAAACAACGTTTAGACGACGTTTACTGTGATTCATCTCCTACGTATTCAACTGTAAAAAAGTGGGCAAAATGTTTCCGTTTGGGAGAGGAATCCCTGGAAGATGCTGATCGAATTGAAGTGATAATACCTCAACAAATTTCAAATATTGAACATTTAGTGTTAGAAGATCGCCGTTTGAAAGTGATGGACCTAGCAGTGATAACAAACATTTCCGAAACAAGTGTTCGTCGAATTCTCCATGATCATTTGGGTATGAATAAAATTAGTGCTATATGGGTACAGCGACTTCTGTCCAACGTGAACGTCGGGTCGAATGTCCATAGTCGTTTTTAAACATGTGTGGAGACTACCCAAAATTGATTTTGGAGTCCATTTTCACAGGGGATGAAACAATAGTTCTGTTTTACGACCCTCTATCGAAAAGGGAGTCCATGGAATGACGGCGACCTAATGAACCCTGTCCCAGAGAGGCGAAAGTCGTTCAATCAACGAAAAAGGTGCTGCCACAATGTTCTGGGATTGTGAGGGCATTTTGGTAATTGACTTTAAAGAGCGCACTACAAGTGCGAACGGCACATATTATGCATATTTATTGTGTAAATTAAGGGACAGTATTCGCGCAAAACGTTGTGGAAAATTGAAGAAGGTGTGCGATTTTTGCACGAAAATGCTCCCATCCATACTACCGCCATTTCACAAGCTCCCATCAGCGAATGCGGCTTTCAAGAATTAGCATATCCACCGTATAGTCCGGATATGACTCCTTGTTATTTTTTTTAGTTTTCTAATTTAGAAGAATACATTAGGGAACGTAGTTTTAAGAACAACAGTGAGTTGCAAGCAGCTGTTATAGAACATTTTGACGGAAAATCTTCAGATTATTTTTAGAAGGGTATCGAATTATTAATTAATCGTTGTAATAACTGTATAGAATTAGGGGAGATTACATTGAAAAATATTTTTTTTTTATATCGTTCCAAGTTTCTTTTTACTTTCTTATACGTAGTATAAGGAAGTATTGTGATGATGAAAATTTTCGACCTCGAGATTTTTGCAGATGTCCACGTTTTGAGGTCCCCTGATACCAAAAAAGTGGTTTTTAAAAAATGTCTCTCTCTCTCTCTCTCTCTCTCTCTCTCTCTCTCTCTCTCTCTCTCTCTCTCTCTCTCTCTCTCTCTCTCTCTCTCTCTCTCTCTCTCTCTCTCTCTCTCTGTGTGTGTGTGTGTGTGTATGACCACGATAGCGGTCAAACCGCAGTAGATATCAATTCCAAATTTTGTATTTACGAATATAATCTCCCTCTTGAGAACTGATTAGATTTTGAGCAAAATCGGCAGACCGGAAGTAGTAGTTTACTTCAGTGAAAAAATCGAATTTTGCAAATATTTCGTCAATTACTAAGTTTCAACAAATTTATAAAGAATTCAAATGTACTCAAAATTAAATTTGAGAAAAATTGCTTTAATAAAGTTTTTCGAAATTCCTACCGGAAGTAGGTCTTTTACTCTTATTGAAAATCAGTTTTTTGCGAATATCTCGCAAGTCATGCTTTCTAGGCAGGTACATTACGAGTATAAAAGTATTTAGAACATACTTTTAAATATCTTTTGTATAAAAAAAATTTCAAAATTCAGACCAGAAGTACCACCTTTACTCTTATCGAATAGCGATTTTTTGCAAATATGTCGTAAATTATGCATTCTATATATATTTATGAAGAGTACAAAAGTATTTAGAGTTGGATTTGGAATATTTCTTGTATAAATGAAATTTTAAAATTCGGACCGGAAGTGACACTTTCATACGTATAAGAAAGTCGTGTGGTGGCCACACCTCATTTTTGTATATCAGGCCGCGAATTTATGGCGCCTACCTCGTATATTTAAATGAAATTGAATTGTCAGGTGAAGTGTGTTGGTGATGGGTGGTACAAACCATTTTTGAAGCGACATCCGACACTGTCTGAAAGAGTGCTCGAAGCCGTTACTGCTGCCAGTGCGAGGGTTAGCGAAGCAGGCATACGTAAATATTGAAACATACTTAAAACAAGAAAATTACTTTGATATCCTTAAATATCTCGACAGAGTTTTTAACGCAGACGAGACATACTTCATGTTATGTCCAAAGAATAAAACTGTCTTAGCACCCAAAGGTGCTAGGAATGTTTACGAGGTTGATAATGCCCCAGCAAAATCTAATTTAACTGTTTTATTTACTTTGCTGCCAAAAGAGACATAACTCCTCCGTTTGTCATTTATCCTTACAAACGTGTACCTTCTGCAATTGCCAGTTCAGTGCCAGATACGTGGGGAATTAGCACGAGTTCCAATGGGTGGATGAAAGCAGAACTGTTTTTTGAGTATATAGCAAATATTTTTCATCCATTTCTAGTTAAAAAGGGTACACAATTTCCTGTTGTTTTATTCGTGGATGACCACAACACACATAATTCGTATCAGATGAGTTACCTCTGCTCCCAACTGAAAATTATTCTAATTTGCTTGTATGCAAAGTCTACACGAATTTTACAACAGGCCAATGTATCCGAATTTAAACCGCTCAAAATGTATTGGAAAAAAGGCGTATTAGAATGGAGAAGACACCATATTTCGGAGGCATTAACCCAAGAAAAATTTGCTCCTATTTTACAAAAAGTAATTGAAATTTACATGCAACCTGATACTATACAACACAATTTTGTTTGTACTGGTTTGTGTCCATGGGATCCAAATTCCATTGACTACTCAAAATGTCTAGGTAAAAATAATACTGACCAAGACCCCAAAAAAGAAAAAAGTTATAATACCTCGTTCAAGATTTGAAGAAATAGTTGGCGTTAATTTAATGAAAAGGCTAAAACTGCCAAATCCAACGTGCGAACAAGAATCTCACGAATTTTGGGTTTTGCATAGATTGTGGAAGGAATACGATTCAACATCGGCTGAAAACGGGATTGAAAATGAGATTGAAAACGGGATTGAAAACAACTCAGTAGTGAATTTCAAAATGTTAATGAACACTTGCCTGTAAATATGGATTTAGACTGTATCAATATCACCAACGAAGACAACGAAGAATTGTTGAACATTACAGACATGCCGATTATATTTGCAAGCATTTCCAAAATGTCAATAGAAGAAGAATTGGCCACAACTTCTGCTGCAAAGGATGAGATTTATTTTATTACTTCTTCCTGTTGGTTTATTTATTCAGAAATTACAGGAGCCAATAAACCTAATGAATCGGTCATCAATCATCCCCTAGAAAAGAACACGAAGAAGAATTATCAACAAAGGACGCTAGTAATGTATCACTCAAGGAGTATTTAGTATGATCGGAAAGCCCTGCCAGGAAAGGCAACAGAAATTTAGTGCGAATGACTTTTGTCCTCACGTCTGAACAGTGGGAAAAGATACAAAGAGAAAAAAGGGAGAAAAAAAGGATTGCCGGAAAACAAAAAGAAGAAAGAAAAGGTAAACGCTTGGAGAAAACAGAAGAAAATGAAAACAAAAAGAAATGCAAGAAAGTAACAAAGAACAATAAAGGAAAATTAAAAGATGTAAACAACAATAACCCAAATGAAAAGCAAATAAAAATCATATTTAATATAAAGTTATGTGAAGCGGTAGAAACTGCAAAGAAAGTTCTTTTCTCAGAAGACCATGATGATGATGAGGATAAAAAGGAAAATGATAACAATTACGAAATTCGAGGAACCATGGTTAATCAAGGACTATGCTATATTTGTGTGAAAAATATAAATACTTCTAGTAATGGATTTAAATGTTCAAAGTGTTGCACTTACCATCAAAATTGTATACAAAAGCAGGGCCTTTTTGACATTTTGGTTGACGATGTTTTTACATGCAGATCTTGTAAACAAAAAAAGTAAACATAATTTTTTTAATCATTTAAACTAATTTATGGATATTTTATTAACTTGCCTTCCCAATGTCTGCCTTACTACTCCTCTAGGTAGGTAGACAAAAAAAAGTGTGCCATTCACTATACGCTATGGGTGTCAATTATTGTCATTTAAGTGCCAATCACTGAAATTTAGGTATTTTATACTTCTCAACGAATTTTCTGCTAATTGAGGTAGAAATTATTATGGGAAACGTCTTGTTAATTGAATTTATACTACTTTTAATTTGCCTGAGTATTTCAAACGCAGATTAAACAGCCAAATACGTTAGTTATCAATAAATAAATGTTGCTCTCTTTCTTAAAGTGCCAATCACTATACCGTTTACCCTACAAGTATTTTAATGTTCTGGATGTAATATGTCGATTAAAATGGAAAATACGTTGAGTATGGCCAGCGCTTTCACCAAGACGTTTTGAAAAGCGGAATCAGGTTGGCAACTGTGGATAGCTAGAAGGTGCAAATTTGTGTGGTGTGAGTGCTGGTGCTTGTAAGAGGCTAGTGAGGGGGTGTGCGTATGTAGAATGGCAGAGGAGATGGTATGAGTCAGAGAAAGGAAAAATTAGGTATGGATATATTAATAATAATAATAATAATAATAATAATAATAATAATAATAATAATAATAATAATAATAAACCGACTTTATTTATTTGGCGGAGTCCAGCTAAAGCTGTTCAACTCAACCATAACTAATATACAGTTCTTAAATTACATGTACAATGTTGCATACAAATATGTCATTACATACTATTACAAGAGCTTCATTGAAAAATATATCCAACTACGCTTTCCAAGAACAGAGGGTCTCAAAAATAGAAGAGACAGCGCTGCCACACACAAACACACACCAGGAAGAAGATACTTAAAGAGGAACATAGTGCTTGTACACCAGAACAACGACATCACATGCCATGTGAGGTCCTTTGATTCTCAAGCAATTTGCATCTAAGATGTGTTTTAAATGTATAAGTATTAACGATGTGAGTTTTGCAATGAAAATGAATTGTTTAAACCTTACTGGGAATTAGTATGTCTACTAACCGGTCATGGTAGTCTTAATAAATTTCTGTATAAGAGAGCAGCGTTAATGCATATGTGTGTGAGAGTGTGGAAGACCGGAAGCACGTTTTAGTTTAGTGTCGTATGTATGAAGACCTAAGGAAACGGAATGAATGGCGGTTGAATGTGAGAGAAGAAAAAGAACAGTGCGCCAGGACAATTATGCCTTTGCGCTTTTGGCTAAAACGAAGATCTAATTTCGTAAGTTATAGCAGTTAATGTGGATGCATCAGTAGGATACACCGTCAAAAAAAGATCGATGCACTTTGACAACTCATCATCATGTAAACTGATGGGATCGGTGTTTTGGGTTATGTAAACAATCAGAAAACTAAAAACAATCATATTAAAAATGAAATTCATTATTGGCGTTTGATTGCTATCAAATAAGTTAGTAAGTAGACAAATAAATGTAATTACCAAAATAACTTTAAGAACATGAAATTTTATTTTTAAACGCTTTGAATGGTAACATAAATAAACTGTATTTTTAAGCGGAAGCGTTCCCGTCATAGTTTGTGTTACTGAGCGGATTTGGTCAAAATAGCCACTTAAAATGTAGAAAAATGTATTGGAAAGTCGCATTTAATATTCATTTACATTGTCAGATTAAAATTTAAAATTATTTAGATATACCAGAAAGCAGCAATCAATCGACTTCCGTCATAAAGGGAAAATAATGACGTCTGCATTGCCAATTTGATAACAACGAACATAATTATTTTATATATTACTAAATTTAGAATTTCATTGGTATAGAATATATTATATGTATATAATAATAATTACAGGATTATTTTAATTATTAATATTAATTAAAAATGATAATGTTGGCGTTATTTTAGCCAGTTTTACAAGAAATATTAACATCGGATGTTGGCTTACATGTACCATCGTTTACACGTCGCTAGTGATTTTGAATTTTGAATTCCTTGCTGTCATTTGACTCATTTGACAGTATTGTTTGACAGTATTATAGATTTTGGTTGCTGTTGTTTATCTTTGTTATTTTATTGTAGTATTATCTTTCAAAGTTCTTTTTAGAACTAACGATGCTTAAGTCATTCAGTAGTCAGTCAAAGGAGCTCATTAGCTCTTTGATTACATACATACAAACGTAAATTGAATAACTATTACCGTTGACAAGTGTGCGAGAGGTATGTATACATATTTGTTGTAATGACATCAAATAAATATTAATATTATAATTTTAGAGAATTGCACAAGCTTTAAATATTTCTGTTGAATCTGTGAGTAGTATTTTTAAGACACGTAAACAAAATGATGCTCACCGAAGTCCTAAAAAAACGCTTCAGGAAACTGTATGTGATTACTCCTGCAATAAAAGCAACAATATGCGATACGATCTGTATAAATACGCTAAGTTTCTTATACAACACATTGAAAATAAAAAGAATATTATAATGTTAATGGTGTTTTTTAGAACAACACTTTACATGAGCTTCGTTATTATCACTGCTAGGGGAGCATCATATCTTTGATGGCTCTGCTGATTCTTTTGGTAGAGTACTAGCAGATATTGCTTTCAAATATAAGAAAGACTGTCCATAGAGAAGATTAAGGAAAAACACATGTTGTTCTTCCTCGAAACAATTTTCTATAAAAATATATGAATAATTTACAATCTGAAAGTCCACTGGAATGTGTCTATTTAGATGAGACTTGGATTTTTGAATATGGCACTGTAACCAGATCATGGCAGAATGATAGTCATAAGAGTGTTTGAAAGTTGACGGCAAGAGGTAATACTCTGCATTAAAATTGACACGTGTCGAGTAATACAAATTTTGCTTTGGTTTTAGGTTTATAGTCATTTATGCAGGTACATGTAATGGTTTTATTAACAGTGCCTCTCTAGTATTTTTTTCAAATACTAGTAATCCTGATTACCATCGTGAAATAGATAGAAACAATTTCTTAAATTAGTTTGAAAATGAACTACTGTGTACGCTAGACGTTATCATAGCATTTATATGATAAATGTCCTAATAATTCTTGAAACAAAGGTCAAATAAGAGAATGGTTAAGAGCCATAATATACCAGACACACACAGTTGTACAACTACGATCATATCACTACATATTCAACCCGATAGAGCATATTTGGGGAATATCCAAAATATATTATAATAAGCACATGGGAGAGCAGGGTTATGAGGAAAAATGCAGTTAAGATATGGAATCAGACCCATAAATGAGGACACCTGAAATTTAGACGAATACTCTTAGATACACTAGCAGTGAAATCAGAAAATGATGGCACCGAGAATTGCTGCCTGGCAGAGAAGAAGTAATACCATTTATTATAAATGTTCAGAATCTAAAGACAGTAGAAATAGTGATAATAAACAAGAATGTCTGTAAAATCTACTATTCTTTTTTGATAATTTTTTTATATATTACTACAATTAATTTGTAAAATTGAGAATTAATAACTTGAAATAAAAAAGACATAGGTGTCTTTTTTACAGAAGTAATATATTTTAGGCATATGTAGTTATTATACAATAGTGAGTGAGTGTACTTTAGAAGTTAATGATCTAATTATTGACGTTTAGAGTTAGTTTAGTATTTATACATAACATGTAACGTAATGTGATATGTTGTTTGTGCGATGGAAATAGCACGAACAACATATAAAATTAGTATTTATTTTTGTCCGGTATACTAAAAAAAGTTACATATTACCATTAGTTTTATTATTTTATGTGCTCTTCTTTGCTTATGTGATAGTGAGGGGCATATTTAATATGTCATGTAAATATATAAGAGTATGTAAATATTTTGAGTATATTTTCATTACAACTTGGAGAATTTTGGTTTCAAGTCAAAGATGTATTAATTTATTTAATTGTTACTTATAATTAAATTTATAAGATAAATACGTAAGCAAAAAATGTACAATATATGATATAATAAATTCGCTACATATACTGATTTAAATTTTGTACTTAATGTTATACCGATTATAAGAAAAAACAAATATAAAAATAAATATCTACATTTTGTTACTTGCCTGTAACATTTGGAAATTTCTTTTTGTGTATGTCCTAAGTTGTAGAGGGTTGTCATTAATAATTTATTACAAATTTGGATAAGTGACGAGTTAATATGTGTTAAGCTGTACCATCCTTTGAAACAAGTTAATTGTAAAGTACGACATTAATATAAATTGAAGTCAGGTTTAAAAAGATATTTTAAAGGACTATTTATAAAGTTTGCTTCCTAAAATATACATTTTATATAACCATTGTTTAAGTCTTCAGTATTAAGAAATAACCACTAGAAGAAAGTACGAAGAGTTTGATTTTTTATTTTTACTATTTGTTAAGTGGATTGGTGAATTCAAGCTGTAGTTTTATTTCATTATACTCACAGAATACATTGTTTTTCATTATCGAAAAGTATTTAATTTACATTTAGAAAATTTGGTAAATTTTGATGTAAATATAACCTCAAAGTAAACTTCAGAAATCGTAAATGTTATTCGTCGATCACAGTACTAACATTGACGTACTACAACTGTTACATCATGGATTTTGATGACGAAGGTCGATTGTTTGGTGCTTTCTACCATAGTAAAGCAATCCAAATAGCAAAAAAAACTGTAATTAATGTAAAAAAATGCGATAAGGAATATATGAATGAACCTGCTTTATAATTTTATAATTATTTAAATATATGAAATTCCATGCAATGTTTACTATTTACATTCAGATCTAATTAAGATTTCACACCCTTTTTTCTATGAAAGAATTGGAGGAAGTTTAAAGTGACAAAAAATGGTAGAGCATCCAACGCCAAGAACAAAATATTCAAGTTGATTAAATTAATTTCCCCTAGAACATAATATATGAAAACTGACCGTTGTATTACATGTATACAAATTGTTAAGAATTTAATTAGATTTTTGATTTCAGTAAATTCTTATCTGCATTATCAAACCGTCATTATTACATGTATAAATGTTAAAAATGTAATTCTCCCTTCCTGTTATAGACGTGCTGACGTCACTGTCATCGGGATTAAGTGTCTGTCGCTGATATTTCTGTTTGGACAATTTGGTTACTATGCGTTCCCTGCCGATGAACTAGCTTGCCAAGTATTTCTAACGTACCACTAAAATGATATACAGTAATTAATTAAAGTATGTATTTTATCAGTTTGCAGATGTATCTCGCACCATATATATGTCAAAATGGTATTGTTCCTCAACTAGAGTTCAGAAATCGCTCTTGTTCATAATGCTGAAATGTCAACGAACCCAATACTTTACTGGAGCAGGCTTAATCGATATCAACATTGATGCGTTCGGATCAGTAAGTTGAAGTATTTCAGTTATAGAAAACTAGTCATCACAAAAAAATTATATTTCAGGTTGTAAAAAAGACATTTTCCTTCTATACAATTATGAGAAATATTTTAAGTAAATAAAACTTATCAGCGTATATGCAATCCAAATTAATACGCATTATCCGCTTGCATTTATAGTTTCGTTATATACAACGCAAAATGGAAAGGTTACGATATCAATAAATATAACTGTAGTATGCCTAAAACAAATCTTTATCACCTTACAACCTAGGACTCTATGATAAGAAATGACGAGTGTTTTACGTGTGCAGCCCATATGATCTTATAACATACAGGTAGTCAGCAATAAATACAGTTGTAAAAGAAATTTGTGTTATTTGTTTTGTGTTAAATAAAAGGCATTCTTAAGTAATAGAAAATAAGAGTGCATTGAAATAGTAAATATCAAGTTATGGATGTAAATGTAGGTCCAGCAGGATAGAGGAAAACATAAGTTATATATTTATGAAGTATGTTTTAAATAACATTTTATTGCAGCATGAATAGAATTTTGGATTACGACGTATTTAGAATGATTGTGTACTCCAAGAATAATATTTTTGTATAGTCTGTTTCAAGATATAGTGCGCATGCAAGATCCCACAGGTTGCGTGAACAGAGCAGGTGGTATGCAATGAAAGAAATCGATTCTATTAATTGAGTTAGCAGACGGTTCTTGGTGGAACATTTTATCAATAACTATTTTAAATAAAATAAAAATAAAATAAAACTCTTGAAAACTTTCTACAATTTTTATTTAGTCTTTGCGATATATGTTTCGGTATTGTTCATACCATTATCGAGCGGGGAACTAACAGGTCAGTTTGTGTAGGGTTGTTATATATGTCGTTGTGTTTATTGCCTCTTTTTACATAAGTGTCTATTATGGGTGTATGTGTGTTTGAAAAGTCTTTGTGTGTGTTCGTTACTTTCCTTTTCCTTGAAGTGATTTTTTAATTTCTTATATTTCTAACAGATTTAATTTCAGTCCTTTGTTTACATTATATATAAGTTTACAACTATCTATATCGGGAAAATGGAGATTATCTATACAATGTTCGGCAAGGCCTGTATTTCTAATATTATGCAATATTGATCTTTTATGTTCTTTTAATCTAGTTTCGATCTTTCTGCCACTTTGTCCGATATAGATAGCTTTACAGTCCGTGCAACTAATTTTGTATACACCTGATTTATCGGTAAGTTTAGTTCTTTCCTTGTTATTGACTAACATAGCACATAAAGAACTAAACTTACCGATAAATCAGGTGTATACAAAATTAGTTGCACAGACTGTAAAGCTATCTATATCGGACAAAGTGGCAGAAAGATCGAAACTAGATCAAAAGAACATAAAAGATCAATATTGCATAATATTAGAAATACAGGCCTTGCCGAACATTGTATAGATAATCTCCATTTTCCCGATATAGATAGTTGTGTTTATTGCCTCTTTTTACATAAGTGTCTATTATGGGTGTATGTGTGTTTGAAAAGTCTTTGTGTGTGTTCGTTACTTTCTCTTTTCCTTGAATTGATTTTTTAATTTCTAATATTTCTAACAGATTTAATTTCGGTCCTTTGTTTACATTATGTATAAGTTTATATACATAATGTAAACAAAGGACCGAAATTAAATCTGTTAGAAATATTAGAAATTAAAAAATCAATTCAAGGAAAAGAGAAAGTAACGAACACACACAAAGACTTTTCAAACACACATACACCCATAATAGACACTTATGTAAAAAGAGGCAATAAACACAACGACATATATAACAACCCTACACAAACTGACCTGTTATTTCCCCGCTCGATAATGGTATGAACAATACCGAAACATATGTCGCAAAGACTAAGTAAAAATTGTGGAAAGTTTTCAAGAGTTTTATTTTATTTTTATTTTAGGAAGAAATCGATTTTAGAAACACCCTATAGGCCCGTATTGTCAATATATGATTAGAAATAATAAAAGTGTACATATATTATAATATAAATTTATATTTGTATGAAATGTCACCTACGCTATGTGAAATATAAGAATACATTTTGCTCCCTAATTTATTAATTATTAAATTATATATTATAATTATAAATTAATATTAGTACCTTTACTTTCTTAATACCCTTAAGCCGGCACAGATAGTATCCAGTTACTTAAAATATGTGTTTGCCATTACCGGACTATGGAGGGATTAGCACAATAGATCCTTAATGCTTTTATTTCTGATGTCGAACTATATCTTGAAACATACTATACTATACTGTGACAATAACTTTGCACTTTAACATTTGGGTTTATCTTGTCTGCCTTAATCCCGTCATAAACTCATATTACATAGTGTTAGTTGTCACAAAATACATAAAAGAGTTTGCTTTTGTAAGTCATGCATTCCCCTAATTATCTTTTATGAATGGATTATGTTTTTAAGAAAACTGCTTAATCTGTAGGCAGCGCCGTTATAATTAAACTAACGTAAAACTTACTCGTAAGATTAGATACACAAATAAAATCAGTGTTATCATATATTTTGAAGCGAAAGGTAATACCTTCTTTTTGAATACTGCTCTTTTAAAATTAGATTATTACACGACAATAGTATAATTCTTAAAATTTATGTCCATTGTCATATTATTGGTGTTAGAAGAGTTAGTATAAATCATTTGTAACATATTCGGCTTTAATTTAAATATTGTTGCGTTTTCGGGTTCCAATAAACAACTCGTGCAATTATTTATTTAAAACAGTCTGTATATTTATGTAACTTAAAATTATTTAACAATATAAAAATGTAAAAACTAACGTAACACACTTAAACTACTACAATTTATTTATCACAGGTATTTATTTACTACTACTAATATGTCCGTATTTATTTATATCACACTGTTTATATAAGACGGCACTACTATATTTATTTAATTAACTATTTCTACCGTACGACGTATATTTATTTATTTGGCTACCACTATTTATCTCTTCGCACTCGATCCCGCAATTACCCCGCGATTACTTCCGTAATGAATGAATCCCGGAATGAATTAAATCCCGGTGACTCAGTCGCCTAATATACCATGCATGAAATGTTCTCGAAGCATTCTCGTAAACTCAGTCTCCCTCTAGAATATTTGTAGAATATTCCCAGACATTTGTCTCCGCTTCCGATACAGTACCATGCGTAAGTGTATGACTCACCGCTTTACGATGTTTACCAGCCGCGCCGAATATGATTTATTGCTCGCCCGGTCTGCCTCTTTTTTTGCGTGTGACAATTTCGTTTTTATCGCGCCGAGAGATCTGATTCTTTTATTTAATGTAACTCATTTCGTCTGCTGGTTTCGTTACAATATTAAGGTTTAACAGTGGGTGCATCTTATAAACCTAGTGGCGAAAGAATTGCGTATACTACTGTAACGATTCCCAGATCATTGACTATGTTTTGGTTCAATAGGGACGTCACTCTAATATGTAATTGAACTTGAATAATAATAAAAACAGAAATCAAAAACGTTGCCCCTATAACTCGTTAGTTGCTTCGAAAAGGTCTTAAGCGCCACATATCTTTTTACTACAAACATGATAGCAGGGATAGGGCTTATAGCGATAGCAATCACACAAACAAGATTTAATTAATTATGTAATTAGTAGTAAACTAGCTAATACGGCAGGCCTTGAAGGCCCGCTATCGCCTCTTATTCCGCTTACAGTTGAGGTACCGCTCCCCCTTATTCTTCTAAATTTATTGCGGATTTTGTCTTTATTGCGTTTCAGTTTTTGAAACACCATATAATTCCGATATATAGCGAATATCTAAATATAATTGTGTTTTAGATGTTCAATATTGCTTAGTTGTTTTTATACACCCCTGTATATAGTTTACAACTATGTAATATTTTATTCAGAATGCTTATCGGATGAAATGATTAATAATAGATTTAGTGATAATAGCAGTTTTTAAATTGAAAATGTTTAACGGCTGTCCATGAAATAAGATGTATTTTATCGTTTAAAATTATATTGACATTTTTCACATACTTTTCCTGTGCCTCACAGACGGTAGTTTTCACTCTATTTATAATTTTTCTACTATTATTGGTTTTTGTGCCTTGACTTGCCGATGATTTATTTCACGTTTGCCTAATTTATCTATAGTTTGAATTTTGTTTGTGGGTATAAAATTAGAATAATCTCGAAATCTGTGTTTTTTTACATCAGTTGGAAAATGTGGTTTGATAGTTTTTGTTAATAGTGTTTCAGTCTATATACATATGTCGATTCCATTGGTCTTTTTAGTTTAAATGAAAATTCATTAGAATTTTAAAAAAACATTTAATTTTATACAAACTTGTAGATAGCTTTATTAGAATTATGTTTTGTTGACGCGAATGTATACTTTTAAATAATTCATTTAATCATTGTTCTATAACAAATAATATTTACTTCATTGGCATTTTTTATAATGATTTCCATTCCTATACTCTTACAATTTGCAGTGTTTCTTTGTGGTAAATTGTATTACAACTGTCAGTTATGTATGATGCTTAATAATGTTGGTAAAGCCTTGTTCACACTGTACATAATTATTTTCTTTTGCATTGTACACCTACAATTTAAGGAATATATAGATATAATATATGTATGTATTATGGTAATATTGATTACTTATTGTTATATTCGAAAATACTGTAAAACATCCTTTTAGAATTTCTATTTTGAATTATTGTAATTGACGATGTCGCGGGAAGTTCATTTTCATCAATGATAATTAAACAATCTTTTTTGAATACGTATGATATTACTTCTCAATTTGCCTGGCACAGTAACAACATGATTAAGTGCTTGTTTAATCTGGTAGGAATATATTTTAGTTTCTTTTTTCTATTTACAATATCTTATAATATTTTGAAGTATTTTTACAACTGAATTCATGGACGAAATGACTCCAGTCATGTAACGATAATTGCTAAAAATGAGTAGAAAGTATTTATAAACAAATAAGGAATCGAATTTATAAATTTCTTACCTATACACTATTATCATTGGGCCTATTATTATATATTGCAATATTTATTGTGTTGAATGTTTGTGAGCTATGGCTTCAATCTTTTCGAGCTTGAATTCGCCTTTTTCGCGTCCGCTTACAGCTTTTTACAGTTTCCTGTAAAACGCGATCACTCTCGTGGTGGTTTTTAGAATGTAATATTTTATAGACTTGTGGCACACTCTGTATATACATATATTTTGTAAAGCCAATTGTATATTTCATTTAGAATTCTTCTAGACTTTTCTTTTACACAAACTGTTACACAATGAAGAGCGAGAAAGATAATTTAATGTTAAACATAAGAATGATGTTAAAGTATCCGAAGAAACAATATGCTCAATAAGTGCATCATTTTCATTGAGACAATCGGGATAATACGCTATTGAAATAACAGTGGAAAAATTTAGTATATTAACAAAAAGTATGTCAATTGCTCAGAAGCAATTTAAGATAGGCATGCACAATATTAATAAAAAAGAACGTAATAAGCAGTTTAACACTGAGATATTTTCACCCAAATTATTTGAAGTGGAACAGCGCTTTCATTATGAAATTTTGGTCAGCATAATTGAAATATTCGTCTGTCACATACTCAAAATTAGTTCGCACGTCATTTAAAAATGAAGGACTTGTATTGAAGAACATTTTAAAATTTCAATGAATTACATATATACTACTCGCCCGCTATCGCGGGCTCGTCATTTTAATTGACATGCTCAAATATACGTAGTATTCTCCACAGTGTTTAACATGTTTACAACAAATTTTGTTTGGTAAATGGGCGTCGCTTTCAAACATTCTTATAGAATGCTAATGAATGCTGATGAACTTCAAATATATTGCTCGCAAACATATGTATGTGAATGGGTAAAGTAAATTTAATTTATAAAGTATATTACTTTCTTACTACCTTTTCGAAGTCCACTATCGTTAATAAAAGAGCAGAGTATATTTTATTTAAAATTATTCTCGATCTGTTTTTGACACAAATCGGTACACACTCAAGAGCGAGAAAGGTAATTTAAAGTTAATCATAAGCAATGTTAAAGTATCCAAAGACAGAATGAGCTCAAAAAGCGCAACATTTTTATTAAAACAGTTTACAATACTACTTTGATGTAACGTGAGACCCTTTTGAAATCCACTATCATTAATAAAGGAGCACAAAATAATAATAAAAGTAAAAAACCCAAGTTTTAAATTTAAGCCCTTTTCAAGCGCCTTTCCTGTAAACAGCGCTTTCTAGAATGTCCATTTTTATAAATATTTGAAGCACCCCTGTATATACATATATTTTGTCAAGCCAATAGGATATCTTATTTAAAATTCTTCTCGAACTGTTTTTAACACAAACCGGTACACACTCAAGAGCGAGAAAGGTAATTTAATGTTAAACATAAGTCGTGTTAAAGTATGCAAAGACACAATGAGATCAAAACGCACAACATTTTTACTAAGACAGTGTACAATACTATTTTGATGTAAAGTGTGACCTTTTTGAAATCCACTATCGTTAATAAAGGAGCACAAAATAAAAGTAAAAGTAAAAAGCCCAAGTTTTAAATTGAAGCGCCTTTCCTGTAAAAAGCGATCACTGGCATGACGTTTTTAGAATGTCCGGTTTTATAAACTTTTAAAGCATCCCGGTATATACATATATTTTGTGAAGCCAATAGTATATTTTATTTAAAAATTTTCTCGAATTGTTTTTTACGCAAATCGGTACACACTCAAGAGTGAGAAAAGTAATTTAATGTTAAACATAAGTCGTGTTAAAGTATCCAAAGACACAATGAGATCAAAAAGCGCAGCATTTTTATTAAGACAGTTTACAATACTATTTTGATATTAACGTGTAATAGCCTATCAATCTTTTCGAAATCCACTATCGTTAATGAAAAAGTACAAAATAATAATAAAAGTAAAAAGCTCAAGATTTAAATTTAAGCCCTATTGAAGCGCTTTTCCTGTAAAAAGCGATAACTGGCCTTACTTTTTAGAATGTCCGGTTTTATTAACTGTTGAAGCGCCCCTGTATATACATATACTTTGTTGAACCAATAGGATATTTTATTTAAAATTCTTCTCGAACTGTTTTTGACATAAATTGGTACACACTCAAGAGCGAGTAAGGTAATTTAATGTTAAACATAAGTCGTGTTAAAGTATGCAAAGACACAATGATATCACAAAGCGCAACATTTTTATTATGACAGTGTACAATACTATTTTGATGTCAAAAGTGTAAAAGCCTGTCAACCTTTTTGAAGTCCACTATCGTTAATAAAGGAGCACGAAATAATAATAAAAGTAAAATGCCCAAGTTTTAAATTGAAACGCCTTTCCTATAAAAAGCGATCACTGGCATGACGCTTTTTAGAATGTCTACATTTATACACCTTTGAAGCACCCAAGTATATACATATATTTTGTTAGGCCAATAGGATATTTTATTTAAAATTCTTCTCGAACTGTTTTTGATATAAATCCGTACACACTCAAGAGCGAGAAAGGTAATTTAATGTTAAACATAAGTCGTGTTAAAGTATGCAAAGACACAATGAGATCAAGAAGCGCAACATTTTTATTAAGACAGTGTACGAAACTATTTTGATGTGAAAGTGTAAAAGCCTGTCAACCTTTTTGAAATCCACTATCGTTAATAAAGGAGCACGAAGCACGAAATAATAATAAAAGTAGAAAGCCCAAGTTTTAAATTGAAGCGCCTTTTCTGTAAAAAGCAATGACTGTCATGACTTTTTAGAATGTAAGATTTTACTAACTTTTGAAGCAACCGTGCATATACATATATTTTGTTAAGCCAATAGGACGTTTTATTTAAAATTCTTCTCGAACTGCTTTTAACACAAACCGGTACACACTCAAGAGCGAGAAAGTGTAAAAGCCTGTCAACCTGTTCAAAATCCACTATCGTTAATAAAGGAGCACGAAGCACGAAATATTAATAAAAGTAAAAAGCCCAAGTTTTAAATTGAAACCCTATTGAAGCGCCTTTCCTGTAAAAGCGATCACTGGCATGACGCTTTTTAGAACGTCCACTTTTATAAACTTTTGAAGCACCCCTAGACATATTTTGTTAAGCCAATAGTATATTTTATTTCAAATTTTTCTCGAATTATTTTTTACACAAACCGGTACACACCCAAGCGCGAGAAAGGTAATTTAATGTTAAACATAAGTCATGTTAAAATATCCAAAGAAACAATGAGCTCTCAAAAAGCGCAACATTTTCATTAAGACAGTTTACAATACTATTTTGATGTGAACGTGTAAAAGCCTGTCAATCCTTTCGAAGTCTACTCTCGTTAAGAAAAAAACACAAAATAATAATAAAAGTAAAAAGCCCAAGTTTTAAATTTAAGCCCTATTGAAGCCCCTTTCCTGTAAAAAACACTTTTTAGAATGTCCACTTTTATAAACTTTTGAAGCACCCCTGTATATAAATATATTTTGTTAGGCCAATAGGATATTTTATTTAAAATTCTTCTCGAACTGCTTTTGACATAAACCGGTACACACTCAAGAGCGAGAAAGGTAATTTAATGTTAAACATAAGTCGTGTTAAAGTATCCAAAGACACATTGAGATCAAAAAGCGCAACATTTTTATTAAGACAGTGTACAATACTATTTTGATGTAAAGTGTGACCTTTTTGAAATCCATTATCATTAATAAAGGAGCACAAAATGAAAATCAAAGTAAAAACCCCAAGTTTTAAATCGAAGTGCCTTTTATTTTATTTAAAATTGTTCTCGAATTGTTTCTTACACAAACCGGTACACACTCAAGAGCGAGAAAGGTAATTTAATGTTAAACATAAGTCATGTTAAAATATCCAAAGAAACAATGGGCTCTCAAAAAGCGCAACATTTTCATTAAGACAGTTTACAATACTATTTTGATGTGAACGTGTAAGAGCCTGTCAATCTTTTCGAAGTCTATTCTCGTTAAGAAAAAAGCACAAAATAATAATAAAAGTATAAAGCCCAAGTTTTAAATTTAAGCCCAATTGAAGTGCCTTTCCTATAAAAAACGCTTTTTAGAATGTCCAGTTTTATAAACTTTTAAAGCATCCCGGTATATACATATATTTTGTGAAGCCAATAGTTTATTGTATTTAAAATTTTTCTCGAATTGTTTTTACACAAACCGGTACACACTCAAGAGCGAGAAAGGTAATTTAATGTTAAACATAAGTCGTGTTAAAGTATGTAAAGGCACAATGAGATCAAGAAGTGCAACATTTTTATTAAGACAGTGTACAATACTATTTTGATGCGAACGTGTGAAAGCCTGTCAACCTTTTCAAAATCTACTATCGTTAATAAAGGAGCACGAAATAATAATAAAAGTAAAAAGCCCAAGTTTTAAATTGAAGCCCTATTGAAGCGCCTTTCCTGTAAAAAGCGTTGACTGGCATGACGTTTTTAGAATGTCCACTTTTATAAACTTTTAAAGCACCCCTACATACATTTTTTTAAGCCGATAGTATATTTTATTTGAAATTCTACTCGAACTGTTTTTTTACACAAACCGGTTCACACTCAAGAGCGAGAAACGTAATTTAATGTTAAACAAAGGTCATGTTAAAGTATCGAAAGAAACAATGAGCTCAGTGAGCGCAACATTTTCATTGGGACAGTGTACAATACGATTCTGATGTTTTCGAATCTACTATTGATAAGAAAAAATTAAGTATTAAATTTAAACCCTGTTCAATCACGTTTCGAAGAATCACCGAATTGAAGATGTAATAAGCCGTATCTAAAATTTCACATTCATACGTCAATTTTCAAAGAACACTTCCGCCATTTTGTTTTTTTTTGACATTTTGACTTTGGATTCGTGATCGGCGACCTAAGACACCCCCGTATCTAAAATTTCGCATTCATACGTCAATTTTCAAAAACATCTTCCGCCATTATGTTTTTTTTTGACATTTTGACTTTGGAATCGTGATCGGCGACCCCCAAAACTCCCCGTATCTAAAATTTCACACTCATACGTCAATTTTCAAAAAAATCTTTCGCCATTTTGTTTCTTTTTAACATTTTGACTTTGGAATCGTGATCGGCGACCCCCAAAACCCCCGTATCTAAAATTTTACATTCATACGTCAACTTTCAAAAAAATCTTCAGCCATTTTGTTTTTTTTTAACATTTTGACTTTGGAATCGTGATCGGCGACCCCCAAAACCTCCGTATCTAAAATTTCACATTCATACGTCAATTTTAAAAAAAATCTTTGGCCATTTTGTTTTTTTTGACATTTTGATTTTGAAATCGTGATCGGCGATCCCCAAAACTCCCGTATCTAAAATTTCACATTCATACGTCAATTTTCAAAAAAATCTTCCGCCCTTTTGTTTTTTTTGACATTTTGACTTTGGAATCGTGATCGGCTACCCCCAAAACCCCCTTATCTAAAATTTTACATTCATATGTCAATTTTCAAAAAATTCTTCCACGATTTTGTTTTTTTATGACATTTTGATTTTGGATTTCTGATCGGCGACCTAACACACCCCTGTATCTAAAATTTCACACTCATACGTCAATTTTCAAAAAAAATCTTTCGCCATTTTGCTTATTTTGACATTTTGACTTTGGAATCGTGATCGGCGACCCCCAAAACCCCCGTATCTAAAATTTTACATTCATACGTCAATTTTCAAGAAATCTTCCGCCATTTTGTTTTTTTTTGACATTTTGGCTTTGGAATCGTGACCGGCGACCCCCAAAACCTCCGTATCTAAAATTTCACATTCATACGTCAATTTTAAAAAAAATCTTTGGCCATTTTGTTTTTTTTTGACATTTTGATTTTGAAATCGTGATCGGCGATCCCCAAAACTCCCGTATCTAAAATTTCACATTCATACGTCAATTTTCAAAAAAATCTTCCGCCATTTTGTTTTTTTTGACATTTTGACTTTGGAATCGTGATCGGGGACCCCCCAAAACTCCCGTACCTAAAATTTTACATTCATACATCAATTTTCAAAAAAATCTTTCGCCGTTTTGCTTTTTCTGACATTTTGACTTTGGAATCGTGATCGGCGACCCCCAAAACCCCCGTATCTAAAATTTTACATTAATACGTCAATTTTCTAAAAAGAAACCCAAAACCTCCGTATCTAAAATTTTACATTCATACGTCAATTTTCAAAAAATTCTTCCGCCATTTTGTTTTTTTATGACATTTTGACTTTGGAATCGTGATCGGCGACCACCAAAATCCCCGTATCTAAAATTTCACATTGATACGTTAATTTTCAAAAAAATCTTCCGCCGTTTTTTTTTTTTTTGACATTTTGACTTTGGAATCGTGATCGGCGACCCCCAAAACTCCCATATCTAAAATTTTACATTCATACGTCAATTTTCAAAAAATATTCCGCCATTTCGTTTTTTTTGACATTTTCACTTTGGAATCGTGATCGGCGACCCCCAAAACCCCCGTATCTAAAATTTTATATTCATACGTCAATTTTCAAAAAAATAATCCGCCATTTTGTTTTTTTATGACATTCTGATTTTGGATTTGTGATCGGCGACTTAAGACACCCTCGTATCTAAAATTTCACATTCACAACATCGACATTGGCATACTGGATGAAATTTAAATGGATTAATTATAGATTATTGAAATTTTGCATAATATGTTTGATGTTTGTGTATCCGTTTGTAGAGATTGCACTGTACATTTTGTGTTTCAAAATTTCCTTTTTCAAATTTATGGGTATTTCTTCTATTTAATTGAAATTTCATTTTCTTTAATTTCAAAAATGTAAATTTCAAATGTGCTGTCGTCCACGCGATAACAGTTCAAATTTGATTTTTAGTGGACATAACCTGAAATAAAAGATATTTATGGCATTTTAATGATAGCGTTTTCGATTAAAGCATGATGCTCACAATTCGTACATGCTTCATAGTTCATTTTCATCCAGATGCACATTTTATATACGCCAAATTCTTAAGTTGAATTGAAATTTACACATTGTCTATCTTCCTGCACAGTAAAATTTGTAGACACACTCGGGTTAATGTATATTATAGAACATAATCATCGATGTGTCGATATCAATGGTTATGTGTCGTAAAATATAGTATTTGGCATTGCAAAATTAAATGTTAAGACAGATTGTTGGACCTTTTATTTTGACGTTTCATGTTACATTTAAATCAGCCTGGTATTGAAGTCATGTTAATCAAGTTCAAGTCCTTGTCAGTTTAGAGGTGGGTCGTTCGCGAACGAACCGGTCCAGTGAACCTAATCCCAGCAGGGAACCGAGAGAGCCGGTTCACTAAATTTCAATGAACCGGATCTCGGATCACTTGATATTATATAACAGGTAGGGTACGCACTCGCCACTAAAATATTTATTTATTTTGTTTAATTTGTGTACAACAACCTAATAATTTGTCAAATTTGTGTGCATTTTAGCTTCAAATAAATTGTTTGTCAAACATTTTGTACAATTGGTGTGCGCGCAGCCGAAATTATCATCCCGGTTCGTTTGAGTCGACGACGGCGCGCGGCGCCGAGTATTATATGTGTACTACACGTTCATGAACGGTATGCTGTTACGGATCCACACGGTTCAAATGAGCCGGTTCCGTGACCCGGCTCACAATGAGGAGCTGAACCGAGTCAAAGAAATGAGCCGTTTTGCCCGCCTCTATGTCAGTTATCTTCATAACCTATAAAATAATTATATTTTGACGTTTGTTATAATTATCATCAATTTTATTCAATTAAAAAATTGTCAAAATTTAATAACATAAATCTAACGTACCGGAAATTACACTTTTTTAAAGCATTTAGGTATATAATAGAAAAATTTAGTACAATATTTAAAAATTGTGACTTTCGATGTCAGTTTGTATGTTGATAATTTTTTTCAAAATTCAAATTCTGTTATGATTTCTCGTCGCAAAGGAAGCAATTATAGAAAGGAATCATTATATTGAATTAAGTATGGGCAAGTATAGGTACGATGTATTTATACTACTCATTATTATTGAGTTATTTTTGATGATGTTTTTATAGTCATTACGTTGAATATAGTTTGTAAATTTATGAATGTTTTTGTGTTAATTTTTATGATAAAGAACGTTTAAATTTCAATAAAGAGAAGTTAGAATTATGTGAACAATTTCGCAACTCTCGTGTTTGCAGAAAGCAACCATTGTTAGATATAAGCTCTTCGAGCTTGATTCGCCTCTTCGCTTGTACTTATATCTTTTTAATATTATATGTAAGGCTGTAAGGGCATCTCATTGGTAATGCGATTATGCTGGTCGCATGCTGTTTTAATGAATGTTAAATGTTAATAATCATTTCCCCTATAAAAATATTCGTTAAAATTCATAAGGCAGATTTCATTAAAAAACAACTAAATACGGTATAACTATTTTCGGTACGCTATTTCTGAAAATAAGGGAGCTAATTAGAATTTAGATCCGTATAATATTTGTCCCTGTGAACAGTTGATTTCACTGCTACAGCTCACTGGTTTGACGTAATGTCAGATTATGTGTATGTGTTAAAAAATCGTATGGCATATCGGCAACAACTCTAACCATAATACATAAAATTGTCGGAGTACCTATGTCATTCATAATGTTAATTTAATTTTTATGATACCGCATACGCTTCTTCTTTTTAGTTGGTTAGCTTGTATTCACTATTACCTATACTATTTACGGTATTTTAATTTCTATATGAATGAATGACAGTGGAGGACAATTATGTAGTTAACTTTGCTATTGTAATTTGTAATGAATGAAGATTAAATTTAAAGAAATATCTCTAGAAATGGATTATACATTATGGTGGCAAATGAATTTATTTATTAAGACTTTGCCCACAAAGCGAACAATATTCCTATATAATTTAATAAACGCTGATATTTAAAATTTTCTTATTGACATTCAGGTTTTGTATCAGTTGTGTACATCTAGTCCAAGGTGAACGTCGACAGATCAAAAAAAAAAATTAATTGAATGTTGTTTCACGTTATTAGTTCTATAAAATTGGTACTACGCTTTGTGTCAAGTTTACGATTGAAATAGTGTATAATTCAAATTTTCTGACAGACTGTCATCGTAACTATATTTCGATGACACATACCTATGACAATGAAAAGTCAGACAGGTGACATCAAAATGTTTAACCAAAATTGTCGTTCCACCTGTCATCGTGACAATAGTTCGTTGAACTGTATTTGTTCACACATAAACTTGTGAGAACGAAATGTCAGACTAACTTAATAAAACATGTTTTAAACTTACAGGTCATTGAGAGAATTAATTAATTTTCATATTTATATCTTGCTAGCTCCTATACGGTTGATGCTAGGCACTGTCGTACCATTTAACCAAAAATGTACTTCTGATTAGTTGGTGCCAACCAGCAGTCGCACACTTTAAATACTTGCTTTTATAACTGAATTGGTAAACGAAATGACATACATGCTTATGGGAATCTTATTTGATGTATTTATTTTATTTCGAAGTGCTTCGGACACATCTGACAAATAAAGAAAAGTCGCCCTATTATTTGTATGTAGAGCGATCGATGAGAAATGTTATTAAATGATCCCATTCGTAAAATGACTTAAATTTATATAATAATTATAACTTGAACACTGATACATTTCCAACATTCTGTTGACATTTTGGTTTTGTATAATTCGTGTGCATCTAACGTAATTTGACAGGCCCAAATGGCAAAACTCAGATGGTTCTTCTGTACTTAAGCTTGCTTCAAGTTCTTCGTTGTATGACATATATAATGAATAGAGTGTCATTGTATTTATTAATATATCTTAATAAAAGATAGCAAAATCGTTATATTTATTACTGTACTTACGTGCGACAATACACTTTAAGTTTATTTTATCATATCCGTCGGCATTTTGTTCATATATTCATATAGAAAGGAAATAGTAAAGATTCATAATAATAACACTAATACGTATCTGAAAGGTACCACGTTTCAATTAAAAATACACTTCTTCTTCGTAATATTTGTCGGCCTTCTGACATTTAAACTTGACAATCGATGGATGAACGTGAATATATATATAGTCATTAATGACACGCAAACTCGTCATCGCGAGATTTTTATACCCTGCAGAAAAGTCTTAAATGAATCGCACCTTCGACACGGACAGACTTGGCACGTGGACAGTGCACTGAATCGTCGCGGAAGAGTCCAATCTTTTGGTTTCCAACCCTCTTTCCGCACTCTAAACCTCGACGGCCTGAAATTTCTTCGTCAATGTGAAACTTTTACAATTCTTTCGCGCGTGCCTGTCATACCTGACATTTTTACGATTTTGATCGGTTGTCCTGGGAATCGGTCATGACGTAATCCATTTTTCTGTTAAAACATCGAGTGCACGCTCCTCTTTAAAAGCCCATATCTCTGCACACGCTCCACTTGGGAAGAAAAACTCTCCGACGAGGAACAATTCAAGGTCGTCGGTAACTTCACGCCAAAGGGCAGCTTTCAATTTTGCGTATCCAGAGACGAGTTCTGCGCCCCGCGTACCCAATTTTCGTCGATTTTGACCGGGTTTGGTTGCCATTGACTACTCGGCTTTTAGTATATATAACTAGCTAATACGGCAGGCCTTGAAGGCCCGCTATCGCCTCTTATTCCGCTTACAGTTGAGGTACCGCTCCCCCTTATTCTTCTAAATTTATTGCGGATTTTGTCTTTATTGCGTTTCAGTTTTTGAAATACCATATAATTCCGATATATAGCGAATAACTAAATATAATTGTGTTTTAGATGTTCAATATTGCTTAGTTGTTTTTATACACCCCTGTATATAGTTTACAACTATGCAATATTTTATTCAGAATGCTTATCGGATGAAATGATTAATAATAGATTTAGTGATAATAGCAGTTTTTAAATTGAAAATGTTTAACGGCTGTCCATGAAATAAGATGTATTTTATCGTTTAAAGTTATATTGACATTTTTCACATACTTTTCCGGTGCCTCACAGACGGTAGTTTTCACTCTATTTATAATTTTTCTACTATTATTGGTTTTGTGCCTTGACTTGCCGATGATTTATTTCACGTTTGCCTAATTTATCTGTAGTTTGAATTTTGTTTGTGGGTATAAAATTAGAATAATCTCGAAATCTGTTTTTTTTTTGCATCAGTTGGAAAATGTGGTTTGATAGTTTTTGTTAATAGTGTTTCAGTCTATATACATATGTCGATTCCACTGGTCTTTTTGGTTTAAATGAAAATTCATTAGAATTTTAAAAAAACATTTTATTTTATACAAACTTGTAGATAGCTTTATTAGAATTATGTTTTGTTGACGCGAATGTATACTTTTAAATAATTCATTTAATCATTGTTCTATAACAAATAATATTTACTTCATTGGCATTTTTTATACTGATTTCCATTCCTATACTCTTATAATTTGCAGTGTTTCTTTGTATTACAACTGTCAGTTATGTATGATGCTTAATAATGTTGGTAAAGCCTTGTTCACACTGTACATAATTATTTTCTTTTGCATTGTACACCTACAATTGAAGGAATATATAGATATAATATATGTATTATGGTAATATTGATTACTTATTGTTATATTCGAAAATACTGTAAAACATCCTTATAGAATTTCTATTTTGAATTATTGTAATTGACGATGTCGCGGGAAGTTCATTTTCATTAATTATAATTAAACAATCTTTTCTGAATACGTATGATATTACTTCTCAATTTGCCTGGCACAGTATCAGCATGATTAAGTGCTTGTTTAATCTGGTAGGAATATATTTTAGTTTCTTTTTTCTATTTACAATATCTTATAATATTTTGAAGTATTTTTACAACTTAATTCATGCACGAAATGACTCCAGTCATGTAATGATAATTGCTAAAAATGAGTAGAAAGTATTTATAAACAAATAAGGAATCCAATTTATAAATTTCTTACCTATACACTATTATCATTGGGCCTATTATTATATATTGCAATATTTATTGTGTTGAATGTTTGTGAGCTATGGCTTCAATCTTTTCGAGCTTGAATTCGCCTTTTGCGCGTCCGCTTACAGCTTTTTACAGTTTCCTGTAAAACGCGATCACTCTCGTGGTGGTTTTTAGAATGTAAGATTTTATAGACTTGTGGCACACTCTGTATATACATATATTTTGTAAAGCCAATTGTATATTTCATTTAGAATTCTTCTAGAATTTTTTTTTACACAAACTGTTACACAATGAAGAGCGAGAAAGATAATTTAATGTTAAACATAAGAATGATGTTAAAGTATCCGAAGAACCAATATGCTCAATAAGTGCATCATTTTCATTGAAACAATCGGGATAATACGCTATTGAAATAACAGTGGAAAAATTTAGTATATTAACAAAAAGTATGTCAATTGCTCAGAAACAATTTAAGATAGGCATGCACAATATTAATAAAAAAGAACGTAATAAGCAGTCTGACACTGATATATTTTCACCCAAATTATTTGAAGTGGAACAGCGCTTTCATTATGAAATTTTGGTCAGCATAATTGAAATATTCGTCTGTCACATACTCAAAATTAGTTCGCACGTCATTTAAAAATGAAGGACTTGTATTGAAGAACATTTTAAAATTTCAATGAATTACATATATACTACTCGCCCGCTATCGCGGGCTCGTCATTTTAATTGACATGCTCAAATATACGTAGTATCTCCATAGTGTTTAACATGTTTACAACAAATTTTGTTTGGTAAATGGGCGTCGCTTTCAAACATTCTTATAGAATGCTAATGAATGCTGATGAACTTCAAATATATAGCTCGCAAACATATGTATGTGAATGGGTAAAGTAAATTTAATTTATAAAGTATATTACTTTCTTACTACCTTTTCGAAGTCCACTATCGTTAATAAAAGAGCAGAGTATATTTTATTTAAAATTATTCTCGATCTGTTTTTGACACAAATCGGTATACACTCAAGAGCGAGAAAGGTAATTTAAAGTTAATCATAAGCAATGTTAAAGTATCCAAAGACAGAATGAGCTCAAAAAGTGAGACCCTTTTGAAATCCACTATCATTAATAAAGGAGCACAAAATAATAATAAAAGTAAAAAACCCAAGTTTTAAATTTAAGCCCTTTTCAAGCGCCTTTCCTGTAAACAGCGCTTTCTAGAATGTCCATTTTTATAAATATTTGAAGCACCCCTGTATATACATTTATTATGTTAAGCCAATAGGATATCTTATTTAAAATTCTTCTCGAACTGTTTTTAACACAAACCGGTACACACTCAAGAGCGAGAAAGGTAATTTAATGTTAAACATAAGTCGTGTTAAAGTATGCAAAGACACAATGAGATCAAAACGCACAACATTTTTATTAAGACAGTGTACAATACTATTTTGATGTAAAGTGTGACCTCTTTGAAATCCACTATCGTTAATAAAGGACCACAAAATTAAAATAAAAGTAAAAACCCCAAGTTTTAAATTGAAGTGCCTTTCATTTTATTTAAAATTTTTCTCGAATTGTTTCTTACACAAACCGGTACACACTCAAGAGCGAGAAAGGTAATTTAATGTTAAACATAAGTCATGTTAAAATATCCAAAGGAACAATGAGCTCTCAAAAAGCGTAACATTTTCATTAAGACAGTTTACAATACTATTTTGATGTGAACGTATAAGAGCCTGTCAATCTTTTCGAAGTCTACTCTCGTTAAGAAAAAAGCACAAAATAATAATAAAAGTAAAAAGCCCAAGTTTTAAATTTAAGCCCTATTAAAGCGCCTTTCCTGTAAAAAAAACGCTTTTTAGAATGTCCAGTTTTATAAACTTTTAAAGCATCCCGGTAAATACATATATTTTGTGAAGCCAATAGTTTATTGTATTTAAAATTTTTCTCGAATTGTTTTTTACACAAACCGGTACACACTCAAGAGCGAGAAAGGTAATTTAATGTTAAACATAAGTCGTGTTAAAGTATGTAAAGGCACAATGAGATCAAGAAGCGCAACATTTTTATTAAGACAGTGTACAATACTATTTTGATGCGAAAGTGTGAAAGCCTGTCAACCTTTTCAAAATCTACTATCGTTAATAAAGGAGCACGAAATAATAATAAACGTAAAAAGCCCAAGTTTTAAATTGAAGCCCCATTGAAGCGCCTTTCCTGTAAAAAGCGTTCACTGGCATGACGTTTTTAGAATGTCCACTTTTATAAACTTTTAAAGCACCCCTACATACATTTTGTTAAGCCGATAGTATATTTTATTTGAAATTCTACTCGAACTGTTTTTTTACACAAACCGGGTCACACTCAAGAGCGAGAAACGTAATTTAATGTTAAACAAAAGTCATGTTAAAGTATCGAAAGAAACAATGAGCTCAGTGAGCGCAACATTTTCATTGGGACAGTGTACAATACGATTCTGATGTTTTCGAATCTACTATTGATAAGAAAAAATTAAGTATTAAATTTAAACCCTGTTCAATCACGTTTCGAAGAATCACCGAATTGAAGATGTAATAAGCCGTATCTAAAATTTCACATTCATACGTCAATTTTCAAAGAACTCTTCCACCAATTTGTTTTTTTTTTGACATTTTGGCTTTGGAATCGTGATCGGCGACCTAAGACACCCCTGTATCTAAAATATCGCATTCATACGTCAATTTTCAAAAACATCTTTCGCCATTTTGTTTTTTTTTGACATTTTTACTTTGGAATCGTGATCGGCGACCCCCAAAACCCCCGTATTTTTTACATTCATACGTCAATTTCCAAAAAAATCTTCCGCCATTTTGTTTTTTTTTGACATTTTGACTTTGGAATCGTGATCGGCGACCCTCAAAACCCCCGTATCTAAAATTTCACACTCATACGTCAATTTTCAAAAACATCTTCCGCCATTTTGTTTTTTTTTGACATTTTGACTTTGGAATCGTGATCGGCGACCCCCAAAACCCCCGTATTTAAAATTTCATATTCACACGTCAACTTTCAAGAAAATCTCCTGCCATTTTGTTTTTTTTTGACATTTTGACTTTGGAATCGTGATAGGCGACCCCAAAACCCCGTATCTAAAATTTCACATTCATACGTCAACTTTCAAAAAAATCTTCCGCCGTTTTGTTTTTTTTGACATTTTGACTTTGGAATCGTGATCGGCAACCCCCAAAACCCCCGTATCTAAAATTTTACATTTATGACTCAATTTTCAAAAAATCTTCCGCCATTTTTTTTTTTGACATTTTGAGTTTGGAATCGTGATCGGCGACCCCCAAAACCCCCCGTATCTAAAATTTCACACTCATACGTCAATTTTCAAAAAAATCTTTCGCCATTTTGCTTTTTTTGACATTTTGACTTTGGGATTGTGATCGGCGACCCCCAAAACCCCCGTATCTGAAATTTCACATTCATACGTCAATTTTCAAAAAAAACTTCCGTCATTTTGTTTTTTTTGACATTTTGACTTGGGAATCGTGATCGGCGACCCCCAAAACCCCCGTATCTAAAATTTTACATTCATGACTCAATTTTGAAAAAATCTTCCGCCATTTTGTTTTTTTTTGACATTTTGGCTTTGGAATCGTGATCGGCGACCCCCAAAACCCCCGTATCTGAAATTTCACATTCATACGTCAATTTTCAAAAAAATCTTCCGTCATTTTGTTTTTTTTGACATTTCGACTTTGGAATCGTGATCGGCGACCCCCAAAACCCCCGTACCTAAAATTTTACATTCATACGTCAATTTTCAAAAAATCTTCCGCCATTTTGTTTTTTTTGACATTTTGACTTTGGAATCGTGATCGGCGTCCCCCAAAACCCCCTTATCTAAAATTTTACATTCATATGTCAATTTTCAAAAAATTCTTCCACGTTTTTGTTTTTTTATGACATTTTGATTTTGGATTTGTGATCGGCGACCTAACACACCTATGTATCTAAAATTTCACACTCATACGTCAATTTCCAAAAAAATCTTTCGCCATTTTGTTTTTTTTTGACATTTTGACTTTGGAATCGTGATCGGCGACCCTCAAAACCCCCGTATCTAAAATTTCACACTCATACGTCAATTTTCAAAAACGTCTTCCGCCATTTTGTTTTTTTTTGACATTTTGACTTTGGAATCGTGATCGGCGACCCCCAAAACCCCCGTATCTAAAAATTTACATTCATGACTCAATTTTCAAAAAATCTTCCGCCATTTTTTTTTGTTGATATTTTGGCTTTGGAATCGTGATCGGCGACCCCCAAAACCCCCGTATCTGAAATTTCACATTCATACGTCAATTTTCAAGAAAATCTTCCGTCATTTTGTTTTTTTTGACATTTTGACTTTGGAATCGTGATCGGCGACCCCCAAAACCCCCGTATCTAAAAATTTACATTCATGACTCAATTTTCAAAAAATCTTCCGCCATTTTTTTTTGACATTTTGGCTTTGGAATCGTGATCGGCGACCCCCAAAACCCCCTTATCTAAAATTTTACATTCATATGTCAATTTTCAAAAAATTCTTCCACGATTTTGTTTTTTTTATGACATTTTGATTTTGGATTTGTGATCGGCGACCTAACACACCCCTGTATCTAAAATTTCACACTCATACGTCAATTTCCAAAAAAATCTTTCGCCATTTTGTTTTTTTTGACATTTTGACTTTGGAATCGTGATCGGCGACCCTCAAAACCCACGTATCTAAAATTTCACACTCATACGTCAATTTTCAAAAAAATCTTCCGTCATTTTGTTTTTTTTGACATTTCGACTTTGGAATCGTGATCGGCGACCCCCAAAACCCCCTTATCTAAAATTTTACATTCATATGTCAATTTTCAAAAAATTCTTCCACGATTTTGTTTTTTTTATGACATTTTGATTTTGGATTTGTGATCGGCGACCTAACACACCCCTGTATCTAAAATTTCACACTCATACGTCAATTTCCAAAAAAATCTTTCGCCATTTTGTTTTTTTTGACATTTTGACTTTGGAATCGTGATCGGCGACCCTCAAAACCCACGTATCTAAAATTTCACACTCATACGTCAATTTTCAAAAAAATCTTTCGCCGTTTTGCTTTTTTTTGACATTTTGACTTTGGAATCGTGATCGGCGACCCCCAAAACCCCCGTATCTAAAATTTTACATTCATACATTAATTTTCAAAAAAATCTTTCGCCGTTTTGCTTTTTCTGACATTTTGACTTTGGAATCGTGATCGGCGACCCCCAAAACCCCCGTATCTAAAATTTTACATTAATACGTCAATTTTCTAAAAAAATCTTTCGCCATTTTGTTTTTTTTGACATTCTGACTTTGGAATCGTGATCGGCGACCCCCAAAACCCCCGTATCTGAAATTTCACATTCATACGTCAATTTTCAAAAAAATGTTCCGTCATTTTGTTTTTTTTGACATTTTGACTTTGGAATCGTAATCGGCGACCCCCAAAACTCCCGTATCTAAAATTTTACATTCATATGTCAATTTTCAAAAAATTCTTCCACGATTTTGTTTTTTTATGACATTTTGATTTTGGATTTGTGATCGGTGAACTAACACCCCTGTATCTAAAATTTCACACTCATACGTCAATTTTCAAAAAAATCTTTCGCCATTTTGCTTATTTTGGCATTTTGACTTTGGAATCGTGATCGGCGACCCCCAAAACCCCCGTATCTAAAATTTTACATTCATACGTCAATTTTCAAAAAATCTTTCGTCATTTTGTTTTTTTTTGACATTTTGACTTTGGAATCGTGATCGGCGACCCCCAAAACCCCCGTATTTGAAATTTCACATTCATGACTCAATTTTCAAAAAAATCTTCCGCCCTTTTATTTTTTTTTTCAGTTTGGCTTTGGAATCGTGATCGGCGACCCCCAAAACCCCCGTATTTGAAATTTCACATTCATACGTCAATTTTCAAAAAAATCTTCCGCCCTTTTTTTTTTCAGTTTGGCTTTGGAATCGTGATCGGCGACCCCCAAAACCCCCGTATCTAAAATTTCACATTCATACGTCAATTTTCAAAAAAATCTTTCGCCGTTTTGCTTTTTTTGACATTTTGACTTTGGAATCGTGATCGGCGGCCCCCAAAACCCCCGTATCTAAAATTTTACATTAATACGTCAATTTTCTAAAAAATCTTTCGCCGTTTTGTTTTTTTTGACATTTTGACTTTGGAATCGTGATCGGCGACCCCCAAAACCCCTGTATCTAAAATTTTACATTCATATGTCAATTTTCAAAAAAATCTTCCACCATTTTGCTTTTTTTGACATTTTAACTTTGGAATCGTGATCGGCGACCCCCAAAACCCCCGTATCTAAAATTTTACATTAATACGTCAATTTTCTAAAAAATCTTTCGCTATTTTGTTTTTTTTGACATTTTGACTATGGAATCGTGATCGGCAACCCCCCAAAACCCCCCTATCTAAAATGTTACATTCATACGTCAATTTTCAAAAAAATCTTCCGCCATTTTGCTTTTTTTGACATTTTGACTTTGGAATCGTGATCGGCGGCCCTCAAAACCCCCGTATCTAAAATTTCACACTCATACGTCAATTTTCAAAAACATCTTCCGCCATTTTGTTTTTTTTTGACATTTTGACTTTGGAATCGTGATCGGCGACCCCCAAAACCCCCGTATCTAAAAATTTACATTCATGACTCAATTTTCAAAAAATCTTCCGCAATTTTTTTTTGACATTTTGGCTTTGGAATCGTGATCGGCGACCCCCAAAACCCCCGTATCTGAAATTTCACATTCATACGTCAATTTTCAAAATAATCTTCCGTCATTTTGTTTTTTTTGACATTTCGACTTTGGAATCGTGATCGGCGACCCCCAAAACCCCCTTATCTAAAATTTTACATTCATGTCAATTTTCAAAAAATTCTTCCACGATTTTGTTTTTTTACGACATTTTGATTTTGGATTTGTGATCGGCGACCTAACACACTCCTGTATCTAAAATTTCACACTCATACGTCAATTTCCAAAAAAATCTTTCGCCATTTTGTTTTTTTTGACATTTTGGCTTTGCAATCGTGATCGGCGACCCTCAAAACCCCCGTATCTAAAATTTCACACTCATACGTCAATTTTCAAAAAAATCTTTCGCCGTTTTGCTTTTTTTTGACATTTTGACCTTGGAATCGTGATCGGCGACCCCCAAAACCCCCGTATCTAAAATTTTACGTCAATTTTCAAAAAATCTTTCGCCATTTTGTTTTTTTTGACATTTTGCTTTGAAATCGTGATCGGCGACCCCCAAAACCCCCGTATCTAAAATTTTACATTCATACATCAATTTTCAAAAAAATCTTTCGCCGTTTTGCTTTTTCTGACATTTCGACTTTGGAATCGTGATCGGCGACCCCCAAAACCCCCATATCTAAAATTTTACATTAATACGTCAATTTTCTAAAAAAATCTGTCGCCATTTTGTTTTTTTTGACATTCTGACTTTGGAATCGTGATCGGCGACCCCCAAAACCCCCGTATCTGAAATTTCACATTCATACGTCAATTTTCAAAAAAATCTTCCGTCATTTTGTTTTTTTTGACATTTTGACTTTGGAATCGTAATCGGCGACCCCCAAAACCCCCGTATCTAAAATTTTACATTCATGACTCAATTTTCAAAAAATTCTTCCAGGATTTTGTTTTTTTTGACATTTTGACTTTGGAATCGTAATCGGCGACCCCCCAAAACATCCGTATCTTAAATCTTACATTCATACGTCAATTTTCAAAAAAATCTTCCGCCATTTTGCTTTTTTTGACATTTTGAATTTGGAATCGTGATCGGCGACCCCCAAAACCCCTGTATCTAAAATTTTACATTAATACGTCAATTTTCTAAAAAATCTTTCGCCATTTTGTTTTTTTTGACATTTTGGCTTTGGAATCGTGATCGGCGACCCCCAAAACCCCCGTATTTGAAATTTCACATTCATACGTCAATTTTCAAAAAAATCTTCCGCCCTTTTTTTTTTTCAGTTTGGCTTTGGAATCGTGATCGGCGACCCCCAAAACCCCCGTATCTAAAATTTCACATTCATACGTCAATTTTCAAAAAAATCTTTCGCCGTTTTGCTTTTTTTGACATTTTGACTTTGGAATAGTGATCGGCGACCCCCAAAACCCCCGTATCTAAAATTTTACATTAATACGTCAATTTTCTAAAAAATCTTTCGCCATTTTGTTTTTTTTGACATTTTGACTTTGGAATCGTGATCGGCGACCCCCAAACCCCCGTATCTAGAATTTTACATTCATATGTCAATTTTCAAAAAAATCTTCCACCATTTTGCTTTTTTTGACATTTTGACTTTGGAATCGTGATCGGCGACCCCCAAAACCCCCGTATCTAAAATTTTACATTAATACGTCAATTTTATAAAAATCTTTCGCTATTTTGTTTTTTTTTGAAATTTTGACTATGGAATCGTGATCGGCAACCCCCCAAAACCCCCGTATCTAAAATTTTACATTCATACGTCAATTTTCAAAAAATTCTTCCACGATTTTGTTTTTTTATGACATTTTGATTTTGGATTTGTGATCGGCGACCTAACACACCCCCGTATCTTAAATTTCACTCATACGTCAATTTTCAAAAAAATCTTTCGCCATTTTGCTTTTTTTGACATTTTGACTTTGGAATCGTGATCGGCGACCCCCAAAATCCCCGTATCTAAAATTTTACATTAATACGTCAATTTTCTAAAAAATCTTTCGCCATTTTGACTTTGTAATCGCGATCGGCGACCCCCAAAACCCCCGTATCTAAAATTTTACATTCATAAGTCAATTTTCAAAAAATATTCCGCCATTTTGTTTTTTTTGACATCTTGACTTTGGAATCGTGATCGGCGACCCCCAAAACCCCTGTATCTAAAATTTTACATTAATACGTCAATTTTCTAAAAAATCTTTCGCCATTTTGTTTTTTTTGACATTTTGACTTTGGAATCGTGATCGGCGACCCCCAAAACCCCCGTATCTAAAATTTTACATTAATAAGTCAATTTTCAAAAAAATCTTCCGCCATTTTGTTTTTTTTTTGACATTTTGACTTTGGAATCGTGATCGGCGACCCCCAAAACCCCCGTATCTAAAATTTTACATTCATACGTCAATTTTCAAAAAATCTTCCGTCATTTTGTTTTTTTTGACATCTTGACTTTGGAATCGTGATCGGCGACCCCCAAAACCCCCGTATCTAAAAATTTACATTCATGACTCAATTTTCAAAGAATCTTCCGCCATTTTGTTTTTTTTGACATTTTGGCTTTGGAATCGTGATCGGCGACCCCCAAAACCCCCGTATGTAAAATTTCACATTCATACGTGAATTTTCAAAAAAATCTTTCGCCATTTTGTTTTTTTTGACATTTTGACTTTGGAATCGTGATCGGCGACCCCCAAAACTCGCGTATATAAAATTTCACATTCATACGTCAATTTTCAAAAAAATCTTCCGCCCTTTTGTTTTTTTTTGACATTTTGACTTTGGAATCGTGATCGGCGACCCCCAAAACCCCCTTATCTAAAATTTTACATTCATATGTCAATTTTCAAAAAATTCTTCCACGATTTTGTTTTTTTATGACATTTTGATTTTGGATTTGTGATCGGCGACCTAACACACCCCTGTATCTAAAATTTCACTCACGTCAATTTTCAAAAAAAATCTTTCGCCATTTTCTTTTTTTGGACATTTTGACTTTGGAATCGTGATCGGCGACCCCCAAAACCCCCGTATCTAAAATTTTACATTCGTACGTCAATTTTCAAAAAATCTTGCGTCATTTTGTTTTTTTTGACATTTTGACTTTGGAATCGTGATCGGCGACCCCCCAAAACCCCCGTATCTAAAATTTTACATTCATACGTCAATTTTCAAAAAATCTTCCGCCATTTTTTTTTACATTTTGACTTTGGAATCGTTATCGGCGACCCCCAAAACCCCCGTATATAAAATTTTACATTCATACGTCAATTTTCAAAAAATTCTTCCGCCATTTTGTTTTTTTATGACATTTTGACTTTGGAATCGTGATCGGCGACCCCCAAAACCCCCGTATCTAAAATTTCACATTGACACGTTAATTTTCAAAAAAATCTTCCGCCTTTTTTTTTTTTTTTCACATTTTGACTTTGGAATTGTGATCGGCGCCCCCAAAACCCCCATATCTAAAATTTTACATTCATACGTCAATTTTCAAAAAATATTCCGCCATTTTGTTTTTTTTTGACATTTTCACTTTGGAATCGTGATCGGCGACCCCCAAAACCCCCGTATCTAAAATTTTATATTCATACGTCAATTTTCAAAAAAATCATCCGCCATTTTGTTTTTTTATGACATTCTGATTTTGGATTTGTGATCGGCGACTTAAGACACCCTCGTATCTAAAATTTCACATTTATACGTCAATTTTCAAAAAATCCTTCGGCCATTTTTTTTTTTTTGACATTTCGACTTTGGATACGTGACCAATGATACCACAAAGACTCCCAAGTGCCGAATTTTACTTTAATCAGAAGAGAGAAATTAATTTCAGATAGCTCCGCCCACTCTGCATGTATGCGTAATCGTTGTCATAAGGGCACATAAATGTTAAAAGTTATCTTTTTCCCCATTAAGGCGTACGCGTTCTGGAATTAAAGTATTTTAATAATGCAAATATATAATCATTAAAAGAACAATAATCAACCTGTATATCTATAAAAATGTTAAGTCAAGCGGATGTATTATGTCGAGATTGAGATGCCGATAATTGATAATTTAGTTTTACATATATTTTGTTTAATTTGTGTACAACAACCTAATAATTTGTCAAATTTGTGTGCATTTTAGCTTCAAATAAATTGTTTGTCAAACATTTTGTACAATTGGTGTGCGCGCAGCCGAAATTATCATCCCGGTTCGTTTGAGTCGACGACGGCGCGCGGCGCCGAGTATTATATGTGTACTACACGTTCATGAACGGTATGCTATTACGGATCCACACGGTTCAAATGAGCCGGTTCCGTGACCCGGCTCACAATGAGGAGCTGAACCGAGTCAAAGAAATGAGCCGTTTTGCCCACCTCTATGTCAGTTATCTTCATAACCTAAAAAATAATTATATTTTGACGTTTGTTATAATTATCATCAATTTTATTCAATTAAAAAATTGTCAAAATTTAATAACATAAATCTAACGTACCGGAAATTACACTTTTTTAAAGCATTTATATAATAGAAAAACTTAGTACAATATTTAAAAATTGTGACTTTCGATGTCAGTTTGTATGTTGATAATTTTTTTCAAAATTCAAATTCTGTTATGATTTCTCGTCGCAAAGGAAGCAATTATAGAAAGGAATCATTATATTGAATTAAGTATGGGCAAGTATAGGTACGATGTATTTATACTACTCATTATTATTGAGTTATTTTTGATGATGTTTTTATAGTCATTACGTTGAATATAGTTTGTAAATTTATGAATGTTTTTGTGTTAATTTTTATGATAAAGAAGGTTTAAATTTCAATAAAGAGAAGTTAGAATTATGTGAACAATTTCGCAACTCTCGTGTTTGCAGAAAGCAACCATTGTTAGATATAGTGATGTATGGAGCTCTTCGAGGTTGATTCGCCTCTTCGCTTGTACTTATATCTTTTTAATATTATATCTAAGGCTGTAAGGGCATCTCATTGGTAATGCGATTATGCTGGTCGCATGCTGTTTTAATGAATGTTAAATGTTAATAATCATTTCCCCTATAAAAATATTCGTTAAAATTCATAAGGCAGATTTCATTAAAAAACAACTAAATACGGTATAACTATTTTCGGTACGCTATTTCTGAAAATAAGGGAGCTAATTAGAATTTAGATCCGTATAATATTTGTCCCTGTGAACAGTTGATTTCACTGCTACAGCTCACTGGTTTGACGTAATGTCAGATTATGTGTATGCGTTAAAAAATCGTATGGCATATCGGCAACAACTCTAACCATAATACATAAAATTGTCGGAGTACCTATGTCATTCATAATGTTAATTTAATTTTTATGATACCGCATACGCTTCTTCTTTTTAGTTGGTTAGGTTGTACCTATTCACTATTACCTATACTATTTACGGTATTTTAATTTCTATATGAATGAATGACAGTGGAGGATAATTATGTAATTAACTTTGCTATTGTAATGAATGAAGATTAAATTTAAAGAAATATCTCAAGAAATGGATTATACATTATGGTGGCAAATGAATTTATTTATTAAGACTTTGCCCACAAAGCGAACAATATTCCTATATAATTTAATGAACGCTGATATTTAAAATTTTTTTATTGACATTCAGGTTTTGTATCAGTTGTGTACATCTAGTCCATGGTGAACGTCGACAGATCAAAAAAAAAATTAATTGAATGTTGTTTCACGTTATTAGTTCTATAAAATTGGTACTACGCTTTGTGTCAAGTTTACGATTGAAATAGTGTATAATTCAAATTTTCTGACAGACTGTCATCGTAACGATATTTCGATGACACATACCTATGACAATGAAAAGTCAGACAGCTGACATGAAGATGTTTAACCAAAATTGTCGTTCCACCTGTCATCGTGACAATAGTTCGTTGAACTGTATTTGTTCACACATAAACTTGTGAGAACGAAATGTCAGGCTAACTTAATAAAACATGTTTTAAACTTACAGGTCATTGAGAGAATTAATTAATTTTCATATTACGCTTTAGTAATATACTTTCTAAAACGCAATCGAAAATCTTGCTAGCTCCTATACGGTTGATGCTAGACACTGTCGTACCATTTAACCAAAAATGTACTTCTGATTAGTTGGTGCCAACCAGCAGTCGCACACTTTAAATACTTGCTTTTATAACTGAATTGGTAAACGAAATGACATACATGCTTATGGGAATCTTATTTGATGTATTTATTTTATTTCGAAGTGCTTCGGACACATCTGCCAAATAAAGAAAAGTCGCCCTATTATTTGTACGTAGAGAGATCGATGAGAAATGTTATTAAATGATCCCATTCGTAAAATGACTTAAATTTATATAATAATTATAACTTGAACACTGATACATTTCCAACATTCTGTTGACATTTAGGTTTTGTATAATTCGTGTGCATCTAACGTAATTTGACAGGCCCAAATGGCAAAACTCAGACGGTTCTTCTTTATTTAAGCTTGCTTCAAGTTCTTCGTTGTATGAAATTTACATTTTGATGACATATACATATAATGAATAGAGTGTCATTGTATTTATTAATATATCTTCATAAAATATAGCAAAATCGTTATATTTATTACTGTACTTACGTGCGACAATACACTTTAAGTTTATTTTATCATATCCGTCGGCATTTTGTTCGTATATTCATATAGAAAGGAAATAGTAACGATTGATAATAATAACACTAATACGTATCTGAAAGGTACCACGTTTCAATTAAAAATACACTTCTTCGTAATATCTTTATTTGTCGGCCTTCTGACATTTAAACTTGACAACCGATGGATGAACGTGAATATATATATAGTCATTAATGACACGCAAACTCGTCATCGCGAGATTTTTTTACCCTGCAGAAAAGCTTTAAATGAATCGCACCTTCCACAGCGACAGATTTGGCACGTGGACAGTGCACTCAATCGTCGCGGAAAAGTCCACTATTTTCGTTTCCAACCCTCTTTCCGCACTCTAAACCTCGACGGCCTGAAATTTCTTCGTCAAAGTGAAACTTTTACAATTCTTTCGCGCGTGCCTGTCATACCTGACATTTTTACGATTTTGATCGGTTGTCACGTGAATCGTCATGACGTAAGCCATTTTTCTGTTAAAACACCGTATGCACGCTCCTCTTTAAAAGCCCATATCTCTGCACACGCTCCACTTAGAAGGAAAAACTCTTCGACGAGGAACAATTCAAGGTCGTCGGTAACTTCACGCCAAAGGGCAGCTTTCAATTTTGCGTATCCAGAGACGAGTTCTGCGCCCCGCGTACCCAATTTTCGTCGATTTTGACCGGGTTTGGTTGCCATTGACTACTCGGCTTTTAGTATATATAAAAACCCGTCGGCCATTTTGTTTTTTTTGACATTTTGACTTTGGATTTATGATCGGCGTCCGCACACACCCCCGTATCTAAAATTTCACGTTCATACGTCAATTTTCAAAAAACACGTCCGCCATTTTGTTTTTTTTACATTTTGACTATGGATTTGTAATCGGCGTCCGCACACACCCCCGTATCTAAAATTTCACGTTCATACGTCAATTTTCAAAAAACCCGTCCGCCATTTTGTTTTTTTTGACATTTTGACTATGGATTTGTAATCGGCGTCCGCACACACCCCCGTATCTAAAATTTCACGTTCATACGTCAATTTTCAAAAAACCGTCCGCCATTTTGTTTTTTTTGACATTTTGACTTTGGATCTGTAATCGGCGTCCGCACACACCCCCGTATCTAAAATTTCACGTTAATACGTCAATTTTCAAAAAACCCGTCCGCCATTTTCTTTTTTTTGACATTTTGACTATGGATTTGTAATCGGCGTCCGCACACACCCCCGTATCTAAAATTTCACATTCATACGTCAATTTGCAAAAAACCGTCCACCATTTTGTTTTTTTTTGACATTTTGACTTTGGATCTGTAATCGGCGTCCGCACACACCCCCGTATCTAAAATTTCACGTTCATACGTCAATTTTCAAAAAACCGTCCGCCATTTTGTTTTTTTTGACATTTTGACTTTGGATCTGTAATCGGCGTCCGCACACACCCCCGTATCTAAAATTTCACGTTCGTACGTCAATTTTCAAAAAACCCGTCCGCCATTTTGTTTTTTTTGACATTTTGACTATGGATTTGTAATCAGCGTCCGCACACACCCCCGTATCTAAAATTTCACATTCATACGTCAATTTTCAAAAAACCGTCCGCCATTTTGTTTTTTTTGACATTTTGACTTTGGATCTGTAATCGGCGTCCGTACACACCCCCGTCTCTAATATTTCACGTTCATACGTCAATTTTCAAAAAACTTTTCGGCCATCTTATTTTTTTTGACTTTGGATTTGTGATCGGCCACATAAGACACTTCCGTATCCAAGATTTCACATTCGCACGTCAATTTTCAAAAAATCCTTCGGCCATTTTGTTTTCTTCTGACATTTGAATCAGTGATGGGCGACCGTAAAAACTCCCAAGTGCCTAATTTTACTTTTAATCAAAAGAGAGAGAAATTGATTTCAGCCAGCTCCGCCCACTGTGCACGTTTGCGTAATCGTTTAAATAAAATTGTGTCATAAGGGCATATAAATGTTAAAAGCAATCCTTTTCCCCATTATTAAGGAAACTGGGCGTACGCGTTCTGGAATTAACGTATTTTAATAATTCACATATATAATCATTAACCGAACAATCAACCTGTATATCTATAGAAATGCTAAGTCAAGCGGGTGCATTATGTCGAGATTGAGATGCCGAAATTGTCGGACCGGATACATTAATCTCATATTTTTCGCCCGACCGTAGTACATTTAATCACATGCACATTGAATCTGTGACGTATTTCGGCCATTTTTCTTACCAAATCCACGTGCAAACGAATTTGAAAGTGCTCGTGCCCTTGGTTGCGTGCGTCTGTCGACTCGAAATAAGCACGTAATAGATTCCGAGAAGCTCGTTCTTTGAGACCTCGGGTCTTGTTGGACCCTCGCGACCTTCAAAATTTCGTATTTCACGCTTAAAAGTCACACCTGCAAAATTTCTCGATGTACCTGTCAGATTCGAGTAACGTCAATTTTTCGTGTTCACCAATATATTTGAATAACGTAAGCCATTTTTTCTGTTACACGATACTTGCACGCTCCTCTTTGACGGCGGATATCTCTCTTCACGCTCCGATAAAAAGAAAAAACTCTCCGACGAGGAACCCTTTAAAGGTGTCCGAAAGCGCACGCAAAGAGACAACTTTTAATTTCGCTTATCCAGAGACGAGTACTTTCTCGCGTTTTACGAATTTTCATCGATTTTGGCCTGCCGGTTAAGCCGTATTTTCACACGCCGAATAAAAGAAACGGCCGTGCGCTTTTAGTATGTATAACTAGCTCTAACGTCCGCTTACAGCGGGTCCTCCGCTTACAACGGGCCCTCCGCTTACAGCGGGTCCTCCGCTTACAGCGCGTCCGTCAATCTCTTTTAGTTGGAATCGCTTTTTTCGCGTCCGCTTACAGCTTTTTCATAGTTTCCTGTAAAAAGCAATCACTGTCATAACTCCTTTTAGAATGTCCGTTTTTATTAACTTTTGACGTACCCCTGTATATACATATATTTCCTGAAGCCAATAGTATATTTTTTTTAAAATTCTTCTCGAACGCTTTTTTACACAAACCGGTACACACTCAAGAGCGAGAAAGGTAAATTTGTATTAAACATAAGTCATGTTAAAGTATCCAAAGACACAATAAGATCAAGAAGCCCAACATATTCATTAAGACAGTTTACAATACTATTTTGATGCGAAAGTGTAGAAGCCGGACAACCTTTTGGAAATCCACTATTGTTAATAAAACAGCACAAAATAATAATAAAAGTAAAATGCCCAAGTTTTAAATTGAAACCCTATTGAAGCGCCTTGTCTGTAAAAGGCGATCAGTGGCATGATGCTTTTTAGAATGTCAACTTTTATAAACTTTTGAAACACCCCTATACATACATAAATATTGTGAAGCCAATAGTATATTAAAATTATTCTCGAACTATTTTTGACACAAACCGGTACACACTCAAGAGCGAGAAATGTAATTTAATGTTAAAGTATTCAAAGACACAATAAGATCAAAAAGGTCAACATTTGTATCAAGACAGTTTACAATACTTTTTTGATGTGAAAGTGTAAAAGTCTGTCAATCTTTTCGAAGTCCACTATCGTTAATAACAGAGCACAAAACAATAATAAAAATAAAAAACCAAAGTTCTAAATGTAAGCCCTATTAAAGGGCCTCTCAGGTAAAAGGCGATCACTGGCATGACGCTTTTTAGAATGTCTACTTTTATAAACTTTTGAAACACCCCTGTATATACATATATTTTGTTAAGACAATAATATATTTTATTTAAAATTTTCCTAGAACTGTTTTTGACACAAACCGTTGCACACTCAAGAGCGAGAATGGTAATTTAATGTTAAAGTATACAACGACACAATAAGATCAAAAAGCGCAACATTTTTATTTAGACAGTGTACAATTCTATTTTGATGCGAAAGTGTAAAAGCTTTTCAACCTTTTCGAAATCCACTATCGTCAATAAAAGAGCACAAAATAATAATAAAAGTAGAAAGCCCAAGTTTTAAATCTAAAGCCCTATTGAAGCGTCTTTCCTGTAAAAAGAGATCACTGGCATGGCGCTCTTTAGAATGTCAACTTTTATAAACTTTTCAAGCACCCCTGTACATACATAAATTTTGTGAAGCCAATAGTATATTTTATTTAAAATTCTTCTCGAATTGCTTTTTACACAAAGCGGTACACACTCAAGAGCGAGAAAGATAATTTAATATTAAATATAAGAATGATGTTACAGTATCTGAAGAAACAAAATGCTCAATAAGCACATTATTTTCATTGAGACAATCGGGATAATACGCTCTTGAAATAACAGTGGAAAAATTTAGTATATTAACAAAAAGTATGTCAATTGCTCAGAAACAATTTAAAATAGGCGCGCACAATATTAATAAAAAAGAACCTAAAAATCAGTTTTACTCTGAGATATTTTTCACCCCAATTATTTGAAGTGGAACCGCGCTTTCATTATGAAATTTTGGTTAGCAGATTTGAAATATTTGTCTGTCACATACTCAAAATTAGTTCGCAAGTCAATTAAAAATGAAGGACTTGTATTGCAGAACATTTTAAATTTTCACTGAATTACATTATTATTCGTACTGTTATCTCTCTAATGATAGAAAAGATATTATGTAGACTACTCGCCCGCTATCGCGGGCTAGTCATTTTAATGGACATGCTCAAATATATATAGTATCTGTATAGTGTTTGAAATGTTTATAACAAATTTTGTTTGATAAATGGGCGTCGCTTTCAAACATGCTTATAGAATGCTAATGAATGCTGATGAACTTCAAACATACCTATAGCTCGCAAACATATAAATGATTAGTTTTAATAAGGTGCTGTTAAAAGCAGTTACAAAGAAGAAGAGAGCAAGCGCAGGCATAAATTTTCACAAATATATAGGATTTTTAGCAACTCAGATAAAGTCCCAGAAATGTAACAGAATTAAAAAGCTTCCAAAACACAAATATTTCCCTAGTAAGCTAAAAGTTACACATATTTTATATTATGTTTTTATTTTTAATTATACTGTAATTTCATGTATAGAAGAAGCAATACAATTACTAAAACACTAATAACAATAATTATTAATTACAAATGCATAAGGAAACATAATCGCAGTCAATACTAATAATAATCCAAATCTCCTAGGTTATGCGCATGTGTAAGAAATCGTAATTACTGTTTAATATTTTATCAGGTTTGGTAAAATAGCGGTTAAAATATCTTCATTTAATAACGTTCTTAATCAATGATTAGCGCTAGCCGATGTTGGAAAAACATACTAACCAGTATTTTAATCAATGATTAGCGCCAACCGGTTTTTGCAAAAACGTACTGTCCCGTATTTTATCTAATGAATACGCTGATCGGCATTTTAATCAGAATTGGGAAAACGGGCCCTTAATACAATGCAATAATAAAAATAACTAAAAACACGTTTAAATTTGACATTGTTGTTAGGGTGTTTCAATGTTGAAGGTTACATTCAAATATTATGTCAACTTAAATGAAACATGCGCCAATAATTTAAGGACATTAAATTTGAGGTATTGCAAAATTTTACCTGTCAAGTATTCCACCTACACATGCCATTTCGAGACTTATAAATACACCTCTTGACATTAATCATAATAACCTTTTGAAGTTTGTCATCCAAGCTATAAAGATTTGTCTGCAATTACCGTTTCCCGTAGAACGCGATCACTGTCATGACGCTTTTTAGAAAGTCCGATTTTAACATAAATCATCTTAAAGTTACGAAGAAAGGATGTGCTCAGATCCAAGCACTTTTCGAAGAACCTTTCCGCCATATTAGATTTGCCATGTTGTTTTTTTGACATTTAGACTATGGACTCGTGATCGGTGACCTAAGCACCCCCGTATCCAAAATTTCACATTCACACCTCAATTTTCAAAAAACTCTTACGCCATTTTGTTTTTTTTGACATTTTGACTTTGGATCTGTAATCGGAGTCCGCACCCCCCCCCCCGTATCTAAAATTTCACGTTCATACGTCAATTTTCAAAAAACCCGTCCGCCATTTTGTTTTTTTTGGCATTTAGACTTTGGATCTGTAATCGGCGTCCGCACACACCCCCGTATCTATAATTTCACGTTCATACGTCAATTTTCAAAAAATGTCCGCCATTTTGTTTTTTTTGACATTTTGACTTTGGATTTTTAATCGGCGTCCGCACACACCCCCGTATCTAAACTTTCACGTTCATACGTCTATTTTAAAAAACCAGTCCGCCATTTTGTTTTTTGACATTTTGACTATGGATATGTAATCGGCGTCCGCACACACCCCCGTATCTAAAATTTCACATTCATACGTCAATTTTCAAAAAACCGTCCGCCATTTTGTTTTTTTGACATTTTGACTTTGGATCTGTAATCGGCGTCCGCACACACCCCCGTATCTAAAATTTCACGTTCATACGTCAATTTTAAAAAAATGTCCGCCATTTTGTTTTTTTTGACATTTTGACTATGGATTTGTAATCGGCGTCCGCACACACCCCGTATCTAAAATTTCACGTTCATACGTCAAGTTTCAAAAAACTCGTCCGACATTTTGTTTTTTGACATTTTGACTATGGATTTGTAATCGGCGTCCGCACACATCCCCGTATCTAAAATTTCACATTCATACGTCAATTTTCAAAAAACCGTCCGCCATTTTGTTTTTTTGACATTTTGACTTTGGATCTGTAATCGGCGTCCGCACACACCCCCGTATCTAAAATTTCACGTTCATACGTCAATTTTCAGAAAATGTCCGCCATTTTGTTTTTTTTTGACATTTTGACTATGGATTTGTAATCGGCGTTCGCACACACCCCCGTATCTAAAATTTCACGTTCATACGTCAATTTTGAAAAACCAGTCCGCCATTTTGTTTTTTGACATTTTGACTATGGATTTGTAATCGGCGTCCGCACACACCCCGTATCTAAAATTTCACGTTCATACGTCAAGTTTCAAAAAACTCGTCCGACATTTTGTTTTTTGACATTTTGACTATGGATTTGTAATCGGCGTCCGCACACACCCCCGTATCTAAAATTTCACATTCATACGTCAATTTTCAAAAAACCGTCCGCCATTTTGTTTTTTTGACATTTTGACTTTGGATCTGTAATCGGCGTCCGCACACACCCCGTATCTAAAATTTCACGTTCATACGTCAATTTTCAAAAAACCCGTCCGCCATTTTGTTTTCTTTGACATTTTGATTTTTGGATCTGTAATCGGCGTACGCACACACCCCCCGTATCTAAAATTTCACGTTCATACGTCAAGTTTCAAAAAACTCGTCCGACATTTTGTTTTTTGACATTTTGACTATGGATTTGTAATCGGCGTCCGCACACACCCCCGTATCTAAAATTTCACATTCAAACGTCAATTGTCAAAAAACCGTCCGCCATTTTGTTTTTTTGACATTTTGACTTTGGATCTGTAATCGGCGTCCGCACACACCCCGTATCTAAAATTTCACGTTCATACGTCAATTTTCAAAAAATGTCCGCCATTTTGTTTTTTTTGACATTTTGACTATGGATTTGTAATCGGCGTCCGCACACACCCCCGTATCTAAAATTTCACGTTCATACGTCAATTTTGAAAAACCAGTCCGCCATTTTGTTTTTTGACATTTTGATTATGGATTTGTAATCGGCGTCCGCACACACCCCCGTATCTAAAATTTCACGTTCATACGTCAAGTTTCAAAAAACTCGTCCGACATTTTGTTTTTTGACATTTTGACTATGGATTTGTAATCGGCGTCCGCACACACCCCCGTATCTAAAATTTCACATTCATACGTCAATTTTCAAAAAACCGTCCGCCATTTTGTTTTTTTGACATTTTGACTTTGGATCTGTAATCGGCGTTCGCACACACCCCGTATCTAAAATTTCACGTTCATACATCAATTTTCAAAAAACCCGTCCGCCATTTTGTTTTCTTTGACATTTTGATTTTTGGATCTGTAATCGGCGTACGTACACACCCCCCGTATCTAAAATTTCACGTTCATACGTCAATTTTCAAAAAATTCCGCCATTTTGTTTTTTTTTGACATTTTGACTTTGTATCTGTAATCGGCGTCCGCACACACCCCCGTACCTAAAATTTCACGTTCATACGTCAATTTTCAAAAAATGTCCGCCATTTTGTTCTTTTTGACATTTTGAATATGGATTTGTAATCGGTGTCCGCACACACCTCCGTATCTAAAATTTCACGTTCATACGTCAATTTTCAAAAAACCCGTCCGCCATTTTTCTTTTGACATTTTGACTATGGATTTGGAATCGGCGTCCGCACACACCCCGTATCTAAAATTTCACATTCATACGTCAATTTTCAAAAACCCGTCAGCCATTTTGTTTTTTTTGACATTTTGACTTTGGATTTATGATCGGCGTCCGCACACACCCCCGTATCTAAAATTTCACGTTCTTACGTCAATTTTCAAAAAACACGTCCGCCATTTTGTTTTTTTTACATTTTGACTATGGATTTGTAATCGGCGTCCGCACACACCCCCGTATCTAAAATTTCACGTTTATACGTCAATTTTCAAAAAACCCGTCCGCCATTTTGTTTTTTTTGACATTTTGACTATGGATTTGTAATCGGCGTCCGCACACACCCACGTATCTAAAATTTCACATTCATACGTCAATTTGCAAAAAACCGTACACCATTTTGTTTTTTTTTGACATTTTGACTTTGGATCTGTAATCGGCGTCCGCACACACCCCCGTATCTAAAATTTCACGTTCATACGTCAATTTTCAAAAAACCGTCCGCCATTTTGTTTTTTTTGACATTTTGACTTTGGATCTGTAATCGGCGTCCGCACACACCCCCGTATCTAAAATTTCACGTTCATACGTCAATTTTCAAAAAACCGTTCGCCATTTTGTTTTTTTTTGACATTTTGACTTTGGATCTGTAATCGGCGTCCGCACACACCCCCGTATCTAAAATTTCACGTTCATATGTCAATTTTCAAAAAACCCGTCCGCCATTTTCTTTTTTTTGACATTTTGACTATGGATTTGTAATCGGCGTCCGCACACACCCCCGTATCTAAAATTTCACATTCATACGTCAATTTGCAAAAAACCGTCCACCATTTTGTTTTTTTTGACATTTTGACTTTGGATCTGTAATCGGCGTCCGCACACACCCCCGTATCTAAAATTTCACGTTCATACGTCAATTTTCAAAAAACCGTCCGCCATTTTGTTTTTTTTGACATTTTGACTTTGGATCTGTAATCGGCGTCCGCACACACCCCCGTATCTAAAATTTCACGTTCATACGTCAATTTTCAAAAAACCCGTCCGCCATTTTGTTTTTTTTTGACATTTTGACTATGGATTTGTAATCAGCGTCCGCACACACCCCCGTATCTAAAATTTCACATTCATACGTCAATTTTCAAAAAACCGTCCGCCATTTTGTTTTTTTAGACATTTTGACTTTGGATCTGTAATCGGCGTCCGCACACACCCCCGTCTCTAATATTTCACGTTCATACGTCAATTTTCAAAAAACTTTTCGGCCATCTTATTTTCTTTGACTTTGGATTTGTGATCGGCCACATAAGACACTTCCGTATCCAAGATTTCACATTCGCACGTCAATTTTCAAAAAATCCTTCGGCCATTTTGTTTTCTTCTGACATTTGAATCAGTGATGGGCGACCGTAAAAACTCCCAAGTGCCTAATTTTACTTTTAATCAAAAGAGAGAGAAATTGATTTCAGCCAGCTCCGCCCACTGTGCACGTTTGCGTAATCGTTTAAATAAAATTGTGTCATAAGGGCATATAAATGTTAAAAGCAATCCTTTTCCCCATTATTAAGGAATTAACGTATTTTAATAATTCACATATATAATCATTAACCGAACAATCAACCTGTATATCTATAGAAATGCTAAGTCAAGCGGGTGCATTATGTCGAGATTGAGATACCGAACTTGTCGGACCGGATACATTAATCTCATATTTTTCGCCCGACCGTAGTACATTTAATCACATGCACATTGAATCTGTGACGTATTTCGGCCATTTTTCTTACCAAATCCACGTGCAAACGAATTTGAAAGTGCTCATGCCCTTGGTTGCGTGCGTCTGTCGACTCGAAATAAGCATGTAATAGATTCCGAGCAGCCCGTTCTTCAAGACCTCGGGTCTTGTTGGACCCTCGCAACCTTCAAAATTTCGTATTTCACGCTTAAAAGTCACACCTGCAAAATTTCTCGATGTACCTGTCAGATTAGCGAAAAGTCAATTTTTCGTGTTCACCAATATATTTGAATAACGTAAGCCATTTTTTCTGTTACAACATATTTGCACGCTCCTCTTTGACGGTGGATATCTCTCTTCACGCTCCGATAAAAAGAAAAAACTCTCCGTCGAGGAACCCTTTAAAGGTGTCCGAAAGCGCACGCAAAGAGACAACTTTTAATTTCGCCTATCCAGAGACGAGTACTTTCTCGCGTTTTACGAATTTTCATCGATTTTGGCCTGCCGGTTAAGCCGTCTTTTCACACGCCGAATAAAAGAAACGGCCGTGCGCTTTTAGTATGTATAACTAGCTCTAACGTCCGCTTACAGCGGGTCCTCCGCTTACAACGGATCCTCCGCTTACAACGGGTCCTCCGCTTACAGCGGGTCCGGCAATCTCTTTTAGTTGGAATCGCTTTTTTCGCGTCCGCTTACAGCTTTTTCATAGTCTCCTGTAAAAAGCAATCACTGTCATGACGCCTCTTAGAATGTCCGGTTTTATTAACTTTTGACGCACCCCTGTATATACATATATTTTGTGAAGCCAATAGTATATTTTCTTTAAAATTCTTCTCGAACGGTTTTTTACACAAACCAGTACACTCAAGAGCGAGAAAGGTAAATTTATGTTAAATATAAGTCATGTTAATGTATCCAAAGAAACAATGCGCTCAAAGAGCACATTTTCATCGAGACAGTTTACAATACTATTTTGATGTGATAGTGGAAAAGCATGTGAACCTTTTCGAAGTTTACTGTCGTTTAGAAAAAAGCATAAAATAATAATAAAAGAATCCCAAGTTTTAAATTTAAGCCCTATTGAAGCGCCTTTCCTGTAAAAAACGCTTTTTAGAATGTCCACTTTTATAAACGTTTGAAGCATCCCTGGATATACATATATTTTGTTAAGCCAATAGGATATTTTATTTAAAATTCTTGTCGAACTGTTTTTGAAATAAATCGGTACACACTCAAGAGCGAGAAAGGTAATTTAATGTTAAATATAAGTCATGTTAAAGTATCCAAAGACACAATGAGATCAAAAAGCGCAACATTTTTATTAAGACAGTGTACAATACTATTTTGATGTGAAAGTGTAAAAGCCTGTCAACCTTTTTGAAATCCACTATCGTTAATAAAGGAGCACAAAATAATAATAAAAGTAAAAAGCCCAAGTTTTAAATTGAAGTGCTTTTCCAGTAAAAAGCGATCACTGGCATGACGCTTTTTAGAATGTCGTTTTATACACCTTTGAAGCACCCTTTTATATACATATATTTTGTGAAGCCAATAGGACATTTAATTTAAAATTCTTCTCGAACTGTTTTTAACACAAACCGGTACACACTCAAGAGCGAGAAAGATAATTTAATTTTAAACATGAGTCATGTTAAGGTATCCAAAAGCACAATGAGATCAAAACGCCCAACATGTTCATTAAGACAGTTTGCAATACTATTTTGATGTGAAAGTGTAAAAGCCTGTCAACCTTTGCAAAATCCACTATCGTTAATAAAGGAGTACAAAATAATAATAAAAGTAAAAAGTCCAAGTTTTAAATTGAAGCCCTATTGAAGGGCCTTTTCTGTAAAAAGCGATCACTGGCATGGCGCTATTTAGAATGTCTGCTTTTATACACCTTTGAAGTATCCCTGTATATACATATATTTTGTTAAGCCAATAGGACGTTTTATTTAAAATTCTTCTCGAACTGTTTTTGACAAACCAGTACACACTCAAGAGCGGGAAAAGTAATTTAATTTTAAACATAAGTCATGTTAAAGTATCCAAAGACAGAATGAGCTCAAAAAGCGCAATACTATTTTGATGTGAAAGTGTAAAATCCTTTCAACCTTTTAGAAATCCACTATCGTTAATAAAGGAGCACAAAATAATAATAAAAGTAAAAAGCCCAAGTTTTAAATTGAAGCACTTTTCCTGTAAACAGCGATCACTGGCATGACGCTTTTTAGAATGTCCACTTTTATAAACTTTTGAAGCACCCCTACATATATTTTGTTAAGCCAATAGTATATTTTATTTAAAATTCTTCTTGAACTGTTTTTTTACACAAACTGGTACCCATTCAAGAGCAAGAAAGGTAATTTAATGTGAAACATAAGTCATGTTAAAGTATGGAAAGAAACAATGAGCTCAAAGAGCGCAGCATTTTCATTGAGACAGTGTACAATACTACTCTGATGATTTCGAAACTATTATCATTAAGAAAAAATGTAGTATTAAATTTAAGCCCTCTTCAATCACGTTTCGAAGAATTGCCAAATTGAAGACGTAATAAGGGACCACAAACATCCCCGTATCCAGAATTTCACAAACATTCATCAATTTTCAAAAAAATCTTCCGCCATTTTTTTTGATATTTTGACTTTGGATTCGTGATCCGCGACCTAAGACACCCCCGTATCTAAAATTTCACATTCATACGTCAACTTTAAGAAAAATTTTCCGCCATTCTGTTTTTTTGACATTTCGACTTTGGATTTGTGATCGGCGACCTCAACCACCCCCGTATCTAAAATTTCACATTCATACGTCAATTTTCAAAAAAATCTTCCGCAATTTTTTTTTTTTTTGACATTTTGACTTTGGATTTGTGATCGGCGACCTCAACCACCCCCGGTATCTAAAATTTCACATTCATACGTCAATTTTCCAAAAATTCTTTCACCCTTTTGGTTTTTTTGACATTTTGACATTGGATTTGTGATCGGCGACCTCAACCACTCCCGTATCTAAAATTTCGCATTCATACGTCAATTGTCAAAAAATTCGTCCACCATTTTTTTTTGACATTTTGACTTTGGATTTGTGGTCGGCGACCTCAACCACCCCCGTATCTAAAATTTCACATTCATACGTCAATTTTCAAAAAACTTTCGCCATTTTTTTTTGACATTTTGACTTTGGATTCGTGATCGGCTACCTAAGACACCCCCGTATCTAAAATATCACATTCATACGTCAGTTTTCAAGAAATTCTTCCACAATTTTGTTTTTTTTTGACATTTTGACTTTGGATTTGTGATCGGCGTCCGCACACACCCCCGTATCTAAAATTTCACATTCATACGTCAATTTTCAAAAAACTCTCAGCCATTTTGTTTTTTTTGACATTTTGACTTTGGATTTGTGATCGATGACCTAAGCACCCCAGTATCTAAAATTTCACATGCATACATCAATTTTCAAAAAACTCTTCCGCCATTTTGACTTTGGATTTGTGATCGATGACCTAAGACACCCCCGTATCTAAAATTTCACATTAACACGTCATTTTTCAAAAAACTCGTTCGCCATTTTGTTTCTTTGACATTTTGATTTTGGATTCGTGATCGGCGACCCAAGATACCCCTGTATATAAAATTTCACATTCATACGTCATTTTCAAGAAGTATAAAATTTAGATCAAAAGACAATATTTTACGTTACATCTTTTTACTTCTTACATAAATTTTTGGATGCTGTAAAACCTAAGCTTTCTATTTATATATACCTACATACATATTATTTGTTATTTATATTATATTTTTAGTGCAGAACATTTACTAAAGAATAGCTTTTAAATACGTACGGGTGTATTTCTTGTAATGAAAGCAAAAGAACTGCACACAAAGAAGCACACTGAATTTATTGTTTAATATAGAAACGGAATTTAAATATATGGAACTTACGCTTGCTCACTGTTACGTGCTCATGTAAAGAGTAAAATTTGTACTTTTGTAGTATTTTAAGCTCTTAATAAATATCGAAATGTATTGTGCACACCATAATCTCTTCGTGTTACAAGCTCGATAGTTCTCTCCTTGCTCTGATAAACTTTTCCAGTGCTTACCTAGTTGAAAGTATCGTAAGCCTCAGTTTTTTGAATGAAAGCCTCTGTGAAACAAATGTAAATGTCGAAAAATCTCTCAATAGGGTAAGTTCGTACTTTATTCAAAAGGTCCATTCCACACCTCATTTTTTTCATCAGTTTACAAAATATTTTTTTTTACGAATAACGTAAATTTATAAATGAAAATAATATATAAATTTGTACTTACCTATATATACGTAGTATAACAAAGTAAATACTTTGATACGAAAAAGTTCGACCATGAAATTTTTACAGATGATATTTTGAAGTCTTCGGATGTCGAAAAAGATGGTTTTAAAAAATTTCTCTCTAAGTTTCTCTCTCTCTTTCTTTTTAGATAAAATGGTAGTTCGAAATTAGTAGTTTTACTTTGGTGAAGAATCAAATTTTACTGATATTTTGCCAACTAATTTAAGTTTAGGCAAGTACTCGAAATTTCTTACTCTTATCAAAAAAAAGTGTTACTGTGCTTTGTTGAGAGATATATTGATGATGTATATATTTATTATTCACACCTTGTATAATTTCTTTTATTAATTTAATATTACTCTATGTGGTAGTTCTTCATTATTATTATTAGTTCCCAGAAAATGCATGCACCTAATAAAATATCTACTATTTTAAATGAAAATTTAATGGAAGATACAGTACGTATATTTGAATGTAGACGGATGACCAAAAAAAATTGATATGTAGATTGTAAAAACAGCTTTAGTTGAATGAAGTGTACATTGTTTGGATAATTGTACATAGTTTGACTGTATTGAAAATTGTCTATTTGTAATAATTTTATTATTCTAAATTAAATGAAACACTTGAATATTTCAATGTTCTTTTAATTTATAAAATTCAATTTCCATTTGTGTCTTACATTTTTATTTAATTGTATGTAATTTTTCAGTATTACTTCACTATGTTACTGGATGATGTTCGCTCTTTACAAATATTTGTTCACTGATGTTTCTCTTTCACGTTGAAATCAATCATTGTTTTGTGTCATTTTATTATCAACCTGTAAATAAAGAAAAAAATGTGTTGTATTGTAAGAATTTTTTCAACCAAACGTAACATTTCTATTAATGTTATGAAGTATTGTTTAAATATAAATTAGTTTTACCTTACCTATCTCGTGTAGTTTTTTCGCCTTTTAATTGGTATAATGTTAGCATATAGTTCCTGTACTTCCTCTTAATTGTTTACTTGTACTGTTTACTCTGGCTGGCGTGATGATTTCGTTAACATTATTTCCTTTTTCTTGTTAAGTCAAAATTATAAATTCATTTGTCTTCACGTTCCAGCATTATTTTACTATTTCTCTCGAAAATGTTCGCTCTTCACAATTTTTTTTCTGCTTTTCTTTATGATGTTTATAAGATACTATTTTTTTCTTAAACAGAAATAAGTGAACTGTTTTCCAAGTTACCTAATGAGGTACAGTTCTAAACTCGTTGAGGTTTTTTTTTACATGGAACTATCGCCAAGAGCCCTATTTTAACCATGTATGCAGTGTTTTTAATTATAGCTTACTGCAATATTGATTTTATCATCTACAGGAATTATACACAACTGTTGCTGTATATTGAAGGATTTACTTTTACCGAGTTTTAGGAGCAATATATAATGAACGTATCATTATTGTCCACTGTATAGACAGTAACTGGTTTTTTTATAGTATTTCCTTCTGTAGCACGTTGAAAGGTATATTCCGTGCGTGATAGAATCGCAACTCTCACTGTTCTAAAGCTACTGTTTTGTGTCATTTTGGTGAGAAAATGTTTGACAGTGTATACATATATACTTAAATATATATATTTATATATACTAATTGTATCAATTAGTATTAGTGTAATATGTATGTGTATTAATTTTAAAAAAAATTTTACCAAACCTTTTTGCCATTTCATGGAAAGTAATTTAATAATAATATGATGGTCTTATTAATACCTACAGTACCTCTTCATACACTATATTCTTGGTATACGTTTGGTGATTTATCCTAGATTTGCCCTGTTGAGCGGTATCTAAAACACAAACAAAAGCATTATGTATACTTCGTGCTCTAGAAAATGCAACATATAACTGTCCGTGATCGAATACTGCATTGGGTAAATATATTCCAACCGCATCGAATGACTGTCCTTGAGCTTTGTTAATCGTCAAACAATACGATACTCTAACTGGAAATTGTCTACGTTGCATAACGAATGGTAAAACTGATGTGTTATTTGTTATGAAGTCCACTTTTGGAATGAACACTCGTTCATTGGATAGCCTTCCGTCAAACTGAATTATTTCACCGTCAATGTAATGTTCTCCTAGATGACGTACCAAGAGGCGCGTACCATTACAAAGATTCGCTCTCACGTTCAAGTTTCGCAGAAGCATAATAATTGATCCTTCTTTCAGTTTCAAGTGGTATTGCGGAAAACCACTCGGTGTAAGTGAATTTAAAAATTCAACTGGATATAAATCAGCTTCCATTGGGTCATCGCTGACAACATTATCGATTCCTAAGTATACCACTTCTTCAACATTTTGCATACTGTCTAATATTTGTTGGTTGATTATGTGACAGTCTTCATTTAGAGGTGTTAAAATTGCCTTATTTGGAACATCTCCGTCCCGAATTTCTCCAAAAACGTTTCGAATCAACTCATTCAATGTATCGACTACACATTCGCGTGGTATTTCGATTAAATTGTTGCGTAATGTCGGCAGTGAATTACTTCCCAATTCATTCAACCAAGCGATAAAGTGTTGTTCATCTGGGCGAACGCGCATATTCGTTTGCAGTTGTATTTGTCGGAATTGATGCCACAAATCACTACTTTTGATGCAAGCTTGGACAACGCTTGCACGATTGCCTTGTTGTACTATAGGTAGACACTGTTTGAAATCACCTCCTATAATAATACATTTGTTTCCAAATGGTCTGTCGTTATTACAGAGAAAGCGTAATGTTTTGTCAACTAATTCGAATGTCAGACGTGTAGTCATGCTTACTTCGTCCCATATGATTAGTTTTGCATCTTTGATAAATCGAGCTTCATCTGACTGGCGTTCTATTCGAGATGTAGATGAGTCCACAATAGGAACAGGCAATTGAAATCGCGAGTGCACTGTTCTGCCTTGTTTTAGTAATGCTGCTGCAATACCAGTTGTTGAAACAGGCATTACTTTAATGTTTCTCGCAATCAAATTTGTAAGTATGGTGTTATACAGAAACGTTTTGCCAGTACCAGCATCCCCTGAGATAAAAAATAGTCTATCTCGTTCGTTTTCATTTTCAATAGCTCTCATAATCGTTTCGAATATATCCCTTTGATCATTATTAAGCTGGGCATACATGTCGTCGGCCTGGCGGCGTTCTTCATCGATATCGACATGGTCTTCTATCTGAGCGTTATTTTCTGGTGGATCATTTATTCCGAAATGGGATAATCTTCTACCGTTTACCAATAGAATTCTTTGAATTCTTTGTAACGCTGCAAGTTCGGCAGCTTCTTCTGTTAAATGTTGTCTATGGATAAAGTCCTCCATAAAATGTGGCCGAAATTGTCTCCACAGAGCCGGTGCATCATCTACTACGCCAAATATTAAAATGAAAGCAAACATTTGGCGTAGTTGCTTCGGCATATCTTGCGCGCATGCTTCCGTCAAACAGCGAATCCATTCTCGATCTTCTGAGAGGAGATTACGCTCTTGACATGCTTCGCGAAATGTTTCACATACGATATTGTTGACCGTCTTCAGGTCGTCGAAGCACGTAGCGCCTCGAACATGCAGCAATAGTAATCTGAGGTAATACAATTCTCCATTACGTATTGACACGTTTACTAATCGCGGTACAATCGGTTTTCTTGTTATTTGTCTTCTACTCCATGTAGTATTCCTCCAAACGTAATGAAGGGGAAATTCAGTGTACAACCATTGCCGTGCAACTTCATTGTTGCGATTAGTTTCAAACCATTCCAATAGTTGCGTTCGACCGTTATTGTTAATGGCTATTTGTTCTTGTCCATCTCGAAACAGTATATTTTGACGTCCCGGTAAATGTATCTGCAGACGTTCCACATGGTGTGAACTACCGTGCATGTCAAATTGCAATATATACCATGAACACTCTGGCGGGCTTAGGTACCTAGCATTTAAGTAGGATGATATTTCGTCATGATGCAGAATTCGTTGTGCGTCGACGTTCGCCGGTAAGTCATCGTCTGGTTGTTGTACGACTCTCATAGTTATCTGATCAGAACCTTTGAAAAAATATTTATAAAGGTACTTGACAGTACCGATGTTGACACAAGCCTCGACGTTGATGTGTGTCCTGTACTTAAGCAATAGGTACGGATTGTGTGGTACAACAAAAGAGTTATCCACCACATATCTAGTATTTAGTCGGCGAACTTCGACTGTTTGACCGTTTTGCCGCCGTCGATAATTAATTTTTCCCTCTCTGATTGTGGTATTGTTATACCAATATTTGGGATAATTCTTTGTGCATATACCATTGTCCATGCACACGTTAGCGGGATTGTACATTCCGGAAGGTCCGTGAATCATATGCTGTGCCACTTGTTCGAATAATTCTGGTTCAACATTGGGATTAGGCAGCTCTGCACTTATTAGTTGATCTATCCTGACGTTGTCGTGAAATCGGTCTTCGTTACGCAATGTAAGAAGAATATGACAATGGGGAAGTCCTCTTTTTTGAAATTCGATCACGTACAGATATGAAGTACATATTCCCATGATATGTCTCTTTGTTAGATCTTCTATTAGTTGATCGAGCTTCATTTTAAACACGCGACACACTAATAACGGGTGATTAGGTGCATCATCTGGTGCGTTCAAGTGAGTTCGAATCTCATCCCATTTCGGGTTACAGGTCATAGTTATAAATAAGGATGGGTGACCTTGTCTTCTTACAATGGCCATGGCATCTTGGAAGCGTTGCATTTGATTTCTAGGAGACATTTGGTACGTCGATGGCAAGATGATCATTCTTCCGATTGGCACATTTTCACGTTCACCGCGGTTTTGTAAATGGTCCCTTAACCCCACATATTCTGTACTTCGCAAAGCGTCTTGATTAAAACGAATATATTGTAGTCTGTTGGCTTCTATCTTCAAATAAGCTGATACGATGAACTTTTGATTCAATCGTCCAGCATATTTGTGCACATTGAAATTTTGGCCATCGTCTCTTATAGCTAGTCGGTAGCTATAGTATTGTGCTAATGTAACACGTTGCCGTCCATTGGGATTAACATTTCTTAATCTAATATCGTTAGTCCAACCTAATTCACCATTTGGAAACAGTAACGGAAATGTTAGGGGATCAGAATGTTCACTCTCATGTTCTATAATTCTAAAGTCACCGTCACCGTTGGTTAGAAAGACTTTCATTTGTAAATTAGGCGGTTGATTTTCGTTATATTGTGCAATTACAGCCACTTCTCTTACTTGTGGAAGGTCATGTTCTCTTCTATTTTCATTTCGACGATGGGCAACAAATTCTAAAAATACACGCGGTATTTGTACTTCGCCACCTAGTGCCCCCAGTCTCTGTTCTTCATAAATCTGTCCTAGGTGTCTGTACTGTTGCGCATACGGGTTTGTCATTTGCATTTCGTGTTCGATTAATGCAATCAATTCTCGATGTATGTTAAATTCGCCCGCATTGACAATTCTCTGCTGTATAGCTTCCTCAGGATTCAGGAAATATACTGGCCCGTATCGTTGCTGGTGTCGATTCACATTTATGTCGGTGTAATGATGGTATACTTGTCCTTGAACTGCATACACGTATGGACCGCGACCAGGTATTTCCCGTAAATTTGCCTGTATACTTGCAAATTGAAAGAGATTGTTGTATGTAATGATATCTCTTTTAAATTGTCTTGAAAGTGGATGTTGTCCTCTATAAAGACGTTGCATTTGTTCTGAGTACTGTTGATACGGTTGTAAGAATACTTTTCCGTTCGAACAGCATTTGCCGTATGTACCAGTCTGAGTCCTTTCCATCATGAAAAATTTTGCACTGCAAAACGCGCATGTTCCATCTAATTCGCCGCAATGTAGTACTTCGACATTGTCATGGTTAGTGGCTCGAAGATAATCTTGTCTTGGAAGAGGATGATTTATTAGCGGGTTATCTTGTTCTTCTGCATTATCGTTGTTGTCCACTTGAATATCCACGTTTTCGTTTGGTATTGGAGCAACAATAGTGTCTGCATATTCATCAATCATACCCTCCGGTGTAAAGGGTGTATTAAATCCTATGTTTTCTAGAAAATCTGCTAGATAATCACCTTCCGGAATATTTAATATCGATTGAATTTGTTGGTCTTCTTCGACAATGTCAACTTCGTGTAAAGGACAACGCCTACTTGCTGGTCCCGCCACATAACAAATGCATACCATTACTGGTTCTACTACAGTTGTTTTTTCAATTCTTGTTACTTTGGCCGGCAGATATTCGTCTACGTCATGTAGTAATTCACCTATAAATAGTTTTTTTTTACTTTTTATGCTAATACTGTAGGATTTTTTTGAATTTTATATTTAAGTACTTAAATACATATATATATATATATATTGGATGAGTCATCTACCCAAGTAAGGTCGATTATGCCTTTAATAGTAAAGATATTTCAAAATGTTTGTTTTCTTGTGATAGCTGCTTATTAGAAGCATATTTTAATGATATGTTGTGCTATACAGTGTTTCAAAACTTGGTGGTTGACCATAATTATAGTCTCTTATAAATGGAACATCCTATATATTATTTGTATTCCCCGTATAATTTTTAGGCATAAAGTTATAACATATTATAGGCATAACATTTAAGGTTTTCTACTTATTGTAGTTGAGTCGTTCACGCAACCGACATGCGCCACTAAATTAAAATGTCAAATTTGAGATGAAAATAGTTTTTGTTAATAGTTTCACTTTTATAAAAATCAGCTTTATCTGCATCAAATAACGTATTCACAAAAATAATTGCCCGAACATTTATTTTAATTATTACTTGTTCATTGGGAGAGCACTTTTGTAGTTGTAAAATAATGGGTGCGCAACTCAATATTGAAATATATTTATTAGAAACGTTAATTATTTTATTATAAGGCTACGGCAACGATGGATTGTCTAATATTCAGCAAAAAAAAAAATCAAAAAATCGCTATTCGATAAGAGTAAAAGTGTTACTTCCGGTTCGAATTTTGATTTTTTTTTTATACAAAAGGTATTGAAAAGTAAGTTCTAAATACTGTTCTACCCGTAACGTATTTGTCTAAAAACCATAACTTGTAAAATATTCTTATTTTAGATAGAGTGAAAGACATATTTCCGATAGGAATTTCGAAAAACTTTTTTAATAAAATTCTTCTAAAATTTAATTTTGAGTACATACGAATAGTTTATAAATTTGTTTAAAATTAGTAACTGACGAAATATTGGCAAAATTCAATTTTTTCACTTAAACTATTACTTCCGGTCTGTCGATTTTGCTAAAAATCTAATCAGATCTCAAGAGGGAGACTATACTCGTAAATACCGAATTTGGAATTGATACCTGTAGCGGTTTGACCGCTATCGTAGTCAAACACACAGGCACAATTGGCCTTATCCGCAGAAATCATCCTGTATATATATATATTATTTTTATCTAGTTTTTAATTTGTATATCATGAATTGTTCAACATATGTTGAATAATTTTTTGTCATAAGTATATGCGTTTCGAATTTATTACATAAAAGTTGTTCTAAACAGAATGTCTATTACATTTATCTTTTTAAAATATTTGGAAATAAAAGTGTTATTTGCGATCCTAGTTCAGAAATATCTGTTTTACATGCATTATTTCAAATAGAGTTACAAAACTTTTACTCGTTGGTCTATAAAAAATATGAAATTAATTGAAATTCAATTTAAAACAACAAACAAACAGACAAAACGCATATACGTATAAAAGAGTTGTGTGTTTTTCATATATTAGTTTACTATTATTAAATTTACCATTATCAATATCCATTTCTACGTTAATATCTGTCGGTATTGGAATAAGAATGTTTGTCTGTTTCACAGTGGATATTGAATTACCATGACTTGCAGATATTCCTAAAAAAAAGAAAAAGAATTATGTTAACGTGCTAAAAATAAAAAGACTTAATAATATATAATAGAAAATAATTATTTACATTTGAATTACAATAATGATAAAGTAATAATATAGAAATTTTTTAATAAGTAGATAGGTTTCGAATTTTCTATGGTATCGTTGGTTCATTTATAGAAGTTTATATGTTGCCATTCCAAAATATTTATATAGAGTATTAATTTGTGTTTAGAATGACAGTGTTAACTGCTTTTTAAATACTTAAATGGTCTAAACTGTATATGGTGTACTTCAATCCATATTCGCATTTCGTTTTTATATTTTATTTATTTAAGTTATACATCCACTAAATAATTCTGTATTATTTATCTATTTTTTCCCCTATACTGTTATATGTTAATTTTGTCTAGATAGTATTTATTTTGTGTTTTCCACTTATAGTTTTTTATTCTTCTGTATTAGGCATTTTTATTAAGGTAATGTTTTCACTTTGTATTAAACAACATTGATTTGTTCTCACTTTTGTTCAAATAATAGGTTGTGACTGTGACTAAAAATTTGAAACAAAATGCAAAAGGAAAATCCATTAACACAAAAATATTAAAAATCTATATACGTAGTGTGTTATCCCGCTGGTGATTTGGTGAAGAGCATATATTCTAAGGTTACACCTTGGTCAAAAACACTATGCTTAACAATCTTTTCTGTTTTTTCATAGATTTTTAATGAAGATGCTAACTTAGTTGTCGAAATACGTATATAGTTTTTTTATTTTTTTGTGGTAAGGGATTTTTCCTTTTGCGTTTTGTCTCACCTTTGTTACAATAATTCTTAAGTATTGTGAATGTTAACGCTATTAAAATTTTAGCTATATCCATTTACTTTATAATTGACATACAATAATAAATGGAGATCTTAAATGTAATATTTATGGGAAAAGCTATGTTAGTTTTCAATATTCTATTAATATATTTTTTTAAGCGTTTATGTAGAAAGAATGTTGACAATTTTGTATTCCATGCCTTTATGATGGGTATTATTGTAGATTTTCTTGAATTTGCTATTTGTTGTGATGGATCTGTCAGTAAAAACTATTCTTGTTTGATTAACGTTTTTACCGGCTTGTAAAGTTAGATTGAATGATGATTTTGATCTGTATGTTGAATAAATTAAAATTAAATATAATTTTCCTTATTTAATCATCAATTAATGTATATGTGTTGATGTTAAAAAAAAGATATGATTCTTTCTAAAAGTTTTATGTTCCCCTTAAGATTTATTGAGAAAAGATTTTGAGTTAATCATTACTTCTATTTTAGAGTTTACAGTTTCTATTTTTTTCCTATTTTTGTTTATCATATCATGGTTATCACAAAATTATTGTCACTACACTATGAAAAATTTTCTGTGGTGGCAAATTCAATTGTACCGCAAACATTAAAAATCACACTGTATATAACTTATTAAAAATTCCACTTTAAATATATTCTTGTTATTCATAAAATAAAGTATATAGATATTATAGTATCAATGTTCTTTTGGATTTAATTTTTATGATTCATATATCAACTATTATTGTTACGTATATATTTAGTCATGTTTTTAGAATTAATGTTAAAAATTTAATTCTAACTTACCATTTATCATATCTAATTCCTCTACGCAATTAGGTTGGGTAATATCTGTCCTGTTTTCATTCGCTGGTATTTCTAAAAACATATAATAAATAAAGAAAAACTTGAAATGTATATTTGTAAATATTGAGAAGAGTGTGAATGACATTTTACATTTATGCTGGTATTACAGGGAAATGTTTAAAAATAATGCACACAAGTTAAACAATATGTTTGATAAACATTTTAATCATCTTTTGGAGAAATTGTTAATTTATTTAATTTGTATATATTGTACTTTGATGATTCTAATGATTTTCTGATCATATTGTACAAGTGGTATACATTCAATTTTTAATTTTTAAATAAGACAACAATATGTTTACCACAAGATTGGATGCAGACAAATTCTACATTATAATTTAATTGTCAAGCTAATTATTTAAAGTAGATACTTCAGTGTTTACTATACAGTGCGTTCATGATGAAAGGAACAAATTCGTTTAAAATTTAGGTAATTATTTTGTAGAAAAACGCTCGGACAGGTCGATTAGTATTTTTAGTTGTGAATTTTTTGACAAAATAAAATTATATACAGGGTATCTAAAGAAGAACATATGCAGCAATCATTGGTTTTTTTTAAATAGAACGACCTATATATTATGCCATATTTGAATTGTATGATAAATTCGTAACACTTTTTGTGTAACATACCATATCCCCAAAAGCAGCAGTTTTCGGAATAATGACGTTTGAAATGTGATAAATTAAAAAAAATTCATGAAAATCGATTAATTTGAAGTCGAGTTTTTTGTTGTATATAAAATTAGCAATACCAAGTTGTTTTTGTTGGCTTTTAAAAAAAGTTCCAGGTGTCCTTGTTTAATTTAAACATTTTATTTCATTACCTATGTGTATTTTAATTTATTGCAAACGTCATTATTCTAAAAACCGCCGATTTTGGGGATATGGTATATTACACAAAAAAGTGTGGAGAATTTACCATATAATTCAAAAATGGCATAATATACAGGCTGTTCCATTCAAAAAAATCAATGATTGCTGCATATGTTTTTCTTTAGACACCCTGTATATAATTTTCTTATGTCATAAAATTCACAACTGAAAATACTAATCGACCTATCCGAGCGTTTTTCTGCAAAATAATTACCTGAATTTTAATCGAATTTGTTCCTTTCATCATCAACGCACTGTATATATACAGGGTGAGTCATTAGTAGCCGCTTCTTCGATTGCTCTTTTGCGTTTTAAATAAAAGAAAAAACAATTAGTGGAGGATCCATGGTTGCTTGTGCGCATATTGTAAAAATATTTTAAGTTCTGACGCACTTCCGGTTTCACTGGAAATGCACGGAACTTAATTTTTTTAAATAACACTATATATTTTTGGATTTTCTTGTACTGCTCTAAATTCTCTGTTCAACTGTTTTTTCCTTTTCAAAATTGACTAAATAGTTTTTGAATTATTATTATTTTTTGAAAATATTTGACCAAAACACGTGTTCAGAAAAAAATCGTTTTCACATTGTTTTTAAAAGTAAAAACAATAACTTTGGTGGTGCTTGTAGTCAAGAAAATTCTGCATCATTTGGTGAAGTTGCACTCGACAAGAACTCAAAAAACTTTGTTTTTATAAGCCCTACTTCCTGAAATTTTCACATACTAAAACTTATTTTTTTTAAAACGGAACACCCAGTATTTTATTAAGACATTTTGTTCCTTTTTTTATTCTTTCATTTTTGTTAATAATGTCCTATACCTATCTTTTGTAATTTCTGAAATAATCACTATAGGAGCAATTAGCGGTCAATTAAGGAACTACGGGTGCTATTCTATGCACCCAAATATTCGTCCAATATAGGCTGAAATGCGGCTGACTGACTGAGTCAACTGTTAAAGAAAGTCGGTATACATTTGTCAAACTTATAAAAGCATCGCTATTAGTTATCATCCAAATGAATTATTCTTATGAAGAGTTAATAGATATGATTGAAGTTTTGGGTGAATCTGTCAGTTAGATGTTAAGTCAAATTTGAGAATCCAGAATAATTGGGAAACATAAAATTCACATACACAGGGTTAGATGAAAGAAATTTTCAGAATCGCTTACATTGTTGTCAATTGGCAACAGATAAATTATCCTGGCTTTCTCAATTTTTTGTTGTTTACCAACGAAGCCAACTTCTATTCAAGTGAATACGTACATCGTACAATTTCTGTTATTATAACACATAAAACCCCCCACTTTATCACACCTGTAAACTTTTAAAATCGTGGGTCATTAAAACTGTGGCGAAGAACAGTGGGTAGTTACATAATTGGGCCTTATTACTTTGATGAAAATGTTAATGGAGGAGAGTATCTTCGCTATCTACGGACGGATTTTCAAAACTTTTTGAAGACAACTTCAAATATGTCAGTAAACATAACCTTTATTTTATTTTGATGTTAGCCAACAGAGATACAAATTAAATACTGCAATTGGACATTGCCGGAATTAAAAAATTGAAATGCCATCTCTTCACTCTGTAAAATTATTACTTTTGGGATAGTTGGATTGAACATTTACTTTGTTTGACAGTTGACTAATAAAGTCAAGCGCCATTCTTGCCTTCCATTGGTTGAGCGAATATTTTGGTGCATAGAACAACAGCGCTCGTAATTCTTTAATTGACCGCTAGTTGCTCCTATAGAGATTATCTCAGAAATTCCAAAAGATAATAGGACATTGTTAACAAAAATGAAAGAGATTAAAAAAAGGAACAAAATGCCTGAATAAAATAAAAAAAATAAGTTTTTATTATTTGAAAATTTCAGGAAGTAGGCTTTGAAGAAACAAAGTTTTTTGAGGTATTGTCGAGTGCAACTTTACCAAATGATGCAGAATTTTCTTGGCTACGAGCACCACCAAAGTTAATGTCTTTACTTTTAAAAACAATGTGAAAATGATTTTTTCTGAACACGTGTTTTGGTCAAATATTTTCCAAAAAAATTAATAACTCAAAAACTATTGGCTCAATTTTAAAGAAGAAAAAACAGTTGAACAGAAATCAGTACAAGAAAATCCAAAAATATATAGGGTGTCATTTAAAAAACTTAAGTTCCGTGCATTTCCGGTGAAACCGGAAGTGCGCACGAACTTAAAGTATTTTTAAAATATGCGCCACCCGCAACCATGAATCTTTCACTAATTCTTTTTTCTATTCTGTAAAACACAAAAGAACAATCGGAGAAGCGCCTACTAATGACAGCCTGTACATGTTCAAAATGCACCAGGATGACTTGCTTTCTGTATAACTGTTTCCTTTTCATTGGCAACAGTGAACCACCCTGTATGCGTCCCGAATTATGCAGAAGTTGTTTTGAAATAAGTTTAACATTATGTATTTTTTTAATTAAATAAACCTGTGTGTTAAAATATTACTGGGGATTCGAATTTTTAAATGTTTTTATACAATAATTATTCTACAATGAGCTCAAAATAATTTAACACGCTTAATAAATCTTTGTAAAATTGTTCCAAATCGAGCTGTAAATACTTTTATCTTCTTCAAAAATTTGAATATACGTGAGATATTTGCAAAAAATTGTTGTAATGTAAACGTGAAGAAAGTACTGGGGCCGTCAAATACAATAATTATTCAGAGAAGAAGCTTCAAATATTTTCATACTCTTAATATATGTGTTTAGGAAGCATGATTTGGGAGATATTTTGTAAAAGTCTCTTTTTTGAGAAGTGATTACCACCTATTTCCGGTGGGAATTTCGAAAAACTTTTTTAATCATATTTTTCTCGTATTTACTTTTGAATGCACTTTATTCAATTTTATATTTATCTAGTAAAGGTTTCTTGCAAATATCTTGCATTTAGGGTTGGATTTAGTACTGTTATTTTTTTAAATTTGGACCAGAAGTGACACTTTTACTCGTAGGTTTACCATAAGAACATTAGCATAATTTATGGCTTCTTGTTTATATAAAAACGATGAACAAAAAGCTCATGATAATAAAAGTTTAAATGTAGAAGAATAAAGTAAATTATATAAAATAGTCATATCAAAATGAGGTTTGTATTCAATGATCTGATAATACTTTGTAATCGAATAAAGTGTAGGAGAGTTACTGATGCTTACTAAGACTTAAATAAGTTTTTGTGTACTTTTTGTTATCGTCAATTTTCCTCTTTACAAACAAAAGTGCACATCAAATATTTGGAACGACTATAGCTGTAGAATAAATTTAACCCTTAGCTACCGATGTCGTCAATAAGCGATTTGATGTATTATGCCGGGAACGGGCGTGGCTTATTGACTTTTATTTAGTTGATCATAAGAAATGACAATTTGGAAGTAATTTTGGTGTGTTTAGTTGCATTTCATATTTTAGCTACGACTGTACCTACATAAGAATGTCAAAATTAGTGGGATAAACTTAACAGTCCTAGCAGTAGACAAAATAAAATTCCTACCTTTTAACAAAATACCAAATCTAAATGCAAATATGTAACTTTTTGCATCAATTTTTTTTTTCTGGTATGATAAATTTTGTAACATTCGCTTTAACAAAGTCATACTATTTCAGATAACACATGAAGTTCAAAAGCAATAGGAAAATGTTGATCTTTATTATACTTCAAAATTTATACCTGCAAATAACACAATATATAGAACAAAAGACATATTTGGCTAAAAACCAATATGTAATAAAAAATTCTTTTACATAGCATCCATATCAGTAAGTAGACTAAAACTCTAAATAGATTTATATGACAAAATACCAAATTAAAAGGAAGTGACGTAACGTTAGCTTAATTTTTTTCATCAGAATTTTTTCTAGTATGACAAATTTTGTAACATTCGCCTAAACAAAGTCTTACTTTACAGTCAGGACAGCAAGTGAACATGCATGGTAAATTCTTTGCCCCTTTTGTCATTCTCTGTAGGTGGAAATTCCCGGTCTAGCAACAGTTAGAGTTCCATTTTTCTCCAAAATTGTTGCACGACTTTTCTTATAAATATGTTCAAATGTACTGAAGTTTTTACTGTTTTTACAAGAAACATAATATACGCATTTAGCAACAGCAACCAGGTGAGTAAATAGTTCTTTATACCACTTGATTGATGTTCGGACACATTCCACTGTAGCTATAATTGCATGTCACATGTATCACTCATGTGCATGTTTTTAGTATAATATATTACACAGTCTGGATTCCTAATATGCTCGCCAGTTCTAAGGTACAATTTTCTGCTATTGTTCATTACTCCTTCATGAATGTTGAAAGCATTAACACATCACGTTTGTCTTTCCACCTAAAAGACATTACATTTTCGCACATTTTGCGTTCGTACGTTAGGCGTGATACCCGATGTAAAAATTTCGGAAAATACTTTTTTTTTTTTACTGTACCACAGAAACCGGTATTTCGCTGACCCAAGTGAAATGCCAGTTAAGGTTAGGGCTAGTATACCAATTATCTGTGTATATCAGTTGCCCTTTTTGTTCATAGTTCACCATTTTTTTTTTTGCACCGCACCTGAAACACCTAACGGATCATTTTGGAAAATGCCAAGTTCAGAACCGGTGTACACTAACAACTTCAGAACAATTCTCGTCTCACTATCACACAACACAAAATTTTTAATACCAAATCGATTTTTTTTGAATAGGATAAATTGCTTGAAGTGCAGCGTGCCTTTGAAGAATGTCAGGAATTTATCGTTGACCAACTTTTGAAAAGAATGAAAAAATGAAACTTTCTATTCCATTCTTAAAATATGGTTCGTATTTTCCACAATTTATCATAATTTTCCGGAAGCGGAGTTATTATTATCAGCAAAATGAATATAACGCAAGAGACGTGTGAATCTGTCTCTTTCCATGTACTTACTAATAAAATTACTGACAATAATGGTATCCGAAATTACATGTTTTTTATATGTGGCACCAACAAAATTATTGCTAAAAGACTATACATTTCATTCATTTTAGTAATCACCCGTGGTTTTCTTTTTGGAGCAGGATTGTTGTTGGCACTGTACTCGTGGTATCTATTAGTTTCGTCCACAATTATCATAATCATATGCTCATCAAGATATTTTAAAAATTACTCGTACTAATTATTTTCATTTTCTATTTTAATCGCTCCCTATATGCAAGAATTTGCATCGTCAAAGTGGTTCATCATGGGATTGAAAATAACGCAATTTTACCAACGTCAGTCTCCTGCAACAGTTTCTTCATCACTATCACTGTTTGAGTCATTGTCCCTTTCACTACCATCACTTGCACTATCCAGGTCACTAAATGAAAAAATTCATCTTCATCACTATGTATGTCATTGTCACTTAATTATGTTCTTCGATGGTTTGAACCGCAAGTACCATGAGATGTTGACGGTAAATCCATGTTCGATATACTTATGCAGTAAATAAAGAAATTTTTTTTAAGTGTCCAAGCACAAAACTGAGTGACAATGACATATATAGTGATGAAGAAGAAATTCTTTCACTTAGTTACCTGGATAGTGAAAGTGGTTGATGGTAGTGAAAGAGACAATGACTCAAATAGTGATAGTGATGAAGAAACTGTTGAAGGAGATTTACGTTGGCAAAATTGCGATATTTTCAATCCCACGATGTATTAACATTGACGATGAAAATTCTTGCATCTCGGGAAAGTTTAAAATATAAAATGAAGATAACAAAGTGAATTATTTTGAACTGTGTTGTCAGTTCTATAAACGTTTCGACGAACATGTGAGTTTTCTTCAGTAAAGCTATAACCCAGAATATACGTTTTCTATAATTCACTATATACGTATAGTTTGAGTATTACTCAAAATTATAATTTTTTACATTCACCCCCCATCCAACAACTCCCTGTTTATAATAAAGTGTGTTCGTATTGTAATAGGTAAATATATATGTACAGAGTCCTTTCCTGGTGATGATCTTAGAGGGACTAATTTTCTTAGCAAACGTATTTGTTATTGTAATTATTTTAAAAGGGAGAGGTAATTTCCCCGTTTAACCCCTCTAATCTTAACTTTCTTATGTACATAACTCATCACAGGCAG